>OX579680.1:16114650-17573400 GCA_951230905.1 Cheilosia variabilis | reverse complement strand
TAAACGAGATCACTTAATTTAATTAAAGCAAACAAATTGATTATTACCTGGATCTTTTTTGGCATTGCCTTCTTCTGTTCTCGTTGGCTTGGGTGTTTCTGCTACATTATTTTTTAATACCGTTGAGTCTAAGGTGGTCGCTTTAAGTGTGTTACTATTTGCCATCAGGTTAGAGCTTGTGAATGGACTCTCTTTGCCAGCAACAGCATGTGTTGTCTTTCCTTTTTGAAACGCATTCACAAGAAGCACCTTCATTCTTCCATCAGCGGTAGAAGTTACGATTCCGGTTTGCGGTTGAGTGTTCGACTGAGTGCAAATTATTCTCTGCTGAGGCGTTTGCCGGAGTTGTATTTGCTGGGGTATTCCTTTATTCTGATGCAGCAAAAAATTTGTCGGTACTATAGATATCTTTCCCTGACCTGGCATAGGGTTCGGCTGCTTGGCAAATACAATTGATTGAGTCATTCCAGGGGAGGCTACTGAGGGCGATGCCTGCAAAATGGTGTTGTGGTTGCCATTGAGAAGTGTACGAGATACTGCATTTGTGTTGCCATTCGATATCTGAACATAATCAGCTAGTTTCGGTGTCATACTTTCTGGAATTGTCTTTCTATAAAATATAAAAATATGCAAGAGGTTAATCGGATTGTTCGTATTTATATTTATATTTTTTTAGAGAAGATATCACTTCACAATAGTTTCAGCGACAGTTTGACATTTCCATGTCTAACAGAATCGACGTACACCTTCTTTTCGTAAATTTTGTACAACCTCCAAGCTTAAATCATAAAATGGGATATTTCATAACGATTTATAGCCTTATAAATACAACTTGCAAGTCATCACTCTATTCACTAGTGGCACGCTGAAACACGTTTTAGGGCCGGTTGCTCATGCGACTCTTAACGATTTGAGTTCTACTTAAATACTTGTAGCTACTTTTTTAGGGCATAAACTGTCACGTAAGAGTTTATGTGGCACTTAATTCGCTATGAGTCGTAGCAGCAAACGGCCCTTAGTCAGCCAAGAATTGTTTAGCAAATTCTAGAAAAATGAGGCAACAACTCTAAGTGTGTTTTATTGAATATCAATCTTAGCAATCTGATTCCAATATCTCTCGAAATCAAGGCAAAATAAAGTAGAGTTCTCAGCACGCAATTACATCAACTATACTCTGCCTGATACTTTCGAAAGTCCCACTAGCTATATGTCATAAGTAGAAGTGCCTTGACAGCAGTAAAACTCTTTTGAGATGCTCTTATGAATATGCTGGAAAACTACTTTTAGTGCCATTCAGTTTCATCGACCGCCGAGCGGGATTAAGTAGAACGATTAATCAAATTAAAGATCGGGAAACGTAATAAAATATAAAATATTCCAGGACTGGGACAGTTTTATGGCGCATCCGTATACCGTCTTTCGTTTTCTATCAAATTTCAACGAAGATACTCTCGAAACTGTCACAAATAAGAAGAAATTTTTAGCGAAATGAGACGACCAAAAGTATTTAAACAAAATTATGAAACAATAATTGGTTGTCCAACTCAAACGTAGGTACTTGAATTGGCAAATGTTGGCAGCTCTGAACATAAATCCATATTCGGCAAGCGTTCTTTTGTTTCCAAAATCGTGCCAATTCAACATTAAGAGCGATCTAGTGTAAAAAGAAGTGTTATGTGGTATTCGATTGGGCCTCTTCATTCAATTCGCTCTCAGATTTCAGGACACCAGTTTTCAAATTATGCATAGGATAATTCGTATACGAGCAAATCCGCCTAAAATTTGCGCATAGCAAAAAAATTGTTTTTTTTTTCACCTGTGCGAAAATTATATTCAATTATATTCGAGAGAATGAGTTAGAATCTTACAGCACGTCAAGTAAACCATTTTGACAGATTGTGCAAAAAACAATGGTTGGGAATTGTAAAAAAATACTAATGTAGGTATGTGAGCCGTCCCAATAAACATTTTTAGTTTCATTTTTGATTCACTAGAAAAGTGACTAACAATAGACATTAAGTTAGGTACGAACAAATTAATAACAACATATAGTTCATGTCCTTCGGTAGTTGCAAAAAACACACTGATTTGCAAGAACTCAAATGAATACATTTTTGTTTACCTACACATTAAATTTTTGTAGCCGGGATCCTTCGCAAATCACCCCCAAAATGCACGCCCATTCAATTATCACAATCTCACTCAAGTGAAAAACGTATTTCAATAAAAATTATTAAAGATATAAAATGTCAATTTGCCTCTTCCCTTCTAAAATTCGACCCTCGATAAATACAATTCACACTGTTCGCTTACGTGTCATCATCAGGGGTGAGAATCTGCACATCATCATCATCGTCATCATCCAAAAATTCGTCCTTTGGAATAATCAAAGGAATTTCTTCGATATCAGTATTCTTGCTGTCTGAGCACTCTTCTTCCTTGATTTTTACCGCATTGCCCTCATTTTCTGACAGCTGCTCATCACAATTCGCGCTCTCGTCAATCACCATTTCATCCTCGGAGCCATTGCTGGACTCACTAACAATCTCCTCCGAGTTTGGTGCATTTGCATTGGTTGAATTAGCGACTGCTAGAAGCCTGTCTCTCTCCTCTTGTTCGACTTCTAATTGATACTTCAGTGAGGGTTTTGGTATCTCATTTGGACGAACACTAAATATCGAACGATTCATAACCTCGTCCATTGGTAAGAAATGCCTCCACTTTGCGCTTTTAATTATCCCCAATTCGATGTCCTTTTTCAAACGATTGTAGAAACATTTCAAATTCTTTATGCGCGTATTAATTTCCTCCGGAGATCTGTTATAACCATATTGGCTCATTTTCTGCGCCAGCTTAACAATGACAGCGTGTTTTTTGTGTGTAGTTATGAGAGTCCTTTGTACCGTGGGATCACCCCAAAGTGATATGAGGAATTTTGTCTCTGCGGTATCGAAATTGGGATTGCGGACTTGCTCCTTCTTAGATGCATCCACCAATGCGCGATTTTTCGATATCCAGTGTTCATCTTTGCGTTTCAACTTGAGTCGTTTCATTGTTGATTTTTTTGTACTCGCAATGTGCGAGTAACAAAGCAAAACGAGAGATTTATAAACACAGACAGATATTTGGAAAAATCGATATCAACCGCCACCTAGCTCTACACAGATATACACTTTCCGTTTTGGGGATGGAATACAGCGCAGGGTTGCAATGTACCCCTCGGAGTTTGTAAATGGCTTAAATGCAAATCGGTTTTGTTTTGTTTTGATTGGGAGTGTCAGAAGAGTGACTGGTTTATTTAAGCGGTTTGTATTTTCGTTCGCGTTTTAATATTATCCGTTCACTGCCAAGTCTCAACGTACAATGAACACGTTTAAACAGCTAGACTATTGTCCTTGTTGTGCGCACAGCATTTGAATGCACATGTGCGGTAGAGAGTTTCCATAACTCCAACGCAATTAGGTATTTACTTTTATGATGTATTACTGCGCATGCTTTTACTCTGGATTGGGAAATCATTTGCGTTGAGCATATAACTAGTTATGTAGGTAGGCATACACAGCAGAAACCCCTTTTTGCTTCTTTTTTTCCATGGCACAAGGGTAGTTGGCAGGGAAAACTATCTAATATTGTTTTAGAATGCGCAGGATTAGGTAGGCATTGAAGCGATTCGATTGCTGTTGCGTTGGTTGTTTTTGTAACTTTATTTGAAGCAGTTATGAACTGTATATATATGTTGCAGTTGCAGTAGCAAGTGCTTTTAGCTAGCAGATATGACCAAATAAATCTATGCACAGGGTGTTTCTAGTAAAAAAGGGTCAATTCGCCGGGTGTGTGATTAATGCGTTCAGAGAACTAGGTCGGTTATTGATTGCTGGTCAACTTTGGATAAACATTTCGTTTAAAACATTCGAGTGGTTAAACAAGTTGAGCCAACTTCTACTACGAGATACACAATGCTCATTCGTCAGGGGCGTAGTCAAAATGGGATATGAAGGAGCGTCTAGCAGTCCATATTTAATTTTTTTTTTTTTTTTAATAAAATGCTTGTGACTTCAAATTTCAGTCGATATACAAGCAAGGATTCTGTTGTTAAAATTAAATAGAAAATCTGGTAAGGTATAGACAAAGTGCGTGTTTTTTTAGATTGCAGCATTTTCCAAAGATTGGGCAACAAATACATTCAGTAAAGAGACACTCGCATCGGGTGTAAGTGTGAACACAATGTTACTGCAAATGATTAGTTGAATATTAGTACCATTTTGAGAACAAACCCTTTTAATAAATAAATCTTCGAATCAAAATTCAGAAAAGTCTGCAATAACTGCTATTGGGATCCTCGTGGGGACTATCTCAGCAGGATAGACAAACTATGGAGCCAGAGCGGAGTATGATGCCAAAGTTGAGCTCGATAACGAGTGGTCTGAGTATCGCGACTTTAACGATGGGGCTGTCAATAGCTACTAGCCACTTTAGAGGGA
This sequence comes from Cheilosia variabilis, assembly GCA_951230905.1. Classification (NCBI taxonomy): domain Eukaryota; kingdom Metazoa; phylum Arthropoda; class Insecta; order Diptera; family Syrphidae; genus Cheilosia; species Cheilosia variabilis. Next base: position 17,568,919 of record OX579680.1, on the reverse strand, counting down.
ATGCCCGAAGTATGATCATGATTTTGTTCACTGTGTGCTTGCACAGAATACCGTACAGGAGCGTCGAGGGTACAAACTTTCTTTTAAGTCAAGGAGCTCAAAGATTCTTGTGATCCAAACAAGGATTTATTAAAAGGATAAGTAACTGCTCTTTTGTTTAAATGTAAATAACTCATTTACTGTCGATTTCTTCAAGTATGACGCAGTTATTCAGTCTGATCAAGTATTTTCTTTTCGAAATTATTGTTCGACAAAAGACTCGATTTGACATTCGATTGAAGCGACATTCACAAGTGTATTTGTACTTTTTGGTCGGCCATCTTGTTTACGTGGTAGGAATTATGGGAAAGTTCAGCATGTTGATAATTTTATATGAAATTTCGCTTTCCTATAAATCAAAATGACTTCCGGAAGTGATGAACAAACAATTATTGTTTAATTTCGTATAACTGATTGATGAAGTTTTTGTTTAATTTACTGACACTAATTGCCACTCTCATTTCACATGTTTTAAATCTGAACGAGAAACGTTTTCAAGTGATTGCAGAAACATTGGTTGCGGAAGCTTGTGTTTATTTCCGTTTTACGTATGGGTAAAACATTCATGACACATTTCATCAACTCGATCTAGCTTGTTGAGCAGGGAAATCCCTCCTGTTCAAAGGTATAACAGTTTACAGTAGGTCTGCACAATGCAGCTCGTCAAGTGAGACAGGCTTCTTTTTATTCGTATCTGATCGAACAGGGCGCTTGGCGAGTTAGCGCAGTGTATGAGTTATGTTTTAAATGCAGTATAAAGCAATGCAGAAATGTATTTATGAGATATGTATTTAAAAAGATTATATTTACTACTCTGCATTCTGCAATACTCTAAAGTACTTTAAATATCCCCCAGAATGTTGGTACTTAATTTTTCGGATCACATTGTGCATCAACCAAAGAATCTCGACAGAGGTAATAGTAATTTGGAAAAATCGATACAACTTTCTACTAAGTAGCAGTATTCTTTTTATTTGCTTACACATGCATAAAATATCATGTATTGTATGCATCGAATCGACGCGTTTTCCCTTTGCACATCGCATGTTATATACATTTACATCTAAATGCACATCACCTGACCGATTTGAAAAAATCATCCCTCTTATGCGCATTGTCATTTGCTGTACATGCGTTCTTTTATAGTGTTTCGACGCATGCGTTTTATTTAGCCGTTCAATTGAGTAGATGTTGGAGTTAAATCATTACGATATACGCTACCCACCATCAATATGCATATTACGTGTGCTTTGACGTAACAAAGTAGAAAACGGAAGAATCAAGTCCTACTTTAGACAATAAGGTGCATCGCATAGTATTTAAAACAGGGATGCGCAAAATGAAAAACTAATTTTGAAGTTAAAAAAATTATTGCATGAATTGATGAAGCTTCACCCAACGGTGACAGTTGTTCCTTTTTAAATAAGCTTTGCCATTGCATGCGCAGTTTCTTCAAAAGTACATCACCCCTTTCGTAGAAGTTGTGTAAATTCAAACTCGAAATAAGACTTGCAATATGAAATTTTTGTTGGCTCAAAGTCGTTATCCATATGACATGAATGTGTGCGTTACTTCATTTAGCAAACCTTCCACAAAATATTGCAAATGGAAGTCACTAGTGTGCGCACCGACTTTGCTATGTGCATGAGTTACTCGTATTGATATAAAGAAAGTTTACAATCTCTCTCTTCATCCTAAGGCGCATGTCCTTTATTTGAAATGAGAGCTTGGTGCTTGGTGCTTGGAAATGTCAATATTGATTATTGAAACACAAAACATCTTTCGCTACCTACAATTAGCCATTAATTAATATTTTTTTGTTTAATATTTTAGTATTATACATTTGCACATTCTTATGTTTTTTTCTTCCAAGAAGATGTATTTTAGAACGTAGTACTTGTACGTAGGGTAGGCTAACTGAGTAAGCTTAAATTATAAGTTCAAAGTCAAAAGCAAACAAAAAGGATGAATCCAAAAGAGCTGCGTAATAAGTAGGGCGACTATATATGGTGACATTGGAAACAAACGTTCACAAAAAGTATTACGTACAGTCAACGTTACGTCCTTTAATTCATTTAATTTGTTTCTTGTAAGCGGTTTGTTCTTAAACGAGTATTTCTTATATCCGTCGTGGGGTGTCAGAGTAGGTTCAGTTGACACCTTACGTATTCGGTTTAAGTTGTAAGTATACCTAAGCTTTGTTGGCATTTGCTCATAATTTTTGTTTACACAATTTGGTAATCTTTGGAAGTTTTGGTTTATTTCGTTTTGACACCTACTTTGTACGAAACGAAATAGTTAATGCAAGAGTCCATATGGGGCACAAGCAGCGCTGATGGAGCATCTCGATGTCAAAAGGGACAAATGCAAAACCTTATAATTTTTCGATTTTGTAGTTATTCGTTCTGTTTTTAAAATTCAGAAAGTAATAACTACGAATTCAGATTTTAGTTACCTATTTATTTAGTTATTTATAATAGATGGTATAAAACTAACGGGACCAGCTTTACGAAAGACAGCTTGTAGGGTAGTTCGCGACAACGTCAGTGTCAAATAAGAACATCCCGCTAGACTACAAAAGTAATATAATAATAAACTCTATACCTTAGAAATTTTTTTTTTTCAAAACTACACCTACTTTATGCAAAATGTCGCCGTTTATTTTCTGTGGGAAATGAGAAGAGAAATACCAGCCGCAGACCAGTGTTGTTAGCACTCTCTCTTCACGAAGCGTGGTCAATTTTCCCTTTTTGCTTCACCATAGCCAAATTCCCTTTTAAGATACCACGATACTATTTTGCGTCAAAATTCTGTTTTTAAAAGTAAAATTTGTATTACACGGAAAGAAAATTACGTTAATTAACCTTTAGTATAAAAACCGGAGTTTGCAAAACTGCTATGATTATTTGTTGGTACTAGAAAGTTTTGATAAAAGACGATAGTTTGAATATTTTTTTTGTTACATTTCTGAAACTCTCACGATTTGGTGCTTTTTCCCTTTATCCCACGGAAGGCTTTTCGGACATCGAAATTCCCACAAAAAGGGATAAATCCCACGATATAATAACACTGCCACAGACCCTTGAAGTTCTCACGGAGAATATCCGTCAAAAAGGCGAGGACCTATAGCCCTCTCTGGTGGCGGCTATTTAGCCGATATCACATTCTCGACTTAAATGAAATTGAAACATAAATTCAACATAATCTAAAGAACCAAAGTTTTCCATTCATAAAAAACGTTAAAGCCAAAGAACATCGTGTGACAACTTTCGCGTCGTCTTGTATACTGATAAAAAGCGGCTTTTAGTGAAATATAAGAAAAAAAAACAGACCTACGCACTTTCAAAATTGGTCGTTTCCGTAAACGAAATATAAACAAAACATAAATCACAAACTTTGGCTTATACTCGTATGTTTTAGCAAGCAAGACTGGAGCAAAACTGCTCTTTCGATTTCGAAAAAAAATTATATTTCTCTGTATATTTGTAGCTCTTATAAGTCAGCAGGCTTCGCTTACTAATACTCATTTGTTTAAAGTTTACACTTAATATTTTGTAGGTCACAATATGTAATCTTGTATGAAAAATTTCGCCATTTTTAGTTAGTAAAATTTAGCTTGGACACTAAATATGATTATTAGTATCGCGGAGTACTATTTCCAGAAATATTTCGAACAAGCTTCAACTAATACTCTATTCACACCAAGCCGAAAACTTTAGTTTTGCGTAAACACTCAAAAACTTCATCGAAAATAGAAGTTCTTCCATACATATTTCAGTTTTCAAAACGAGCCGATTAAGTCGTTTTCCACGAAAACACCACGCAAAAGACTTCCAATCTTTGGAAGCAAACACACCTTTTATAATATTCAGCAGAACAGCTGACGGAACAGAATTTTGTTATTTTTAAAAAATTGTAAGTTAAAAGTTCTTGGTTCAAATATTATTTTTGTTAACAAGAACTCGTTTTTAAGTTTTCAAGAATCCGGTATTCAGCGTAAGAACAATATACTCTCCATAAGTATTCCATTATTGCCAACAATTCCATTCTTGAATCAAAGATTTTGATATTTGGGTTCATTTTAACCAACGAAAATTGTTGGCATTACGATTTCTTTTTCTGAGCGTAGGAAAATGTCGCGATTAAAAGATATATTTTTTATGGTTATCCGCTGTACAGAAGTGCAGATCTCAGCTGATGTCTAAACAGGGAGTATTTTACAAATGCCTTCCATATTCTGTTTTTTTTTTTTTTTTTTAGTAAAGATATATCAGGCCTCTACGTATCGGGGGTTATTTCGGTCGCTCTTGGTTTAGTGGTGGAGAAACTCTGGATGTCCGATCAGCGTCACTCAGATCACAAGCAATGGCTCCAACCACACCCTTTGGAATGCCTTAGCCGATTGCAATAGAACTTATTTTTCTATAAAATTCAATCACGTAAAAAGATATTCATATAATTATTTTATTATAAATCATCTGTGTAGGTTATCCTGCATTTGAAGAATACCTAAATTTTAAATTAAAAATTCCATACAAAAGGACAAGTGGAGATAATTTCGTGTGAGCAGCAACCCATGTTTGTGCTTTTGAGGATAGGGTTCGCCGTTAAAAAGCCTCAACTTGAAAAAAAAATTTTTTTTTTTTTAGATAGCTTCTTCAGAAGTTACAAACAAGCTTTTGATGAAACTTTAAAGAAATTTACGAACATTTTATGAAATTTCGTATACCGAATGTATCACTTCAAACGACTTTATCTGCACTTCAAGATGCAATCAACAGGATACTGCTGCAAAGAGGTAAAAAAAGCGAAAGATCTTTCTCAAAACCAACCGGCGACGCACATTTTCTAAGCTGACGGACTCTTTGTTGCTTCGTTCAGATGACCATTGTACTTCAATTGTACATAGATTAAATTTAATGAAACTCCTAATCCACATCCTATTTTTTGGCCAAGTCTGAAGATAGCAAAGCAACCCACCCTTCCCGACACAAATTCTAGGTCTATCCTACTGAGAACATAATTTCATACCTCAAAAATACATCGACTGTCACCTTTAATAAACGATGCAAATTCCAAAAAATGTATAAACAAACAATACGAGCACATAACGACAAAATAAAAAAACCTTAACTCACACTTTATTGACATTTTCATCGTCGTCGACGTCGACAGGCTCGTTTTTTGGAATTAGTAATGGTGTGTCCAGAATTTCAAAATCATCGTCATACTCCTCCTTAATCGCAACTAGTGCATTGTCTGCGGTTTCCGCGCAATCTGCCACCACACTCACATTGGCATCGATGTGCGCATCAATATTTTCAATCGTATCGTCGATGTCGGCAGATGAAGACGACTCGTCTGCCTTGATGGAGAAGGCTTCTGCCAGTTTCTTTCGCTCCTCCTGCTCCAGTTCCAATTGGTATTTCAATGAGGGTTGTGGCACCTCATTTGGACGCACACTAAACACAGACCTAGTCATGATTTCATCCATCATTTCGAAGTGTTTCCACGAGGTTTTGTTGCTCACTCCCGTTTCAATGTCCTTTTTCAGGCGATTATAAAAACATTTCAGATTCTTTATACGAGTGTTGACCTCCTCCGTGGATCTACTGTAGCCATATTCGCGCATTTTCTCCGCCAGTCTTGTTATGACAACATTTTTCCTATGACTTGTTATGAGAGTCCTTTGAACCGTTGGATCACCCCAAAGTGATATGAGCAGTCTTGTCTCTTCGGTATCGAAATTGGGATTGCGACCGGGGTCTTTCCTAGACGCTCCCATTAGCACTCGACTATTTGACACCCATTTCTCGCGTCGTTGCTTAGCTTTTAAACGGCTCATCACTGATTCGTATTTTAAGCACCTACCGCGACGAAAGCAATATTTAGACCGGAATGCAAAAACGTGTGGAAAAATCGATAGAACCTTGGTGAAAGTGAAAACACAACTTTGTCACAGAGAATCTAGTTTACGCGTTTGTATTAAATGGGGGAAAAGCAAGTTCTAAGTTGAACCGGGAACGATTTGATTAACACTGGAACATAGAAACACCGTCTCTAAACTAACTAAGCAAGTACATGCCCTTAGACCTGAGTAAATGAATTTTCATTTTCGGAAATGCATCCCCGTTATGTGATGCGCAGAGCCTTCGAATACACATGCGCTCCTCACAACGAAAAACTTAACCTATTCACAGCTGCACGCTACCGCGCATGTCTCTTGTCCTGACGAATTTTATTGAGTCTGAGAACGGGGACAGCGCACTACCATGTTGAGGTTATGGATTCGGGCTGATAGAATGGAATACCGGTTGGTTGTGCGTTGCAATAAAAATGTAAAGCAAAGCAAAAGAAGGACATGCGCAAAACCAGCAAATTACGCAGCTTATCCAATTTCAATTCAATTCAAAACTGTGTACGTGTGTGAAAAAATCCTCTCTACATTTCTGAAAATGGCTTCAATGGTAGATATTATTTTGGCGGCAGATGTTGATGCTCATGGTGGTGGTGGTTTTCTCTGCGAGTAGTGCACTTGGTATAAAAATGTTAAAGTAGGGGTAGGACACGTAGTGCACAGAAAACACTACCCCTACTCGTTGTTTTACTTGCGCACTCAGTAAGGCAAAATGGAATTTGTATTTAAATTTTATGGGAATGGAGCTGTCATCACCCGAGGAAAAAGCTAGGAATCGAATACTTTTTACAGCGAATATGCTACGAGTATTTAGCTCGGTTTCGTCTTGGGGAAATTAAATCAGGAAAGGGGGAAAGCCGAAATTTTTAAACAAAATTTGGAAGTCCAACCACAAAGCTTCGGAATGCAACAAGTCAATATTGCAATATGTGTTTCATTTTCTTACTTCTATAAAAAACTATTGAGCTCACGAGCCGTTAGTCGTTTTAACTTGAACTTTTGCACGTTGTGTAGACAAAGGCCACATTAAAAAATCTACTTATCCTAAAACGAATAGATTGGTCTGGGCTAGATGTAACCTGAACGCAAAAACTAGACTGGTCAGGAACGGGAACTACGTCAGCCATATATGCGAACTGTCAACTTAGAACTCAGTCACGAATTTCTTGACTAAATTCGTCGGCAGACCCTCCGTAAACGTCAACTATATAATTATATATAACTATATATATTACCGATCTAAGCCAATCAAAAGTGAGATACATCAAGTCAGACAGCTGTCAGACTTACTTAACTAAATAATTGAACGTCCCCATTAAATGGGTATTTTCAATTCAACCTAATTTGTCAGTTTTCAATTGGAAAATATTCATTTATGACTGCAACATTTTCCGAAACAGTCGCAAGTTACAGCGCTTGTAAATTTTTTATTATTTAACTGGGTCAACATACAAATTTGATAAAAACACGGTAATGTTGACAAACATTAGCATTTTGTTGAGAATAATTTATTGCAGCGCCACAATCCCCAGAACACATTTCACTAAACTACAAATGGATAGTTTGGATTATGCCAACACCATGCGAGAGTAGGATATGCGCATGAAGCAAATGATTTCCGGCGGGTTAACCGACACCCACATCCTCGAATAGGCGCGTTTTATTGAACACCTATTTCCAGAAAGTAGGGCAAAAAAAGTCACAGCCGCGTTGGAACAGGGAGACTATTCACAGCGCAATTTACTTCCAGCCAGCGAGAGCTTGTAGAACACTAAATTAGATATAAATTCCTCAATTTGTGGGTTCCAAGATGTCCGCTTGGGGGTTCATAGCATCACTCAATTTGTGTCACACTTGTGGAAAAAGTGGTGCTATGAATCGGTATATTTTGTTGTGTGGCTCCACTTTTAGTTTAATTCATCGTTGAATCCCACTCGGTTAACGTAAATGGCACTAAAAGCTGTTTACTAGCACCAGTTTCGGAAGTGTCAAGTGGGGTGTACTCGGAAGTGTCAGAGTTGATGAATCAAAATGACTTTGCTTCACTGTGATAGATGCTCAATAAAACACACCTATCGTCCGAGGGCATTAAATAACATAAAATAATGGGAACAGCCATAGGGTGTCACACAATGAGCTTCATGTGAATTGTAGGCTTCTCTCTGTTTTGTTGTTCTCTTCTCTATTATATTTTGCGCATGGTTCGAAAGTGTTTATGTCCTATGCGATGAACACAAGACGTCAAATCGAAGAAATCAAAGAAACTAAAATGTATTAAAATCAAAGAAAGAAACAAAATTTATTTTATACAGAAAAAGTATTGAAAAATGGACAAACATTTGTGGACGATAACGTTTAAATTGCTATCCATCAGAAGGTCTTGTGAATTGTGATACGTAAAAGTGAAAATTTCATAATTTATTTGCAAATTCTCCAGCAAATATTTGCTTGAGCTTATTACTTGTCAAACATTTTACGATAAGTGTTACATTACAACCTAGCCATTTAATATCCTTCTCACTTAATTAGATATGCTATGCAACTCCATACCTACAGATGTGATACAAATACACCCTTCCGAAGATTTGTTTTGTTCAGGTAGGTTCGAAAACTAGTAGACTTGAACAGAACCACAAACATTTCTAAAGAAAACACGACAACTACTACTTTTTTTCAAAAAAAATCCTTAGACACATAACTAGTTTGACAAAAAATTAATGGGTCAACAAAACACCCCATTTATGTTTGAAAATTGCCCCATATATTGTACGTGAGTGAGTACATATCCCAACGTCAAATCATTTGCAGATTCGATGAATTGGCTACCTGAGGCTAAATGTTTAAACTTTTGGTGAGTGTTTAATAAATCTTTCTTGCATGTTGAATCGAAATGTTTTAATTTCTCCTCGATGCTTGGGCAGATTTTTCAATCTTCAAATGAGCAATTGCCTAATGACAATGCACCTAACCTACATAACGTAACCTTCCAGTTTGGTATACCTCAAAATTCGTCCTCAGTTAACTGTCAAGTTAAAAATGGATAGTAATTATTACCTTTGCTGATTATTTCATGCTACACCAAACTGGCCAATAGGCAGGTTAGGTTATGTGGGTAAGGTTCATTTTCATTAGGCAATTGGTATTACGCTGCTTATTTGAATATTGAAAAATCTGCCCAAGCACGCTTGAGCTTAGTATTCTGCTCGATCTTATCTAAATTTTAATTGCTCTCCAACTTTTCTCTGCAAACATTAGCTAAAATCCTACCTAAATTTTGACATAGATTACGCTGTGGATAAATGTCACAGAAAACAGCTGTTTATAAAAAAAACTTCCTTCAAAAATTGAATTCTCTCTTATTTCAGATTCTATGTACTTCTCGTCTACGTAATTATTTAAAAAGCTAATCCTTGCATACTTTTCCGCAACGGAACAACAGAACACAACGATCTGTCAAAATTTAGCTAAAGAAAATGTGCCGACCTATTAATAAATTTTGACAGATACATGAAGTACATTCTGAAACAAAAGTTTGATTGTATATTCTTAGGATCTCTTTATCATTAAACTCAATTCAATTTCCTTTTTCACAGTGACACATTAACAGACGTCAACATGAATGCAGACATTTATTACACCCCGTACGCGTTAAGAAAATGTTGCTGGCTAGGTCAACGCCCGAGATTTACAGCACCACCAGTGGCAATGTTGGACAGCTAATTTTTGGCTATTTTTTTACAATACGAGATAGCAGCATGAGTGTAAGAGACAGACCTCCAAGGACTTCGTTTTAACAGGACTATGAGTCTGTTTGGTGAGATTTATAAATGTTGTTTCTTTTTACGGACCTAATCGCTGGAATTTGCAATTAATATATATTTTAAAGTTTTGATCCTTTGAACCTTTGATTCTCTGAACCTTTTCAACTCTTGAACTCTTGAACTCTTGAACTCTTGAACTTTTGAACTCTTGAACTCTTGAACTCTTGAACTTTTGAACTCTTGAACTCTTGAACTCTTGAACTCTTGAACTCTTGAACTCTTGAACTCTTGAACTCTTGAACTTTTGAAATCTTGAACTCTTGAACTCTTGAACTTTTGAACTCTTTAACTCTTGAACTCTTGAACTTTTGAACTCTTGAACTCTTGAATTCTTGAACTCTTGAACTTTTGAACTCTTGAACTCTTGAACTCTTGAACTCTTGAACTTTTGAAATCTTGAACTCTTGAACTCTTGAACTTTTGAACTCTTGAACTCTTGAACTCTTGAACTTTTGAACTCTTGAACTCTTGAACTCTTGAACTCTTGAACTTTTGAACTCTTGAACTCTTGAACTCTTGAACTCTTGAACTCTTGAACTCTTGAACTCTTGAACTTTTGAAATCTTGAACTCTTGAACTCTTGAACTTTTGAACTCTTGAACTCTTGAACTCTTGAACTCTTGAACTTTTGAACTCTTGAACTCTTGAACTCTTGAACTCTTGAACTCTTGAACTCTTGAACTCTTGAACTCTTGAACTCTTGAACTCTTGAACTCTTGAACTCTTGAACTCTTGAACTCTTGAACTCTTGAACTCTTGAACTCTTGAACTCTTGAACTCTTGAACTTTTGAACTCTTGAACTCTTGAACTCTTGAACTCTTGAACTCTTGAACTCTTGAACTCTTGAACTCTTGAACTCTTGAACTCTTGAACTCTTGAACTCTTGAACTCTTGAACTTTTGAACTCTTGAACTTTTGAACTCTTGAACTTTTGAACTCTTGAACTCTTGAACTCTTGAACTCTTGAACTCTTGAACTTTTGAACTCTTGAACTTTTGAACTTTTGAACTTTTGAACTCTTGAACTCTTGAACTCTTGAACTCTTGAACTCTTGAACTCTTGAACTTTTGAACTCTTGAACTCTTGAACTCTTGAACTCTTGAACTCTTGAACTCTTGAACTTTTGAACTCTTGAACTCTTGAACTCTTGAACTTTTCAACTCTTGAACTCTTGAACTCTTGAACTCTTGAACTTTTGAACTCTTGAACTTTTGAACTTTTGAACTTTTGAACTTTTGAACTCTTGAACTCTTGAACTCTTGAACTTTTGAACTCTTGAACTCTTGAACTTTTGAACTCTTGAAGTCTTGAACTCTTGAACTCTTGAACTCTTGAACTCTTGAACTCTTGAACTCTTGAACTCTTGAACTCTTGAATTCTTGAACTTTTGAACTCTTGAACTCTTGAATTCTTGAACTTTTGAACTCTTGAACTCTTGAACTTTTGAACTCTTGAACTCTTGAACTCTTGAACTCTTGAACTCTTGAACTCTTGAACTTTTGAACTCTTGAACTCTTGAACTCTTGAACTTTTGAACTCTTGAACTCTTGAACTCTTGAACTCTTGAACTTTTGAACTTTTGAACTCTTGAACTCTTGAACTCTTGAACTCTTGAACTCTTGAACTTTTGAACTTTTGAACTCTTGAACTCTTGAACTCTTGAACTTTTGAACTCTTGAACTCTTGAACTTTTGAACTCTTGAACTCTTGAACTCTTGAACTTTTGAACTCTTGAACTCTTGAACTTTTGAACTCTTGAACTTTTGAACTCTTGAACTCTTGAACTCTTGAACTCTTGAATTCTTGAACTCTTGAACTCTTGAACTTTTGAACTCTTGAACTCTTGAACTTTTGAACTCTTGAACTCTTGAACTCTTGAACTTTTGAACTCTTGAACTCTTGAACTTTTGAACTCTTGAACTTTTGAACTCTTGAACTCTTGAACTCTTGAACTTTTGAACTCTTGAACTCTTGAACTTTTGAACTCTTGAAGTCTTGAACTCTTGAACTCTTGAACTCTTGAACTCTTGAACTCTTGAACTCTTGAACTCTTGAACTCTTGAACTCTTGAACTTTTGAACTCTTGAACTCTTGAACTTTTGAACTCTTGAACTTTAGAACTCTTGAACTCTTGAACTCTTGAACTCTTGAACTCTTGAACTTTTGAACTTTTGAACTTTTCAACACTTGAACTCTTGAACTCTTGAACTCTTGAGCTCTTGAACTCTTGAACTCTTGAACTCTTGAACTCTTGAACTTTTGAACTCTTGAACTCTTGAACTCTTGAACTCTTGAACTCTTGAACTCTTGAACTCTTGAACTCTTGAACTCTTGAACTCTTGAACTCTTGAACTCTTGAACTCTTGAACTCTTGAACTCTTGAACTCTTGAACTCTTGAACTTTTGAACTCTTGAACTCTTGAACTCTTGAACTCTTGAACTTTTGAACTCTTGAACTTTTGAACTCTTGAACTCTTGAACTCTTGAACTCTTGAACTTTTGAACTCTTGAACTCTTGAACTCTTGAACTCTTGAACTCTTGAACTTTTGAACTCTTGAACTCTTGAACTCTTGAACTCTTGAACTCTTGAACTTTTGAACTCTTGAACTCTTGAACTCTTGAACTTTTCAACTCTTGAACTCTTGAACTCTTGAACTCTTGAACTCTTGAACTCTTGAACTCTTGAACTTTTGAACTCTTGAACTCTTGAACTCTTGAACTTTTGAACTCTTGAACTCTTGAACTCTTGAACTCTTGAACTCTTGAACTTTTGAACTTTTGAACTCTTGAACTCTTGAACTCTTGAACTCTTGAACTCTTGAACTTTTCAACTCTTGAACTCTTGAACTCTTGAACTTTTCAACTCTTGAACTCTTGAACTCTTGAACTCTTGAACTCTTGAACTCTTGAACTTTTGAACTCTTGAACTCTTGAACTCTTGAACTCTTGAACTCTTGAACTTTTGAACTTTTGAACTCTTGAACTCTTGAACTCTTGAACTCTTGAACTCTTGAACTTTTCAACTCTTGAACTCTTGAACTCTTGAACTTTTCAACTCTTGAACTCTTGAACTCTTGAACTCTTGAACTCTTGAACTCTTGAACTCTTGAACTCTTGAACTTTTGAACTCTTGAACTCTTGAACTCTTGAACTCTTGAACTTTTGAACTCTTGAACTCTTGAACTCTTGAACTCTTGAACTCTTGAACTTTTGAACTCTTGAACTCTTGAACTCTTGAACTCTTGAACTCTTGAACTCTTGAACTTTTGAACTCTTGAACTCTTGAACTCTTGAACTTTTCAACTCTTGAACTCTTGAACTCTTGAACTCTTGAACTCTTGAACTCTTGAACTCTTGAACTTTTCAACTCTTGAACTCTTGAACTCTTGAACTCTTGAACTCTTGAACTTTTGAACTCTTGAACTCTTGAACTCTTGAACTCTTGAACTCTTGAACTTTTGAACTTTTGAACTCTTGAACTCTTGAACTTTTCAACTCTTGAACTCTTGAACTCTTGAACTTTTCAACTCTTGAACTCTTGAACTCTTGAACTCTTGAACTCTTGAACTCTTGAACTCTTGAACTCTTGAACTCTTGAACTCTTGAACTCTTGAACTCTTGAACTTTTCAACTCTTGAACTCTTGAACTCTTGAACTCTTGAACTCTTGAACTCTTGAACTCTTGAACTTTAGAACTCTTGAACTCTTGAACTCTTGAGCTCTTGAACTCTTGAACTCTTGAACTCCTGAACTCTTGAACTCTTGAACTTTTGAACTCTTGAACTTTAGAACTCTTGAACTCTTGAACTCTTGAGCTCTTGAACTCTTGAACTCTTGAACTCTTGAACTCTTGAACTCCTGAACTCTTGAACTCTTGAACTCTTGAACTCTTGAACTCTTGAACTCTTGAACTTTAGAACTCTTGAACTCTTGAACTCTTGAACTCTTGAACTCTTGAACTCTTGAACTCTTGAACTTTTCAACTCTTGAACTCTTGAACTCTTGAACTCTTGAACTCTTGAACTCTTGAACTCTTGAACTCTTGAACTTTAGAACTCTTGAACTCTTGAACTCTTGAACTCTTGAACTCTTGAACTTTTCAACTCTTGAACTCTTGAACTCTTGAACTCTTGAACTCTTGAACTTTAGAACTCTTGAACTCTTGAACTCTTGAACTCTTGAACTCTTGAACTTTTGAACTCTTGAACTCTTGAACTTTTGAACTCTTGAACTCTTGAACTCTTGAACTCTTGAACTCTTGAACTCTTGAACTCTTGAACTCTTGAACTCTTGAACTCTTGAACTCTTGAACTCTTGAACTTTTCAACTCTTGAACTCTTGAACTCTTGAACTCTTGAACTCTTGAACTCTTGAACTCTTGAACTCTTGAACTTTAGAACTCTTGAACTCTTGAACTCTTGAGCTCTTGAACTCTTGAACTCTTGAACTCTTGAACTCTTGAACTCCTGAACTCTTGAACTCTTGAACTTTTGAACTCCTGAACTTTAGAACTCTTGAACTCTTGAACTCTTGAACTCTTGAACTCTTGAACTCTTGAACTTTTGAACTCTTGAACTCTTGAACTTTTGAACTCTTGAACTTTTGAACTCTTGAACTCTTGAACTCTTGAACTCTTGAATTCTTGAACTCTTGAACTCTTGAACTTTTGAACTCTTGAACTCTTGAACTCTTGAACTTTTGAACTCTTGAACTTTTGAACTCTTGAACTCTTGAACTCTTGAACTCTTGAATTCTTGAACTCTTGAACTCTTGAACTTTTGAACTCTTGAACTCTTGAACTTTTGAACTCTTGAACTCTTGAACTCTTGAACTTTTGAACTCTTGAACTCTTGAACTTTTGAACTCTTGAACTTTTGAACTCTTGAACTCTTGAACTCTTGAACTTTTGAACTCTTGAACTCTTGAACTTTTGAACTCTTGAAGTCTTGAACTCTTGAACTCTTGAACTCTTGAACTCTTGAACTCTTGAACTCTTGAACTCTTGAACTCTTGAACTCTTGAACTCTTGAACTCTTGAACTCTTGAACTCTTGAACTCTTGAACTCTTGAACTCTTGAACTCTTGAACTCTTGAACTCTTGAACTCTTGAACTCTTGAACTCTTGAACTCTTGAACTTTTGAACTCTTGAACTCTTGAACTCTTGAACTCTTGAACTCTTGAACTCTTGAACTCTTGAACTCTTGAACTCTTGAACTCTTGAACTTTTGAACTCTTGAACTCTTGAACTCTTGAACTCTTGAACTCTTGAACTTTTGAACTCTTGAACTCTTGAACTCTTGAACTTTTCAACTCTTGAACTCTTGAACTCTTGAACTCTTGAACTTTTGAACTCTTGAACTTTTGAACTTTTGAACTTTTGAACTTTTGAACTCTTGAACTCTTGAACTCTTGAACTCTTGAACTTTTGAACTCTTGAACTCTTGAACTTTTGAACTCTTGAACTCTTGAACTCTTGAACTCTTGAACTCTTGAACTCTTGAACTCTTGAACTCTTGAACTCTTGAACTCTTGAACTCTTGAACTCTTGAACTCTTGAACTTTTGAACTCCAGAACTTTAGAACTCTTGAACTCTTGAACTCTTGAACTCTTGAACTCTTGAACTTTTGAACTTTTGAACTTTTGAACTCTTGAACTTTTGAACTCTTGAACTTTTGAACTCTTGAACTCTTGAACTCTTGAACTCTTGAACTCTTGAACTCTTGAACTCTTGAACTCTTGAACTTTTGAACTCTTGAACTCTTGAACTCTTGAACTTTTGAACTCTTGAACTCTTGAACTCTTGAACTTTTGAACTCTTGAACTCTTGAACTTTTGAACTCTTGAACTCTTGAACTCTTGAACTCTTGAACTCTTGAACTCTTGAACTTTTCAACTCTTGAACTCTTGAACTCTTGAACTCTTGAACTCTTGAACTCTTGAACTCTTGAACTCTTGAACTCTTGAACTCTTGAACTCTTGAACTCTTGAACTCTTGAACTCTTGAACTCTTGAACTCTTGAACTTTAGAACTCTTGAACTCTTGAACTCTTGAGCTCTTGAACTCTTGAACTCTTGAACTCTTGAACTCTTGAACTCCTGAACTCTTGAACTCTTGAACTTTTGAACTCTTGAACTTTAGAACTCTTGAACTCTTGAACTCTTGAACTCTTGAACTCTTGAACTCTTGAACTTTTGAACTCTTGAACTCTTGAACTCTTGAACTCTTGAACTCTTGAACTCTTGAACTCTTGAACTCTTGAACTCTTGAACTTTTGAACTCTTGAACTTTAGAACTCTTGAACTTTAGAACTCTTGAACTCTTGAACTTTTGAACTCTTGAACTTTAGAACTCTTGAACTTTAGAACTCTTGAACTCTTGAACTTTTGAACTTTTGAACTCTTGAACTTTTGAACTTTTGAACTTTAGAACTCTTGAACTCTTGAACTCTTGAACTCTTGAACTCTTGAACTCTTGAACTTTTGAACTCTTGAACTCTTGAACTCTTGAACTCTTGAACTCTTGAACTCTTGAACTCTTGAACTCTTGAACTCTTGAACTTTTGAACTCTTGAACTTTAGAACTCTTGAACTTTAGAACTCTTGAACTCTTGAACTTTTGAACTCTTGAACTTTTGAACTTTTGAACTTTTGAACTCTTGAACTTTTGAACTTTTGAACTTTTGAACTCTTGAACTCTTGAACTCTTGAACTCTTGAACTCTTGAACTCTTGAACTCTTGAACTCTTGAACTCTTGAACTCTTGAACTCTTGAACTCTTGAGCTCTTGAACTCTTGAACTCTTGAACTCTTGAACTCTTGATCTTTTGAACTCTTGAACTCTTGAACTTTTGAACTCTTGAACTCTTGAACTCTTGAACTCTTGAACTCTTGAACTTTTGAACTCTTGAACTCTTGAACTCTTGAACTCTTGTACTCTTGAACTCTTGAACTCTTGAACTCTTGAACTCTTGAACTTTTGAACTCTTGAACTCTTGAACTCTTGAACTCTTGAACTCTTGAACTCTTGAACTCTTGAACTCTTGAACTCTTGAACTCTTGAACTCTTGAACTCTTGAACTTTTGAACTCTTGTACTCTTGAACTCTTGAACTTTTGAACTCTTGAACTCTTGAACTCTTGAACTCTTGAACTCTTGAACTCTTGAACTCTTTAACTCTTGAACTCTTGAACTCTTGAACTTTTGAACTCTTGAACTTTTGAACCTTTGAAATCTTGAACCTTTGAACACTTGAACCTTTGAACTTTTGAATCTCTCGCTTAGTAGTACAATACACTAACCACAATGTCACTGTGCACACGCAGCCAAACCACACAAAAAAAATATACCAGCTAATGGCACTTTAAGTGACTGTGAAGTGTTTTATTGCGCATTCGTCTGCACGTGCCATTGCTTTGCAGAGATAGTTGTTCAATAAAACAGGTCCAGTGGTTCAGTAGCAGGGTTGTAAAGAATTTATTGACTGAAATCATTGAGATCGATTGCTACGGCTAATCGTCACAACACTGCAAATAGAAATAAATATTTTCTACATAATGAAAAGCTTATAGAGTTTGGACATTTAAAAAAAATCTATCAAAGCTGAACACTTTTCTTTGTAAAGTAATTGTAACAATGCTAAATATAAATTTACATCTACTGTTTTTTAAATGCCGCTGTTTTTTTACGAAATTCTCTTTACAGCGTACACTTTTCCTGAGGTATGTATTATAATTAATTGTTGTTCATTTATCAAGCTGGGAACTGGGAAACTGAAACTCTAACTAAATTTGCTTCCATTTATGTCGATATAAATTTTAATTACTAAGACACAATTAAGTTTGGTCATTAACCTTGCCTTACTATTTGCTTATTCTCCAGCACCTTGCGTCACACACAAGCTTGAAAATGGAAAACTTTTACTAAATTCTTCAACCGGAGGCGGATCCCTGGTTATTTCATCAAACAAGGAAGTTAAATCAAATGAATATGTGACAGTAGAATGTGATCGCGGATTTAATAATCAGGTATGTTCACAACATCGGGCCAACTACTGACAGTGCAAGTATTCTCCAATTTTCAACTTAAATAGGGTCCTTCGCACTTGCATTGCTGGCGTGGAAAATGGTCTGTGAATACTTCACCTCAGTGCACACCATCGCCATGCGTTTTGCCGTACTCCGACATCATTGTTTACGAGGTAACCCAATTGTCCAAACAGTTTGAGAACATTTTTGAATGCATATTTATTATTAGGGAGGATATCGTGCAGGCTTCACTATTGCCCACGAAAGTGAAATCACTGCACACTGTGTCCTAAAGGCGAACAAATCCATTCTGGTGACTTGTTACAGAGGAACAATTTTGCCCAGCGTATTCAATTGTTCAAATAGATTGAAGAAATCTTCCGAAATGTATGCGAACGCAGCTAAACCGGATGACAATGGAGACAATCTGCATCAGGCAGTTGAACCCTTTGGTAAAAATAGTGCGAGGAAAAAAGAAAATCTAACGGACGCGCCTAAAAAACTGCACTGCGGCCCACCCAATAAACAGGAAGGCGCATTGGTCTACAAGTAGGTGGGGTGGGTTATAGACTGATCATTTAAATTACAAAGGTAAACCTTAATTCTAGGAACAGTGACAGTGTTGACGAAGATGAAGGCTATCCAAATGGCACCGAAATATACTTCAATTGCATTGCTAGTGTTTCCAGTGAGCGTAATACTTGGAAAATTATTTGCGAAAATGGCGAGTGGATTGGACGGTCCTACAGCTGCGGTAAGAATGGATATACTTTTTTGTATTAGAAGTAGCAAACAAATTTGAAAATTTGTTCGAGTCTCTTGTGAAAATCCTTCTAGATTTCTGGTATCATGCCTGCTTTAATTGAAGGATATCTTAACATTGCTTTTAAAGTAAACACAGAATAGCTTATACTCCTATGATCTGCTTTGGGCACAGCATTCTATCGAGATGCACCACTTGAAATTCCAGCTTTTCAGTACTAATATTTTTTGCCAATTGTCGTGCATTTGTTAAATTGAAACACTAAAATCAATTGTAAAATATATTTCGCCAAAATAGCGTCGCAAAAACAAGTTAACAAAAAAAAAGAGAAAGACCAAAAATTTATTCGTAATTCATTGCACAAACTTAATTTGAGCGAGAGAATGAAAAAACTGGAAAGTGATGCCAAATTACTGGAATTTTTGCACCAACAATGGGTAGATCTTTTTCAACTTTCAAATCATTCATGTTCAGGAAACCATCCCACCACAGTGGAGTGAAGCGCTTTTGTAAAATTTATAAATTGTTCTTGAAAAATTCTTAAAATTCCATCTTTTGTTTAATTCAACAGCAAATGGCACCTGTCTGTTCCATAACAATGAAAAAAATGTTGTAAGCTTTTACAACGATTTGGAAATTCGGGAAGACGTCGTTGAGTTTCCTCCTGGAGCAACTATAATATCAAGGTGGTATACTTAGCTTTGAAGATCCAGGTTTAATTTTTACAAAAAACTACTCCCTTTGTGTTTCACTTAATGCTCTTAATTTCAGACACTTTTTACAAAATGTTCTATGACTTGTCATTTCATATGGAATTATTTGTTGTTTTATTTGACTTTTCTTTTAATTAAAAGGTGCGCAGATATAGGCAAATATGCAATGGTTGGCAGCAATGAAAGAACCTGTATACACTCGGAATGGACAACAATGCAACCTACTTGCTTTGGCTTGAACCAGGAAAACGACTATGCAAGTATGAACTAGTAAAATTATAAATCCAGTAATAATAACTATGACAGCACATTTTTCTCTCATTTTCGCACTCTTGCCATGGTTGCCACTTGCATAAAAAAAAATTAGCTACCAAAATTGGAAAAAAAAGTTCACAAACCAAGATAAAATTTACCAAAAATCTGGAGACGTTGATAAAACATTTTTAAAACTTAAAAAAAACATATGTCTTTTAAAATATTCTATTTTGTACATTAGGTTTGTAGGAACTTAGTCAGTCTTTAAGTATTTAAACAGCGACTACTTTATAGAATACAAAAAATAAGACTTAACTTACTAATGTAAGAGCAATATTTTAGTTATCTTATTTGATTTTTAAAATTGCTTGTTTAAAAACAAACATTTATAAAACATAAGACTCAGTAAGGAACGAAGTAGGAACTTTGTCAGTCTAAGCAATTAAACAACGTCAACAACGTTGTGCACAAAGTTACCAGCTGTTAGAAGGCATGGGATTATCTACCATTTCAGAGCCTTTTTTCTTATAAAAAAATATATTTCATAGTTCACCTTCATTCTGTCAAAAGAAGAAAATGAGTGCATTCAGTAATTTTTTGATCAAAATAGGTGACGCATATGCAAATGCAATGCTTTCACTCAGAAACAGTAAGGCAGCATTTAACTGAATTAATATGGAGTTCGTATTTTTGTTGTTCCTGCTCAAAAAGTTACCGAAACCAAATTACCAAAACTCAAAAAGCAAAAAAAAAAATAGCAATTTTGGTAAAAAATTACCAAAGTGGCAACCGTGACTCTTGCGCTTGTTGCGTCAGTTTGCGCTTGATAATTTTGTTCAGAAAATTACCGTTTGAAAAGATAAGCTCATCGAACTCCAATCTTAAAACAGCCAACGTTTTCCTCTTTTACCATATTAGTAGGCAGAAAGAAGCCGGTTTTATTAAACATTTATCTCAGTAAAGTATAGAGTCAATAAAACAGATGACGTACACATTTTTGTTAAATTCATATAAACTGGCATATTTTGTTGTCTGTCTCGGCTTTTAGTTTAATCTTTTGCTTCTACTTACTTTGCTGAGATAGATGTTCAATTCTGGTAATAATATTATAGAGATTGCATAACGCGAATGTTTGATAGTGCATTGGCCTCTTAATTCATGTCAATAGACCTGGATCCGCCACACTTGAATGTTGTTGAGCAAAGTAGATGGGAAACATTTAATTGAGGTCCTACCTTACCGGTACAGTGCAACATCCACACCGCATTTTGCAAACATTTATTTCCATTAAGTCGCTCTGCGGAAAGGAACAATTTATCCACACGGGACAAACTGTTAAAATTAACATTTAAAAAACTTTAAAATCTCAGTTCGCACTACAACTCTTTTGTTACTTGAGGAAAAAAAAAAACTTTTACTCGTTTCAAATTAACTTGCTTTAAATACCGCAAAATATTCGCTTATTGAAAGGCTACTCGTGTATAACAACTCAATAAAATAGTGTGAGGCTCTCCCTCAAATTATCCTTCCTAATTCGACGGCCAAAACGCATTCAACGACATAATTTAAGATTCTGAAATACTTTGTAGACTCCTATTATGGTTGGGGTCTTAAAAAACATGTCAGTAGTTCTCTCTATAGTTCGAAGGACAATTTAAGTTTGAAGTATGTGCGAGTTACTAGGTATGTCGTATATGGCGTTTCAATTGGGTTGGGTTCAATTGCTTACTAATTATTTGCGGGTATGGTTGCCCCTCGGTCCCCGATTAAATAAGTCAAATGCTTTACCACTTGAAAAGAATAAACTATCTTCAAGGTTTACTCTTTAAATTGAACAAACCATGCGCGAAATTCCGTGATTTCGCTTTCCCATTGCAACTCCCGATAAAAAAATCTTAAACTTTCCCAAATCTACATTTGACAACTTACTCACATATCTTTCAGTGGAAAAGGCGCCAACTATACTGTTTCGTCACCAGAATGGTCCCATTGCGCAGAGCAACGACGGAAAACTGATTGTCTATCCCGGGACCACCCTGCACATGGAGTGCCTTTGGATGAGACGATTCGGCAACCCGAAGTGGAACGTCAGCAACACCTACAGGTATGCAGCTCCATGATATTCGCCAGACAATAACTGATTTTCACACGCCCTTTTGTATAGAACCTATCCCGAAGGCTGGGTCACCGAAGCGGACGAGGGTCGCGACGCTCAATTGGAGTACAGGCTGAGCATTATTGATGCGGAGGAAAGAGATTCCGGAATTTTCACATGCCAAACACCGGCTCGCCACGAACATTCGATTGAAGTCTTAGTCCGGGTTATAACGTGTCCAGTAATTCCGGTACGTCGTGGACTGATGATAAGTGTCAACGATACCAAGCTAGGCTCCAAGGTGAATTTATCGTGTGCGAATGGGAACTCACTAATCGGTGCATCGGAAATTATTTGCCTTCCCAGCGGAAACTGGAGCGCCCCCCTTCCAGTTTGTGAAAGCATCGAGTGTGGGGATATCAACATGCACATCGAAAATCAAAGCTCGCCCCGGGTAGCCGTATTGTCGCGAGAAGTCGGAGGCAGGGCGTCCTTTTCCTGCTCCTCTGGCTATGGCCTCAGGGGTCCCATGGAATCTGTTTGCTTGCCGACAGGCGAATGGGCCCTACCCTTTCCCACATGCATCGAGGTGCAGTGTGACGAACCAGGTGCTCCAGAAAATGGCTACGCCCAAGGATCGACCCCATACAGAGCTGGCGATGTCGTACAATTGAACTGCAATCCCGAATTCATGATGCAAGGACAGCCGATTATTGCCTGTCAAGACAATGCCCGATGGTCGGGTGTCCTACCCAAATGTGTGCAGGCATGCTCATACCCCGGCACTGTGATTAGTGGACGCATGTCATCCGTAAAGTTCTACTACACCATCGGCGAGAGCATCACGTTTTCCTGCGACGTTGGCCTGGAGCTGAGGGGCGCCACAATGGTGAAGTGCTTGAAAAACGGAAAGTGGTCGAATGCAATACCGACTTGCATAAACCTCGAAACTGGCAACAAAGGCGGTTTGCTTATCAAAAACTAGGAGCATTCTCTACCATAATCAGAGGAGTATATCTAGTTTATTTTTTTTATCTATAATTTTTAAAGTTCAAAACGTTCAAACGAAAGTTTAATACAAGAAAGATGATTGCATCCAGAGTTTGCTTGTAATTTATGAAAACGAATTGTACACAATTTGCTGTCCATTTCGTAATTGCCGGCAGTAAGTTACATACAACTAGCGTGCATACATATTAAAAATCTTATCGTGAGGAAATCGAATACATTGTCTAGTGCAATGTTTTATAAAACGCTTATTAATAATAATAATAATTTATACCTCGAGAGGTGTTGAAAGGTATTGTAATTCCTTTTCTTGTTTCATATCTTATTCTGAAATTAGCGCATTTCAATTCATGTACATATGTTGACTTTAAGGTATTCAACCTGAAAATAATAGATTTAGTAAAAACAAGACGAAAATAAACGGATTCCACTAACTATAAGGAACAGAAAGGAATTTTATTTCGCAGGTGAATCGGGACTGGGCTCTTAATTTGTGTCTGATATTGCTACTTGGTTTGCAGATTGATTGTAGTTCTATATTTAAACTGCTGTAAGTTGTAGTCCTCTGGAAATAAATACCCAGGAAGGGAGCGTATTTTTTTACAAATCCATTCATTTTATCTGCAAAAGTAATTTAGTAAGTATTAAAAAAGATTTTGAAACGCATTCGTTTTGTATTGCTTGACATGAGCTTTTATTTGGGTCTCTCAAATTTTATGAGTATATACTGTCATCATGTTTGAGACCCCTCTCTTTATTAACCATTCCTCATTTAGTCTCCACAACCACCTTAACATTTTTTCTCCTTATTAATTTGTTTCCAAACAAGGTCACATATTTAAATAATTATTTCTTCACTTGCAACCGAGGCACCCGGTATATCTATTTTTCACTGAGTACATAAACAAGATGAATAAGCTAAATGAATAGGTATTTTCTCCGTTTACAGTTCTTATCTCGTTAAAATTCATCAGAAATTGCGCTGATCATTAGATTTGCCACCGATTAGTAGCAACAGATGTAAGACCAGTAAAGTATGTATATCATTCTATTATTTACTTGGGTGTATGTATTGTGCGTTACTAGGTGCATTCCATAAATGAATTATGGAATGAATACAGAGGAAAGTAGCTCAAATCAATATTAACTAACTAAAAACATTGGCATTATAGCATTTTCAAAAACAGTAGCAGAAAAAAGAAGCAAGAAATATCCATGGCAGGAAAAACTGCTGAAGAACACTGAAAAGTTTGTGATATTTGGAGCCGGCACAAGCTCAATTTCTTCTACTTTTCGTTTTACGGTAAAAGCGAAATTCTGATGCAGTGGATATTTGTACTAGATTGCTAGTTCAATCTTTTCTCGCAAACATTTGTTACAACTAGTAATGCGAGAAATCTCGCATAGTAGAATTTAACAGTTTAATAAAGTAAAATTGATATTACACGCCACTTTCCTTTGAGACATCATTTGCAAATATTGGTTGAGTGTGAGAGCAAAAGAGACCTATACGTCAGAAGTAATGACAGCTGGGCTTTGGAAAGTATCAAATTATGAACTTAAAGGACAGGTATACATTCGAATGTTTGTCAAACGTCCCAAAATAAAAAGAAAAACGTCTAGGACCTTTTGCGAAACTGTTGCACCAACTACACATTTTATTTATTTATTTATTTAGTATGACATCACTGTCTAACTAACACGGAATCATATTCATTCTTCAAATAACAAGTAAACTGTTGGCTCTTGGGCTTTTTTTTTTTTTTACCAAATCAATAATAATCCATTTCAAATAAAATTATAAATAAACATTTGTTACTGACTATGATTTGCGTAGATTTTTAATTCATAAAATGACAGTTCAGACCTTAAACTAAGTATTAAATAGACCGTCGGCTCCCGCGCACCTACCCGATTCCCCCCGCGAATTTTGAAAAGAAAATTCTCTCTTAAATTTGAATGCATATGAAGCAGCACAAGAAAATCTTAATGGCGGGAGGTGTAACAAAAGAAAAAAAACCGATCGAACTGTCAGGTTAGTATGTGCAAGTGTATGCGTGTGGCTAATTTACTTTAACATGGCACACATACTTTAACGCATAGTAACACGGAAAACAGCTTGTAGGCTAAATCTCTTTAATTGGCTGAGCTGACCGTCTATTTAATACTTCGTTTATGGTTAGAACTTTAGTATCTGAGCTTTAACGCTCCAGAAAGAATTTTTCGCTGTCTTTTTGAACAGCTTTCGGTGTCCATTTTGGAGACAAGAGGAAAATTTCTTTTTCCCGGCTCCAAAAAAGTGCAATCTACTACATTTTATTATTTTCGCAGGAAGAAGATTAAAACAAGTCTCCAACTATTGTGAAATAGCAGTAAAGTTATTTGTTGCTATATTTTTATGTGCTGGTGAAAAGCTTTCAATTGACATTTTATAAATATAACTGATGTAAATTACTTTAGTTTACATAGAGGATAATATGCTTCTTTAAAAATACTGTTTCCATTATTTATTTCATTCATTGAAGTTTTTTTTTAGTTTCTTGTTACTTTTTCTAGTCATTGTCACAAGCCCATATGACACTACATTTTTTTCTCATTTTTTCTGCTTTTAAAATGAAACTAGAACAGTACGGTTGCTTTGCAAACAATTGCTACCCCTTTCGGAATACACTTTTAGTCTCTCACACCGCTGACTTCTCAACATTATAAAAATGAGGAAAAAATGTAGTGTCATACGGGCTTTGCTGAATTTTTTGAACAATTCACAAAAAATACTCCGAGCTGATGTAATCTATGAGCGTTTTCTCTCAATCTGGGAATACTGGACTTCTCCCATAATTTTCAAATATTCCTGAATATTCCAAATTTTTAACAGTGCCATGCAAAGTTTGTTATCTCAAAACTAATCAAATTTTAGAGTCTACAGTTAATCCAACCTGTCATCTGGTATTTTCGTGATTGAGTGCCAAGCAAACTTACCAACAGCATTTAAATTTTATGCTTCGTAGATATTTAAGCAAAGTTCAGGTTAACTAATTCGGCACGTGTTTATTATACGTACCTATAATTCAAGTTAAAGGTTAATTAGTTTAAAAAATATACCAATTTGTTTCACAGCTACTTTAATTTGACACTTGAGGAGTAAGTAAACTCACGTATTTGACATTCATAAGCCCCAACGGATTCGGTACCTACACTAAAGGCCAATAGCTTAAAATAACTAAAATTAAGGCCGTCTGGGGGAACTAAGAACTCAAAGCCAACCACACCTTCTGTTTACCACAATCTGCAGTCTCCTGACAGCATTCTATTATAATTTCAATAACGTTTGCTAATCTACCTAATACTTATTTTTGTGACGTAGTTCTTTACTTATTTTTCTTTTTCTAATCCCAACTAATACGAAACGTAGAGCTGGAGTGTTTTGTTTTGCCCCGAATGTTATTTTACTGATCGATAAAAATTTTAGTTGGATGACATTATCTGGAATGGATGAGATCATTGTGAACTATATGCAATTTCACAGAGACTAGATTTTTGTAATCTGTCCAAAATGAGTGACGAACAGACCGAGCAAATTATCAAGTCGATATTGACTCCATCAGTGGTTAGTGGACAGCACTTTAGGTAAGAATTGACGGATGAAAAACATCAAATTGACGGATATGTCACTCGGTGGAAAAGAAAAACTAATTTTAGTAATATTTCGAGTTCATATCGACTTTTTCTCTGATCAAATTCACCTTGTGTTCCCAATTTTAGAGGATGAAACCTCATTTTCAGTAGGTATACCTTCAATACCTCATAACGGGCGCTTCTCCCTTATATCTTGTACTCGTATATCAGGCTTTGCCTGTCAACGCAGCTTTTAAATCCACAAAACATAAGCAGGTATGTCTTTATCTGTTTTTTTTTTTCTTACGCGATTCCGGTCCGAACAAATGTGTGATCTCGAGCGGAATCCAGCTTAAACAAAGCTTGAAGTCACAACACCTTGGCCAGAAACCTTTGCTCTAATAGTAGTTAAAACTGGCTGCATTAATCCAAAGACAGGGACATTGGCAATGAATTTAGTTGCCCGAACAACAGCAAGCCAGTCGTGCTTTCAATCGTAAACTTCCAGCTGTGGTAAAACTAGAAAATTGACTTTTATATTGAAGATCAAAAGATTAATCGTTTACTGATAGAGGCGATCAGAGCCCATTGCTACCTCGGTATAGATGACTTTTGTTCAAACGACCGGCGCTAGTGCAACAGCTGCGAATATATCTTCAAAGTTTTAAAGCCGGTCTGGTGATCTCATTCCAACAATCTGGTGCTTTGTGTCCGAGTTATTGTAGAATTCGTAACTCGCCTCATTTTACTACCGACTGTAGTGCCAACTATGCGTTGGAAAAACACCTGCTCTGCTTCATTAAAAAGCTTACATAGGAAGCATCTGGACTTGGTCCAGCAATAAGAGGCTTCCAACTAGCTCTACTTATGCAGAAAGATTTCAGACAGCTTGTATACCACGTGGAAAATATTATTGGGACAATTTTGCAAAAAGCTATTTTTCTACGATGTAGCTTCACCCTTCTAGGGCGACTACTTTCTTTTTGGCTAACTCTGAAAAACTGACGCAATGAAAACCTAAGAAGGTCGTAGTTGAAGCACCTCGCACCTCTGCATCATGCTTCGCGCCTATTCTTTCGATTGCGTGTGAAGTAGACATAAATGGACATGGGTATACGTTTTCGACACAAACAGTCACGTAATGAGGATCTCGTTACCCGCTGGTTCCATATCGGCAGAAAGAATAAATTAGCTGGTTCTCAACCGGCGGGCGCGCAAAAACAACTTCAAACGAACGTATGGCCAAAGAACAGAACATAATAAAACCTGTTGTGCTATAGCTAGCCGCTAGTCGGCAAATAACGAGTATATCCATCCAGGTTTAGAGGCAGAACGCAATGCATCCATAAGGTAGTTATGTTGAGCGCAAAAAAGGTGAACATCGATTTATCAGTAATCAATTGACAAGTGTACAAATCGGATCGATGCGGTCGGAGTTGTTTCAGTGATCTTAGCGAAAATACATAAAAAAAAAACGTCCTAAAGTTTGTCGCCCCTGCAATGTCAAAGGGGAAATGCCTTCATCTACGGGTGGCAGTGCGAACGCGTAACATCAATCATAAATGAAAGTTACTAGTGGCCCATGCCACTGGGAGAGAAGTCAGTTCTTAAACGTGAATTGATTATGTTATTCGTTTTGCCTACGTGCGATCTAAATTTATGCGCATATGACGGTTACAGTGACACTAAAATTTCGCATAAAATTCGTGCAAATTGAATAGAAGAAGCAATCAAACAGGCTTAACGTAATAACCGAAAGTTGATCCCAAAATTTAGACAGTTTTGTACCGCGTACCTGCAGAGTGGAAGTGGTGGTGTTTATAAATTCGCGTTTACAAAAATGTGGCTTTGTTTATAAAAAAAAAACGAAACATGTTGTTATGTGCCGTGGAAAAAAGTTGATATCTTGCGTCTCTTTCATCTTATCAGTTGCCTACATCTGTTTAGGTGTATGATTTAATTATTGGAATACATTGCAGCGAATTCATGAAGGGTGTAAGTACAACTTGGAGTGGAACAATACATTTCATGGTTTCTAGAAGTTATAAGAAAATGTTCTGTCTATGTGTATGATTTTTTTCTATATAAATAAATAAAAATCATAGGACCGGGATAGTTTTAAGCCACTTATTTCCGCAGAACTTATGATGTTCATATAGAACATGTATGTATAGACGGGCTTTTGGTAAACTGACTTCAGTTGCGCACTTAATTTTGTATGAGCTTCACTTCCAGTTGTGAGCGCGGACAAGGGCGATGTATTCTTTACTCCCCTCTTCGGCTTGATATCTAAAGCTCCAGGTATGGCACGTGACTTTAGAAAACTTGTTGAAAATTTGCCTACCGATAGCAGCAACTTTAAGGTAGATAAGGGCTTCATCTACCTCGGAGCTACCACGATCAGGGTGACTGCTGCAGAGTTCTGAGAAGTCGCTAGACAATGAGAATAATATCAAAAATGTGTCAAAAATGGAGCTATACTGCAAATTTTTGAATTTTTGTACGATATTTAAGAAGTATTGGCTCGCTAAACACTATAATAGTGTAGGCAACTGCGTTACATTTAAAAGGGTTTTATTTGAAAATAACAGCATTTGAAAAAATATTGAAGTGCCTCCTCCAACGAAAAAAGGGCCAAAATGACGACAAACATTTTTGCAGGCTCTCAAAAAAAGTACCATATTGCAACTTAAGTCGCACAACGGTCACGCTGACCACTATCAACCTATGGCGTCCTGGTGGAGATGGAGACGAATAACAGCAGGAGTCCGCTATTACTTCGGTTTCAAAACTCGTGAATCGAAGCTCAAAATGCATGCTGCTTGTGCTTATAGTGCGCCAGTTTTGCTGTATCGAGTTCCTTTGAAAGAAAAAAACGTGTTAACGTTTTTCGGTCCTTCAAGAGAGGACGAGGACATACAAACAGTGATGCCAGATTACAAGATATATCTTTTCTTTCAAGATTTTTGAGCTCCAAAATATGTACAAGACTTTACCTCGAAATCCACAAATTTCAAGATTTTTGATATGAAGAACTTTTTAAATCTAGCACATTAAAAGAACCTTTTCTATTGAAGAAAAAAGTTTTCTACTAATTCAATTATTATATATAATTTGAGTGTCGCTAACGTTTTCAACTCTAAGGAAACATGAATTTTAACGAATTTGATAAAATAACTGATGTAACGTGTTTTTGGAAAAGTGGTTTCGTATGTACTGAAAAGGCTGTTGAAATTTGTATCTTAAGAAAGAATTTGTTGAGCTTTAATGAACCGAAATTCTATGATCTTTATATAGGTAAGCAATGCAGTTCTAAGTCAATTTAATTCAAATATGTTCAAAACTTTCAAAAAGCGTTGACATAAGGTGATTTATGTATTAGTAGTAAGGTACTTCAAAATTGTATTTTGAATTTCGCTCTTTTTATATTTTGTACAAAATCTTGAAAAAAAAGATTTTTTTGTTTCGGAACAACAAGATTTTCAGATTTTTTATCTGGCAACACTGCATACAAACGCGAACTTTATAGGATGTACAAAAAAGCAGGTATATGTGGTTAAGCTGGGCTTAATTGTGCGACTGGACAATAATACTGCGTTTACAACATCTCCCACGCGCAGTTTTGCACTAGACGGGACAGAGAGATCCGTTTGTCCGCAGTCAATGCTAATAAAGGCGTTGGAATGAGATCACAACTGCTCACAACAATCTACTGAAATATCTGTTATTCGAATGCGTGCACCTTCAAAAATAATTAAGTGTCACATCAGTTGCAAAGGGAAAGACATTTTTTGTCAAAGACGTTTGCAAAATTTTCCATAAAAATCGACAGCTCAACTTCGATAAACTTTTAAATTGCTAACAACTCTTAAAAATACCCACAACCACTGCTTCACAGTTCGTCGTGCAATATTTTCTGTTTTACAAATAAAAAAAAATCGCCTACACCCTGTGTACATTTTCCCGTATCAACCCTTCTGTATAGAAAACATACCAACACATTGCACAAAGCAGAGCATGCGCGGTAATGGGAAATTATTATTTCTCAGATAAAATGATTAACAGTCGAACACAAGAGGCGAATTAAAATGGTTACAGCAGACTTAATTTAGGGGGAATTATGTTCCTTCATTCACAATTCATGTGTCTTTCGTAAATGATTTGTCACACATTTCCACAATTACTCCTGAACAGATAATGAACCACCAAATTGTCTGACTTTGCCGCAAATCAATTACTATATATTAAAAAGAATAACAATTTAAATACCCCAAAAAGAAGCAGATTACTTCGCTTGTTATCTTCTATTTAAAATGCCATAATAAAGTTTCGTTTAAGTAAATGGTTTGGATATTCGAGCGAGCGAGTTTCATGCAATCCAATAAGTATGCGCACACATGTGAAAGCATTTTGTTTTCTATGTGAACGTATTACTTTGACCGTTCTTTCATGTGTAAGTCGCAATGAAATATATTCAGGCCAATTTTTCGAAGAGTATGTTTTTTTTTTTCCTTTCAGATTTCAATTAATTTTCATTCTTATTAGAAGTAATTCAGACCGCGTCTCTCCGTGGTATTGTTAACGCACTTCGTAAATAATATTCGTCTTTAAACATATCATTTTGTACGTTTTGTCAAAGTCGAAGTTTTGTTGTTTTTGTGGACGGTTTTGTTTGGTGCTACATCTGTCCGATTTTTGTCGGAATATCTATCGAAAAGTTAAATAAAAACCAATACATTGAAAGTGAATTGAATTGGAAAAAGAGATTCCGGACTCCCTTCGAAGTCCCTTCGTACTTATAGTTTAGTAGTTGTTGTTTTTTGTTTTTTGTTTTTTTAAATAACAATAATTGGAAATGACATTTCCATCGTAGCGGAATAATAAGAAAACATTTGAGGTAAGCATAGTCATAGACCGTAGAGAAGGTATTACCTGTTGATACATGACGAGCATGATGTCTTTATGGAAGATAAATTTATTTAATGTGCAAAGTGTTTGGCAGCCTATATTTAGATGGCAAATGTGAAACGGGTGACGCTGATGTTCGTCGTTTCGTTTTGGTACACTGGAGTCCGATTCTTCGTTCATTAGAGGCGACTCTATGCGAGTCGTATTTCTATGCACGGTAGAACTTATTCTCAGTAAGATCGCTTCAATCGAAAATCTGGTTAAGACAGGATTCGGGTGCTTTTTGTGATTTTTTTTTTGGGCGCAGGATATCTTGTCAATTTAGTAAAGTTATGGGTCACTTTTTGAATAGCGTCATGCGGCAGTTATTCTGCGAAAATTGTTATGGCCCCGCACATGGTTGCGATATGTGCTGTCTACGTTTATTATCCCAGTGGCTTAATTTGGTTCGCGGCTTAAGAGATTCCCCAGTGGTGTATGGTGGGTGGGTCAGCTGATGGTAGATATGAGTTGAGCGGGTTGCTGGTTTGTACCGCTGTTCATCTTAATTGAGAAAGGCTGTCTGAAGAGAATTAGGTTAAGTTGGGACATCTACGGATATTAGCATGATCAATTGAAACATTTATACTGAGTCTGACAGATGATTTGCTAAAAAAATGGTTGCCCGTACTAAGTGGAACGCTTGTAATACAATGCAAAGGGAAAGATTACGAGTGTAGTGAGATAGGTCAGGGTCGCCTTGGCATAAATGGGTTGAAATGACGCAACTATCGTGATAAATAAAAATTAATGTATACATTTTTCGGAATGTTATTATATAACACATAGAATATTTTAAAGAACACACATTTTTACAACACCAGTAACGACAATTTGCACGTTTCACACCCTGGTTTTATCATAATTAGCCTACAGGAGAGAAAACAGTCTATGTGAGCCTTTTCTGATATTTTCCCCTCTATTCCGGTTATTCACTGCACGCCCGCAGATATAGAAATATGGTAATAAATAGAATTGCTAAGAACATTTCAATCAGTCAGTCAAAAAGGTCATGCAATTGAACTGCGTGATAATTGGATTGAAATTCGTTGCCAAATAATACTAGGTACCCTTTTCTAGTTCAAACACCAGGAAAGTGTAAAAATTAAATTCTTGCCAATTAATTTAAATTAATTTTCACTCTTAAGAAGCAATGGCTGCACGATGTCTTAGTATGCAGAATTTCTCTCCAACACAATCCAAGGGGCGTACGAAAAAGTGGAAACCCTTAAGCCATGCTGTCATTTTGGAAACTGCAGAAGCGAAATAACCCAATTTCGTGTGCATTTATTTATTTTTTTACCAGTCATAACTCAACTCAATTTAATTTTTTAGTCTTATTAAAATTTGAAATGTACTGCCTAGTATGCTGTTCCAGGAAAGCTAAAACTAAGCGCCTCTCCAATGTTTCTCTCCACCGCTTCCCTTAATGTTCGCTTAATTTTGACAGTATAGGTTCGGTCAAAAAAAAAACTGTGTTGGAGTTTTTTTTTTTGTTTTTTTTTTTGTACTTCCTCAAAAACCTCTTCCAGGTACTCCTCGTTAAAACATTCCATTTCTTAAAGAAATTAAATTAACAGCAACGAATTTTTTTGTGTTGAACTAACCATTCTCCATTCTGTTTTTTGCTTTCGTTTGAAATACCGATATTTTGCCTGATCTGTCAAAATTTAGCTGTGGAAAAATGTATTATTTGAAAATGTCCAATTGCTTAAGCGAATGACGGATAGATAGAAATGGAATACAAAATTTGCTTTTCGATGGCCAATGAGCCTTTTTCTAGTCGGAGATATAAAAAACCTCCAAACAGCTCTTACGAATATTTACTCAATGCCGTTCCTTAAATCGAAAAATTCGCAAAAGAGAGCCACATCGAGAGAGCAAGATATTACCCCTTCATTGAGAATTTTACCCCTTTTTACTCATCCAATGGCCGCATTCAAGAATCTAGGCATCTTAAGTCGACTAGATTGGTCTGGATGAGATGTAACCTGAACGCAAAAACTAGATTGGTCGGGAACGTCACGTTTTCTACGTCAGCCACATATGAGAACTGTCAACTTAGTACTCAATCACGAATTTCTCGACTAGATTCGTCGGCTACCCCTCCATAAACGTCAACTGAAACATCTGCTCTCACGACCGATTTCCCCCAATCACAGTCGAGTTTCATCTAGTGAGAGAGCTGTCAGACTACAGAAGCATTTTTCCGCTTCTCAAATGCTTATAGTTCAATCAGTACAAACTATTCCACATACTCGGATTCCTCAAAAATTAGTTCGCTTAATTCCGAATCACTATCATCGCTAGGTAGATGAATCAACTTTGTTTAGCAAATTCTTCGAGTTAATCAAACATTTTAACGACCTTTAACGAAAAGTAGTACTTTTTGAATTTTTAAATTATGTTACTGTCATTTTTTTATAGATTAGCGTTCCCTTACGTTTTCCTAATGTCTCTCTCTGACAAAAATTGTATCCCCTCCACCGCGATTTTGACAGTCTTTTTCCATTCTTACTAGAAAAGTAAAGGTACATACCTAATTTGTAAATGCACCTACTCAAATTACTGTCACCGAAATGACAATATGTCATTCTAGTCCTTCGTCTAACTCCTCACAACCATTGATATGTAGGTCTCATTTTTGGCACTACCTTCAGTTCTATGACACCGTCAAATTACCTTTCCTGTCGCCTTTTTTTCTTTTCTGTTTTCAACATTTGTGTACAGTTTCATAAAATTCATTCGCCCAATTTTAAGGCGATAACAGAGTTATTTTAAGAGATAAAATATTATCAAGACTTGAAGAACCCTTTTTATTTTTTTCCAAATTGATAGCAGGTATTTGGTTTTTGTGTAATTGCAGGTAGAAACAAAAAAACATGTTTTTAAATTCATGAAATCTCATTAGTTATCACTTTTATGATTATGATTATGTCTTTTTTTAATATACTAAGCCGCATAGTCTATTTTTTGCATTTTCACAGATTGAAAGATTGTCAACCTGTTGTTTTGCAGCAACCACTATCAGAATATACTCGTGTACCCATGTACAGTATGAGGTTAAGGTGGGCAATGTCTATTTATAACTTGTTCATATTTTCTGACTGTTTCTGTACCGATGTCTTTTATACACAATCGATCACAAATCAGGCTGAACAGCCTGTTACAGAGGTGTAATTTGTTTTTTTCAAGGGTTGAGGCTCCATGACCACTGAGCCACCGTACAAAATGGAATACTTACACTTTTTAAGAACACTGTTCCCATATATTTACAAGCAAATATGCACTTGTCAGTTAGCTTACAAATGTTAGCAGACAAATTGACAGCTGCTGTCATGCAGCGTTTGTTACTTAATTACTTAGGTGGCGCCACAATCCCGGGTGGACGGTGGACCTGCGAATAAACCAATTAAGAGAGTTTAATTGCAGAGAATAACTATTAAAATATCTTACTTACAGTTTATCAAATGATTAGGGCCCGTTTGCTAATGCGACTCGAAGCGATCTAAGTTCTATAAAAATACCTTACGGGTTACTTTGTGTATGACATAAACTGTCATATACGATTTTATGTGGAACTTAAACCGCTAGTCAGTAGATATGTCTTTTATAGAACTGCAGAGTCAAAAGGAAAACCACCTGTGTGCTCTGTACAAGGCGCGGTGCATCATAGTTCGAGAAACAAAAACTACAAACTCCTTATTTGGCGTAACAGTTCAACTCGAGTTACCTGAGATTGTACCAGCCATTAAGTCGCACCAATCAATGCATTTCGATCGCGTGGTCTCAAACACTTATGCAACTGAACCGTGTGAAGTTGTCAAATACCTTGGCAGACCATAAGCCGAAGACTAACAGCAGCCACAGCTAAGCTTCGTGTACGATGTACCGAAATTCGTCCACCCAAATGAATCGACTTAAATTAGTACAAATACATTAATTGCTTTTTTACGAGCACCCATGATCAATATATAGTTCACTTGTACGAGTAAGCACGAGACCTTGTTTTTATCTTGATCGTAAAATTAGCTCAAGCTATTTCCCATTAGGGATTTTTTTTCTATTTACTCGTGAGTGTTGGTAAGGCCAACACATCAGTGAGAACTTTGGTTGCTGTAATGGATGTTAATGAAGTATATGGCTCACGTGAAACATAGTAAAATTAAAACTGCCTCAGTGTTATCGTAAAATGACAAACAGCTTGATACTTTGACAGCAAACTTTTGTCGGTCGGAATGGGACTAATTAACAATTGATCTTCACGGATGTGGCGAAACAAAAGCGGAAATTCTTCAAATCCTCAATTTGGTCGAATACTGATATTTAAAATTGCGATATTCAGTGACAAGGAGTTTGATTGATTTGAACGGAACACTTTGTGATTAGTAGGTTCATTTGAGTACTAAATTTACATCGATCGTAGTCGACTAAATGGGAGCACTGTAATGGGATTGTAATAAGGAAGGGTGAGTAGCCCAGCTCAAGCCAATGTGCGATTGCATTGAAAACGTTTTGTAAATATTTCGGGCGTTTGAGTTAATTAAGGGGAATTTTCTTTTAAGCCCATGTATTGCTATTTTTGGTGAAAGTTGAGTCCACAAACACGCTCATCAAAAATGACAGAAAGAAAAAAAGTTCCGATGTAACGAGTAATGAGTTGACTCATCAGAGAAATTCTTTCGACCTGTCCTAATAAGTTTGCCAAAGTCAAAGTAGTTTCATGCTATTGTGATTTTTTACTTTCCACATTGAAATTCAACACAATTTGCATAAACTGTGTACAACATAACCTTATTCTCTACACTTCTTTTAGATTTGCATCGAAATTACGGGGGAAATGATAGCAATTTTTCGGGATAAACTTTTTCTCGCACATACAATTTACAGCCGGTACATTGTTTTGTAATTGGGATATTTTTCTGGAGGAATTTTGTTCTTGAGTGAACTCTTTGGAAGGTACAGAAGTGTTGCCATGAAAATATTTGAACAAATCTGCAAATGACAAAAAAATAATCTGCAAGCGGAAAAATTTTACTTCAAAAAAATTTTTAGTATTTAAGTAACAATGTCGACAAAAAGAGCTGAATACGAAAATAATAGCATATAGCGAAAGAAGGTGTGGAACATTTTTTTAAATTATTCTCTAAAAAGAACGAAATATTATTGCGAAGGCAGACCTAAATCATATTTTTGAAGAGTTCAGGTTGTTAAAAGTCGCAGCTGGGTTGAAAATCTGCAAAATGCACACAAATCTGCACTTATGGCAACGCTGGGTACAGTACAGTCGCATATCTGTTAGACAGAATATTATGTTCTAAAACACTCACACTCACAAAATGTTTTGTGAATGAAAATTCAACTACACGATTTACTGATTTCATCAACTATTGCGCTTCATCTCAATTTTTTGATTCAACGGACCAGTGTCCAGGGGATTATGGGGGCATTCCTTTTTATGGGAATTTCGGGGGTGATTTCGTTGGAATTTATTTTCTTTAAAATTAGCAATCCAAATATAGGGACTACCGCGAAAAGATCAAGTCTGTTAATAGTCGTTATAAAGCTATTTTAAACCGCTTTACAAAATAAGGGAACGCACTTTAAGCCCAAAAAAAAAAATAGCTAGTTGCTTCGAAGCAATTCCTTCTTTCTTTTTCTTCCTCAAACGTAATGACTTCCAAAGATATAGGTATAACGTTTATAAACTTATACAAAAATGTAGCACTTACCATAAATTGAAAATTGTTTGTATATCCAATCCTCGTGCTTTCAGTAAATACAAAAATAAAAAAAAATATAACCTCACATGCAAAATACAGAATAATAAATATTAAACATTTCCAAAATTATTTCGAATCGATATGATGTCAAATTCGAAATAAAAAGTTGTTGACTTCCAATGTAGGTATAAGTGCACTAGATCTGTGTATGTGGGTAGTTTTTAGGTACCTATGCGGCAACTTTGACGAATTTTTGACAAAGTGTCATTATTTTGGTGGTACCCGCTTCATTTATGTTCTTCATTGAAATGGTTTTGGCTTTTTGTTGGAGGTTTCTGCTATCCAATTGGAGCATTTGGGCACAACTACTATCAAAAAGACCTACTTGAAGGGCCCAGCGTAAGTACGACGCCTCCGAAAACCTCCTTTAAGCTATATTTTGCCAACTATTAGTTGACGAATTCCTTTCCAATGGAATCCAGTGTGACCTCCAACCCAATTTGTAAGGTCAAAGTATATTTAGCTCGTGAAGTTCTTTCGCAATGGTTAAGATACGAAGTCTTTATAATCATAAGGATCGCTGGCAACCATTATAACTCGCAACTTGTGTTGTTCGCTCTTAGTAATGTCCATGCATATA
Source organism: Cheilosia variabilis (assembly GCA_951230905.1). Taxonomy (NCBI): domain Eukaryota; kingdom Metazoa; phylum Arthropoda; class Insecta; order Diptera; family Syrphidae; genus Cheilosia; species Cheilosia variabilis. The sequence continues at coordinate 17,531,355 of OX579680.1, read as the reverse complement.
TGACTTTTCGACTTGCAAAACAAGTCCACTTGCCACTGGTGTCAGGAATAAATTAGCAGCCGGTTTTATTTAATCGTGGACATTACTCATAAGTGAGCATTTAATCGGCTACTCTACCCGACAGTTTCTTAGGCAAGACTGATTGTTTTAGCTATTGCAAAGTTCAATGGCTTACTAGGAGTCTTTACAAATTGCACAACTTGCTGCGAAGAATGCTTCGCCTTTCTTCGGAAGTGACATAGATTCTACTATCTTTCGCTGTTATTATGATTTTGCGATAACGATAAGGTGGCGGTGTAAACTGTCTGGAGAGGCCGACTTAAGACTTCAGTTTGGAGACCAAACGATTGAGAAACCTTCAAACAAATTTAGGTTCTTAGTAACCGGATTAGGTTCTTGTACAAGACTAAAACTGTGAGAACAAATAGGAACGGCATCGAGAACTTATACCCTTCCTGATCTCTGAGAGAACTCTCTTTTATGAGAACTTTATTAAACTTATAAGGTAAAACAGTATTTTGAGCATAAGAACAAGCTACTGAACGACTTTTATCTTTACCTTTGGAGAACAGTTTGATTTATGTTCCGTGACAAATGAAGATTGACAGTTTAATATCGCAAAGCCGCAAATGTGAGAATTTAAATTGTATAAGTGAAGATGACGCCTTTAAATCACTGACAGTAAATTAAACTTGTTGCTCACCTGTCAAAGAATAGACTTAGCACGGCTATTCGAACACTCAAAGTATAAATCTTTTCGGAGTCAGTCGATGACAGCTGGTTTAAAGGCAAATAATTATGGCCACAACAAATTGTATACAAGGTTGGCAGTCACTCTACAACAGATCGGCGAGATCAGTTGATAACATTACAATACACTGGCACTTGGGGAAGATAAGTAGAGGAATCTTGTTGAAATACGTTGTTGTGCATGGACTAAGTAGTGTGCGTACTTGAGAAGCAAAGTACCATTGAATGGCAGGTACTCGAAAGCACTTGCGATCTTCAAGTCTTTTGGTAACCGCATTGGGTGATTTTGAAGAACGGTGTACGCCTACAAGTTTTATTACAGGATTTTCTTAAGTATATAGTTTTATGATATCCTCGGCATTTTAAGGAGATATATTCGTAGCTAGGGTATTTCATTTTGCCCGATATGTGTTCAAATTTTAGTTAAACAAGCTGCATTTGAGCGGTTATACCTATACTGGGACTGTTCGATTAGCCAGTGAATAACTGTCCGCGAGTTTCTTTCTAATTACCCGAATTGTGAGCTTGAAAGAACACTTATTACGAACGTTCGGCAAACAGAACTCGGTGTTAGAAACACATTTTTAAGATGTCTTGTTTTGTGACGCCATATTTAGAAAGCGGTGACTATTTCACGGAACACAATAGCAGTGGAATAAAAGAGAAATATATTCAAACATGGCCGCAGTAAGCTTTCAAACTTTTATGATAGATATGTTTAGCGACCGCTAAACAGAACTTAAGTTGTGACCACATTTTGAGACGCATTAGAAAAATACATTCACAGTGACAGTTACTTGCAACTCGAAAAAGAAGCATTTTTGAAGATCTGAGAGAATTGGCCCGAAATTCAGAAATGCTCTTTTCAATGAATATCGTTGGAGCACTTTTGTAATAGTGGTAGACACCATATGAGAGATTTGGTTTTCTGTTGCTACTTTTTTTTGTTTTCTGCAGTAATAAATACAGCCAAATCAATATATTTCAATTTAAGTTTACATTTTGCACGCATAATTGTATATTTTCGGATCACATAGCGAAAAATTTGTTTCTAATAACAACAACAAACAGTTCAATCTGACATTTTGTTAGTATGTGCTGGTGAGTTCAGGGCAATTCTCTAAAAAATATTCCGGACACTTCTGTCGTGTGAAGAATTGACCCGGAAGTGCACTTTTTTTTCAATGAAACATAGAATACATCGAAAGAGCACTTCTAGATTTGCTCTTTTCATAGAAAGGGCAATTCTTTTCTTCAATCGAAAATGTCATGAGTATGGGGTGTTTAATCATCTATTCTGACAGATGGCTGACGGGATGTGTCTCAGTTTTGATTGGTCTAGATCGGTCACATGAACAGCTTTTTCAGTTGCTGTTTATGGAGGGGTAGCCAACAAATCTAGTCAAGGACTTCGTGACTGTGCACTGTTTGTCGTTTCGTGAAAACGATAGCGGAGGCTCACTTGGATTAACCTCTTTTACCTAAAATTACTCAATTCAGTTAAAAAAAAACTCTGCAGCTAGATAAAAATAAAATTCCACCTCGGTATCGCATTTCAAATTCGTAGGCCTAATAGTCTCCGATTTATTTTTGATCTGACTGAGCATTCCTTGTCAGAACTGGTGTGTTGACACTTCCAAATTTAGATTTATCTAAAGTTGCACAACCCTGATACAAAATGCTCGTTTTTTTCTGAAATTGTTTTGACCAGTCTTTGGTAGCATTTAAAACTTGTATTTCCATCTGTTGTCCTAAACAGGCATAAATATAAAAAATACTAAACCACTCTATAGATAAGAGTACCAACGGTATCTCTGGTTGTGATTCTATCAAACATTTGACGTACACCCATTTAGATAAGAGACTAATTTTTAATTACCATATTACCTATATCAATAAAAAGATCAGCATTGTAATTGAACTCGTCCAACCCCTTTAAACTGGACTATTATCAGTTAAATAGTAACGCCAAATAATTAGCAATAATTTATAGATAAATATTTTCGTAATATGTAATATATTTTGAAATATTGACAGTTAATAAAGATGGGACGCCAAAAGTTAAATTATTGAATAATCGCTCTGTTCCAAGTTGGCTATACTGATTAGTGTCAGTGTGTGTAAATTTATTACCTAACCAATTAAAATTACCGATTGCCTATCTTCAAATGAGGTACTCCAGATTTTCGATTAGGCCTGTATGATGAACGAATGACAACGAAATAATTTATCAGTTGCTGTTATGGCAGAAACATCATTTTTGTGAGCGGATTAACCATGTATATCGTCTGCCGTTTTGTTTGTTTAAAAAAAGAAGTGAAGTCGTTATCTGGAAGCAAGAAATCGTAGTGGTTCGTGTTTGGATTTTTTTCTGTTTCTAACTCTTGGCGTTTTCGTGTCGTTTTGTCATATTCTGTCATGTCAAAATTTGTTTTCGTCGGTGAAAAATGTAGTCAGGAGGCAAATGAAATTCTTAAGCCTATTGCCTATCAAATAGTTTTGGTATTTTTAAGAAAAGAGACGCCAAAAATGTTTTTTCCTTCTGATTCCAGACATTTTGGTAACCTTAAAAAGATATTTTGGTAACTTTACACGGCTCTAACTTGAAAATGTGCAAAACCGAGATCATTTGAGATTCTTTAAATCTACGAATCAGTACCTTGGAAAAAACAGAATCAGTTGTCGAATATTGCAATGGCGGGCTATTTTCTGCTTCAGGCTTCTAAGTCGTCAACAGGGTTGGCTAGGAAGTTTTTCTGATCATTTCCTGCAATCGAATGACGAATTTTTCCTCTCCGAATTTTGGGACATTCTTCACCGAGTTCCATTCCAACTAGGTATCTCTTAAGTTTGCCAAACTGAAGCTGATAAATTCGGAGAGATTTTCCCTAGTTCTTGGCGAACTAAAAATACTTATAATACACTCGGAGTCTCGAAACTGATGCCGTACGTAATTGGAGAGCATTAATCTCACACACACTAGGCCTAGGGTTACATTTGTACCTGTTTCGTCAACCCTTCATTTATTTAATCTTGAACACGCAATGCCTAGTTTAAAACTGCATACATATTGCATTTATTAAAAATTCCGTTTTCAAAAAGAAGCAAGTACCGCCAATACTATCTATTTATCTGAAATCATTATCTTCCATGCTGCTCTACTCTGACTAGAACTATGTAAAATATATGTCCATATCAATTTCAGCCTCACCCTGTCGATTTGCTGAGAGTTTATCAGAAAAACAAAAACTCTCCGTGATAAATTTTATTTTATAATAGATTATCAGGCGGATCGGCATATGTATAAACAACCGTTGCAAGTACAATAAATCGACAATATGTAATAAAGTTGTGACGTTCCAAAAAAAAAAAAAACATTGTACATCATAAATGCCAACAGTTCCGATTCCTTAACGCAAAACAAAAAAAAAACCAAGTTGATACTATCTTTCTGTGTATACTTTGGAGTGTCACGCTATTAAAGATTTTAAAGAAAGAAAATTAACCAAATTTACGTGGTTATTGGGGCATGTAGTAAAGTTTATAACTGGCAGAAAAAATAAGGTTTCCTTGCCATGTGATTGGAACGATTCCACTACAGTTCATAGTTTTAGTGCTTTCAAAACAAGTCTATTGTGCTGCGAGGGTTTTTCGGTAAACAGAGTTTTTTTTGTGAGATCGGAAATATCGTTCTATGCATGTTCTCAAAAATCAAAGATTGTGTAGTTTTCCATTATCATCGTTGTGACTATTTTGTTGAAGTTTTATTCATTAAACGAAATTGTTTATAGCTCTGAACGGCTGTTAGTGGTAAAGTGAATCACAATTCAAAGGTAAATACAAGTGCAATCTGACATCTGCAATGCTAAAATCGAATATTAAAATCTAATCAGACGGAAAGTTATTTGTACATTTCTGGGCTTTACCGAATTCCGCCTTTTGTCCGTCTATTTGGACAAATTTGTATTATATTTTCGTCTAAAGAATAACATTTTAATGATGTAATTTATAGGCAAAATGTTGAAAAGAAATCTTGTGATTATATTTTTTGAAAATAGCTTCGAAGTTCGAACCATTTGCAGAATTCTTTAAATAGCTGTCCCACTATGTCAGGTACAGAAAACAGTTTAGTCATCTACATAACTGTAAAGATAAAAAAGAACGGCCAATGGAATAAAAATTAGTCGTTGACATAACGCTGTCAAAAATTCACATGAGAGGGAATTGCGAATAAAACAATTTAACTGCATTTATGAATTGAAATTGCAATTTGTTCTCCCACAAAACCATTATATTTAATTGATCTAACATCTTAACTAAATAAGTAAAAAAAAAACCTGGTTCTTAATTGATTTAAATAGTGAAATTTACAATTACACTTATTTACCTTCGAACTGTAACACTTTATTCACAATCCACATTAAACAATCGGGATCCACAAACCCACGAACGAAAAATTTGTTCGAACTTAACCTCTGAAAATGAAACTGAATCGCGGGTATCTGCGACTAAAAAAAGTTTACATGTAAATAAAATGTCAAAAACTTCGAATATCCACTTGTTCGCAGTTTGCTCTCATATGAAAAGTCCTTTATTGTTTCAAGTGTGGAGAATTATTTAAGAGCGTGGATACATGATTATTGCCATGAGCGATAGGTTGGATTGAGGCCTATTTATATGAAAATAGATAAAACGCCAACAAACCATTTTTCAAGCATTTACAAACAGAAAATTGGACGTTTTACTATTGAGTAGGATTCTCAATTAATCCATTGAAATGTATTAAGAAAATAAGATGAAAAAGAGCCGCGAACAAAATTACCCTTGCCGCGAATAGTCACGCGTTCCACAAACCAGCGAATAAATAATTCCTTCAAACTTAACCTCAAATTCGAAATGCCACTGCAATTTTTTTATGCATATTCATTGGATTCACGGTTACCTGCGACTGCTGCGACTAATAAAATGTATCATGTGAATGCACATCAACAACATTTTGGGAATATTCGTTTGTGGGTAGTTGCGATCGCTTAAGCGCACCGCACAATTAGCAATAAGAATGTGTTTTGGAAAACGGTCACAACGTAGGTAACGTAGCAGATGTGCTAAAGGGCACCCAATAAATTCCGTTGCTGACGGATCCGTCATTATTGATGTACTCCATTAAATCCATCGCATACGGTGACAGCCAATGACAGTTTCTCTCATTCTCTCAATATTTTCACCAATGAAAGTGCTTCCTCTCATACTGTTCCAACTGTCAAGTGTGTCAACGGCAGCGTTACCGATAGGCAAAATGATGAAGTCGCCAAATAAAGTGTCAGAGAATCTTAAAAGGGGCCCAATACAAATCTACAAAAATAACAAAGCAAAACAACGATAATAATTAAAAAGATTATCATAGTATATAATCAAGGACGGGAAGGCAGTGGAATAACGTGGAAACGAAATACTCCACATTGCAAGGAAGTAAAATCATACACGAGAAGACACGGGAATATTTAATTAAATGTATTAAATTTGTTAAAACAGAGAATTTTTAGAAAGACAAGCACCTCTGCTCGACTTTCATCGAATGTACACCATTTTACACTCGACTTCAAACTATCTTTAGCCAAACAGCTGAATATGGGATCACTCCATAAGCTGAACAGAGCCCATTTGGATGGCATTGTCTCATCCTGCTCACCAACGATTTCTTCTCGTCGAGACGCATGGATGTAATAATAAAAAGCTGAATATCGAACTGGGTCATGCAGTATAACAGCATCTCCGGTTAAAAAACCAAGCTGCCAGGCAAACATTACCCGCAGAGATCTGCCATTAGCGGAATTCCTGATTCAGATATTCCAATTTGAAACAAAAGCAAGAGAAAATATTAATTTTGTTTGTATCTACACGAATGTAAAAATGAGAGACACAATTTTTAATGACTGTGTGACCTATTTGTGTGCTCAATAATTCGTCCAGCTGTTTAGTTCCTGCCTCCCGTCGTCCCAGGTATAGAGATGCGAAAATGAATCTCTTCACAGCGAAAATGTCTCTAATAGGTACCAACATTTCACTGAAAGACTCAGCTGCTTTCCTGACCATCTCAGATTTTGCTGCACCATCCCGATTGTCAAAGAGAGAGAGTGTTGCACACAACAAATTTTACTTTATCCAGGCACCCGTTTTTCTCTTTTTCCACCTGTCCTGGCCAAATCAAATATTCTCAAGGGCAAATATTATTTCGAAAACGTGTACCCGATTTCGTGTATGGATATCCAAGGGAAACACATTCTCTGGTCCAGTTGGAGTTTCTCTCCCCGGATAGAGTAGCTCCAGCAGGGCAGCAGCAGATACCAGACCAGTTCAGTCTAACCGGGGAGTTTTTCTCCCCGGATAGAGTATTATATCTCCTCTGAATGGAGTTTCTCTCCCTTTTTTACAGGAGGCGTACCCTGGACAAACCTCTACGAAAGCTCTTTCACTCTATAGGCCTTTTCCGGGAATTCGGAAGCTTGCGCACATCTACTCATTTCCCAAAAAAAAAAAAACTATCCCTCTCTTGACAATCTGCTTAAAGCTTCAGCTTCAGCTTCAGTGTTTCCAAGGTCATGGAGAGCATTATCAATTTGCCACCACATAAATATAAATTTGCCTCAACTCAATTCGATTGCGATTCAATTTATTTTCGGATATTTTTGGTGTGCACACTGCGTCGTTTACGGTACCCATACTTAGTTGAGCTAGAAATATAAGTTCATGAATAAAAATTGCAATATTCATGGCCAAAGGTGTACCGAAACAGAGGGCTATCTTTCCGGTGGGTGTTTGGGTATGTTAAAAGGCGAATGTTGTTAAAGTCAACTGTTAGTGTTATTTAGGGGATGGGTTTGATTGCTTTCTTCAATTTATACTTGCGTTGAAGTCGTCTGGCATTTCAAAGTCATTATCTGCAATTTGTGTGCAGCCTTTTTATAGAAGTTTCTTCAAACGACCTTTTAAAACAATTCTAAGAATTGTTCTTCTCCTCGTATTAGTCGAAGGAACGTGCGGAATAATTAAAAAAATGAAAGGATTCTAAGAACTTGATGAGAAAGAAACTTCTGAGTGAAAGGCAAATAAGAAAATTACCAGAATCTAAACGAGATATTGAAAAGAGGTTTTGATTAAACACAACTTTGCATCCACGACTCGCTGAACAATAATAATAATGAACGTTTTCGTGTGCACGAATGATTTGCTCTGAGTTGCAGAAGTAAATCGTTCGTTTCTTCTGGGAGCTACCAGTTTTCCTAGGACCCAAGGTTTTCTGTACCACAAGTAATTGTAGCACCAGTGAATTTCTATAATTGAAACTGGGGTTTGTAACTTAAACTTAACTTAAGCCCAACACTGAGCTTATCTGCACTTGTTGTCGGATTAAAAGTTATATGTAATCTAAAAGTTTTTGTTAAGAATTAAAATTGACTAAAACCAGCGACTTGGCAATACTCTGTCATGAAGACTCATGGGCCTACAGTCCACTTTAAATTTCATTCATTCATTCATTTTCCGTTGAAAAATATGTCAACTTTGTTTTAGCAGGCTCATTCCAAAAAGGGAAGACTCCCACGATCTAGTACCACATTAAAATTCATACAACATATACCCTACCTTTAAACTCTACAAAAACGTACCGTTCCGGCGGCGTTTTCGCTGTGTAAACAATTCTTTCGGTTTGTGTCCCAGCACCCTAAGGCAGAGCTACCGTCGGAAATAATATTAAAAAAAATGTAAGCGAAACTTCCTCAAGCTTTTTACTTTCGATTGAATTAGATCTGTTTTGGAATTTTTGTAGTTCAGCTTCTGGGTGGAGCAGAAGGGTGAGTGATAGCTCAAAATACTCGGGCAAGTACCTACTGCCTAAAATAAACTAAAGTTTTTTTTTACTCATTTATATTTCTGAATGTAATTAAAAGTTAAATGAAGTAAAGTCAAGAAGTTGACAAAGTTTTCAAAACACTTTTTATCGAACACTTTATCGTCAGCAGCACACAAATGTTTGACTTGGTTTTATAAAGAAAATAAGGACCCCTCTCTGTGCAAGATCGTTTAATAACCAAAAAGGTCATTATTTTAGCTATAAGAAAATTCGTACAATATTTTTTTATGATTAAATATGATTCGGTATTAATATATATATGTTTTTTTTTATGTATATAATATACGTATTTATAAATAATCTATCGTCTATATAAATACATAATTCCTTCGTGGTGAAACTCGATTTATTCGCATTTTTTGCATTCGGGGTTGTCAACATCTGACAGTTGAAGTTGCTATACCAAAACTAAGTAATGACGGTTAAATTAAAATGTTAAACTACCTTAAAAAGTAATAGGTACCTTGCGAGTCTAATTTTAGTTAATTAAATGTCTTTCCTTTCTTTGCAGACTGCACATTAACATTATTAAGGTAGAAAACTTAAACGGACATAATGCCCGATAGATTTAAAGTGACTAAGGCACCGTCAGATATTACGCAGAATCAGAATGATATAGAAGATGACACAGTCACGGGAGGTCTTCTGTCATACGATCACGGTAAGTCGAAATATTGATATTTATATAACATAAAAATATAAACGAAAAATTCCGGGATGTACTTTGATGTTGAAAGAGTTAAATGTCTTGAAACCGTAAGCAGCTCCTGTTTGCAAAGCAAAATGTTATATATTAAATAATTCACCGTGATTTCATAAATTAAGGTTAAGAATGCAATTAAATAAATAGTTATACCAGAGAAAATACTGAGACCACCAACTTCGGCCGATTTCCCGTTACTTGCCTACAAGCTATATTTTCATGGGGTGGCAAACGCTAAGTGCGTTAGTATTGTTGCATAGAAATTCGTATTGACAAATGTCACGTAACTTTAAAAATTCAGGCTCACCAACACGCTCGCACCTTGCATATGCCACTTCCGCTTTGGGCAAAGTTGCTGTCAGCGTTCATAGAATTTTAACCGTTTAATTTGAAATTGTTCGTTACGTGTGGATAATATTTTTTTTGAGGAATAAGTGTACATTTGCTTAAAATATTTATGAAAAATTGTCAATGCAGAATGGTTGCATGAAAATAAAAACATTTTGAGCAAGTTTTCTTCAGTTATTAAAGAAAAATTCACACAATAAATCGATCTTAATGATATCGAAAAGAGGTAAATACACAACCATGTTTGTCCTAATATGTTCTAGTATATAAAAGCTATATTTTAGATAATTTTACAAACCAACCAAATCAAATTATTCGCCTTTTAACAATTAATAATAACTAACCAATGGCATTCAGTTATGTAAAAATGTGGAATTCCCGAACTCTTTCACATTTCCCCACGGTTGCCGAGGTTGACAGCATTTATTTTTGTAGTTTTTGTGTGTTTTTGCATGTCACACTGATTCTTTTTTGACATAACACCGATAGGAATACAAAATGGCGAATTTGAAAAAAAATTGAGGATTGTGAGTTGGGGGTCTCAGTATGGTTTGTCTATGGTTATACCACTCCACCATCGAGAACCAAATACACAAACCCACGAACCGCTGTATAGATTTCGTTATCGACTGCAGTTTGTCAACGCCCGCTGTGAACAACTAATTGAATTGCAGAACAAAACAACAAATAGAGAATAGGTACCTAATGACAAATGAAAGATGATCATCATTGCAACTAAAAACACGGTTGCTAAGTTGTTTGCAAAGAAATGTGCGACAAAATTTGGACAAAATGGGGAACATTCAAAAATGTCGATTAGAAAGGTCTGGACTGGATGTTCTCTGAATGCAAAAACCTTCGGTCGGTAACGTAACTTTTCCTATGTCAGCCACATAAACGAACTGTCAACTTAGTACTCAATTACGAATTTCTTGACTAGATTTGTCAGCTACCCCCTACCCCTCTATAAATGCCGACCAATCTCCTCGTATTATTAAACAATTGTGCAGAAGTAAGCTACGTCAAAAAGCTACGTAACTGCTGAGTAACGAGCTCTTAACTTTTACGCAGTGTTCATTAATACGGGGATAGATTGTTAAATTGAATTCCCATTGAAAAGTAATAATTTAATTTTTAAGATTACTTGATTACCGACATTCGTGAGCCTCTCAAAAATAGCTCAGCAACGAAATGAACGATTCAGAAGTTACACAAAACAACAAGTGAATGTTGCCAGAATATTGGAAATTATCTATGTATTCTTTGTTCATTTTCCGAAAGAATCACTTACTCGAATAATGAAATGAGCCTGCATATAGCAGCTTAGTCAGCTTATTTATGTTAAGAAGGTGAAAGGGTGCTCTTGTCAAACACAGCTTCACTTAGACCCTCAGTTGGGTCCTTTTGTGTCCATCAAAATAAAGTAAAATATCAAATATTCAAACACTTTTTGATGTGCACGTATTTATTTGTTAATCAGATGTACAGGTAGGTACCACATCCGATTCATAAATGTCATAAGAAACCGAAACAAGATTATTTTGATTGTACGCGATAGGCAACGTATTTCAGGTGACTTTCTTTTAAGAAGGGTGGCAGACAAATCCAGGCAAGTGTTTTGGTCACTGGTGTCATTTTGACTCACTTGTCTCTCTTTGCAATCTATTTCAGAGTTCAATTCGTTTTTCGTGCTTATTTTGTAATTTCTTCTGCGCTTCTGTCTCTTCCGTTGGTGCGGTTGTAGAAGACATGTTCTGTATTTGTTATTTATTAACTCAAATCGATTCACTTCTAAAAAAAATACCTTTAAATATGCTCCCAGTTCTTATTGTTTTTTGTATATATCGAGTGTTATTCGCTAAGTTCAAAATTGGTCCACAATGGCTGTTAGACAACAGTGGCGGGATGTTTATTTTTGGTTACCAAACTACTAAAAGTTGTGATACTTAGTAATGAATTACTAGCACTTGGACCGATCCGAAGAACAATCACCACAGTAGGTTCAAGGTGCACTAGTATTTCACCTATGCAAAAGAAAAGAATCCCTTGGATGTTTCTGTTAATATTGTTGCTTCAATTGCGTGACGTAGTTTTGTTTTACAAGTCTAGGTCTTGTATAAAGCCCTCGTGGATCCAAGTAGCAAGTAGAATCCACAACAGGCAATCTTAACTGCAGAACAGGGAAGCATATTATTTTCAGTAGGACAGTCTGTTGCTTCGACTATGTCGCAGAACGTGCAAAAATTAAAAGCGAAAGTTACTGGCTGGTTACAATAGGTTCAACAAAATATAATAATTCTCTATCTCTCTTCCTTTTTAAATTTGTTTGTTTTACTGTTCAAATTAATAATAATTGTTCATTTGAATTGTAATGCTTTTGTCTGCAGCATGCTTCATATTTATTCGGTGCCTTACCTCAGCTTCACTAAAATTCCAGATGCGTACTTTGATTGCATGATTTAGCTAAAGTATATTGTGATCTCATCTCGAAACCAGGATTAAAATGAAGAAAAAGTGAAGCACTACCCAATAAGCAAGGCGATTATCATTTCATTTTACCCGTTTTTTTTGGAATGTATTTCTTCCAACACTTAGAAGAGAAAGATTATACATGAACTGAAAGAAATTGGGTGATTGTCAGGGGATAGTTTGACCTCTTTTCCATTGTAATTTGCTTTAATTTGTTCGCGATCGCAGTGGGCTCTTTCTGTGGGTAGTACCGTGTGAGACCCTACTCTCTGATCCCCTTTTGTAATCTAGCTTATCGCGGCCGATTCTTGTAGTTAAGAATATAGTTTCTTTGCAAAATTTTTAACACTCGAACGGACTTTACACACAGATAAATTTGCTTAATAATTATGCCAGCACTAAAAGATAAAATGACCGTCCGAACCAACACATTATTTTCACATTTTGTTGTACTCAGAACAGTCTTTACCAAGTTAGAGTGGGATGGTGGGTGCACTTGTCGCATTTCTTACTATCGCCTCAATTTCAAAAACTTTTACTGCATTTACAACATCACGCACGCGCATTTCTGCATGATACGTTTGTCCGCAGTCAATGGGGACGTTCAAGTATCTAATTTAGTAAGTCTGACAGCTCTCTCACTAGATCAAACTCGGCTCTGATTGGGGGAAATCGGTCGTGAGAGCAGATGTTTCAGTTGACGTTTATGGAGGGGTAGCCGACGAATCTAGTCGAGAAATTTGTGACTGTGTACTAAGTTGACAGTTATCATATGTGGCTGGTTGAGGACACGTGACGTTCCCGACCAATCTAGTTTTTGCGTTCAGGTTACATCTCATCCAGACCAGTCTAGTCGACTTAAGATAACTAGATTCTTGAATGTGCCCAATGCGTCAATGTCGATGTCAAAGCCATAAGAGTGAGATCGCAAATCAGACGCCTAAAGTCTCATTGATGCCCTACCCATAATTATAGATACATAAAACGGAAATAAACACTAGTTCCGGCGACCAACATTTCTGCAAACACTTGAAAACATTTCTATTTCTGATTTAAAACATGCAAACGGAGAGTGGTAACTTGTGTCAGTAAATTAAACCAACAATTCATCAATCAGTTATATGAAATAAATGAATAGTTATCCGTTCATCACCTCCAGAAGCCATTTTGTTTTATAGTAAAGCGAAATTTCGTTAGCCTTCGCTATAAAAATATCAACATGCATAGCTTCCGCATAATTCTACCACGCAAACAAGATGGCCGACCAAACAACGTGTCACATTTTTTGCGTCTTAGGCAATGCCGTCCCTTTGAGTCACGCTGCTATTTAGTATTTAGCATCCCTTTAATCTTCCGTGTTAGGAATGTGTGCTGGTGTAAATGCATTATTAAGGACGAAGGAAAGTCACATCAATTTAAAAAAATAAAATATAAATAAAAACGTCATTCGCTTCTCACTTATCTAAGTTCACTTAAGGTATCACGTTCAACAAACAAAACCAAGATCAACAACAATTCCTTTCTTAAAGGATGCTACCCTTGTAGACAAAACCGCTACGACTGCACCAGCTTATCTGGGGGTTCGTTCTAACGTCATTCTCCGAAAGCCAAGGCCCAATGCTTTCGAAAGAATTTGTCTGTCAACAAAAATCACAAGCTCGTTTAGCCTGTATGTCAACTCGTTGTTCTGCACGTGCACATTCCAATGTTCACAATTTATCTGATTTGTCTATTTTGACAGGTCAACCCCAAGTCGTTTCGAGTGCAATCACATAGTAATGCGAGTCAGTGCCAGTGGGGTGGTTGCTTCGTTTTAATCGTTGGCGTCATTAGGCAGACTCACAAGCCACGTGGTGCTGGGAGGAGCTCCATTGAGTACCTAATTCCGATCGGGATTGGAATGTGCCATCAATCTGTGTTCAGTTCACAGACCTATTCGATTCAATTGAAATGAATAAATTATTCAGCCTCAGCGGGACACCTTGACTCGATGATGTTTGAACTAATCGAAATTTACGAAAAGCAGCAAAGATTAACAAACTTCAGAGCGTCTGCACGAAATGCCTCTGAGGATATATTGCACAATCGGGCACGACAACATCTGTCAGAAAGGCATCAGCTGCGAAATCGGGTCTCTCCCTACGCCCTCCTCTGCACTGCGAACTAGTCCATGCTGGATTCATTGTCATTATATTTGAACAAGAATCCCCCCCCCCCCCCCCTGCACTTCTAAACACACACCATTCGATTATGTCAGCCCAAAAACTTAAGAACCAAACATAATGTACGTAGTGTAACCAGTTTCCTTTTTGTTGGCCTATAAATCCCACCCAGATTACATAAGTCTGCGACTTTCCAGTTGTTGGGATTTTTGTTTTTCTCGTTGGATCATCTTTCTGGATGTTTATTTTAAACTTGAAAATCTGCCAGAACCTTGTTTCCTTAAACGAGAACCTCTATCTCGTCCATTTCTCATCGCCTGGCTGATGATGCGTAAAATCCTCAATAAGATATAGCGCTTTCGGGTAGGTACCAGTATTTCCAACCCTGGTAAAGCTTTCTGCGAAAATGCCCCTCGTATTTATGTATGTTAATGTTTTGCGAAGTGGCCATGCTTTTACGGGAGAGCACATACGCTCTACTAAGGGATGCATGGGAATAGGTTAGGGACGTTCGCCTATGATATTTGGCAAAGAGTTTATTTCTCTAATAGCACATTTCACACTTGTGCCAGTTGCCAGTACAACTCGTGCATCACGTTGACAGTTATGCGATTGTAATCCTTTGTTGACATAGGTATTCCATTGTTGCGGTTGGCTCACTTTTCTCTTACAAAAGTTCGCTGCCTGCAGATAGATAAAGTGCTGCAAAACATACACTAACGGATGAATCTAGGACTTTGTTCAACATTTTATCTGCGATGCCCAGTGACCATAAGCATCCCACAAAACAGTAAGTGCCGCTCTCTTAAGAGTTGGTGTGCAGCCCGGATATACACGATGTGGTGAGAGAGGCAGCAAGAGGGCTTTTAACCTATGCACTTTGCTGGCTGGTGGCCCAGGTCTTTCGTATGCGAAAGCGAAAGTGTTATCGGATGATGATGATGGATTTTAATTACCTGATTTATAGCACTTTGATTGGTATTAACGGATGTCAGTCGGATCTCTCAAATTCTCTCGAATTCTTCCAGAGCGAAGTGTGTCCGGAAATATATTGCTGGGTGACATTTTTACGATTTGTTTCCTGCTATCTATGCGGTTGAAGAACTACGTCTTCCTCGGTATGAAATCGAGTTGATTTAAATTTAAGATGGTTGGCGATTGGGCTTGTAAGCGATGTTGAGGAGACGTCTTAGGCCATGGACGGAAGTAAATCCTTCTTTAGGATCTGATAAAAAATGATTGGGACTCCAATCTGGGGCACACACAGAGGTAACCAGAATTTTTACAAAAACTCACTTGCTGAAGTTTTGAAAAGCTCTTATCTTTGCTGCAATTGAGTTTAGAAAAGGCTATCCTAGTTTCGGTGTGATTAGAATGACGAAATTTATGTGTGAATTCCGAAAAGAGCTCTTACTTGCTGACAGAGGGATTATAGAGCTTAAAAAGCCGAGTGCCGACTGTGAATTTTCATGTCTTGGACACAATTTTGAACCAGATTCACTACCTCTCTCTGTTTGTTTGTTGACAGTATGCCTGTACTCTTGGTCTTGCATACTTAAAGATCAATCAACCTTTCTTCGAATGTCCGCATAGCTCGGATGAGCCACTTCCGAATAATATTTCTTTAGAATCACACGGCACAGCTGGATCAATTCTGGCAAAGACCCCGAATTCAGTCTTCGCCATTTAAAGCTTTCGACGGTTAATGGTATCTCGCTGCTCTGAAGTCGGTAAAAAGGTTGCTTGAATTTGAATTTGTTCGTCTTCTATAGGATTTGCTTAAAAATTTGTTCTGTGGCCCGTCTGTCATAGTACCTGGATCTTATTTGCCATTTTCAGCAGGGCGGTGCCAGCAACGAAATAATGGCCAGAATCGAAGTTTGCCCTTCGTAATGTGCGGTGCGTCTTGGGGATGTCAGAAGCGTGCCTTGCAAAAGCACGGCACCAATTTGTTTGGCGATTTGACCATCTTAGAAGATTCATATTGCTGTGCGAATCCTTAGCTTGGTTTACTTATCACCATTTTAAGAGGGGCTGCAAAACTAGTCAGAGACGTTATCTGTTTGCGTTTCGTTGATTCTATGTCAAATAGCTCGTCGAAATTGTTTTATTTTTCGATATAAGTATTGAAGTCACATAGCGAAGCTTTCACATTGCACACATAAAATTTCTTCTCAATAGAATTTCGAGCATTTTTGACTTAAGCTCATAAATATGGGTTTGATACGAATCGAATCTTTATGACAGCTGTCACAAATATCGCTGGGACTGTGAATAATAAGTCAATGGTGACGGTGGAATTGGGATGGTTGTCTTTAGTCGACTAGATTAGCCTGGACTATACGTAACCTGAACTAGAATGGTCAAAACGTCACTTTTCTACGTCAGCCACATAAACGAACTGTCAACTTAGTACTCAGTCACGAATTTCTTGACTAGATTCGTCTACTCCTACATAAGCCGTGTTTTTTTTAGCTTCGATCCCAGCAAAGCAAAGTAAAGTATTTTTATCACGCAATTACAACAACTACGCTCTACTTGACACTTCGAGACTCAGTTGTAGTTGTTGCAATCGCGTGCTGAAAATCCTACTTTACTTTGCTTTGCTGAGATCGAAGCCCAAATAAAAACAAGCCTGTAGACGTCAACTGAAACAGCTGTTTTGTTTGACAGTTTTTAGTAAATTAAAACTGAGATACATGAAGTCAGCCAGCTGTCAGACTTAATAAATTAGATACTTGAACGTCCCCATTGCAATTAATGTGGTATTCGATTGGGCACTCTCAGAGCATTTTTTTGCTGCAGGTAACTTCTTATATTCGTGTGGTACCAAAAAATAAGCAATTTTTCAGGTTTCAGAGCACTTTTGGGAATCTGGATTTTTTCTCAGAGTTGCTTCAGATTTACCAATGAAAGTGCGTTTGAGTTTGACAACTAGTGGAGTTTGTTTACATTTTCGTGGTGAAATTTGTCCACTGCAAAGAAACGCATTGCATCGGGTAGATCTATTTTCGTTAAATATTTATGTACAAATGTTTAGAAATCAATTCGGGCGAGCATTTTGAATGTTTTAATATAAAATTTAGCCAGCGAATGAATACGCGTAGAAAAGTGTCGAAGACTACACATTCCAATCGCACGAATATCAACAAAAAAAAAAGAGCAAGTGACGTTTTTATGTTCGGTTAGACACACGAAATCGAAAAACTGAGAGCGAATCTGAAGAAGCCCGATCGAATACCGCACATTAGCCTTCTGAAATGACAATTCAAGGTGAGCAAAAATCCGCTCTCAACTGTGAAATTGGTTGTCACTGGGAAAACTGCTGCCAATTTAAATAACAAAAATCTACAAAAATTCATACGGAATATTGAAGAGGGATTCTATCCGTCATTCTCGACTTCGTCGTCCTCATCCTCATCATCATCCTCTTTGTAACAGAATTATCTTCAGCTTAAATAAAATATTGATACTTTCTTGAATATTAGTTTTTTCTTTATTATTTTTTTAATGACTGACTCGAATTAATAAATGAATGAATAAATGAAAATTATTATTCCTGAGCAGGTGTTGATGTTTTTTTTAAATAGTTGCAAATATACATGCGTAGTTTTCACAATTCTAACACTCTTAAGACTATAAATTGTATTCAGTTACTACAAGGAATTATATTACTAAACCAGGATCACACAATTTATTCTTAAAATGAACGTAATGACTCTCTCAGGTTCAAAACAAACCTCTTTTTGAAAGACTAATCGTATAAATTATTCGTTGAATCTCTGGCCTTTGCCTTTCTTCACTAGGAAACTTCAAACTTACCGTCATGTTGCTGAGACTTATAATCTCATCGTACATGGAATATCGAGACATACACCAAATATACGCCCCCTGGTTGGGAACAAGTGACTCGCTCTATGGGCCTTAATAAAAATCATTTTTAATTACGCACTAAATATTTTGCACATCACAATATGCATTTGTATGGAAAATTTCGCCATTGTGAGTTCGAAAAATTTAGCCTGGGCACTAAAAATGATTATAACCTATAATTATCGGGGTATATTTTTATTGAGGATCTGACTAGCTAAATTTGGACATTGGAGCCTATACTAAGTTGCAGCTAATTTGATGTCACAGATTTTATTTATGTGAATACATATTTAAAATTATGAGCATTCAGAATCCATACACTCGCCATATTTATTTAACAACAGCAAGAATCTGAGGCTTAACGGTAGCGACTTTCAGAATCTTACTCACAAAAGCGAACGTTCTTTTGAAACATCCAAAAACTACTCACGGATTACTTTTCTTCCTCAATACAGTAACAGATTTTAATACTGGGTTTGTGCTTTTTCGCTGTTATTGTCAATTAGTCTTGTCTCTTGTCTCTGTGAGATTTCATTAATTTTACATGCAAACTCCCATCAGAGCGACCTAATTTCGACGCCCTTATCCCCGAACAAGACAAAGTTTCCACAATTAGGATAATTTGCGTAACCAAGAACGCATCCCTGTCGCCCATAATTATCCTCATTACTGGTACAGAGTAGGTATTTATGCCCTACATACATACGTATCTGCACAAAAAAACAAACAACATCCACAAACTTAACATAAAAAATGTCTCGTCCCTTAGTTTTACGATAATATTTAAAAAAAAGAGTAAGAGCCTTGTATTCCAGCGCTAGACTTAAATTCCTCATTCCGCGGGCCAGGAAGAAACACGATGATTTGAAATTATCGCTGCGAAGTTATGCAAATCCTCTATAAAGCAAATTTGGAGCATCTCAACATCCCCATGATTGTTATCTTTAAAGAACTTTCCACCGCTGAAAGTGTGTAACTCGACTTGAATGCTTTTTTTCTGCTCATTTTTTTTATCACTGTTTTCAGGACAAATTTATTGTGCCAAAGAGCTTTCGCCAAGTCGTGTGCTTTGCAACAGGGAGTGGCTAACCATACAGTAACTCTCTATCGAGGCGATGCCCTAGCTTATATGTGGCCAAAAGAGAACTTCCCTTCGTTTACGCAAGCTCGATTCCCGAATATGGGTTAAAGAGAAACCATGTAGTTCATGCGAGGGTTTTATCCCAAAAACTCTTCGGTTGAGCTAGTGGTTTTTTTGTGCAAGGTAGCAATAGTCGTACTTTTTCCTGTTTGTAAATACCTAAAATATTTTTCGACATTTATTTGAATTTAAATATAAAATAAATTGCTATAGTGTTGGAAATAAATTGCCAAAGTTTAAATAGTTCTATATTGTGCCAAATTGTATAGTTGAACATGGTTTAAAGGACGAAAAAAAATATATATTTACTTATGAAATCGACCTGTCCCAATGGTGAAGATATTGGAGGATGTGAACATTTTTTTCTCAAATCTATTCTTGCCACAGAAAAGCATCATTTTATTGTTACAAATTGGTTAAAGAAATTTAAAATCGAGGGTTTTATTTTCAAGTGTTTCAGAGGTGTGCTTCATAAGTATTTTTTATGTATATATGCAAGGAGGCAGATTCATCCCATGCAGAGATAAATTTAGATAATTTTATTTTGCATCTTAGAATTGATAGAGATTTTTCTCAATTTATATGACTTAAATGGTAAACCAGTCAGGTCGTCGCATATGAAAAATCGATTACCAGCAGATGCTTCAGAGATCTACTCAGCAGAATTAAAACTCATTTTCATCTCGCAAAATGACTGAGGCTTGCCCGTGTATGCATACATATTATTTTGAACTAGTCAACATTAATGTAGCCTGTCTTATTTTCTCATTTTGGTCCACGAAAGCTGTATCTGGGCTGCTTTACATAAAACCAGGTTAATAATACGAACAAACTGGCACCAAAATACGCGCAGGAGTGTGGTACGAAAACGAAAAGCCCGGACCTATCCTATTGCAAAAAAAAAAAAAAGACTTCCCAGATATCCGTTCGGACAGAGATTTTCCTCTATTACAATCCCACTTTAATTGTGCAGATTTTGAGGACCTATACCGAGCCTATTTCGTGTCGGGGGTTTTTTTTTTTGTAATCAAACTCTTTCGGCAAAATACTTTGCAGATTCGAGAGGCGCTCCCCTGTAATACCTACATATATTTATGGAGATGTATCCTGTATCCTCACAGCGGGGAAAAGAAAATACACAGCCACCACAACATCAAGTGCTGAGCAAATACACACAGCTCTGCGACTCTGCCTTACCCATATAAGAAACTATTATTATCCGAGTATGTGGCAAGCAAAGGTGAACATTTTAAATGAGGGTGATTTACAGTTATCGCGACAAGTCAATCGCAATTAAATAGAAAATGTTTTGTGATAAGTTTCGCGTGAAAATATAACACAGTTCGAGTGCGGTGCTCGAGTACGATATAGAGAAAAAAATACATTTTTAATCGTTGTAGAAGAGTTTAGTTTAAGGATAGTGACATAATGGAATTTGAATTCCTCGTTCAAGTGCGAGGATGTATCCCAATACTCACACGTGCCGCTAGGGGTGGCCAGCTATATTTAGCAGCTTTTGGGTGTGCTTATAAATCAAATTGAAAATCGTTCATTATGGATTTTCATTGATAGGTTTTAAATTTAATTTGTTTACAATTGAATGCACAAATTTGTGTTTATTGAGATGGCAGCCTCTTCTTTCCAGCTCGTTCGAGTTTAGATGAAATTATTCAGTATATATCAGATGTGCTGGCATACTTAATGAGATCCGGGAGAACAACGTCAGTTAAAGTTGGAAATCCCACATTCAAGTCGTTTTCGCTCGGCAGAATCATGGGAGCCATTCAATTTTTATGGGACTTTGTTGTGGTTTGGGCGATGGAATTTCTGGGAAATGCTGGACTATTGCGTTAGTGAGGTAGTTTTCCTTAGAAAAATATGCATGTGTCACAATTCGCGTGCAAAGTTGCATAAGCATAACAAGTATAGATTGTAGGTCTGTTTGCCATCCTTTATTCGGGTAAAACTTGTCAGTTAACAGATTTGGACAAGTGGGCAAAGATTTTCTCTGTGCGATGCTAAGATAATAAATAAATATACGGGAACGGTTGCGGTGTTCTCAGTCATCGAGCGAGCAGAAAAAAACAAAAGACAGTTAAAAAAGTTAGTAGCCATTTTAAATGGTGTTAAAAATTGTTCATAAGTTTAAAATAAAAATACAAACACAATGCGCCGTACTAATAACCAAAACCAATTTTTACTTCTTTGACATCCACTTGTAGAAAATAAAACAACAGATATATTAGGTGTCCGTTGAAAAAATTTAAAACAAACAAATTCGACCTCAACCGATTTCGTTTCTTTGTTTTCTCACTGTTTTTGTGTGGAATTGGCTTTAATAGACGGATTTTCAATTTCGTTCTTGTCAACTTTATATATTTGACATGAAATTATTCTCTGAGCTGCTTCAAGCTAAGAGAGGTACTGCTCGTTACTCGTTATTTTGCTAATTTTCCCTTTTTCTGTTATTTTCTATGAGAACGTGTATAGACTTTGTGCGATTGCAAGCGATTGCGTTTGATTGAAACCGTGTACGCGAATGAACTTCCAAGTTTTCCATGATATTAAACAGAAAAGATAGTCCCTTCCCTGACTGTGACAGAAAAAGATAAATATTAACAAAATAACGAGTAAAATGATCTAAATAATAAAAGACGTTCGCACTAAAAGAGCTTTTCGGTTGGGTGACATTTATGTTGGAAATGACATTAGCTGGGCTCATTTGTGTGCCTTTTAAAAATATATACACTTAGACTAAATTGAGACTAAATTAAGTTAGGACTAATGAATGAATAATTAATAAAATGACTTTACATATGGTTCGGGCTTGTTCATACTGTTTTATTTCTAAAATGTCAAAGGAAATAATAAAAAGATTTATAAAAAAATCTAGTACCTATTGAAAATGTATAAAGTATTTCATATACGCATTTGCAAGTGTCACAATTAGTAGATATTTCAATTAGAATTGTGAGAATTCAACGAAGTTCCAACCGAACTGACGCAGAGAATTTTTTTTACTGATTATTTTTTGAAATGAATGAAAATATTTCCAAAAAAAATAAAAAATAAAAAAATACTAAATTGTTCTCCATTTAATACAAATTAGAAATTGTCTACTCCGCTATTTTGTTTTTGAAAAAACCAGTGCTTAGTTGAAAGTGGTACCATGTGTATTCCTGCTACTACTACTTTCCGCCCTCTAAAAGTGGTTCGTTAAATTTCCAGCAGGTTGGTAGTGGGCTCGGAAAAGTGCACGAAGCGATCTGCAATTTAGGTTGAATTGTACAATATAGCTCGAGCATTGTGAGCGCGCTCTGGAGCGAGCGTGCTCAGATTGTTCTGAGGTATTTATGAAACACACTTGAGCACATCGCTGTCATTTGTTGTAAATATATGTATAGATTGAATAGTTATTAATTGTTATTTATTAAATTGGTTAATATTCAGTCCCAGAACAACAAGGTTCGTCCGCCATTTCAACTATTTTGTTTATCCTGTTTTTTCTTCTGTCAAATGTGACTGGAAGTGTGTAATCAGCTTTCCCTTATGATGCTCAGTCAACTTATTCTGAGCTCATAGGGCGCGCTCTGATGGTGCTCTGAACGAAAAAAGAAACACAAATTCTGAGCTCTGTTGCATCTGAGCTAAAATAGAAGCACGGACTTTTTGTACATATATAACATTTTAGGTTGTGCTCTGAACTAAAAAAGAAGAACGCCTATTGGACGCCAGATTAATCCCCTATAATGCAATTACGGTTTCTATCGTAAGTGTTGTCTGATTCGTCCATTATTCTTGCGTTTTGGTGTGTTTTCACTTTGCGATACTAACTAATAATCATTTTTAGTGTGTAGGCAAAATTTTTCGAAATCACAATGGCGAAGTTTTCCATACAAAATTTTGTGATCTACAAAATATTTAGTGTGGAGGTTACAAATGATTATTAGTAAGGCCCACTGGAACTACTGAATTGCTAAAATCAATGAGCACAATCAACCCAGTTGCCATCAGTGTGCTGTGCATAAAAAAATTAATACTGTCACTAGTGTCACACTGCAAGTATTTGACAGAACCTTGGGGTGTTTTCGCGACGTCCAGTGTGAGAGACGAAATTTGTGAAAATTGTGAAAATACTTGCTTAACGTACCCACCTCAACATGAACTGCGTAGGGTGGTTGTAAGAGTCGTCTTTATCCAGATCTCAATGGTGGATACCACTGTTCGTCGAATGTAAATGCGATGCATTTCGTTACCGAAAACGTCCATATGGACCACTCTGTGGGAAACCGCTGATTCCAACTATTCCTATCCATTCAGTCTTATATAGTTTTGATAACGTGTGGAATGGAAATAAGCTGTTTGTTAAGGTAGACCCGAAAGGGGCCTTTCATTGGGATTTCTGGCAAGAAGAACAAGTATTTGCAAAAACGAACAAAACAGAGAAAACCCACAACAAAAGTCTCAAATTTTCTTATTTTATTTAATACTGAATTTTTTTCTTTGAATTTCAATGGATGCATTTCCGTTGTCGGAAAATATCGCCGGCTACGCCTCAAGCTGAATGTATCTTTTTAATTTCGCAGAGAAGTTTAAATATGACAAGCAAACGTTGTGTTGGGAAGTGAAGAACAACCCCTCAACTACTGCAGCCTGACAGCTGGTTATGATAACGTTTTGTTACGGTTTCACTCGATCTGGGCTGCAAATTCATGCAATTTTGTTTTGTTATATAAAATCGATGGGTTGAGTTGAAACATGAAAGCATGAATAACTAGTTTATATTCGCATCCCTCTTCTCGCTCGGATGGCACAATCCAATTGTAATGGAACGCCGTAGGATATTTCAATATCTGTTGCAGACAGATTGCAACTTTCCGAAAGGTGAATTTACATTCTCCGATATAAGCACACTTCGTTTGTACGAATATAATGTCAATACAAACTGATTGATTGATTGGCCTAATAGACATACGCAAATCTAATTCAGTATCGTACTACGAAGAGAAAAGGAAATTTGACTAGGGTATGTTTTGACAATGTGAACTTATTTTTAGGCACGACGCCTATTTTAGATAGCTGCGGGCATCGCATCGATCACGAGTTTGTATAGAAAATACTTTCGACGTAATTGGACACTTTAAAATGTACCCAGCATCAGGTGGAATGTTTTTAAAGTTCTCTCTAAAACTGACAGTCGTTTGGAGGATATTCATTTCTTTAGGTAAAGTTAAATGATTCCCAAATCAGAGGCCACCCCATTTTGAACTTCTTATTAAGTTTTATCCTTGTATCCGCTCGCTGAAAGTCAATTGCACTGACAGCAGTTTAATGGGACCCAAATTCACTAGTCGGGTGAACGCTCTATTCGATTCACCACCTCGATTCGTATTCGAACAGACCCACAAGTGCGCTATTCAAAAGAGTTTTATTATTTTCGTCTGGAGCTGTTCGTTGTTGAAGTCAGGTTTGGACTATAATTTTGCGAAAACAAAACGTGATTTAAACAAACGGAGTAGATAGAGGGCGTTCTTCCTTCTTATTTTCGATCATAGCTTTGAACTGTCAACAAAATATTCCTGTTGACTTTTTAAGCTCAGACACATCAGACCTCTTAATTTGTATTTCGTTAAGAACATGATCAGAGTGCACTTTATAATCACAGAATAAATAAAAAGAGCAGTCATTGTAAATGTCAAATCACTTTGACAGCTATCCATAATGATTCCTGACAAATGAACGAAAATGCAGGCAAACAAAGAAAAGTAGATTTAAAAATAGGGTAGTAGATCGACAAAAAGTGGAGCAGACTAAAGAACAACAACGCAACGTTTTTTTGGTCACATGACAAGCAGTGTGTTTAAAAATAAATCAGATCGCTCTGAATATGCTCAGTTAAGAAAGAGCTCGAGCTCTGTTCTGTGCTCTGCTCTTAACCAAAATGGAAAACTGTCTATTTTCTCAACCCATTACTTATGTATTATTTCACAGGAAGAAAATATTAAGAAGCTCGCTCCTTGTAGTTAGAAACATAGAACTCGTGTCCAAAAGTTAATATTCCCTAAAACGAACGCCTTAAACGGTCGTCAACTATTAAGGTTTATTGATAAGTTCGTTTAAAACATTCAAAATAAATATGGCGCACTATAGAGCTTTAAGTTTTGTTAATTAATATATTAGTTAGTTAATATATCATTTCAACAAATGCATTCCAAAGAACATCTAGGACTTGAAAAGGACACACATATGTTATGCGGCTTACATGCATGTAGGTTGACTTAGCCGACAGTCACAGTCGACAGTTTGTAACAATATCTAACCACCGCCATTGCCGATTATCCGATTTAATAATCACAAACGAAAAATATGCAATCAAACTAATAACAATATGGAATAGTAATTCCTTAAGTGCTAAATAAAAATATTATGAAACATAATAGTTTGTAGCCCAAAAGAGGAAGTGTTTGTCGAAACGGTAAAAGTTAATTAGCGCATTTCAAGATGAGTTCTGGAGGTGGAACCGAAATAGCCAACGGAATGGACGAGAACAATAAAGCAGCCACAGAGTCTCCCAAGAAAACAGCTGAGGGTAAGTGAATCAAAGTGTATCATTTTTTACCTCTAGGTGCAAAATCAAACGTTAACAAATAAAAATAAACATATTTATACAGTCAACGCGTTTGCGGTCGGTAAGAAAAGTTTAAAAATAAAATCAACTTAAATTGTGTATTGTTTACTATTTTTGTTATATACAGAGCGCTTTCTCTTTAAAATCTAAAAATTACTAAACAAATTGTCTGGGGAGCTCTCCGTCTCCAGCTACCGAAATATATAAATTTTGTTACTAATAGAGCTGTATTGAGGCAAGTATCTATAGCGATATACCTACGATATAGAGGAAACAGAAAAGTGTGTGAAAAAATACAGAGACGTTTATGACGTGCGTACGCACCTGTCAAATTTAAGAATGTTGTTTCATTTTCAAGATCAAAATATCGCCTGAGGTTACTCACAGCACTCAAAGCAAGAGGCGCTATTTGCAAAGACAAGCTGTACATAACACATCAAAAGAACTGTTTGCTGTATTTTCGAATTTGTTTTTTGAAAATGCACTGATCAGGCACTAATTTGAGGCCAAGGTCGGAGGGCCTGAAGCGTAAAAGCAATATAAATTTTAAAATAAATTCGGTTAAGTTTTTTTTTTTAAGTACCAGCATTTGAGGGAAGTTTCAAATTTTGTGTTTGAAAGTTGTCAGAAAAAAAGAACACACCAAGTTTTAAGATTTGTTTTCCGAGATTTGACGAGTTTAAACCGTTGAATGGGTAAAAATAACCCACAAATAAAGTGTTGAAAAATATAAACATCGAGTAAATTAGAACACGTATTCGGTGGCATTTTTAAAAGAATATTAAGTTTTAAAGCCCAATATAATTACAAAATCAAAACTAGATATACCTACTAATCGGAGGCAAAAGTTGATGTGCCTATCAAACATAAGTTTTAAAAATGTAGGTGTTTGTAATGTTTTAACAATAAAACAAAAAAACATTGCATCCATAATTAGCAGTAACTTCAATTACAACCTTTAAGATTAGTGAAACAAGATGGCGGCTATATCCATGAGAGTATGCGTACGGTGGTTTGTTGGCCGTCGCTAGAAAAATATTTCGTCCGACCGAAATATCTCACACACATTTTTATGAATTTAACGTCCCAGGTCCCACTCATCTTACATGACAGTTTTACGTGACAACGCATTAGTTTGGCGAAATTTGTTACAATTTCAAATTTTTAATCACGCGACCAGTTTTTCAGTGATGCGTATGAAGACGAAGAGTTATCCGAAAAAGCAACTATCCAAAGTCCTAAGAGAAATACCGACATGTAGAAGTTTTTATTGTTTTTAAATGGGGAAAAGCGAGGATTACCAAGGTTTCGGTCTTAAATTGGCGAGCTCCCACATTGAGCTATTTTTGTCAATTTTTTATTTGATGTGCTGTTGCAAAGAACAAAACAAATTTGTTAACGCATACTTCTGACGACAATTCGCCCAATTCCAAATATGTTGTTGTTTTTCTCTGTCTCTTGTTCCCCATAAGCGTCTACTGATACCTACCATCTTTTGTTTCATAGCTTACTCTAAATGCATTTTTTTAGTAGACGAAATAAAGTTATCCGAATATTGTACAGAACTTTCGGACTCCTAGTGAAATGATAAATCTGAAATTTTACATGAAGTACATTCTGAAACAAAAATTAGTTTTTTTAGCTAGAGCTGCGTACAATGCGGCTAAAAGGATTTTTGAATGGGAGGTAAAATTTATCTCGAGCAGTTTCAGAAATTAGTTCTGACTTGAATTTCCATGCATTAAGGTCTTGCATTTAAAAGATAGTAGTAGTAGCGTAGCTAAGCCAGACGCTGAGTAGTTCCATTACTACGTAGTGAAGAAGACACTAAATATCGCCAACCACAAAAACTGAAATCTGACCCCACATGTCACTTTCGGTTTTCCCAAGACCCGTATATACGATTTTGAAAAAAAAAAAAAACTGTTACCTATTTAAAGGTTAAGTAGCCATGGGTATTCTAACTTCATAGCAAACTGTGTTTTTCCCTATATAGTCGTAGGAATGAGCAAATTTTAACTACCATTTTAAAAAAAATGGTTTTCTATAGTGCACCCAAAAACGCACAAATCAATTTTGACCAAAATGCAAATAATTGTCCCCGGAATGACTTTCTTTGTCACAGAATTTAAAACTGATTTTCAATTAAAAAAAAACCGTTCGTATCTTAAAAACTGCATTTCCGATTTCGATAAAAATCTTAAAGATTGGTTATGTTTGTATTCTCAACAATACCCTGTATTCAGTTTTTAGCTAAATAGTTGAAAAACAGTACTTTTCGATCCAAACTTTGCAACATTTTTTAACATTTGGTTTCCATAATTTTACAAAACCCGCCAGAACGATTTTAAATGAAATGCATTTTTGATATGACATACTCTTTGTTAGATATCGTACCTGGTTTTTATTAAAAATGCAAATAGAGGGTTTTAGAAATATTCATCAAAAATGGGTACCCAAATCCAGCTGTGTAGTTTATACCTAAGATTTTGCGAAGCTTTTTTAACAAACTGGGAAAACGTCTTCGAAGATAATATACCACCCAATTGCGCGCTTGTTACATCAAAAAAAAAAAAGTACTCGTACACGTACACTTTAAAAACAACCTACAACCACTTAGCGTCTTAACGATTAGGAACACACACTTCATTTGCACTACCACACACTGTTGTCCCCACGTTTCGCCATTTATTCTTGCGTACCCATCTGATTAAAGGTTTGAGTACATCACGAACCCTACATCCAACTACAGGCACCTAATATCAGCATCACCAATCATTTCCACTCAATTATACAAAAACATGCCTTGAACGATTAACAACCCCTATACTACAATCTTTTCACTCAAATATCTAGTTAAGGTGTCATTTCCGTCATCATTAGTTAATGGTTTAATTATATTCTGTAGTCTCTTTCTTTTTTGGATCGTCAACGTGCTCAGACATTTTATACTTGTACGGTACACAATAATATGCAAGACGCATTTGTTGGAAATAATAATAGTAAAAAAATAACCAGTAAGTGAGAATTCTATTAAAATAAAACACAAAGCGCCCTAAACTTTATTACGACAACAGGTGAGAAATTGCAAACTTGCTTCTTAGCGATATGGTAATTTAAATGTGCTTAGGCAAACATTTACTGCATTTACCGTGTGACTGAAAGAGACAGCATTACTGCAAAAATAAGTGACACGTATTTCGGTCGGCCATCTTGCTTACGTGGTAGGAATTATGGGAAAGTTCAGACGGTTTACGAAATTTAGCTTTCCTATAAAACAAAATGGCTTCCGGAAATAATAAACGGACAAACATTTATTTATTTCGTATAACTGATTGATGAGTTGTTGCCTTTATTTACTGACACAAATAACCACTCTTATTTCACATGTTTCAAATCAAAAATAGAAATGTTTTCAAGTGATTCCAGGAATGTTGGTCGCCGGAACTTGCGATAATTCTCGTTTTACGTATCTATAGTTATGGGTAGAGCATCCATGACACTTTAAGCGACTGATTTGTGATCTCATTCTTAGGCTTTTATAAGCATTAACTGCGGACAAACCGATCCCTCTGTTCCGCTTCGTGCAAAAACTCACGTGTGTGATGTTTACTCCATTTTTATATTTTATGTGCGGTTTATTTAACCGGGTATTGCTTCTCAGTTTTGGGGTCCACCCGAATAAAATACAAAAAAAGAACAACCAAACTCTTGATGAATGAGAAAGTTCGATGCGACTTAGTCGTTTTTTTTTTTTAATTGTAGACGTCGGTTTAACTCACGCACTTTTCTTTCGAACTATTTTGCTGCACCAATAACACATTATGCCTTACCAATAAACATTTTTAGTTTCGACGATTTTAATTTTTAGTAGTTCACAATGGAAATATTTTGCATACATACTTCGCAATTGTAAGCTTCCGTAATTTCAAAGTCGACACTTAAATTGATTTTTAGGGCGCCCTATGTTTTTTTATTGTCTGGCAGTTATAACATATTTCATTCATTTTTAACCTACGCACTAAATTTTTTTGTAGGTCAAAATGGGTATTGTTATATGGAATATACCGCCATTCAGAGTTTGTAGAATATAACCTGGGCCTAAAAGTGATTATTAGTGTCGCGGAAAAACAACAACAAAGTGCCTTTTTAAAACTAGTACATTCGCTTTCAGCCAAACTTCAGTTTTGTGTGTCTTATTTGTGACGATAAGGTGATAGGATATAAGGCAGACTATATTAGTCCCCAATGGATTGTGGTTTTCCTGTGTTCTTTTCTCTCACATTTTCTGTCCAATGCGTATTGTCAAAGTATATATGTAAATACTTTTCTAGAAATTTAGAGATTCCTCCCTAGACGTTTGTGATTGGGAATTTTCCTATATTAAAAGTACTTACACTCAACTACTTTAAATGACTTTCTCCATATCGTGCAAAACGAACAGACCTAATTGACGTTGACAGCTCGAAACTAATGTCGTTTTCCATTGGGCAAATAGAAGCGTCCGGGAGAGGCTTGAGTCAGAATCCACTCAAGAAGCACTCACACAAGTGTAATTGAAGTATTTTATACAAGTCAGCTGACAGCCACAGCAGTGTTGCACTCTCTCTTCATTTATCCCACGAAGCGTGGTTATTTTTCCTTTTTTTCCCTTTTCCCGTACTCAAATTCCCTTTTAAAATCCCACGATTATTTTTTGGTACTATAAAATTTTGATAAAAGACGATTTTCATGAGCTGTTTCTTATGGACATTCAGCGTGTTGATAATCGTGGTGAAATACTGGCGTTTTGATAGAATTTCACCAAAAATGTATAGTTTGAATGATTTTTTGCTAGATTTCTGAAAATCCCACGATTTGGTGCTTTTTCCCTTTATCCCACGGAAGGCTTTTCGGACATCGAAAATCCCACAAAAAGGGATAAATCCCACGATATAAAAACACTGAGCCATAACAGCCGTAGATTATTTTTTATCATTTCACCAATTCTTTTGTGGATTCTTTCAGAAGCAGTTTTGTTGTTCCATTGGATTTCAGAATGAGTGGATCCCCGAGTGAAACCAATGGAAAACGACATAAATGAATTCGTTTTGTGGTGGCTTCAACCAAAAAAATAATAATTCAGTTTCGAAATAATTAAGAAATGGCGGAATAGGCGGTGTCGATTCTTGGACCGTATTTGAAGAAAGACCTTTTTGTTTTAAATACTCAATTGGAACACATTTGGGTGCTGGAAGCTGTAGCATCTTCCCTAAAATTGTGTTCACTACAGTTCTTTTTAAAAAGGTCAATTTTGGTTAGAATTTTAAACACTTTAAACATTTTAAACCAATTCAGTTTTAAACACTTCCTTATCGATGTAAACGATTGAATTCATTAGATAATTTCTCATATTATTAGAAACTAAGCAAAATGTATACAAGTATTTTTTCCGTTTCATAAATGCCAACCATAACTATTTTGTAGAGTAAACTTGTCTGCTTGTCGGATGATCAATCATCGTTATCAACAACAGTGCTGATGTAAAGTTAGGCATTCCTCTAATATGCTTTTAATCGGATGTAGGCATGAAAGCTGTTGACTTTTTCGGTAATGAGAAATGTGTCGAACATTAATTATGATTACGCTGACAATTGACAATTTTTCGCAAAATGATAGAGAGTTCCACTCTTAGGGGTTTGAGTTTTCCAACTAAGTCGCTTATGTATCGAATGTGAATACAGTTTTAGTGATAATTAGAACTTGTACCTAAAGTAAAACATCGCTAACACGACACCAACGATCGATGTCGGTATTAATGAAATATTAATGTCAACATTGAAACAAGAAAGCGAGTGTTCCCATGACGGTGCATTTGTCTATACGCCCTGCGCTCTACTTTAAACAATTTATTGCCAGCTTAGGCCACTACAAATCCTCGATGCTTGTTGTGCCATTGCACAGAATGTTGAAGTTAATCGTCTACCCTTGACTCTAATATCGCCAACGAGTACGAGAACAATGTGGGGGTATATCCACCCGCACGCAGTCACAGACAAGTAAATAGAAGTGAAATCTTAAGAAGCGAATTATATCGAAAAGTTAAATGGCGACTTTTATAATCTTCTTATTTTTTAGATCAAAGTGTTCACAGAGTCGATTTTTTAGTTACATAAAATGCTCGACGTTATCTGCTGCAGGAGGCACGGAATTTTTGAATTTTTGAATTCTATGGGTGCAAGGATGACGCATTTTGTGTGTATGTGGGAACACCACTTCCTTTGTTGAATAGGTAGTCCTTATGTGTGGTTTGCTCACCGAACCGCAAGTTTCAGGCACGAAAAACAAACAAATTATTCTTTTTATGCTCCAGTCCACGCAGGTTTCCAGCTGGGCTTTGTTTTTATTGTTTCCAATTCCGCAATTCGAATAAGTCCAAACGTAGCCAGTGGGCTGGACTGCTGAGTGACGGAGATTTTGAGTGCTACCCCAGGAAGAATGCAAAATGGAACTTGAATTTCGTTCAACTGTCCAGAAAACTCTTCTCAATTCAGTTTCCCAATTCGGCTTCTGAGGTTCGGAAGCTGGACCAAATTGTAATCTTCCTAACGAATAAAGCTAGCTAAATTTAGTATCCTGTATTTAGTGGTGTGTATCTAATTTCTACCTATACGACTTTTAAAAACACCGTTATCTGATTTAAAATTATGAAAAATACCCAAACATGTCATAATAAATAATCAAACAATTCAGGAAATAAAAAACTAATTTTGTTTAATTCTTTTACAGATGAAAGAGAAAACTCGAACGTAGAGGACACTAAGGATAGACTAGATGCAAATTTGTACTTATACGATGATGAATTGGATGCCAGGCCACACGTTTCAACGTTCATTTCATCGCTTGCGAACTATGAAAATACCATACCTGCCGCAACAGATCCTGATGCGAAACAAGCTCCACCTGTAGCGCGGATGGGTAAGTCATACTTTAGTAAAAAAGGACTTCTATTTTTAGAAATAAATTAGTTTAACCAAAACGGAATCGTTTGGTTCTAGTGATAGACGATTAAGTATCGAACAGAAGATCATTGAATCAATACAAGCGGCGGGAGTGGTGACGCATTCCTTTAAAAAAATTATGCGAATAGCTTAAAACAGAAATGCCCATGCAGCGAACCGAACGCCCCTCAATCGCTGGACTTCACCGAAGTCCGAAAATGAAAAAATCTCAAGCTCGTTCTGCTCATTCACATACACTCAGAAAAAAAACATTGCAACCAGCATTTTTCGTTGGTTGAAATTAACCCAAATTTTGTATTTCAGAATGAAATTTTTATCAAGGGTATATTATTTATACGCTGAATACTTAATTCTGGAAAACCTAAAAACGAGTTCTTGTTATCAAAAAAAGAACTTTAAGCTTACATTTTTTTTTAAAAATCTCAAAAATTCTTCTCTTACAATCTTTTTTTTCTGAGTCACATTTAAAGAATATTTCTAGTTTTGTTTTGTTGATTTTTCAACTTTCTCCATTACGTAGGAAGAGAAAGATATTGTATTCACACAAAATTTCGAACTCGAAATGTTAATCAATTCTGACATTACGATGATAGGCGAACTCAAAAAAGTGGGTCGCAAAATTCTGTCCGTCTGTCTGTCTGTCTGTTTGTCTAACGATTTGAACAAAAATTTATATCTAAACTAAAGTAGGTGAGGTAAACATAACTGCATACTCAGTTTTCCGCTAAAAAATCGAGTAAAGGTACTTTTGAAAATTGGACATATCTCGAAAACGGTCCATACGATTGTAACAAAAATTAATTCCTAAGGTAATATGGTCATTTCAAACTTAATGGAAAACTCAGTTTTTCTCTGTATTATCGTCAAAATGGATTTTTGAAAAATGTAATATTGAAGTTTTCAAAGCTATTGCGTCCTTAATTTTCAATTCGAATCACTGGAAATGCTCACTTTAAAAACTGCTCATATCTCGAAAACCCCATTTTCGATTTCGATAAAACTCGAAAAACCAAGTAATGCTTACATCCCGAAAAAAAGATATGATAAAGATAAATGACTTTGAATTTCAGTCAGACTCGCACTTAACGAGAAGTAGCTTTGCCTCCATAAAATTTAGGAAATATTTATAATTTTCCAAGGGATAATTCTATCAAAAAAGTACCTAAATTTTTTGTGAAAAGCATATATTTAGATAGGCACCCAATACGCTCCGAATTAAAGAGAAATATTTGGTAGCTAGCTTTGAATTGTATAGACAGTCAATAGCAAACTTCACAAATGTTTTACAGCGAATATCTGAAGAAACACAAGTTGCCGCAAAACTTAAATTTTCACAACTGCTTTGCAACCGTTTTCAACTCGTTAGAACACCAACCACTGTGAGCTACTTATGCGGCGGTTACGAAACATTTATTAATAGGTATTTGAGAATTTGTTAGAAAGTTTTTTTTTAAGTGAATTTATTATATCGACAGTATCACTAGTTTTATTTTGTGTTTTTATTTAAAAATATAATGTGACCATTCAGACAACAATATTTTATTTGTTTAATTTCAGGAACGCTAATCGGCGTCTTCCTACCATGCATTCAAAATATTTTCGGAGTCATTCTCTTCATCCGCTTAACATGGGTTGTCGGTACAGCTGGAGCTGTATGTGGATTTCTTATTGTACTTACATGTTGTTGTGTGGTAAGTTGAATTTATTAAGATGGTTTTAAAATAACTTAAAATATGGTCGAGCTAGACAAAAAGTGATTTGCTTTAACATTTTGTTCATTTAGTTTCTTCGATCGGTTACAAATTGGAGCCAAGATGGCTATTTTTCATTTTAGGAGGTAGGTAATTTCAGTGTTAAGGTTTTGTGAAACTTTGAAGCCTAGTAGGAATTACGATATTTAGCTTATCTCGTGAATTTTTTTTTTTCTTGTGGAAACTGTCATTCATTAGCCGATTTTTCAGGATAAAAAAGAAGTACTTAGACGAAGTATAAAAAACTATAAGCTAATAGCAAAAATGTAATTTTCCTTAAAACTATTTGATGAAGTTGCTAAAACAGTTTGAGCTCACAATTTTTCTCAACTTTAACACGGCTTTATAAAGATCGACCTTTATAAATTGGGTTATTTTCAAAAATCAAAAATTGCTGTCTCAAAAAATCCGAAAAAAGTCCATGTAGATTGTGTTTATAAACTGAACTTAAAGGAATTGATTAAGAACAACACAACGTTATTTTAATTGAGCTCGGCATTCTGTAGGGCAAAGCGAAGCGTTGAAACGTTTTCGTGTGGACGAACGATTTACTTCAGCAACTTAGAGCAAATCAACATATATCGCCATACACAATCTGACCCCAGAGTTTTTAAATTTCATGCTAAAAATTATAAGTAACATGACCTCAAACAATTCAGTGAAATTTGATTTCTATAATCAGGCATCGGGCCTGTTTTCTATCTTATATTAATCAACGATCCGGCCTCATTTTTATCAAGCTCAAAATAACTCATGCATGCTGACAACCTAAAGATCTTCAAAACAAGAGGTATTAACTCCGAGATTAAGATTAATTTCTCTTAACCTTGTTAAGACATGCAAATTTTAATCTCATAAATACAAAATCTAAAATTAATCTCGGCAATCAACTGGGTTTACATGTAGAGTCTGGTTTGTGAACACACTTCACAGATCGAGATATAATAAATACAAAATAAACCGGCCTGCACTTACCGTTTATGTCATTGCGTGGTAAACAAAAGAATGTTAGTAGAATTTTCAATAGATTTTCTGGGAAAGGCGACTTCTCCTAATAAAACTAAGTCCTAAAGTCAAGAAAAAATTAAATTTTCATATTTGTTTGGAGGAATAATGAGCTACAAATATTTCAAGATTACTGTCATCCATAGCTTGTTTTTGATATCATTTTCGAAACTAGTTACTTTCTTCATTTGTCACAATTTTGGGTTGTTCGATTTGACAGCCAATGACAACTAGTTTTAGACCTCTTTTACTGAATATCGGGGTTTAGTGTCCAGTGGAAACATATCACTGCCGTTGCAATGCGATTTGAAATGAAATTATGTCAGGGGCTTTCTTAATAGAATGAATTTTAACATGTTGTGTTCTCAATTTTGGTTTGTAATAGGGAAACACAAAATACACCATTGCAAAGGGTTTCAGGCCAACAACATTCACGAGTCATCGTTGATGCATTACGAACTGATCAAATGCTAGGCTTTCTATTTCATACCTGCGCAAAAACATTAAAATTCCTTTTTTTCCTAATTGTGTAAGAACTTGTCCATCCAACCCAAGCAATGGATTCTCGCAAATATGTAAACAATTGACACTTATCCAGCTAATAGTAAGAACTCGTCCCATATTCCAAAGGCAGATTAGGGATTCTCGCAATTTTCAGAGCACTTTTCGAAATTGACAAAAACACACAAGACGATAGACGAACTCACATCGTCAGGCCAAAAGCATTCATACATTAGTGTGTGAATATTTAATGGTTTATAAATGGTACCGAAGCTGTGAATTTGTTTCCCTGGGGCTGTATGAATTTTTAATGAACTAAAGAGATTTAGTGCCAGGAGAAGGAAAAAAGCAAACAACGAAACAGAGCAACATTGCCTTAGACGAGGAGTCAGGTAAACCACACCCGCAAACCCATTACCAGAGCAGCAACTGTACATTTTATAAAGTATAATAAGCTTTTATAAAACATTTGCTTCGAGGTGGAAAAGTGTATTTCGAGATAATTAGCTCATCTTCTGTGATGGGCATGACCGCAGTCTACAGCAAATGAGGTTGCTGTTCGCAGTGCACCTGTTACACTGACAAAGGCTGACCTTTTAAAATCATTGATTGCTTGTTATTGCTGGATAATATGGGCAACTGCACATTTCGCCATGAGGTCGTTTTCTATACTGATCGAATTTAATACTCGTATCTCCATTCTGTTGAAATAGATATCAGATAACATCTTGATGGCAACAATGAGTATTACAATGCTTACTTGTTGAACGCATCCATTACTTAAGTCTTCTTAAACATTCTCTGTGCGAAGAACTTTGTTTAACTTTTACCTTTTATGTTGTATCGTAGCTCAGGGAAATTATAGATCAAAAATACAAACCGTCACACGCTCTGATTTAGAACTATCACCGTGAAAACAATTAATGAAACAACGCAATTTTGAGTGGAAAAATGTTATTAAGAAACCACTTTTATTTTGTAACCTGCTCCTGCTCACCCAACCTGCCTGGTTGGTTCCTGCTGAAAGACTGACTTTCGTCACACAATACTAAGAACCTTCTCGGTCTTTCGTTAAGTTTATATCTTCGCTCAATACATCGACAGCAGAGTTGCAATACTCATGCAGTTCGATACATATGTATTACGAATTGAAGTTTTTCGTTTCAATAAAATTGACTGATTTTATACTTACCTAGAGTTTCATTTAATAGTTCAACAAAGTCAAGTTTAATTTGGGAAATATTGCCAATCGTTCAAAGCAAAGATATCCGTACAATCGGCCTTAATAACAATCAAACACTTATGTCGACGATTTGTTGGCTGCCAGCTTAAGTAAAAATGTACAGCATTTGTGAAACGGTGCCAATAAATAATTGGACCTCCAAATTTTCTAGTCCGACAACTTTTTTAAAATCTATTACATTTGTGAAAAGGGTGAAAAAATCAAAATTCTCTGATAAACGGGAATTGGTTAAAAATAATATGAAAGCGTATTTTCACTACGAAACAATTTTAAAGAATGAATTGTTCATATTAAACATGAAAGAAAACAGCCCATCTAAAGTCTATGTAAGAATTTGTGTGCATCTGTCTGAATGCATTCAATCGTTTTGATTTTATGGCAAACATAAAAGGAAATGATTGTAAAATATGTATTTATTTTTATGATTAATAAAAACGGTTACATTTTTTCTATTTTTTCATATCAAAGTGCAAATTTCACTTAGGGGATTTTTTTCGAATTGAGGGGAAAACAGTCTTCAAAATCTGGGAGATATGTTACTTTTATCCTGCTACCATTTTTTAAATTTCCAAATTTACCCATATATTTCCAGACGATGCTTACGGCTATATCGATGTCAGCGATTGCTACGAATGGCGTGGTGCCGGCAGGAGGGAGCTACTTCATGATATCAAGGTAAGATTACGCAATGACAGAAATTCTCCGTAGACCATTACATTTACCGTGAATATTTGCAAAAGCAAAAACACAAAGTGCTTTCCTCTCGATACTCAAATTCGAATTACTTAGTACATCATACAGCTTATGGGCGAAATGTCCGCCCAGCGAAATAATGTGCTAAAATCTCGAACCCCATTGAGAACTACATTACTTAAAACGCCGTATTTTGTGTGTTGACGGTGATAAATGCGGATTGTTGAAAGCGATTCAAATAGGTACATACTTGCATTACAAACAAAATTATAAACTGCCAAAAGAGAACTAATAAAAGAAGAAGCGCCGCACTCGCAGGGATATTTTTATTACGGAATTTAATTCAATACTTTGAGAAATCCTTAAAGTAAATATAACGATGGCAAATAAGCAACGCTGGAAGTACGAGCAAAGCCGATCGATTTAAGTGCATAAATTGGGCATTAGAAAAAGTGGAAATTATATATATCGACAACAACATGAAAGTCGCCTAAATTTGAACGTAGATCTAGATATGCTCTACTAAGCCGTCGAAGGATGTTATTGAATTTTTTTCTCATTTAAGTTGGCTACTTGATGGCATACTATGTATGTCTATGTGGGGGATATTAAACAAAATAATGGGCTTTGGGTACTTACAGTGGGTGTTCGGTTCAAATAGGTTCCACAATGGTGAGCAAATAATTTCCTATTTGCGGTCGAAGTTATAGCCGGCTAAAGTATGAATCCTTCGATTTTCTAAAACGGTTTGCGGAAGTGTGAAATTGTATTTGATGTTGTAATAACGACAAAGAACGTAATACCTTCAGTTCAAACATTGAGCAAGTGCATGGGACAACATGTCGTACTCTTGACACTCTCTTTATGTATTCTTTACTTGATACTAGGGTTGATACGGAGCTTCGACTCCGAATCCGATATGTGGGAACCTCCGGTTTAAATTACACCTCCGAATCCGGCTTCGGTTCCGATATAATCACATCGGAGGTTTTTCGTTCGGAATCGGTGACGACCGATAAACATGAACGACAAAGAATTATCGAGTTGCGACATGTTACACTTACAATACAATACGGCTGTCTTTTCACTCTTTTATTTACTTTAAATGAGTAGGCGAGATTTGCATTGAAGTTAAGAGTGCGTGCGTCAGACGTGTGAGTTAGTTAATGATTAGTTGATTTAGTAAATAGATAATTTGCCGTTCTAATAAAAATTGATTTTTCAAATTTTATATTTTAATAATTAATTTATGTCTGCGTGCGACCTCCGCCTCCGACTCCGATTCAACTCTGACTCCGCGGAGGTCGGTATGAGGCTTCCGACTCCGACTCCGACTCCGGTAAAACCACCTCCGTAACATCCCTGCTTGATACTTGCTTCGGAGCTCAAAATGAGCCGCAGAGACGGTTAGAGCAATTTTTGAAATGCTTCATCAAATCCATGAATTTGTAGTCGAGCGGCATAAAAGAGCGCGAAAGCGTTCTCACGCGTCAAATGATGACTTAAGTTTCATTTCAATCAGGGATTTAATCAAAATCTCAGTCCCGCTTTCAAAATAAAGTCGGCAGCAACAATTCCTCGCTTTTACTATAAAAAAAAAAGTTACGCATACGCCTGAGTGCCCGTTTGCAATGAGTTTAAAATCGCGCCCAGTGACGTCCAGGTCTCAAAAAGTAGCTCTGCGTTACGACTGATGTGCCTTGAAGATGGACTGCACTTTTGTAGAGCTGAATGCTTACATTTCACTGTTCAAAGTATAAAAAAGTTGGGTACACTTCAAAAGTTACACATGTTCATTCATTATACTTGTAGTTGTGCATGCTTGTGCCACAATCATTAAAAGTGACATTTACCCAAGTCATACCCTATTCACCTGTCAACTTCCAAACCTCGACTGCAGCTAAACAGCTTAAAAGGTTTACCCGCGCTTCTCTTACCGCCAATTAATTCTTAAATAGAAAAACCGAATGACAAATGACCAATAAAATGAAAACACATTCCTCCCACTTAGATCTCTTGGGCCTGAGTTTGGAGGAGCTGTTGGTATGCTCTTCTATACCGGAACAACGTTGGCAGCTGCTATGTACATCGTCGGTGCCGTGGAAATAGTACTTGTAAGTAAAAAACTGAAACAAAAGATAACCCATTAGCAACATTTAATGCGTTCATCTGGCAGACATATATGGCGCCGTGGCTTTCTATATTTGGAGACTTCACCAAAGACGCCGATGCAATGTACAATAATTTCCGAGTTTACGGCTCGTGTCTCCTTGTTTTAATGGGTAAGACCACGAGCGATGGTTTGAGATCTCGTTATCATCCCTTTCTTGTGCATTCTAGGACTGATTGTATTTCTGGGTGTCAAGTTTGTCAATAAGTTCGCCACCGTTGCTCTGGCCTGTGTTATACTGTCCATTGTAGCAGTTTATGTTGGAATATTCGACAATTTAAATGGAAATGACAAACTTTAGTAAGTCTTGTGTGATTTATACAACTGACAAAATGTGACTGATTGTTTCTTAAAGCATGTGCGTTCTTGGCAAGAGATTACTTAAGGATATTCCACTGGATAACTGCACAAAGGATGACAATGGCATTTTATATAATTTATTCTGCACTAACGGGGAGTGCGATCCTTATTATTTATGTAAGGACATTGACATCGAAGGTGTCTGTTTCAAGTTTGTATTAATTTTGGTTAATTTTTCAGCTCACAATGTATCAAAAATTCGCGGAATCAAGGGTTTATCAAGCGGAGTATTTTACGATAACATCTTCCCCTCATTTTTGGAAGTAAGTACTTTATTTGTTTTTTTCTGTTCTAAATTTAAAATTGGTACGTTAACAAATTTGTAAACACAAAACGCTCGCAAACAATATAGAAAAGGTTTTATTTTCTTATGAAGTCAACTTACGTACAATTTTCGAAAGAATAGAACTTGATCCTGGCTGCCTCTGATTGCCTCTATTGCCTCACTGGATTTTTGCCAGTGTGACCAGCGTTGTCTCTTATGATTTATTTCAACTGACCTCGATTATTCTTACTGAAGACATAGTGGTCGGTGCCTATAACAAAACCTTCAAAATCTTCAGTTTTTGTTTGTCATGGGGTAACTGGGAACAATAGAGTTTCAATTATGCCCATAATTTGACAGCAAGAACTGTCAGAACCTGGAATCCAATCATATTTCACATTAGACTTATGGATTAAAATTTTTAAATAATTTATTTGTCATGAAAATCATGACTGGCCTTGTTTTACACGAAAACAAAGTATGGAATTTTAGTTCTGCAATGACAGAAAATGTAATAGAATCTCTCTGATAAAATGAGATACCTTTTACAGTTCGGAAAAAAGCTTGGACCTTCAAAGAAAAAGTCGAGCTTTCTTTCAGCTCAAACATAATCACAAATTCACAACTCTTAATTTCTGTCTCTTTTTCTCGTTTAGAGCGAGCCTATTCCAAGCGCCCTCTATGAACTCACAATAAATTCACAGGGCTTTAAAAAAAAAGTTGGCGCAAAAGCTCCGAGGGATTTTAGGCCTAACTCATCATAACCATTCGTTTTGTGTGAGATTTTCATTTTTGGCACCAATTGAAGGGATCTAGAATTGTATGTCGAGTCCAAACGGCCATTG
Organism: Cheilosia variabilis; assembly: GCA_951230905.1. NCBI lineage: Eukaryota > Metazoa > Arthropoda > Insecta > Diptera > Syrphidae > Cheilosia > Cheilosia variabilis. Next base: position 17,489,538 of record OX579680.1, on the reverse strand, counting down.
AGAAGCTCTTTCATGAGAGTACTACTCTCGAATGTTTGTCAGACGTTCGTTAGAACTGCGCTGTATCAGTACAAATCTGACCATATTTTGACAACTAACTACATGGCTATTATTTGGGAATGCGAATGCATAAATATAGAAAAAGAAAAATGTAGTAGATCGTCAAAAATTGAAGTAGAGTAACAAAAATACAGCAAATACAATTTTTATGGTACATTTTCATGGTCATATGACTAGTACTCGAATGTGTTTCGCTCTGAACACGCCCGGTTGAGAGTGTGATCCACGTGCTTAAGCTCTGCTTAGTTCTCTTCTCTAACCGACTGAAAAGAAAAACTTCCAAAGGTGTCGCATTAGTAAAAGTGGAGGCCCAATTGTTTATTTGAATTATTTCAATAATGATGTACATTTTATTTAAAGCTGACTTTTAGTCGGCATATTGGTCCTAAAATTTAACCTCACATTTGTTTTATGAGAAAAATATCCCAAATAACATTGTTTTCCTGGTTTCGTTCTTGTTTTTGCTTTGCAGAAAGGTCAATTCATAGCTTACGGCGATAACGGTAATGATATTGGTGTTGTGGGTGACGCCTCATATAACCAAATCATGGCCGATATTACCACCTCGTTTACATTATTGATAGGAATCTTCTTCCCATCTGTCACTGGTTTGTATTGCAACACTTAAAAAAAAGTACTAAACAAACAGAATTTATTTGATAAAACTCTTTCAGGTATTATGGCTGGCTCAAACCGATCCGGTGATCTTGCCGACGCTCAAAAAAGTATACCAGTCGGAACAATTTGCGCAATTTTGACCACCAGCACAGTGTATCTGTCGTGTGTGATGCTTTTTGCTGGCACAGTAGATAATTTACTCTTACGTGACAAGTAGACATTTGATAAATAATTTGCCCTCCACAGAACGTATTTTCAATTGGTAACATTTTAGATTCGGACAGTCAATAGGCGGAAAGCTTGTCGTGGCAAATATCGCATGGCCCAATCAATGGGTCATCCTGATTGGGTCGTTTTTGTCCACATTGGGCGCAGGCCTACAGAGTTTAACAGGAGCACCTCGTCTATTACAGGCCATAGCCAAGGATCAAATTATACCATTCTTGGCACCGTTTGCCAAGTCCTCGTCAAGAGGCGAACCAACAAGAGCCCTTCTCCTCACCATATGCATTTGCCAATGTGGAATATTGCTGGGTAAGTACCTACATAGAATGTCCTTGTGACGAGTGGCAAAAGTCACATTCGAAATTTACAGGTAATGTGGACTTGCTGGCCCCTCTGCTCTCAATGTTCTTCCTGATGTGTTACGGTTTTGTGAATCTGGCGTGTGCTGTTCAGACACTTTTGCGGACGCCCAATTGGAGGCCACGTTTCAAGTACTACCATTGGTCGCTGTCGTTGATCGGTCTCACACTCTGCATTTCGGTGATGTTCATGACATCGTGGTACTTTGCTCTAGTCGCAATGGGAATGGCCATCGTCATCTATAAATATATCGAATACAGAGGGTAAGCATTCACACACACTTGTCCATCCGATGCGCAGTTATTTGCAAGAATTCTGTGCTCCATAGGGCTGAAAAGGAATGGGGTGACGGCATCCGAGGTATGGCTCTTACTGCCGCCCGCTATTCACTGCTGCGACTCGAAGAAGGTCCACCGCACACCAAGAACTGGCGTCCACAAATTTTAGTACTGGCTAAGTTGAATGACAACCTAATGCCAAAATATAGGAAAATCTTTTCGTTTGCAACACAACTTAAGGCCGGCAAAGGTCTTACCATATGTGTTTCTGTGATACCAGGCGATTACAATAAAATTAGTTCACACACATCACAGGTTAAGAGTGGACTTCGTAAATTGATGGACGATGAGAAAGTCAAAGGCTTCTGTGATATACTGGTAGCTCGTGAAGTTGAAGAAGGCATTAGTTCTGTGTATGTGACATGTGGTTTTATTTTATGCTTGCATTTTGTTTCAATTAAACCCTTCCAACTGAATAGGATACAAACTATTGGATTAGGTGGAATGAAACCAAATACAGTCATCGTTGGATGGCCATACAGTTGGCGTAACGACGCCAAGCAGAGTTGGAGAACATTTATTCAGACTGTTCGAACAGCTGCATCATGCCAAATGGCATTGCTAGTACCGAAAGGTATCAACTTTTATCCCGAATCTACTCACAAGGTAAGTTTTGCAAATTAATTCACCACGGATTCTTATGGGCGTGCTTCAGTATAGTTGGGTGTTATTAAAAAAAGTATTAAAGTCAAAATACATCAGATGAACTACATTTCTGTAGTCCGCTACACTTTCTGTCGATCTACTACAAATTTTAACAATCTGATTTATTTTTCTGTGCCAGCATTCGCAATTCTGGTCAGCAATCTATTGTTAGCTGTCAAAATATGAAGTGCTCAGATTTTTACTCAGACCGCTTACTCAATTTATTCTGAGCTCATAGAGAGCGCTCTGATCATGAAAAAAAAAAACACGAATGCACATTTAAAATCTAGTTGTCTTAAGTCAACTGGATTGGTCTGGACTAGATGTAACCTGAATGCAAAAACTAGATTGGTCCTACGTCAGCTACATATGCGAACTGTCACCTGAGTACTCAGTCACGCAATTTCTTACTTAATTCGTCGGCTATCCCTCCATAAACGTCAACTGAAACAGCTTTCCATATGACCAATCTAAGCCAATCAAAACTGATACACATCAAGTGAGACAGCTGTCAGACTTACTAAGCTCGAGACTTGAACATACCCAATGATACTTGAAAGTCCCCAAATGACACAACTATTGCAATCGCCTCATTACACATAATTATAGACAATTATTTAATCAATCGAATTTTGAAATAGATTTGCGGAAACATTGACATTTGGTGGATTGTCCATGACGGCGGACTATTGATGTTACTTCCCTTCTTGCTGAAACAACACCGAACATGGAAAAATTGTAAATTACGAATTTTCACTGTCGCACAAATGGAAGATAACTCAATCCAAATGAAAAAGGACCTAAAGACGTTCCTCTATCATTTGCGTATCGAAGCCGATGTTGAAGTTGTTGAAATGGTAACACAATTCCCCTAAAGCATACTCCCCACAGTACACCTAGAGCTTTTCAAATTTTACTTCCAGATGACCAGTGATATATCTGCGTACACTTATGAACGAACCCTAATGATGGAACAGCGTAATCAAATGTTACGCGAACTGCGACTCAACAAGAAAGACAATTTCAAAGTTGTAAGTTATTTTCTATTTTACTATCAAATTCGTGTCAAGTCCCACATAAAGTTAAATAAATTATTTTAAACTAAATACCACTCTCATGCATCAACCCATAAATCATAAATAAGTTAAATGAATACATATATAACAAAAAAAAAAAACCTAGCTGCAGACATTTAACTAATCCTTGTTATTAAAAAATATAACTTTCTTTCCTTTAACAAAAAAATAAAGGCACAAACATTGGTGGACATTAACGAGAGCACAGGGGAGGATAAATTCCCTCTGGTAATAATAAGAATTTAAAAAAAAAGAAAAACAAATTTTTGTTTTATGAATGTAAAAAATTCTTTTTTTTTCACATTCTTTTCTCCTGAGCTTTGCCTATTTTGATTTTCACATTTTATTCTTTAGTTATTGTCGTTTTGACAATAAACAGTTGTTCTACCATCTCATGTTCACACTTTTACATAACTTTTGTTCGAATGATTTTACTACTCATGTTTTTCTCATTGAACCATCAAAAATACTGCATATTTAAAATATGAATTATTTTATTACATGTTCTGATCTAACTAAGTAAGAAAAGTTGTGACACACATGTTAAGTAAACAAATTTCCCAAATCAATCGGAACTTCTCTCGGAAACGACTCCAAATTGTAAGCTATTAAACAAAAGGGTTCGTGCTGTTTTGATGCTGGTTTTTCGAAACCGCTCGACAGTACACGATGGCTATACAAGAAGATTGCATGATTAGGGTTACCGTCTTTTCAGGTAGCTATTTTTTTAAGAAAATAAAATGTTAAATTATTATCTGAAGTTTTTGAACGTTTCTAGTGTTGTGCTATTTTAAACTGTCAAAAAGAAGAATGAAAAGTCGGCTTTCAGGTGGGATGTAAAATGTATGTCGAGTTAAATATAGGCCTGGACCTAGTATCTTGTTTATATACAAGAACTTTAGCGAAGTTCCCGAAGGTTTGGGACAGGCAAGCATGCATTTAATAGAATAAATATTTAAGGTGCAGTGACTCAGTTCTTAGTGCGTTAAATACTAAACAAGAAGTCGGACGTTCGACCATCAGATGAAGACGTACATTCCTTTTATTTAAAACTGTCTTCGAATATTGTTTTTTAAGGGTCCATGGTTGCAAAATGATTGCTTATAGCTTCTATTTCGATTCACTGTACATATTGCGACTGAATGTCATTTATTGGAAAATCTAGTACTACACAATAATATTGAAATGTCTTTAAAAGTTTTGGCCCCGTATTTGGCACAGATTTGATATTTGATATTTAATTTAAATCTCACAAAATATTTATGAGTGTAGCTGCATAATGAAATCAACTTTTTATGATATTTCGAAAACTATTCCATTAAACCGATTGTGATGAACAGAAAATTAACTCCGGAGGTACTAAAACTTCGAAAAATCTAGTAAGCTGTACAACTACAACACGTTCGGACTGCGGAATGACAGACAAACAGACACGAAACCGAATTATTGAGGTTAATTTGAAACGCATTGATGCGGCCGTTTTTTAGTTGGGGCAAATTGCAGTCGTATTCCCTTCATCGCATGCCGTTCATTTTTCAGACGATCATAACTATTGCATGCAACTATTTAATTTTACAGCAAATCTCACAACGCACTTTTTTTTAACACAAATAGCGTGAATAGAGAGAAACACACTTTCATATTTTCGTACACAAAAACCGAGATTACACGTGCACGCAACTTGAGCACAATTATACCCTTTAGCAAGTGTACCCCTGCTGCTCGTTGTCTTCGATAAAGTACTCTATGAGACTAGCTAGCGCGCCCTGTTTGCGCGTGTTAAAAAGGAAGTTATATAGTGCTGCATCCAATCAAGATTTATTTTTCCTTTGGGAATTCATTTTGTTTGTTTGTGCCATAAACTACACAAGCTATTTCGAGTTAAATTACTGTCTCCACTCGGTACGAGATATATGTTATGATGTGCTTGGAAATCCGTTCAACAGAAATATTAAATTTTGAAGCCCTGCTATTTAATAATACCTTTTTCAACGTACAAATTCGAATGCCATGGATCTCAGCTAGAAAACATGGTGGACACTTTTTCCATTGATATCAATACTTTCATGCTTCAAAAAAAAAAATAATTCTATTTTCCTTGGCGGCTAACTTTTCTATTAGGTTTTGTACGGTTTGATGCAGAGACTTTAAGCACATTAAAAAATCTATTAATCTTAAGTCGACTAGATTGGTCTGGAATAGATGTAACCTGAACGCAAAAACTAGATTGATCGGGAACGTCACTTTTTCTACGTCAGGCACATATGAGAACTGTCAACTTAGTACTCAGTTACAAATTTATTTTCTAGATTCGTACCCCTCCAAAGACGTCAACTGAAACAGCTGTGCTTGTGACCGATGTAAGCCAATCAAAACTGATGTCGTTTTCCATTGGGCAAAAAAATCAATCTTTTTTTTTGATCTAAATCACTTTTCATGTTCCATTGGGCAAAAAAATCAATCTTTTTTTTCGATTCGGATCACTTTTTGCAGATCTCGATATTTTTTCAGATTTACACATACTACCACAAATACCAATATATTTTGCACAGCTGTTTTACGTCATCCTAAGAAGTTTGCTTTCAAAACAAATGCGCAAAGTTTCGTGAAAAGTAAAATTAAGATAAACATAAAAAGCAATGGATATAACTTTGGAGGAATTACTATCTTCATTGCCTTTCTCATCATCTGGAAACTACGAATCACCGAAACTACTCCATTTGTATCTACAACAGTGGAAACATTTTCAAGTCGATATCCATAGTTGATTTTTCCAAAAACGAATGCAATTTGAACAGCTGACATTGCTGTCAAATAACACACTAATCCATTTACAAAAGCACGCTAAATCTGAGATCTGAAAAAGATTTTCGGTGGTCCCAATGGAAAACGACATAAGATACATCTAGTCAGCCAGCTGTCAGACTCACTAAACTAAAACTTGAACGAACCTATTCGATCATCATTCATTGTCAAACTCCAGACTAAAAGCGTAGAGGATGACATTAATTTGACAAGCGCTACTCATCGGGCGATCAATGGAATGTACTGTATTGTTACACCATTCTAAAACTGTTTATTTAACTGCCTCCTGATGATCAGGCTACGAATAATTAAAGTAAAGGTTGCCGTTGATGAAATCGGTACTATAGATGGTTCTTTCGATCGATTTGGATCCCGTGTTATCTAGAGCGACAGTTCAGTTCATATTTAGACAACGGTCGAGTGCATCGCTTAGCTTTTGCACAGCTGTGCACAGCATTTTACAAATACGATTGGGAGTTTTAATAAAGTTACTGTGAACGCTAAGAACTGGACAGAACTGCAAGAAGAATTGTCTATCCCCGTACTCTGTTAAGTGAATAAAACTTTATAGAAGCTTTGGGGCATACATGGACATACAGCTCGAAATTTAAATTACTAAATTAATTGTGATGTCAATGTTATAAATCTTGTCTATTTCTGTTGTTGTGTTTTCTTTTCGCGATATTTATATTAATAAATGGTGCAAATTTCTTTGAATGACGAGCACAACTGACTTCTATTAAAAAATTTCTACAAATTTAAGAAAAATCGCACCTTTTGCCAAATTTAGGTACGAACGAAACTTTCATTCGGGAATTTCTAGATAGCGACTTTATTTTGTGGATTGCCATATCTGAAAGTTCATGGCAAGAATATTTAAATTTGCGAGAACAATTTTGCTGTCTTAAAGTGCTCTAGTAAAAGTAATTTGACCCAGTTTTTTTTTAATCGGCCGGACAGATCAATTAAATAAAATACAAAAACAATTTGTACACAAACACTTTGGTTTTGGTTTGAATTACACATATCCATTTCGAACAATACCACAAATTCATTACCAGAAATCCTTTAAGTCAGCTTTTCTTTGATTGATAAAGTGATTTGCTGCACGTCAAAATCCAAATAAATGATTGTTATAAATTTTTAGGAGTATAAGGTTTGACGTTCAGTTGACGTTTCAGTAGTCACATAGCGATCAATGGAAAGCGGGCATTGTTAGTTTGAAAATGTCTGAATTTTCAAACGCCCTTACATACCTATCTGTGGCATGATTGTACCTACTTCACCTGTTTTATTTTTGTTTGTGCAACTCTCAACCGATTTGTTTACTCATTTAAATTATAAATAGCCACGATTGATGTATGGAGTCGTTTAGCAAATAATGTAGTTGGAAAAATGCTGTCAAAAATGATACTTTACGATTGGACGCTTTAAGCTGCAGATGCTAAAGCTAATTGCATTGAAGCCAGTTTCATCCGCTAAGCGCTATACACAAAGCGAGAACTTCTCAAAACTCCGGGACATACGATCAGATTTTTTTAAAACTTTTTTTGTTTGAAATGTTGAAGAATATTGATTTTTTTTTGTAAGCATGCCGCAACTTTTTGTCGTACCGTGAATCTATGTATATGTGAATATTATGAATGTGTTTTTGGAAAAATGAAATTTTGATATCCAAGACATTTCCTATTCAGTATAGACAAGCACGAGTTTAGATACAAAAGCAAATTGAAGTCACAAAAGTTGTGAACTACTGTCAACTTAATCGCAAACGTCACGTGCCGTCGCTCGTATGTCCCGGTCTTAACTTTGTTTGCCGTGAGTTAGATCATTCTGATTTTCTATAGATTTTTGTTGTCTAGATATAAATATAGGTATTTTAGAAAAAAAAAAACTATTGGTGTTCATAATTTGTAATTTAATGGCATAGCTAACCAAACAAAACAAAATATATTTTAGGTTCAAGCAATAGTAGATCATCACCATGACACTACCAGAACAAGCGCTGCAAAGGTTAGATTTACTGAACCTACTGAAACCTTTGAGGATAATAGTGAAAAAAATGTAAGGACAATCAGCTAGAGGCTCGCGCTTTCTTCACGTGATAATACATGGTTTCTTCTTTTTCATACAGCATGTAGAATATTATAAGGACGATGATGATAAACAAAAAAGTAATTCATCTAACACCGATGGTGATTCAAAAGAATTAGTTCTAAGAACGAATAAGGGAATAGAGAATAGTGAACCCGATGAAGAAAAGCCAGAGAAAACTTCTCCACACAAGGAAATCAAGTCAAGACCGTAATTGTTTTTATTTTTTATTAAATATTTCACAATATTTGCATAAATATTTTTCTCCTCTATTTAGGCATGAATTAAATGTTCGAAGAATGCACACGGCTGTGAAATTAAACGAAGTCATTGTAAATAAGTCAGTAGATGCACAATTGGTAATAATGAATTTACCAGGACCACCAAAGGACTTACAAGTTGGGCGAGAGAGCAACTGCATCCTTTTTCAAACAATTTCTTTTACATTTCAGATCAGATTTGTTTTGCGGCACGAGTGTTTCTTTATCAACCGATTGTGACAGTCTTGGCAGCTGTCAAACTTGAGGGTGGCCGCATTCAAGAATCTAGTCATCTTAAGTCGACTAGATTGGTCTGGATAAGATGTAACCTGAACGCAAAAACTAGATTGGTCGGGTACGTCACGTTTTCTACGTCAGCCACATATGAGAACTGTCAACTTAGTACTCAGTCACGAATTTCTCGACTAGATTCGTCGGCTACCCCTCCATAAACGTCAACTGAAACATCTGCTCTCACGACCGATTTCCCCCAATCAGAGCCGAGTTTCATCTAGTGAGAGAGCTGTCAGACTTACTAAACTACATACTTGAACGTCCCCGGTATCTTTGCTTTGCAAATGGAGAAGCGTATGTTTTGTTTTGGACTGTTCAGAAATGGATTAGACAGGCCTAGACAGTGGCCTGGTCGATTTTTGGTCGATTTTAATCACTATGATTACTTCAAGAAACACTTTCTTGTATTTGCAACAGAAGTACTAGCTTGGCTTGTCAAACGGGACTTATAAAACGGACTTGTTCTGTCAGTTCTCCAAAAATTTCCTAACAGGGGAATAGTGCATAAACTCCGATGGAAATATTTCCCTTTTCAGCTATGTGGATCAGATTGCTAAAGAGACAATATTCCGGGGGGGAAATCTTATTTCCGATAGGGGTGTAAAATTTCCACATCCACTATGACAACTTGTCAAAAGTTGTCTCAACATTTTCGGCAATTGCTACAATTCTTTTTATACAGTCAGTTCTAAAACATTATGCTGGTATTTTAACAAATTTAAACAATATTTACTTTTTTTTTACAATGCAACTAAATTAGCAACACTGTTACAATCCTTAACCTAACTTATAACAGATATGGAGTTCTTGGAAGTATTAACGGAAGGTCTGGAGAAAGTGTTAATGGTTCGTGGAGGAGGACGCGAAGTTATAACGATATATTCTTAAGAAGAAAATAACAACATTCATTTTGTCACTAATTCATTAAAATTAATGAAAAGCCGGGCGATACACACATATAATTGTTAACATTTAGTTTGTAAGTCTGCTACCGATGATGGGTAACAAAAAGGCGAACTTAACTTTTGCTAGGTTAACTGAATGTAGTCAATTTTGAATGGTTTAAAAATAAAGGGAAATTTACAATAAATCGATGGTTGTACGAGTTTTATTTATTTATGGTAAGCGCGATAGACTATGTGGGCATAATTCTGTTTATTGCTTGAATTGGTAAGGCAGTATGGATGGTGTGATCATCAATTATCAAGTGAGAATCATAAACGGCTATCAGTGTGTGTTGCTGATAGAATTCTACGACACAACAACTCTCGTAGATAATCTGTCATCAGTTCGATTGATTTATGTATATGTGAGTGAAAGTTTAATTTAGAACGCTAACATAATCAAAGGAAATTTGGTTGTTCCCAGATCAGAACAGTAAACAAATTACCTAAAAAAAAATTGCTGAGCTTAAGCGCTCGCTTGTCTCTTATTTGGAACGACTATGGTGCTCCGTCAGGACTTGATCTCAGCAATAACAAAAAGTAAAACAATTTTGCATGCTTAGTCATTTTTAACGATATCGCTTTTGAAGCTTTGATGACCATAATAATTCTGCCGGAACTTTTAACAAATAATGTCAAATGTTTTGGTGTTGATAAGTAGGTTTTAATCTCGCTCAGAAATCGAGACTGCCAAAATTGCTCCGACTCTGAAGTGTTTTTTTCCGCGGCCAATAGAACATGAAATCTGACAGCCAGCTGATTTCGAGAGCTGAAAAACTGCTCTGAATCTAAAAAGTGTTTTTTATGTCCCAATGGAAAACGACATTAGTCGCTAGTTTTGGAAGTTTATCGTTTCGACGGTAACCGTCTGAACAGGTTCGAAATGAATGCCCAGTATTGCCTCGGTTTTTGGTCTCTTTTCGATCCAAAACGCAGGTCACACCTATATAAACCTGTTAGAACATTTTTACCACTGCCAGTCGAAGATAAAGCATTGATAAATGTATTTTATAATTTGCTCAAAATCAGATAACTACGATCGGTGGGATGCCAGCAAAGCATTTAGTTTTCCATCTTTTGGACGATGCAAATTACTGTATTCATCCCAATACAATACGAACGAACTTCCTTCAGAATATGTCTATCCAAAACTGCAAATTCAAGTCCTGAAAATAAACCCCACCCACTCTGACCTTTGATAAAACATCTTGACTGTCTGTGTTGTTGTTTTATTTTTGTTTGTTTATTATAGAGTTCACGTAACATAAAATCAAGTTCAAAACTATTTCATCTAGTCAGCCGTTTTTCTTATGGTATTTAGTAAGTTAGTTGCTGTTAATGCGTCTGGGAACAATGTATGATAGTTGATGAGTGGTACATATGCAGCAGTAATAACCCGACCCGCAAACCATCGTCCATGCAATGCGTTAACAGCTAACACCGCTGTTGTTATGCTAGGACACTTGGCATACACGTTCCCGGCGGACGACTCCTTATCGACATAAATGTGCAAAATGCCACCATGCTTTCTGCACTCCTCTATTACATCGTCCCGTATTTCGGTGTCCCAGAATGGATTTGTCTCCTTTTTCGGATCAAACATATTGGCCAGCATGAAGCACTGTGTCGCTATTGCCGGACTCTGTGTCTGCTGTTGCTGTATGGAAACCGGTTGAGGGGCAGTTGCTAGCAACGCATTGGCAGCAGCTTGTGGCACAGCTAGACCAGCACCTTCTGCCAGCTTGAACATAAGCTGCAATCTTCCCGTAGCTCCCAGATCGATGCCGCTGCGATCCATTTCATCTGTGTCGAGAGCTGTTGTGTTCATGTCCAGACGCTCAGTGACGTTTCCTACTTTCATCGGACGCCCGGCCAATTCGAATCCGTTTAGTTGTTCGAGCGCTTTCTTTGCATCTTCGGCGTTGTGGTACTGGAATTGTAATCAAATATTATTATAGCAAGTTTGGAAGAAAAGGAATGCGTTATATTTACCGTAATGAATCCGTATCCCTTTGAGCGCCCTGTTTCTGTGTCCGAAATCAGCTGGATCGAATCGATTTTCCCAAATGGCTCGAAGATTCCTCGCAACATGTCTTCGGTTATGTTGAAATGCAAGGAGCCGACATACAGTCGCATGGGTCCTGTGTGATTTTTCGGCGTAAATGTTGGTATAGCATTGGCAATACGATTTTTCTCTGCTTGTGTGTGCTGCACACATATCGGTATGCCCAATAGCCTTTGGCCAGATAGGCCTAACGCTAACGCAACCGATTCGGGGTCTTTAAACTCGATGTAGGCGATACCCTTGAATCGTTTCGTCTTGTTGCATGTGATTAGTCTAACGTCACGCACCTTGCCGACACTCGAAAAAAATTCCTCCAAATCTCTTGCGCGAATACGTTGTGACAGTTGCATACAAAAAACTGTGCGGGCATCTCTCTCCTCTGGACTCAAATCGGCTCGGGGCGACTGTTCACCAAGTCCGTTCGGTGGCGTGCGACCCCGTTTGAAAGGTTTCGGTGAATAGCTACGGCGCCTAAAAGAAAAACCAAATGTTTTATTAATTACAATATTGGCGAGGGCAGGTCAACTTTTATTGATCAGTTTTAAAATTCACATAACGATTTTACAAGCCTCGATCTAACTAAAAATTAAGCCGCTCTCTGTTTCCCTGCGATTTCCACTAACGAATAAAGTAAAGAGTACATAAAGACACAGCACCTGACTTTGGAAGGACACAAGGTGAATTTGTTTGTAACGTGCGACGTGGCATGCTTACTAATCAAACCGGTCAGAAGGGTCTTGTCCTAGTTCCTAGTTACGTTGATGTCACTGAAAATAAATTTCTGATGAGGTTTCTCGAACAGATTCGGGCGAAGATTTCCGACGACGTGAACCTACTTTATGCTGGCTACAGGATTCTCTATAGCATCTCTTGTAAAGTCTTCACTTAAAGAAGAGTTTCATACAGACACAATCTCGGAAATCTTAAAGAATTCTGCGGCAATATGTCCCAGCGAGCAAAATGAATTTCAGAAAAAATCACCTATTTTACATTCACATTGACACATTCACACAATAAAAAACCAGAAATCTGATACCCCGGGTTCATGCCATCCCACTACCCCTCCCATCAGCAGGCTGGCTGGTCTACCATCTATAAAACTGTTAGGAACGGCGGTCTTTGTAAGGAGACTTTCAAGAAACACTTGCTATGGACTGCTCTAAATAAGAAATACGATTTGAACACCCTGCACAAACAATACATACCTTTTATCTCTTGGATTGGGAATTACTTTGGACCGACCGGGCTTCTCTCGGATCGGGCTGAGTCTTCTCTCTTTAGACCGGCTTCTTCGATCGCCGGATCTACTCCGCCGACGATCGCGGCCGCCGCGATTCGCCTTGCGATCACCAGACCGACTCCTTCTACGATCACGTGACTTGCTACCTCTTTTTTCGCGGGAACGACGCCGTTCGCGTTCTCGCGACCGATCCATTGAGCGATGGCGTTCTTTCTCTGGTTCTCTTGAATAATTGTATTTGCTCTTGTCATCGGTTGTACGACTCCTGGACGGGCTTCTAAATTAAAAGCACAAATTCATATACAACCGCCAACACTCAGTTGAACTACTGCTAGCTACTCACCTCGACGAATACCTCGACTTGGAGTTGTCATCCTTGCGGCCATTGCTCTGATTGTAGTTAGATGGTTGTCCAGTTTTTATCTGTTAATACTCAGTAAAGGTACAGCAAAGACGTTCAAAAATACGTCAACAATTTTTTGGTTGGATGAAGCAAATCGAAGAGTTTAAATTAGTAAAAGATCATAATGATTTTTGATTTTGTTTTATATGTAGGTACTGTTGATTAATACAAACACAACACAAAATTCTTTGAATAAGTGTTGTTGCTCAATTGACTCTTTTATAGCGTAAACTTGAAACGCTATGGTAAAAAAAAATTTACTCTTTGGAGTTAGCATTTTTAATCCTCCCCTTGTATGCTGCCCGGACGAAATTTGTCAGGTATATCTGAAAATCAGTGGCATTTTGAAAAATGATGGGTACAAAGGATTCAACATTTTGTTTCCGAAAGTGTATAATAAAATATTTTGTTTTTATTTTTATTTTTATTTATTTTTTTTTTTATATTCGTTATCGAACATTCACAAGTATTTATAACTTACCGAAAATTCCGGCTCATGTGTAAGTATTTAGAATGACCAATACAATCAATAGCAAATTGAGCTTAAAGGATTTCTGTAAAAAATATTTGTACCCTTGAGAAATGTTCATAGATTGTTTGATGTTATTCTGGTTCGAGAATAGATCAGACTAGGCATACACTTTGTTTTGTTATTGCAGAAAGTCAGAGCAGCACAATTTAGAAAAAAAACGTCAAATGCATATAAAATGTGAAAAATCAAAAAAAAAAATACAAAAAAAAACAAAGGAATAAAATAATGAAACAACCCCACGCGGTATAGTTGCCAATTTTTGTGTAGGTGGGATTGGAAGACGAGAAAATAAACACCCATCAGTGCGGAAAATTCAAGTAAGAACGAAAAGTGTAGTTGTAAATATACAAAGTTGGGTATTGCCAAAAATAGAGTTGGAAATGACACGAGTGGAGTATCATTTTACGGAAAGTACAATCTCAACTGAACTTGTTTGACAATGTATGCATGGTACAAAGAACGTATTTTTCCGAATAATTGAACAAACCAATATTTATTTCACTGTCAAGGGTGGACGCGCTGCGAATGCCTGGAGCTTTGTTCTCCATGAATGCGTAAATATTTGCAACAAACGGTAATTTGACAGGTATGAAAAATAATGTATGCCGCATCCGAAGTCTTAATTACAAATATTTCTCTAGTCGATCTCTGGAATGAGGCAATGGAGAAAAAAGGCGAAAAGAGGTCGAATTTTTGGTTCAACGCTACTGTGTCAGAAGTGAAGTGAAACTGATTACGGGGAGACGTTTTTTCATTTTACGATGGATGATTGATAAGTACCCGTGCTTGAAGACACATAACGGCATTGATGTAAAATCTGTTTGTCATTGTTTAGTGTCATCTGTCAAACAACGTCTGTCAAAATTTCAGATAAATTCATTGATTATTTTGTTGTGGTAGCTGTTGGAAGTGAGCAAGTGTAAATTCTAATTCTTCTAATTATGGAAAGAGTGCAGTACTGATCGGTGATTAGATTCTTGTTTTTGGATGGGAAAACGTGCAGTGAAATTAAACGAAAGTTGGACACCTTTTTCCTTCGATGACAGCAATTCAATGAATTCAAGTGTGGACGTACATCCGTCGTAGATGAAGGTAATCCAATTGAAGTGACTACGCATGCCAAAACAGGGGACGCGGAGAACGTGCACCAAAGAAGGCGAAAACAGTCGCATCAGCCGGAAAGGTCATTTCCACCGTTTTTAGTGATTCTCACGGAATAACCTACAAAGGTTATTAGCAAAAGGGAAGAACGATTACAGGAAAATATTAAGCCGAATTGTTGGCAAAATGCACCGGTTCTCTCGTGGCAGGTCGCGGCGGGTCATTACCGGAACTGAGGCATAATTTTGCAGAGTTCGACAAAACCTATTTTTCGGAGGGCTTAAAAAGGTTGGAATATCGTTGGGCTAAGTGTCCAAAAAATAAAAATTGTCTCAAAAAAATTGTTTTTCTTGCCTAACACAGGTACTCATCAATCACCCCTCGTATTTAACTTTGTCGACCACAATAGGACAGATAATCCCGATGAGACGAACTTATGTGTAGCACAATGGCCCACAAGTACCAAGAACCAAGTAGAAGCTGAGCTGAGTTGTGACAAATTGTACTCCACAATTTCTTGGTAGACACTTCTTTCAGGACTTGGAAGAACTTCCTGACATAAGTCTAAAATCTAAATAAATAAATCAATAGTTGGCGCAACACACAGAAAAACAAGAACCAAGCCAAAAATTTAGTTAGTATACGTTTTTCATTTTTGGAACGAATAGAAGGGACGTACAATTTGATGCTGAATTGAAAAACTTCCTCGCGGATATCTGTCAGGCGGCAGAGGGGTCGGGGTCCCATCAATTCAGGACGATTTGAGAAAACCTTAAACAGGTAAGCTCAATTTTGCAGCTTCTACTTACCAACAGTAAGTAGAACTTGGAGTTAGGTTGATATAGGTACTCGTATGTAAGTATTTTTTGTTGGGCGTACTATTAGCTAAGAACTCTTTTTTTTAGTTTTGTTGGCAGAGAAACTCTTGCAGTTATTCGTTTTCTTTGTGGTAATTGGCGTTGCACGAACCTCGAACCACTACGAGATAGTCATCGCCAATATAAACTATAAATACATAAAAAATACGACGAGTATTGTATTCTACCCCGGTTCATAAAGAATAACACTTTTTTATCAAATAGACCTGATTTAGGTGGCTCCTAGTGCGCTCCTTATGGCTAGCTCTTCCAAATCCAGTCGCTAAAAGTAGTATAAAGGAGATCAGACAAACGAAGTCCAATATAAAAGGTATTGATTTGACACCATTTACCCGTACGCAGCTACAGCATTTTGTGTAAGATTGTATGGCTCTTAGTGGAGAACCGTCAGCTCCCGTCAGTTATTGTATTCCCAGTGTTTACCGCAAGAGTATTTTTTGAACTAGCAGATAGACGAAACCCATTTAGCTTAAGCCATAAAAAAAACGCTAACAAGAATGCAAATCCTACTTTTAAATTAAACCTAGGAAATATGCCTGAATCACAAAATGAATGCTGGTAGTTTCTATAACATTTCGACTTAAAAAATGAAAACTGACAACTAAGTGACAGCTCAAAGGTTTGACAAGTAAAACTCTATTTATTTTCGTCTTAAACGATGTCGGAGAAAGAAGTTGTAATTGAATGTTCTTCTAGAACATATCAGCTCATTCAAAAAAAAATCAATTCCAACTTATTTTGTAAATGCTGGCTGCATTATACGATAATGTCAAAATGACATTTCTTAAACTTTTTGTAAGAAAACCGGTCAGGCACCTACTCTCTTAAAATTGAGAGATTTCTCTCTCGATTTTGGATATTTGAAGTTTTTCATTTTTCTATCAATTTCTATGAATCATGCGCAATGGCAGACAGTAGAGTAGGAACTCATAAATGCAAAATTTAATCGATTAGGCGGGAAAGATCACAAAAAGTCTGCACATTACATAGATATTCCAAATGCAACAAATACAAACAATAAAGAGAACAATTTGGAGGCCAACAACAAATACTTATCACTTTTATCGATTGCCGATTCCTTTAACGGACTCCGACGTATTTAAGTCGCTTGGTAGGTACTAGCAGGACACCAAATACGGGCATACATTTCAATTTGTTTGAAGTAATACCTATCTCAGGTTGCAGTGGCCATATGCCAGAAATCATTCTTCATTGAGTTTTCAAATAACAACAAATTCTTGAATAAATGTAAATTGGTTGATGTATTTATAGAATTCCAAAAATCCTTCGCTTGCTGTATAAATATGCGTTGGACATGTGAAATAAGTATAAAATATCGCGTGCGGACAGACTAATTCAATGCAGACATTGCGCTTTTCAGATTTGTAAAATGGAAAACGAAAAATAAATTAATTTGCACTTGCATCTTCTTTCTGTAGTAGTTTTATTTCCATATTTTCTTTAACACAAATAGATACTCTTTGATTTCATTGGAATCATGTTTAAGCTAGACTAGGGTGGAGCGTAAGGTGCAGTAAAGTCAACAATGCGTCATCACCGACATTTTGTTTGGGTTTTGGGTGGATCAACATTTTAAACGCTCCACCCTAGTGCACAATATAAGTTCCAGGACTTTCAAGGTTAAGAAAGTTAAAGCTATGAGTGATATTGAAAAGTTTCAATAAGTAAAGAGGTTGAACACCAGGTGTAATTGTTCGCCCTATTTGGAGATTGGGAGGAAAGGTTTACCAGCGCCAAGCAGCTACAACATTGTCCAAAACATTTCGGATTTTTCTGCCACATTAATAACGCATTCATAAGTCAACCGTAACCTGGTAAAAAAAATAGTCTTGGACTTGCAGTGCTAAAGAATATGTTACACCAATGATTCGCATGTAAAAGGAACGTTTGCTCTATTAACCCGACTGCGCTGTCCATTCAAATGCTGTAAAAATCGATCGTGAAAATCCCTAAGATGCTTCACCTGTGAAATGTTTCAAGAAAATCGTAAGCAGTAAGCTCTTTTTCGCGGTTTTATTTGGCAGCACCATTTATTTTGGTGTATATTTGATGAGTCATTCAAAACCCCAAACTTTCGATTTAATCACAAAGAAATAAGCTCGTGATTTGCGGGAAGACACAACATTCATCGAAACTTTAAGGACCAAGAATGGAAACGATTTAGATCTAGCCCAAGGCTAGCTGCACTCGTAAGAATCTAGTACGTTTTTAAAGAAACAAATTTGCACCGCAGTAAACCGACGGCAAAATTATCCGAAATGTTTTGCACAATTGGTTGACGACATAAAGAACGAACGCAATACAGCCATTATCTGCTTTATCCGGAGCGTGCGTTCCCCGCGACGGTAGAATGTATCTAAATTAGATGCCTGAAAAGAAATAAACTGCCTGATAAAAGGAAAATCTAGCGAACTCGTTTCTTACCTAGTTTGTAAACAACAGGTTGACATGGCGGAGCAATTCGTATGAGTCTAGAATTCAGTGGAAAGTTAACATGAACTATAAACTGAACTGAAGACTTAGAACAATATATTTATTTTAAAATTATGCGTAAAGAAAATTGGGATGTAATAAAATTGCTCCAAAAGAATAAACGTTAGGTATGGATAACAAATTGTCGTTGCCGGGGGCATCAAGGTACATCTTGATATTTATACTATCAATAATACTATGCCCATGACTGTTGCTTTTTCACTGAAAAGCAATAGTACTCGTTTCTGAAGAAGGCATTGGCAGAAAAAGCAATGTTCTTTGCATCTTTCAAAATATCACCGCAAATTTCGTGCCAAAAAAAAAAAGACAGGTACCAACACGTGTATCAAAATGTTGACAAAATTCACAAGAGCGGTAAAGACAGCGTTTAAGCTAGAACTGCTAGTTTATGTTTGTAATGTATTTGAAGGAATTACCGAAGAACAAGGCTATTGTTGCAATGATATTTGAAAGCTCATTGCGATTCAATTTCGCAAGGTTTCTGAACAACTTAAACCAAAAAACATTCTATTTTGTTAAATGTTTTATATAACAAAAATGAATAGTCAGTGTGGCGACCAAGTGCCCTGAATCCATTTCCTGGTAACTGCACATATCTGACGCACAAGAAACATCAGTACATTGCAACGTCAATAAAAAATGATTAAAATTGATCGACTCCACTTACGCTTTTTTGATATGGTTCTTCCAACATGGCTTCTATATCGAAGTCATCAGCCATTTTAAGTTTTATTTAAATAATCCTCTTCCCATACAATTACTCGATGAAATAAAACACCACTTCGTCCGTGGATTGCTGTCTATAATTTATAAAAACCAAATTATAAACTAAAATAGATATTTTACACTCGAAACTCACGGCAATGGAAAAAACGTATTTCGGCGAAACAACAGAAAATAATGCTGGAAGTAAAATTTATGTCGTAGAAAATGTATGTAGAAGGTTAAGTATGAGTGGCAACATAAATTCACACTTTCCAATAATTTTGCTTTTTAGTTGTACAATTTGTTGTGTCACATGCATGCCAAAATGATAGGGAATCTTTCCAGTGTGAGAAACTTCACCACGAACTAATTTCACCACTGTTGAGTTTGTTTTCTTGAATTTTTCATTCGTGCGTCGAAAATTGCGTTAAATAATTGTCTTCGGTTAGTTAAAAAAAAAAGGATTTCATTTCGTAAATAATAAATATTTATTTTACGAATTAAACATTTCAGTTTCTGAGGCCGCTATCCCTATTCACGACTTAAGTCATTAGAAATTTTATGTTTTATTTACTCTTAATCGTTCAACAAAATCCGAAGCAAAAGAAAACGTCAAAAAATTTACCATAAGCATAATTTTTTTACAGCGTAAGAATTCATTTTTCACCACAAAAGCGTTTGAAAATTCATCGAAAAACATTATAAATAATTACTAAACGCAGTTGACACACGGTTTAAAAGTTATCGGCTGATAACGAATTAAACTCTACCCACATGCATTAAGCATTCAGAGCCTGAGATAATACCCTTTCATCTTTTGGCGGGCCATTTCCTGTTTGGGTGGGCGGCATTACCTAACACGCAAATAAACGTGACACGTTTTTTGGTCGGCCATCTTGCTTACGAGGTGGGAATTATGGGAAAGCTATGCATGTTGATATTTTTAAAGCGACGGTTTACGAAATATCGCTTTCCTATAAAACAAAATGCCGTCCGGAAGTGACACGCTGTCTCCACTTACGATGAATTCAAAGCAAAGAGCAACAGCAACGAAAAAAAGCACATAGCAGAGCAGATGTCAAATTTCGTTTGTTGGGCATTTCATAGCATACTTTTTTAGTAGAAAAGAAAATGGCAACGTGCACACACACAATAATTATTAATTAGTTTTAAGACTTGGTAGTGTTTAATTTTCCAATCAGTTATTTTTATATTTATACAAAAATTAATTCAAATTGAAAATTTTGAATTCCCGAACAGCACACTTTGATTTCAAAATTAATTTACAGCAAAATGACAGCTGTTCTTGAGTATATAGTATGCGATAAAAGCATGCTTTCTATCGCAAACTATGGAATTAAAGCTGCTATAATGTTTTCCACTTGTGATATTGAAAGCATGCTCTATCGCATACTATGAATTCATCGCAAGTGGAGATAGCGTGTGATGAACGGACAATTATTTATTTATTTCGTATGACTGATTGACGAATTGTTGGTTTAATTTACTGAAACTTATTATCTTATTTGTCATGTATTAAATCATAAATACAAATGTTTTCAGGTGATTGTAGAGATGTTGTTCCCCGGAACTTGTGTTTGTTTCCGTTTTACTTATCTATAATTATGGGACAACATCCATGACACTTTAGGCATCTGATTTGTGAACTCATTCTTACGCCTATATTAGCATTGACTGCGGACAAACGGATCTCTCTGTCCCGTCTCGTGCAAAAGTGTACTATTAGTCTTCACATAATTCGCCAAGTTGAAGCGGGCAAAGGCTGAAGTTCTTGAGAATGGTGCATACTTGACATTTATTGATTCTCGCGCACACTATGTGTAACCACAGCAATATGGCAAAAATCTAATAAAAAAATGTAGTGGATGCTAGCGTGTACAGAATAGTAAAAAAAATGCAGAAGATACCAATTTCTTAGTTTGTTTGTTTTGTTACAGTTATCATACATATGGATCTGTACAGATTTTTTTATAGGATGTAGTTAATTTTTTATGGAAAACGAAATAAAGAAAAAAATTGTCATTCCAGGAATAATAATTTTAAAATTAAAAACATTCTATTTGCCCACTTTATACTTTCCATTGTTCAAGTAAAATAATAAAGATTAGCGAAATATACCTCAGTGTAGAAACTTCAAAAACAATTACAATTACCAACCTTATGCCACCACTTAACACTTTTTGTTCTCGTGTACATCTGAGAGCTAGCAAATTCATAAATTTTTTTATATTGTTCCTCATGTCAAATCTACGAAAGTCATTTCGGTTAATTTTGACACACGGCCTTAAGTCGCTAGTTATTCCTTAGCACACTGTCCGATTCATTAAGCAAATCGAATCGCTAGTAGATACACCTACCCAGGTAGATACATATTTTCAATGGCAAAATTTTGCATCTGAACGATTCTTTTACCAACCATACAAATCTAGTACAAGTAACCAGATCCTTTAATCAGTATAAAAATAATCAGCCATATTGGGCTTAAATTTTTCTCCTTGGGATTCGTTTAGTGCTTAGTATTGGCATTCGGGAATAAAAAGTTAGTGCAGAAGAAAAATAAATAATAAAACAGAAGTGACGGTCGAGAAAAAAGTAATTATCTAGTGCGGATTAACAAATTTAATTTATGTTGTTGAAAATTTGGTGGTAGTGTATGTGGCTTTCCCAGTGGTAAAAGAAACAAAGTCACAAAGTAAACATATCTGAAGTATTGACCGATTGGAACCTTTCATGGTTTTGCCAAATATATTTTTTATGGAGTATGAAAATTTTTTCTAATGAATACACAGATTCGTCAGCTGTGTTAAAAAATTACGATTATTTCATATGATATCAACAGATATTCATTAAATAGATTATTCCAAGCTCGAATATAAACATTTGCTAGATATAGAAGTGATAATTTTTTGATACATATTTTTCTTCTCCAATTTTATTTTGGCAAAACAAAAGTAAGTAAAGTTTTTAACATGTGCCATTAAACAATCGGATTAAAAGGGCAAAATAAACTATTTTCAACTATTATTTGTTTATAAATTGTGTTCTTATAGCCGGTTTCAACTATTTTAATCTGGCAAATACTTGGTGATTTTTTTTCATACGGCAGTGATTTTCAATAATTTTTTTTTACCATATACGTAAAGAGGTTCTGCGGACAAAAATAAATCCAATTTTGCATAAAATGAAACAGGTTATGGGAAGTAATCGATTTTTTTTTAAGTTATAATACTATCGGGTGGTTGATAAATAATTTCGTGTACTTTTTTTTAAGTATCTATTTTGTTTTTTTTTTTTGTTGGTTTCTGTTCTGATGCGCATCAGATGGCTTAGACCACCGGCTATCTAGCTACTTGCTTCGATAGATATTTTTAACTTAAATCATCATGTGAAGAACCGGACGGCAGAATTGAGCACATGCGTGACAAATTTGTTATTGAATTTCAACAAGGGCTAGTCTAGGTAGGTACTCTTGAACTTGAAATCTTCCTAAACTGTTTGGTTTTAGCGAAAGCTTCAATCAGTGATAAGAAAGTCGAATATAAAGACACACAACAGCTGTCGGAACAGGTTAGATAAGCAAAGTGCAGCAAAATTGTCTTCAGCCAATGCTCTGGTCCAACGTGTTTTCGTTTTTAAGAAGTGGAATTGTCAAACAAAAATTCTTTAGAATGTTTTATTCCACAGGTGATTTAATATGAACTTGATGAACTTGAACGTTGATACTTACTATGGTTTTGAGGTTATTCCCTGAAGCAATAAGTCGGAAACACCTCTTCGTTATTGGGTATACCGTATACATATTTATGAATGAGTATGAGTACTGTGTGTGTACTATGTAACAGATTTGCTATTAACACCTTTGTTGTCCCGCGAGAAGGTTCAACACCCAACACAAGAAGAAAGGAGTAAAATCCAGTTCCGGACAGTTTTAAACAAACGCAGTTCGGCTTAAATACAAATAGCAGCTAGTTTGGTAAACAATTCAGCAAATTTAAGAGTTTCGCCCTCAAGTACCTCGGTTTATGGTAATATTGTTTTTTTTATATACCTATTTACATATTTATATTTTAAACATACAATAGCTATGGGGGCTACATACTAAAGGACAAAGTGCCAGGGACTTATACACTTTACTGATTTTTTTTTAGCAATTATAATGTTTTTGGTAGTCTTAATTTGTGCTCATACTTATTTTAAATCTTGTGATGGGCGTTGTCAATAAGCGTTAATCTTAAAAATGTCGGTCCAATATTCTGAAGAGAACAACAGAAGGATGGTAAAGTGTGTAAGAAACTCAGGAACTAACACAGCTCTCATAATCTGCCACTGAATAGCTTCATTTTCTAATGAATACTCGTGGTCATGACTTAGTGTGCTTTTTAATAAGAGCAAACAACAATAAAATTGTTAGAATATGTAATAAAAATTGATCTTGTTGATCTGTGTTCCCTGTAAACTTTGATAATAAAAACAATGAAAGGAATGCTCTTACCATTAGCTTGTACCTTCTACAATGTGGGACTCGTCTTTTTAATTATAACTAGAGTAGAAATTCTAGGAAAGCAAATTACACACAGTATTGCATCTCTGCACAATCTTCCCAGCAAAATCAAGAGCATTATGTTGTGTTTAAGGCAGTGAAAGTGGTTCTTAACTATTTGCCTCCGCCTATTTATATTTAATATTCCCTTAGTTAATGCTATGGAAGGGAATGCATTCTTTCAGTTTTTGTGTATTATTGACAGCGAAGTGCATGATCGGCTTTAAACAAGAAGATCCTTCACGTTAAAAACACCATCTTAGAAAAAATATAGCACGATTGTCATGTCCAAAGGAGGAACCCTGAGAATACCGTCCAAAAGTATAAAGGTGTTGGAAGACCGATTAAATAACGAAAGAAGAGAGACAGGCCCGCCAAAAACGCCTGGTACAATCCACTGGCCTCATTCACGTACAATGTACATGCACAATTTATAAACCGGGAGGCGTGTTGACGTTTTCTGAAGTGAACCCAGCGAACTGCACAGACAGATCCATAGAGTTAGGCAGCAAAGAATGAGAGGTGTGATCCCAGTCAAAATTGTTAGCATTGTGAAAAAGGAGAAAACACAGACAGCTACAGCAATTGCCAGTAAGTGCTAATGCGGTATTGGATTGGGCACTCTCAGAGCATTTATTTTGCTCTAGGTCACGAAAAAAAGCAATCTTTTTCCGATTTCAGAGTTCCTTCAGATTTACCGATGCAAGTGCATTTAAGTTTGACAGCTAGTGGAGTTTGTTTATGTTTTCGTGCAAATTTGTAACTGCAAAGAAACGCATTGCATCGGGTGGATCTATTTTTATTAATTATTTATGTACAATTGTTCAGAAATCAATCTGGGCGCAAATTTCGAATGTTTTAATATAAAATTTAGCCAGTGAATGGAAAACGTGTAGAAAATTGTCGAAGGCTACACATATTCCAATCGCACGAATATCAACACAAAAACAGAGAAACTGTCACGAAAGATTATCTGTAACTGCACGGTCAAAATATCACAACGGACTCATCGGGTATTTAGGTCCATTTCATTGATACGAATTTAAAGCGATTTAAGTTTCACATAAAATCGTATGTGCCATTTGCCATACAAAAAGGAGCGCATAAGGAATTTATATAGGACTTGAATCTGTATGAGCCGCATCCGCAAAAGTGAAAGCTCACGCTCACCAAACAGCTTTGATAATATATTGTGGGGGTCGATGAATGATGCTGTTCTTAAAATGCAAAGCAATATAATGCTGCTGTTTCATTCCACATGTATTATAACAGTTTCCTATAGAGGGTATTATCTCTGATCATTAAGAGGGTCCGGAGACATTTAAGTTGAAGAACTGGCTATTCCCTCCACTATCTATCAGATTACGTCTGCTCCAACAAAGAAAAAAGCGACACTGCAGAGACCGCAGAACACTAATCTTCCAAAATAAGACGCTTAACTGAAATCTATTGTTCAGTTAGGTTTCTAAGAAAATCGGGCTTATAAAGCACGACCATGGTGTCTAAAGGGTCGCTCATGTGGTGGCGGGCCTTAAATCATGAATCACGAACGTAGAAACAGCACTTAAAAAGTCAGATGCGATGACCCATATACCCTTTTCCAAACCCTTGCATCTCTTTGCCGTATACCTAGTTGATTTGTCACAACTTCTTGTGACATCTATGTGTAGTCACCAGAAACTCGTACTGTTTGGAGCTTGTTTTTTCGTTTGATCTGGAAACACAAATTCAAGCAAGAAATACAAAAATTGTGTTGTTGAATTGCTTACATTTATTAACATTTCCCTTCAAATCGTAAATAAATTCCTTATAAAAGGATGCTCCGGAGATCTGTCTGGAAGAATACTTCGAAGCAAAAATCCTCCGAATCGTATGAAATCGGAGAATTTTCCGTTCCGATGGATACCTCGCTAGGGCCGAGTATTAGTAAATCCTGCATATTATACGTGCTTAACGGTGAAGCTGTATAGTCATAGTAAATCAGTAAAGCTCCTGTCTTGCTTCCTAGCGCGTTAGCCACTGCTGCAACCGGCTAAGCAACACCAAAAATTCAATTCAACGAATACGTCAAGTACCTATATACCTCCTGACTTGAGTAGAATGGTTTCCAAGTGTAGTGCAGATTCGATGCGCTTGTCTTTTCAAGCAACCGAACCGTCAAGAGATTGTTTAAATTAATAAAAAATTACAAGAACAAAAAGAAAAAACAAGAAAATCTGACCAAAAAATACAGAATCCACTAGAATCTTCGGGATCAGCTTTTAAATTGTTCGGATAGATAGATCTGCGTCACCTCTTACCAACTTAGATGTTAATGAACAGCTGACATGCTTGACAAGGCCTGCAATGCTTACGCGAATGATGTTTCTTTTGAGGTTAAAAAAAAAAAACACCTAAAAAAAAACCTTAATTAGATTGGCGAATCGTTGTAGATTGGGCGTGCACCCTCACAAAACTGAGGTCGAATTTTCGCATTCGTGATCGAGCAATATTTGTGGATTTTTCAACAACAACAAATTCAGTTACGTATTACTCGATCACGGGTGCGGCAGTTCAACCCCTGAACTTGTCCTCTTCTCCAGGAAATAAGATGCTCACGTTGTCCCTTACTGTATCATACTTTTGCACTTTTTTTCTTCAAAAAAGCCATACAATAGGCCAGAGGTTTCCTATTTTTTTTCGGCCACGGAACCCTAAATGATCAATTTTTTTTTTGCGGACCCCTATATTGATATTAACAGAAAACATCATTCCTTGAAGTGCGATTTGGATATTTTTATGTTTGACAAGAAAAGAAAGAATACATGATATAGAAATAATTATTTTAAGTTTTATAAAACATTTATTGTACAACAAGAAATACGTTGTAACTTTTTAATGTGAAGAATGCAATTTCTTCACATATTTTCTTAAAATATCCTTAAAATTAAGCTTAATGTCCGACAACTGAATGGGAAGGTCTGCAGCTGCGTCCAGTCTGTTTCTGTATTTGTTTTTTGTGAAAGTGTACGCCGAAAACCCGGCCTAGCATCGGTAAGTTGTTACAAATGGAAGGAGAGCCATTGATGATGAATTTCGGTGCGAAGCGACGGCATGATTACCCCATTGTGAAGGGGTGGCATCTATTTAGCAACTGGTCCCATTAAAACAACTTCACATTGGCAGTAATCCTAGACTGTCGGTCTCTCTTAGAGAGAGAGAGAGTATTTCTGGACCTAAGAAATTGTAAGACTAATTAGATTGATGGAAGTACGCTGCCATTTCTATTCAGATAAAGATACCTTCGCTATTTCAATAGCTAAATGCAAGCAACCGAGCTATATAGATATAACAAAGCCTAGGGTCAGATTCTGCAAGGCGAAACGTTCAAACATTTTCGTGTGGACGAAGAGATTTGCTTGTGTAATAACTATAGGGCAAATCATTCGAAAACGTTTGATCGTTTCGCCTTACAGAATGCCGACCCTTGAATCGCTTTGTTTTCGAGGATAATTCCGGCCAAGCACAAGGTATGTTATTGGTCGTTTTGCACTCTCATTTCATGCAGCTGCAAAAGCTGTAAGAATTTTGAGTTCAATGCTGAATGCCTATGCAATGAATGACATGTTTCTACCCTATAGCTGTCACGCATAGTCGCTGCTGTCAAGATCACCACGTTTCATTAACCTGTTTCAGCGCCAATAGCATATTTAGCATATTGACGTGTCTATGAACTTATAAATAAATGCAAGATGTGCTAAGCAGGGAGTTCACAAATGCATGAATTGGCATCAATGCCATTTATTTGTGCAGCTTTTCCTGCCTTGCAGTGCGTATTCGACTCCTTGGGCTCCTTTTTCGTATCTTCTTTGGCAAGTTCGTCTTATCTCTGTAGGTTACTGCTTATTTCAAACTGCTTTTATAAAGTTTCTGAATGTCTGTCTGGATAGCAGTGTATGTCAGTGGCCCGTTGAAAGAACTGAAATAGGCGCGGCGGAGATGCTTTTCTTCGGGCTAAGAAGGAGAAGCCATTTCAATGATGTTTAACAGTGATACCACAGTAGCCCCCCCCCCCCCTCCAGCTAAGTGATTGATATCGGTATGGTATAAAAACTCGACGGTTTTTTTGGCTGACGATAATTTTTCATGAGGTTTCTTTCTAATAAACACTACTCGTAGTTAAAATCTATCCACAATTTTACAGTTGCACTTGTGTGGAATTGGACTAACATTTTAGCGCTTTCAAGATTTTGGATTCGGCCATATTATTCACTCTGGGTCTGAGTCAGGTTTAACCCGACTATTTAATCCATTAAACCCGACAACATAAATCCATATCCATTATATTCACTCAAAAATATGCACTAAACCCCCTGGATTAAATATGTATTTAAAAGCAGATTTAAAACAGTTTAAACCGGTTTTAAAGATTACATTTGCTTATTGTTGTTTGTCACTTGGAAATTTATTTGATTTGTTGTGTGACTTCCATCACCATCTAGTTCTTGTCGAATCATAGAATGTAGCCTTTAAAATGCCTCGATTTTTCAGCCGGAAATATTTCCAAAAGACCTAAACATCGTAGTCGTCGACGCAAGCCCGGTCTCCCGGATGCAGTTTAAATTCAATCGGATTAGCCGCCGTCAAGTTTTAAACAAAAAAACTGGGTTTATGTTCGATTTTAACAACTGAATATACTGCGGCAAAGTAAAAGCCCTGAGCAATAGCTTTGAATCACTGTGAATAA
This sequence comes from Cheilosia variabilis, assembly GCA_951230905.1. Taxonomy (NCBI): domain Eukaryota; kingdom Metazoa; phylum Arthropoda; class Insecta; order Diptera; family Syrphidae; genus Cheilosia; species Cheilosia variabilis. Next base: position 17,461,094 of record OX579680.1, on the reverse strand, counting down.
AAACCTACTTTGCTATAGTAAGTTCGAAAATTCGAACATAGCATTTACTTCGCTGTATTTGTACTTGTCTTGCAGTTTCTGTCAAACCTAACCAGCGAATTTGATTTTTTTTTTAATTTGCCTTGAGATTCTAACGACTTCTGTGGAAATGCAAGTTAAAAAATAAAATTTAGAAATATTGATGCAATCCATAGCTCCAATTGCGCCTGAAAATATGATTTTTGTTTTCCAAATTGCTTGTCGATGTTTCATTTCTTCTTCAGGTGCCGGGCATTGTATCCGATTATAGGATTTGTGGTAATATTATTTAAAGCTTACTACGCTTCTCGAGCTAAATTTTAGCTCCCGTACAAAATTCTCTCCAGAATTCAGTTGAGCTTAATTTAAGCGAATCCCTTTAGCCGAGTGGCACGCGACTCGAGCTGAAAAATCAAACTTTTGTTTCAGAATGTACTCATGTATCTGTCAAAATTAATTTTCTCAAGCTGAATTTGGACAGATCATTGTAATCTGTTGCGTTTTTGTTTTGCGGAGAAGTAAGCATAATAATAAGTTCATAAATACTTCGACGAGGAGAAAGTTTCAAAGTTTCCTCCCGGTCGCGTGTGATTGTTCCGTCAGATTTGACTAGCAATCCCATGCAGTTTGATTGATCTTTCGAGAGTGCTTTTTGTAGGAGAACCTAGTCTCGGAAATAGTTGAAATCAGAGGTAGTTGGATTTGTGAAGTAAGTTATTTTCAAAGAACTGCTGTTTTCTGTGACACTTATCCACGGCGTGCTCTATGTCAAAACTCAGCTAGGATCTTAGCTTATGTTTAGAGACAAAAGTTGGAGAGCTGATAAAATTAAGTTTAGCTCGAGCAGCGTACTAAGCTTACAGAAAAACTGGGTTACCGAGAGGTTTTTGAACTGTCAACCTAAAAGACCGGATCTCCTATATACCTTAGAAATGATTCTGTCTAAACATTTCCATCTGAAATAAATATTAACCAAATAGTCCGAAGTACATACTTCGAGTGAAACGAAACGAATGTTATATTTTTTTTGTTGGTTTTCCTGTACAAACACAATTTAGCTTTACTATTTATAAACAGAACATCGAAAATTCACAATGCATAGGTAGATTGTTTTATGTTAAAAATGTGCGTACAAATTGTGAAGCAAAAGGTCTGAGTCAGCTACGAAAAGCAGACTTGGATTTTCGTAGCAATTGCTAGGTTTTATTCATACCGATCTGAGCCGCTTATCGAACATGTCAGCTCAAATTAATTTTTTTGCATACCTACGAAAAGTAGCAAGTGGTTTAATTTTGACATTTCGTTTGAGTAAAAGCAGTTGCTAGTGGCTACGTTTTATTCGTACCACCCATTGTATTGCAACTACGATAACAACAATTTGGCAGTCCCAGTAGTTCCGAACTTATATAGTTTCGAATGAAAATAGACAAAAATAGGTTCGTTCGTGTACTTTCAGCATAGAAAAAAGATCAAATGCCAAAAATTGAGAAATCTCTCAATTTCAAGAGAAGTACCTGACCGGTTTTCTTACAAAAAGTTTAAGAAATGCCATTTTGACATTATCGTAAAATGCAGCATCTACAAAATAAGTTGGAATTGAATTTTTAATAAGCTAAATACCTATTAAACTTACCATTTTGAATGCGCTGATATGTTCTAGGAGAACATTCAATAACAACTTCTTTCTCCGACATCGTGGAAGATTAAAATAAATAGAGTTTTACTTGTCAAACTTTTGAGCTGTCACTAAGTTGTACGTCTTCATTTTTCAGTAAGTCGAAATTCGGCGAGTAGAAAATTACGAAAAAATGAAAACATTGGAAATGGATTTCTCTCTTATTTTTTTTCAATTTTCTCAGTACGTGGTCGCACTCGCACAGTTTCTTAGCAAATTTTTAATAATTTTACGTTTGCAAAAAAGTACCCGAACGAACCTTGAATCTGTTCTCCACAGGAAAATGGTTGCCGTTATTATTATCTTTTAATTTTTATGATTGTAAACAGCCACTTTAGCAGATTCTAATGCCGCTAATTTTCGGTGACACGCTTCTTATACAAGGTGGCGCAAAAATAACCTTCCGATGTTTTTTGGCTGTAATTTAAAAAAAAAAATGAAAAACTTTGATTCTTCTTGTGGATTATTTTTATTTGGTCTTTTAATTTTTTTTACATCAAGTCGAGAATATGATGTCATGTAAATGGCCGCCGCCACAGTTGATTGTCATTTGAGCCCTTTTTATGGCATTTTCCATCACTTTGGCCAAAACTTCCGGCGATAGGTCCTCACATTCTTGACGGATATTGTCTTTAAGAGCTGCAAGAGTCTGAGGCTTGTTGACATAAACCCGCGACTTCAAAAAGCCCCACAAAAAGAAGTCTGGAGCGGTCAAATCAGGCGATCTTGCTGGGAGATTAGGCGCCCGGGAAATGCATCCTTCAGCATATCGGTTGTGGCACGTGCAGTGTGTGCCGTTGCACCGTCCTGTTGTACCACATGTTTTCCAATCCCAATTCATCAAGTTGCGGCAAAAAGAACTCGTTGATCATTGCTCTGTAGCGCTCACCATTCACAGTAACCGTTTGGCCCGCGACGTCTTCGAAGAAAAAAGGTCCGATGACTCCTCCAGCGAAAACAGCAAACCATACAGTGACTTTGAGCGGGTGTAATGGCTCTTCGTGGGTTACACGCGGATTTTCAGTGCCCCAAAAGCTAAACGTCGCAGTGTTTCACCAGTAGGCGTTGGACGGCTAGGAAATCTGCGACGAAATTCACGTTGTGCCAAAGTCACCGACCGATTATTGCTCAAATAAATAGTCACCAATATTCCGCGTTCTGGAGCAGTGTAGCGTAACATTGTTTATTAACGTGTATTTCGCATGTGTTTACTACACAAATGTCAAAACAGAACTGACATTAGGAGCCAATCGCAAAATTTATAGCATTTTCTGATAGGAGGATTACTTTTGCGCCACCTTGTAGTTGAGTTGATTTTCAACAAATATCAAATTGTTACCTTTATTTTATGCAAATTGTTGATTATTATTTATCGAGAATCGTAGTCTCAATAAAATGTTATTCAATGGCTACGTGGTAAAAAAAAGCTTTACTTACCTATAGATATATGGGTCTTTGTCAAATACAACCCCATTTCAAATTTACCACAATTTGGTTAGGTTCTATCACAAAAGTTACCCACTTTTCATTTTTGTCTTTGTATATTTGTTTTTGTTAACAGACTGGCTCGGTATAGTGACACCAGAGGAGCGGAGTCTCCCGAAAGTGTACAAGACAGTGGAGGTATTTGTTGGTGGACTCCCTGGAATACTATGGGTTGTTTTGGTTCTCCTGGCTCAAAGCAAGCGGATGCCAATCCTGATGATTCAAAAAGTCAAAAACGCCGCAGCGACGCAATATCTAAGCAATTACAAAAAGATAAACAGTTATATAGAGCAACTCATAGATTGTTGCTGTTGGGGGCTGGCGAATCTGGCAAATCAACAATAGTAAAACAAATGCGTATACTTCACGTAAATGGATTTTCCGAACGAGAAAAGAAACAAAAAGTCGATGATATTAAGAAGAATATACGAGATGCAATTTTGGTAAGTTGTCGGTTCGAATAGTTTTTTCTTTTAACATATTTGCTCAAGTTTACTTTGTTTATATATCATTTCATTTGGTGTTTTTTTTTTTTTTTTTAATTACAGACTATAACCGGGGCTATGAGCACATTGAATCCACCTGTAGCTTTGGAAAAGAAGGAAAACGAGTCTAGAGTTGAATATCTCCAAGATTGTGCTTCAAGTAAGTAATTTTATTGCCTTTATAATAATAGAAACAGCTCGAAGTTGTGCAGAGTGGTATCAGTTTGGAAGTTTTTCATAGGACTCTAAAACAACCTCATCTCTTTTGTAAAACTGTCGAGCCTCATCTTTCGACTCAACCGGTCGCTTCTTGTACTCGTTCTTTTTGTTCGGCAAGGTGCTCTCCTTTTCTCATCTGCCTAAAGGTGTCATAAGCAGCTTTCTTCTCGGCTCAGGTCCATGTGTGCAGTGTTGCGAGCTAAATGAGCTCGCCAACATACGTCATCGAACCATTGGTTTCTTCTTAATAGTCACCTTGTTAAAACTCTGAGGTGGCCCTTCTGATTACTTGCTGGCAACGCTACCATTGTTTTTTTTGGACCTTGGGTTTCCTTCCTTCCTCACATTTTCCTCACTGCCTGATTTAAATTTTTGATGCACATTATTATGAGAACTGAGCTCGCGCCAAATGTAGAGCCAGCATTGCGAACTACATATCTAGTAATTAAAATTGCTCATAAAGGGGTCCGATCGGTATGAAAAATGCGGCTTTTCTTTTAGGCCGGCATTCTGTTCTTGATAACTTGTTTTAATGAATAAATGTTTAACCTTTAACCTTTCTTTTACTTGTATTTATTTTTATTTCAAGGTTCCGACTTCAACTATCCATTAGAATTTTATGAATGCACTGAAGAACTTTGGAAAGACCGTGGTGTCCAGCAAACTTTTGAAAGGTCTAATGAGTACCAATTAATCGATTGTGCGAAATAGTAAGTAAAATCTGAAATTCGTTACTTATTTCTGTGTTTATAATTAAATTAAGTTGTATTTGTATTTTAATTGTAACAGTTGTCCGAATGGTAGAATCCTTTGTTTTGCCTAAATTTACGAGTGCAAATTACATGCGCAAACATTTTGGACGCTTCACTGCAAGCAGAAGTGCAGACAAATAAGGGACGAGTTCAAAGTTGTCGTCGTTGTTTACTGAATAAATAAAATCTCTCCTTAATTTATTAGTAGTCATAACCTCTTTAGCGGGTGTTGTAAAGAAAACAACTTCAAAAAGTAAAAAAGCTTTTGAATTGTTTAACATCTCGTCAGATATAGATATCTGACTGTCCTAGTAAATGGACGACCCACTGCACCCACACAGAAAAAATTATGTATACGTGCACATGAAGAGTGTCAGTAGTGACTAAATAGGGTACCAAGTTCCCAAAGCAACTGAATGAACAATTACTTGCTCATTTAGTTAACAATAAACAACTTGAGACCCGTCCCAGACTTGCAGAATTAAATTTGCATCGGTTGCTGACAATGTGGTCAAAATTCGATAGAAAAAAAATTTTTCTTTCATTTGCTTGAATGTGTCAGGCGTCAGCAGCTTGATTTCAAAATTCAATGCTGCCAGTGTATTGTATTTAATTCACTGCGTTGCTGCGCAGTGGATCTAAAAATAGAGACTTGCTACGGCGGGTGATGAGTTTACATGTTTCGTTGTAGATATAAGCAGATGAATTTTGCACATGCGCGTTTTGATCCTCTTGCACTGTGTTTTCTTATAAATATGACATTAAAAAATCTGTTTTGAACAAAAAGGTATTAAGACCTTTTCGTAGAAATCACAACGAACACGAACGTTTTAATTCGCTAAATGTTTCGAAAAGTGTGTTTTCTTCAACATTTCGTTTGTCATCAGTAACTTTCTAAGAGATTTTATCAAAAAATAAAACTGCGCATAAATTTAAATTTGGTATTGGTAAACTTCTGCTTTTAATCAAAGGTTTCGCTAAAACTTAAGGACTATTCACATGAGAGCGAACTGCGAACAAGCGAATATTCGTAGTTTCTGACACTTCATTCACATGAAAACCTTTTTTTGGTCGCAGATACCAGCGATTTAGTTTAATTTTTGAGGTTAAGTTCGAATAAATTTTTCAGTCGTGGTCTTTTGGATCGCGAATAAAGCGTGACAGTTCGCGTCAAGAATTTTAAATTCGCGGGAAAATTGCCGTAATTGTAAATTTCCTTCTTTAAATCAATTAAGACTCAGTTTTTTTAGATTAGATGCTAGGCAATTTTCAATTCATAATTGTTCTCAATTCGCTCTCTTGTGAATGGAGCATCGGGTATCAGGTTATGGACTTTTGTAGCATTTAGCTTTGTGAACAAGCAATCGCTAAGAAATGCCAACTCTGAGATAGTGGCCCAAGAAAAAAAAACATATGCAAAGAATTGCAGCAGGAAGAACTTTCGCTTCTAACCTACTTGATAAATTTGGGGTCCTCCGAAATGCAGTCATCAAAAGCCTGATCGATCATTATCCAGTCTTTATTCGGCAGATCTTGGAGAGAAAACCCGAACTTTGCAAATCAATACCCACCACCACTTCAAAGACTTAAAGAGTTCCGTTTTTGCATAAACGCTTTGCCCCAGTGGTGGCAAAAAGGGGCAGAAAAAACGAAAAGTCAACGAATTTTGAAGACTTACTGGATATTCTCTTTTGATCACAACGGGGCAGGAGGCAAACTGATTCCAATAATGTTTTTTCCGCGTTCAATTAATGTTTTTTTCAGAAAAAAAACTTTTTGTCGATCCACATCAACTCATTTGGGTTTGAGTTGTTGGTTAAGGCCTATGTCCAGACCGGGCTGTAGAGCCATTTGAAGTAAAGTATCCTACTTATCAACTATAACACGTTCCTATAATTTTGAAACTAATTTTCCACATTTGGGTCTTAAGTTATCGATCGCACATAACAACTTTCCATACACACACACACTGTAATGCAATTCGTTCGATTTTGAATTCATGCCTCATCCCGATAGTTCACGTTCATATATTTAGGTATATAAGAAATAACTTTAAAAATCGGTTATAACGATGTTGAAGGTACCTTCGAATTTCATCGTTATAATCGGTGCATTGATATATCCGTCATTTTTGTATCGTTGTATCGTTTTTACGGGACTTTTAACAAATATCGCTCTATCCATTTCATCGCTATACCAGGTATTATTATAACCGATTTCTACTGTATACAATTCGTTTGGACTTTAAGTACAACTTTGAAAGAGAACAAGAGTGCAAAATTGAATTGATTTCACAAATCGAACGAAACTCATTACGCAGCTTCTTGACTTTGAATGATTACACTTTGAAACTACGTATTTTAAAAAAAGCAAACGTGTACGATCGAAACGCTAACAAATTCTACTTGTTTTTATAGTTTTTTAGACCGCGTTGGAAAAATAAAGCAACCAAATTATACACCAAGTGAACAAGACATTCTAAGATGTCGAGTATTAACATCAGGAATATTCGAAACGCGATTTCAAGTTGATAAAGTTAATTTTCAGTAAGATTTGCATTCATTATTTTGATTTGCACTTATGGTGGCATTTGGAAATATTAATTTTAACACACTTTCCCATTAGTATGTTTGATGTAGGAGGGCAACGAGATGAACGGCGTAAGTGGATCCAGTGCTTTAACGATGTTACTGCAATTATTTTTGTTACTGCCTGCTCCAGTTATAATATGGTTTTACGTGAAGATCCTACACAAAACCGCCTTAGGGAGTCGCTTGATCTTTTTAAAAGCATTTGGAACAACAGGTGAGTTTTTGGTTAATTTATTTTATTTTGTTTTATCTTTTTAAAGTTCTAAAAATAGTATTTAGTAAGCAAATCAAATAAGTGTAGGTAAAAAGTCTAGTACATTTTTGAAACTTGATAGTTGTTCCAAACAGGGGCATGTCGCTAAGTTTTGTGGCTTCCACGTAGGAATCTATTTATCGATGATCAGCTTCTTGCGCACAAATGACTTTCCCTATGTTACACAAGCGAATTTCTTCGTGCACACCAAAACGCTTGAACGTTTCGCCTTACAGAATGCCGACACAGAGCTCTGCATTTCTTTTTTCGTTGAGAGCATAATCAGAGCTCACTCTATAAGCTTAGGGTGGGTTTTCTGTAAGGCTTCAAAGGTTTTCGTGTGGACGACCGATTTACTTCTTCAACTTAGAGCGAAACATTCATGTCAACGCTTTCGCCTTGAAGATTCTGACCCCAAAATAAATTGACTAAGCCAGTCAGTAAAAATCCGAGCACAGCATATTTTGACCGTTCCATCAGGAATGCGAAAGTAGTTTGTACAAAAGTGTAGTAGATCAGATCGACAAAATATGTAACAAGAAACAACAAATACTGTGTACATTTTTGTAGTCATTTAGCAACTATATATTTTAGCTATACTATATATTTAGCTCTATAATTCAAATGTGTTCCATAAATAAATCAGACCGCTGTGAATACGCTCGGTTCAGAGCACGATAGTCTGAGCTCTGTTCAGTTATCGTCAGTATCTTGCGCTGATTATCCAAGATGTTTTCCATGGTAGGGCATTCCAAACGAAATTAAGCTCGATAACGGAGCATGCCATCTTAAAATTTGCTATTTATTTAAAAGCGGTGGGCACAATCGATCCAATATCAGTAAGAAGTTTTCTCGGTTTAAAAAAAAATTGTAAAAAAGTCTTTTAGTATTTAGTCGACTAGATTGGTCTGGATGAGATGTTACCTGAACGCAAAAAACTAGATTGGTCAGGAACGTCACTTTTTCTACGTCAGCCACATATGAGAACTGTCAACTTAGTACTCGGTCAGTCAGTGAGAGAGCTGTCAGATACTAGATACTTGAACGTCCCCATTGTCTTCAACTTTAGCTGACAAATTTGATTAAAAGTTCTCATTTGTGTTCCTCAAATAACTGTCTGTGTTTGTCATTTTTTTATTTTGCAGGTGGCTACGCACAATTTCTGTTATTCTTTTCTTAAACAAGCAGGATTTGTTGGCAGAGAAAATCAAGGCTGGTAAAAGTAAACTATCTGACTATTTTGCAGAATTTCTCAGATATGTAACGCCAAGTAAATGAAACTGTTTCTTATTAGTTTGAGTTTTCAAATATTAATATAAATCATTTCAGGTGACGCAATATTTGATGCTGGTGAAAACCCCGAAGTTGTAAGAGCAAAATATTTCATCCGAGATGAATTCCTGGTATGTGTTTGCTTTTTCTTTCTGATTATTTAAAAGAATACTACAAATAAGTGTTAACCTGGGGAAATCTATTTGAAGTAAAGAATATAATGTTACATAAGTATACAGATAGTTGTTTAGAATTTTTTTCGTTTAAGTTTTAGTATTTAATTTCTTTGGCTGTTAGGAAGTGGAGTACAAATCACCGTACGGGCGGTTATTTCAACAAATGAAATCATAAAATTTTCCAAGGATTCACTACACCTACCATACAAAAAGGGCATAGTTGTCCTTAATGTACCTGGGCATCAACTAATATGCCTGTGCAGTCAGCGCGTTCTTTGGCTAACTCCGTCCAGTTGCACAGTCCAATTTGGTTGGTGTCACCTTCCACTTGATTGGGGCTCCTAAAGTTAAGTCTATTTGTGGTCTGTAGTCAAAGCCTTTTCAAGACAGAAAGGTCCATTCTCTCTAAATGCTTTAGAGATTTCCGACAACTGGTTCGAACTATTGTGACCAGTGGAGTCATCCGCAAAAGCACAGGGGATAGTATCGAAACTTAGAAAAAAACTATTTAAAATAGACCGTCGGCTGAGGGTAAAAGCGGGAAATATGCGTACAAGCTGCCTGGTGCGAATAAGACAGATTTTTAAGTATTTGTGCCCGTGTATATAAAAGAAGCACCATTGCCGCAGCACGTATACTTATAAAATCATATGCACAGATTTTAAAGAACCTTACTCCTCCCTATTCTCATCGTTTTTTAAAACATGCTCGAAAATGGCCACTAAAATTATTCACAAAGGCCACCGCTTCCCTGTAGAGCCGTTATTTCTTCAAGCGGCCATCATTCGCACATTATCATCGTATTAATAGCCAGCGAAGTTAAGTGCTCGCGGGAGAGTATTTTGTTTCAAAATTTGGTCAAAATTAACACACAAAATGCAAACAAACTTTGCCTTAATTTTTTCCCAAAAATTTTAAAGCTGTTTCTGGTTGCCTGCAATATTTTCGTTTTGTTATTGATCCGCAAAGTGTCATAAGCTTTCGATGTAGGAGAAAAATTACTTTGGAAAGTACTTTGCGTGATACTAATAATCAGATTTAATGTCCAGGCTAGAAACTATTTAAAAAACTGTTCCTAAAGTGGGTAACGTGTTGCCATCGTACCTGTTTCCTGATTTTGAAAAACAACACCAGTTTTCTAAATCGAAACTGAAGTTTGTTTCGTAAAGTAGTTTTGATCTTTTATAATTCTAAATATGATTGTTTTTTATTATTATCCTTTCTAAGGACCTTATGTTATCTTTCTAGTCTGATTTTTTTGCTGTATTGATCGAATAATATTTTATTGGAAGATATTTCAAGCTACAATACAGATATTTGAACTCAAAAAGAAGTTCATCGTTTACTCTTCAAATTGTGTTAAGGTAAATAAATAGTGCGAACAAGTAGCACTATTTCGAATTCCCCTGTATATATTTGGGTTTTGGTAGAAATTCATTCTAAGCTAGCTTTTTCATATTATTGCTAAGCTTATCAAAAATGTTGTGCGTACAACTGTTGGTCTTGTCAATGTGGTTGCCAATTGGCGGTCGTTTTGATTGCTAACAACGATGTTAAGAGTTTTTTTTTAAGTGGCGCCCAACGCTAGTCCATTGTTAGTCTGTCACTTGATGTTGGGCGCCACTTCATCTTACCCATTGACTTGGCTAATGACAAGGTAAATAATTTAGCTTCAGTACGCAGTTTAGAACTCGAAAAAACAAACTACTCTTTGGAAATAATTAAGGTAGACAACATTTGGGCGAACATGTAGCACTATTCAATTCGTATTTCGTCCAGTATCGAAGTAGGTTAGTAAAAAAAATAAAACGCTAGTATTGTAAGATAACTTTTGCAAATTACGCTAAATTTCCTTCTTTTTTTTTGTAAACAAACTAAGAATAAAATCTACTCATTTTCATGTGTCAATTTCAGCGCATTTCCACTGCAAGCGGAGACGGCAAGCACTACTGTTATCCACACTTTACATGTGCAGTTGATACTGAAAACATAAAGAGAGTGTTCAACGATTGTCGGGATATAATACAAAGAATGCATCTGCGTCAGTATGAACTTTTATAGGTTAATAAGAAAAATGAAAACAAAAAACTGAAAAATAATAGAGAAAAGGTAAAACAATGTAATACAATGTTGCAGATGATCATCACAAAACTAGATATCGATGGTACAATATTGCTATGTTGCGTATTACTACCATTTGAACACGCCATAAAAATATTAAAAAAAATATTAATTATTTATTGAAACTAACTCATAATATTCAACCATTGAATCATAGGACAATTATTGTAACTTTAGAAAAATGTGAATATCATACAAATTATATAAATATAATATACAAAAGAAAAACTGTTTATACTACATAAGATAAATTGAAAACAAACAAAAAAAATATGTAAAGCTTTCCGCTATAAATAGGGTAACCTTAAAATGAATCGTGTTAATTGTTTTTTCTAACATTCTTTCTGTAAACAGGTTATACATATATTATTTCTACATTTTATTATTATTCGATTCTATTGTACTGCAAAACAAAAGCAAAAACCCGTTAATTATCGCAATCCGAGGTAACGTCAATGTAACTGCCACGTTGGAAAGGTGAAACTCTCTAAGTTTTTGCTGGTCACGTCAGCAGATTATATCAATAAATATTTTAACAAAATAATTTACAATGTATATATATTCAGTATATATTCATTGTATTTCAGTTCTAACCGATTCAAACTATAAAAGAGGTTGGTGAGGGGTTCCAAAAAAGAATTCTATTCCACTGCCTCTCTAGAAATTATGGCCAATTGTGTATTTTGGTTTACTTAAGTGACTCACATTTTATAAATATCCCAACCGGCAGTAATTTTGTTTCGACTCATTTCACAAAAAAAAAAAAATTCAAAATAAATAAATAAAATAAACGATAAAAGTCATAATAGAAGGTTACAAAACTATGGCCATTTTGGTGGGTAAAATCTATTGTAAAACTTAACAAAAGGCTATGTACGATTACTTTCGAAAACAAAAAAACAAAAAGAATAACTAAAAACAAACAAAAATTGTTTAGTCAATCGGTAGTTTCGCCTTGCAACAACAGTCGGGTAGTTTTTATTTTGCAGTCATAACAAATCGGCGACCAACTTGAAAAGGTGGCGCCCAACACTGGATATTTTGCAATACATCCTCGTCAGCAGTTCTTGGGATGATTTAAAACGTGTTTCTTGTAAAAAGCAAAATTCTGTAAACTTGTCGGCAAATATTTGAAAATCAAAAGCTGTACGAGGCAAAGTTTTGGGCGCCATTTCTTTTTTGTAGTTTTGAAGTGTCAAACCCTAAAAGGGAAATACATATTACAAAATCAAAACTACCGAACAAAATTCGCAAGGCAAACTTCTATGTTCGAAACCATTGACTGGACTTATATTGATGATTAATAGTGAGATTTACTTTGAAAAGTCTAATAGCACATAAACGGTAAGATTAACATTGACAGCTGTTACAGCGTTAATACATCACCTTCCAAAGATTGATAGGAAAAATTCGAGAAACCCTGTGCATATATGTACACTAAAAATCGTAATAAATACTTGTAATTACTATAATAATTGAGAAATGATTTTTTGTACGATGAAGTTAACATAAGTGACGTCGTGAAAGAGTACGTGCATCTCTTTTCTTGACTGGAAAATATTTGGAAATTTTGGGTTGACAGGAAAAGTAAGGTTTTTTTTATGGTGGCGTGGTGGCGCCCAACGAAAGACTCAAGAAAGTAAGTTTGCCGTTTAGCATAAACACAGCATTTAAACTCCGCACGAGTCGAAGTTTCTGCAAAGCATCGGTGAACATGAGACGGAACGCCCATCGCCACGAGTTTCACTATAACGAAAAGGGGTACCATTGAAATTATGAGCAAGTATATAGCAGGAAATGGATTCCTTAAAACCGACCGGATTTATTTGGTCGTATAAATAAAACCGACCGGATTTATTTGGTCGTATAAGAAAAAAAAAAAAAAAAAATCGCATAGGGTTGTGTTCGGTGATATATACAAAAAAGTGAAAAAAAGCATTATCCACCTTACTTTGTAAAAATGTAGATACGTACAGAAATGCAGAAAACCAAACAAAGCAAACCGCCTTTATAAGGCGTTTTTCTTCTCTCGTTCAGGGCACGAGACCGAGCAAGCTGTTAGCCAAGCATGTTCAGAGCCATGTGATTTAAAACACAAATGAGTCCTCTAGCTGTAATATGACTATAAATTTATACATGTCAGCATAATTTGTCGTATATTTCGTTAGTTATCTACATTTTTCTTAATCCGCCTAATTTCTCCTTCTATTTAAAATACTGACATTCCTGGTAAGCAATCTTATGGTAAGTCGTGAAAACAAAACAGTACTCAGTCAATATTTTCTGAGCCCATAGATTGCGCTCTAAACGAAAAAATAAACACCAGTTCTGCGCCTCTGATGTGTCTAAGCTAAAAAAGAAGCACGAAATTTCTTCTGACATTTCAGGCTCTACTCTCTACTAAACGAAATACCCCTCACGGTATTTCATGAATCTCACCTATCACCTTATTCAACGGACATGCCACTTTGGCCGACGAAAATACGTGTCAACAATTTTTGCATGGTTGTAGGTAGTGCTGTCCCATTCAGATATCTATTTAGGAGTGTGCATCTTTTTCAATTTATTGTAATTTGTACCAATACATAATTGGAAAGATTATTTTAAAAGCGTGCGAAGTGAACATTGAAATTATTTAGACATACATTCAAACAAATCTTTTTTGTGTGGGATGATAATAACAATACAAATGGGGTCAGAAAGGGAGCAATGGTGCCGCAACAATGGAAATAGAATACGACGTCAACCATGGTTGAGAAAGCGAACTATTCCTATGCGGGCATTTTATAATCGCACATACAATCATTTTCGAGTTACATGAACGCCATCCGATAAGTTGAGAGTGACAGCTCACTGGAAAACATTTTTGCTGCCATTGGAAAGTTGATTACGAAGGGTAATAAGTGATCTCTGGATAGTTGAATTGTGCCTGTGTGTGTATTGAAAATTAGTTTGTTTTTTTTTCTTGACAAATGAAGAGTGGAAATTATTACGCCAAAATTATTTAATGTTTTGCACATAAATCAAAAGAAAATAATCGGAATGTCGTTTGTACCAATAAACGCATCGCAAGCAGAATCCGTCCATAAGTTCTTGGAGGCTCTTCGGTCTGACTTCCGGAGTTTATCAACTGAAACGAAGAAGAAATATCCCCACATCAAGGAGGTATGTACGATGTACCTGCCTTTCTTCCTACGTAATAACATTATATTCAAGTAGCATTTGGTTTTTTTACTTAACATTGCCCTAAGTTGTATAGATAAGAACTTAATTAATTTGTTAAATAAACTCCATTGAGTGTCGTGTTCATCCAGCTACTAGTGACACATCATTAAAATGACTTCAGCCACACCGCATATACATAGGTGTGACATTCACGGTGCCTAGTTTTATCTAACTAGTCAGCTTAAATGTTAAATTTTCAGACAGAACTGAAATCACTTAAACCTTTGGTGTATTTTTGTTTGAAGACTTGTCTTAAAAGTATCTACCTACATCATCTTAAAGCTTTTTGCCAAGTGCGGTCATTGACATTGACTTACTTACCTATTTGAAGATGGGGTGCAATCGATTGACGATGTGCCTACTTCTCGCAAACGTGAATTGTTTCTTTGATCTTTCTCGGTTCATGATGAAGCGTATTTTTCAGGCGGTCATGCATACAGAAAATGTCTCTTTAGCTTCAACAGAAAAAGCATTTTGAAACGAACTAGATAACTTAGTTGAAGGATTTCATAAGAAACCTACATTTTAGATCGTATTTCATAATTAAATTGCGGAGTGTACTATCTCCTACCGGTAATTCCAAGAGAATGTTACATTCTTGCATCGATTATCCAAAGGAATTGTGTAGGTACATCTCTTTTTTTTTTGGTAAGGTGACTATTGATTTCCTTTTCGTGCCTTGTCATGATTTTCGCAGCTTATCCTGTCGTAAGGATGACATTATGTAGGTACTACTATTCAAATAACTCTAAGGAGTTTTTTGTTTCATCGTTTTGTTAAGCATGCCTACCACTTTGTTGATGATTCCCAAAATTTATGTATTATCATTGGCGGAAAGCCAAAACCTCAATCCTGCAAAGGCACAAGATAACAGCAATTTTGGGAGTCAGTCTTCTCTCCTTGTAGTACCAACCTAAGATTCACGGGTACCTAATCCCGTTTATTTTTAAACCTTTGCTAGTGAAACAGACAATCGCACCTAGTCCCTATCTAATCACATTATATGCTCTGCGGGCAATTTGGCATTTGTTCAATGGTTTCCAGTTTCCGGTGAGGCAAAATCTGTTTGATTGTTTCTTCTACGAAGGAAAAATGAGTTCCATTGTCGGTAAATTAATATTGTCTCGAGATGGCAAGTTCGGAGTTAGGCAAACTCAGCTCAGAGTGAAATGTGTGCAATAGCTTAGGTTAGGATGAGTGGGGTTCTGAGATCGTACCAAAGCGGGCCCATCGCCATCCACAGTAAGTTAATTTAATTTAAAAGGGCTCCGCTTTTGAAAACCAATTCCATAGTGGAGTGTTCCCATTTACAACTTTCATAACCGACCTGTGGCAAATTTTGAAGTGTTTATATATTCACCCATTTAAAGAGTCAATTATCAACTTGTACACTTATTTCTTACTTTGGGCAGTCCTGTGATGAAGCTGTTACAAAATTGAACGCTGTGGGCAGCGATGAACACAATTCCGTTTACTGCACTATCAATCAGATATTATATCCGCTTGTGCAAGGATGCGAAACAAAGGACCAAAAGATAATCAAGGTAATAAATCCCAATTTACATGCTCAGCTAAATTGTCGCTAATAATTTGAGTCGTTTAGTATTGCCTGGGAATGATGCAACGTCTGATCACACAGCAGGTTGTGGATCAGAAAGGTGCCCGATACATAACCGACGCCCTGTGGATGCTGATGGAGAATAACATCGATGAGGTTAAAGTGCTTCAAACGATAACCTTGCTTCTGACAACGAATACAATTGTCTATGGTGAGACATTAGCGAAATCGATTGTTTTGTGCTTTCGCTTACACAACTCGAAAAATGCGACAATTGTCAATACGGCCGGAGCTACTGTCCGTCAGTTGGTGGCATTGGTGTTCGAGCGTGTTTTCTTGGAAAGAGGTGTTGACCAGCAGCAGGCCAATGCAAATACGAATGGTACAGCAGATCGTGTTAATGAAAGTGCACCACACGGCAAAGTGTCGATAACGAACAGTGAGCTGCATCCATTGGCGGCGGACGCCTTTATGCTGTTTCAAGTAAATATTTATTTATATTCGATATTATTTCCATTGGAAAATGTGTCCATATGTTTGTGGGATTTTTTGGTTGGATTAAGAAGACGTGTTTGTGACATTTGTTGCAACATGTTTCCAAAGAGAGCGCGTGGTTTGCGAAAGAACTCCTAACAAACGGGCGAGGAGTTACGAAGCCACACGTGTTTGGGGGAAGCGGGTTTATCGTTGAATGCATCTAGTAAGTTTGGGTGGAAAAAAGCAATCTATAACAGATTGGGAGGAGGCCAATTGCTGCGGAAGAGCACTTTGGCGTTACAATCCAGTATTCTAAGGCTGGTTGACGTTTTGTCCCGCTTGGCGTTACGGGTGCCCAATACTTTGTCAATGATCATATGTTTTTTGGTTGTCGTTTGTTCGGGCTCTCGTTAGAAATCAATAAAATTGTTTGCTTCTCTTTTACCAGGATCTGGTGCAACTTGTAAACTCGGACCAACCCTACTGGCTTTTTGGAATAACAGAAATGAGCAGAGCATTTGGTCTCGAGCTTCTAGAAACCATTCTCACAAATTTCAGCACAGTATTCCACGATGTAAGAACTATTTCCGCTTACAAATTGACTGATTGTAACTATAGAGTTTTTCCCATTCAACATTGCAGTATGTAGAGTTCACAGTGCTCCTGAAGGAACGCGTCTGCGCTCTCGTTATAAAACTTTTCTCACCCAACGTTAAACATCGACAGGCTCCAGCAACTACAACTTCGAATGTTCCTCAGGACAGGCCGTACTTTCCCATTAGCATGCGCTTACTTAGATTGGTCTCAATTCTCATAGATAAGTACCACACCGTACTGGTAAGCAATGCAACAAAAAATGTACTCCAACTCTCAATTCACTTGATTCTGCTTTAGGTAACGGAATGTGAAATATTCCTATCGTTAATTATTAAATTTCTGGATCCCGACAAACCGAACTGGCAGCGTGCCTTAGCTCTCGAAGTTATACACAAAATGGTTACAAAGCCAAACTTGATTTCGTTCTTCTGCACGTCGTACGACTTGAAGAATCATGCAACAAACATAGTAAAGGATATGATAACAGCGCTGGGAACGTATGTGCGTCATTCGTTTATTCACGTTTCATCAGGTATTGCGAGTGGAAAGCATTTTCGAGATCAGTTTTGTACAAATCCCCTTGTTTCAGTATTCAACGGGCATGCAATAAGCGTTGGCAATGGACAAAATGCGTCCACTGGCGGTAATGCGTTGCAACAGTCCGGTTTTATGTTTAGAGGTTACTTTTTGCCCTTGGCAGCAAAGTTCGAGCCCAACATGCCGAAATCAGTGTAGTAAGTACTCTCATTCCTATTGAATGCAGCGTAAGGAGAGTTACTTTTGTGTTTCAGTTTGGAAATGCTGGACAAGGTGGAACCGCCAAACATTCGGGACGGTTATGGTATTTCTGTGGCGTACGCCATTCTGTTGGATGTCACTAGATCCATTTCTATCATCATTAAGGAGTGCCCAGAGGTAAATACGTGCACAAACGATTGACCGTGTTAGAAAAAAAAAAAAAACGTTTCATTGCAGATTAACCAGGACGAATCTAGCCCCGATTTCGTATCAGAGGATACAGACAACTCCCTGTATGTGCAGCTAGTCAACTCCAGTTGGTCGGGACTGCTGTCGGCATTTGTTCCACTAGTAGACGCCGCTGTCGATGAATGCACCACAGACAACATTCTGAGGTCGATGCAGGAATATGCGGCGCTTTGTGGAATGCTTAACTTGTTGAACGCTCGCGATGCATTTATAATGTCGATTTGTAGGTCCTCCTTCCCACCGCACTATGCTCTGTCGATATTCAACGGGGCTCAGTTGGACGTCGACCTGAGATGTAAGTCATTGTCTAGATCATGGTAAAGATGCGATTGAGACTGTCGTACCTCTAGGTCACTCAAGAAACAAAAGTCAGGACTTGAACAACCACATACTGGGAACGTGCAACGAGAATGATTTCCGTCAGCAGATCGTTGCTGTAGGCACGCCGCTGCCGAGCGCGTCCTTACCGCAGAGTATTATGCAAGCTCCAGTTATGCTTACTTCGAAGAATCTGCAATGCATGCGTGCTATACTATACCTTGCGCATAACCACGGCGGAATCTTGGGCACTTCTTGGCAGATCATCCTCGCAACCTTGCAGCATTTGGTATGGATTCTCGGCTTGAAACCATCAACAGGAGGCAGTTTACAAGTGCGACGAAGAACATTTTCAAATCATATGAAACTAACGATATTTTCGCAACTAGGCCTTTCCAAAACCCGCCGTCGAGAATGTTGGCATTCAGACAGCCGTAATGGCTGACCTACCAGTGCTGTCGCAAATGCTAAGCGAACTGTTCGAATCGAGTCAAAATTTGGATGATGTTGCGTTGCATCACTTGATAGATGCCCTTTGTAAGCTTTCGCAGGAGGCTATGGAACTTGCCTACACGAATAGGGTAGGAGTTGTCTTTCGCTTGGCAAACACGCCCATACATTTTGTTTCAGGAACCCTCTCTCTTTGCCGTGGCGAAACTCTTAGAAACCGGTCTAGTCAATATGGGTCGGATAGAAGTGCTCTGGCGCCCGTTGAGCAATCACCTTCTGGAGGTCTGCCAGCATAGGCACATCCGAATGCGGGAATGGGGCGTTGAGGCGATTACGTATTTAGTGAAGGCTGCATTGCAGTACAAGCACGACGTGCCGTTGAAGGACAACAAAGTAATTATTCTATGGCAACGATTGTGATGTGTTTACGCATTTTGTGTCTCTGCAGGTTCTTCAAACGATGCTTCTAACTCCGCTCTCGGAGTTGTCCACAGTCCCGCACGCAGATGTCCGTCAAAGACAGCTGGACTGCGTGTTGCAGATCCTCAATGGTTCCGGCGATATCCTCTCATTTGGGTGGCCAACTATTATTCAAATCATTGGCGCGGTTAATGACCGTCATGGGTAAGCTGATTCGTCAAACGACTTCCACTCTCATCTAACCAACGCTCGATTTCAGGGAGCAATTGATTCGGACAGCGTTTCAGTGTTTGCAACTGGTCATAACAGATTTCCTGCCCATAATTCCTTGGCGGTGTCTACCGCTTTGTATAAGCACAGCATCGAAATTCGGCTCGCAAACACAGGAGCTGAACATTTCCTTGACTGCCATCGGGCTAATGGTGAATTGATGACTGGTTTCACTGCTCAAATTGCTAACTGCCTGCCTTCTTTACAGTGGAATATCTCGGACTTTTTCAATCAAAACCAGGAGAAGCTCATGTCTATTGAAATAGACAAGGCATTTATACTGCCCGACTTCCCTGGCGCCTTTCGGATGCCGCAATGTGATAAGCTGTGGATGTGCCTCTATGCCAAGCTGGGTAAGCCGACAGCTTGTTCACAGACGACAAGATTCTGATGTCGATTGTAATTGCAGGTGAACTTTGTGTTGATCTAAGGCCAGCAGTACGAAAGTCAGCTGGACAGACGTTATTCTCTACGATATCGGCTCACGGCAGTCTCATAAATGGTCCGACGTGGCAAGCCCTCGTCTGGCAAGTGCTCTTCCCATTGCTGGATAACGTTCGCACGCTATCCAACTCGGCTAGCAACGAGAAAGTCGATCTAAGCAGTAATATTTTGATTCATCATTCAAGAAACACAGCCCAAAAGCAGTGGGCCGAGACTCAAGTCTTGACGCTTTCTGGCGTTTGCAGGGTAAGATCTACTTTTGAATATTTGCTATACTTAATGGGCAAAGGGCGCAGGATCAGGTCTCCATTCGTGCTTGTCGACCAGCAATTGTACCAAAAAAAGGCTGTCTGTAATAAGTGTTACCGTTTTGTCGGTTCGATCGGATCACGATTGCAATCGATACCACAAGAGGACTTCTAAAATCACTTTGCGTATTCCTGAGCAATTGGCGTCGGAATCCAAGCTTCTGTTGTGGATTTGGAGAATTGCTTGAGCGTTGCTTGATTGTCTGGGAAGTTTTGTTTAGTTGATGGCGAAGCGGACGGAAAAGAAGACACCAACTAGTTGACAATGACTGGTCCGTCGCAATGACTGAACAACAGAAGACGGGTTGAAGCAACTTTGTGTTTTTTGTTTTATCTACAAGTACAGACAGACAGTTAGCTGCAATATTTATGCATATGCGTACTTTTAATCATCATAATAGTCTATTACAACTTGCAGGTGTTTAATAGCAAACGCGAACTGCTTCAGATGTTGGGGGACTTCGATCGAGCGTGGTCGCTGATATTGGAGTTCATTCAGAACACAGCGTTAAGCAAAAATGGCGAGGTCTCCCTTGCTGCGCTGAAATCGCTTCAGGAAATCATGTATCATAATTCAGAAAAGCAAACCAAATCAAATGAGACAACTGTACAGTTGCCAGACGAACTGTGGAATGTAAGTCCAAGTGACACTCACTTTCATTTTCGATTAAACTATTCAGCAAGTTTTTAGATTGCATGGAAAGTGTGGGTGAACATTGGCTTGGAGAGCACCAAACTTCCGCCGAAAACAAACGACTCAACCGATGAGTTCTACATTCCCAATCAGGCGTTTCTCACCGCATTGGTGCAAATATTTCCAGCAGTTTTTCAGCACATTTACACGAGGTTTACCGAGTCGGATTTCGAAAAGCTGTGCGCCGTCATCAACAACATTGTTACAATACCAGTTCAAAGCGATGTTCCCTACGTAATGTCGCCGATGTGCGATTCCCTGCAAACGTTGTTGCATGATGGGATACTGGAATGCATCGAACTTGTGCAGAAAGTATGTATACGCAGTCGGGATGTGTTTTTTTTTTTTTGATTCCTAATAAGTGTGCCCTTGCAGGAAGCTACATCTCCAAATACAACGATTCGGTGTATGATTCCGGCGGTTTTCAAGCAACTTCTCTTGCTCAGCAAATTCGCTTGTGCGCCACCAGTCTGCCAAGGGCATGAAGAGAAGACATCAAAGTCACAAAACTCTTACTCGAATACGACGTCTGTTGAAATGGTCAGCATGAATTTCATTCCATTTGGGGAGAAGGCAATAAGTATATCGGTCAAGTTATATCAGTCAACGGCCACGGAGGACTGCGTTATTAAAGAGAACGTGCTCCATGAAATAATAAAGGTATGGCGATTGCGTTGTGTGTTTGTTGCTATTTGTTTATGAATGTTTGGCTTCCCAGGCACTACGAACACCGCTTGCCATGAAATATAAATGTTTAGCATCGAGTACATGGAAGTTGGCAATATCCAGCTTGATCTCTGTGCTGCATACTGGCCTGAAAGTTGCAATATTGAAACCAAATCAATTCTCTCGGATGTGGGATGACCTGGCGGACACACTAGATGAATTCTTATTCCCCAGGAGGTAAGTGAACAAATGGCATTAAGACGAGGTTGTTCGGCACAGTCTAACTACTTCGAATTGTAAAGATTTGGGTAGTACGCAAATAACCAGTCTGTACAACTAAGAAGGAAGGTGTCTTCAACCTTTTTCAGTCTGCAGGTGACTGTTTCTGAACCAAAGCAGTGGAAACAAATGACATGTACTGTGTTTATTCTTCGGAGAATTTCGGGTTAAACAGCTGGCTTAGTACTCAGACTTTTATAAAACTTTGAGTTTAACGGGGACGCGCATCCCGATTTTAGTATGATTCACACTTTCCTGTAGTCAGCTTAAATTAAACCAAAACACTGCTCGTGAAGACCGCAAGGTTTTTATATGATCCACCGAAAAGGGACCACAGGCGAACATCTCTTTTATTTTAGACGTCTTCAGAAACATTGCAATTTCAGTTCCGTTTGCGTGAAGTGAAAATCTGTTGTCCAATATGACAGAAAAAGCGAATGGACATTAACGTTGCGATCCAAAAATAGTCTTTGAATCCAACCAGAGGACAGAGTCTTCTGCCTATTCGGTAGAGTTGTTCACAACACCCCTTCCAAGCGCAGTGAATGACTCCGTTCTAAGAAATTTCGAGGCTGATGTCTGTTTCGCAAGAATGTCTGTCATCACCCACCGCATGCATTTACCGAACCGCATAAAACTTCTACTGCCTTATAAACTTTTTAACTTTCGTCATAACTGTGCACATAAATAGCTTCTTTTTTGTATAATTAAAGTGTATGCACAATAGAAGACCGAGGTCTAGAGGAAATAGTGGTAGACGAGACAATCGATTGTCAAGTTATAGAACTACTCCGAGACGAAGTCTTGCCATACTCCCACGTAATTCCCCATCAGTTTATCATGAAAATAGTGGTCCTTCTCAACAAGGGGTCCATCCACTCAGCATCAGACTCAAACATCTGCTATGAATCCGATTGGAAAATACGAGAAATATTCGCAAAGACCTGCTTCGAAACGCTATTGCAGTTCTCGCTGTTAGACGGTTCGTGCAATAATAATCGAACCGTACCTGTTCCAGCTGGTGGCAAGGAATTCGCTGGTCGACTGGCAGTTACAGCGCTCTTGCACCGATTTCAAGAGGTATTGAAACGCTTTAGTGACGACGAAAGGCAAAGTGGAAAGTGTCCACTTTCAAGGTGAGTAACCGCATAAAATGTCAACTTTTTTGTTCAATGTTTATGTGGCTAATCTCCATTTTTGCAGGTTTAGACTTTCCGAGGTGTCGTTTGTCTTAAAGGCAATCGCCACTTTGATTGTTTCCATGAAAAAGGCCCCGCCCAGTAAAGGTTAGTCCAATTGTCGACAATAAAGCCAGCGGATTGGTGAAAAGATTTCGCTTTCTTTTTCAGTTAACAAGTCGGCTTGGGATCAGCTAATCGGCCTGTATCCATATCTTGTGGATTGCACAACGACAACGTCACCTGAAGTTTCGAGGTCCTTGCGCGAAGCGCTACTGCAGTATACGGAGTTGTTGCAGCCGCCAAATTACTATCATGACTCAAAACTGATTGCCAGTGGAGAAGATAAAGACATACAAAATAAAAACTAATATTTATGAGTACATCAAAATAAGTTGTGTTTCCAAAATTAAGACCGTACGAGATATCGTATAGTCTGTACATTTTTTTAATGATAGGCTAAATAAAAACGTAATCAAAACTATCATTTTTTGTGTATTGAAATTCCCTTCGTATTTCGTTTCGTCGGAAGTTTTTTTTATGCAACCGTTGACATTAGTCCTGTCACGACTTGTTAAATGCGTATGTGCTACTTTTAGCATGGCACAAAGTGTCGCATGCGAGTTTATGTGAAAATGGCTGTGGGTCGGTATTATCATCCTCTGGACAAAAATCGGAGATGTTAGTAAGTGGAAAAAGAATATTTATCACTGTCTCGCAGTATACTCCGCGCTTAAAAGCATGCTGCATTTAATAAAAGTGTGCGTTTCCAGAGAAACTTCGTGATAATTTTATCTTTCCAGGTTCCTTAGCAGCATAAAGAGTCTGGGCTTATAGGTCTGAACTTCTTGGCGAGGAAGTAGGAATCTTTACCGAATTTCAATATAACAACTTCCAACAAATATTTGGTACAGTTGAGTCTACCCCACCCTTGCGCTTGGCAACTTGGAAACCCTTAAAAGATGCAACAGGTTATTGTCAGTTACAAACTGACATTTAAACGAATTGCCAACCATATGTTAGCTATAGCTAGGTTAGGCTAGGCTAGGCTAGGCTTAGGTTTGTGAGGAGAACCGTCACAATACTCTAGGCACCTTAGTGGACACATCGCGATCTTTGGGCGAACCATCATTTAGAACATAAAAAAAACCTACGCCCTTTACCTAAAAAAATTAAATACCTTCCTTTGGTCCAGAAACCCTATGTCAAAATGGCAGTGGTGGGTATAAATTCTCTCTCAGAGTGACAGCAGTTAGGGAACGCTTTTGTAGTAATCTTTGAAACGTGACAGATGTGACAGATGTGACAGATACATAATTCAAAAAAGTCGTTTAAATATCTGATAAACTCGTAATTTACTAACAAAATTAGTTGATTCATCTACGAGTAGCATACCGATGAAAGTGATTCGGAGTTAATCGACCTTCGAGAAGAGGAAAAGCGACGCTGCATTGAAAATTACGTGGCCACTTTCGAAAAGAATCTTGAGAAGAAAATTCAATTTTATTTTCCCGTCTGTTGCTACCATTTTAATACGCAGGAAATGAGAACATATACACGCGCATGCTAAATAGGACAACAAATTTCGAATCATCTGTCAAAAGTACCAAGAAATTTGTTAAGTAAGAACTCATAAGATCCTCAGTGGAGGGGTAATATCTTGCTCTCTCGATGACGCTCTCTTTTACGAATGTTTCGAGTTAAAGAACGGCATTGAGTAAAAATTCGTAAAAGCTAGCAAAAATTGGTAAGATTTAAAAGCAAAGGACCTATTATGATACCGGAACAGAACGAATACATTTCATTGTGGACATCTGTTAAAAACTCGTGCCTTTCAATAGGAACTAAAAAAGAAGAACTCCTAATGGAGGGGGCTAAAATGTTTTCCCATGTTTTATTTTGGTGTGTGACAGATGACAGATTTCTTTATGTGCAAAGCACTGTGCACCAAAGTTCACTGTAGGTGCCCAAAGGTTCGAATGCATTATCTTAAAAAAAAACAGACCTGTTGTATTTATCGTTTTGTGTGGCCTTTAAATTTAAAAGATAAAATGACCATCGCATTCTGCTGCCGCGAGAATCGAATTCTGTAAGAAAGAGCAAAACAGTAATAAAAAACCAATACCTGTTACATTTTCCTCGTTTATTTTCAGTATAATCGTTAAGTAGATGTGTTTTTTTTTTTAGTTTTGGACTTAAAATGATTAAAAAAATACGTGTCAAGTTTTTTTTTGTGTATTTTACAATGTTTCTCTAAAATCCTATGTATATTTAAGATATGTCCTTCCGCACTCGTACATACTCAATACAATATAAAAAATAAATAAGGGCTAAGGATATAAAGTATTTTTTAAGAATGTTATTCAAGAGGATCTCTCGAAAGCACAATCAAAAAACACTTAAAAGTCTGTGATTTAATAAAATTAAATCTTCTACCCTTGAGGATTTTCTTAAATATAAGATCAGGCTTAGGTTGAACCTATACATTTATATAGCTTACGTTTAAGAATAATGAAAAATGAAAATCCGCTTTAAATTAAATTTAGGAAGCTAGTGCTGCTTGTGTGGTGGTTTTCGTTTTCCAATTAAAATACTTGTGTTTCAGTTTTCAAAGGCCGTATTGACTCTGGTATTGTATTGGCTCCATAGATGAATCCATGGCGTTGTGAGACTCATCAGCACCGGTGGCAACTAAAGAAGAAGACGATTCACCAAGAACTCGCATGGCATTCGAATAGTCTGAATCGATTTGCGGAACCTGTTTCTCATTCGGATGAAGTGTACGAATTAGATCGGTTAGTGAGAGGAAGCTCTGACGTTCGATACCGTCGTTGTCGTCATTGAAATGGCTATTGCTCTCCGCACTGGCATCCTTTTCAGTATCGTCGTTGAACTGTGTTAAATGCAGTTCAACTGCTGCACTAACATTGTCAGTGGATGCAGATACCTTGGCTAGGTCTTCAGATTGTTCGGTATCGACTATGTGGGCGTTTTCGTTTTCTTCGTCCTCCTTGTTTTCGACTGCATCGGCATCTTCATTGGTTGCGGACTCAGATACCTCAAGTTTATCACTGGGCAACGCTGTTTCTAAAGGTTTTTCATTCACAATTGCATCAGTTAGGCTGCGGCCTTGATCTTCCACTTCCTCGTCATCGTCGATCAGTTCTTCCGAGTCCAAAACATCTTCGTGATCTAGCTTAAGCGATGCAAGCGATGGTTCGGAGAGTTCCTTTTGAAGTTTTCTTTCGGATACGTACGTTGGAATCAGTGGCATTGGGGTGGTCGATGTGAATTCTTCTGCAGTTGGTGGGGGTGTTGTAAACCTTATAGGGCGGCTGTATTATTGAAAATTTAAAATTATATTTAGATAAATGTTTAAGAAGCAAATCTTATTAAATAAGTAAGTTATTGTTATTGCATCAGTAATGGATTATTGTGGAGGGCGGTTGCAACTGAAGGTGCTTTTGAAACTAATTTTTCTAAGTGGACATAAACGAGAGATAACATGCTAAGAGTATATTCATTCACCTACTGGATATGATCATCTTCAATACAATTTATTACTATTTTTGTTTTATTAATCGAATTGCCTATAATCAATCTTCGAATGATAAGTTACATTGATTTGCCGATTTAAGGTGGTAATATATTTTAAAATGTTCCATAGCTAACCGCTCGAGACTCGCACGATACAAACCTGTGAATCATTTGTAGTGATAGAAGAACGCGCCGACTGAAAAATAAGTGGCGCAGCACAGTTTAAGCAAGTGGGGGGAAGAGTTGAAGAAAAATGAGGCATATTGACAGAAACCGCACAAAATAGCGTGAAACCTACAAAGCGAACGTTGTTTGCCAATTTGTAAAGAACGAAACGAAAATGGGAGCAATCGTAGGCTTCTGCACACAAAAGTCAGTCATGCGTTTTGACGCGTTAAGTAGTTTGCAACGCAGATAAAATTGAACTAGTGTACCTACTAAAGAAACGTGTTTCAATCAAGTTAGCGACTGTGCAAAAACTGTATGCAATTTTTTGTATGCAATGTATTTTGTGAATAGATCATAGAGAAAAATGGAAAACATTTTCATCTTGCGTCCGACACAAAAGACATTAAAATGAAGTGCTTTCCCCATTTTAGTCCCCCTGAAAACAGAGGTTAAAAATAAATTTGTGTTTTTTTATGGATTTGTAGAACTCAAGTTATTATTCAAAAGAGATGTTTTTTAAAATGCTAAATTAATGGAACCTGCTACGAGTCATTCGTTGCTTAGGAAGAAGAACATTACATATACATATATCATTGGTAAACCGCAAAGAAAATTTAAAGTAAGGAAGACAAAAAAAAAGACGTATAACGTGACTATTTACAATTTATGGAAGATGTAATAAAGTCGCACCTAAAACTTTAGGCAGTGCGGTGACATATTTTCAATTGCAATGACAGTTACAATGTGCCCAGTTAAAATGCAGAAAAAAAGTCGATTGCGGGATCGCTTTAGATGGTCAAAACAAAATTTTAATCCGAAAAACTTGCACTAAAATATTCAATGCATAGGTTGTGAATTGCGATTCATGAATGCAGTCGGTATTATATTTACATTAGAATTTAGATGATTAAATGATGAAAGATGATTAAAGGCTCTCACAAAGTTTACCTATAGTTTTGATTCAAATAGTATAATAGTTGTCAATGTGCATAAATCTCTATAATATTATACAAATGTCTTTCCGGATTATAAAATAGAAAATAGTATTGCAAATATATCTTTCGCAGCTAGCTATCTCTCTTTTTAAACAAATTTCAAATAATTGGGAGGTTAGTACGAAAACAAAGTCATGTCCAGCATGTTTTAATTTTACAGAAAAAGTTGGTTATGTGTTATATTTATTAAAGTGGTTATGTTTTAGAAAGACAGAAGTTAGGAAAAAACGAACTAAATTAGCCTTCAACTATATTAGTTTTTGTTATAAATATAAATGAATAGTCGTTGGAATAAAAGGCCACTTTTCGGATCAGCGGTCATTAAAATGAGTTTTATTCCTCGAAGAACTGTCAATGTCAAAATAAGTTAGTTGTTATCGATGGTAACATCGAATGATTTGTTAATTTGTTTTGAATTTATTCCTATATGATGTCGGAATATATGTTTTAAGCTAAATTTAGAATTGTTTTTTCATAAGCTCGTTGCTTATTGGGCTCATAGTACTTTTCAGCCATTTAAGGAAGCTGAACTTGTCTTCTGACGTAAGCTGGAGCGTGACTCAACACTAATTACAATATTATAGTATTTGTATACATAAATAGAATATATTAGAAGCAATGGTTTACTAGGTCTGACAGATGTCTGACTCTATTTGTCCATTGTTATTGTTTTGTATTTTCTGTTGAAGTATAAACGACAATTATAGTCAAAACTCTCTTGACTGAATACACTCTGTTGACAAAAATGAATGTGTCAAATCATGTGTCACTGCAAGTACGAAATTATTGCTGTATTTTAATTCGAACAACACCCTGTGATATTAATGTTGTACGTTACAAGCAGTTTTTGAAACAAATTTCAAGTTATTTGCTGTGAGGCTTTATTTCAAATATTTTGTGTCGACTTTATATTTGATTCTACTTTTCAATAGTACCCGCTTGCTGACTGTGAACCAGTTTACCAGCAGTATCATTAAAAAATTTGACAACACCAGAAAGGTGTCAACGTACATATTACTTCCAACGATAGTTATTTAGTTTAAATCTCAGAAGTATCAAGTAGAGCAATGTATATTGTATAATTGCGTCTTAAAGACACAACTTTAATTTGATTTACTTTGATTAAAGTAGAAAAATGTTCATGAGAACAGGCCTATAGTCAGCTTTAAGATGACTATAACTTTGAATTTATGCCAATTATCGCAATGCTTCTATCGTTACATTAACCGCTTAAATAAGTGCTGCCAAGTTTAGTTTTAGTCCTTTTTTTCCAGTGCTACCATTGTTACTGCCTGAAGCCTGCAGCATATGTTATTGAATGACTAAGAAGTCGGAAATTCATAGTAGGCTTATGAAGTATTAGGCGTATACAGTATATTAGTTCTAGATTAATGGGAAATAATGAATTATATAGAAATAAATGCGTAACCCAACAAGACAAATTGACACAAAAGCTAACCCCCAACCACCAAGCTTTAAGTCCGGTATACACCTGCAAACATATATTATATCCAAAATGGAACATTATTTTGTTCAAAAATAGTCAAATCAAAATATGTATTGACAAATCATGAGAGGAGTACCAAAGAAGAGAGACAGTTCTTCCAGTTGCATTACTTTGCATGTGTATACCGAGCTTTACAAAAAATTGTACATTATTTTAATGAATTTGGTTACGTAGCATATCTTTTTCATAAGGTTTTGTTTTAGTTTATTTTAACGTTAAA
Organism: Cheilosia variabilis; assembly: GCA_951230905.1. NCBI lineage: Eukaryota > Metazoa > Arthropoda > Insecta > Diptera > Syrphidae > Cheilosia > Cheilosia variabilis. The sequence continues at coordinate 17,431,749 of OX579680.1, read as the reverse complement.
AGAAAAATGTAGCATAACAAAGAGGTAAAGCTAAGTATGTGGTTATGGACTAAATACATACGTGTAAATTATTTATTTATAAGAAGAGCATACAATTTCTCGTTCTTATTTTTGTTGGGGGTTTAGCTCACTTAGGTCTGGTTACAACTTGCTTTTTACAATAATGCTTTACAAACTATACACAATTGTTGTGAATACTTTTTTGTTTAAGTCGTTGAACTGTTTTTTTTTGCTTTATGTTTTTGTTGTGTATTTATTTGTTTTGTGCGCGGAAGCAGTAGATTTGTTCAATAGTAGTAGTGATAGTAGTAGAAGAATGGTTTATTTAACTGATTGATTGTTTTTTTGTAATTATTTTGAAAATGTTTCTCGATTGGTGAATGATTTACGATCGGCACTTTGCGATGCCTTACCCCTGTGCCGATGAGACTGGAATGCTGCCGTAATTGTAGTAGTAACATCTAGTCTGTTCACATATAAAATCTTTAACAGTTGAACAGTCCTCTGGCATCCATTTCAGTGTAGGTTGTTTCAAAATGACACAACCCTTTTCCGAACCGCTACTACTGTAATAGAATTAGAGTTTGAATACATAATGTGCGTGTACATCGACTTGGGATGAATTTATTACCTATCGCGAGCTGTTCTCTGTGGGGAAGTGTTGCTGTTATGATCGACAGGATCCAAGAGACCAGCTTGAATACCATCGGCAGAGTTTTCGAAAAAGTCGAACGTTGCATTGAATGGCAAACCGGTGCTCATCCAAAGGAACATGCCGGTACCCAATCTATTGCCAGATGTCCAGAAGTCGTAGTTGCCGTAGCCAGCGTTCCTAAGGTATGAGGTCATAGATTGTGCCTTTTCCTTTGTCTCGAAAGAAGCCAATTGTAGTCCCAACGAACGACAGTACTGATATGCGAGGAAATAATTTAACTCGGGCGAGTATGGATTCATTCGGCTAATGAAGTATTGTACTCCATCTAAATGGATTGTGGTAATGCGTTGGCCTGCGGAGAGAAGAAGGAATTCTTAAATAAAACATATGATTACAAGTAGAAGTCGAAGATCATTATGGGTTCTGCATGGTTCTTAGTTTAAGCCATGACGAGAAGCAATGATATCATGGAGTCAATGACCAGATTCGAATGCGATTGTGTTGTCGTTGATAGGGGTTTCAAAGCTATTAATCACATTGACGCTGAATCATTAAAATTAATTAGCTTTTCTGACATATAAAATGTTTTACTGTCATTGCACTTGGATGGGGGTGAAGCACCTGTGTTCTCATTAGGTTTTTTTTTATTTTTTTGTTTCTCTTATTCCACTAATGCGGGAAGCTAGGCACTTCAACCTATACTTATAGATAGTTAGGAAGATGTGTAAATGATAATTGAAACTTTCTCAGAAGTCATTTAGACTTTCGTGCGAACTTTGTTGTTCGATTGTGTGACTGGGTAAAAACGCTTAAATAGCACAATGATTTTCGAAGAAAAAACATTAAAAAATAAATAGAAGGTCAAAGAAATAAACGAGTCAGTATAATAGGATGATACGCATTGCAAATTGTGTGTACGAACCGTCTCCTTGACTTCAATGTACCCTCTGGAAGATTCTAAATATATGTAACAAAAACATGGACTAGATTGCACAAGTTCAGCAAGAGTAGGGAATTATACTATATATTTGAAACAAATTACCTTTTCAAATGGACAGCTCTGCTTTCTTTGCAGTGCATAAAATATAAAGCTAACAAATTGAGTAAGAACAGTGAACGTAAGTTTATTAATTATTAACACTACAAAATTTGTAGAGTGAATAGTTTTTTTTATAGAATACAATTCAGGAGAACTTGTTTCGAAATTGTTTTTAATCGTTAGTTTATTCTATCTCTAAATTGTGACATTGTAGAGGCATCAACCGATCAAATTGCACTTAAGACTATTACATTCGGGCTGCTTTACCCAACAAAACATGTTCGACTTCCTGTTAATATCAAACACGACGAACTTAACTATAACACTGTCAAAGCCTGCGAATAATCGTTCATTTGAAGGTAGTTAATCTTTCTCATGTGAATATACTTTAAGCGCTTCGTAAATCTATTTTTAAATGTTTATTAATACAGTTTTAGGAGCGCTCATAAGACTGAGTGGTACCAACCTATTTAACAGCGATCGTATCATAAGTTGTCGCATTGACATTGATTTGACAACCGTTAATCAAGTGACGGAAATAATTTTTTTGAATAAAAAGAGTTGGTTCTTTTGGAAAAGAAGCTGCGAGTGGACCGGAGAATTATGGCTTCGGCCGGAATGCATACCAGAAAAAAAGACAAACTTTGCCAAGAAGATTGTCAAATAATAAAACGCATTCGACACTTGCTGAATACCTATACTCCCTACGGACCGTAATTCCCAAACTGAATAAATGTCGTGTGATCATCGGCTCGCTTTGCTTATAATTTTTTTTATTTAAATCCGCCCGCCGCTCAGCTTAATTTATTCAGTAGTTCAGGTAATACTAATTTTTGAATCTGATTATAAATACAAATTACCTCGTAGGCAAGTCCTCGGATGTAGTTCCGGGGAATTGCAACTATACACGCGTCACGTGTCAGCGTTTGTAGGAAATCTACTCAGAATCATAAATAAAGAATTTATGCATCACAGACCTCTCTCAATCACATAGACTGATGGAAGTGTTTTCAGAAGCAGGCACATGATGTAGGTACGCTGAGCACGGACATGACATGACACGAATAGAAGACTAACTACGAATGTTATATACCGGACCGGAACAGTCTAATGAATTTGAAAAACTAGCAATAGTGCAAATGTCATCCCTAACAATCTACGTGCCGGAAACGATCGTTGCATAGTAATATGAATGAAACTCTTAAGGAATATTAACGGCTGTTCCGATGTACTCGTACATGTAGAGAAGGCAACAGAAGAATGTAATTTTGCGCCAAATAGGAGTGAGTGACTCATTAAATCGGCTATAATGATTATGGCAAATATATTGAAATTAAAAGAACAATTACAATTGAATTGTGTATGTACGGTTGTACAAAACGGTCATTCAACTTTTGCCGTAACCACACTTATTTGCGCGTAATAACAAATGTATAGCCGCTCCCAACTGTTGCTTGAAGCCGTTAAAAGTTTGGTTAATTTAGATAAAAGCGATTGTCTGATAAGGTATATGAAACAAATAAAGTTATAGAACTATTCAGAACCATTCGCTTTGTAAAAGTTATTCTTATGTTTGCCAAATTTAAACGCCTCAACTGAGAATCTTTTTCGAGACAAATATGCTATCATCAGATCGCGATTCGAATAGTTGACAGATATGTCAGTAGAACTGCTTTGATTTTCATCTGCATCCACACTCGATTTTAGCAATTATTTTCGTCTTTGAATGCGTTTGGGCTTTGTATGCATTAATTTAAGAATATTATTTTCATCATACCTCCTAAGTTTACGATCATAGTCATGAGGTTAAAAAAATGTGGCTGCGGCCGTGACTGTGGATTTCGCTCCATAGTCAAACACACCCCTATAAGAATGTTTATCCTAAATAAAGGCATGCACGATGTATTCAAAGAAGTAACGCCTCAATCCGTTCGCCTTGAAATAATTATTTCCTAATATTTGAAAAAACATTTTTAACCTCACACTTTTATTTTCTAAGATTTATTCGATGTGAGTGTGATTTAAATGAACGTTCTTAGGTCATGCTGTTATGCACAAAATAAAAGTGCTTAAGCTATCCACAAATGCATTAGTCTTCACTTCTTCTGATGTGCGATAGCATTCTTAATACTTATGCAAGCAATTCATGAACATGCCCAACATTAATTTGTTTGAATTGGAACGTATTTCTGGAAAGTACCTACAACGAAACAATTTGCCAAGTGAAAAAGCAAAATTACGAAACCGTTAGCATTGCACACCAAAGAAGTTAAAATTATCCCACCTTGTCGAACGTCACTAGGAAGTGCGCTGCTTCCACTTTTCCTTTTGTATAATTACTTCAGTAAATACTTTCTTATGATGTTGATCGCGTGCTTGCTTTAGTTTTTTGTTCTCTCTTCTTCTGCATTCTTCGGCATTCTTCGTTGTCACGGTCAATGATTTATACCTTAGGCGTTTTACAACGGGTTATTCATTTCCGTTTTTGTCGCGACAAACATGAAGTGTGCGCACAAATAAGTTAACATTCAGAACCTAAAGAACTTTTCATTACTGTCATTATCATCACTCATCATCGTTACATCGTTTGTCGACATCATTCGTGTTTTTTTTGAGCTTCCATCTCAGCAAAGCAAAGTAAAGTAGGATTTTCAGCACGCGATTACAACAACTACAACTGAGTCTCGAAGTGTCAAGTAGAGCGTAGTTGTTGTAATTCCATTATGAAAATCCTACTTCAATTTGCTTTGCTGAGATCGAAGCTCAAAAAAACATGGATATCGTTGATTAGGGTGAGCAAATAATTTCCTTCTATTTAAGTTCCTTTCAGAGTGGTAGGGATGGATGATAGTTGAAGTGTAATATAACAAATAAACTTGTTGGATCTTTTGATTGCGCCATTTTATATTTTCGCTTTGGCAGTAGTTGACCATTATATTTCAAATCTCTTCAACGATCAGTGGGGGTTATTTGACAGAAAATCCGTGGTCAATTATATGCATAATTGGGGCATTCATTTAAGGTAGGATTAACTAAAAAAATCTGAGAAATGCCTTCAAGGTTTTTTTTTAACTAAAGTACGGACGAGGGACCAGTTCAAATTATGTGGAAAGGACCCGACAATTAGGAACGAGTGAATATTCAAAAATATTCTTATTTTGGCTCCGCTGTCAGCGCAAGGCTGACGTTTGGCTTCTCTTCACCAGCTGTCAGTTTTAACTCTGGCATTCGTAACAGAAGTTGTCCCAGATTCCAAAAAGTAACTTAATCTGCAATCATTGTTCAAAGTTAATTTTGGAACGCAGCCAATAAAGCGATATTACCCAATTTGCTGACAAAATAATGTAATCCGATCGTATATGCATCTGCATTCAATAAAATTATTTGCATTCATTTTATGTAGGTACCTACATCTTAAAGCGAATACCCTTTCAAATGGTATCTTAGTTTCCCACTTCCAGGTTCCAGCTTAGGTTCTAGACTCGGTATGCCATTATTCTGGTTTGCATTTCTTTCTAAATTTGAATAGCTTAAATGAATATAAATGAAGTACCTGAGCAAAGATTTATCAAATGAAATGCAAGACCAAGAATGCGCATGTCATTTGAGTTCACGCAGCGGGTCAAAAATGTCGAGAGATGCTTATGCACTACAAAGCAGAACACAATTCCATCGAATTTATGTACGAAGCACCGATTACTAATTCGAAGGCACAGTTTGTGTAGTCTGTGACTTAAGGTATCACGACTTGGAACATTTGACAAAAATCCCTATGAGATGCGCTCAGTTTGTGTGTAGGTAGAAGCTTCTTATTTATCAGTTTTTGAGATTTGTATTGAGTATACTGTCGAGCATTAAAATGCAAATGATTTCAATGAATGTAAATGACATTTGGAGACAAACGAACGAACCAACAAGGATTATACAATCGTTTGATCACTGCAACATAATTGCCGGCATTAAGTGACTGGGAAAGCAATATTTTATTCCTTACACACAGTAAGGAACTCTGAATTCCAAATAAAATAAATTGAGTTATTTTACTGCCCTATCGTAATATACGCAGGCTATTCAACTCGAATTGTGTAGCGAAAGAGGGTCATCGAGAATTTAAGGAATGTCTGCATTCTACATTTCTAAATATAATCTTAATAACATTTAGCCTTTCGTAATGTCGACTTTGCATTTTTAATTCGTTTAAATATGTAACTCCCATGTTTCTTGCAGTACTAAGTTGACAGTTCTCATATGTGGCTGACGTAGAAAAAGTGACGTTACCGACCAATCTAGTTTTTGTGTTCAGGTTACATCTCATTCAGACCAATCTAGTCGACTTAAGATAACTAGATTCTTGAATGCTTCCTTCAATTTTAGTGTTGACAGTTGCATTTTCGTGTTTGCAACACTAAAATTGTGTGTATAAGTGGAGTCTGAACTCTGAACTGTCAAAATAGGCATTTCCTTTTTCGCTCAGACTCACCTCTAAATTTATATTTCAAGTTCTGTCCACTCTGAAGAAGAAAGTCAGTCTATTGTATTCAAGCAGTTATTTCCCATAAACAAAAACGCATGGTGTATGCCCTGCCCAACTCTTTGGTGTAATAGAAACTTATAACAAAAGTCTGTGAAACAGATCATTTTGATCTAAAGGTGGACCATCAACAATGTATGTGAAATGTGCCCATCAACGAGTACATCCATTTGCACGAATGGGCACAATGTCTTTAGCTCATGTTTTCTTTAACGATTACCCTTAAATGAAATTACCGACTTCCCATTGTCAGTGTTGTTCTGTTCGGAATGTCTTTCTTCTACTGCACTCAAACGTTACTAGTACAATTTAAGTACGATTTAAAATGTACTCGCATACATCCGATACGTGAGACGTGACTGCACACTGCAACGTATGCCATTATCCCAATGCGGTCACCCGATCATTCGATCGTGGATCTTTCTTGCCCACCCGTTCACTAATGCGGTAATCCGGTCCCTGAACTTCCACAATCCTCATCCCATAAAAAACGACCAGAAAGAACACAAACAACTAAGGAACAAGCCAACACAAAAAATAACAACTCCCGCCTCACGTAGCGAACACAAACACATGCAAACTAATCTATTCTGCTTCATCAGCAGTTTCATTGCAGTGCTAATGGAGGTTACTATTTTTTCTTCGAGTTTGAGGAAACTAATAATTATGCTTATTGTTGAGATTCAGGATTACAAGAATGATTAATAGCATGCAGTCATTGTTGATGAAGACCATCAGTTGACAAAAGAAATTTCATTCAAATTAGTTTAATGTAATGACAGCATGGAAGTTCAAAAGTAGGTGGAGGTACCTTGTCAAATTCTGAGTAAACATGGTTGTAAGCTTATCATTAGGAGAATTATATAGCCTATTCATCTTGTGGTAAGAAGCTCCTACGGCGTTTTCAGTTGAAAATCTATACAATTGCCCCCAAAGTTAAGAACTTCTGTAAAATGTGTTTGATGACAGTTGGATTAATGACCGAGCCTACAGAAAACGTCGTGTCCGTTGCGTTTACCATAATATATGTCAACGTTTCTTTATTAAACGGAAGTAAGAGTCGCATATCCGTTGCACACAAAAACTCCCCCAGGTGGCAGTTCTGTGATTGAATTGTCTTCGCTTCCAAGTGCTTAATCTCATTTTTTATTCAAGTACAAGACTGTCTCATTTTCTTAACATTTTTAGCACTCTATCTAAATTTGTAGAAACTATCAACGTATTCAGTGGACAATAGAAAGCAAACAAACTTTAACTGTCGCATCGCTTCCATTAGCTGAATAAGCAGTCAGTTGAATACGTTGTCGTAACGAACAAAACTCATTCTATCGGATGGCAGAGTGGAGACGTCATTTGCTGTCACTTCAAATTAAGTTTCTACGGCCAATATGAACCATTTTTATGGACAAAGTCAATTTATTTTCAACAACACAACACCAGTGCTGTGTCAGGCAATCCTTCTAAAATATATCACACTCTTACTTGTTAAGAATTGACATGGTAAATGACGTAATAAAAAAAAACAGTAACAAATTAATCGATTTTTAGACAGAAATGTGTTTACTACTGTCATATTTAAGGTTTAGCTAAGTTCATCTAATGTTTAAAAAAGACCTGCTAAATTTAAACAAATCCCTTTAGTCGAGTGAGCTCGAGCTAAAAAATCAAACTTTTGTTTCAAAATGTAGGTACTTCATGTGCCATTTAATGGGTCGGCGCATTTTCTCAAGCTAAATTGTGACAGATCGTTCTGTTCTCTTGCGGAAAAGGATGCAAGGATGACCTTTTTTATTTATTACATGGACGAGACCTACTTAGAATCTGAATTAGTTGAAATAAGAGAAAATTGAATTTTTAAAGGAAGTTTTTTCAAAGAACAGCTGTTTTCTGTGACACTTATTCGCGGTGTACTCTATGTCAAAATATAGCTAGGATTTTAGGTAATTTTTGGAGAGAAAAGTTTAGTTTAGCTCGAGCAGCTTAAGCACAAAATCCACAGCTTTTTCGCTCAGGAAAAAACATTGTAATGCCAACAATTTAAAAAATTAACGCAAATTGATTTAAGAATGAACTTGTTGGCAATGATGTTAGAAAATAGTTATGGTAAGTATATTATTCTTGCGCTTCATACTTGATTTTTGAAAACTGAAAAACGAGTTGTTATTAAAAATTATACGAGTAGTTAAAGCATAAACTTTTGTTTTACAATTTTTTAAAAATCTAAAAAGTTTCCGGTAGCAATATTTTTTTTTTCCGAATGTTTGTTTATTGTTAAACGCTCTACGAAACAAGAGACTATGGCTGTACTTTATCTTACATTCCAGACTATACGTAGATTCATACGATTTCTTGTATTCTCAAAAAAAATGTCAAGCACGTGTTAACGAATGAACGGAGTGCAGTGGTTCAGGCGTGAAACTTTTTTATTTTTAATTGTTCAAATCACTTAGCTAAATGATTCCTCAGCTATAAAGTCTGAAAAAAATGTTTTACAAATTCTGCGGCAATTGTGTTAAGGTTTGGCGATTTGGCGATATTAAAAAGTTGTTTAAAATTATCTCGTTTGTGGGGTTAGTTTAAGCAAAACTAATTTGTTTTTAAACACAAGAAGATTTCTTAAATTGAGAAGCAGCTGTATTTTTAAATGTTTGTTAGACGTTCGCAGGCGGAGCAGTGGGAAAAACATTAATCTGTGAAAAACTAACCATTGAGTTAAATAGTTTCTTACTGAAAGAAAGGGACCGCAAGTAACAATTCATTTGAAACGGCTTACGCCCAGACGTGCTTTTGGAACAAAGTTACAGTTGAGTCTGTTACTTCACTGGACCCTACTAAAAATCATTGTTAACCTTCACATTGTATATTTTTTAGGTCACAATATGCAATTTTGTATGGAAAATTTCGCCATTGTGAGTTCGAAAAATTTTGCCTGGACACTAAAAACGATTATTAGTATCGCTGACTATCTTATAACGCTGTTTTTTTGTTCTTTATTTTTTAAATGATATATTTTATTGCGTCGCGCGATTAGGAGCTGTTCAAAGCACGTCGAAGTGTCGTTTCTTACTTACAAGTAGGTACTTACTCATTCAATCGAGTTGGTTACAAAAATATGTTCAAAATCACCAAATAAGCCGAGCAGATTTGTAAGCGCTGCTTTTGCGGGTCTAGGAGAATCTATTCTCACTACAAAATGAGGCAAATCTTTTCTCCCATCAAGCCCTACTCCGAGTCAATTTCAAGTTTGCCGTTGAACTCTTTTGTTTTGCGTTGCGAAAAATGTTCTTTTCGACCTGCATCGCAAATTAATTCATACTCTACGACAAGGTGCCCATGAAGTCAATTCAGCAGAACAAAAGACAATCAATCATTGGCCAGCGGTAATAACGTAGAATCAATCTGATTCTTGCTTTTATTTTCGTCCTTTGCCAAAGGAGTAGGTTCTACATTTAATTGACATGGATGAGTATCCCGCTGACTGCAACTATCCAGAATACTCGTAAAATCAGGGTTCGTATAAATGCAACATTAATTCAACGGTTGGTTAGTCAACAATAAATAAAAAACACATATCAGCATTGCAAATCAAGTTATGAAAAACTCGTTCCACTCTAGGTAGGTACGAGTGCCTGCCACCGCCGAAAGAATAACACGAATCAAGTTGATGCGCCGAGTTATTATTTTCTTTTGCTTTTGCAGCGTTCAATATTTCAAAATTGCAATTTCACGATTTTCTATTTTATCTTAAATCTGGCAGCCGTGCTGAAGAGGCTTATCCTCAGCCGCAGCCTCTCACCCTCGCCAACTAACCACCGAGCACCGATTCATGTGTGCATGGTATGTGTGTAGTCATAACAGCAATCAATTACAAAAATTTGCAAAAACTGATCTGGGATATTTTAAGATCCTCTTGCACAGGGATTGGACGGACGTCTTTTTATGGCCATGTATAGCAGAATGCGATTAAAGGAGTAAATATGTATAATTGGAGGCACTGGAGCTTAACAGGGTTTATATGGCGTATACCGTATACGTCATATTGGAGAGGATGTTCTTACATAGGTGTGTGGACGAAGGATGGAGATTATTTTTAGCTTGCAACAATACCGACTTTGGTTTCAGGCTATTTTTAGTGAGAAGGTGGTGGGGGCCAGACTAAAAAAAGGTCAGCTCAGTGGCTGATCTTCAGTGAACCAGTGCTCGAATTGGCACCGGTTGCACTTAATAACTTCTGCAGGAAGTTTCTACTCTAGACAAGGATATAAGTGAAACGCATTTTGCATTGCGCCTAATCACTTGCAACTTTAAGAATTGATTGCGTAGACTTTTAGATTCCTTTCTCGTCCCCATTTGATATGAAATTGTAAGAAAAATCATCGCAAACCGAAGGAGTTCTTTTTTTGTTTCTTTTTTGAAACAACTAAGTAGAAATAAATACAAAGGCATTGCACACATGTCGGAGGAACGCGGTTTGGTTGCTTAAACAGCGTTGATGTGTTCATTTCCATTAGGGAGATACGTGAACGGACGTTTCATTGCATGCTGCATATTTATAAGGCAACAATTTTAATTTATTCAATTAGCGTGCCAGCCTACCCAATTTCTTAGGATCTGATTCTTTTGATGCCGTCTGCACAACGATACTTCAATTGTGGTCACATTTCATTAGCACACTTTTGAAATTTCAAATGTCAACGGACGTTTTACAACCAATTCAAAAATAAAAAGAGCGGGACTTGAAAGATCCCGAGTAATATAAGAGAATATATATTTTTGAGTAAAACAATTACCTGATGCACATGCCAAAACGCCCAGGACGCAGAATAATGTGATTTTAATCATCTTGTGTATCTTGAGTTAAACTTTATGCACTTTATCACGTTTTAGCGTTTATTTATTTTTTTTTATTTAAATTTTTTTTTATCAAAACCGGCTTAAAAAGGACTATATCACTTGAAAGTTGGAACTTTATTCGACTGGAAGCGGCAAATTTATAGAAAATATAGAACTTCCTAGGCAAAGACTTGGATGGCACTCTCTTCACCAGTGGGTTCATAGACTGTACTGACCAGTATAATCCGAATCAGTGTACTTTTGCCCTTAGCCAACAAACAAAACAACCAACAATCAAGAACAAGAAGAAGAAGCAACAAACATGTATACCTGTTACCAGCGTATCCTAATGTAACCATGCCCAGAGCCACAGTGGTGTATATCATCAGTATGCATGTTGTACATGCATATCACTTCTTTTTTTCCGTCTCTCTTTTTATATACGCATATGTATGGGGAATATTATACGCACTCGGATGTTATTTTGTTATTTATGTATAAAAGTCAAGTTCAGTATAGCGAAATAACGAAAATAAATTCTTAAGCCATATTCTGGGTCTTAGCTTAAAAGGAAACCCCCCACCACATTTCCCGAATTGAGGATGATGATGATGATGATGATGATGGCGATGGCGATGGCGATGGCGATGGTACATACCTATGTACCAAATAAGCCTTATGATGAACGTGAGGAATCGGCAGACACGTTCCACCACTTTACCACTAGTCTTTTTTGAGGTGTTTTTATTTCAAGTTTCCGTTTCGTATGTATAAGCATTTGAAAATTTTCTTATATGTAGCAAGTCTACATACCGTAGGTTTTTGCTCTTGGCGTTTGTGGACTTCTTTGTGCTGTCGCTTCTTTGTTTGTTTGTTTGGTTTTATTTTTTGCAAAAAAATAGAAGGAAAGAAGCAACAAATTGTTGCTATAATAGTCTGATAGTGGTAAATGTCTTTTGGCAATGTTTTCTTTCTTCTTCTTGTGGGTGTAGCTTTAGCACCGTCTTGAGAGTTGGCGCATTGATTGCTAAAAAAAATATAAATGGGGGGGGAGAAAAAGTACTGGAAGTAGAGGTAACTTGAGGATCTATTTTAAAAATAGCCACAGAGGTTAAGAAATCAGAGGAACTTTGATAAATATGAAGAATACGTAAATGGGGATCTTAGCGTTTTGTCTGGGATAGCTACAGGGGAACATATCGTACTAGGAGATTTGTTTGGCTTTGCCCGTGATACCCGTACAATTCTGACAGCCGATCTACTGCTGTGAAAAGTCAATTAGTGGCTAGGTATATTGTGTTGAAGTTTATAATTGGCCCGCTCATTTTTAAACACAATTTCCTAATTATAGCGTAGAGGATAATACAATTTTTTTTGGTACAAGGAATGTTGAAGACGCCTGTTGCGAGCTGAATCCGGGTTCATAAATCGAAATGTACTAACAACAATTAGTTAAGAAGCATATTGGGGTCGACTGAGTTCAGATCTCAGTTGTTCTTAGCGCAAAATGACACGCAGGATTTGATTTGGTTTGGCGCCCGTTTTAAAATGGAATGCGAAAAGTAGTAGAATGGAAAAATTCTCTTATAGAAAAATCGCAGCCCGCGATACTTGTAATAATATTTAGTGACCAGGCTAGATTTCACGAACTCGCAATGGCGAAATTGTCGATATAAAATTGCCAATTGTGACCTAAAAAATATTCGGTCTGAAAGTTAAAAATGGTTACTATACTAAGGCCTTATACGCGATACCTACTAATAATAATTATAAGCGTCCGGGCTAAATTTTTCCAACTCACAATGGGAAAATTTTCTATGCAAAATTGCATATTGTGACCTACAAAATATCGAGTCTGACAAAATGTCAAAGTTGAAGTCTGTAGAGCGCTTGTTCTAATTGACGTCGTTTGTAACGATATTAGGCGTGTTTTTTTGAGCTTCGATCTCAGCAAAGCAAAGTAAAGTAGGATTTTCAGCACGCGATTACAACAACTACAACTGAGTCTCGAAGTGTCAAATAGAACGTAGTTGTTGTTGAAAATCATACTTTACTTTGCTTTGCTGAGATCGAAGCTCAAAAAAATACGGCTATTGTATAGGTGTAGATGAACCGAGCAAGTAAATACAAATAGAAGTATATATGGCATTTGTTCAAGAGAAGTTCGTTACAGTGCTGCTTAGATTAGACCACCAACCTACAATAGAGAGCTTAAAGAAAGGACAGTGTAAGCGACAGAAGTAAAACTTAATGAAGTTCGAAAAAGAGTTTAAATGAGCACGCTCTGCGGGGGTTAAAACGAACTTACCAAGCCCTCAGGGTTAATAATAATCTGTATATGGAGGTCAGAAGGCGACTGGGTAGAGATGTGTTCCTTTATAACGAGTGTACACTAAAGCTAAGAAGACTGTAAATACAGACTCAGCATGAGTTGCTAACCAGTCCTGCGAAGCAATACCTAACGGCAGTCCCGCGGCGAGAGTGGTTAACGATTGTGGATTAGTTCGTAGGCGCAGTCATTTTTCGGGTTTGCGAATCGTGCATATTGGTAGCATGGAATGGAATACCGAATCTTTAGAAGATTACCACATCCATAAAAAAAGCCATTCAGTCTGCTGCCTTTTTTTTGTTCATTTCTCCCATTTTCTGTTGGGAATTTTTAGATTCACCACTCGCGCTTTTTCGTTTTACTTCCCACCGACTTTTGTTTCGTTTCATCGTAGTTCGGAATTCATACCTTCAACTATAAGAAATGCCACTTGAAAAAATTCGTATATTTTTGAACTCGCTCTAGTTTTATAAAAGCAGTGACACCTGTCATCGTCAGTATTAATGATCATTAAATATTAGTGCTTAATTTATTAAAGAGTTAACAAGGTCTGTTAAGTGACACAAAACTGGACAGAAGAAAGTAAATACAAGCTTTTCCGCGCCATGAATGAAAATGCTGTCAAAAACTGTTCTACTTCTTGTCTCTTGCCTATACACAATTTAATTTTTTTGCATCTACCTCTGACTCTGATGTGAAGCGAAAGAGACCTGTGAAAATGAAGTGTCAAAATAAGGTGATTTTCGCTGCGCGATAGCTATTAATAATCGCATTTGGTGTCCCGGCCACAATGGGGAAATTTTTCGTATAATATTACCCATTGTGATGTGTAGAATATCAGTATATTATTCTCTCGATATTATTCTGTCGAGTGTTCTTTATTGAATTATTTTAATATCTCTATTATTTTTATACAATATAGGAACTATCTACTATAAATGTTTTATATTCTAAACTCAAGTAGTAATATACTTCAATATTATACACTTCTACACACAAAATATTTAGTGTGAAGTTTAAAAATGATTATGATGAGACCCTTTGTGTCTGCAATAAATTTGTCTTTTGCATAGAATACTTTTAAAATTATTACAAACAACATGAGGTTGATATTGATATTGTTAACTTCATTTGCAGTCCCTTTATTATTGAAAAACATACAGAAATTCACAATCTTATTGCATTCTGAATGAGTAGAACACGCATGCAAGGCGAGGCCGTTCTGAAAGTGTTCATTAACTTGCGCTGCCCTTTTGTTCTAGTTTTTTATTTTTTATTTATTAAACACACGTATTCTGGGTTAAGGAATCGTCCATGTTAAGGTTTTTATAACTTTGATAATTTGTTTGTGATAACTGATGGAGACAAGAGGGGAACAGCTTCGCGTAGATTAATGTGATATGACACTTCTACTTAACCTAACCTATGTTAAGTTTATCTGAGAAATCGTGAAAAAGTTCTGTTTTTCGTAAGTGTGATTTATAAACCTTTGAACTTTCCTCACTTATAGGTGGCGACGTTGAGTAAGCGCGGTCTTTGGCTAACTGTTTGTAGTTTCGGGTCTCGCACTCAAAGTTTGTTGAAGTCCCTTGCCTGGGTTGGAGTCTTATGGCGTTTTGATTAAAGAAAATTATTGCCGTCTCTGTCTAAAAGTGTTCTTTCTACGTTTCATTGAGGGAAAAAGGTGCACTCCAGGTCAGGACAGAAAAGTCTGAAATGATTTTAAAAAATGTCCCTGAACTCACCAACATACACTTGGAAAATGTCAGATTGCAATGATTGTTTCTTTGTTAGTAAAAAATCTACCGCTTTATTATACGTAAAAATTAAAGGAAAAAAGCAAGTTAATGTGAACTTTAATAGAAATATGTTGATTTGGTCCCTAAAAACCTTTATTTGAACTGTAAATAAGAAGTAAAAGGTAGCAACACAAAACCAAATGCGATGTGCTTGCTAATTTCATTGAATAAGTTTGTTCTGAATGTTGGCAGTTCTCGCGGATCTTTAATGAAATGTGGAACACTTTGCTGTCGGATTGATATTGATGTATAAGGCATGTTCCCTAACGATAATGCATTCAAACACTTCAATCAAATTTAGTCAAACTTCGTTCAGTTCTACCAAACTTTTGTGTAGGGGAACGAAATGTAGGTATGTGTAAATTGTGGAAATGGTTTCTCCGTCCGCTTTTTTTGGTTTATGTTCCGATTCATTACCGTTAGAGAACATATCTGTTGTAAATCAGAATTCGACTAAACAAGGACATAAAATAAAAATCAAAAATTAGTTCTACTTGACACTTAAGAAGACATCGAAACTGAAGACTACTTTCAACGACCTTCTAGCTGGTACTATATGGATTAGGTACATTCTTGATTCTTCTCGAAACAACATATTCCGTTTAATTGGGCGGGTCTAACCGTCTCTTCTAATCGCATCGAGTTTTTCTTTTTCCCTGGAGTTGAATATATTCACAGTACGTACTACCTATTTATATTTTTTCATCTTTCTTTTTCGCATTAAAACGTCGTAAGCTCTTTATTTGATGTCGTAAAAAAACCTAACCGATTTACTGAATAATCGATCAATCACTTTTTAGTTTACTGTACGATCATACTTTGGGATTTCATTTTATTTGTAACATTATTAAAATTAAATGCGAAGATAACTCTTGAAGATATTAAGGAGTAATTTAATGTCACACTATCCAAGTTATTTGAATCCTGTATATAAATTTGGAATTCAAAATAATATCTGGGGAGGAATGCTCGTCGAGGTGCTTACGTTCGCCATAACTGTATAGAGTTATCAAAAGTAATAATAAGTAAGTACTAATCCTGTCGAAAAGCAATTGTAGTTAGGTTCGTTTTATGGAAAATTCAGTTAATAACTGTCATCCGAACTAAATGTGTTTTAATTGTGCGCCAATTGGCAGTTAATTGGAATTGATAATGAGACAAACGGGACCACCGCAAGTCATTCATGTTATGTCGTTTTCCATTGGGCAAAAAGAAGCGTCCGGGAGAGTCCGGAATCGAAAAAATCACTCCTGAAACCGTTACATTGGCACAAAAAATACTCTTCTGGTGATTCTGAGATGTGAATTTCGCTTCTCGATTTAAAGTCAGAATCCACTCAAGAAGCACTCACACAAGTATAATTTATGCATTTTATACAAGTCAGCTGACAGCAGCCGTGGATTATTATTTTTTTGGCATTTCACCAATACTTTTGTGGATTCTTTCAGAAGCAGTTTTGTTGTTCCATTGGATTTCAGAATGAGTGGATCCCCGAGTGAAACCAATGGAAAACGACATTAGTTTCATAATGACAGGCAGAATTTCGGAGAGAGTTACGAAAGCTCAACTCTAGATCCAGCTCAGCTTTCCGCTTTTTGTGCGGTAGGTGTTTTGGGATGTTCGTGTGTTGAGACGGTCTGTGTTGTCAACTGATTGTCGACTGATGGATTGGTGCAAATTTATCTAAACAAAATTGAATGCCAAAGTGTAAATCAAGGTATATTGCACGAATACCTGAATACATGAATATTATCTTTGAATTTATACGACAGGTACCTACCTAAAACCAATTGGAACTGTTAAAATGATTTCGACATTAATTGCCCCTACAAGTGATTTTTAGGTGGCAAAGCGGCTTCGTTCTAAGTGTCCAGAAACTACAAACAATCAACAAAAAAAAAGAAAATTGTGGATTCAAGCCATTTTGAGCGAGGAAGAAAATAGTCCCAATATAGCAAGGAAAGGTTAAAGCACGAAGATACTTCAGCTCGGGTTTGAACCGGACTCGAGTATTGCTCCCGTTCTCTTCACAGGGTGCGATTTATCCCTTTTAACAAAATGTACAAGCTGTGTTCTGATAAATCAATACCTTGCACCTTGCGGGCTTGGAACTTCGTCAGACAAATATACTTTTGCGCGGTATCCTTCTATTTTGAAGCCGGGGTAAAGGTAAGCGTGAATGATGAACTCTGACGTAATTGTCATTCTTGTGGACAAGAAGTTTAATCTCGGGTTCTTATTCACGAGGTATGTACGGTGAAAGGCAGAGTTTTCCTGAAGAACTGACGGAACCCTCGACAACTAATTGTTCGCTGCGTTTTCGCATATGCATCGCTTTCGATTTGGAGATGATCCGAGAATTTGCTTTCGCACTCTACTTTCTCTTTCATCCTTCAACTGAAGTAGACACAAATTAACTTCGCAAGGTTGCCTGTTTCGCAACCAGTGATCTGGATATGAAATGTTCAATGCCTCAAAACTCAAAGAAGGCAACATCTACCTTGGGCAAGAGTTTGACGTGCTACAGTCGACCATCAGACTACGGGCAAATATTTTTGCAGCCCATCACCAGGCAGACACTTCTTCCCACAACAACGCTTACCTTTTCAATTGATTTCAAATTGCTAAGCAACTATTTTAGCAAAGCACAGAAACACTCTCGAAATACAATTTAACACATTTAATTTCAGTTAAATTAAAAATGTAATTCCTAAGTAACTATTAACAGTGATTATTTTGCAATATTGTAAGACATTTCAAAAAGGAAAAACAAAAAGTTTATTACACGAAAGTTTGTACATATGCCGTTATGAAAATAAATAATTCCCTACCTATAATAAAAATTGGTTGTTTCTTGTTGTTGTTTTCATTTTTTGTTTAGGGAAATATTAAATATTTTATTTTATTAGATGTATCTATTTACGAGTGTCAAAGTAGTCTAACGCAATGCTAAAGACTTGATCTTGATTTGTGAATTAGCGATTTTCTATTCGTCACTGTGATACCACTGGGCTTTTCTTATCGACATCGTTGTTGGAGGAATTGCCTTGCTGAACAGGAACACCGCTTGGACTTGGTGGCACACCGCCAGTTCGTTCTAGATTCCATGGATTGCCGGCCATCGGTGAATCGGCGTGTCCAAATGCGGGATGATTCTCGTGGTCCAATGCAACAGTCGCGTCGTATTGGGTGTTCTCCAGTCGAGTTATCAGGCGTTCGTCTTCTTCACCGAATTCGCCGCCCATTAGCGTGGGCTCACCAACCACCATCACGTCCTGCGACGCTAACGAGAAGTTCGGCCCCGACGGCGACCTCTTTTGACTTGTGACGGGCGGTGTGTTGCTGCCTGTGGCACCTCCAGAGTTGGAGCCTTTGCGTTTGCGTCGCTTGTTAGCGGGCCGCTGTGGGTCTTTCTTTCCCGGTGGTGCGACCATTCGTTGCCATTTTTGAAATAAAGTCGTTTTCAAGCAATCGCGAGGACTCAGCGCATATGCCTTGTGTCGTGACATAAGCTCTTGCATTGGCTCGAGAATAACGCACAGCCGAAGGTAGTTTAAGGTGGAATTTGTTATGCCCATTCGTGTGATGTTTTTTGTTATTTGGTCCAGGACCATGGGATCGGGGGGAAGTGACGTGCCAATTACTGTCCGGGGAATCAGTTCGCGATGCCCTTTAATTGTCATATGCCAGGATTTGATGCGCATATAGTCGTCGTAAATAAACTCTAGAATTAGTCTTGCGTCGGCACACACTTTCGTGTAGAAAGGCTTGCCATGTTGTGTAGTTACTGTACACTGATCACAGTCCAGGGTAATTGAGGTGTTGTGAAAGGATTCTTTTGCGTGCTTAAGTTGAAAATAGAGATCAGATACACCGCCCTCGAATATGCTGCGGAAAAACCTGGGTATCAGAGTTCTGCCAATGGTATATCGCTTGGGACCGTCTTCCAGACAGAACAATATAGTCAGTTTGGCGTCGTCCTCGAAGAATTCCGTGGTGAAAGAGTCCCACCAGCAGTTGTCACTCTCTTCTGTTCTTTGCTGCAGACGTTTATTCAGCTCAAACACTCTGTGTTCCGTGTGACTAAAATACGAGTTGTGCCTTCGAAGGCCCGCATCCATTCTTTCCATTTGTTGACCTCCACCCATCATTGGGTGTCCGGGGCCGTGTCCAAAAGGCGACCCCGTTGGCATGCCACCAAATTGACCGCCAAAGCCCACGGAAACGCCAGGCGATCCAAAATGTCCACCGGGGGCATTGGGTCCCCCACTAAAGGACGGACCAGAACTGCCTGGCCGTCCAAATTGAGGTGCACCTCCAGAAGATGGCGATCCAAAGGCTCCGCCTCCGCCAGTTGGGCCGTTAAAGGAACCTCCTCCGGTATTAGGCGGCTGTGAAAAACTAACGGATCCAATATTTTGAGGTGGGCCAGGACCAGGCGTCGACGAGCCAGAAGGTGCTGGTGACGCTGTATACTGTGGTGTATTGGAACCTGGTTGCGGGCCGCCTTGGTAGCCGCCCATCGATTGATTTCCCGCCGGCGATGACTGACCAGTTTGTGGAAATATCGGACCTCCACCACCGTATGGACCTCCTTGGGAGAATCCTCCAGGCGTTACACCACCTTGCCCGTCTGGATTGCCACCAGGACCACCTGCACTTCCAATCATACTCTGATTATCGCCGGGCGTACCAGTTTTCCAGTTTCCCGGAGCATCATCCATGGCCGATGCTGCGTTAATTGGTGGACCAGAACCAACACCTCTTCGATTTATACCAATCATATCGTTCTTGATCCAAGACTTGCTCAAAACTCAATCCTTTCAGGGAATTCGATGGGGACTAGAGTGTCTCGGAATCCAATTGGCACTTCTCAAAGCAACGGCTCTAGAAAGAGACAAAATGGAATTTGAGGAATATCTTTGGAAAATCTGTAGAATATTTGTGTAAGAAAAGAATTTCTATACTGGTGGTTGTTGATTGGCAAAACAAAGAAAATGATCGCCTTGAACCTAGTGATACCTAGTGTTGCATGAGAAGCCTCATACACTGTTTAATCTATTGTTAGTTAAGTTTAAATCAGACATTTTAATTACACAAATCGGTAGGTTATTTACCTCATAAGTGTCAGGGATATCACGGAGGACTATAAGGGCAGGCACTTGTCCAGTGCTACTGCTGAGCCTGCCAATATTTTCATTTACAGCTTGCAGATTACTGGAAACTTTCCACTAAAATTATTACTTCGTGTTACTAAATTTGACTGATATGCGGGACATACGTAAGTTCAGACGTATTTTAGAGAATGTTAACCACTCCCTTCAATCTGCAAAACACTGCATCAAGTCGAAGGCTGCTGTTATTGATAGCCAATCGGCAATTTTCGGTTTTAATAATGCGAGTCTCGATCAATAGGCAGTTAACAATTGAAAATCGTTCGTTGTCGCTGCTTATTGTGATAGATTAACTCTATGGAACAAGCAAAATTGCTGTAGGTATACTCCCTCAAAGATCGAAATGATTTAACTATATTTTAAAACAAGGGGCAGACTAGACCTATCTCTAGCCCGCATTTGATTTCCAAATATGTACCAACTTAACTACATATGTTAAACTAACGTACAATTTTGATTGCTGAACTGACAATACATTTTAAGCTGCAGAGACCATAATATAATATTTAATTGCATTGTACAACAAATTTGGGTATTTTTTGCTTCACACTGTTCACACTCCCATTGAAAAGCGGTATCAGATCTTAAACACGGTTTTATCAGCAAATATTTCGACGTTGCTAAGTTAAGCCGACACTCAAGCTCAAATGTGTGCCCGATAAAAAATGGGAGTGACAGTTCGATACCCCGCAGAGATAATACAAAATCGGAACTTATGAACCAACTCATTTGACAGCAATCCCAATTTCCAATTGGTTTACAACTTTCAACTTTTCTGTCAAAGCACGAAAATCTAAAACTGCTCTACTATGAGATTGTACCCCCTGTCCATTGTCCAACTTATGAACTAGCTGGGATTGTACAGCATGCCAGCGATCCCTACCAATGAGCATTCTTTCGAAAAAAAATATATTCCTCGCAACTTATTAATCTAATTTCGTTAAGAATAAAATAAATGTTACAAGTGCACCATATAGGTGGCAGGTACAACACACATAGCAAGAATCAACAAATAACATGCAAACGCCATTTTGTACGCTGCTTTTGAAAGTACACCTTCCATCCGACTGAGGCAAGATTCAAGTTTAAGTGCAAGTACCATCCGTTTTCGTACGAGCAATGATACGGATAAGAAAACCTAGCAACTCCGTTTGATCCATAAGAATAAATATTTAGAAATACTTAAAGCCCGATATTTTCCGCGTACATATTACATTATGTACATACATAAAGGAAAAAAAAACATTTAAATGGTGTATGCGCCAAGCAGACAGCATAAGAGGGTATAGCATTTAAAATGCCAGCGGTGATTTACAAAATCAATACCCTTCAAATGGAAGAATATTTCCGCAAAGCTACCAACTAATTATTGCATTATTTGGACACACATTGGGCATCTAACAATACCCAGGATAAAAACATTAAATAAGGTGATTGACAAATAAACAAACAAAATCCTCGATATCCTCGAGCGAAACTCTACGGAGAATATCCGGTGAATTATTTTTTAGTGCACCAATGTGAAACATTTAAGTTACCAGTTAAGAAAGGAAAATGTTACACACCTCTTTTATAAGTACAAATTGTTTATTTAAACTTTTCTTTTCGTCTACTTAAAATTTTCAATAAATTTTTCACAAAATTGCTTTTGACTGACACATACAAAAGCAGGTACCAAAGAGCATCAAACGTAGAAGGGATACTGTCAAAATCTTTCCCAAAAGCTGCGATTCTTAAGCTGATAACACATGTTGAGAACAGTCAGGTACCTCGGTGGCAATTACATCGAACTGACGTGACGTCTCAATGCAAGATTAGTGACAGTGATTTAATAAACGAAACACTGTCCCCCGTATTAATAAACGAAAGTGTACATGTCAGTTAGGTCACATAGCATGTGTAACTATTTAATAAAATGTTCCCTTGAGTGTTATAAAAGAGTTATATCAGAGGCAAGATATTGCAAGACGCTAAATTCGAAATTCTTTTGGAGCTAATACAGCAAACTTTCTCTATTTCGTAAACGGAGAAGATGTCATTTTAAATTCATGTGATGCAAAACCAAAGAATCCATAGACAGCCATTATGTTAAAAATTATTTGATTTGGGTAAGAGCCAGTGACGTGCTGTGGTGCTTTCAGTAGGGTGTTCGCTATATTTTCTACAGTAGTAAGATAATGTATTTTTTGTTTTATTCCAGGACCCTACGAGGACGTTATAGACAACGATCCCATTACTAAGTTTTTTTATAGGTAGATTTATTTTTTGTTTTTTACTTCTTCTATTGGGAAACAATGTGCTTATTTACAGCAACTCTAAAATAATCAGATAATGTGAGAAAAAAGCAGGCAAGGTCAGCAGAAGACTTTTCTTATAGAAAGGCAACCACGCACCAAAGCTTGAATTCATAATTCTTTTCACGAAAGTTCCTTATAAAAGATATACTAAAATTTGGAGAAGGTAGTGTTGGACTAACATACAAAAAACATACATATTTCCAAATTATCAGCCGAACAGCTGTGAAAATGCAGCTGCAATTTCCAATATTTGAATACTCATATTTTTTGTCAGTTGTTGTCACGGTGCAACCGACTATAGTCTATTCCATATTTTTTTTTACACTAAAAAGACCAGAATGGGAATGAATAATTGTATAAAATTCCAGCTTGTGCTTCTTCAAGGTTCTGCAAAAAATAGCGCACCACAGGAGAACGAATCAGTAGGATTTGAATGGGACTGGGACTCTAGCTGTTGTAAGTTGTAGTTGTATGTTGTATCTTGCATGAACTTGTGTTGTGCTTGTTCTTGTTCCTGCACACAGTAGGCAGGCAGTAGGCACGCGGCACAAGCACAAAAACTCTATGTTTGCCATGGTGGAACGAAAACGAAAATGAAACACAAGAAGTGCGAAACGAACTGCAAAGAGGTGCGCTTGATGTAGGAGAACACCAAGCCAGGTAGATTTATGAGGGAAAAGGGTTTTTTATTTTTTATTTTGTAATTTTTTCTGTATGTTATTTTGCCTGTCCACGGTGCTCTAAAGCGAGATGAACACCCCGATGGGTGAGTTTCGTTACAACCAAGTCACTTTGACTGTGAATTGGAATTATTGATACAGGGAGATTTGGATTTTGTTTCGATGCAATTATTTCAGCATGTTGATTTGAACTATTAATTTACAAATACTGGTTAGTTAATACATAATTTATTGCAAAGAAACAGAAATGAGTTTCATAATGAACTTAAGTTCAGTGCATTATAATAATGGATTTGGTTAGGGTGTGCAGAGAACACCTGCGCACCTTTGAATAAACGTCACTGGTAAGAGCAATCAATTTTTAACGTCCTGCATGCAATTTTTTAATGAGAGGAGAGGGAGACAGAAGACCGATACCAAAATTGCAGTTCAACACCTCCAAATATTATTACAGATATACAAAATGGATACATTTATGCAATCAAAAATGTATACAATCAAATTGTTGTTTTATGTTTTTATTGCTTTTGTGGTTGTGGTATAAACAGGTGTAAAATGTTGTGTGTTTCGACTTTTAGTTTGCGGTTTGCTAGCAATTTTAACCAACATCGCCAGAAAGGTTCCAACATAGGCTGCTGCTGTTAAGTCACTTTCTCTTGGAATAAATACGTAGTTCAAAAAAAATGTGAAGTAGAATGCAATAGTTATAACTGCGTGCTGAAAATCTTACTTGACTATACTTTGCTGAAAAAGAAGCTCAAAAAAACACACATAAACTTAAAAATTCAATCCACCGTTTCTCTTATAACGCTTCAGGCAAGAAAACGTACATGCGCATGTGTCACTCATAATTTACTTTCGTGACTCGCATAGAGGTGAAATTTGCATTGTTCTTAATTAATGCACTTTAATCGAATGACAACACCACAATGACAAGAATAAAACATTTCATCTCGGGCGCAAATGCTCGTGCCTCTAATTCAGCCTTACTGAAAATAATAGCCGTGCCGTCACTGAGTAAACGTCTGCAGCGCTGTAGCTGCTACTTCCAAACATGGTTCCAAGTACTGCTATTGCCCGATAGATGACAGCATTATATCCGGGTTTAACTGTAAGGAAATCCGCTGCTCGTCGTTTTTCTTTGAATTATTTTGTTGTACTTGCTATTGGAAGTGGTCTTCATGACATCGACTTACGTCTTGAAATAGACGTGTAGCAAACTAGCGATATACTCTTTGCAATATATATGAATCAATTAATTATAAAATATAGAAAACATCCACACTTTTGTTAAGTATTTATTTGGATGCTGAGTCACAAAATGTTTAATTTTGATTATTCACCCAACACATAGCTATTCAAGGTCATTCCATTTCAGCCATCTTGGAATCGGCATTAAAAAATACCTGCTCAAACAAAGAAGTAGTTGAGCAAAGCTAGGCTGAAGTCATATGCGCATATTTTTAATTTCTAGGCTTTACCTGCACGCAAAAACACTTGGGTTGTATCATAAAACATTTATTCATTCCTTGAAGTTTTGATTTTATTTATTTTATATTTAATGCAAAAATAACACAAATGCCAAGTGAAAAGTTCACCACAAATGCAGACTTTACACGCAAGAACCGCATTCGGAGAAAAGAATTCACAATCGGGTCTGATCAGCGGTCAGTCTCTTCTCCAATGCCGTTTAATATGATATGTAAAAGTAATTTCGTTCAAAACTAGATCTAATAACTTAAAATAAACCAATAAACATATTTCTCTTTGTAGCCTGACTTTTTATCCTTCATTTCCGTTTTATATAACTTATGGCATAATATTCCAAGGGGAAAAAGTTCCGGCTTTAGGTTCATCAATCTGAGAAAATAAATTATCTACAATTTCTCGAACCAGTTACGAAAATTATTCAAACTTACGAGTTGCGTAAACTTGTCTTGACACGCCATTCTAATACGAGCTGAGGTAGCTGGTGAATATAGGTTAAAATGTTTTTCAACTCCATTTTGTTGTCGCGCAGCTGATATGGCGTCCTTGATTGCAAAGAAAACACTGCTACCAATAAAAAGTGGGGGTTCTCCAACGGCCTGGAATTTATATAGAAAAAATGCTAGACAAAGGTAGACACATGTAGAAAAATTGTGAAATGAAAATCAGAAGTAAGAGCTCCCTTTCCAAGAAGTGTAAAATTGACATTTCTCTTGAATTTTTCATCAGCTTACCACTGCGTGAACGCATCTTTCTGTTTAAATTTTGAAACTGTGTTCAGTGTCTCACGGTTTTTGTACAAGCTATATTTGAGATATCTCCATTTCGAAATTGGAGTTTAGCGAACTTCTCCTTTAAACAGCACATGAGCGTACACATTTCCCGCTGCAAGACAAATTAAAACTTGCCTGGAAAAAATATGCGTGCCATGAACGACCGAAAATGACATCTATCCAGTGACCTTTAACTTTTCGATCTTTTCTTTCTCAGATGATTTTAGTTTAAAAACTACTAACAAAAACTAACCTTTGATGAAAACACTGCCCTGGGGTTGGGTGCTCCGGTTAACAAACTGACATTTAACTCTCCGGGAATGTCAGCGAATCCTGGCAACTTGTACATACCAGGACCTCTTGAGAACAGCATCCCACTAGGGGAGTACATCAATTCCTCCATAGTAAAAAGTCCGTAACCCTGAATGAAGGCGCCCTCTATCTGCCCAATGTCGATAGCTGGGTTCAAACTCGACCCAATATCCATTACAATGTCAGTCCTAAGAACTTGATGATCGCCAGTCAGACAATCTATTTCCACGACAGAAACACCAGCACCTGTGGTAAAGTAGTTGTATACTTTGTTCTCGCCAGTCACAGGATTAAGTCCCAGACCAGGAGTGCCATAATATCCTGTCGCCGACAGACTGACACGATCCATGTAAGCTTTATTGATCATCTCCTTCCACGACAGCTCAGGAAATTGTTCCCTGTAGATTTTCAAGCGCGAATTTATCTTTTCACAAGCCTCCAACACGGCCATGCCATTCAAGTCTGAACCAACACTGCCAGCAGTGGGTGATGTGTTTGGCACCTTGTCAGTGGATGTTTCGGATATGTGAATCGTTTCCGGCGGGACTCCCAATGTTCGTGCAGCCACCTGAATCATTTTCGTGTGCAGTCCCTGGCCGATTTCAACGCCGCCGTGGGACAACAGAACAGATCCATCCGTGTAAATATTTACAAGAGCTCCGGCCTGGTTCAGATGAGGCACTCCAAACGCAATGCCGTATTTTGTGGGTATTATGGAGATGCCACGCTTTCGCCACCTATGCTCGTTGTTGAACTTCTCCACTTCGGCACGCTGTCTGAAGTAGCTCGATTGAGTGAGGCATTCCTCGAAGCACCTATTTGGATTGAAAATTATTGGAGAACCTTAGCGAACTCGCTTGCATGATAGTCACCTCGTAATGGGGCAGATTTCCAGCTTTTGGTTGTAAAATGTTTTATCTCCGTCTTTGTAGAAGTTCAGCCGCATAATATCTACGTAGTCCTTGCCAGTAACTCTCGCCACTTCGCGGATCATATTCTCGGCAGCGAACATACCCTGCGGTCCTCCAAATCCTCTAAATGCCGTATTCGATGGCAAATTCGTTTTGCACACCCAGCCGGTTACTTTCACATTGGGAATGTTGTAACAGTTCTCAAAGTGGTACATTGCTCTGTCTAAGACCTACAAAAAACAATGTCATGTCAGAAAACAATTGTGCTGAGGGTCCAAATCAGATTTGCACACTTACCGAGAACGACAAATCCATAGAGTGACCTCCATTGTTGTAGCACTCAATTTCACAGCCTGTCAGTCTGCCTTCGTTCGTACAAGCCACTTTGTATTTGAACAAAAACGGGTGCCGCGTTCCTGTGATCATCATGTCCTCGTCCCTGTTCAACATGACGCGAACTGGTCTACGCAGCTTATATGCTGCGAACGCCGCTGGCACCGCAATTGAAAATGATCGGGTCTCCTTACCACCAAATCCACCGCCCAATCTTTTAGCTCTACACACCACGCGTGACGCAGGTATTGATAGCACATGAGCAGCCAGTTTCTGAACTTCCGTTGGATTCTGCGTTGAACTGAAGATCTCCATTTCATCACTATCGCGGGGCACTGCCAGAGCACCATTAGTCTCTAAGTAAAAGTGCTCTTGACCGCCCAATCGGCAGGTACCTTCTATGACATGATCTGCGGTCTTAAATGCTTCCTCTACATCGCCCTGTGTCATGGTTTTGGGATAATTTGGGAAATATGATTTCATTTCAATGGCGTGCTCGATTGTAACTATTGTCGGGGAGATGTCCTTGTACTCGATTTTGACCAGTTTCGCTGCTCGTTGAGCAATGGTTTGATTATCAGCTATAATGGCCCCCAAAATCAAACCCTGGCAGTAAACTTTCGACGCAAACACTTGCTCATCGTGGAAGACTGATCCGACCGCGTTTTGGTCCTCAGTCAGGTCTTTGTGGCAGTAGAACGCATGAACTCCTTCCTGCTTCAATGCGTCTGTGGCATCTATATCAATAATATCTGCATGGCTTCTGGTACTTAAGACAAACGCCAGGTACAGTTCATTGTCCATCCGGGGGATATCGTCGCAGTAGATGGCCTCTCCAGATGCCTGTTTTAAGCCGGCTGCATGAACCGTCGGGCGACCAATTGGGTCTCTGGGTGGTTGGTCGGCAGAGACTTTCTCAAACAGTTGAGTACTCTTCAGCGGCAGTGCCCCGAAGACGTCTGATCCACTCTTCTCTTCGGGTGGAATTGTGTCACTGATAATCTTGTGTTTCACGAGATCGCTGCTTATAGCCAGGAAGGCCTTAAAGAAAAGACTTACAACCAGTGAGCGTCGGTACGCAATCATGCCACCGGGAGCATCAGGAGACAGAGGGAGCTCCCTGCAAAGGCTTTCAGTGACGATGCTTAGTAATGACTCTTCCCACTTCTGGTTAATCATTAGGGATGAGGTTTTCGGAGCTAGTACCGTTGTGGGGGCCATGCCTCCGAATGCCATACTTATCTGCTCGATGATGTTCGTGTTCGGCTTGAAAGTGACGTTGATGGCCGCGTTCACAATGGCAATATCATCTTCCCTCCGCCGGGCCTGCTTGAAGGCTTTCACGAACTGATTTGCACTTGTCCTGGGGAACTGGACGCCCAGCAGAACTTCATTTGGCTCTATCTGATTTTTTCTATAGGAAGTGAAGAACCCAGCGCCCATTTTAATATTTCTGGTATACAAAAACCCTTTCTTTAAAGACCCCACAACGAGTTCAACTCCACCAGCTGCCAGTATCGGATTCATGTCGGATATGGGACTGGCTGTCATTATATTGCCTCCCAGGGATGCCACATTGCGAATTTGCTTTCCAGCGAAGTAGTGAAACATGTCGAGTGCGCATTTGAAAAACCTTGTCTCATGCTCTGGCTTCAATGCGATCTGCTCCCTTAGGACGTCTTCGATTTCTGAAAGGCTTACAGCTGCGCTAAAATATATCCCTCGCGAGTTCTGTTCAATCTTATTTAGCTCAGCGATCTTCGAAGGGTTAATGAGAACGGGGTAGTGCAACATTTTCTGTTTGATCTCAATTCCGATCTCAGTATTTCCAACAACGATCTTCGCCTCAGGGTGCTTGGTTTTCAGGCTGAGAATCTCCTCTAGGCTTGTTGGGCGATACCATTCAACTCTTTCGCTGGAAAAGTGCAGATTTTGCTTGTCAAACTCGTCAGTCAATTGCAGTTCAGGTGGGAAGATTGGTTCTTGACTTGGATCGTATGGTTGGAACTCGGACTTTTCGAAGAGGATAGAGTCGACCTTTTCGTCAGAGCTGCCACAACCATTCGACCCGTTAACTTTACAGCATTTGTCACCCATTGCGCAGCTGAATTCCTGGGTAAACGTCTTACAACCTTCAAGAATTGGTCGATAGCCAGTGCAACGACACAAGTTACCTTGGAATGTGGCTTCCAAGTCGTGCATCCTTGGCTGCGGGGAGTTCCTCAGGAGTGCGTACATTGACATCACTATTCCCGGTGTACAGAAGCCACATTGGGATCCGTGGGACTTAGCTATGCGCTCCTGTACAGGATGAAGACGAGTTCGAGTACTGCCGATGCCCTCGACAGTAGTTACAGCTTGACCATGCAGTGCGCAGACAGGAAGTAGACACGCATTGGCCGCAACATTCACAATTTTCTTTGTTCTGCGATCTACTCTCGATATCATAACTGTGCACGCTCCGCACCCGCCTTCTCCACATCCCAATTTCGTTCCGCAGAGATGCAGCTTTTCTCTCAAGTAACTCAGTAGAGTACATTCCGGATCAGGGTTGGGATCGGATACCTGAAAGTGAAACCAAGGTGTGATCAAATGAAAGTTGTGTTTGGAAAAAGAAAACCCTCGCGACGCAGTTGCGACTTTCTAATACGTTAATCATATAACAAGCATCAAGCATCATATGTGACTTTCGGACAATCGCTGGACAGATATTAGAGGCGTGAACAAATTCCAGGTAATAAGTGGCGCATTTTTTGGCGTTTTTTGAGACGCTTTATTTTTCAATGCATTTTTGGTGTGTTTTTTGATACCACAAATCAAGTCAACTAATAATTTAAGAACTGATTTAGGGATTTTTTAACTAAATAAACTGGCTACCTTTAGACTAAGATACTCAGTATTATCCGCTTTGCTAACGAAACAAAAAAATAAGTATTGGGTGCAATATTTAGTCGTATAGGACCCAGGCCGAAAGCAGTTCCGCACAGAGGCATTTTATTTTTAAACCACATGTAATTATAAAAATATTTGGAAATTGGAAACAACCTGCAACGAAAACATAACATACTTTGATTCTTTTTAAAAATACTTTAAAATAAGTCCATAGTCTGGAAAACTACACGCTCACTATTTGCAGAAGTACCTCGAAAGTCTATTGTTAGTACATTCAGATTCAGATGGAAAAACAAATGTGCGAATGTATTTTCAATGAAATCATTTAATCCGAATGTCACCTTTTTAGAACGATCGTACTGCTTATTTATTACAATTGTAAGACGTTTCCCATCCCAGTTACCTACTAACGAAAAACACACACATTTGCATACACAGAATAAAATAGGTACGTATGCGTTACTTGTTGATGTTTTCCCAGCATTATCAGTGTTTTTTTATTTTCTTATCACCCTTGGAATACAGACCCCCTTGACTGTACTTGGATGTTCACGCGTCAGAAAAGCTTAAGGTTGAAGAGCTGATAGTTACTAACATTTAATCGAGAAGGGATCATGCTCAACAACTTTTTCCCTCCTCAATTAGATGAATTGACACTAGAGAACATGTGGTTAGAACGGAGCCATAACAGTAATTCTGAGGGCTGAATTTAAGGGCCGGTTAACCTATCGTTTTGGCGACCTGCACTAGCCGGCAAGATCGATTGATTTAACCGTTCCAGAATTAATTTTATGGGGTGTTTTTAAGTCACGGGCCTATGCCAACAAGCCTCAGACTGAAACCCTCAAAAAGAATATCCGTCAAGAATGCGCCGCAAGTTCTAGCAAG
The DNA here is from genome assembly GCA_951230905.1 of Cheilosia variabilis. NCBI lineage: Eukaryota > Metazoa > Arthropoda > Insecta > Diptera > Syrphidae > Cheilosia > Cheilosia variabilis. Next base: position 17,400,815 of record OX579680.1, on the reverse strand, counting down.
AGTGATGGAAAATGCCATAAATCGGGCCCGAATGGTCATATCAATTCTGACGGCGGTCGCTCACTCAATATAATTTTCTCTACTTAATAGAAATCAATTTAAGACATCAAACAAACATAATCCAAAAGCAGAAGGATTTTCATTCAAAATAAATGACAGCCAAAAGAAACGGGTGACAATTTTTGCGCCACCTTGTATATCAGTGAGGTCCAACCATGAAAATTGATGTTCTGTATGAATGATTATGTGTTATGTCGTATTCCTCTGGGATTTTCAGATTTCAGATTTTTCGTTCCCAATGGAACATGAAATGTGCTTTTTTTTTGCTTGTGTTAGAGCGAGATTTTAATGTACGCAGTGCTTACATTTTAATTTGTACTTTTACAAATTCATTCACTTATGTGTCAACGCCAACCCTGCAACGTCTCGACGAAGATCAGTTTTAATCGACGAAGATGATAGAGACACATTCTTTGATTGCTGCATTTTATTAGTTTGCCGATGAACTTAATCTTATTTTAAATTATTAATAAATACTGAATTCATAATCCTTTGGTCATCTTTACATATGTATATGTTCGTATTCATTGCAGCCAGACTTGTCCTCTAAAAACGTAAAAAAAACACACTTCAAAGTTTGACAAATGCCAAAAGTTTTGGTGTTAGTCGAAGTTAGGTGTAAATCTCGCTCAGAAATCGAGATTCGTAAAATTGCTCCGACTCTGAAAAAGAGTTATTTTTTGGGCCAATTGAACATGAATTTCGACATACAGCTGATTTTTAGAGCGTAAAAACTCCTCTGTATCTGCTGCTTTTTCTGTTCCAATAGAAAACAACATTAAATAAAAAAAACGCCTAATAAAGACAAATCAACCAGACGTTTTGTCGACCAGAAAAACTACACGTAATTGACTTTAGCTAGAATTTCTAAATTACAGCGAAAGAAAAGAGCAGAGCTAGACCGCGAGTGACAGGTGACAGCTCAAAAATAAACAAAAGTGGCTAATGAATCCAATTCTAACTGAAATCAGAATTGAAAAATTACAACCCAGGCTACTTCAAAATATATTACTTTTCCCCAATGCTCATATGATTATGAGTAGTAACAATTAATTCGAATTCCCAGCAAACATTTTATTCAGTAAAAATGAAGAACATTCATTTAACATTCATTCATGTGAACCAATTTGGATTTTCATTCACATAAATGAACAAAAATGATTATGAGCTAGTTATCTCCAAATTTATTTATTTATTTATTCACTTAAGTGAATATTGACTGAATCATTTTTAAATCATCATAAAGATTCTTAAATGGTATCAATAAATGCATTTATTTATCACTAAAATGAAAAAGCATGCTTTTTTTCATTTTAGTGAATGTTTCTCCAATCATTTATCAATCATTTAAAAGATTCATAAATGAAGGCCCATTTCTCAGGAAATTTGAAAATTGAAAAAAATGTAATCATAAATGAATTCATATCTAAAGGTTTTCTTCATTTAAATGAATCTTTTATGATTAATTTTTGAGGGCAAATGCTTGCTGGGTTGTTTTCACCCCAACACAAAAACAGATCTAAAAACAGTGGGCGCAAGGTGTCTGCCTCTTATCTGAAATATTCTCACTGCTAGTCCATATTAATTCATTTCTCGATAAGGAAAGATAAAACATGACAGCAGAAGCGAAATATTAGCACTACGATTCGGGTGTGTTTTTGAGTCTTACTCGTATGTGCGTTAGGAGTACTTACTACTTATTTCCTACACCGTCTTTGAACAAAAAAAAATACCAACACTTTCTGGACACAATGGACCGGACTGATATCCTATAAAAAGCAACTTTCACAAGAGAACCGTTCACCTTCACTTACACTTTCGGAAAAATAGGTTTAAATGGAATCCGACCTTATGGCCTTATCGCAATATAAATGTCAAATTGATCTAAACATGTTTGAACGAATGGTTAGAATAATAATTCCGTCTATTACTGATCGCACAAACGAAACAAATTACATCACCAGCTGTTGCTATTGGTTTATTATTGTCGTATGAAAAATAAATAATATTGTTCATTTGCAGGCAGCCAATGCGTCAGATGCGCCTGCATATATAAATGTTTATTAGTGCGCAGCATTTGTCATCGGGTCGCTTGACTTATTTTAGAACACACCATGTGCCACTGAAACTATCAAGTTTTATTTGAAAACCGGCCACTAGATAGTAGGCTTTTTTTATTATACTCACATGATCTACATAGATTATTGAATTCCACGATTTACAACAATAATACGAGATGCAATTTTTGTTCTAAACTATGGAAATCAATGATCTATACAGATCATGTAAGCATAATAAGAAAGGCTTATTATCAACAATTGTTGCACAACTTTACCTTCTTGCCGTTCACATAAAACACCAGTGTTGTTTGTTTCTGTAATTCGCTACAGCCAATTTCTTTCGTCATTTCGTCGATCTATTAAACTGTAACAACGATTTCAATTATATACAAGCAGTTAATCAGCAACTGGAATGAGATTTTAAATGCGTTTGACTGATTCTGTTAGTCGGGCGGGTACCTTATGCGCGAACGTGTGAATACCAACTAAAGAGAACTGAGAAACCAAGTGCTTGTCGCCAATAATATTAATGATGAAAATAAACACGAATGCAGCTTCTATTTGAATTATGTTATCAATGGATGGATTTCGAACGAACACGGAGAGACAGACAGATATGTTCCGACGTTACTGATAAAAGAGGTCGGTGTAAGGAAAGTACAATAATAGCAAAACAAGTACAACTGTGAACCACCTTGACAGGAGATAGATCTTTCACTGGAACATTTCTAATTTTAAATTATAATTTTATTTATTAGTAAATAAATAACAAAATTAATAACTAATATATCACTAGCTGCTAGGGCTTACGGCTAAAAGTTTACTTTTCATACACAATACGTTAAGATTATTTGGAAACAAAAATAGTTGGAATTGGTTGCAATAACTTGGCCCTCCATATCTTTAAGTAAAGGAGTTGTCTTATTTGACAGATGGCCCCAATATTCTACCAATAGATCCACTACAGTCTCGTACTTAATGCAAAAGCTCGCCAACACTTTCCAAAGAGCATTTACCAAGAATGGAATTCAGTTGCAGGAAAAGTAAGCTTAAGTTCAAATTTTAATGGGGCTTACTAATAATAATCAAAATCTAAACAATGCGTCGAAAAAGGCGTGGAAAAGTAGTCGAAAAACGGGTGTAAAACGCGTTAAAAAACTCTAGTATATTATGTTTGACAGCTCACTGACTTACATTGGCCTAGATTGGTCATATAAATAGTTTTTTCAATTGACGTTTATGAAGGGCTGGTACTAATACAAATTAAGTCAAGCATTTTTAGACCGGCACTAAGTTGACAGTTCGTGTAGGTGACTGACGTAGGAAAAGTGACGTTATCGACGAATCTCATTTTTGCGGTTAGATAGGGTAAATCTATTTCAGACAACAAATTCCTTCGGCTTACGATAACTAGATATTTGAATGTGCCATTGTATATTGCCTGGCAAAAAATAAAATATTTTAGATGTAGAGCAAAATGGTGAACCCAGATCTATAAATCATTATATTCAGAAACTGTTCTTGATTATGAAGCAAAATTTGCGACTCACAACTGGCAGACTACGCCATATTGTGTTCAGAGAAGAGTCTATTCATGTTTGCTTTGTTTTTGTTTACAAATTAAAAACAAGTTAAAGTGGTTAAAAGTTCCCGCTTCAGGTTCATCAATCTAAAATGGAAAAGAAATTACAACAATTGAATTTTTCAACAAAACTTTCTTAACTTACATATACCAGCTTTGTGAACTTGTCTTGATACGCCATCTTTATGCGATCTGAAGTAGCAGGTGGAATAAGATTTTGTTTTCGTGCTATATGAATATTTTTTATGTTTTGAAGAATGTAATAAAAGAGCAATCGTAAAAATAACAAATAAAAGACTGATGCACAATTCACATATACTTGAAAAGAAAAATGATTAGCATGCTCCTATCTTACAAAGAAGAAAGAGGAAAATATCTAACAATGAATAAAACTATTGCAGAAAATAATAATTATTATCCGTCACACTTTGATTACGGTCACATTGGTAGTTGAGTGTCAAATTTCTAAATTGTACTAAACTTCTATAAGGTACCGACGTTAATCTTAAATGGCTGTCTGATTTCGTAATTTTAAAGCAAGTTTTGTAAACGTTATAAAAATACATATAAAAATGTTTAGTTTGTTGATGCCCTGCTAAATCAAAGCATCATAATACGAAATTATGTTTCGTTATTATAGTTCAACTTTGATTCTTCGATCCTTACATTGACAGGAGCTTATATAAAGCTTAATGACTGCTCGCATATTCTTCTGAAATAAATCAGAAAGGACTGAACATGCTCGGAGGGAATGGAAAGTAAAAAATAGAAAACAAAAAAAAACCTATTGTAATAGACTTGGTCAGAGCATGGCAAATATAAAACCTGCAGGGGATCTAAGTACTAGAACACTGGGAAAGGCCGGGTAGTCTCAAATTTGAAGCAATCTTATTGAAGGAATAAAGTGACGGAAGCATAATGCGTACGAAAAGAAAGAAGTGAACTTTACTTTGAAGGAATCATGACCGAACTTCGGTTGAATTATGAGGAGAGGAGCAATCCTGAAGCCAGGAGACTGTAAAGATTGCCTAGGCATAGGTTGAGGAACATTGAAATGCGTTATAGCGTTAAATACAGCAATTTAAAGAATGTTGGATTTATATAGGTGATACCTGTAAATCATACCTGGAGGAAGCATGACGCAGCGACACATATACTGTGTCACTGGCCGCCACTATAGCTGTCAGAGAAATGAAGATCTTGGGACAGTCACTGGTTGGAAGCCAGTGTCCCAGTGTTCAGTGAATCGAATAGATCTATTTAAAAAAAATGTCAGCATTCCGCGGTACTTCTAATAATTTTTAGTGTTCAGTATAAATTGTTCGATACAAAACCACATATTGTGACCTACAAAATATTTAGTGTGAAGGTTAAAAATGATTATTAGTGAGGCCTATTAACTCTTGAAATCGAAACGAGGAATGAAATATTGAGCAATTGTCCTCAAGCGGAGAATGATAGAAAGCAGAAGTGCCTTTTATTTTGTTTTGATGCCGAATTTAAAGCCTTTTTTTCCACGGGGAGACTTCTCTTATACTCGGACTCGTATGTGATCACAATCGATGAGATATGAGAATAAAAATCTATTTTTAGAAACAGCAAACAGGCGCACAAGACACAACCTGAACCTATGCGAATGCGATGGCTGTTGACTATAATTGTGTCTGTTGTAGCAACAGTACGAGGCTACGAGGCATGAACCTTTTATGAGTTTTCTCTCTGTTTTGTTTTTAACAGAGGCAATACACAGACGCACTAGTTCTAGTCTACTCGAACCCGTCTTCATCTATAGTATTAGTATACATTGCGTCTGGTTCTGGTGTTTAGTTAGATTTCGGCTCTCTGTTGATATTGTTGTTTAATTGGGATCGAAATGGTGAAACAGGAAAAGAAAACCTTGCTTTCTGCCCACCAGTCGGCTTACGGTAAATGGACGTCAAATATCGTGGGAACCCTCTGTAAAATATCTTGGCATACATCTTGACCCTAAGCTAAAATTTAAGGAACATATTGCAAAAACATTGAAGAATGCAGATATTGCTACTAAAATCCTATATCCCTTCATTAAAATCACTATTATCGAAGGAAAGCAAAATCATTATTTATTAAGTTGTCTTCCAATTAATTTTTCTATATGAGCCGTGTTCTTCCGGTGCTTATGTGCTTGACTAAATCAATGTTATTTATTTTTGAGTTCTAGGACACTTTTTATCATTTATATATAAGGTAGGTGGTCCAAATAAGGCCCATAACCTAATAAGGCCCAGTGCACAAAAATTGACATAACCGACAAGCAACCTGAATTATATTATTTTAAATGTGCTTGTGGCCACCTATGTCTACACTAAAATCGATGGAATTTTCCGTCTGACACAATAGTGCTTTTTCTTACAGTCGATACAAGTTAATAATGTGCACACACGCGCTTTTTTATAAAAAAGTGGTTTTTGTAATTGATTTTATTGCAAATAATAATTCGGGTTAGTTTAGTTTTTAGACAAAATATACCACATATAAAACTAATGTTTAGTATGGTTTAAGTATTATTTTAATTCTTTGAGTAGATTTTCGTTAAAGTTTTTGTAAAGAAAAGTTTTTCATGTTTCTAAAAAGGCCCACCGAAAATATTAACAGGCCTTATTAGGAATATGAAGGATTAAATTTGTTTTTTTGGGTTGTTTTTAGATAAAATGTCAAAGGCGAGCAAATTAGGGAACAGAAAGCGGAATTTTAACCTAACATTAAATGTAATTCTTAATAAAAATCTCCTTATTTAAAATTAATTTATTCAAGTCAAATTTATTCTTTTTTTTTTAATATTTCTTTCTAGTCAAGAAGGCTGTGTTTATTTTTTGTTTTGTGTTAATAACTAATATTATAATATAATTATGACAAAATACTTTTTATTTTAGCAGGATAACCAAAGTAACTGAACAAAATTATGTATGGGCCTTATTCGGAACAGGTGTTCCTAATAAGACCCAACGTAAGGTTCTTAAAAATGTTATGAAAATACATTTGAAATTGGGTTTTAACAAATAAACTTTGTGTTTTTATATAGATAACTGAACTAAGGCTTATGCTAAGTCAATTTAGTAATTTTCTTTTAGGCGTTTGCAAGTTATTAACGAAAAACTATAAGGTGAGCCTTATTTGGGTCACCTACCTTATGTATATATCTTTCTTTTTTTTTGTGTGTGAATTTGAGGTTTTTTTTCGTTGTTTCCTCAAAATAAAATGTTTATTTCCAAAAATTAATATCTCAATATACGCTTAAATTAATTGTAAGATTTTTTATATCGTAACTCTGTTATTGTAAATTGTTGCGGCAACAAGCAAATGTAAAATTAAACGTAGTAAAATTATCTATCTTTAAATTCCACATAATAATAATAAAGCCCATACCTACTTTATTTCTGCTTGTTGTAATTTGTTTCCATTTCATTCCGCTTTGAACCAAGAGCGCTAGCGCTAATGTTGGAACCAACGTGAAGTTGGCCACTAGAATTCAATCGTTACTCGAGCTTCAAATAGCTATCAAAAATGTTTATTTATTGGATTTATGCGTTTAGATTCAAGAAAACAGTGAGTGTGAACAGCCCAACTCGAGAAAGTTTTGTGCGATCCATTGGAAAACTTTATTTTAAATTGAAGCCAAATTTTAAGTCCCTTTGCCCACTGTGAAACTTCCCTTATAAATGTAAACTTTTATGATACTTTTGTTCAGATACCTACGTCTATTGATAGTAAGCTCGAAATAAATTTGTGATAAGAATGTTTCATTGGCGTTGTTGAGCTCACTTTATTTTTCTTTGACATTTAAGTGTTTAGTAGAAAGTTAACTCTCTGTTGATGTTGTTAAACACCGAAATGACGAAAGCAAACGGAATAAGTGAATTACATAAACAAACTACGTTGGTGTTTTACGTAAATGGTAGAAAGGTAAAACCATATATTATATCCAGTGAACTACTCAGAATCAATGAAATCGCCATATTTATGGTAAAATAATTATTTTAAAGTTATAATAATATCGGATGGTTATGTCTTAAGAGGCACCTTTGACCTCTACCTCCAAGTAGCTTTTTTGAATTTGCAACAGCTTCGCTCCTAAATAAAATGCCTGGTATTATGTTAAAGAAGTTTTTTTTTTGCCAAAAGTGCCTTTATCTGCAGTATTATATTTGAGAAGTCTTAAGATGTGACATATTGTTGTAAGTGCCGGGTCTATATCTGGTCCCAATTTATGAGAGAATTTATAATGCGGCTAGATTTATCAGTTTTTGTACAATTGTTTTGCACAGATAAACCGAAAACCGTATGTCAAAATATCGTTAGGCGATACTGAATCAATCAAAAAGAGCGGTTGTATAGGTAGGATCTGTCTATACAGATTAAAAAGTTCGATAAGGCAATCTTAAAATATGTTTAAGCAATCTTTCAATCACATTCAAAGAAGAAGAGAATAATCGAATGATCGCAGCCCAAATTAAACTCTTGGACCTACATAGAGAGTCTTCGAATTTGGCATAGCGGGTCACGGTCATATGTTGAACAATATGATGCGCACCTTTTTCTTTTCGTTACAACACTCTTATCATATTTTGAAGTGTCACTCAGCTCTTTATGCAGAAACTAAGCTGCAAAATACTACCTATCAATCAAAAGTGATCAAAAGTGCAAACGTTAAAAAATGATGGTTTTGGATTTTATGTTGTAGGTACATTCTGGAGTGCTGTGCGCACATTGAAGCAATATTCAAGAGGAACCATAATGGAAGACAGAGGTGCATTCATGGCGCCACGAAATAAATATTGCTGAATAGAATAGACTTATAGGTTGGAAACACTTAGCCACTAATTTTTAATCAGGCTTCTTTAAGTTATTGTTTGAACAATTGAATTCTGTCAGCCAGTTTCCTGTACTCGAATTAGCGACCCAACGGTCAGATAAGCAAGTCTGAGCGTTAGGGTGAGCGAGAACCCGTTTCAGTTTCGTAGAAAGGGAAAACCACTGGAAAAATAACGCGCCATACCGATACCTACTTGAAGAATATCTAAAATATTAATGAAAAGACAAACACAAATATAAGATTTTAGGTTATGTCATTGTTGATGTTTAAGTTGTTCTATAAACTTGACAATGCTGCCATTTGCGAGCAGTATTTAAAAAATATTCTTCAATTTATTTATAGAAATAAAAAATAATTCTTGTAGGTCACCGACGCCAACCCTGATCCGGAATGTACTCTACTGAGTTACTTGAGAGAAAAGCTGCATCTCTGCGGAACGAAATTGGGATGTGGAGAAGGCGGGTGCGGAGCGTGCACAGTTATGATATCGAGAGTAGATCGCAGAACAAAGAAAATTGTGAATGTTGCGGCCAATGCGTGTCTACTTCCTGTCTGCGCACTGCATGGTCAAGCTGTAACTACTGTCGAGGGCATCGGCAGTACTCGAACTCGTCTTCATCCTGTACAGGAGCGCATAGCTAAGTCCCACGGATCCCAATGTGGCTTCTGTACACCGGGAATAGTGATGTCAATGTACGCACTCCTGAGGAACTCCCCGCAGCCAAGGATGCACGACTTGGAAGCCACATTCCAAGGTAACTTGTGTCGTTGCACTGGCTATCGACCAATTCTTGAAGGATGTAAGACGTTTACCCAGGAATTCAGCTGCGCAATGGGTGACAAGTGCTGTAAAGTTAACGGATCGAATGGTTGTGGCAGCTCTGACGAAAAGGTCGACTCTATCCTCTTCGAAAAGTCCGAGTTCCAACCATACGATCCAAGTCAAGAACCAATCTTCCCACCTGAACTGCAATTGAGTGACGAGCTTGACAAGCAAAATCTGCACTTCTCCAGCGAAAGGGTTGAATGGTACCGACCAACAAGCCTAGAGGAGATTCTCAGCCTGAAAACCAAGCACCCTGAGGCGAAGATCGTTGTTGGAAATACTGAGATCGGAATTGAGATCAAACAGAAAATGTTGCACTACCCCGTTCTCATTAACCCTTTGAAGATCGTTGAGTTAAATAAGATTGAGGAGACCTCAGGAGGGATATATTTTGGCGCAGCTGTAAGCCTTTCAGAAATCGAAGACGTCCTAAGGGAGCAGATCGCATTGAAGCCAGAGCATGAGACAAGGTTTTTCAAATGCGCACTCGACATGTTTCACTACTTCGCTGGAAAGCAAATTCGCAATGTGGCATCCCTGGGAGGCAATATAATGACAGCCAGTCCCATATCCGACATGAATCCGATACTGGCAGCTGGTGGAGTTGAACTCGTTGTGGGGTCTTTAAAGAAAGGGTTTTTGTATACCAGAAATATTAAAATGGGCGCTGGGTTCTTCACTTCCTATAGAAAAAATCAGATAGAGCCAAATGAAGTTCTGCTGGGCGTCCAGTTCCCCAGGACAAGTGCAAATCAGTTCGTGAAAGCCTTCAAGCAGGCCCGGCGGAGGGAAGATGATATTGCCATTGTGAACGCGGCCATCAACGTCACTTTCAAGCCGAACACGAACATCATCGAGCAGATAAGTATGGCATTCGGAGGCATGGCCCCCACAACGGTACTAGCTCCGAAAACTTCATCCCTAATGATTAACCAGAAGTGGGAAGAGTCATTACTAAGCATCGTCACTGAAAGCCTTTGCAGGGAGCTCCCTCTGTCTCCTGATGCTCCCGGTGGCATGATTGCGTACCGACGCTCACTGGTTGTAAGTCTTTTCTTTAAGGCCTTCCTGGCTATAAGCAGCGATCTCGTGAAACACAAGATTATCAGTGACACAATTCCACCCGAAGAGAAGAGTGGATCAGACGTCTTCGGGGCACTGCCGCTGAAGAGTACTCAACTGTTTGAGAAAGTCTCTGCCGACCAACCACCCAGAGACCCAATTGGCCGCCCGACGGTTCATGTAGCCGGCTTAAAACAGGCAACTGGAGAGGCCATCTACTGCGACGATATCCCCCGGATGGACAATGAACTGTACCTGGCGTTTGTCTTAAGTACCAGAAGCCATGCAGATATTATTGATATAGATGCCACAGACGCATTGAAGCAGGAAGGAGTTCATGCGTTCTACTGCCACAAAGACCTGACTGAGGACCAAAACTCTGTTGGAATAGCCTTTCGCGATGAGCAGGTGTTTGCGTCAAAGGTTAACTGCCAGGGTTTAGTTATCGGTGCCATTGTAGCGGAAAATCAAGCAATTGCTCAACGAGCAACGATGCTTGTCAAAGTTGAGTACAAGGACATCGCACCGCCAGTTGTGTCAATTGAGCAGGCTATAGAGATGAAATCATTTTACCCTGACTTTCCAAAAATAATGGTGCAAGGCGATGTAGACGAAGCATTTAAGACTTCCGACCTTGTTGTTGAAGGCACCTGTCGAGTCGGTGGTCAGGAGCATTTTTATTTAGAAACGAACTCTGTGTTGGCAATGCCGCGTGACAGTGATGAAATCGAAGTATTCACTTCAGCTCAGCATCCAACTGAAGTTCAGAGAATGATTTCGCATGTACTTTCAATTCCATTGGCTCATGTAGTCTGCAAAGTCAAAAGGTTGGGTGGCGGTTTCGGAGGAAAGGAGTCACGTCCGGCTGTGATCGCCGTACCAGCAGCATTGGCGGCGTATAGGCTGCGCCGACCAGTTCGTGTTATGCTGAACAGGAATGAGGACATGATGATCACAGGAACGCGGCACCCGTTTTTGTTCAAATATAAAGTGGGCTGTTCGAAGGATGGCAGAATAAAGGGATGTCAAACCGAATGTTACAATAATGGCGGATATGCCATGGATTTGTCATTTTCGGTAAGTGAATCGTTACTTTTATATTTAACTAAATAATATTGCTAACTTCAGTGTCACTTACGCTTGGGGCGAACTTTGTTACGCTTGAAATAAATTCGTCATCGGGTCTTCTCAATTCGCATTTGACAGTACGCCGGACCAACGCCTTTTTGCAGAGTGTACGTCAATTAGATTGGTCTGGACTTGATAAGGTACTTCCGGGTACTCGTCTGTAAACGTTATGTTATTAGAACTTTTATAAGAAGCAAAATCGAAATCGTTTAAACAGATACCAAGTAAATTGAAAGACACGAGAGAGAGAGAAGTCGATTTCCTCTTCTTTCATTTTTCCATGTTTTTCCCTTCACGGACTTTTTACTTAAAAAAAGATGAGAGCTTTAAATGGGGTTAAGTGTTTGACATGTGATTTGTTGGAGAGTGTATTGAATTCCTTATAATTTTATTTATTTATTTACTTTTTATATTGACAACTTGTTTTTTCGCTACTTATTAAATTTAGAAGGGCAAATTGAATGGAATTGAATTTGTTGGAGGGGTCGAGTGAGGTATATTTCAATGTAATAATTTGGCAAGCTTTCAACCGCGCTTTATAAGAAAAAAAAGAGTGAAATAATGGGGTGTTATTTAAAGCCAACCCTGGGCAACAATACACTCGAACTAACAAACTGATGTATGGATTATATGATTACTAACGCGTCAGCTTGAATTGTTTAAAAATATTTAATTTATTTAGTTTCATAACCAAACTAGCTATGCCCACCTGACTTAACCTAGGTAGCCTTATTTTCCACATTTTGCAAAGTGCTTTATTTGGAAACTGAGCATGCGTTATAATTTTACAACATAAGCTCCATGCTTGTGTCAAGAAATATCGTTTGGAATGTTTTTTTTTTGTTTTTGCATGAGAGGAGGAGTTCTACTGAAATGTCAAAAAACGAAATCGACCAGCAACTACAAATGTGGAAACACAGCGCCACCTATCAGAATTTAACATAATTATAAACACTGCAATAATTATAGCCAATGTACATCCATTCTGAAAAGAACAAATATCAGTAAATGTAGTGGAGCCAACAATGAAACACGAACATTTGTTCTGACAACCTTGTCTCGGGGCATTATTCGGGCTGAGCCAAGTGTCAAAATTGGACGTAAATCTAGTAATGGGCATTAAACACAAATCCTCATGCAATTCAATTTTAATAAAATCGCAATCCTTTTAAGCTGGGTTTCAGATTGGAGCTCCTTTTCGAGTATGTCTGGACTAAATATTTTTTCACTTTTAGGTGTTAGACAGAGCGATGAATCATTTTGAAAATTGTTACAACATCCCCAACGTAAAAGTATCCGGCTGGGTTTGCCAGACAAATCTGCCGTCGAATGTGGCATTTAGAGGATTTGGCGCACCACAGAGTATGCTGGCAGCCGAGCATATGATTCGCGATGTGGCCAGAGCTACTGGCAAGGACTACATAGATGTTATGAAGCTGAACTTCTACAAGAACGGCGATAGAACATTTTACAATCAGAAGCTAAATGTCTGTCCCATAACAAGGTGAGTATTAAAATAAAATTAAAACTGTTTGCACTAGAAAATACAAAATATACACCCTCATCTAAATAGGTGTTTCGAGGAGTGCCTCTCCCAATCGAACTATTTCAAACAACGTGACGAAGTCAAGGCATTTAATAAGGAACATCGATGGCGGAAACGTGGTATTGCAATAATACCCACAAAATATGGCGTCGGTTTTGGAGTTCCCCATTTGAATCAGGCTGGTGCCCTTATAAATATATACCTAGATGGTACAGTTCTTGTTACTCACGGCGGTGTCGAAATCGGACAAGGTCTGCATACGAAAATGATCCAAATCGCTGCACGAGTCTTGGACATTCCACTGGAAATTATTCACATATCCGAAACAACAACTGACAAGGTGCCAAATACGTCACCCACTGCAGCCAGTCTCAGTTCAGAATTGTACGGTATGGCAGTGCTAAAGGCTTGTGAATTGATTAATTCCCGCTTGAAACCATACAAGGAGCAATTCCCGGAGCTCCCGTGGAAGGAAATAATCAACAAAGCTTATTTCGATCGTGTCACTTTATCGGCGTCAGGGTTTTACTCAGCTCCTGGTATCGGCTTTGATCCTATTACGGGCGACTCCGAAGTATATGACTATTATACCACAGGAGTTGGCGTTTCAGTCGTAGAAATAGATTGTCTGACTGGCGATCATCAAGTTCTTAGAACTGACATTGTAATGGATATTGGATCGAGTTTGAATCCAGCTATCGATATTGGGCAAATAGAGGGAGGCTTCATGCAGGGTTACGGACTTTTTACTATGGAGGAATTGATGTACTCCCCTAGTGGGATGCTGTACTCAAGAGGACCGGGAATGTACAAGCTGCCTGGTTTCGGTAACATTCCTGGCGAGTTAAACGTCAGTTTGCTAACCGGTGCTGCTAATCCCAGGGCAGTGTACTCCTCGAGGGTTAGTAGTTGTGGTATTTCCAAGCCTACGTTTAAACAATAATTTGTGCATGCTCTCATTTTCTAGGCCGTTGGAGAGCCCCCACTTTTTATAGGAAGTAGCGTTTTCTTCGCAATCAAAGACGCCATATCAGCTGCACGAAAACAAAATGGTGTTGATGAGCATTTCAATCTTATTTCGCCTGCTACTTCAGCTCGTATAAGGATGGCGTGTCAAGACAAGTTCACAAAACTGGTGAGGAAGTGTTTTTGAAATTTTAGACTTTTGTAATTTTTTTCTCCCGTTTAGATTGATGAACCTAAAGCGGGAACTTTTACCCCATGGAATGTGATGCCATAATCGAAAGTGACTTTACTTTCATGAAATGTTTTTAGATTTTATATATACATACATATAAATTAAACAAATGTTATAAAAAATTCTTAAGCATACCTATTTTCTGTGCATTGCTTTTGGTAAGAGGTTTAAATAAAATTAAAGGGCAATTGGTACTGAAGGTGGAAGTGGCAGTCTTTATTTAGTTAGAGGAAGTGCGATGTTAGACACATATTAATATATATTTGTAAAGCGGGTTTCAGATCAAAATATTAAGTTATTTCTTAGCCTTTTTTGAGTACTCCCAACAGACATTTTTAATGTGTCTTCTATATGACTTTGTAAAAGTGGGAATAATTTTTTTCCGACGGAGGATTCGTTTCGATTCGTTCACTACATATCTGACTTATTTTTACCTGATTAGTTTATACACCTCATTAACTATTCTGAGAATAATTAAATAAAATTTATTATAGCAAAAACGAAATAGCAGCCAAAGGTTAAGACAAATTTATTCGAACAAATAGTTACCTACACTCTACAGTAATACATTTTTTGATAACTATTTGACGTTTAGATATTGAGCTAACTGAACTCGAACTTCTCATGAAACCAGTATGACACTAAATTTTTTGTGGATTTTTTTCAGCTTTTAAAATAAAACTAGAGCAGCACAAAAAATTATAACGAAAATTCCCAATAGGAGTGAGTGCGTACACACCAACAGACACATAACAAAATTTATTCAAATTACATTTTTCAGCTGCTGGCAGGTTTTTTTTTTGATAACAAATCCGGTTGAAAATTTGTAGTTGCTTTGCACACAATTACTACCCAGTCTCTTTTACACACCGCTGACTTTTAATGATAAAAATTAAGAAAAAATGTACCTAGTGTCATACGGGCTTTAGACACATTTTAAGTGCTTCCAGCTCCTTTTAGCTTAATCTAAAGCTGGTTTAGGAGAAAAGTAAATAGGTTCAGGTTTTACAAAGGGTGCTTCCAAAGTTTCTGTAGTCATTGAAGACATTCTAAAGCACCTTGAATTTTAAACATCGTTGGGGAATTTTTGACCGACGTGAAGACGCTACGCTTTGACTGCACTGAAACTTTTCTCCTTTGCTGAAACAAAAAGATATTAGGCGTATTTTATTTAACATCTCTATCAGGAAACCAAATAAGAACAACTTCACTCAATTGACACTTTCGAGATTTAAACTACGTATTGATTCCAAGTATACGTATAGGAGCGACTTGACAGAAGCAGTTTATTTGCTTTCTTCTTTTAAAATTATGTGGCCTTGTCCTTGATCCTATAGTCATAAAATTGATAACGGATATAATGGATTTACTTTATATTATCTCTATTGCTACTCTTGTCGTTTTATAGACAAACAACAAGAGTGCAACATATAATTTTAAACTTAAATACGTACAACATTCCTTGAAAACTGTTCGCTTTCGCTTTAAGTCCATACTATTGTCTCCTTTTCTAGCAACTTATGGTGTCCCACAAGGCATCCATTTAAGTCGCGTTCTCTTCTTCCTAACTATGAATGATATTGAATAGGTCATTAAACACTACTTGTCCCTCTATCTTTCTAAGCGGACGATACTATATTCTTCAAAATCATCTCTTCTGTACATCTTCTTTAACAAAACCTTGATCGTTGTTCGACACAAGCCCTCGTAATTTACGTTTCATTCGCCTCTTTTACCCACGAACCAATTGTACCTCATATGGGTCCAAAGAACCAATCTTCCGTATGCTGCGAAAGGTTAACCCAAATATTTTTTTGTTTCTGATTACAACATCACTGCCCACCTGAAACTCGATCAACTGCACCACTTTCCTTATTTTCAGGCTTCAGTTTTAAGGCTTTTCATATCTTAATTTCAAGTTTTTGCATTGTTTCTTCATGTTTTTGTTTCTAAATAGTAGTTTTAACTTGTTTTAAGATAAATAATTGGGATATTGCCATCCACTATCTATTTCCTAACATATGTGATAGATAAAACAGGTCTTTTGTAATTTAACCCTTGGATAACAGTTCCCACGCTCGAGCCACTTAGTTAAAATGTGACGCTGCTCCGACCAGTCTCATTTTTATGTGAAGTCCACTGAAATCTAGTCGACTGAAGAGTTCATATATCCCCAATATAAGCCGGGCGGATGCTCTACATCGCCTACCCGAGTTTCAAAACAAATACAGATGATAAAACTCGTCATGATATCAAAAATTGATAGCTGTGCTATCTATTATGCTAACTATTATATTTGTCAGTGTGCAAGTACGAGCAACCACCTAACCTTGCGTTTATCTGTTTTGTTGTTGTGTAAACGATATGCGAGTCGACATTCGAGTTCCATCCATCCGGTTAGTTCCACAGAAAATGAAACTGCAGCAGGGTAAGTGCATATGTACCTATAGGGATTTATTGAAATAAGACAGTTCAACCAAAGACGTAAGGTTATCAGAATAATAAATAATTTTGTTAGCTTGCAAACAGTGATAAGGGTGTCATTTAAATGCAAACGATAATGAATATCTATAGATCATTCTCAATCTCTAGTCTAGTTTGGTGTCACACTAGCTCTCACTTCGGCGTCAGTCTATGCACACGCGTTCGCCTTTAAAGTACATACAGTTACTAGTTTGAAAATTATACCTTCCCACCTTACCGACAATCCGGTATTCAGTTGTTGTTTGTATTCCGCCAGAATAATAAAATGACAAACCAAAATGGCGATGGTGGATTGCAAGAAACTATCACAAAAACCACAGCTTTGTTGTTTTATGTAAATGGGAAGAAGGTAAAGTTGTTTAACACATTAACCACTAAGCCACTGCGCCTACATTATTATTTATATACCGTTTTATTATTTATTTTCTTAACATGCGCTGCACTACGTCGAAAATACAGAATATCCCCATAGTTCAGTTGTGTGGTAGGTGGGTAGTTCACTTTTAAATTGGGTTTGTGAAAGAGTATTCATATAATTTTTGTTCCTTAAAACGTTCTGTGTAAAGATTACGTAACGTTAACCATTTGCAGATTGGGACCATTCCGAATTGTGTTAAATGTGAGATATTTTCCGACACTAGGCGTGTTTTTTTTTAGCTTTGATCTCAGCAAAGCAAAGTCAAGTAGGATTTTCAGCACGCGATTACAACAACTACAACTGAGTCTCGAAGTGTCAAGTAGAGCGCAGTTGTTGTAATTGCATGATGAAAATCCTACTTTACTTTGCTTTGCTGAGATCGAAGCTCATAAAAACACGGCTACTATCGCTCCTGGATAAAAGGGACAGTAAGGATCTAGTACTCGCATAATAGTGTGTATCTATCCTTGTCTAATTTCTGGCAGTTTAATTTTATGTGGTATGTTTTCAAATGCGTTCAAAGTTCTTCTTTGATTCTCTATTTTCTATAACCTCTGTGCTAATAAACAAATGTGCGAAGCAAGTCAGCTAGTAGATGTCAGATAGCATGGAAAAATTTGACGAGTTGATAATTTTTAAACAGTGATTCTCTTTATTACTCGTAATAGGAGGGAAAGTGAACGAAAGTGAAATTCCAAACTAGAAAAAACTTGTTTGGAAAACAACGATCTCATTTACATTCCGGTAAATAGAAGTTTTTCTTTTTGTTTTTTTTTTTCGTTTTCCCCTTTTATTCAGAACTAGCTGTACTGTGCTCTCCTCGCTTTACCAGTCTGTCGTCTGTGTCTCAAACGCAAAGCCCAACAAAAGTAATCACTGCGCAATATTTTCTGATAGAAGAAAAAACATCAATAACTGCATCCAGACAAAAACAGAAACAGTATAAAAACTGGTTTTACCACATACACAAAAAACTTATTGAATTGTATTCAATTTTCAATTTAATACGTATTCTCAACCTCAGGATAACGTAGGTACGAAGCTGTTTTTAAAATCATTGGGCCTTACCAATAAAGGCCCATTCAGACGATCATTTCAGTTTCAGTTTCAGTTGAGCTATCAGTTAAGCATTCAGTTAAACTGATGTTTAAATGCAAAAATTGAAGCGTTTAACTGAAACTGAAACTGAGACTGAAACTGATGGAATTCCCATAAGTTTTCAATTCAGCTATCAGTTAAAGTGATGTGTAAATACGTTTCAGTTTAGTTGTCATTTCAATTGCAGTTGGCCGTAAATTAAAGATATACGCTTTCACTCATACGTAAATAGTTTGACCAATCACCATGTTCAAACCTCAATTCCCTCATAAAATGAAAGCTGAACTGAATACCGGACTGACGTCTAAATACAATGCCTTTTTTAACTGAACTGACAACTGAACTGATAACTGAACTGATAACTGATCATCTAAATGGGCCTTAAACATTTTTAGTTTCGACTCAAAATTTTAGTAGTTCACTGGTTAGATTTTCCATACAAATTTCGCAATTGTGAGCTTCCGTAAATTTAAAGTCGAGATTGAAATTTTTTATTAGTACGGCGCTTTGTAAATAGGTAGCTAAACGTTGTAATAAAATAAATTCCATCTGCTTGGATGTCCATTTCAGGGCCCCGGATAACGGTAAAACATAATAATATATTTTAATAGCAACACTTCGCAATGCAACTTTGAAAACTGGAGTCAAATTCGAGAGGTAGTCGTCAAATCTAGTCTGGCCACACACCTTAAAGTCGGAAAACTTTACAAATAGAGGGTAATAGCATTTTCTTTTCAGGTCACCGACGCCAACCCTGATCCGGAATGTACTCTACTGAGTTACTTGAGAGAAAAGCTGCATCTCTGCGGAACGAAATTGGGATGTGGAGAAGGCGGGTGCGGAGCGTGCACAGTTATGATATCGAGAGTAGATCGCAGAACAAAGAAAATTGTGAATGTTGCGGCCAATGCGTGTCTACTTCCTGTCTGCGCACTGCATGGTCAAGCTGTAACTACTGTCGAGGGCATCGGCAGTACTCGAACTCGTCTTCATCCTGTACAGGAGCGCATAGCTAAGTCCCACGGATCCCAATGTGGCTTCTGTACACCGGGAATAGTGATGTCAATGTACGCACTCCTGAGGAACTCCCCGCAGCCAAGGATGCACGACTTGGAAGCCACATTCCAAGGTAACTTGTGTCGTTGCACTGGCTATCGACCAATTCTTGAAGGATGTAAGACGTTTACCCAGGAATTCAGCTGCGCAATGGGTGACAAGTGCTGTAAAGTTAACGGATCGAATGGTTGTGGCAGCTCTGACGAAAAGGTCGACTCTATCCTCTTCGAAAAGTCCGAGTTCCAACCATACGATCCAAGTCAAGAACCAATCTTCCCACCTGAACTGCAATTGAGTGACGAGCTTGACAAGCAAAATCTGCACTTCTCCAGCGAAAGGGTTGAATGGTACCGACCAACAAGCCTAGAGGAGATTCTCAGCCTGAAAACCAAGCACCCTGAGGCGAAGATCGTTGTTGGAAATACTGAGATCGGAATTGAGATCAAACAGAAAATGTTGCACTACCCCGTTCTCATTAACCCTTTGAAGATCGTTGAGTTAAATAAGATTGAGGAGACCTCAGGAGGGATATATTTTGGCGCAGCTGTAAGCCTTTCAGAAATCGAAGACGTCCTAAGGGAGCAGATCGCATTGAAGCCAGAGCATGAGACAAGGTTTTTCAAATGCGCACTCGACATGTTTCACTACTTCGCTGGAAAGCAAATTCGCAATGTGGCATCCCTGGGAGGCAATATAATGACAGCCAGTCCCATATCCGACATGAATCCGATACTGGCAGCTGGTGGAGTTGAACTCGTTGTGGGGTCTTTAAAGAAAGGGTTTTTGTATACCAGAAATATTAAAATGGGCGCTGGGTTCTTCACTTCCTATAGAAAAAATCAGATAGAGCCAAATGAAGTTCTGCTGGGCGTCCAGTTCCCCAGGACAAGTGCAAATCAGTTCGTGAAAGCCTTCAAGCAGGCCCGGCGGAGGGAAGATGATATTGCCATTGTGAACGCGGCCATCAACGTCACTTTCAAGCCGAACACGAACATCATCGAGCAGATAAGTATGGCATTCGGAGGCATGGCCCCCACAACGGTACTAGCTCCGAAAACCTCATCCCTAATGATTAACCAGAAGTGGGAAGAGTCATTACTAAGCATCGTCACTGAAAGCCTTTGCAGGGAGCTCCCTCTGTCTCCTGATGCTCCCGGTGGCATGATTGCGTACCGACGCTCACTGGTTGTAAGTCTTTTCTTTAAGGCCTTCCTGGCTATAAGCAGCGATCTCGTGAAACACAAGATTATCAGTGACACAATTCCACCCGAAGAGAAGAGTGGATCAGACGTCTTCGGGGCACTGCCGCTGAAGAGTACTCAACTGTTTGAGAAAGTCTCTGCCGACCAACCACCCAGAGACCCAATTGGCCGCCCGACGGTTCATGTAGCCGGCTTAAAACAGGCAACTGGAGAGGCCATCTACTGCGACGATATCCCCCGGATGGACAACGAGCTCTACCTGGCGTTTGTATTGAGTACTAGAGGTCACGCGGAGATTGTTAACATTGATGCGTCAGACGCACTGAAGCAGGAAGGAGTTCATGCGTTCTACTGCCACAAAGACCTGACTGAGGACCAAAACGCGGTCGGATCAGTCTTTCACGATGAGCAAGTGTTTGCGTCGAAAGTTTACTGCCAGGGTTTGATTTTGGGGGCCATTATAGCTGATAATCAAACCATTGCTCAACGAGCAGCGAAACTGGTCAAAATCGAGTACAAGGACATCTCCCCGACAATAGTTACAATCGAGCACGCCATTGAAATGAAATCATATTTTCCAGCTTATCCAAAAACAATGGTGCAAGGCAATGTAGAAGAAGCGTTTCAGACAGCAGATCATGTCATAGAAGGCACCTGCCGGATGGGTGGTCAGGAGCACTTCTATCTAGAAACCAACTGCGCGTTGGCGGTGCCGCGTGATAGTGATGAAATCGAAATTTTCAGTGCCTCCCAGAACCTTTCGGATGTCCAGAAATTGGCAGCTCATGTACTCTCATTACCTTCATCACATGTGCTGTGCCGAGCAAAACGGTTGGGTGGTGGCTTTGGAGGTAAAGGACCGCGATCATATTTGATTGCCATACCTGCAGCCTTGGCAGCACACAGATTGCGCCGACCAATTCGCGTTATGTTGAATAGGGATGAGGACATGATGATCACAGGCACGAGACACCCGTTTTTGTTCAAATATAAAGTGGCTTGTACGAACGAAGGCAGACTGACAGGCTGTGATATTGAGTGCTATAACAATGGAGGCCACTCTATGGACGTTTCGTTTTCAGTAAGTCAACAAATTTCTTTTAAAATCCTTCCGCACGTAGTTTTGTCTCTAATGTCAATGAAGTTATTTCATATGTTTTCCATTTTCCCCTCTGTTCCAGTACGGGTTTTCAAGCAGCTAACATTTTGGAAAAAACATTTTTTTTTTTTAAATTCACCACCAATTTCCTGTCAAGTCGAGAGCGCTGCTCTACTGGTGTATTAGCATGTGTTATTTTACACAGAGCAGCACAAGTGACGCTCTTGTAGTAAATACTTGCCCCAAAGTTTGACTGAAAGTGCAGCTTGCTTACTGTTTGTTTGCTTTCCGCATCCTGCTCATATGTGCTGTGCGGCCACACTAAAAATAATGGCAACTTACTTGTTTATTTTGCAAGACGGAGCATCGACCTTCGCTACTTCAGTGCCGATTTATTACTTAACAAAAGGGCTGTACCTTTGCTGCTAGCTTGCTGCATGCGCTCTCTGTGTGCTTATTTTACGTGCAGTGCGATCGTATTACAAGTTTTCTTTGAAGCCTTATTTTTTCTGTATTGATTTGTATTTATTTTTCAGGTTTTAGAGGTTGCCATGGATCATATCGAAAACTGTTACCATATACCCAATGTAAGAGTAGCCGGCTGGGTTTGTAAAACAAATTTGCCCTCAAATACGGCATTTAGAGGCTTTGGTGGGCCACAGGCTATGTTCGCCGCCGAGCACATGATTCGGGATGTGGCAAGAGTGACTGGCAATGATTGCATATATATTATGAAGCTGAACTTCTACAAGAACGGTGATAGAACATTTTACAACCAGAAACTAGAAATCTTTCCCATTGAAAGGTAAGCCTAAAATACTCGCTAAGCTGTTTGACGATGTCTAAATCCATGCACACCTAAATCCAAACAGATGCTTCGACGAATGTCTTACTCAATCGAGCTATTTCAAGCAACGCAACGAAGTCGAGAAATTTAATACAGAACATCGATGGCGAAAACGGGGTATATCCATAGTGCCCACAAAACATGGCATCTCCTTTGGAGCGCCACATCTTAATCAGGCTGGTGCACTTGTGAGTGTTTATGTAGACGGTTCTGTTCTTGTCGCACGCGGCGGAGTCGAAATCGGTCAAGGTCTGCATACGAAAATGATACAAGTCGCCGCACGAGCTTTGGGAGTCCCCCCGAAAATGATTCACATATCGGAAACAGCGACTGACAAAGTGCCAAACACATCACCAACTGGAGCCAGTCTTAGCTCAGATTTGTATGGAATGGCTGTATTGGAGGCTTGTGAAAAGTTAAACTCGAGGCTAAGATCGTACAAGGAACTATACCCGGAATTGACATGGAATGCAATGATTACCAAAGCCTATTTTGATCGCGTCAGCCTCTCGGCGACAGGAAGTTATAGGATTCCCGGTCTCGGGCTTGATGCTCCGACGGGCGAATCAAGAGTTTACAACTACTTTACCACAGGAGTTGGCGTTTCAGTCGTGGAAATAGATTGTCTGACTGGCGATCATCAAGTTCTTAGAACTGACATTGTAATGGATATTGGGTCGAGTTTGAATCCAGCTATCGATATTGGGCAAATAGAGGGAGGCTTCATGCAGGGTTACGGACTTTTTACTATGGAGGAGTTAATGTACTCTCCAAGTGGAATGCTGTTGTCAAGAGGTCCTGGAATGTACAAGCTACCTGGATTTGCCAACATTCCCGGAGAGATCAACGTTAGCTTGTTAACCGGCGCTCCGAATCCGCGAGCAATATTTTCGTCAAAGGTTAGTTGAATCGCTTTTGAAGAAAGTGCTTGTTGGAGTATAATAATATACGAGTATAATATAATGCATGCATTTTTATTTTTAGGCTGTTGGAGAGCCCCCACTTTTTATTGGAAGCAGCGTTTTCTTCGCAATCAAAGACGCCATATCAGCTGCACGAAAACAAAATGGAGTTGACAAGCATTTCAATATTATTTCGCCTGCTACTTCTGCTCGTATTAGAATGGCGTGTCAAGATGAATTTACTCAACTAGTAAGTGAGACAAAATATTGCACTATGTGCAAAGGAATCAAATGTTATTTTCATTTACAGATTGACAAACCTGAAGAAGGTACTTTTACTCCGTGGAATGTAATGCCCTAAGCTATTTTAATTGCATATAGAGAAATGTTTTGACTTTAAAGAAAACAGTATAATTAAACCCAGAAAACAGGTTCTCCATAAGCAATTGACCAGAACTAACTTCGTTCTGTTGAATTCCTGTTTGGTTTTCGAAAACTGGTCAACAGTTTATACCGACTCTGATCCCACAACTGCTTTTGACAAGTTTGAGTTAATTTTAAATGGCTATACTGACAAAAGCTCAAAAGTAGTTGAGAGCAGAAAAGGAAAATTAAAAAAGCTTAAACCATGGATGTCTAACTATTTATTAAACAAAATTCATTCTAAAAATCTATTGAGGTTCAAGTGTAAGAAACACCCAAATAAAGTATCACTACGTGAAAACTATGAAGTTTTATGTAAAGAGATTAGTATTGAAATTCCCATTTGCAAAGAAAATTTTTATATGGACAAGTTCCAAAAAGCCAAAGGAGACTTGAAAAAAGAATGGGACATAGTCAATGAAATATTCAACAAAAAAACAACTTCTAGTATTCCCTTAAACCTTACCTTAGGAGCTTTGAATGTTGTTGATCAGCCTGAAATGGCTTCAATCTTTAATGAATTCTTTACTCAAATAGCCCTAAATACTATTTCTGATGCAGGTATATATAATTCTTCTGTTTATTGTCCAGAATATTGTTTTAATGAATATTTTCAATCAAATAGTTTTTTCTTTGAGACTATATCATCTTTTGAAGTCTATAAAGTAATTCAATCCTTGGATAATTCATATTCTTCTACGTCAAACAGTTTTTCCAATGACTTTCTCAAAAAAATTAGTCTAAATGTTGTGGATATATTAACTCATATATTTAACAAAAGTATTATTCATGGTCAATTCCCGCAAAGCTTAAAAGTTGCGGCAGTTATTCCTATTTACAAGAAAGGTGATAAGAATTGTCTCAATAATTATAGGCCTATATCTTTATTACCAGTATTTTCAAAAATTTTCGAAAAAGTCATCAAATGTAGAGTTGTAAGCTATCTTAACAAAATCTCATTTTTCAGTTCAAAACAATACGGATTTAGAGCTGGTAAATCAACTGAAGATGCACTCTTAGCACATTGTGGTCATATCTATGAAAGTATAGACCAAAAAAAGTACACTGCCGCTCTATACATTGATATTAAAAAGGCCTTCGATACAGTAGATCATGCCATTCTTTTAAGAAAATTAGAAAAAGCTGGCTTCAGAGGGTTTATGCTAGACTGGTTTTCTTCCTACCTTAATAACAGGAAGCAAAGGGTAACAATAGGTGGTAACTTCAGTGAAACCAGATGTATTAATATTGGAGTTCCTCAAGGCTCAGTTCTAGGTCCAATTTTGTTCCTTATTTATATCAATAGTGTTTTTAGTCTAAACTTAAAAGGTAAAGTATGTGGGTTTGCTGATGACTTAGCTTGTGTGTATTCTAGTACCACAATGTTAGATCTGGTTTCGGATATCAATTTTGACTTGGAGTTATTCAGACATTGGTTCGGCATTCATAAGCTGGTCATTAGTGAAAAAACAAGAGTTATGTTTTTCAATCTAAACGCTTTAGATTTGAGTCCGCCAATTCTAACTCTGCATAGCATCGGTTGTAAAAAATTCTTGTTTAGTAGTTTATCTTGTTGCGTCTCTAATAGTGGATCAACAAATGTTGCGGATGTTGTTTGTTCACCTAAATGTTTTCATATCGAACCAGTTAGTGAATATAAATATCTTGGCTTAGCAATTGACAATAAAATGAACTGGAAAGTGCACACATTATCTTTAAAAAAATATTTGTTGTCAACCACATATGTTATGTTTCACTTGAGAAATCTTTGTTGCAAGGAACTTATGGAGACCATTTATTACGGACTGGTTCAGTCGAAATTACAATATGGAATAATATGTTGGGGTGGCACTTACAAAAACAATCTACAACCTCTGTTAGTTACCCAAAAGCATATCCTAAGAACCATCTGGAGGAAGAATAGGTTTGATCACAGTTTTGCGTTGTTTGTCAGCTCGGGTATTCTACCGCTTAAACACCTCTATTTTTATAAGGTACTAAAAATATTTTTCTGCAGAAGTGGTTATCTTTCAAGCCACAATACGCCAGCTTACACATTACGCAGTAGTGACAGTAATCTTGCTATCATTCCTATGCATAACACTAATAGCTTTCTTAACTTTTATACATCAGTAGCACCTAGATTGTTTAATATTTTACCCATTGAAATACGGAGCATTCGCTCTACGCATTCATTCAATAAACAAATTAAAAAATGGCTTTTTAACTTCGATTTTGATGCGATCGGAAACATTATCAAGATATTAGTTTAAACTTGTATTAAATTAAATCAGTTCCATCCAATTACATAAAAAAAAAAAAAAAAAATAAATAAATTTTGGAATGTATTTTCTCGACATCTTACCCCACAACACCTGTTGATTAAATATGCTTTAATATTATGGATTTACATTTTTTCTTTTGGTACTTTCGTCACTTGTCAATAGACAATAGAAAGTGCTTTTTCTTTTCTTTCGTAATTTCTCTTTAATGAAAAACACTTAAGAAACAAATTTATTGTTTATATTGTAAATAACATTATTATTAAATGAATTATATTAATATATAAATTTGTTAAGTTATTACATTTTTAAATTTTCCAATTGTTAAAGAAATAGAAAATAAAATAAATGAAAATGAAATGAAAAAAATGAATGAAAAAATAAAGGACGAAAAAACGAAGTAGTCATTTTAACAGCTTAATTTTAGTTTGTTTTATTCATTTGCATTTCCATATACCTCCATAGGACATGGTTACTATGAACTTAATAATTCCGTACAAATGGTAGTGGCAAGAAGCATAAGTCTTAATTTTTATTTTCTAACAGCAGTACACAAGGCTTAAACTAAGATGAATATACATAGAAAAGCCGTTAACTAAAATTAAGAAATGAATTTAAAAATGCACCCGCACTATCACTGGATATCCGCTTTCAAATCGGAAACCTGAACCTGCGAGCCATCTAGCGTTCAGTAGAAGCCCCCGAGTCATATTTTTATAAGTACATACGTTCAATAGACTGAAGCGCTTGAGTGCTAAGTATTTTACGTGGTAAGATATAAACCAGAGACAATACTGAGACCACCAACTTCGGCCGATTTCCCGTTACCTACTTGCCTACAAGCTATATTTTCATGGGGTGGCAAACGCTAAGTGCGTTAGTATTGTTACATAGAAATTCGTATTGACAAAAATGTCACGTAACTTCAAAAATTCCGGCTGACCAACACACTCGCACCTTGCATATGCCACTTCCGCTGTGGACAAAGCTGCTGACAGCGTTCATAAAATTTTGTCCGTTAAATTTGAAATTATTTATATACGTGTGGATAGTATTTTTTTTAGGAATAAGTGTACATTTGCTTAAAATATTTATGAAAAATTGTCAATGCAGAATGGTTGCATGAAAATAAAAACATTTTGAGCAAGTTTTCTTCAGTTATTAAAGAAAAATTCACACACGAAATCGAAGTTAATGATATCCAAAAGCGGAAAATACTCAACCATGTTTGTCCTAATATGTTCTAGTATATAAAATATATATTTTAGATAATTTTACTAACCAAGCAAATTAAATTATTCGCCTTTTAACAATTTATAATAACTAACCAATGGCATTCAGTAATATAAAAATGTGGAATTCCCGAACCCTTTCACATTTCCCCACGGTTGGCTGCATTTATTTTTGTAGTTTTTGTGTGTTTTTGCATGTCACACTGATTCTTTTTTGACATAACACCGATATATATAGACGATATCGATATCGATATATATAGACAAACCATTCTGAGATCCCCAACTCACAATCCTCTTGCCGCTGGCTCCCTCAGTTTTTTTTCAAATTCGCCATTTTGCATTCCTATCGGTGTTATGTCAAAAAAGAATCAGTGTGAAATTCAAAAACACACAAAAACTACAAAAATAAATGCTGCCTGACCGCCGTGAAATGCTTTCAAAGAAAACTGTAATTATAGCTGTTTTTACGCGTGAGCAATGCAATTCAATTTGTTATTGCTCGTCAACCAAGTGCGTGGTTAGACGATACGTTCTTCCGTGTTTGATGTTACGGGCCGAACATAACAAAAAAGAATAACTACGGTTGTGCATCAATTCATTCCACTTTCAGCGATGTTGTGTGATGAACCAGCCCAAATGACTTCCGATGAATTTTTTGACAACCGTGTCTTTTCCTCCCACGAAAAATAAACTTTTGACGTCACGGTTCACGAAACTGGGCGGATGAAGAAATTTAACATACCTTATCCTCCTTTTCTATATTCTTTAGTGGAATTGTATCTATCAAGATAACATTAAAAATAATTTTTTTTATTTATACGTATTCAATAGTTTAATTTCATGCGTATTCTGACAGTGGTCTCCGCCTTTGTGGTAACTTTAACTAAGCAAAATACATGCCTGTAAATGTGACCAAAATGTGATTTACAAATAGTGCTCCAAAGAGTTTTTTTTTTAATTGAACGCAATTCGTCGAGCTAGTGTCAGCTTTTTGATTGCACATAATGTATATCTTTTTTTTCTATTTCATGATGTTATCGATTCAAATAGTTGAAAGTGGAAATAAAAACAATAGAGCTAAAAAAAATTAAGAAAATTTCAAAATATATCGCGAGTATAAATAGTGCACTCTTTCTTTTAGGTAAGTGGTTCGCAGTTTGTGGATATGAAATCATTTTCGCTGGAAAAGTTTTTTCCTTTTTAAAACCTATGTTTATGAGTTAATTGAATTCGACGAATCAAAATAAAAAAAAAGAGAATTGGGAAAGAGTTATCTGGTGTAGGTATGTATATAATGTTCAAATTAGTACGAATTTTCTGCCTTCAGTCATCATTTGACTGCAAATTTGAGCAATCCCTAATTTTTGGGCTATGCGGCACACCAATTCATGCGCGAGTGGGTTTTCGCAACATTGTAATTACTCGCGGATGTTTAATGTAAATTGGATAGATAGTATTGACTTTGTGAAAAGTATTGTTTGTTTTCTATACGGTCGAGTGCAGTGAACTGTGAATGAAATATACGTTCGTATATGAAGTAGCAAGCATTAGTATGAAGCAGCAGTAGGTACTTGTGTACTCTTATCATGGTACGTACCGGGTGGGCAGTCTTGCTGTGATAAGACAAACCTGCATCCTTGTTGTTGTTTAAACGCATTTCTTTCAGTTTCCAATGCCAACTCTCTGTAGACACAATGGTTTCCAATAAAACAATGATTTTCGATTCAGTTTTACAGAACAAATTCAGTGTCCACTGCGGCAAGGCCCAATGCCCACCCATAGTTCAGTTGTTGTTGTCCACACATTTATTTATAAAGTCGTAACACTTGTTAATGGGATACGAACATTGCAGCTAGTACGTATAAAAATGTGCTTCAAATAAGGTTGGAGGCTCTGAAGTTGTGTCTGCCTCCTGTCAACCGTATCTTCATTTTAGGAATGGGCGATAAATACACATTCAGATAGTAATTATCCAAAGAGGAATATCCATAAGATATCGATAAGAAGATAACAACCAAATTGGATGGCATTCGTTAGATATAGAAACCAAGATGACATTGCGTTTGAAAGAACAATGAGATTAGGATAAATATTGTCGTGGACTTTGTTCTTGAGTTTACCCCAAAAGCAGTTGTTTACTTTGATTGCAGGTTGATTTAGATGTTAGGCCTGCTTGTACTACCTAAATGACGGCGCCTACGCGCTACACCTTGTTCGGCCCACTCTTCTTCGTTTTGAGTTGGCGGGCTCCATCTGACGTGAATGCGTTTATGTAATATCAAAAAATCGCCACACGATAGTTTAATCAACTTTTCGAACTCGAGATCTTAGTCAAACTTGGTGTTACGATGGTAGAAATGGAACAGAAGGCATGACGGCTAGTAAGTTACGCTTTACAGCACAAACTAGTTAGTTACGAACTGCAGCAAAGATAACACAGAAAATTTCGCTTAAAGCAGCTGAGTGGGGTTTTCTTTGTCCTTGACAGTGTCTAAATTTTAATTCCTGAGAAGTCCAATTCTTCGCTAAATTAAAGCGCTGATGTTATTTCTTGCACTTAAAGCTCATGGGACACCCGTTTGCCTCGTTTTTCTTGCTATGGTAATTAGATTTAAGATGCATTCGTGTCAAAATTCGTTATCTTCCGCCGAAACGTATCATCAAAAAATTAATCCAAATCCATAAAGAGGAAGAAAATCATAATTCACTACAGTGGAAACTGAATCCATTTGAATGCGCAATGCAATACTCAAACAAAACGAAGTGCGCTTTGAGTTAAAAAAAACTGCTAGGCAAGTTTGTTCATAACATCAACAAATATGTGTAGAATATATGGAAATTTTACCAGCTAAACTGTCGGACACTACTGAAAGTCAAAGGAGGTTATATTCACAGAACCTAGTATTTTAAAACAGTTTTAAATGGGTAGCCACCAGTTCGCTAAGGTATACATGTGCAATGAGATTGCTTAGGTTAGGTTAGGTTGAATAGGGTTGTAAGATCGTCACAAAACGACCCGTCGCCATAACGAGTGCGAGTGCTTAAAAACGTAACAATTCAAAGTCGTATGCACTGAAAGTTGATCTAAATTGCACCTGCAATATCTTATTCCTACAGCCCATGATAATTATTGTTCTCAAATAGAGAGAATTGTGATATACCTACCCTACATTCACCTTCGTACTTTTCGCAGCGTCACGGCCGGCGCCCATTACGGCGTTCATCAACGTTGCGGCAAAGGCTTATACAGTTTTTTTCCTTGCTTGGTTTCATACTCCACTATTGCCGTATCTGCAAATCTAGCGCCTGTTTATTATTCTCATTTTTATAATTTTGCAAATTTTCTATCGGAAATTTCTTCATGATATGAATCGTAGATTGGGGCATTCCGGAGATTATCTTTCCTCGGACTGTTTCTACTCTCATGCCGCGCTGATTGTAACAACAGTGAGTTCTCCACACGATCCCGTCGCGAAGTACATAAATACAGCAATGCAATAGCGCAGTGGCAGTTTATCGCGTATACGGTGTACCTTAACCTCTGTTCGTATTAAAAAATTGCACAAGTGAATACAAAATTTAATCACTACAATTCATTTTAAAGGCAGTTTATGGTTTCATCCATTTAGGCTAAAGAAGAACTGTCACAACTTGGCGCGCAATTGGACATTCGATTCCTACTAAGCCATCACTGTCATTCTACTGTTGCGCTAGCAATTTAACACCAATTCGGATACGGTTAATTTACTGGCAAAACATCTAAAAATCTCGAAATGACGGATTCCAGCGTAACCCGATGTCATTCGCCTCACTTCAGTCCGATACAGCATAACAGCAGTAAGTACTGTCATGTGCTTTCACACTACCATGCTCTAAACATTTCTATTTTTGCAGGCCAAACCGATACCTTGCATGTATATCTACCAAATAAAGGTTTCCGCACAATCAAATTCAATGAATCTACCGACGATGTACGTAAAATAATTGAACGGAGTGTGCAAAATATTTTACCCGGACAAAAAGCAAACTCACAAAGCTATGCATTGCGCTTGTGCAATGTTATTACCAAAGAAGTTGTCTGGATATCCAGAGACACACCGATGAGTCAAGTAGCTGCGCGCATCTCGAATCCATCGTGTTCAAATACAGAATGTCCATACAATTCGAAAACGGCGCCAACTCGAAAAAAGGAACAACCACAAAAGCCAGACAATGCGGATACTCACATCAACAGCGTTTGGAGAGCAGAGCTCAGAGTTCGTTATATACCAAAGAGTATAAAAGAACTCTACGAAAAGGATAGAATAACCTGCCATTTTTACTTCGATCAAGTAACAACCGCCGGACGCACGCAAAACAATGTACTTTTTAACTCGTCTCACATTCCTTGCAGGTTAAACAAGACTACATTAATTCTAACATAACAACAATTGACCTCGATGTAGCGATACAATTGTGCTGTTTAGGAATAAGGCATTACTTCAGGGATGTTATTAAAGCAGACGACAAAAAACACCACGTAGACTATATTGACAAAGAGATTGGATTTAAAACTTTTTTACCAAAAACTGTGATACATACCACTAAGCAAAAGAATCTTAAGAAGCTCATACAAACTGGCTACAAGAAAGTTTACAATTACTCTGATATTGAGTATATCCTTAAGTAAGGTTTCTTTTTATCAATAGATTTCGTGGATAAAACTTGTGTGATTTTAGATTTTTTGAGCTCGTGCAGACTCAGTACACGTGTGATCAGGAACAGTTTTCGGTTACACTCAGCTCCGCTTGGAATATTTCAGGAATATTATACATCGGACCGCATATTGGTGAGTTGAAAGGAATGCAAAAAAAAAAATGAATCACATAAAATGCTTCTTGTGTC
This sequence comes from Cheilosia variabilis, assembly GCA_951230905.1. Taxonomy (NCBI): domain Eukaryota; kingdom Metazoa; phylum Arthropoda; class Insecta; order Diptera; family Syrphidae; genus Cheilosia; species Cheilosia variabilis. The sequence goes on along the minus strand of OX579680.1, from coordinate 17,368,571 downwards.
CGCCAGGAATCTCCTATCTAACTCATCCGCAGGCAAAACTAACTAAGGTGGCCGATTTTCATAATATCGAAAAAATCGAAACTTGCATTTTACCAAAAGACAGCAATCAAATCGACGACACGGCACCACAGACAACGGATCGATTGAAGAGCTCGCAGAAACCTTCAATCAATAGTTACAATGACAAGTTGTCGGTCGAAAAGACAGAGAACTGCAATTGCAGGGACATTAGAACTCAGCTAAAAATGAAAACCAGCAGCAATGATGAAGATTTGGTAATCAACTGCATTGGACTCAATGTAAGTGAATATTTCAGGGAATTTCAGTCCAGTGGAGCATCCCGCTCCACTTTTTTTTTTACATTTTTAAGAATATTCGCCGTACAATTTTTGAGGCATTCTAGAAACGATTTGCAACTGCCCCAAAAAGATCTGCTTTAAGTTGTCCAAGCGGGGTGGAGATGGGCCTTAACTAATACGCCCCTCGTTGCAGTTGTGCACTCCAAGTTGCTTGAGGGCTCTTGCACTTGCACCCATCCAATCCGAAATCTTCCTCTTGTTTAACTAGGTCGATGTCGCTCCATAGCTCTTATAGTTCGCCGTCGAGTCTTCCTTTGAACCCCATCATCGCAAACGAGACCGAAAATCACTCGAAGGGGGTATTCTCTCTTGTGGATCGATGCTGATGTCCCATACATCGGGCACGTCTTCCTTGCACATGCATTGCTATATGCTCCGAACCTAGTCCGCTTCGGGGATGTGAGAGCTGCCTATGAACCATAAAATGATGCCGTCCTTTACAGCGACGAACGATACCCACTGACTGTAGTAGCTCACTTTATTCCAAACAAGTGACTTCCGCCTTCTGAGGAGCTCTCCTTAGACTCACATAACTAGTCAGTTCTCTCGAAACATGTATACATTCTTTTCGTTTCAGACTGCCGACAGCATTGCAGATTTAGTTGATGGATATTGTAGTCTAGTTAAAAATAGCAAAATTTCTCTATGGGATCGATCAAATAGCGCAGGAAGCAGTAGCGCTACGAACTCGTTAGACAAATCAAACAATAGTATCAATAAGTCAAAAGAAAAGAATGACAACTCTAATTTTAAGACAAACAAAACAGTCACAAAACAAAACGATCAACAGAACAATACTCCGAAACTAAGTGAAGACTATGCCGAAATCGGTCTAGTCGACGAAGAGGGCGACTACTCTACGCCAGCTGGTAAGACATACGGCCTGACTTGACTTGCTCCAAAGCAAACACTAAGGCATTCTCTCATTTTAGTTCGAAATTATGAACTGGACAGAGCGCAGATAGTGCTGAACGATATAATCGGTGTGGGCCAGTTTGGAGACGTCCACATCGGAACCTATTTTATTAAAGACAAACCTGCACAGAAAAAGAACTTCACAAATGGCGTTGATAGCGCTGACACTTTACCCAATAACGACAACAAGACTGGAGTCATACAAGTGGCTGTGAAAACATGCAAATCAGATGAAACCGAGAAATTTCTACAAGAAGCTTGTAAGTCTGTTTGTCAGTCTGTTTTTTGAATGCGAGTACACATTGAGAACCCTTTTGTTGCAGATATAATGCAGAAGTTCGATCATCCTCACATTATTCGACTGATTGGTATATGCAGCAGTGCGCCAATATGGATTGTCATGGAGTTGGCGAGACATGGGGAATTGCGTGCCTTCCTCAAAGCAAACAGCGAGAAGTAAGTATCAAACAAGAAGCAAACTTGTGGTTGGATATTTTGTTGTTTGTTTTATGACAAAATGCTCTAAAAACACTGCCGTCCTGAAATGTTAATTTGTGGCCTTGATTTGATTTGTTTTCGTTGCAGACTGAAGAGAGGATACCTGCTGTTGTATTGCTACCAACTTTCGACGGCCTTGAGTTACTTAGAGTCCAAAAAATTTGTCCATCGCGACATAGCAGCAAGAAACGTACTAGTCAGCACACCAACATGCATAAAGGTATCAACATCAACAAGCAACTGTCGTTTTTTTTTTTTTTTTGTTACTCTTATCAAATTTTTGCAGCTTGCAGATTTCGGACTATCCCGTTGGGTTTCAGATCAATCCTACTACCACTCTAGCATGTATATGCTGCCGATCAAGTGGATGGCTCCAGAGTCGATCAACTTCAGGCGATTCACTACAGCCAGTGACGTTTGGATGTTTGGTAAATTCACAGAAATTGTTAAATTGCAGCCGAACAGTAAATATCGCTTACAGGTGTTTGTGTTTGGGAAATCCTTATGCTGGGCGTTAAGCCATTCCAAGGAATCAAAAACAATGATGTGATAATAAAACTGGACAACGGGGAGCGCTTGCCGCTTCCAAACAACTGCCCGCCACGGTTGTATTCCCTAATGTCACAATGTTGGTCCTATGAACCGCTCAAGAGGCCAAACTTTAAGAACATCAAAGAGATACTCTAGTAAGTATAGCAATGTCTCAACCAGCGTGTGATATTCAACAGTTTGTACGTTGTAGTGATATTTTGGTTGAGGAGAAACTGAGCGATTCCGAAACGATGCGTCGGGAAAATCGCAGAGTTGCAGCAATGTCGTGGGGTGCCAGTGATTGTGTACCACCTCCGAAGCCGACGCGCATTATTTCAGGTGGCAATGGTAAGATCAAATGTTTGATTGTATGGAAAAACATAGTTTTGTATCGAAACTGTCGTTTCAGATACGTCTTTTCTGATGCCGACGGTTGAAGAGGGTCAGGGATCTCCGCTCACATACATAGTTGCGCAAAACTCCGCCGTCCTCGCTCGCCTAATGATGGAGAACGAGAATCGCAGCATCAATCCGTCTTGCTATACCACACCAGCCTCGGTATTTAATACTTTAGCCGTAGAAGTAGATCAAGCTAAGTCTAAAATTTCTAATAACATTAATCCGGCCGAAATGTCTCTGAAAACCACGAAAATCCCTGCTTCAGAGCTGCTCAAACTGGACCCAATAATTGACGATAACATATCAGTGGCGAAGGAGCAAAGTATGGGAATAGAAAATGCCCCCATCTTTAGGTCTAACACTCTTGACTCGCACTTGTGCTCCTCTCCCCCACTAACAGCAGTTTGTGCATCCAATATTAACCCGAATGACGCGGCCAATAGTTCAGTTGAAATCAAAAACCACTGCAACAGCGAAAAACAGTCCTCCATGGTCCAAGCGCCCAACAGTAGTTCAACTGTTTGTCAGCCCTTCTACGATCAGCAGTATATTCTTCATCAATATGCTCTAGACCAAAATCAACAGCAACACTACAAAATGAAACCGCTGCAATCGTCGAAGATATGCTCGCTGATTCATCAAACCGGGCAAATGTCGTTCGACTCGAGCGGTGTAAATGCAGCAGAGAGCTGCGAAAGGCAAGGCCGTGCGTTTTACGGCAGCCTAGATCGAAACCAACAGGCGCAGGCACTCAAAACGGTACAACAAGTGTGCATGCGCCCGAAAGGCGGCAGCCTAGAACGCAATCAGTCCATAGCCGACGTTAAGAACATGATTCGCAGCCGCACATTCCGCGGCGGAAGTCTTGAGAGGAATCAACAGATCGCCGGGCGTCGATCAGGTAGTCTAGAAGGCAATCCCAGCTATCAGGTGTATCGTTCGCCAATGAAGCCCACAATCGAATCAGAACAAGAAGGTATTTACGATTTTGGCGGAGCGAATGTGAAGAGCTGTGCGCAAATTATGGGTATGGGCCCCGCAAAGGTGGCTCCATCATTCCATACGTCGCAGCACGATTACCTACCGCCCTCAGCTGTGCCGATTACCCAACACTCTGTGTCTTACATGCATCAACCGACACACCCACCTTATATGCACTTTGCTAAAGGAGGCGGCAACATGAGCAACATGCAATGTTCACAAAACACGCTATACACCCCCATGATTCCAGGTATCAGCTACTTGAGATCCTGTGAGGGCTACCAGCAATCGTCACTACCTCAGCCGAATTCGCTGCCCATATTGCCCGAGAACGTACAATTGAACAGCTCTGTACTAAGTCCGCAGAGGGCAGCACAAATCATGCAACACCAGCAACAAGAAATATCTCGTCAGTATTTTGAAAACGATGTGCCCGATAGAGTTGCTTTCGAATCGGGATTTCAGCACTGTGAACCTTTTAGTCCGTCCGGCAATGATGAATGCATGCAGGTTTGCAGTTTGCCCATACCTTGCTGCTTGAGTACTTCAGTTTTTCGGTTTTAATTTGCGACTGCATTTTTCTTTTATATTTACTTCTGTTGTGGTATGCATTATGTTGCTCTTTATTTGTATGAGTAGTATTAATGGTGAGCATTTTTATTTTTCATTTACTTATGTCGTTTTCCATTGGGACAAAAAATCAATCATTTTTTTGATCTAAATCACTTTTCACGTTCCATTGGGCAAAAAACAATCTTTTTTTCGATTCGGATCACTTTTTGCAGATCTCGATATTTTTTCAGATTTACACATACTACCACAAATACCAATATATTTTGCACAGCTGTTTTACGTCATCCTAAGAAGTTTGCTTTCAAAACAAATGCGCAAAGTTTCGTGAAAAGTAAAATTAAGATAAACATAAAAAGCAATGGATATAACTTTGGAGGAATTACTATCTTCATTGCCTTTCTCATCATCTGGAAACTACGAATCACCGAAACTACTCCATTTGTATCTACAACAGGGGAAACATTTTTCAAGTCGATATCCATAGTTAATTTTTCCAAAAACGAATGCAATTTGAACAGCTGATATACCTGTCAAAACACGCACTAATCCATTTACAAAAGCAGACCAATTTCGTTGGATGCTCCATGAGCCGCGTTAAATCTGAGATCTGAAAAAGATTTTTGGTGGTCCCAATGGAAAACGACATTAGCCTGTCTCCGACTTTGGCGGCTTTGAAAGGTTGTAGCCACATTTGTCCTCCCTTCACATTTTCTGACTCTTTTTTGTGAGGTTCTGATACAGGTCACATGGAGAGTTTTGTTGTCCCTTTTGGTAGCTCATTTGCTTCCTGGTTACCGCTAATGCCTACGGGGCTACATATCCCTTTGACGGTTCTAATGTCTACTTGCCTTACCGAAAATCCAAACAATGCATTCGAGTCTGAAGCTACGATTACACGTGTCATTTTTCGAAGCAAATTCTGACATGCTAAAGTCACAAAAATTCTGCCATTCGGTGGTCACTTGTGTGGCTTTCGTGTGAATGCGCTGCGATAGCCCGCGTGTGAATAATGAAGTCGTTATGTCAAAATTTAGCATGAAAAGTGTCATGTGCAATCGTAGCTTTAGAAAGTTAACTGTAATAACGCGAAAACATATGGAAGCTCCTTAATGCCAGTACCACTCACGACGCGCGCCATGGAGGGTTATCGATAGACAAAACACCGACTCCTTTCTTGGCGTAGGCGGTCTCGTGTACAGTTCTATTGGCACTCTGTATACCCACATGAAAAACAGCTCGTGTGACATTTGCCTACCTCCTATCGCAATTGCAATTTCTGCTGTTCTCTTCGAGAATGATCGGAACGCACCTGTCTATTTGCCCATTGGGTCATACTGTTTAGTTTTCGGCCGAGGTACTCTTGGAGAAGTTCGGTGATCAGGGGTCGAATCGCCATTTCCGTGAACGAGCTATACGTTCACGGAATTAAGTTGGTTTTACATGTGAAACAGAAACAAATTTCGTCACGTAATGCTCGTTCACGGACAGTGCAATTCGACCCCAGTTCTCGATCCATTATCTGTATAGCATTAACTTTGGAGTGGGGCTCAGTCTATGGACCGTGGATTTTTTTTATTGCTGATCTAACTTTTTCAACAATAACATAAAAACATGTTACATTGTTAATTTTTTTTTTGTAATCTAGCACGTCTGTTATTATAATTTCGACATCTTATGGTAAAAACAAAAAATGCGTATTTTTTTACATAGTGCGCGGTACTAATAATCATTTCTAGTGCCCAGGCAAGATTTTACGAACTCACAGTGGCGAAATTACCCATTGCGACCTACAAACTATTTAGTCTGAAGGTTAAAAATGTTTTTTAGTAAGGCCCACTATGTATGCAATTTATATTGATATTGTAAACTGTAAGTTTTCTTTTATTTATAATTTGTAGTTGGAATGTTTAAGCATTTTTACTGTAGTAATATCTTTTAAATGTACCTTTAGTTTTAATTTCAATATTCTCCAACATCGATTGCGATATTTTCGTAACTGGAATTTCTTTGTAAACTTTTAGACACCTGCTCAAGGGGATATTAATAAGAAACATCATAGGCACCGACTCGAAAGTGATTCAGATAGTCCCTGGCTTATACAAGACGAAAATATTTTGGTAAGTACTTCAAATAGTCGGTAATTTTTCGAATCTAAATCTTTTCAGGGAGGTATTAGAGTTTTTGAAAAGATCGAGTCAAATAAGAAAAAAAATCTGTCGCTCGAAGAAGCTACAAGTCCATATATATGTATATATCGTTTGATTGCATGTTGTTGGTGTTTAATAGAAATAGGCCTAGTTGTTAGTGTGTTGGACTACCAAGCGAGGGGACCGAGAGTATAACTGTCACGAAAGAGCTTCTCAATTAGCCGTTTGGACTCGGCATAAAATTGTATATCGTTCCAAAAATGAAAAACTCACACAAACCAATGGTTGAGAGAAGCTAGGTCTATAGGATCCTCACGGACATGTTGCGTCACCTTTTTATACATTTATTTTAAATTAAGAGCAAAAAGGACTGTTCACATGAGCGCGAATTGCGAACAAATCAATTTAATTGTATTTATCAATTGAAAATTGAGATTTGTTCTACCACAAAAGCATTATATTTAATGGTTCTAACATCTAAAATAACAAACCTGAGTCTTAATTGATTTAAATAGCAAAATTTACAATTACAGCTAATTTCCCGCGAACTGAAAATGCTTGCCGCGAACTGTCACACTTTATTCACAGTTCACAATCCACACAGTCGCGATCATCAAACCCACGAATGAAAAATTCGTTCGAACTTAACCTTAAAAATGAAACTAAAGCGACTAAAAAAAGTTTTCATGTGAATGAAATCTCAGAAACTACGAATATTCGCTTGTTCGCAGTTCGCAATTCGCTCTCATGTGAGAGCGTCCTTAAGGGACGTTTTTGAAAAACCATTTAATACTATACATATTTACTATCTATCAACGTGCAAAGTTTCAAGTTAATAAAACTATAAGCTTGAGCTCAACTTGTGATAGACTGCTTTTATTTTCATTCTTATAACATCACGTATTTCGATTTTTTAATTGCACTTTCCAGAAACCAACACAAGAGGATATTGAGACGAAACTCCGTAAGCAGCAAATCGAAAGCGAGATCGACAGCAAATGGCTTATACAAGAGGAAAATGTGTTGGTAAGTACGCATGTAGTTCTTATAAAAAATATATGTTTCCAAAACCAATCAGCCCGTTGGGAAAAATATTCCGAAACGGAAGTAAAATCTGTTCGGAACTGGGGATGGGGAGTGCGTTCGGTTTCTCAACAATGGTTGCGAATTTGACGTTCCAAATTCCAATCTGTATTGTAACAACGATAAATCCACTCACTGACTGGTTTTATTAATAGGCCTGGTTTTTAAGCCTCGATCTCAGCAAAACAAAGTGAGGTAGGATTTTCAGCACGCAGTTGCAACAAATACTTGGCACTTCACGGTAGTTGCTGTAATTGCGTGCTGAAAATCCTACTTTGCTTTGCTTTGCTGAGATCGAAGCTAAGAAAAACACGTCTATTGTTAACACACACATAGAAAACGCTTATTTCCCAATTCACAATTAACGTCAGCGCGCTTTGACACGCGAATGCGCGTTGAGAGAGTTATGACAGATTGAAAGTTCGGTATGATTTTTGCCTAAAAAGTAGAACTTCAGAGCAGAGTTCTCAATTTTTTCTGTAGCTGTAATTTGTATGCACGAATTGAAAAAGGTTTCTCCAAAATACAAGATAATCATATATAACAATTGATATATTGTTCCAAATTAGAAAAAAGTGTGTTGTAACGGTTTTTGTTCGAAATAACTTAAATTTTGGTCTTCAGTTTGGTAAATAACCGCGCTTTGTTTATGTGTGCAGTGAGTGTCGAAGAGAGAGATGGTGCGGTCATATCATAACGAAAATGGAATATGATATATGAGACGTCTTATCGTAACCATATTAACCATCGTTAAGAAACCGAACGCACTGCTCAGATTGCGTTCGAAGTATCCTCCGCTTATTTACTAAAATATTCCGCAGCAATCAATTTTGGTTGTCGGAGGGAGTCGGGAAAAATTTGCCGTGTAACTGTCAAAAGTAGGTGATGCGGTATAACGCAATGCGGCAAGGTGCGCTATATGTTATAGGAGAATTTTTCCGAAAGATGTATCGGAACGGATACATCGAATGGAATATCTCCGATTTCGTACAATTTGGAGAAATTTCGGTTCCGATCGGATACCTCGATAGCGGTGAATTGTCCAATTTGAGGCTAACAGTTCAAAATCTTGTGTAGTATTCGATTGGAAATGGAGTTTTGGGTGAAATTCGAATTGAAGTAAAATGGAAGCTAAGTTATATATTCGCACGATTAACCAAAACTGAATTTCTGTTCGGTAGCACTACTTGTGCTGGACATCCAGGGGTCAGAGGACCGCGGGCAATGTCAATTGTAAACTTTTTTTAAATGTTTTCTTTGTCAAGAATATTGTAAACAATTTTTTGAAGAGAACCTGTTGAATATTTCCTCGACGTTCTAAAATAAAAAGTGGTATCCCAATTTTTATAAATGAAATGTTTGGATTCCCTTACCGATCAAGAGTTCAACGGTGAACCTAAGTTGGGCGCCATTTTTTTTTTATGGAAAACAACAAATAAGAACAAAAATAATTAACACCTTCGCAAAAGTAAAAGTTTTACCTCAGCAGTAGTAGATCTCGAGTTTGCTGCTGTTTAACAGTTGAATGTTTCGTTATATTTTCTAAAATAAGCTTGATCACCTTTTGTTTATCTTGTAATGATTTTGCTTACAGAAAAAACGTCTAAGTCTTATAATATCAAATACCGACCCTGAGACCAATGCGCACACTGACGATAATCATTCTTCCCATCAGAATTCACGAAATCCACACGATTGGCCGCAAACCCCACACAGCATGAATGGGACATCTCGACCTGATTCGCCCGGTTCCAATCCCGGTACTCAGAAATCGAATTCCTCATCAACGGAACGCATCGCAATGTTATCCTCCTCATCCGATGAGAAGTTTGAACAAAAAGCCAGAATGGCAGAGTTATCGAAAATGCAACGATCCCAACAAGTCCTAGATCGGACTAACGACGAGGTGTATGCAGCGACAACAAATGTTGTCCGAGCGATCATGGCACTGTCTCAAGGCGTCGAAAAGGCTATTGCTGTTGATTACTTGGATCTAGTTAGACAAGTCGGAATTGAGCTGAGGAATCTTCTTGTTTCCGTAGACAGATTGTCGACGCAATTTCCTCCACAAGTACATAAGTGAGTTAATCATAAGTTTTAACTATATGCCATGACTGACAGTAATGTTGCACTTTATTTGCAGAGAAGTGGAAATGGCGCACAAAGTGCTATCGAAAGACATGCATGAATTGGTGTCGGCAATGCGTTTAGCCCAGCAATACAGCGAAACGACGTTGGATGTGGAATACAGAAAGTAATTTATACAAATATTTTTATTTTTTATATTTTTTTACATAATAGGGTGCGGGGTGAACCAGTAACACAATTGAGATTAGCACTTTTCTAGGTTAACTTTCTTCAGTTGTTTGTCCCTTTCCACTTGTGACTGCTACCTTAGGGGAGATCTTCCTCTACTGTGTGATTCTCTTCGTACAGCAGCACTGGCATTATAAACAGTCTCCTTTCTTATTCAGAAGAAGGATTTGCTACACAGTTGCTTTCTCATGATTTGTGATTGCTGAGCCGAAATAAGGTCTATTCATATGAGAGCGAATGCGAACAAGCGATTATTCGTAGTTTCTGAATACAAATACCCTCGATTAAGTTTCATTTTTAAAGGTTAGGTTCGAACGAATTTTTCATTCGTGGGTTTGTTGATCGCGACTGTGTTTATTGTGGTCTGTGAATAAAGTGTGACAGTTCGCGGCCAGAATTTTCAATTCGCGGGAAAATAGGTGTAATTGTAAATTTTGGTATTTAAATCAATTAAAACTCGGTTTTTTTTTTAAAATTAGATGTAAGCTTAATTAAATATAATGCTTTTGTGGTAGAACAAATAGCAACTTTTTAATTCATAAACACAGTTAAATTGATTTGTTCGCAATTCGCCCTCGTGTGAATAGTCGTCTACTACCTCAAAGTCTAGTTCGTCGGTCTTAGGTGTAATTTCTTGTGCACTAAACCCATTAGCCGCTTTCGTTTCTATACACACAAACGAACCAGTGACATCTATATCAATATCAAAGTCTTGTAGAAAACATCCTCTATTACCCATATCTTTCTTCTTCTAACAATTCCAAATGACAATCATTTCAGAAGCATGCTATCAGCAGCCCATGTTCTAGCAATGGATGCCAAAAATTTACTCGATGTTGTAGATTCCATCCGAACGCGATACTCAATTGTCTGCCAGCGGCCTAAACAGCAACAACAATCTCAGCCATCATCATTCCAGACGGCAGCGACGGGCTCAAAGGAATTGCTTAAGTCAAACACGAATAACGTACCCCAGACCGAAATTCATCAGCATTCATCAACCACAACAATGCCAGTTTCCAATATAAACGAAGAAGGTTACCAAATAATGTCCAACGAAGGATATGACAGCAAAAATGGTGCTATAAACCGGCAAGTCATACAGAATTCAAACGCATCACCTATTGGTGTGTCTGGAATCTATGACAATGACTGCATTGTAAATGAACATAATATAGAAATCGACCCAAAGAAATCATCAATACCCATTGAGAGTAGTGGCAGGGAACCACGCGATGAAACACTCAGAATCGTTGAAGACAATACACATTTGTATTGCAATTTAGCGCGAACATCTGGAACGGAACAGCTCGTTCATAACTGATTTCAGTAAGGCTTCGCTTAGAATCGCAAATACAAATATTTAAATTTAATATATACACATAATACTGAGGGTCTGGTAGCTTTCCGGCGCAGAGCGTGCTACACGTTTTGCCTTTTAACAAGCAATATTTTCATATATGTTATCATAAGTGTTTTTTTTTTTTTTTGTGTTTGTGCAGCTTGCATAGACAGATAAGTAACAATTAACTTAACCGTATGAGTCTAACTAAACATCCAGAAACTCGAAAAGTGTGACTCGAATTTCGGAATACATTTTGTTTAGTTGTCGCAAAGGCATGGTGTAGTATAGCCCGCATTCGGTTAGCTACTGGCATCATGTATGTTAGTAGATATTGCATTACTAAACCTAACATTAGTAGCTGCGTTTGAGTAATATCCGTTCTGTATTACTAGCATTAGACCGGGCTTGCTTGTTGTTATTCAAACTGCCCCAAGTAAGGGCGTACATATTATTTTGTGTGTACAATAAAATGCGAATAATTTGAATTTTGAGAACACTTTTGGGAAACTATCGGAACGCCGTTGTCTTAAACTTTTCTCATCTGACTTGGAATGGACCAGGCTGTTGTGGTGGCAATAGTTTTTAAGACGATAATGCTCAGACGATCGTTGCCCGACATGTGCCGTTCACTGAATCTCCTCAACTGGACGAATGACATTCAACTTGCGCTGTGCGAAGGCGAAGGATTTCGATTCTAACTTTATCCTTTTGGGCAAAGGAATCAGGGCTGTACTTAGAGTAAAGCGGGTGACAATTTTCACTCTGAAGTCGATCTATTTCCTTAATGTATTTTCTACCTGTTTGTTAATGACAAGCAATGGATATCAACCCGCCCTATCTTTCGAGTGACATCAATATTGATTAGCCCCTTTATTGGCACGATACCATCAGCGAACACGCTACACCTCCCGAATGCGCCGTGTTGGAGCGGTTCTCCGAGATCTTCATAATCCACAATACCCCGAATGGGGTATTGTTTCCGTACTTAGCTATTGAAACACAAATTTGGCTCATCAATAAATAATATTTGTTTGGTTATGGGAAACAACTTAATCATTCTACCAAATAATATTTCTGTTGATACTGTCGAAGGGCTTCTTCAATCATCATTATCCAACTCATGTCCGTTTATGGGTCTCCGTGTTTCCTTCGCTTCAATGTTATATTCTTCTCAGTGCGAGAGCTTCCTCTCATAGTTATACAAATTACCCAAAAAATACGCGACCGAAATGTTACATCTTTTGACAGTTCCACGCAGCTCTTTATTCAAAAGCTTCCTACTAAATTTTACTATTTTTGGATGCATTATCGTTCGAAAGCAGATCTATTGGAAGATTAGATTAATCCATTTTAAATCGAAAAAATCGTCCTTTTCTTTGTTTTCTGTTATTATTGTGCACAACAAATTTCACATCGAAACGCAGCTATTATAGAATATCAAGTAAATTTTACGTTACTTAACAAGCATTTGTAATTTAGATATTTATAATATTTATGTATTATTTAAGTGGTAATCGTGATTTATATATTTTTGCTTTTTTGTTTGTTACTATAATTTAGGCAAGTTTATTGTTCAACACTTACTTTTGTTTCTAATTTTATTTTACAAAAACAAAATGAAAAACTCGAAAAAAAAACATGAAATTATAGTAATAATAATTAATAAAAATAATTAAGACGGCTTTTTTTATTGAGTATAAAACTCTAAACGCAGTAGTATCTCGCTAATGTGCATGTGATAGGAAAAATTCTCGCAGACCGAGAACAGTCAATTTTTTTTGGTAAAATAAGAGAAATGCAAAAAATATCTGGCAAATGATTTTTTGCATGTCTTTTGTTCGGTGCTATGAAATATTTACTTATTTATAAATTGCAATTAGTTAAGGTGAAGATGTGTTCAGATTGGAAACTGAATGTTGTAGAAAGGGATCCGAGAAAAATAACAAATCGATTAAGTCCGCGTTTGTTTGCACTATAAAAAGAAAAACATGTCGACAGTCCGCATTAGCGATCGTCCACATTACCAAGGTACTACTGTTTTACTATAAATATACACATTCGTATTCAATAAAAACAAAATAAAGAAAAAACAAAACTGAGCAGTATGAAGTTAGATTTTTATTTTTATTTCCATCACTGTCGGAAAAGGATATACAACGCAGTAAAAGAAAAACATTAATCGAATAGAGACAACAAGTTCAGTATACCAAAACCCAGGCGACGATGACAAGTTGATGAACAATAGTATGAGCAACAAATTTCAACCTGCATTTCTACAAATGTTTGTACAAATTTGACCATGGGTAACAGTTTTACATGCAATTGGATTTATTTTCATGACGACAACAATTAAGAACAATCAGTTTCCTGTAAAACCGGAGCTATGGGTGTAGTATTGCAAAATAATAGTTGTATGTTCCATTTGCAACATTATCTGTTGCATTATTATGGCGTGCAAGAGTATTTTTAGAAAATCATACTGGCAATATTAGGCCTTTTTTATTATGCTCAAATGATCTATATAGATCATGGATTTCCATTGGATCACGTACTGTTGTTGTGTACCGTGGAAATCAATGATCTATATAGATCATGTGGGTAAAATAAAAAACCCCTATTTAGAACTTTCTTCTTCACAGGAATCCATCATAATTTACTCTATCGAGGTTAAACAAACCTGGGGTGTCAGCACGTAGCTTGATACAATCGAGTTCAGTCGATACAATCTAGCTCTGGCAGCACCTAATTTGTTTCAATCGATTATCCTCGATTGAGGCAAATATAGTGCATTGAACAGATGTAATGATACGATCATCACTTCTGTTATGTTCACGTTCACCATCACCTTCATCCCTGATTGAACAGTTTACAGTTTGTGCAAAGAAAAGGAAAGAGAAGGAATGACTCTCTGGACAGAACTGTCGTTACTCCTGCAGTACAAGAACTAGTGCAATCCAGATTTTGCATCTAGGGACTTGATCGCATGCCTTCTTCAAGCCTACAACATATTAGTTTGCAGGCCTACTCGTTATAAGAGTATAAACCACTTACTCAGAACGTCAACCGTAACTAGCCTAAATGGTTCAATGTAAATCTTACTTATTTATGAGCTGCAAACGTAATCCTTAAATTGTTACCTACTTCGCAAGTTCGAACATCTTGTAGTTACCAATAGAATTCAAACAAAAGTCTGCTTACCAGAAATTCAATCGCCTAATTCCCTTCATAACTGTACTAAAATTATATTGTGCGCGACATCTACTAAGCTCTAGTCGAACTGTAGTACTTCCACTTCCAACCTGTTTCATATTCGACTGGAATTTATTTGTCCTGGAAAAATTTCCTGTTCACGCCAACAAATACCGTGCGCCGTTAGGTAATTGCTTGATTCATTTATTTCGAACTGAAATACAGTTTTGAAATTCTGTAATATGGAAGTCAAAATAAGCAGGTGCACAGAACTTTCCGAAAAGTTTGTTTAACTTTAACTGTTAAAAATTCATAACATGATAAAATTTTCGTTTGGACGTTTCGATATACATAAATGATAAAATCTTGATATGCCAAAAGTAAGCTATGGAAACATTTATTTTGCAATTATTTGCCCGCTTAAATTTTTTTGTAGACTTTTTGTGTGGTAACTTATCTAAGATTGAGCACGGCTTAGCTTTACTGCTTAGCCTGATTTTATCTTTTCATTTATGTGGTCTTAATTTAAGCGTAAAAAGCTTACGAAGCTTATCATAAGAATGGTTGCTGCACATTTTGCAACACTAATAGCCGTACGATTTAGGAAATATTGGTAGTTTAAAAATGCATACAATATTTTAAGCTTGCAGTGTTGTCAGATAACAAAAGAGAAATTAGTTCAGTAGAAGATCGGTATTTACTATCCGCGACGCGTACAGCTTGATGTGTATAAGTCATTCTTTTATTTTTGTATAATACCGATAAAAGACGAACTGAGTTCGGCAACGCAAAGGTGAATATACCTACTACAGAGAGCAAACTTCAGATTACATACTCGTGATTACGAGGACTTATGTATCAAAAATTGGCCATTTATGGGAGCCGGGCAAGTATCAACAACAGTGGCAGTTGTCAAACTGACAGCTATGTATATTGTCTTTGGGTTCTGTATAAACTTGAACTAATAATAAGAAGCAGACGTATCACAATCTCTTACTTTCTTTGCTGCTGCGCTGTCTAATGCGCAGAGGCCTCTTCGGCGAATATTAACGAAAGTTCGTGAAAAATCGGAATCATTTTTGTCCACTTTTCTGAATTTTGGGAAAATTAATTTATTCACTAATCGTTGCTACCATGAGCCGTTATTTTCAACACATTTGTGGCGTGCTGACGTCTAGTCTAAACAAAGCACCAACACACTCAATGAAACTGTGATATCATTCTGTGTGCACAAATGGATGCCAACCAACACAACTGTACAAATGTTGATTATTTTGGTTTTCCTTTTCTAATCAGAAAAAAACGCACCCCTTATGTTGGAAATCTTGTTGAAGAAATTCTCTGGGCAAAGTTTGCCACTTGAAACCTCTTCGCTTTATATATTCGCAGATATATATATAAATATTTGTAGCCATATATACTCATATACGAATAGATAAATAGGTATATGGCTGTTATTAAATATAAGTGCAAGTGAAGTAAAATCACGGTGTATTTACGGGGCATGAAGGCGTAATCGGAAGGAAAAATTATCACTGCCTCTGCCATATTTACCAAATAAGCGGAAAACATTTATTGGGCGCTTTTTTCGCAACAGAATGACGGTATCTGCACAACTCTTAACTTCATAAATAGGGGTGTACGGCTAGGAGCAATTATAGACTTCAAAAGCTGAGGATATGCACTGTATGTATGTACATATATATTTTGTTTTGATAGCTTCATGTTCAGTTAAAACAAAATGCACTTATAAAGGCTCTGCCAAAATAATCTTATTTTTTTTTTAACAAAATAAATGCATGCATGCAAAACGCTGATTGATTTAAAAGAATTTGCTGTAATAAATGGAACTGTATTCCCTCCTTAATTTCACATGATCACACCCATGTATATAGTCGACTTGCATTCGGAAGGCTTGTCTAAGTCTTGAAAAATTGCAAGGCATTCGAAAGAATATTTTTGTTTACATTTGCTAAAGGTTTTATACCGTATTCCCTTCGAAAGCTATTGAACTCGTGTGACAAACAAAAATGTCAATTCAGTCCTATTAGGGTAGTGCCGGAATAGCACATACGTTTTGGCACAACCGCTAAAAGCTGGAGTTATCGATGCACGTAGGTATGCATTATGTGCGAAATTGTTCATTATATACAACAGGGACAGTATATTGAAGTGATGGGCAAAATAAACCACAAAATTTTACTGGGTTTCAAGTATAAAGTTTAAGATATGCAGTAACAATAATTAATGATAAACACTCCCACCAAACCAATTTCTAATCAATTTATACGATCTTAAAAAGTGCCGAATCGGTGGCATGTGATTAAAAAAAAATTGCAATATGTAATGACAGGAGTCATCTACATTTCGTATTCAATTTATAGGCATTGAGTTGACCTCCAACTCCCCTTAGTGATGATTTTAGAGGAGTCCATAACTACTTACTAAAAAGCGTGTTAAATTTCGGCAAACTGCCGAACATGCTTGAGGTTATTTTATTCAAAAAAATGTATATCATTAAATTGGATCTGAAGGTTTCGTTTCGAGCTAATCATGAGCATGCCTAGACAGCGTCTTTGGTACAGATAATATACCTACCGGGTATTTAGCGTAGATGTTAATCTTTAAATAAAGCTTTACTTTTCTATTTGACTGACGTTATGGAAGTTATTTTAAAGAGGTTTTATCCCGTCAAACTGTATAA
This sequence comes from Cheilosia variabilis, assembly GCA_951230905.1. Taxonomy (NCBI): domain Eukaryota; kingdom Metazoa; phylum Arthropoda; class Insecta; order Diptera; family Syrphidae; genus Cheilosia; species Cheilosia variabilis. The sequence goes on along the minus strand of OX579680.1, from coordinate 17,351,531 downwards.
CGACCCGAATAAAACGACGTGGACCCGTGGACTACCGGCCGAACTATATTATAAGACAGCGGGAAACTACTTTGTAATTGAGTCTGCTCGATGAACCGCAAGAATGACGAACTGAAGAGAAGAAGATCCCGTCGGCTGTACTGAGAGCTGTGTAAACGCCTGAAACCGTTCGTCAACGAGGTGATTTATTGTAATTTACAGACTCGCCCTATCATAGCTCGTCGAAAAAAATCACATGTCTATTATCGCTCGCTGATCTATTAAGGTTGGACATAAACTCACCGAGACTTGATGTCAAAAATTGATTTCGTTTTCAGGATCTTACTTAAAAATTGTGCGAAAATAGTAAGCAACCGCTCGTCCTAGGTGGCCAATTATAGAGCGGAATTCCCTCATTCAGCATGCCTTTATTTGAGTGCACGCACAAGTGGTAAAGACCTGAACTACTGGAGGCAGTTAACAGTTAGCACCAAAGTGGTGGGTGCGGGCACAACAAGTAAATCAAAGCGTACCTTTAATAATGGTTTTATATCATTAGGAACAATAATTACTAATATCAAATATCAAATAACATTATTAGGTCTGCATAACGATGGCTTTCTTCAGTGACGACACATTTGACAATATTAAAATAAAATGCTCAAAAGTTGTAAAAACTCAAAAGGTATAAGAGCCATTAAAAAACGAATTAACCATCTGAGAACTGAACATTTTAGTTGCCCCTGTCACCAAAGTAAAAAAAAAAAAATCAAATCTGTCCAAAAGACAACTCTATCTTTATTTGTTTATTTAGAAACTCTGATTAATGTTATTATTTTTACACATTTCACAACATTTCACAACAATTGGATAATTTGTGGGTTTCTTTTGCTTTTTTTTTTTTAGAAGATCAGCGGCTCTTCCAGTGATCACAACTTGTATCTTGATGTATATGCATTTGGGGTAAATTTCATGAAAGAATGTAACAGACAGGAGTCAAAATTAGTTACCCAGCACATTGGGGGGTCGGGCGCATGCCCGTACCTCCTGCAACTGACTTATTGGCGACAATTAGCATGTTCGAACAACAAATCAAATCGGAGCCATTGACTTACTATTCTACGTGTCCCCCACCTCCGCAAGAGGCCCATCAAATCCGAACTCAAAATTCACATCACGTTCAACAGCAACAACAACAAGGTCAGCAAGCCAATCAACACCAACAGCGATCAGTAATCACAACAATCGACAATAAAAATAACGTGTTGCATTCGCAGATTTTGCTGGTAAGTAATTTAGATTGGATAATTTTGCAATTGGACGCAAATTTTGGTTGTTATATTTAAAAAAAACCAAATCAAGTCCAGTTTTAACCTAACAGCTTGCTCTTCGACAGGACAGTGCCCACCTACGGGCTGCTTGTTCTTGTATGTTTCATTCTTCTGAAGTGTAAATCATATGTGTTTTGAAATTCTTGTGATCTAGGGTTACCATCCTTATTTTTCCTATTTATCTACATAAATCTTCACTTCTATCGCTGTTTTTGTTATGTTATAATTCTCGAATATGATAAATGTTTGAATGGCTATTCTGTTTTTTTTGCCAATTTACAGGCTCAACAATCAACAACGCCCTTATCTGATGTTTCCGATGGACTAAAACCCGAAATCATCCAACCGAATGTCATGTCAATATCATTATCATCTACAAACAGTACTGGATCAGGACAATCTAGAAGTAAGCCTCAAGTATGTAAAGTTTGTGGCAAAATGCTTTCTTCAGCAAGCAGCTACTACGTACATATGAAGTTACACTCCGGAACAAAGCCATTTCAGTGCACAGTAAGACGACTTTTATATGATGCACGGTCAGTTAGTAACATTGATTTCATTTAAAGGTGTGTGAAGCTGCGTTTTGCAGAAAGCCTTACCTTGAAGTGCACATGCGAACTCACACAGGCGAACGACCGTTTCAGTGTGAATTGTGCCTAAAGCGATTCAGCCAGAAATCTTCCCTAAACACTCACAAGCGTATTCATACAGGTAGGATTTACCAAATGTTTCTAATTTCTACAACAAAGAAAAAAAAAATCCAATATTTTCCATATCATTGCTAAGAATTAAACGAAAGTAGTAGGTCTGTGAAAATGTTATATTTACCTCCGTGCGAGATCATTGTCTTACGCACAACGAAATATGCAAATCAAATCTATCTCGAAGTGCTATAGATTCGTATTTATGGCAGTGGATCTACTGCAACTGCTGCAAAGAGATGACACTAGCACCTAGAGTCATCGGCAAAAGTATTTTCCCTCTTAAAGGTAAAATGAGATCATTTGAGTCCCATTACTCGACAGGTCAGACCTTCTTCTCGTTAAAGTGTGATTTTGTGACTGGCAAAAGTATGTTGACGAAATCATTTTTCAACGTTTGTTTGGCGAAATATGTACTTATCGTTTGAATTCAAAGTTCTTTTGATAGATTTATTGTAAACAGGTCTTGACTAAAGTATGGAGAAATGGACGGAGTTAAATATGGAAGATCGAGCAGCCTTTGTCTCAAAGTACGATTCCAGTGTTTCTAATAAAAAAAAAACAAGGGAGGAATTTTGAATTTATCGAGCCAAACTGTAAATTTCCCTATTAATACGCACAAAGGAGGACACTCTGTGCAAAATTTACCTCGCTCAGGTAAAAGAACAAAAAGTTATACCAAAGGAGATAGACATATTTTTTGAGGGAGTTGATTAAAAATCCCGTTGGAGTGAAAAGAATGTATTAAAACCACAACTAGCAAGAGGTCAATTTAGAATTGAATTGGATTTGTGGACTTATGTTATAAGGAAAGTACTGGCAAAAACAAAATCAAGTGGCTTAAATCCGCCCAAGAGTATAAAAGTAAACCAATAAGTTTCTGGAACCATGAAAATGAAGTAGCAAAAACTTTAGCCAATCAGGCATTTCAATCTGGCGATATCCTAATCGCGCAGATATTTATTCTACAACAGGATAACACTCTTTGTCATAAAAGCCGAACGATGATGCAACTTTTGCGGGATAATGAACTAGAAACTAGTAGAACCAGTGAGTTCCACCACCTCGTGTAGAAAAAGTTGTCTCAGCTAAAAAAAAAGCTTAGGAATAGCAAGGCCGCAGGCTCTGCTGCCTTACCAGGGCAGCTCTTTAAATAGGGTGGCTATGTTATGGTAGGACGCACGCACATAATAATCAAACCAGTATGGCTTTCCCGATGACGAGACTATCTGGTCCATATGCCTTATCTACAAAAAAAGGCGATTATATGTCTCGCAAGAACTATCGAGGCATATCCCTGCTTAATGTCGCACATACGATTCTATCCAACATACTGTGTGAATGTCTCAAACCGTTCTGCGACACAAATCGGCACGTACCAGTTTGGATTTTAGCCCACCAAACCATTTTTGAAAAAACACAGTTCTGAGATGGCGTTTATACTTCCTACAAAAATGCTGCAAATACTACGGAACGTTATTCGGGCTAAAGGCGGGTACATTTTTTATTACATAATTTTGTTTTGCTCCCTTTTCCATTTTTTAATTATTTTCTTATTTTAAGTAGTAAAAAAAAATGTTATTTTTCAAAATTATTCCAAAGTTAAGGTCTTTTTAATGAATATAAATAAATCTACTTAAAAATAAAAGCTATAATCTATTCAGCTGTCAAGTAAACACGCTATACATTTGTAACTTTTGATCTTGTCAAAATACTTTTGCCGGTGACTGTACGTATATATTTCAGAGTTAAAAACGATGGCCACGCACGTCTCCCCATGAAAGTCGTGTCCAACTAGACTGGTATATTATGAATGTGTAGAAACAAGGGTAGAATGCAAACAAAGTACACTGAAAATCCGCTTTAAAATTAATTCTCCCATGGACTTGACAGTTTCCACCGCATTGCGCTTTCTATGCAAACGACGAATCATCATTTCATTCGGCGGTGAAAAACTGAGGAATTTGTTTGTGATTTCGACTTCGATTTCCCTGTTCGCCTTCCTGCCAAAATGTGTTTCATTCCAATCACGTGTTTTGTTTGTGTAATTTCATGGGCATAATAAACACCCCACACAAATGGCTGGATTTGGTAATTATCTAAAAATGGGAAAGCCAGGACCCAGGAGTACCATTGAAGTGTAGTTCTCCACCATTATTATTGAGAAATCATTGATGAATTTATTTTAATAACCTCTTAAGAACACAACAAACATTTTGCAAACAAACACTTTGGTTGGCTTATAGCTGTTTCAATTATTGATTTCGCAAAACGTAAACAAACAACAACTAAATGTCAGACTACGACTTGCTTGTGGTAGATCTTAGGTAACTGTACAAAGAGATCGAGGTTCAGAAAACGTGATTGTTTGCTGTGACAATTAAACATGAAAAGTGATGAAGCGGTTCCACATTAGAATCCTCTGAGGTTGATGTTATTAAAGTCATACAAAAGTACGGGGGAACTAAAAGCATGATTTGAAAAGTTTAATTTTGCATTGGAAATCCTAACCATAAAGTAAAACGAATTTTCAGTGAAATTTGCGAACGTTTGGATTTATTTAAGAACCGGATACTTTCTCTAATAATTTTGTTTAGTTCGTAAGTAGATACTTTTGTTCCAATTGGAAAAGTGTGGGTCTGGCGTTTTATTATAGAGGGAAATCCCATGATTTACTTTGGATATACTTTTTTCTACAAATCAAATATTCAAACCGAATTGTTGAGACTGGATCAATGCAAAGTATGTTCCCTTAGGTATAGGTAGAAAACAAGTTGAGCTGGAAACTCTGAAGCGAAACAAGAAAGGAACCACCGATCTGTAAGGAGAGTATCGTAAGCAAATGGGGACTACAGCCTACATTGTCTCTATATGTAACCGTCGTCAGGCCAGTATATTCTGCAGTCCGCAAACTGGTCAGTTGTATATACGATCTTCTTACGCCTTCCTAAACACTGTAAAATGTTCACGATTGACGATAAAAGATGTGCCTTTCTCAATATTACGAATTCTTACTGAATGCCGTTCCTTAACTCGAAAAATTTGTAAAAAAAAGTCCCTCTTCTGGGAATCTTATGAGTTTTTATTCAACAAATTTCTTGACGTAAGAATTGGAAAAGCTGTCAGTCACCCTACTATTGACAGATCGACAATGAGCGACCGCTAATCGTAAAATGTGGATCTTGATCGCAATGTAAAATCAAAAACACAGTACAAAAATCAAAGATCCACTATGTATAAAATACACATCCGTCGACCAATAACCGGCAATCACAATAGGGCTCTAAATGGGACTGCAATCGCTGTGGTCTGAACCTAACCTCAACTGACCTTACCTCGAATGAATAACGCTCAGCTTTATTGCTTCGAAAAGACATTTTAATTTAATGGTTTAACTTATTATGTATATGTTTATAGTCTGACCGAATGAACTCACAATGGAACATTTTTCATTTTTGATATAAAATTCCCCTAGAAAATATTTAGAGTGAAGGCTGAAAAGAATTATTAGTAAGGCCCCATTGATGATGCATGTGTCCTATGATTAGAACGCTTCCGCCGTACTAATAACAAATTTCAGTCTCGTCTTTAAATTTGCGGAAACTCACATGGACAGCGAAAAATGTATGGAAAATGTCACCAAGCCACTGTGAACTAATAAAATTTAGAAGAAGCTACGGAAACACACTTATCTTCCATCTTGTTTTAAGTTTTTTTAATTTTGTATTGTCAAAGTCCGCGATACCAATAATAATTTTCAGTGTCCAGGCTAAATTTTTCCAACTCACAATGGCACAATTTTCCATACAAAATTGCATATTGTAACCTAGAAAATTTGAAGGTTAAAACTGGTTATTTGTAAGGCCCTATGACAAGACCTGATCAGATTAGAACTAGATGTTCAATAAAACGATTTTTGCTGTTAGTTTTGTGGATTTAGAGTTTTTGATAGCCAGATCCACCAAGAGCCTGGCAAATTCCGTCTTTTCGAGAGCTGTACGCATTTCTTCGCTGATCGAGATATGTTTGTGATTTTAAATACTATATCTAGGAAATTGAATTTTTTTTAATTATTTCACTAAAACTACATTTCTTGTAACCGTAAAAATCAGGGAACTAATAGTTTTCAGATCCGAGATTTTCAGTTTGTATTTCCTAGAGGGTGCTAGTTCGCTTGTGGCTTTATGTACAAAACCGCATCAAAAACAGTGTCTCCTGGTATTGTAATTGTTTTCAGACTTTTTAAGCAATTCGATTCCGATCGCCTCTTGCCTTTGTTAGAATTTTTCAAGTACCCTGTGCACTCCACGATACAAAATACTTATCGAGAACGTTTCTCAACTTTCCCTTCTTTGCCCTTCTCTCTTTGTGCCGTTAATAAATAAAAATGTCCATGGCTAGAGATAGAGACGAGATGTTATTTGTCAAAACATTGAATAAAATAATTTAAGTCATGGGCGCTCACTGAATAGAAAAAAGAAAGCGAGAGAGAGAGAGAGAGAGAGTTACAATTGGTTAATAATAATGCTTGTTTTGTATTTGTGCTTTTGTATATTAACATACCACTGTTTATTCTAGGTTATTGGAGCATTCATAAACCGTTCCAGTGCAGTCAGTGCAGTTCATCATTTTGTCGGAAACCATATTTAGATATCCACATGAGAACACACACTGGCGAAAAACCATTTCAATGTGATATATGTTTGAAACGTTTTACACAAAAATCCACTTTAAATATCCATAGGCGGACACATTCGGGTTAGTTTCCCTGACACAATTTTGTCAGTTTCTCTTATAAATTAAGCTATAAAATACATTTACTTTTTTAATAAATGTAGTACTACACCCTTTTCATGAAATTTACACAATTCATAGGTACACATTTTTAAATTAATGTTTTATTAAATTAAATACAGTCATTTATTTTTATATACCATTTTCGGAGTAAATGAACCTAAATGCTGCTATTCGTTGTCTGTATTTCCAAATAAGTTTATGATGGGTGAATGCGCAATGCAAGATTAACCATTCGTCACCTTTGTATAAAGAAAAATGGTAGACTGAAAGTTGTAATTCTTAAGAAAATAAAAATAAAAACCTCTGCCGACATCTACTTTTGTGACAATCCGATTTGCAGGGAATATTGTGATTTGAATAGTCGTTTTACGGGAATTCAGTGAGTTGGCTCTTCAGCTATAGGGTCAGAGACTTTTTCAATTTCAACAACAGTCGCAAGTTTATGACAAACTAAGTATGAAATAGACCGTCAGCTCGGACAACTTAAGAGAAAGAGAAACTGATTAGAAGCTGTTTTCCGTGCTACTCTTTGGGAAAAATGTTAAAGTAAATAATCCGCACGCATACACATAGTCACCTGATAGTTCATTCAGTTTTTTGTTTTTATTACACCTCCCGCCATTAAGATTTTATTTTTGCTGCTTTAAATGTTTTCACTGATAGGAAATTTAAGAGAGTTTTATTTTCAAAATTTGCGGGGGGAATCGGGTAGGTGCGCGGGAGAGCTGACGTTCTATTTAATGCTTAGTTAATGTTTATGATTGACTGGTGCGCAGTGACACGCAGCTATCGAAATCGATACATAAGTCAATACAAGTGAAGTACTTATTCAAATTACAAAGTGCCAAACAGAGAACAAAATAACAGTATTAGAATCCCGCATACAGACTTGCAAGTTCATAAGTTTACAGTCGGTGTCAACAAATTATACGAGCGCAATTGACACGCGGCCTTAGAACACATTTGATCTGTTTCCTAACGATAACAGACCTTTATTATTTTTCCCACATGATAAAATGAAATCCAACTGTTGTTGTAAGCAATCAAAATCAGTTATCTATACAGATCATGTGGGAAAAATAAAAAAAGCCGAATACACTCGAACACATTAGCCAATTAAGTCAAACTGCGTTTCCTTCTGCCCAACTTTTCCGTAAGGGATTAAAGTTTGACTTATTTGTTATCCATATAAAATTCCCCATTGTGACCTACAATATATTAAGCATGAAGGTTAAAAATGATTATTAGTAAAGCCCAGTGATTTTTTCTCAACACCCTCGTAATGAATGCGTTTGTATTTATTTATTTAGACGAACTGAAAGTGGTTTATATTTTATTATACAATGGGGACGGTCAAGTTTCTAGTTTAGTAAGTCTGACAGCTCTCTCACTAGATGAAACTCGGCCCTGATTGGGGGAAATCGGTCGTGAGAGCAGATGTTTCAGTTGGCGTTTATGGAGGGGTAGCCGACGAATCTAGTCGAGAAATTCGTGACTGAGTACTAAGTTGACAGTTCTCATATGTGGCTGACGTAGAAAACGTGACGTTCCCGACCAATCTAGTTTTTGCGTTCAGGTTAAATCTTATCCAGACCAATCTACTCGACTTAAGATAACTAGATTCTTGAATGTGGCCAATGGGGACGTTCAAGTATCTAGTTTATTTAGTCTGACAGCTGTCTGACTCTGAATAGATGTATCTCTCTTTCGATTGGCTGAAATCGGTGATATGAGTAGCTATTTCAGTTGACGTTTATGGAGGGGTAGCCGGCGAATCTAGTCAAGAAATTCGTGACTGACTACTAACACTAACACACACACTGACAGTTCTCAGTGGCTGACGTAGAAAAAGTGACGTTCCCGACCAATCTAGTTTTTGCGTTCAGGTTAAATCTTATCCAGGCCAATCTAGTCGACTTAAGATAACTAGATTCTTGAATGTGCCCAACAGATCTTTTAAAAAAATGATGGTGTGGTGAATAAGGTAAAAGAGGTGCGGACGAATTTGGAGAAAAGACTTTTTCATAACGTGACGCTCACGTTAGGTCTGTTTCTGTGTTGAATATTGAAACAGAAAATTAAAAAAATTTACGGGAACGGTTTGACAAATATAAAACTGAAACGTCAAAACGTAAAAAAATGCGCATTGTGAATGTAAACTGCTTTTTTGATGCCAGGCATTTGTTAAGCAGTTCTTACTGCAGATCAAGTTAAAATTGGCAAATTATTACAAAACATATTGCGCCGTACTAATAACAAACTCTAGTCTCGACGTTAAGTATACGGAAGCTCACAACTGCGAAATTTGTATGGAAAATGTAGCCACTGTGAACTACTACAGCTTAGAGTCGTAATTAAAAATGTTTATTGGTAAGGCGCATTATTTCACTATCTATTTCATTTGGCGGTTCAAATTGAAGTGTCAAATCATAACCATTCTCGCTGCTCTCTTTGCTTTTGTTTGCGCAGTTGATGCGTTCACAATGCGTTTTGGAAAAGTTTACATTGCATCATAGTAATCAGCTTTTGTTTTGGAACGCTTGATTAAGCAGTAATGCACAACTACTGTGTTTTGGAATTCAGCCATGCATAGATGTGTCAGGTATAACGAGGATCACGTATACAATATTGGCCAAGAGTGTTTTCTTTTCATTGGTATAAGTAGAACTATAGCAATGTTTTAAAGTGTTAGCCATTATTATTGCCCTTCCTACGCCTGTCAACCAAATTTTGCAGTAGGTATTCAATAGTTTGGGGCTTGATCAATATTGTATTTAAGTGCGCTGAGTTTCCTTTAGTTCAAGAAAAACTATTCTTTTGCTGTCGTGACGTTTGGGCGGGGTTGCGTTGTTGGTCAAGCTTTTTTAGTTCAACACGGTCGCAGTTGCATATTTAAAACTACTGTTGTACCTATCAAAAAATGTCAACCATTTCCGCTGGTCACGTAGTTCCCATTCATTCTTTTCTTAATTTGTTGTGTTCCACCTATTTATTGCTTGGGTCGTGTGCTTCTTTATCCAACCTGTTGTGTATGTAACAGTCTTTCTTGTAGAGAATTGATGCAGTGAATAAAGAAAATTCTTTCCACATGAGTGGGTTAAATGCAAATATGGTTTCTGTACAAAATTATAGTAATTTCGCATAGTTTGTAAAGAGTGTTTATGCACATTCAATAGTAGAAGTAAGCGAATTATACTACTCAACTGTCACCGGTTCAACTACCAAGTCATGTTAACACTTTTCCACTGTGCCACGTTTTACGAATTTTTGGTGAAAACCTGTGAAATCCGCTCGAAACTGGAATACTATTTTAGGTCGCCCTATTCAATAAAAACTCTATTTAATCAAATTGCCGTAGGTACTAATTTATCTTTGCACAAGTGGTTTGAAATATTTCGATTATTTGAATAAATTTCTTCGGCCATTTAATTCCTTGGAAGCAACACAATTCCGTGCTTTACAGAGAACAGAGCTTATTCCTCTAAATAACGTCATCAGTTTGCACAGTTAAATGAATATTTTTTATATACATATTTGTGGGAACAGTTTCTTTGACAAATGGTTACTTCCCTTCAGATAGAAATGTCCAGTCCGAAGTTGTCCTTCTCAAACAAACAAGTTGTACCTTGTGTTATATTGACACCTTTACCTTGATCTTCATTAAGCTCCACGGCAGTTGTAATACCTAGTTACGTTTAATCCGAATATGGTGTATAATGAATGATAAACTTTATTCTTAGTCCGCTTTTTTGTATAAAACTTATAAATTCACCGAATATTGTGTTTGTTTTCTCTTTTTTTATTTAAGTTCAAGATCGCCCCTTCCAATGCGAACAATGCCCAGCGACATTTGCACGCAAACCTTACCTAGATATCCATATGAGGACGCATACTGGTGAACGTCCATTCGAATGCGATGTGTGCCTAAAACGCTTTACTCAAAAATCATCACTAAATATTCACAAAACTGTTCATAATGGTAAGAATTAAGATAAAAAACTTATACAATTGAATCATAATTAGTATTGTAGTTTTGTCGCTACCACGGATCTTGTAATTAGTTTTGATTTTTAGATACAACTCTTAGGCAGAACGCACACTGATCTTGTACACTAATGAGGGAGAGACACATGACTGCAATCAGCCTTGCCAACTATTTATGAATCCAGTTTTTTTTTTTTTTTATAAAACTCACATAGAAAATTATAACACGGCAAATCATTCGTGGCTTCTAAGTCGTCAATCGTCGACAGTTTGTTGGCATAGACAGTCTTGTTTAAACTCTTGACTGTGGTGACATATAGTTTGGGCGGCAGTGCGGGACATATCGTTGAAAGCACATACCTTACAGTTTGAGTAAGTGTGGGGTCTTGAAGGCAGGTATTTTGTACTTGGTGGTAAGGAGCATGAGTTCAGTTTTACACGGACCCCTGTTCTTGGCCTAGAGCTCTTACTACAGTTTTACTATGATTGTCCGCTCTTTCTACGTATGTCTAAGAAGGCGTATTGTTTGTGCAATCCCTCACTTAATATTGGGGTACATGTTTGGACTGACAACCTTTACGGTATCCTGTTCTTAACGCTTACAAACATTTTTATTTTTGGGGGTACAATATTTTTCAAAACCTTGCGGTGGTTTGTTTCGAATAGGACAGAAATCCGTCATCGATTTGCTAGGAGAACTGATGAGAAATACTGTGCTTGCACAAGGTGGCGCAAAAGTTGTCATCCGATGTTCTTTGGCTGTACATTTTATGAATGAACTTTCTACTTTTGGATTATGTTTATTTGATGAATTACATTTGATTTCTTTAAGTCGTGAAAATGATAACGAACGCCAGAATTGATGACCATTCGGTCCCGATTTATGGCATTTAGCGTCATTCTTGCCAGTACCTCCTGGTGATAGGTTCTCGCATTCTTGACGGATATTCTCTTTAATGGTTTCAAGATTCTGAGGTTTGTTGTCATCGCATCGTGACTTCAAAAAAAAACCCAAAAATGAAGCCTGGAATGGTTAAATCAGGCAATCTTCTCGGCCAGTGCAAATCGTTAAAAAAAAAAGATTGGGCGATAGCCCAATGGGCAGCCCTCAGAATTTCGGTTGCAGCACCTTGCCCCTGCAGGTTGGGAGAAAGTCGTTGAGCATGGTTATGCAGCGTCTGGTCGATACTCCGGGTGCCTCTGCGACATCTTCAGCCCCATCTGCGATAGTCTTACCACAGCGGCTGCTCTGGAACCGGCCAGAACTGCCAGCATCTTGCGGTCCTGCCGGTTCTTCTAAGTGAGTGGCTAAACGTCGTAGTGCTTGCCCAGGTGGTGTAGGACGACCGGGAAATGTGTGCCGAAATTCAAACTCCGCCAACAACACCGACCTATACCTATAGCGATTCATGTCTTGTTGACGTGTATTTTGTATTTTTTATCTTCACAAATGTCAAAGTAGATTGGACATGTGTCGTCATTTTCAGAAATTATAGCATCTTCCCTCCCATGGGCTACTGACTTTTGCGCCACCTAGTACATTAAATATGCAATTTGTCCCTAAAGCTTTTGTTTCAAACAAGCGAAGCGTTTTGTAACAGTGTCGAATTGTGGAAATATGTTTCTATGATCTACTCTTTCTGCATGAGTTAAAAGGTGTAGGTCATAAAAGTTTTTTCATAAACAATATAATATACAGATTTGGAAGGTTTTTTTGAAAAACCCTTAAAACGCTTTGAAAGAAGGCGAATAGTTTCTATAAAATACGAAATTTGATCTCAGCTTCGCGTAATAAAATCGGTTCGCAAGCAGTACAAGAACGTCAAACTCAAAACGTTGAGCGAAAAACTCACAGCAAGTGTATTTGGAGAGCTTTTTCCAAAAGAAATTCTACTGTCCGACTTCTGTACTTTCAAAACTATTTCAAAGGCGAAAACTCTGAGTTTTTTGTGTCAGGATTGGTGATTTTTGGTCCAGTTGTAAAAACCAAAAATCTACAAATTAGTATTTAAAAATCAAAACTACCTGTTCCCTTGCTTCTGACAAAACTGTTCTCCATTGTCATTGTCATATCCTTTAAAAAATTTATGAAATTTTACTTATTTTAATACTTCTTAATGTTTCTTATATTTGCAGTAGGCATACGGCCATTTCAGTGTACACTTTGCCCGGCTGCGTTCGTACGGAAGCCTTATCTTGATATTCACCAGCGGACTCACACTGGCGAGAGACCTTTTGAATGTGAAATCTGTTCTAAACGATTTTCACAACGATCAACATTAAACATACATAAACGAATTCATACAGGTTAGTCACAAAAGAGTTATTTTTTCTGATTTAAATGTTCATACTCGGCAAACAGATATAAATATAAAGATGAATTTAGCTACCAATTTTACCTCTAACCACGATAGCTTTATTTTGTAGAATCCCTAAAACGTCATATCGTCGTCTGATAGTAAAGTAAAAGGATTGAGTACTTTTTATTAAAAACATTTACAAGTTTTCTTCTGTTGTTTTTTTAACTAACTGGTTTATGTTGTGGAAGAAAAATGATGCGTCTGAATACCCGCTTTTTCAGTGGATTTTCAGAGAACGTTATGCACTTTAAAAAAGGGATCCTTTCTTAAAAATGAAAATGACAAGCATTTTGATCTAAACAAAATGGGGCTACGCCATTTTTTGTCCGTAAATTTAGTTCTTATTACAAAACATTGTTTTCAATTCATCAGAATAAAGCATATTTATCAGGTCGTTTTCCATTGGGCAGAAAAAGCACTTTTATTTAGATTCAGAGCAGTTATCTGCTCTAGAAATCAGCTGTTTGTCTAAATGCATGTTCCATTAGCCGCAATAAAAGTCAGAGAAAATTGCGAATCTTGATTTCTGATGAGCGAAATTCACACCTACCTACTTACACTAACACCAAGACATTTGACATTTGTCAAATGTCTTGTGAAAAATAGAAACAAATTTACATTTGGCCGATGCAATAAATATCAACATAAATTAAATGGATTTTTATAAACACAAATTACAGTTTAAGAACAGCTGATTTTTTAAACACGCACAAATGCAAAGAAAGAAAAATCTCGTTTTAGGTTCCAATAAACACGAAACATCTGAAATCTTTGAGCAAAATCTAAAAGTCGCAATGGAAAACGACATAAGTCAAGGTGATCATTACACTTGCTCTATCTTTGTAAAACATTTATGTCAAATTTTGATTTTATCAAACCAGAATTGTCTAAATTTTTATAAACGCTGATGACATTTGCGCCACCATACTTCTATTTTAGACTTTCGTGTACGACTAACTTAACAATGCACTTCCCCCAAATCCGATTCAATTATAAATAAGTTTGCAGAGAATTGCAAAAACTAAAAAACTGTTCGTCAAACCTTAAGGTGTAATTTGTGTTTTTCTGGGAGTTGAAATTGTAAAGGTTCATTTAGTAGTATACTCACTAATCGGTAATAAACCGCTGGGCTAAATTGAGTGAGAAAATTAAAAGCAACGACAAATCGATTTCCCTTCTTTTATTTCTTTGTAATTTTCTTCTCGCTGATTTTCGACTTTTAAAGGATGAACACTTTGAAATGGGTGACAGTTTAAGAATTTTCTATGTAAAATTAGTTCATTTGTGATTACTTGAACGTAATCGGTCGCGATTGGTAGAATCCAAAAGTGAGAAAGGTGAGAAAAGTAAGAAAAGTTTTCTACTTCCTTAATGAAGTTGATAATGTCCCTGCAGGACTTCTTAATTTATTTGGGACCTACCTACCAACACCCTGGAGAAGATCGTCCTTCCAATTCCGAGACTCAAATTTGTTATTGGTATCGCGCTATGTGTTCAGCTGTTTCTTTCTCTCGCAAGGCATAGCCCACACTAGGGCTAGATTTATTTGAAACCGATATAAACTTCGAAGGTGGTGCCGTAAACCGTCATTCAACTAGCTTCTTGATATCATACCAACATATCATGTATTGCAATTACGTCTTAGGTTATGATAATAGTATAATAGTAAGCTAATTTAAATCCTAAATGACAAAATTTTGTAATTTACTTTTTTTTTACCTAGTGTTATATTAAATTACATATATTAAAATTATAATTTATCGAATAAAGAACTTATAAAATATATAAAAACATAATTTGGACTAACTTTTTTTAACAAAGTAGGCATATATTGTGAGCTTAGATTAACGTCAATCCATGGCAGACAGTTTTTTAAAAATTGAGCATTGTAAACACAAGTTTTAATAAAGAATGTTATCTTATCTAATCTACTGACTAAACTGTCAATAGCACAAAGTTTTCTTAAGGATTGTTCGGCAAAGATTGTATACTCTTACGAATATAAAAAGATTGACAATAAATAATGTATTTGCTGACAGAATACTTAAAATTATATTCATTTAACACAAATTGTGAATCTTCACAAGAGTTTGATACAGTTTTGTTTTGCACAAACTGGTGTATACCAGTTTAGCTGGAAGTGGCGCGAAGTGTATACAAGCATTTATGAGTCAGTCTCAGGACTTTCCCGTTCTCTGAAAGCATTCAGATTTTTCCTGCTTGCTTCGGAAGAATACGTGAATAAAGCCTTATGCGTGTTCATTGTGTCAAATAAGGAGAAGTAAAAATCAAGTGACAATTAAAAAAGCGTGTAGGAAAGCAAAAAAGATTTTATACGACTGGAGCATAGTTTTGTTAAAAGAAATTGCTTAAACAATTATAATAAAGTGCAAAATATGTTGCCCAATGGAAATTAGGTGTTTATCAAACGTATTTCGTTTAGCTAATATGTCAAAGTAATGGAGATTGTGCATTGATTAACAATAGGGGCGTTCGGATTAACAGAGTAATAAGTCTGGCAGATGACTTCCTAGATGCATTTCAGTTTTAATTGGCCCAGAGTGGTCAGGTGAATAGTTTTTTCAGTTGACGTTTATGGAGGAGAAGCCGACAAATCTAGTCATAAAAATCTGTCCTGCATACTCAGTTGGCATTTCGAAGAGTCAAATTTAAAATAAACGGTGGTCGGTGAGAGAAAAGGGTGTCATTTTTGAAATCTCTGCAAACAACCATTAATTCGCATAACAGTTTTTCAAAAATTTGCGAAGGACCCTTCCCAAATAAAAAAGGGCAAAATACAAAAAATTGTAACAGACACTCGAAAAAGTGCCAAATTTCGACTTTAGTCGAACAACGGTAACGCTGACCTCGAGAATACAACAACAATTCAAGTTGCCTAGTCAACGCGTTCGAATACCAAGTCCAGACAATTCGAGTTGACGTTTTACAAAAACAAGGTACCCGATCGCCCCCAATATATGAACAAATAACAGCTCTTCCCGTCGCCATATAAAATCTGTTTTATCTGGTCAGGATCTATGCCATAGAAAAAACATACTCCCTCAACTCAAAATTCTCTTGCCGCTGGACTCCTCTTTTTTTTTCTTTTTCTTTTAAATCCGCCATTTTGTTTTTCTATTCTTATATAATGAACGCTTTAAGTTCTGAAGTTAGGTGACATTTCTCAATACTAATTTATTTGTAACAATACTAGCGCACGTAATCTTTGGCAGCGCGTTAAAATATTGAAGGCAAGTAGCTGTACTCTCTCAGTTTTTTTTTTCTATGGTTTATGCCAACGATAAAGACCGATTATGAAGGGCGCATTCAAATTTTAAAAAGTGCTTTGCAACATAGAAAACTGAGATGAATAAATTGTTGTCTTTCTTTTTTTCAGACGTTTTTATGGCAAATACATTTTTTTAACTTTTTGTTAGAAAGCGAACGTAGGTGTTCTTTTCTTAAATTTTGATGTTTAACGTTTTCCAGTTTTCTCTTATAAAGTACAAGAACGAACTTAAAATAACAATCTGGAATTTATGTCAGCAGCCATGCACGAGAACTCAACAGTTAGTTGCCTTTCGTATAAGGGGGGAAGTGATTTACTTTCTTGCTGGCTCGTTGTTACTCAACTCTGCTGTGTCAGTGCGCAGCTAATGAATTAAATAAATTAGCGTTTGAGTGACTTACATCTGCAATTCAAGTTTTACTGACTGGTCCAAACACATTTCGTCAACTTCAATTCCTATGGATATTTTGATCTTCCTTCGTGAATTTCTTCTGACCCACTTTTGTGTACGGGAGCCGAGTTAAACCAAGTTTGATTAATGTTTTCCAATGCGCGAACAGACCTATTATAATAATGCATAATATATATGTAATGCATAAACAATAAGTCAACGTATGACTTTTCGTTTGCTTTTTTATAGGTGAGAGACCGTATGCATGTGATATTTGCAACAAGACGTTTGCCGTTAAAAGCTATGTAACCGCGCACCGGTAAGTTGATCATATAACTTTTGTATTCGCTGTACATATTTGTAGCGGAAATTTTTTATTGATAACCACAGAATACTTCAAATGGATAGCAATTTCAACAAACACAATAAAAAAAAAACTGTTTGAATTTCAGGTGGTCGCATGTCTCCGAAAAACCGTTGAGCTGTGATCGTTGTTCGATGACTTTTACTAGTAAGTCACAGTTTGCTGTGCATATTCGTACACATTCTGCCGGCCAAAATTTCGAATGCAACGTATGTGGGAGAGCATTTATTCGTGATAGCTATCTTATAAGGTACGATAAAAAAGAATAATAATCTCAGCATCGTCCTGCAATTAAAGAATTTATTGTTTTCTTTGAACTCCAGACATCACAATCGGGTACATCGACAAGAACGCACAACAGCAAACAGCATAGCTACTATTAATAGCGTTGCAACTGGAGAAGATATTGGTAATGCGAGCACTCCGGATCGGGTGGATGTTTTCGAATCGAACAGCCCTCAAGTTTGCGATTTACGGTAATTTTAAATTTTTCCAATATTTTAATGGGTTTTGCTTTTGGAAAATATTGAAGCTGGTGAGTAATAAAGAGGTCAGATAATTTAGAAAGGTTTTTGCGAGAAAACTATTTTAAGAACATTTCATGATTCAAGATATGTCATACACTGGCTTTTTTTTATCAGAGTTTGCATGACATTTTTTTATCAGAGTTTGCATGCCTTTGGACAGAATTGCACAGTAAGTGGTGAGAGAAGGAAACTCTCACTTTTTAGAGACAAGTGAGGTTTTCCACAATTCAAAAAGCTTAATTAGCGAAGAAGAATGAATCTTTATCAGAATTATGACGAGTTGGCATTGAAAACTATTGTTGAAATTTTGACAACCAAAGTTAGTTTAACACCCAAATTGTATGTGCAAAAACACCTTCTCCATTATTTGCACATGAGTGAGCGCTAGAATTTCGAAATACCAACTCTGACACTTTATTTCAATTGCAGGTACGTACCCAATTTAGTTATGAGCAGATCACCGGTCGTTTCTGAACTATCTCCAAACGGTAATAGCCAATCAATGACAATGAATCATCAAGAGAGCAATCGTAGTCAAATAAGTACTTAGATCAAATCGAATTATCAATTCATTTCTATTTTCAATATGAAAGTTTTTGCAGATCTGAATGAAGTACGTGCTATGACCATTAGTGAGCGTCTAATACAAGATGCCCGTGCTATTCATGAGAGAGCAGTTCAAGAACAGCAGCGCGCAATACAGGACAGAGCCAACCAGGAACGCATACTGCAAGAAACCGCTTTCCAAGAGCGAACACTACAAGATCAACAACAAGCAATACAAGAAAGATTACTGCAGGACAGTGAAGAACAAGCACGAGTCATACAGGAGGCAAATGTTCATTCGTCTATAAGCATACAACAGGGCCATGTTTTAACTCATAGCAATTTGTTGGACAAATCTTCGGTGCTCAGTCCGGGATCTGTTTAACTCATAACAATAAACAAGAAGCAAAATATATATAATAGTATAATAGGTCTTTAGAATAACTGGATTGCAATCACACAAATTTCGAGATATCAAATTCAAAACAAGTGTTTGTTAGTTAGTTGTAATTTAATTTATGTATATTTTTTTTTCTTGTTCCTTTTTTTTGAGAACAAAAACAAAATTATGTTTCATTAAATGAAAGTAAAAATGCGTCTATGTCACTTGACATAATGAGTAACTGTAAATATGTATGTATAATATGTTTGTAACAAATATTTCCACAGGAAACAAAAAAGATTTAATTTTTTTTAAGAACTAATTTACATAATGATTTATCTTTGTAATGGAGAAGAAAACACTTATTACTTACTCATAAAGTTGAATGAAACTGCTTTAAACTATTTGCAATATAAGAATCTGCTTTTTTGAATATGAGAGTGTTTTGGCAACCATTTCAGGAGGATGCCGGGTGGTTGCGGCAAATGGAGAAGAAGAACAATAACTACCAACCCCGGTAAGCAATCAATCACTTAAGGGTGCGGGAGTGTACGCGTCAGTGTCGAGTTTATATTAGCCTTCTTACAACCATTCTTTTGTGTGAGTTCTTATTTTTTGGGACGCATGGAAGGGACCTTTAGTTTTATGCATAATTGAGAAACTTTTCTAGGCACTTATACACTCGGATGTTAGTCAGACGATCGCACTCGATTGGCGCCCCAGTGGAAAAGACCTCAAAGGTGTCATTTGGTTTTTTTGAGAGAATCGAAGCGGAGACCCCTAGCCTAGTAGTCCATCATGCTGGCCACTGCGCGAATATATGCGTATTATAAAACTCGAAACAATTCAATTTAGCACAGGGGTGAACGCTTGCACTTGCGATAATGAGTCATGATCCTCTTTAATATTTGACGTTTTCAAATGACGGCTGAATTCCAAAACGTCAAAAAAATGCGCATTGTGAATGCACACTGCTTTTCTGATGCCAGGTTATGAATGCTTTTGCGCTGTTTTCCATTGGTTATGCTTTGTAATTTTTGACGTCTTGAAACGATTTTGATGCGAACTATCTTAAGGAAGCCAACTTTTGAAAAAACCCAATGCGGGACTTTGCGGAGGGAGGAAGGAAATTATTTTTGCAACTCTACTGAATTTACAGTGTCGCTTTTGGTAAAACAATAATGATTTTCTGGCGCAACAAACAAATAAAAAGGTAAACTACGTGTCACGGCGGCGTGCAATGATGTTATATGCCTACGAAAGCGAAATGAAACAAAGCAATCATACTCATGCGTACCAGTTGGGTAGGTGTAACAATCATTTTTCTATATATATAAAAATTAAGTTCCATTGTGTTTGAAATTTATGTTTTTTGTAATGCGTAAACCGATTTTGTTTCTGGATTTCAGATTAAAGGTGACATCAAAACCAAGGTTTTCATGACTTATAGTCATTTTAGTGAACATACCTATATTTGTGCGTATATGGTGTGTATGGTGTTGTCAATCTCCGAAACCCCTCAACCGATTTCAATAATTTTGTGGATGGTTATGGATGGTTGCAGCTTAAAGGATAAATAGAATAATTTTTCGCCCAATAGGTGGCGCTGTTGTCAATCTTTAAAACGACCGAACCAATTTCAATGAAATTTAGTGGGTGTGTATGTTTGGTTCCAGCTGGGAAGATAGGATACTTTTGGACCCGATAGGTGGCGCTGTTGTCCAATTGAAAAAAATCTAATCGGACCAACTCGATTGAATCATTAGTCCGGAAAAAAACCATCAAGAAGCCGACCCGGAAATCTATAAAATCATTGAATTCAATTTAATTCCAAAGGATTTCATTCTTTCAAGATAGACGTTCAACTTTCAAAAGGGATGTTAATAATTTAATCAAAAAAAACTGTGCTCCATCCCACACACATAATATGTTGAACAAAAAAGAGCTATCTGAGATGGTTTTTGATGCATTTTATCTTTACAGGCAAGAGACATCCGTATTTAGCTATGGTAGTTGTTAGTAGTAGTACTTACTTCGTCGTTCGTGTTTTTGTGATGTATTGGTTAGACTTGTAAATCTATGAATGAATTTGCTGAATGAGGGACATGCGGGCGCATTAGACAATTTGCGGTACAATTTTTGTAATTATTAGAAGAATGCGGTTTTATACCTGCAATTTCAGGACGGTACCGCAGAGTGTGGGACAGTTGGCCGCCCTAAACTATCTTAAAATGTTTCAAACACCAAATAATACAATTAGTAACAGCCATACTTTTTAACAGCTTAATAAACAGTGTTGGTTCATACAAACTACAATGCCAACACGTTTTAGCATATATTCTTTAAGCATTTTACTCTAATTATGTCTTTGCATCATACTCATTCACGATGCTCTTCTGTTTGCGCAGTTGCGTCTTGGAAACGTTTGCATTGCATCATAGTAATCAGCTTTCGCTTTGGAACGCTTGATTTAGCGTAATGCAAAAGTACTGAGTTTTGTAATTCAGCCGACATTTTTGTACGGAATAATTAAATTTTCTTTCGAGACCGTCGACACTTCCATTTTGCTTGTGCGGAAGCTTTAAAGAAATGTCTTTACAGTTGAATCATTCATAGCTATTCATGATGCGTTGTTTGATTGAATTTGTGCAGTTGGTTCATTTACAATGCATTTTAAAACGGTGTGAATTGCTTACTGTGATCTGTTTATGTTTTTAGAACTCTTGACGTTGCAGTAATGAGTTTTGGAACTCAGCCAAAGTTTTGCGGACCGAATATGCAGTTCATCCGTTGGATTCTATCATACTATCGGATAAAGTGCCGTGCAATGATTGGGGTATAGAAAGAACGTTTCGATTTTTTTTAATAAAGAAAGGATTGCTACAAAAAATAATCAAAAAGAAAAGGAATGCGTTGAACTACACATTTGAAAAAAAAAATTGAATTTTAGGCGGAAA
The DNA here is from genome assembly GCA_951230905.1 of Cheilosia variabilis. Classification (NCBI taxonomy): domain Eukaryota; kingdom Metazoa; phylum Arthropoda; class Insecta; order Diptera; family Syrphidae; genus Cheilosia; species Cheilosia variabilis. The sequence goes on along the minus strand of OX579680.1, from coordinate 17,329,923 downwards.
CATGCAAACGTCAGTAGAACTAAGCCCAAATTTATACTTAAGAGCAAGAGTTTAATTGCTTCTATTGCAGAAACTAAAAAGTTCACTTGTTTTCCTTCTCACATCTATATAAATGAGATCAAATAAAAAAGTCAGTAAAAAGAAGCATTTGAATCAGTGATTGTTAAAACAACACAAGTAACCGATTTTTCGAAATCAGTTTACTACGTTTTTACACAGCTTATGTGCAGACAATGCGTTGTGAACAAAACCAACATAATTCGATACCTAAAACACACAGAAATTCGATCGCAAAATCGGCATTTTGTACTAAGACAACCTGACTCTTCTACCATTTTTTTGTTTCTCCTGTAAAAAAAAATAAAAATGGCACTTATGTTGTTTTAGAAATCACCGATTTATTTCAACGATTCGGCAATCATGTCAGATACAACCAACTAACCCAAAGAAATTTCTTGGGCGATGTTTTGTTCTTTCTTTGTGGCTCTCTTCTGGTCAACTTTTGAGTAAGGAAACGTTAGGGAACAGACCTAATGCTAATTGCGCTTTAAAACATAGTATTCATCTTATCAGTCATCGTTTCCAAATTCTTTTGTTTAAGGTAACAGTAGTTTGCCTTAAAACGACGCATTATACTGGAGTAGGGCTCTTGTGAAGCAACTCCTTTCAGGCCTGGCAATCATCTGAACATGGCTTTTCTCGTTCCAGGAAACATCTCCGCCTCCTTCATCTATACATTTGGAGAAAACATTTGTAAACGAAATAAAAGACATTTTTCTTTCTAGTTTGCAATAATCGAATATATTTATTCACTCATTTATGTATTAAAATTAAATGAAACATTAGGTTAAATGCTACTCTACGGCATCACGTGGGGCATCCAAGTCTCTATATTGAATAATTGGCCGATAATCGCCGTACGGTCTGTAAACATAATGCAAGAGAAACAAAATTTTATAAGCTGTAGCTTTTTCCACACGTAAATTGTTTGTTTTTGTTTTGTTGTTTTATTTAGTAAAAGAAAAAAGCATACAAAATCTGATAGAATCGGCTCAAAAACGATTTTAGAAAGGAAACACTAGCAACTGGAACATTCACATGGAAATTATATACAAATGCTGTTTCGCTTCGTTGCTTTTTCTTTTGCAATGAAAAAGGTTTTCTTTTTTTTTTATTTGTTTATTTGACTCTATAGAAACACTGTTCGTGGTCATTTTCTAAATGTCTTTTAATATTGTTTAGTATTTTGTTTTTTTTTTTTTTAATCTGTTGCGTTATCATATTAGTCAAATATGTCAAAATTTGTTGGTGCATCCAGATCATGGTAACCTATAAGCCGACGTTGGTGTTCCAATGGCAATTCTCTGTAAAATTGTAGTTTTGCCATATTCATAAATTGTTTAAAACAAGTTTTGTTGTAAAAGAGAATAAAAGAGTACAAAAAATAAGTCTAAGTATGTACTGATCATTTTACCAAACAAATTAAGAATAATAAGAAGACTTTTGGAACTTACCTCCTGCCACCGCCGAATCCGCGTCCACCGCCGCGTGGTGCGATTATCATTGGTGGTGCATATGCATTGTATGGGGGCGCATACGGTGCCATATTATAACCACCGGGTCTGAATCTGAACGAAGGAAACATTTTTACTAACGAAACGAATAACTGAAGGTGACGGTTGCTTACCCAACTGGACCTCCGGTTGACTCGGAGTTTGTGCGTCTCGCGTTACCGGTGTGCTCGGGCAGTTGAGGCCGCTTTGCATCTTTTAAGTAATTATTGAAATACTCGACTTCTTTGCGGACCTCGTCAACCTTGTCGTTGTGCTTGTTGAAAATGTGTTTGCGTATGAACTCGGGGCCTTTGAACTTTTTGCCTGATAGAGGACACAACCATTTATCCTTGGCCAGCTCTTGGGTGTTGGCCTGCACGAACTTCTCAACTTCGGCTTCTGGATTCTTGAGTCCAATGTTCTTTAATTCCTCGTCGTCGATTGGTGTCGGCTTGGTTAAAAAGGCCTGCATTTTGTTTTCAAAGTTCTTTACGTAATCTTGGATCTCATTGCTGGAGACTTTGTTCTGGGGGGCTGGGCCACGTGTATGAATGATTCCACAGCGATTTGGCATCTCGTCCTCGTATGGGTATTCACAGTGATTGTAAAAATCAACGGAATGTACTACACGCAAGTACAATATCAACTTGTCAAGCACTGTAATGATTTGGGGATCCCTTTCTAGGGTTTCGCCTTCGGGAGTTTCTTTATTCTCTGCTGATATTCCGAGGAGTTCATCCTCCTCGGCAGAGGCCTCTTCAATGAGGAAATCGGTTATGTTTTGCAGAACAGGATTGTTTGATTTGAAACCGTAGGAATCACTGCCGTTCGGATTTTCAGTTTCTTTACTTTTTTCTTCATCCTAAAAAGAATAAATATTTTCTAGTTTGAGCTCAAATTGGATAGGAGTAGTGTAGGTATTTGAAACGAGATCTCAGCACTTATGACTACGAAGCAAGGGTTCGTCAAACCAACGGAAAATAGCAAAAGGTGGGTTTCCAGTCGTAAGAGATATGGAAAAAGAGTCATTTGACGGTGCAAAAAGAGAAAAGAATATGCTGAATATTCACTTGAAATGGTAGGGAGAAAAGCAACAGCACGGACTTCAATAGTTGGGCGATGCTCTGCAGTTTCATCAAGATCGTGTTTAAGAAAATTGTTTAAAATTCCAGAGCCAATACTTCCGACACATTTGTCCAAAAGTCACATCGGCAGAACGAATAGCCAAAAACGAACGCTGCCAGGATGGGGCTGGCTATTAACAAGGACAAAAAAAAATTCCCCTGGGAATAATTTACACAGAGACACAGAGATGTCATGGTCAAAGCGACACCAAGCACAATTATCATAAAATAAGGAAGTGAAGGGCTTCTTCTTGGCTCTGCTATCAAAGCCGAAAACACCCAACGCTTTGGTCTTACAGCTTTTCCTTACATAAATCTGTTTGGAATCGACCGCTTCATAATTTCTTCCTTGAGCAAAATGACTAAATTCTGAATTTTTCGCGTTAAATAAAATCAATCTAATCTAGAGAAACATTGGCGCACTTACCCATAAGCAGAATTTTTCATCCAAATTCAACGCAATTTTGGCACACAATTTGATGTCGCTTCGCACAATTGTCTTGTGCGCCGTGATTCCATTGACTGGACGTACTCTTCGGCTCAGATCCCGATTGACTATAGCTCCAATTTCACAGTCGCGCAACCTAGTGTTGTTCAAATTCCAGCAAATCTCTTTAATATTCACATCGCGCTTGAATGTCACCCATCCTCGGCGGAACCAGCGACGCTCAGCCAATGGGTCAGCTATCGCTACCCTCAAATAGCCAGCAAAACGTTGACATATCGTTTCAATCTCAGCTTTGGTAATTGTCGGCGCTAGATTTCGGAGGAAAATCGAACTCGTGCGATGCAATGCCTGCAGTTGGGGGACGCTCTTTTCCTTGTCCAAATCAATTGTTTCCGTATTATCATCGATCTCGATTTTCTCCGCCTCATTGGTGTCCTCCTTCTTGACTTCTTTATCCTCGGTATCAGATTCGACATCATTTTTGGTAGTCTCGTCGAAAAATATGACTTTCTTGTTGCGATCTGGTGAGGTCTCCTTGTCGTCTTTCTCCTCGCCGTCACTAGTGGGCTCTTTTTTCGGCGACGCAGGTTTGTCCTGCTCCTGCTCCTGCTCCTGCTCGTCCGACGATTCAAAGCCTTCCTTTTTCTCTGGTTCTTTGTCAACGGTTGAGCTGTCCGGCTTGGTATAGTCAGGATCTTCGTTTTCATCGCCAGATGCCGATGACGATGAATCACTTGACACCGAACGGGATCTCTTTTTGCTGTCTTTGTCGCTTTTGAATTTAGACTCACTCACTGTTGGCTCTTGAGTATCTTCCTCGTCCCAATTCTCTTCGTCATCATTTGCCGGTACATCCCGACGTGGCGATGTACGCTTTGGCGAATTGAATTCGATCCTTGGCTTTACGTCCGTGATTACAACATCGCTGGTGTCAGATTTGGCGCTGACGATTTTCTCTGGGAATTTGATCTCTTGTGGCTCTTCGTCTAGGACCTTCAGATCAGCATCCGTGCCACCCTCGAGTTTTATAACAACAGTGTCCAGGAGACGTAATAGTTTATCGCACTGGTAAGAGTCTAGGGTGACACTTGTAAGTGTTCCGTTATCCAAGAGCTCGTTGAAAACGTTGGCGCGTTTCTGGAAATTAATTGAAAAAGTTCAGGTTAGAAAGTTTTCAGAACACAAATTGTCAGGGAGTACTCTCCAACTTAGGAGAGTAACTATGTAACTCCTCCCCCAATTAAAAAAAGTTTACAGCCTATCAAAAGGCACAAAATAAGTAAGCAAAATCATACTCACTTTCAAAAATCCTATTTGTTCATTCTTGCGCTTTACAGATTCCGTGGGATGGTACTTAGTTTTGAACCTGTTTGTAGGTGAAAGAAAGAAAACCAAATTTCATTTGTGCACATCGAAGGAAAGGATCAATTGCAAAAAATTAAAGTTAATCATTATTCTTTTGTTGTCGTTAAAGAATTCCGGACGATATGATCAATAGGACCGCACCGCTGCACAACAGATTTCAAATACAAAATCTGTTTGAAATTTACATACTTTCGACTTTGTGGTCTAACTCACATACGTACATCAAATAAAGTGAATACAAATTAAAATAAAAAATGTTTATATGGAGGAAGTACCTCCCAAATCTTACCTCAATAATTTAGCATTTAATATAATGTATTTTTTTATTTATTTATTTTTTGTAAAACGAAATTAAAATGTAAGCGCGGTTGGATGGTTTTTTGGTTTAATTTTCTTTTAAACACACCATGGCATTGCTCGCCAAGTGCAAACTATTACGGTGCAGCAACAAGTACAACTTGAAGAATTATAAAGATACAAACAGCAATTGTGTACACACCGTTCGTAAATAGCTGTTGGGAAAACTTTATTTGCTTTATACACTAATTATTAAGAGACCACTGCACTTTGTTATTAAAGCAGTTTGATTTCAGTAATATTGTCTTACCATTCTTCATCTTTGTGAGTAACAAAAAACTCGTTCAACTGCTGCCGTTTGAAGTCCAACTTGTATTCACTGTATTTGCGAAGAACGTCAGAGTCTGAAATGCCATCCTCTTGTGTATCGAGGAATTGTTTGAGAGTTAGCATGGCCGGTTGCGTTTGTACATCACTGTTTGTTGCGGGGAATTCTCGAGGATGAGCATTTGAAGGGAGATGGTAGGCATGCATACCATGGTTGGCGTAATGGTCATGACCCCAATTATGTAACATGTACGGGTCGTATCCTAGGAATAAAAAATACCGGGCGGACATAAAGTTAGAAAGAACGATAATACAATGCTTTTTAGATAATTTCAGTCTAATCGGCGTTAGGTTTGGAATGCTAAAACACAAGAATTGCTGAAGTGTTTACGAAGGGACACAACGAACTTCCTCTTTGTCAGAATAGATTTTTAGATGCATACATAATGGACTATGTTGGCTGCTTAGCAAGCGTCAAAAGGTCTACAGTTGCAAAGTCAAATGTGTTCAGACAGTAAGTAGAAGACCGTAAAGCAAACAGCGCCCTGATTATGGAAGGATAAACCTACCTTCATATTGTTATATAAAGCGGTTGCGAACACATGTTCCCAATATGGTATTATTTCTGAATAAAAACACCCATGTTTGCATATGGTTTACCTACACGCGTCGATTGTTTGTTAACTTGCAAGAAAAGGACGCTACTACTACGTCTGTTCGGTAGGAGCCTCCGTATATATGTATTGTCGATACGTACTGAATAAGAGCTTTGTGTGAACCGTTTTTGCAAATAAATCAATTTGTTGTATCATAGTCAAACAATAGCAATAACTAGTTTCACAAGAAAAAGCAGATACATATTAAATAAAAAAACTAGAAAAATCGTATGCAAAGGAGGTTAGTAGACAAGTCGTAGCCTCTGAGGGTGTATTCCTTTCTTAGATGCAACTGTTCAATTCTTACCACCATATCGCGGATTCGGTCGTATATCGTCTCCCCAATCAGGTCTCATTCGCTTAGCCGGAGGTAGCTCCCTTCCAGGTGAATATTTGTCGCGTGGTCCCCTATAATCACGATAGTCTGGACGAGCTCTTCCACTCCTGAACGGATTTCTAAAAAAAGTTGATTTCACTCTAATAAAGCAAAGCGATCATATTAAAGATGGACTTACCTGTCAGACCATTCCTCACGCCTGCGATCATCTCGACGATCCGACCGGTAACTATCACCAGAACTCCGTTCGCCGCGGAATTTGTCGCGCCTCTTGCGATCGTATTCATCATCAGATTCTGCCATCGTGCCTGCAATCAGCGAATGTGAAAGTTGGTTGGATTTTATTTCTTTTTGTCCCTATAGTGTAAATTGATGAGTTCGATTCTCCACAACCTCACTAAACAGGCTATACGAAAAACATCTTTCAAATATGAATTTATTTCACGGAATTTACAAGATACATCAGATAATAGGGCAACTGAAACGGTGAAAATTCATTTATCATTTACCTCTGCAGTTGAATCAAAATCGATGTGGCTTTTACTTTATTTTTTAAGAACTCTTGAATAAATTACACATTAGTTGAGTAATTTTTTCAACTTCAAACCGATTTTTACAGAACAAATACGTATGCGAATGAAAAATTTGCTTGCGTGCGTATTTTCCCTCCCTCAAGGAAAAAAAAACAGATTAAATGTTTGACACTGACATTTCAGGCAAGCCAACACACACTATCAAACAATTTGTGTGAAAAAACGGTGATGCGCTCTGCGCCTTTAGCTGTTTACTCAGTCCGTGTTTTATTTTACAAGGCATGCTCACGGGGCCGTTAGTAGCAACCCAACACGTATCGTTTGACTTATAACTCAAACGATGTAATTAGGGTGGTAGGGCGCCTGATACCTTACTATTAAGGTTAATATTCTGACTCGTGGTAAATAGAATACCAAAGATGAGCATTCGCCGTGAGCTAAGTAATACATTTTGCACTACTTGTCAAATTTGTTGATGTTTTCGTTGCTTGCCACTGGTTAGAATGAATAGAAGTTAATAAACCACTGATATTTAGTAGAACCTTGTTGGCTGGGACGTATCGTATCTCTAATCCGCCGGTAAGTTCATCTACCTTTATCCGAAGATTGGGCACCTTGTCGTGGTGGGGCGGCTTAAGTAGATTAACAGGATGCTAGACCAGGGTAGTGGCCCAACTCCTCTGGTAGAGCTGAATGTGAATTGAAGAACCAAGACTCAATCCGATCAATCGATCAACCCTTAAACTCCAAGATGACTAGTCTGCAATGTCGAGGGAGCTGTGATGAGGTAGGTAAAACTACTTGTTCACAGGGTTCAGGGGTAATTGAACCGCTAATGGAGACTCCTCAGGGGCAGCTCAATCCTCTGTTGTAATTTAGTTGAGTAGGATAGGTATTGGGGATCTCTGCCTATTCGGTCCGTTTAATTCTCCCCTACTCGTGGGTACATATATGGACCTAAATTTAAATAATAAAAATAATATTCCTTCGGAAAACGAGGTGGAAGGCTTAGGAGGGGTCGAGAAGGCGCTGGAAAGTGCTGACATGAACCCGAATAAGCTCGAGGGGTCAGTGGACTCTGATGGGAAACCAAAAGAGTTAGCAGACCAATCGTCAGTGGAGGTGGACAATGCGGGGCAGAAATGCGCCAAGAGGTCAGCCGGAACTGCGGAAGCCGGATTGGAAGAGGAGAGAAGTCCCGACTCCGAGCGGAAGTTGCACCAGCAACTGAAGCAAAGAATGAAGAGGGTCAGAAGGAGGCAAAGATTGGCCTTGGCCAAATCTGTCTCGGCGAAAGGCATAAGTAAGTCGGTTGAGGAGTTGACTGAAATGGTTGCCAACTTGACGTCGACCGAAACCTCTCCAGAAGACGGTGGATCTAGGAAACGGTTCAAATGTTCCGGGACCATGAATCCACCTAAAACTGTGAAGAAGGGGACGGAAGGCGGAAGGGAAGACGGACAGTCTGTACAATATGGGGTCAGTCTACAGGTACCACACTCCAGTGGTTATGTGGATGGACAACATTTACAACGGACTATTAGTCAACCCGGAAAGCAGAAATCGTGCAAGGCCGAGCAACCTGGACCAAGCAAGGTAAAGCGAAAGCTGAGCCAAGCTATGGGAAGGAGAGCAAAGCAAGCAGATGCTGCAAAGCCTTACGCTAGGAGTGAGAGAGCCAAAGTTGACAAGGGTGTAAAAACCTTTGCTCAGACAGCGGCGAACGATCTCCAAATGGGTGTTGCCGACATGAGTCGAGAGGGGGGGATAGAAGCTTCACAGTTGAGTATTTTCAAGAATGCTCTGCTGAGGGCTCTTGACTTACTTCCGACAAATGCAGGTGATATCGGTGTAAAGGAGATAACCTTGGAGGAAGGGATTATAGCAATAAAATGCGTAAACCAAGAAACCAAAGGGTGGCTATGTGAGACTGTAGGGAAGATGACCGACCTATGGGAGGGAATCAACCTTAAAATAGACAGGCTTCACATACTAAAGGATGTGGAAAGGTTGATAATCTTCGTTCCCGGTGAACCCGTGAGCAAGGATGTCATCCTTGCCAGACTTTGTCGTCAAAATTCCTGTGTGAAGGACACTTCGAAATGGAGGGTTATTCATGTGGGAAGATATGATGACAAAAAAATTGGTGGAACCAAGCTGACGATCTGGTGTCCGAGGGAGGAAGCGAGGCTGGTTAGACAAGCAGGAGATAGACTCTTTTGCGGGTTGGACATAGCATTCGTGAAGTTCCAAAGATCATCGGAAAAGACTCAACCTGGAAAGCCACCCGGTAGGGCGACGAAGTGATAGACACCATGGAGATGGGATCAACACAAGTCGGGCGGGAGGTGGGCCCGTACCGGGAAAAGCTGAGGGTGATTCAATTGAACCTTCATCACAGCAAAGCAGCATCGGCAATGATGACTAAGTGTTTTGATGAGGATTCGTTTGATATAGCCCTGATACAGGAGCCTTGGATCTTTAGAGGAAAGATTAGAGGACTCCCAAATAGCATGGCTGAGTTGCATTATGCACAAACTAGCGGAAGAATTAGGTCCTGTATCTTGGTGAGGCACGGAGTTCAAGCATATAAATTGCCGGATCTGTGTGCCCCAGACCTTGCAACAGTACGAGTAGGATCAGGTGCGGGAAGTTTTGTCATAGCATCTGCATACCTGCCGTATGATTCTCCAGAACCTCCTCCGACAAGAGAGTTAGAGTCTTTGGTGAATGCATGCAGGAACAGGAACGAGGATCTAATAATTGGTTGTGATGCCAATGCACATAATACAGTGTGGGGCAGCACCAACGATAATTACAGAGGAGAAGCCTTATTCGAATTTGTATCATGCAAGGATCTAGCTATCTTAAACCGGGGAACAGAGCCAACCTTCGTCGATGTGAGACGAATGGAAGTGATCGATGTTACCCTGTGCAGTAGCCAGATAATTGAAAGAATATCAAATTGGAGGGTAATGGATCAGGCTACATTGTCGGATCACAGAGCCATTTCATTTGATGTTCGCTATGGATCTAAAAGGAAAAAAGATCGGAAATACATCAGAATTCCGAAGAACACAGATAGGATAAAATACCTTGAAGTGTTGGAGGAAAAACTGAATGTAATGACATTCGGAATACCGAAAAATACTTGGCATGTAGAATCACAGCTGAAGCATCTGCAATCAGCTGTTGAAGTTGCGTACCGAGTGGCTTGTACACCTACTTTAGTGGAAAAACAAGATCCTGCGCCTTGGTGGTGCCGGGAACTTGAAAAGCTAAAAAAGGCTGCGAGGAAGGCCTTCAATCACGCCATGAGGAGGGGAGAACCCGAAGCATGGGATGAATATAAGGCGAAAAAGAAAGAGCTAAACGTTACTCTGCGACGACGTAAAAGGGAGTCATGGAGGGACTTTTGCTCGAGTATGAGGAGTACATCTGAAGTCAGTAGACTACAAAAGATTGTCTCGAGAGATCCAGTTTCTAAGATCGGACTCATTCGTAATAGAGCGGGGGAGATGGTGGAAACACTGGATCACACAAATGAGGTCCTAATGGAGGTACACTTTCCAGGAAGCTATAAGTCAGCTCAGCCCTGGGCTCCAAGGAAACAAGGAGCGAACAGGATGGATAGGACGGAAGCAGAACGGATCGTGACACCAAAAGCGGTCAAGGGTGCGATAGCAACATTCTCACCCTTCAAAACTGCGGGGCCGGATGGTATATTTCCAGGTCTAATGCAATGGGGTATAGACCTAATTGCACCAAGGCTCAGGAATATATACGTTGCATGCCTAGCAATAGGCTATATCCCGATAACATGGAGGGAAGCAAATGTGGTCTTCCTTCCAAAACCGGGAAAAAAGGACTACACCGAGGCAAAGTCATTCAGACCAGTCAGCCTAACATCCTTCCTGTTAAAAATAATGGAAAGGGTGATGGTGGACTATATGGAGAGTACTGCGCTTAAGATGTATCCTTTAAATAGTAGACAGCATGCATACAGGGTAGGTATGTCTACAGAAACAGCGCTACACCAAGTAGTACGCGTTGCGGAGGAAGAGCTAAATACCGGGGGCATTGCGATGACCACTATAATGGACATTGAAGGTGCCTTCGATAAGATATGCTTTGAAAGTCTGAAACAAGCCTTGGAAAAACGTAGGGTTAACCCACTGGTGGTAAGATGGGTGGACAATATGTTGAATACGAGGGCGATTAATATTCAGACGGGAACCTCAAAACTCAGAGGAAGGGTTAGCAGAGGTTGCCCACAAGGAGGTGTTCTCTCACCTACACTGTGGAATATCACTGTGGACTCTCTTCTCGACAGACTCGAGGCGACGGGCATTCACACAGTGGGATATGCCGACGACATAGCAATAATGGCCAGAGGCAAATTCATGGACGTCACAGCAGATATCATGAGGAATGCACTCAGAGTGGTTGAGCGGTGGTGTCTGGAACAAGGGCTCTCCATTAATGCGGCGAAAACAGATCTAATAGTCTTCACTAGGAAGAGGAAAAATCTGGAATTTCGGCCCTTAACACTTTTCGGATCGGAACTAACAATGACTAAGAAGGTTAAGTATCTGGGAGTCTATCTAGATACTGGACTTACTTGGAATTACCATGTTGAGGAGAAGGTCCGGAAGGCAAAGAGGGTACTACATCAGTGCAAACGTGTATGTGGACAGAGGTGGGGACTCTCGCCTAGGTCAGCATACTGGATGTATACGATGATAACTAGACCCATTATCACGTACGCCTCGGTTGTATGGTGGGCGAAAGCCTCTCAGAAAACTGTGAGGAAGCACCTGGATAGGGTTCAGCGTTTAGCATGTATGGGAATTACAGGTGCAATACGTACAACCCCAACATGCGCATTGGAAGTCATCATGGGGATATTACCGCTAGACTTATTTATTAAGAAAACAGCGGCCCAAACAGCACTTCGCTTGCATCGAGATGCGAAATGGCACCATCGTGGTACGATCTATGGACATAGGAAGATCCTGGGACTTGTTAAAGACGAGATTAGGGAGCTAAACATGCCTATGGATCGAATAACAAGGGTGCGTATTATGGAAAGAAATCATAAAACTCGTATTGAGAACGGATTACTTCCAGAAAAAAGAAATGGTGAAATAGTGATTTTCACGGATGGATCCATGATGGATGGCGGGGCGGGGGCCGGTATCTATTCAGAAGAGCTGGAACTTGCCCGTCACATTAGCCTCGGGAAATACACTTCAGTATACCAGGCTGAGATGATTGCCTTGCTTTATGCGTTGGACTACCTGCTTGAGTGTCAGGTGGAAGGAAGAAATATCCTCATAGCACTGGACAATCAGGCGGTGATCAGATGCATGGAACAAACAAACATCACAACATCACTGGCACTGGAATGCGTACTTAAACTCAATAAGTGTTCATCTAAAAATGAAGTAACACTGACTTGGGTACGAGGACACATAGGGATCGAAGGCAATGAAAAGGCGGACTCCCTTGCAAAACAGGGGTCAACTGAAAAGTTGCTGGGACCAGAACCATTCTCTTCAATTGGCAGAGGAATGGTTGAACAGCTTGTCCACAAATGGATCACGGCAGAACACCTGAGAAGGTGGTCAACCGTGGAACAATGTAGACAAGCTAAAATGGCAATAAAGTGGCCGACCTGCTCCACTCAAAGAAGAGTTCTAAGCATGAGTCGAGGAACATTGAAATGGGTGGTGGCTTTGTCTACAGGACATGGTAATTTCAGGTATCACTTAAGGAAAATGGGCCTTATAGAGGATGATACTTGTAGACTATGCCTGGAGGAATCTGAGACAGCGGCACATATACTGTGTCAATGCCCGGCATTGGCTGGCAGAAGAATGAGGATCTTGGGACATCAATGGGTCGAGACCCAGTCGATGAAACGGATCTCCCATAAACAGATGCTAGCGTTAACACTAGGAATTGAGCCCAGAGAAGAACTGTGGAGAAATCCAGAGAGTCTCTCTGAGTAAGATTTACAGTGGTAGAGAGACGAAAAGAGACCCGACAATGGTGGTCTGATTCGATTATCTCTCGAAATATATATATATATATATATCTCTAATTATGGGTAGAACATCCAGGACACTTTAGGCGTCTGATTTGTGATCTCATTCTTACGCTTTTATTAGCATTGACTGCGAGCAAAAGGATCTCTCTGCCCCGTATCGTGCAAAAATGCGCGTGCGTGATGGTGTAAACGCAACATTAGTTTCAGTAAATTTAACCAACAATTCATTACCAAACAACTAAATGATTGTGCTTTCATCGCTTTCGGAAGCTATTTTGTTTTGTTGGAATGTGAGATTTCAAAAGACATTGCTATAAAAATTTCCTACCACGCTATCAAGATAACCGACTAAATATGTGTCAGGTAAATTTGCATGTTAGGGAGTGCTGTCCCTTTCATTTAGACACCTAATTTGTTTTGGGCACTCTTTATTCTTACGTGTTTGAAATGCGTGATGTTGTAAATCCAGTAACATACTGGATCATAGCAGAAGTAGCAACTGTTTAGTTGAGTTGATGGTTACTCCGATGCAGTTGAACTCTTTTTAACTACTCATCGAGCTATCAATAGTCACTCACTTCTTTCTACATGGTGGGCAGGTGTTTACTTGATGATAGCATTCACCCTGACTCTACTTACCTTCTTCAAGACAAATTTCGACACTTTATTTTTTGACATAATACAGTAACGGAAAACGAACTACTCAATCAATTTTGATAATGACAGCCAAGACCACCCACCCAAGAGGGCTGCTGGACGTGGCATTCTGCCCGCCAAGCGGATGATAATCATACTGCTTTTGACCTGATGATAATCATACATCAACCCATTCCCCAATTTTGGCCGAAGGAAAATACATAAATACATATGCGTGATGAATGAAGCCGGAAGGATACTTTGCAATTTCATATAAACATTTATTTATTTAATTATACAATTACAAAAGTGGGTAACTGCATTCTGATGCAATGCCACAGAAACTATTCTTGTTTCGAGGAATTCGAATATATCCAGCTTCTCCCCACTTATCAGTCCAAGAATTTTTCACAATCCAGAAGTCTTGACCTTTCTCAGTACCATATCCGACTACTAAAATTGAGTGATTCACTTCGCCTTTGTTGCATTCATCGTCGTTATATATGCCTTCTTTGTACAACTGGAATGAATCGGCGCCAGCATTTACCGAACAAGCCAACGGCCCGAGAGTGGCTATAACTTTTTTCATTTTTTCCTCATTTCCTGGCTCTACGACAGCAAAGGCTTTCATATCAGCGCCTTTTATATTGGACTGGTAGTTACATTTACCGCCCTTATTTGCGTATGGATATTTGTCGCTTTTTGCCAAACCTTTGTTCTCGATAATATAGGAAAATCCATATTCTTGGTAGCCACCATCGCAACCAGTGTTACCGAATTCTGAGCTGCAGTCAATTAAATTCTGCTCGGAGAGTGTAACCAATGATTTTGTCTGCCGGAAGTAATGGCCCTCAACAGCGCCCGTAACAGCAAATGACCAGCATGCGTTGCATTCAAGACCTGCAATGGAAGATATCAGTTTGTAAAGGTAATAGTACCCAAAGGAATGCAAAAGCATATCAAAATCAGTTTAGGTGCTCTATCACAGTTATTTGAATTGATGTGTTAAAACGATTTTGGGGGCAAAAATCTTGACATCTTAGGGCACAAAATAGAACGTGCCGGTCTTGAAATTATTACTTATCCTTAAATTAATTCCAACATTTGCTTACCTTGAAATTTAACAGGAGTAACGGCCCCCTTCTGCCGCCAATCAAAACTGTCGGGAATGTTAGCTGTAACCTCAGGGGCCTCTTGGCGATGACCTCGAACCTTTGCACTAATAAAGAGTTTAGGTTACTTTTATGTGGAATGTGAAATATTTTACACACAGATGTCGCGTCACAATGGAGGAAAAAAGTTCTTTTAGGAACCAACCATTTTTAATTCCGTTAATAGTTCCAGATTCCTACCTGCTAAAACTACATCAATCGCCGACCAGGCCGATTTGATTCACTCGCGAAAACGCCCTAGGGCAATACGTCGCGGAAGTCGGAATGAAGGACCGAGCTTTGTGTCAGCTACTGCCATACTTTCCATTTCTCAAAATTCCGAGAACGGTAACTTTGTATAGTAAATCGCGGAATGCACCGCAAACAGAACTAGAACTTTTTGAAAAATTTAACTATTCCAATAAATGTCGTTGAACCGGGTAGCGCTCAATGGTGAAATGCCGACTACAACAAAACACAATAAGAGCACAATATTTTCAGCTCCGTCTTTAAAAATTCGGTCATAAACCAGAGAATGACCCTTTATTAGGTGTGCTCCCTGATGATAACACATTCGAACACTTTAGTCAAATTTAGTCAAACTTCGTTCCCTTCTACCCAACTCTTGGGTAAGCAAAGTTTGCCTAAAATGTGATCGAATGGATTATCGTTAGGAAACAGACCTATTTACGCAAAGACGTGTAAACGTGCAAACAAAAACTATCGAAATGGCGCGAGGTTAAAAAAATACATATTTCACAGTGACATTTTGAAGCGCCACTTCAAAAAATTGACAGTTCTGCGCTCACATGTTCAGTTCAGTTTTTGAACATAGCCGTAGGTAATATTTTTTACAATAATCGTGCTCAATGCAGAAAAGACCAAGTAATTATGTCGACTTTTTAACAAAAAAAAAAGAGGAAAATTAATTATACACCCATAAAATGATTGGTTCCTAAAAGACATCTGTACACATACTAACGGTTGCACTTACTCTCCAACACTGCTCCTCTTGTAACCAGTTAGTTTAGACAGGAACTCAGAGTTCGATAAATCGGAAAATGCATTAATACCCAATTTGAATGTACTCTGGCCTAGATTAAAAGCCTGGTTATTGGCATCAACAACAGCCATTTTAGCAGCGAAAATTCCCTGACGTAAAGTCTGTTCAGCAGTATCCGCATAAGTTTTACCAGTTTTTGCCTAGGGGAAATGGAAACGTTAAAATTATCGCGATTTATCTCTATTTAAATAAAATTACTCACGACAAAGTCTCCAAAGTCTTGGACGTTGTTAAGCAACGGAATGTTCGGCAGTTGGCTGAGATTTGGCAGTCCTATAGTAGGTACTGTAGGAATGAATCCACCAAACAGACCTTGTGCAGTAGCAACTGCCAAAATACACGGCAGTATCAAAAATGACTTCATTGTATTTCTAAATGCAAAGAGAATTAAGTAGTTATTCAATTATTTGATTTAAATGTTTATGGTATCAGTTACAATTTAGCAGTTGTGAGGTTATTACTTATTAGAATTGCGTGCTGAAAATCCTACTTTACTTTGCTTTGCTAAGACCGGAGCTCAAAAAAGCAGGCCTATCATATTTTTAAAAACTTGAAGATAAAAAACTCTTTAAAATGTCAGAGGTTCATATCTAAAAATGACTTCTTATTTCGAATCTGCACAACAAGTAGAATGACTTTACTGTAAGCGGTTGGGGATTGGGGTATAGGTTGATGAGTCAGTCAGGACAAAAACGTTTAGAGGCACAGATTGACATAATTATCGGGTTTTGAAGTCTATTTAAGGTTAGGTTAGGTTAGGTTAGGTTCAAACTAGCTCTTGAACTCTGATAGATTAATGAAACTTATACCTGGTAGACGTCATCGAGATAATTTTGTTCTGCTATCGAATGGAATCTAGTAGAACTTTACCTCGGACTTAACTCATTAGTTCACTAATGCCGAAAGGAATCACACGTTAACTAAAATTCACAGAAGCTCTCAAATGCAAGCACAATATTGCATCTTAAAAGTGCATGTATTAGCATTTGCGCATGTAAACATGTTCAAAAAGTGCGGTTTTATTTTTAAATGATCATAAATAACATTAAGACACCATAAAATATATCTTAAGAAAATTGGATTAGTTTAAAGCATTTGCATTGAGTGATGCTACCATATACTCCGAATTATTCGCCGGGCTTTTGAAAACAGGTTTTTTCCAGTCCAAACTGGCTAACTCTAGCCCACTGTGCTCAACTCCAGACTTATATGATCGCACATTTAAGCTGCAGAGGAGCAATTCAAACCCAACGATATATTAATGTCGCAGAAGTAGTTTTTACTGTCAGTAATTGTCAGAAATGATAATTGAATGAAATTCAGTTATTACCATAAACTAATTAATTTTATACTTAGTTTGTGGTTATGATCATCCAATAAAGCAATTCTGATGGACTTTCAAGATCGCCATATTTGGAATGACATTACAATTTCTACGATGTTCGCAGGTCTAAATGAAGAATTCCTGTTTCAATGATCACATTCCATAAATAAGCACTGGTTTTTCAAAAGTTTCCGCCTCGTTAAATTAATCAAACACCCCGTTGCGAATTTAATAATCGCCTTTACTTCTGTTATTTCAGAGCAAAAAATTCGAATTATATATCACTTTGATCAATCCAGACAATCACTCGAATAACTTGCATTATAATTTGATTACCAAACTTTATCGATGCAAAGGACAAAAAAACACGATCTGGCACTGGGTAAATCCAATATTTTATATAACAAAAATATTCAAATGATCTCATGAACTTCAAACAACCATTTTACTCCATAAATGTATACCTTTTGTAATCGTAGTTAAGACAATAATTTTATGTTACACGATCAACTTCAAACCAACAACAGACTACGTCTTCAGTGTCTCAAGGCTTATATAGCCTACCGCCAGCTAGAAGAGATACAGGCAGATTCATTAACTAACGTACAATTTAAAAAAAATCATCATTAAATTAAAACACGTTTATAGCAAAATCCGCTCGAAAACCGGAATTTTATAATTTGTGTTCATGGTTGTTTTGCCGCTAAGAAAACTTGAAACATAAAATCTGTAGGTCTAATATTAAATTCAAACTGATTTTATAAAATATTGTTACCGATCTTAACTATTTTTGTTTGGCTGTTGAGTGTTGACGCTTTATTTAGGTATACGGAGTCAAAATCCTAAATTCAAGTATGTTTTCCTTGAATTCGTCGACTTTAAACAGTGGGTGCTCTCATGATAATTAAGTATCTTATGCCTATGATGTTGGGGCTCACATTCAAATGTGTTAATAACATTGTTTTATAAAGCAAATGCTGTTTTGCTGAAACATTTAATCTTAAGTGTAAATTAGGCAATTATAGCAAATTTTTAAAAAGTATTGTGCTTGTATTTTGAAATATACGAACAACAACAAAGTTCAGTGTTTTTATGTAAATTAAAGTCTCTTTTAACAAGGTTAGTGGCTTTGGTTTTCTCGAGAGCAGGCGTATAAATCAATGACCTTAAGTTTATTATTTAGCATATCAATATTTTTGTTCCACTCCATTACAGCCCAGTGATTAACAGTCGCGTAATAGTACACAGCGTGTGTCACAATAAGGTCAGGGCAGTTGATTTGTAAAAAAACTTTAATAACAACTTTGGATAGAACAACGCGTCTGAAATCATCCAAACAAATATTATGTTTGGACGTTTAAGGCCCACAACACTCGTACACTCGTACAATCATATCATTTCATAACCCTAGGCCTAGCTTCCCAAGCGAATGCAAGGAATGGGCCCACTATAGCTCTCAATCTTCCCGCACCGGCTACAAACAATTAGGCGCAATTTCTTTGCGAGTATACAGGAGAGATGTAGTTGCTTTCTGCTTTGTCAAACATGTTTTAAACGCCTTTCTTAAACGGCATTTACAACATCACGCACACGCATTTTAGCAAGAGACGGAACAGAGAGATCCGTTTGTCCGCAGTCAATGCTAATAAAGGCGTAAGTATGATAGCACAAATCAGAAGCCTAAAGTGTCATAAATGTTTTACCCATAATTATAGATACGTAAAACGGAAATAAACACAAGTATTACTGAAATCAGTTAAAAACGTTTCTATTTCTAATTTAAAACTTGCCAAATGAGAGTGGTAACTAGTGTCGGTAAATTAAACCAACAATTCGTCAACCTGTTATACGAAACAAATAAATAATTGTCCGTTAATCACTTCCGAAAACCATTTTGCTTCATAGGAAAGGGAAAT
Source organism: Cheilosia variabilis (assembly GCA_951230905.1). Taxonomy (NCBI): domain Eukaryota; kingdom Metazoa; phylum Arthropoda; class Insecta; order Diptera; family Syrphidae; genus Cheilosia; species Cheilosia variabilis. The sequence continues at coordinate 17,311,141 of OX579680.1, read as the reverse complement.
TCCGTAAGCCATCGCTTTAAAAATATCAACATGCAGAACTTTCCCATTACTCCCACCACCTGAACAAGATGGCCGACCACAATACGTGTCTCGTATTTTTGCGTGTTACGAGCAGGTAGTGCTGTCCCTTTTTAGTCTGACGAAGAAGGCTCTTTTCTCTTCAGTATTGGGCATCCCTTTAATCTTCCGTGTTAGGAATGTGTGTTGTTGTAAATCCACTTTTAGGAGATTGCTCATTCGATTTGTCAATGACCTTTCATGTATTTAGGTAGGACGATGTGTGCCCTAGTGCCGACAGTCACGACGCTTTTTTGGACACTTTTTTTTTCTCGGATACTTGTCAGACATTCCAGGGAGGTGACACAGTGGAACAAACTTGAAGATTTAACTTGTTTTTGCCGGATATTACACCTGAGCCACGTCCTTAGTAGTACATAGCACACCCACCACTGAATTCATCGGCGTTGGCGTCTATTATAAACTACTTGGGTTCAATCGGATTGGTCTAACTACAGCAGCGTGTTCCAGGCTGATGTTCCGCCAGTGATAACAGCTGCAAAATAGGTCGCAATGATGGCGATACAGATATTACTTTTTTCATTGACAGCCAAGCGGCAATAAACACGATCTGTGCTTGTCAAGTCTGTGCAGAGGTTGAGGTGATGATGACACTCCACATTTTCTTTGCCACTGCCCGACAATTTGTCACATCAAATACAAAATACTTGGAAGACACTTTTTCGAAGACTTAGAAGATCTCTCTGACAAGTCTATAAAAGACTTGCATAAATTTGTAACAGCCTCGGAATGGCTTGACAATCCGGTTTCATAAGTTTCCATAGTGTGGGGCTCGTAAAACCCCAGTGGCATCACAATGGATCTATAGGTACATTGATCAAAGTGTATCGGGTACAGGTTCCTCCTGTCTCGCTAATCCACTTACGTAACCTAACCACTGAACCATATGATATAAATCAATAAGTTTCAGAGTTGTTTTAACCTGTTTGAATGTACTCATTTCAGACCTAGGCTGTCGTGCAGCTGGACTTGCCTGTCGCAGGAATGAATATCACATGCTCCACTTACTTTGCTTTGGGAGCGCAGCAAAGCCTTAAACTGCAAACGTAAAATACATTTACAATTTGACTTAAGTCTAGTTAACAAAAATGGTGGTGAATAATTAATATTTGAATGTTTTGGCTTAACAAGAGGGGCCCAATGTTTGTTTTTCTTATATCTATTTACGTAAATTATGGTTGTTTTCTCGGATTCATACTCGTTCTTTAGATCGTTGTCTGGGTTGACCCCAGGGTGTCCAGTTCCACACCTTAACCTGTCTACAGACGACAGACACAGCAGTGCACCGTGGGAAGTGTGTTTCTGTCAGTGTAACACAGCGCTTCCTTATGTGAAGTCATCTGTACCGCTGCCATTGACAGGACTTCCCTCAACCGAGTTGATAACATTACAAAACGTCGTCTGTGAGTTCTAGTCTTTTATGTATGTATAAATCCCACTTTAGCTTTGTTCCATCAGAACCTTGAGCCCTATATAAGCTTCGCAATATTGGCGTTGCACCACGTAGGTATTCGGGTAAATCGTTTGTAAAAGCAGTCCTGATGTCATAGTCTTTTTTCCTTATTAGGCATCAGGCCGATGTAAATTTAGCCTTGATGCGCCATAAGGTTTCCCGCTAACGACAAATCCGCAATCAACGTTTTCCATCTAACATTGCCCGACATTGACCACTCCACTTCATGGATGATATTATCAATATCAATATTATGTAATATTTCCAAAAGAAAACTCAGGTTAGTGTGTACAAAAATTAATTTATTATTTAATGCCGTTCTCTTACACGTTCACATGTTAACTAAATCGTGGTTGCAATTGAAGTGTCGTCATTTTTAAGAATAAAATTTCTGTCTTTTTATAATAAATGCAATTTAACCCTTAACAGCAATATTTTGTATTCGATTTAGTTCGAGGGAAAAGTGCTGCCAATTAATTTCATTTTTGGAAATAACGACATTTCAACATCTAACGCAAACAAATGTAAGAGTATTCAGCCATTTCATTGCATTTTTATTCAAACAGTACTCTATTAACTAAGTTTAAAACAAAAGAACTTAAACATTAAACGTTCGGTTTGTAAATAATTAAAAAAAGTTTTGTAAGTCGTTGTGGTTAAAATAACGATAGCTTTAATTAATTATGATAAAATAATGACTTATGGAGAAAACCCAGCGTTCTATCTAGTTAAGGCAATTTTCAATGGAGTATAATTATATACATAGGTTATTATTAACTTAGCAAAGGTTTAGAATATATGCTAGTGCCGATAGAGTATACGCATTTACCGTCGGAACGGAGGAATACATGCAACTGTCTGCGCTAGTTATCAGTTTCAAGAGAAGTTCAGGTTCTCTATTTATTTTGTAACGAGTGCCAACACTACATATCGATTATAATTCATATCGCATGGCGAAATTCTGCGTAAAACAAGTTCACTCTGACCACTCAACTCAAAAACTATTTACAATAATTCTAACTAAATAATGATCTAAGGGAAGCGATCTATTGTGAAACCTATTTGAAACGTCAGACTTTCATGCCACATCTTACGGTAGAGTACTTATTAAACGAAATCGAAGGTCCCACCATCCATACGGAGACACGACATGCATGGTTTCTTTGTTATTTATGATAATTCTTGTGCGATGCTATTTTATGAAATAACTTATGAGAGAGTTGACTTCTTTTCCTTTTGTATTTGTAATGTTGAGCTATGTAGGAAGCGTTACACTACTCGACACCTTATGGATTCCTCTTGCGTACCTCAGAGGGACTAGATTTCGGTTCGGGCTTCTGGTTTGAGTCGGATTTTGATTTGACGTTTTCTTCGTCCTTTTCCGATTCACTGCCCGAGTTCTTCTTGCCATCGTAATCGCTCTCGGAACTGTCGCCCGCCTCTTCTTCCTCGTCGTCGTCCTCCTCTTCTTCGTCTTCGTTACTGTCGGGCGCGTCGTGGATATCATCTATCATCTCATCGTCATCAGCCCTGCTAGTTTTTTCTTCGGATAGGTAGAAACCTTGGCGTTCAACCTTCTTTGCTGGATATAAGAAATCAACAATGCAAACTAGAACCAATCCCAACGCAGCACCAACGAAAATTGTAGCAGTGGCAAGAAGTGCATATGATCCCCACGTGGGTAGGCCATATTCCTCCTGAAGATTTGAGTTAAAGTCCTTGAAATGAACAAAACAAAATATTATTTTATTTAATTTCACTGTGATTATGATCGATTCTTTTAATATGATCATGCATAGCGTTACGGTCCGACAAAGCAGCAGAACAAACAAAATTGTAAACAAATATTGCAGTTTTCAGTGAGCCCTAAAAGGGCATGCTCACCACACAAGCAGCGACGATGCTTTTGAAACATAAATTCCACTCTGGGTTTGCATTTTGTATCAAGTTGGGAATTTAATGAGCTTTACAAAAAGAAACGAATTGCGCTGCAAGCAGATTCGCTTTTTCTAAAGAGCAGTGTTCCGATCTATTCTGGCGGAAAGGTCGTCAAAGAAGTGTGCGATGGAAGTGAAACAAAGTTCTATTTTCGTTAGTACCTATTTTGGTTCGTGGATGGTGAGTGTTGATGGCAAATTGGTCATGGCATGTACTGATTCACACAACTTATTAAGTGGGCGTTTGTTGTAGCTGGTTTCTCAAAAATCTCGTATGAGATTCAGACATTCGCAAGAGTTGAGGCAAAAGCATTATTTTCTTTTCAAAGCTGGGCTTGGAACTTTTTGCTCAGTAGGTCAGAACACTTCCCCCCAAAGCGCCAGAGTATAATTGGTTGGCAGTAGTTATTTACACATTTTAAACGAAATTCATAAAAATCTTACCTTTAATAAATGCGACAATTTGAAAAAGTATGACAGCACCGACATATGAATACTGTCAGGATTTTTCCACGATGAAACTGGATTGACCTTTTGCCAATCCTTTTGCTTTACATAAAACATGAGAGCATCACCGTCACGAGATCCACGATACTGCCGGAATTCCCCATCTTTAACACTGCAATATATAATGCTGTATTCAAATGCGATAGATAAAAAATAAGTATATTTACTGATAAATAGTTGGCAGTGCAGTGACTAAGAAACGCCCGCTTAAGGATGGTGATTTCGTGACGTCAACATGTGCAACATTAACCCCAACGTTGTCGGCGACGTCTCCAAATCGTTTCCAAATTGGCGAAAGACTTTTGCACGCTGGACACCAAGGTGCGAAACTGCAAAATAAATGTGATGTTTTATAATATGATATGCGCAACATTTATGCAGTACATTTATAATGAATTCTTGAAAAAAGAATGGAACATAATTGGCTGTGTGCATTACTTACAACTCAACCATCCATTCGCCTTTGAGCATCAATTTCCAATTGTCTTCATTGAGTTCGATTAATTCCAAACTAGCAGAACTTACGCACAAAATCACAAAGAACGAAATAAGTTTTATTCGATTCGTCATATTTGGCCGATTTTCTGAAAATACAGTAAAACATACGTTTTCTAGTTTTCTCTAAAGGCAAATAAATATAATTTTCTTTGAACAAACCAAGTGACATCTACCTCAAACTATTTCCCACCAAAGATCAACGGAATGCAACGACTTTCGAATAACAGAAAATTAAACTGGTAACGTTCATGTAAAATGAATCGTTTGGAATTGGGAACGTTCACTCGAGCCAATGAAGCGCTCCCAAAATTGCACAGCACAGCTAGGAAAATACTCACCACTGGTAATTTTTCAACTTATTTTCAATTTGGTGGCAAATTTTTACTATATTCAGTACAGGGTGTCCGGGGTATATTTGGATCACAACGCTTATTTCACAATTTTCTCAGCAAATAGGGAATATAGCATTTTACGCATCAAACGTCAACAAAAAATTAAGACGATTTTATATGGCCTGAGCCGATACTATGTTTCTTCCAGTATTTTGTACTTAGTACTAAGTTTTCAGCATTTTTTTAACAAAACTATGCCCCCGCCAGATAAAGTCCGCTTTATTTTCCTGCAAGTATTTTAGCTGCCACTTGTTTTTTTCTTCTTCTCATTTGACGCTCACGTTATTTGGAACTATCAATAGTGTAGTGCTGCACACAATAGAGCTTTTGACACACAATAGGTCTTTTGACTAAATTTCTTAAACGAAAGACAACTTACATTGTGACAAGCGCCTATAATAAACCACTAATCCTAAAATGACAATGAGAATCAACTCCAAGAAATTGGATAAAATTGGATTACTTCCAAACCCCCAAAGTCCTATTTATATTTTTTATTCCCCTTGCCCTAGTGTTCTACTATATTTTAACTCGACAAATTTTATACTCAAACTCGATTTAAACTCAATTCCAAATAGTTCAACTCACGTGTAAGCGCCAACTTTTGGGAATATATTTCTCCTATCCGTCCCCACCCAAGTGCTATTCCAAGAATTATTTTTGGATACAATTCTAGGAATTGAACAGTGCGCGCAACGGTGAACGGTATGCAACTATGCATATATGCATATATGCATATGCATATGCATGCAAGTGTGTTGGGAATTTGATTGATTTGTACTGAGAGTAGGAGTCAGATGCAGATCGTTTAACGATGAATATTTAAAGCAAAGCTTACAGTAGAAAGATGGAAAATCTAATATCCCAATATATTTTTAGCAAATTTATCGGTTTTTCGAAAAGCAATAAGTGCTGTATTAATTTGTTTGGTCCATTTTGCCGCCTGGAGTACATTCTAACACATTTTATGTCAGTGTTCAACGTAAAAAACAAGATTCTAGTTATAAATGGTCATCAAGTAACCAAAGTTTATAAATCAACATGCAACCACTGCATACAACAGCAGGAAATCTTCCGGCTAACAGCGGAGTCGAGAAAAAATATTTTGCTCTTGCTCGGCAAATGGGATACGTATCAACAGATATTGCCAAGGGTATTTAGGACCACTCGTGAAAACCCCGTTCTACCGCCAAATAGATTTACTATTTGTCCAGCTCGAAAAACTATATTTCATACGGATATTGGCAATAGCGATGAAGTTGTGCAGCAAACTTGGCGGATTCTTGCGTATAGAACAGACATTTTGGGAAAAGTATCAAATAATCGGATTGTTGTAATAAACGGCGACGTAAGCTTGGAAAAAGATACCGGAGTACCAATGTTTATCCTAGAGGAATCAATCGGAAAAGGTACCTACTGCAAAATATTGTGCGTGCAATCGGATAATCTATCGGCCATAACAAATTGTTCTGTCCTTGCAAAGCATATAAATGAACGTGTCGGAGTCAGAGTTGGCTTTCAGGTAAATTTTGACTGTAACTGCATCTGTATATGGCTTGGAAAGGTGTGATTTTATAAAGAAATTGGTATTTTTTATTGTTGAAAGAAGTGGGGTTTCTTTTTCTATTTTTTTTTTTTTTTTTTTTCATTTTTACTTTTGAAATTTAAAGGGAATGTCCGAATTGAACCGAATCGTGTAGGTTCAGGAATCCCCATCTTTCCACCTACGACGGGAACATTTTCTTAAAAACGTTCATTCCAGTTGGTTATTTCCATAAACCACAACTTTACAAAGAAAAAATAAGCTAAATAGTATATTAAAATAAGAAAAGATATTTGCTCACATCTCCCCAGTCTGTGCACTAGCCACTGTAAATCATCGGAGACAATGACCTACCCATACGGGTAAAAAAGGGATATCGGACTTAATTCAACCATTTACATTATTGCCATCACAATTATTGCCCATATCTTTGCGCTAGGTTAGTAATCTGCAAAGATACGAGTAACCGGTGTACAAGTGTGCACGATTAACAAATCTAGACACAGGAATACGCGCACGTCCCAGACTTAATGAACATTTCCATGACTTCGATCCATCCCATTTTTAATCTGGTAAATGGTTAATGGCTATGGAATACACGGCAACCTCGAATGTCTGGCATCTGACAAAGTTCTAAAAGTAAAAAACTTAAGTCCTAAAATTAAATTCTTTACAAAGTCGACGTAGATTAGCGTTGCATACTTTTCCATTCAAATACCCAAACCGATCGTTTAGGAGAATGTACCAATGCATACTTTTTGACGTTAGATTGAGGTTAGACTGCATTTCCTATTCTAGTACTAATGCTTTCATTAACATTTTCAGATATATCTACAAAGTCGTGTCAGCGAGGCCTCAAACCTCATCTACACAACAGCAGTCTTTTGTTTGCGAGTTCTAATGGGACAACATTCGAGCGAAAGCTTTCGTCACGTATCGCACATCATTGTTTCAGATGTGCATCTGCACCACGCTTATACAGACGTATTATTAAACGAACTGAAGAAGATCTTGCCGTACTTTCCAGATATCAAGATAGTGCTGCTCTCCAACAGCGCTAATATTTACGAAAGTGCAGGCCTGCTATCGTACTTCGGAGAAGGCGAAGAACTAAAATTAAATGTGCATTTGAACGAGGTACAGCTCTATTACATCGAAGAAACCAAGGCAATTGCAAACCCCAGTCGACATACACCAGCGCAGATCGTGGGCGATATTTTTCCTCCAATTGCTTGTCATGAAAATGTAAGTGCGGAATGTGCGGACAAAGCGCTGGAGGAATACGCCGAAACCGGTAGCGATAGTGCGTTGAACACATTCCTGTACTTTGTCCATGGAGAGAACGTCTCCGTAGATTACGCCCATTTACAGTCTGGTTGCACAGCTCTAATTGTGGCCGCCAAACACAACAACTCGCGTCATTTATCTCGCCTGTTGACTTTTGAGAATGCCAATCCATTCCTGCAGGACAGAAACAAGTTGACTGCACTAGAATATGCGCCGAAAAGCGGGGAGTGTATCCGAATTCTGGTGAATTTTATGGAAGGTCATGCATATGCATTAAATCCACCAGCAGTCGATTTTGATCTCATAAAGCAGTTGGTGCAGGTTCTTACCACTACTTGGAACTTTGGTCACATCCTAATATGCCTGCCTTCGTTCGAAGATCTGCTAAAAATAAGATACGGGATTTTGAAGATGCGCATTATTGGAAGAATCCCACAGGAAATAGCAATGTTTGTACTGCACGAGAATATGCAGTGTGATGAGCTGCGGCCAATTATAGCGGAGTCGCCTAATGTGAAAATTATTTTGACCACACAGATAGCTGAATCAATATCCTACATAAATGACGTTAGCTATGTCATCGACTGCGGCATTAATTGCGTAGGAAAATATGACCCCGTATCTAAATCTACAGCATACATCAACGAATGGGCATCGCAAGCAAGTTTAGAGACGCGATTAGCGATTGCCGGTCGATTTACCGCCGGTCATTGTTTCCGATTGATTCCCAGGCACCTGTTCCATAAACTTCCGCTAATATCGCAACCTGAGCTTCTCTACGCACCTCTGAATCAAATATTGTTAAGTGCGAAGCTCCTTTGCCCCCAGCAAAATATAGCAGAGTTCTTTCAGCACACCATTGTAAATCCTCCCCAGTTGCACGTGCAAGATAGCGTCGAATTTTTAAAGAAATTGGAAATCTTCAACTGCATGGAAGAAGTCACCTGGCTGGGCTGTCGACTAATTGACGTGCCAGTCGATTTGGAACTTGGCAAAGCTCTGGTACTGTCGATTTTGCTGCGGTGCTTGGACCCAGTGCTGACAGTGGTCAGCTTTTTCAGCTGCACAATGCCGACTGAGACAGCACGATGCGTTCTTCAAAAGAGTCGCGAGAACCTTTCTGTCGACGGCTCGTACTCCGATCATCTCATACTGCTGCGCCTCTATCAGGCTTGGGAGCACGCCAAAAGTGACAACTCGGTGCAGGAGGTCTTCAGCGATGAAAACAACTACATAATCAATGGAATTTTGGAGAAAGTTAGTGAGATACGAACGCAGTTAGTGGGCGCGTTGCGTTCAACCCAACTTATACACAATCAAGGTCCGCTCAGTATGCACTCAATCAACTCGAAAGCTAACAACTGGGCAGTCATTAAAGCAGCCCTAGCAGGCGGGCTCTATCCGAAACTCTGCATGATAGACAGAAGCGATTGTATGTTAAAATCCAAGACACGCAATTTGTTCATTCACCCGAGTTCCACGCTGCGAGAGCCCAGAAATACTATACTATGCCCGATATATGAAAACTTCCCGTCTGATTGGATGGTGTTCTTTCGCGAGACTAATAGTGTCATAGCGAACAGTATATCCAACTGCACTCTTATAAGCCCGGTGACAGTGGCTCTATTTGCCGGCAAGACTGATCTTGATCTTGAGAATTTCGTCTTTCATACACATAGCTCGGCTACGGTGCACATTGATGAATGGATATGGCTACAAATGGATAGCACCAGCGCTTTGCTGCTGTACAAATTGCGCCAGAAGTTTCATGCGACTTACATGGACTTCCTGCAGACTTGCGGAGACAATGAAAAATGCCGGAGGACCAGCATTAGTTCTGGCGAGAATCAGCGCATTCTAGATGTGCTCTGCACTCTTCTTTGTGATGAGGATAAGAGCGTGGGCTTTGAGCAACCAATTCGTGGTGTAGGCAAACGGCCGAAAGCCGCCACAAATAAATTTACGTCAAATTTTGATGTTCGCGTTCGTCCCAAACCGATAAATGTAAACCGTAGCTCGGAACTAGTTCAGTATCGCTGCTTGGACAAGGAATTCTTTCTGATCAGTCTACTCGATTCCAATGAAATAATGCAAGAGTTGTGTGCACCAAAATCAACGATTGACATAATGAGGAACCCACTCTTCAATCCAATCTGTGGCAGTGTTTCGCGACAGAAGCTGACCTTTATTATTGTATGTAACCTGGATCAAGAGATGTTCACAAATGTTGCGCTGGTTAAGAGCGATGAAAACGGGTTCTTCCTGCGCAATTACTTCCACATCAGAATTCCTGTTTGCAATTTAACGTGAGTACCTATCAATTTTTAATAAAAACACATTTTCTGATGAATTTATCAATACCCTGTAAAAAGACTTCGATACTCATGGGTAGACAGGGGAAACTCAAATAAAAAGTTGAATGTTAGCTCCACAAAATTGTCTGTAGCATTTAAATACGGCCCTTTACAAGACTTTGACATTCCCCTGGATTCCTGCGATCTGCATTGGCACATAAAAGTATTCAATCTGGTTCCTAAATCAAAATCACATTTAATAACTTCTTTTTTTGTGCGGTCTTGAATTAAAATACATACTATTTTTACATTTTACTGTTTTTTTCTTTTCAGAATTGCATGCACGGCCCTACACCTTACCTTTCCCCCACTTCGGTCGGACTGGAGCCTCCTTAAGCTGGACAATGAGGTTGGAGAGGCTATTCTAAATATGCTCTAAGATAACACGTGTCATCGGCTGTATTTATGTAAATTTGAATCAAGGTTTTTGAAACCGATATACTAATGGATTCCAATTTCAGGTACTCGCTCTTTTGGATCATACGGCACATGACCGTTTCATTTTTTTTTTATTTTTTGAGAGGGATTCTAAAATATATTGTAACGTCTTTTGAATTTCGCATTATGTAAGCATCAGAAATGATTATTTTATTTAGAATTTTGTAGTTCACGGACGTAATTATGTCGGAAATAAATCATGAAAACACACTATGAAATTTAATTTTTTTTTGTTCAAAATGGCGATAATTGCCTGTTCCGTCTAAAGATTTTCGATTAAGAGTTGTCTCTATGGCAAATGCAGGCAACGATTTTCATGGGGACAGTGAATAAGGCATGAAACTAAGTCAGATTGAACCCCTAAAACATTCTTCAACCCCAACAAAAAGGTAATACCTACATGACGACCCGATGTACGTTGTGCGCAGCCATGATCAGAATTTTGGGTAAGATTAGGCGCGGCAAAAGTCACAAGAAGTGCACTTGGAATGTTTTTCGAATGCGAAAGTGTGACACGAACATGAAGCGAACCAGGATCGTCTACGAGGACGCATAAATCCCAATATATACCCAAGGAACAAGCAATGGGCTATTCATCAGAGAGACATCACCACTGCGCCACTTTTGCAACACTAAACCACATTTTACAATGACCAAAGCAAACAAAAAAATTTCAGATAAACAACTTCTTAAACTACTTAATAAAAAATAAAGAAACAATATAAAAAAATTATTATGGTAACAATTGATTTGGAAGATAAGATTTAATTCTAAGCTAAGTGAATGAATGCTCGACAGAAAAATATATTCAGAATCAGTTGTTCAAACACAAATTTCTTATTTCGTGTGTTTGCCGAATCATTGCTGCCTGTAGACAGATAGTCTTTTAGACGGAATACATCTTAACTTGAGGCAGGCATTTGTAAGTCACTTCCACTGTGACATATTCATACGAGAAACTAATTATTTTCGGGTGTGAAAGAGGCGTGCATTTTGCACTTGACAATTCAATCAGAACTTTTTAAACCCGAAACTTTCAGACTTTGTACGTAATATTCACTGAAATACATGTATTAGACCCGCGGGTGGATCATTGATGTATTTAATAAGGATTGCTAACAGTTTTAAACATTCGTATCGTTTTCTTCTACTGCGTCACCTTCCGCGAACGTCTGACAAGCATCCGAGCGCATGAAAGAGCTTCTCAATTAGCCGTTTGGTGTCAGAAGCTAGGCCTAGGGTCCCTACGGACCTGCTGCACCGACTATTTATTTACATTTTATTGTAAAATTTGACATACAATTTTTGAGTGATTACAAGTAATATCATTCATTGATATTGCCAATGAACAAAAATAATCTTGCTCATGATTAACGCGATTCGATTTATACGGTGCTATCCATGAATGGACTTCGTCCTACGTACCAGAGACGTGTTCTCTTGCGTTCTCACAGATTCCTTACTTTTTGCTTCTTATTCAATGCGAAATTGACTTGACCTAACCTAAAAAAAACGCATATAATATGTCGTATATAATAAACAGATATACCCGAAATAGGCCGACCGGCTGTTCAAATAATGTATAGTGAAAATACTTCTTAACAATGTAGCAAAGCCCCGACAACATCATTCAAAGAGAATCGCAGTTTTTAAATTTTAGAAACCCTGCCGAATTACTTATCCAAGAGTATAATATCGTTTTCCATTGGGCGAAAAGAAGCGTCCGGGAGAGTCCGGAATCGAAAAAATCACTTCTGAAACCGTTCCATTGGCACAAAAAATACTCTTCTGGTGATTCTGAGAAGAGAATTTCGCTTCTTGATTTGAAGTCAGAATCCACTCAAGAAGCACTCACACAAGTGTAATTTATGTATTTTATACAAGTCAGTCAGTAGATTATTTTTTGGCATTTCACCAATACTTTTGTGAATTCTTTCAGAAGCAGTTTTGTTGTTCCATTGGATTTCAGAATGAGTGGATCCCCGAGTGAAACCAATGGAAAAAGACATAAGTTAAGAGTGCATAAGAGTACAGCTACAATGCCCGGTTATTCTTTAGCACTCTTTTATTGATTACAATGAATAATTTAATCAATACAAGAAAAATAATACGTATACGCCTAAGTGACCCCATACAAGTTTAACTCAACTCTTTTTAAGTTTTAAGGATATGATTGGCCGTAGTCCTTTATTTTCTGAAGGGATGATTGTTAGTGTCGATAGCTGTGTCGGCAATCGAATATAGTGAGGAAGCATTGTAAACCCTCAGACTGGCAGACACCTACCGGTTTTTCAATGACCTGCAAGCCGAGGAAAATATGGCAGACATGCTATGCGAAGCAATATCTCTCAACTTAAGTGCGTTTCGGAAAAAGTACTTCCATGAGGCAGCGCTGCCGTTTGGCCTTCCCTTTTTTTTAAAAATGATTGAAATGGCCCCTTTTTCAGCTTAAGTAAGATTTTATTTTTTATTAAACAAATAAGAATGCAAGAAACTAAAAAAATGCATACAATTTTTCTCTTTTTTTAAATTGTTCAGCGGCAACGCTGAAATATACGTATATACTACGAAGGGCTACTTATTTTTTGCAGTGGAATTAGGTGTTGGTTTTTTTTTTTGGAATATGTTTAGTTTTTTTTTTCGTTGCTGTTACTTCAATTGATTTCCTAGTGATCTCTATGAGTCATTGACGCCTAGCGCCCTATAAGACCTTACTTACCTACCCCCATTCTTGTTTGCTTCTTCAGGTAATTCTTTTAATTATAAAATTTTGAATATCTGTCCTCATGCCAACTCAATTTGTTCAACTTGCTATATCCCATTTGATTTGTACAATCGTGTTTAAACGATTTCGCACACTTTCTCTACCCCAAAAGTAGTCTCCTTAATCGGTCAACTAAATTCGATTATCGCTGCCGTTTTTAACCTTTTGTATACCTCGTGGACCTTTTCGTTGTCATAAAATCCGCTGGACCTTTCCACAAATTATAAGACAAACCTATATTATTTGCGGTATCGGTATTACCCCACCTTAACAACAATGATTCTCATTTGTTTTTTTTTCTTATATGTTATGGCACTTCTTTTCCTTTCCAACCACTCCTACCTGGGAACTTTTTCTTCAAAATTTGCTAGCACGTTTTATCAGCTGCCAAGGCACGCCTCCTTCTTACAAAACGCCACGATTACCAGGCCGACTTGTTTTCTTGTTTTGAAAGAGTATTCATCTCTGACGTCAAATGGGTTGCTATTTAAAAAATCGGCGTTCAAAAAATGTATGTTGAAAAAATCTTAATCTGATTTGATGTTTATACTATTTTTAATAATTTATCTTTATTTAATTTATAAGTAGATTCTTACAAATATTTATCTTTAGTATCAGTTTTGTTGTTCTAAATTATAATTAAACATTTTTTTTTCTTGAATGTGTGTTCACTTGTTTGACCAGAAAATCTAAACAAAAAATAAAATAAAACTTAACACTTAATAGTCATAAGTAAACTCTGGTAATAAATAAGGATATCAGACAAAAATAATTAAGCTATTGTGAAATAAAAAAAAGTCTGTTGACTATAATGTGGTAGAACTTTGCCACAATTCAATGTTAGTGAAGTCATTAAAACAAACAATCTGTATCATACCAGGTAAAAATCTGTTTACAGGACGATCATTTACTTAGCAGCGGGTAATTCTGGAATGTACTCATGTTTCAATGCCACATAATGGGCTCTAGTCTCCTACTCCAAAATCCGAAGGGTCATCATCGTCATCATCATTGTGGTAGGTAATCGATTGCTGCCGTTGACTGGGCAGTTCAGTGGGAAACGATCGATGGTGCTTTCGCAAACAATTAACTGTTATAGAAGGAGGTGGAAAACGATAGGGTTTCTGCTTGGGGAATGGCTGATGTTGTCTACTCTTAATGGAATTAGTGTGCTCAATACTATTTTCACTTGGACCTGCAGGAAAATATTCGAGAATTAAAGCAAATTTCGAAAAATTCGCTCAGCTGTTTCACACTCACCATATGTTCTTGAATTTTCGATTTCATTCAGCATGGCCTGACAATCACAACGCAATTTTTCTATTTCACTATCAAGTCTTTCTGATACGCCATCGGTACTACTCACCGACTGCATAACGCATTTCACTTCCTTTCGGACAAGTTCGAGTTTATTTTTATTTTTACGAAGAACCGCCGAAAGCCTTTCCATTTGATTGTGTTGCCGCATTATGACTTTATATACTGCAAAGAAACAAAATGTGTACGAAATTAATAACCGACCAACAAGACCGCTTCCTCGCTTTCCTTTATACGAAAGAGAGGGTGATTTATTATAAACGATGAATGGTGCCCGTCGGGCTTAGAGATATTTAGAAATATTAGGAATTTTATGAATGTTGCTAAAATCTATTAAGTAGCGACAAAAGATCTCACATTCTGAAGAAAATATATAAATATAAAACTCACCCACGGACATTACCTATCATAAGGACATTTAAATTTCGAGAAGCACACTTAGCGCGTTTACATTTACATGTTTTGTTTTTGAATACCAGTGCCTACGGTGGGCAATCAATTTGCAGGAATTGAGGCTCGGTACGAACCCCCCAAGCGGACATTTTAGAATCCACAAATTTAAGAGTTTCCATACAGTTAATCTCTAATATTACCCTAAAATCTCCAAGCTCTCTCTCGCTGGAAATGAATGACAATAAAAGCAGTTTACCGGGTCCCAATCAACAAATGTACCTACTTATTGTCATCGTTGTTTTAGGTGAGAACAAAATCACTTGCAAAACCTGACAAGAGACACGTTACAATTGGTAAGTTCATTCAATGAGTAAAATAAAGAAGAGATTTGCAAAACACTTTTGAAGATGAAGTTCGAACAAGAGGACCCAAAGTAAATTTAAAATTAATAATTACCAAAACCAATTCCTATGTACACCGAGGCCAGTTACTAATTATTTAAGTTAAAAATTGTTACGGCAAGTTGATTGTGGTGCTAACAAATTACCATTGTCCCATTCCTCACGACAAGGCTTTTTGGAAAGTAAAGACCAAAACGCATGTGCAGAATTCACTACGGAACAAAATTAATATAAGTATAATTTTTGTTAAATCAACTGCACAGCAGCGGAGAGTTTTCATTTCAATGGACAAGAAGCATTGCATTTTGAAATTCAGCTGCTAAATAATCTGGGACTACTTGATGTCATTATTTCGGAAAAGGTGGTTGAAAAACTGAAGGACACAATATGTTTGACAAGTGACAGATTACGTTTTAGTTTACGTAATACTGCATTTACAACATCTCACATTGCTAACACGGTAGATTAAAGGGATGCGCAATACTAAATAGCCGTTTAACTGAAAGGGACAGCATTACCTAACACACAAAAAAACTTGACACGTTTTTTGGTCGGCCATCTTGTTTGCGTGGTAGGAATTATGGGAAAGTTCAGCATGTTCACAGCGATGGCTTACGAAATTTCGTTTTCCTATAAAACAAGATGGATTACAATTATTTATTCATTTCGTATAACTTATTGAAATAACCACTCTCATTGATTTCACATGTTTTAATTCGGAACTAGAAATCATAGACAAACCATACTGAGACCCCCAACTCACAATCC
Source organism: Cheilosia variabilis (assembly GCA_951230905.1). NCBI lineage: Eukaryota > Metazoa > Arthropoda > Insecta > Diptera > Syrphidae > Cheilosia > Cheilosia variabilis. The sequence goes on along the minus strand of OX579680.1, from coordinate 17,295,011 downwards.
TCTTGCCGCTGGCCCCCTCAGTTTTTTTTCAAATTCGCCATTTTGTTTTCCTATCGGTGTTATGTCAAAAAAGAATCCGTGTGACATGCAAAAACATACAAAAAATGCAAAAATAAATGCTGCCAACCTCGGCAACCGTGGGGAAATGTGAAAGAGTTCGGGAATACCACATTTTTTCATTACTGAACGCCATTGGTTAGTTATAATAAATTGTTAAAAGGCGAATAATTTGATTTGTTTGGTTAGTAAAACTATCTAAAGTTGATGTTCTATATACTAGAAACATATTAGGACAAGCATGGCTGTGTATTTTCCGCTTTTGGATATCATTAACTTCGAATTCGTGTGTAAATTTTTCTTAAATAATGAAGAAAATTTGCTCAAAATGTTTTCAATTTCCCTCAACCAATCTACATTGTTAATTTTTCATTAACATTTTAATCAAATGTGCACTTATTCCTAAAAAAAAATATTATCCACACGTAACGAACAATTTCAAATTAAACGGATAAAACTCTATGAACTCTGCCAGCAACTTTGCCCACAGCGGAAGTGTCTCATATCTGCTGGGAGTGTGTTGGTGAGCCGGAATTTTTGAAGTTTCGTGACATTTGTCAATACGATTTTCTATGTAAGAATACTAGCGCACCAGATGTGTACACTCCATAAAAAATATAGCTTGTAGGCTAAGTAACGGGAAATCGGCCGGAGTTGGTGGTCTCAGTATTGTCTCTGCTAGAAATTTTTTCAAGTGATTGCAGAAATGTTGGGCCGGAACTTATGTTTTCCGTTTTAGTTATTATAACTATGAGATGAACATAAATGACACTTTAGGCTTCTGATTTGTGATCCCATTCGTACGGCTTTATTAGTATTGACTGCTTACAAACGGATCTCTCTGTCCCGTCCTGTGCAATGTGTGTGCGGGATGTTGTAAATGCAGTATTATGGAAAAGAATTTCGTGACTGAGTACTAAGTTGACATTTCCTGTGTGTCTGACGTCTAAAAACCGACGTTAACGACTAATCTAGTTGTAACGTTCAGGCTACATCTAGTCCAGACAAATCTATCCGACTTAATATAACTCGATTTTTGAATGTGGCCTAATTGAAATACAAATTAACCTTAATTTAGATTATGCGATTTTTAAATGCGACCTAGGTCAAATCAAAACTTACCATCACTTTGTTCACTTGAATGCGCAGTCTTGGCAACTGAATTCGGAAAAGCTGAGTTATTCACTGGGTCAGCTTTTGAGTCGTGTGCAGCTTCCTTGTTAGCATCCTTATCGATAGACCGAGCTGTTGGATGATAGCTTATGGGGCGGATACGAAAGGCGCTAAATACTCCACCATCATCTGTCACCGTGATGTGGTAATTGTTTTGATAGCCCAACTTCGCATGATATGACGAACTTGAATATGTGAGGTTCGGTCCGACTGTTATATCGATTGGAGTTTGAGGACTCGAACTTGGTTGTCGCAAGACTAAATTCACGGAAGTATAGCTTTTCTGGTGTGGCCCTGATGATTCGATATTCCGGGTAAATGGCAACTCGGGACGAACATTGATGGTTGACAGATGACGTTGCGGTGGATTCCTATTGCGATAGGAACTAGGCGACAGGCATACGTTTACTGAAATTTCAGCTGTCCTCGAGTCCGGATAATGTGCTGGACTTTGTATTGAGGTGCTGTAACTTGTGCCACAATTTTCTGGAGACAAACTCGATGTCGTCGGCGCTATTGGTGATCCTTGGGAGCGGCTAGGCGATATTACCGGCGATGAGCATTTTCGAATCGAACGCCTGTGGTCTGGATGTCCATTTGGTAGCTCTTGTTTGTTTTGCGTAAACCAATTGTCCTTCGAATACGGCTCATTGTTCAACTGAAGGGATGTGGGCCGCTGGGGCACTACAGGCAACTGTTCCAACGATTCCTTGTCCAATACGTCTAGGTATTTGTTTTGATCAACTAAATAAGTTTTTATTTGAATATTGCACAATCCGGAACGCATATCTTTTTTATCTGGCGCTAAAGCTCGAGCACCCTCTGATGAATTACAATTGATATTTTGCGCGGAATTGACAGCCTCATTAATTCGATATATCTTGTTGTTATTTGTGGTACAATTTTGATTACTGTTAGTGCAGCTTTTAGTTTCAATTGAAGGTACCGTACTCTTTGATTGTTTGCGATTTTTACACATTGAATTATTATTTAAAATGCGAAGCAATTGCGCCGGATAAGCTTGCACTGGTACGAGATGGCAGTTAACTTCACTCTGCAATCGTTCTTTACAAGTTGCCCGATCGTGGCAATTGTCTACGACGTGCTGGTTTATAACAAAATCTGGTATAGTAGGGAATTCTTGTTTCATTTCATGAAATAATTGCATAACATTTATATTTGTGCAATTACAGTTTGATTGCTGTTGAATGTCACCGTTTTTAAGTTGATGTGGATCGGGCTGATCGGGCTGATATAAATTTGCCTCCAAACAACTGGTTCTTCGGCAGTTTTCCTGTCTGTGTGATTGCGATGAGTTCGTATTCTTCAGGAAAGTATTTTGAGACATTGGATATCTAATCGCCATTTTTGGCCATCTTTAACATTTTGTAGAGTCCTAAAATAAAAAGAAACACATGTTGTCATTGATGCCTTGAACAATTCATAGAAAGTATTTTCGTAAATTGTCAATTGCTTCTTTCACAAACTAGTTAGAGAAAAGTTAAAATAGTTTTAAAATTATTATGACCAAACCCACGGTCTGCTTAAGAGACTAAAGTCAATCTATTTGGTTATTAAAGAAAATCAGTCTGTCTCTTGAACCACTTCTGAAGTGATTGATTGTTTTTTCCCCTCCTTAAGCTAGTGATCCCAATTTTGGTGAAAAAAATCAAACTTAAAAGAGAACTCATTGAACACATCCGAGATTCACACAGCATCAGTTCTGGTGATGCGTTAAAAAACTGGTAGTGAACTGCATTCAGCGCCATTTACTCTTAGTGAGAGGGAAGAACGTTAAATCAAACTAATGTGGTTTTCGATTGGTCACTTTGTTATGTTCGTTTGGTACAAAAATAAACACTTTTTCGATTTCAGAGCATTTTTGCGAATCTGGATTTTTTCTCAGAGTTGCTTCAGATTTACCAATTCAAGTGCGTTTGAGTTTGACAACTAGTGGAGTTTGTTTACGTTTTCCGTAAAAAATTTCAACTGCAAAGAAACGCATGGCATCGGGTGGATCTATTTTGGTTGATTGTTTGTGTGCAAATGTTTAGAAATCAACTGCGACCCGAATTTCGAGTGATTTAATGTAAAATTTAAGCAGAAAAGTGTCGAAGGCTACACAATCACATAAACCAATTGCACGAAGAAAAAGAGCAAGTGACGTTTTTATGTTCGATTAGACACACGTCACGAAGTCCGAAATCTGAGAGCGAATCTCGAGAAGCCCAATCGAATACCACATAAAAGTCGAGGCACGCTACAAATTTAAACCACTGATGCAACTGTAACTAAACTATTTTTATTATGAACAAACAAAACATTGTAATAGAATACAAGGTAATAGGCTAACAAAAATGTAATAGATGAAAAACCTACAAAATAACTGCTTGGGCATGTTGATGATGACGAAAAATCGCCGGCCGAATGTAAATAATAACCAAAAAATAATTGAACGATTTTTTCATATCAGATTTAAATGCAGTTTCTACAGTAACAGAAAACAAATTTTTACCTATCTCCTAGTTGCCCTAAAAAGTATATATTTTCAAATCACCAACAGACTAATATTTCTCTACTAATGGGTAGGCAATAACATTTATTTCAAATCGTTAAAATGTTTTGTTTCCTATCTACTCGGACATGTCTTCGGAATTCGTAGTTCGAAAATAATTGTGGAAACAAATAGCCAATGAAAACTTCTTGCAAATAGTAACCAAGAACAAGAGTGTTTACATTTTTTTTCGTCACACATCGAATTCTTCATGGGGACCCCACGAACACATATATACCGCAAAAATACAAAAAATAAAAAGAATAAAAAAAATAAAAAGCAAGAAAAATAAAGCTTGCCTCTATCAACGTGTTTTGCGCGTTATTATTAGCACTGACATGTTTTGTACATATTAAAATATTGTTCGAAAATTAATTTTGGAGCGGCGTATACGAACCATTGACCATTCACATTCCTATACCTACGTATATAGTTTTTTTTTTTAAACAAATACATATATATCAAATTGACGTACTTTATTGTCATTTCATTTTTAACCACTTAAAAAGTGTTATAGACAAAATTTATAAATAATTTACATATATCATATATTTCAAACGAAAAAAAATCGGAGAGGTAACAGTGCATCCAAAAGAGATATTTTTATTTGAAACAAAAATAAACCGTTTTGTTTATTTCTTGACAGTTTTCAATGTGAAAATTTATGGTTTTTTTGTTTTTGTTTGTTGCCATCAACTTACAGTAGAAAATTGTGATGCTTAACAGAAATTATATCGAATAGATGACACTAAAAGCTGTATAAATTACATTTTTGTCACAATGGAGATGTCTAATGTTTTTGATTTATTGATAAGGGTTGATTTCTTGACAAATTGATGGCCGTAATAATTTTAATTTTTTACTTCATTTGGTACTCTCTCAGTCAACTCGGTACCTACGACACCTACACCTAGGTCACAATAGATTTTTTTCAGTTGAAATTTTCGCGATTGTGAGGTTCCAATTTATTATTTAACATGGAATTTATTAGTACCGCGCTAAGGCAATAAGCATTTCGAAAAACAAAACAATATTTTTCGAGAATATTTTCTCAGAAAAAAACAAATTTTTCTTCTAACTTTGAACACCTGTAGTGTTGGGTTAAGTACGATTTACTTGGATATGTTGAGCAGATGCTGCAAAAGTGCGATGGTGAGTGTGCAAAGTTTATCGACGGAGGAAGAATACACTGGGAAAAGCTCCAAGATGTGACGTCAGCAGCTAAGGCAGACTATAACAAATTAGACAAATATTTGGCATTTCGTTTGTGTGTGTTTTTTGTCTCTATTCGATATTATCCGATGGATCACTAATAATATTGCATTATGTGGGCTTGTGTCACTGTCAAAAGTGAAAGGAAACCTGCCAATAAAGATACTATATGGCAGTTCAAATGTATTGACACATTGGCTTGAGCTGGATCGATGTCACGTAGCCGTTTTATGATTTTGCCTTTACTTATGTCACCAAATCTATTCTTGTGCTCGATGACAGACCGGACATGAGGTATTCTATAAGAATTGATGAATGGGGCAAGGATTATCCATCTCATGGAAAATGCACATTATTGCATGTTTTTGTTGTTTACGCATGTCTTCCTTAAGTTTCTTATTTAACAAATTTTTTTTTTTTTTTTGTAAATTGAATTTTGGGTCACTGCCAAACAAATATTTATGGAGAGTTTCATCAATTGGACAAAAGTGATATAAGGAACTTATTTCAAAAGAGCAATTCCATAAATGCTCATTCTATCATGCTTTCTATGTTTCATTGAATAAAAAAGTGCACTTACAGGTCCATTTTTAACACGACAGAAGGGTCCGGAATATTTTAAGTAAAATGTTTTGTAGGAAACAAATTTTACACTCTGTGAATGGAAATAATTAAATTAAGCGTGCAGATGTAAGCTTTTATTGGAACATTCATATTTACTTTAGAAAGCAAATAAAATGAACCAACAAAAAACCAAATCTCACATATGATGTGCATAAATGGTGAACACCACTTTTGCAAAAGTCCTCCGATAATTTTCATTGAAAAGAGAGAAACTCGTGATGCAGAAAGAAGAAAAGTCAAAATAACCTTAACAGTTTGGCCGACAGTAATACAAATATTTTACTAAATACAATTCATGCCAACTTATGGCTGTCTTTTCACCTAAGATTTGCCATTATACAATTCTGTAGCAACAACCAACAATTATTTCAGATAGTTGAGTAACTAAATTCTGCAAGAAAAAAGCTTCCTCATCACTGATTGGGGCAAGCAGTGCTGCAGAATATCTACCAATTATTAACATTTTGAAAGGTTTTTAAATTGCACTCACTTGTTGAGATTTTCAAATTAGATTTCTTAATATAAAGCGTAGGTACTTTTAACGCTCTCTTGGTCAAATCTAGTACAAATTGAATAAAATTCAATTAAATTAAATTCAATTCTTTTAAATCTCGTTTAGACCATAATATTCCAGGCACAGGAACGGTCACTAGAGCTATAGAGCTAGCGGAGTAAAAATGGTATTTGTTTTTCTAATTTAACGATTTGATGAACTCCATTTTTCAAATTTGTTTACTTTGAATTGAATTTGATTGACAGCTCAATTCTCTTCTCCCCTCGTCCAATCTAAAAGGTTTTTTTTTGCGCTAGATTTCAAAAATTTGAAATTCCCATGGAAATTCTAAATGCGAACATATTGAAATTTGTACAGCGCAAAAGATATAATGTACGTTTTATTAAATTAAGTTTGACACGCCGCTAGTCATCTGGCGGTCAATGCGGACGTTCGGTTAACTAGTTCATGTATAACGTCAACTAGATTTGTCTGGACTAGGTATACGAACGCGTTGACAACCTAAATTGTACTTTTATTCTAGTGGCCAGCGTTACCGCTGTGCGACTTAACTCGAAATATTTCGAGAGCGAAAAAATGAGTCTCAATGTCCCACATTGGGTAGGTACATATTTTCTTAGAGGAATATATATGAGGAAGTGCCAAACCACATGTTTTAAGTGCAAACAAAAGCAATTACAAATGTAAATGCTGACAACCACAAAATAAGAAACAAGTTTGAATGGTCCAGCTATCATAGTAGGTAAGAAAAGAAACTATTTGTTTGTCTTATTGATTAAAAATTACACGCCCCCAGCGGCCCAGCCCTATACTGCGATTGTCAACTGACTCGATAATTATTGTCAATTATTGTGTCCATTAATTGATTTTTACACATCTTCTTTCTATGAATAACCTTCGTCGATACTAACATTTAAATAAATTATAAAAAAAAACAGATGGCGCAACAGTCAGTAGGGACTCTATGTCGAGTATCTCACAGCCATTTGTTTTGTGTGAGTTTTTCATTTTTGGGACGAATCTACAATTTTATGTCGAGTCCAAACGGCTTACTGAGAAGATCTTTTATGACAGTTATACTCTCGGGTGTTTGTAAGACGTTCGCGAGAGGTGGCGCAGTGGAAAAAAAAACTTAAGATGGAATTTGGGTTCGGAAATCGAACCTGGAACCCCTCGCTTAGTAGTCCAACACACAAACCACTAAGCCACTGTGCCTTACATTGGGTGTTATGAAAAATATGTTTATTATTTTTCTCCTTTTTTGTGTAACTAATCAGGTAATGTTTGTTTGTAAGAGGTAATTTCCGGAACTACTGAACCGATTTCAAAAATTCTTTCACTAATAGAAAGCTACGGGAAAGAGTACTGCGATAGGCTACTTTTTGATTTTCAATTTTTTATTTTTTTTATTTTTTGCCCTACGTGCACTGAGAAGGAGCTGATTTCTGATCTCATTGTTACTCCTTTATTAGTATTGACTGCGGAAAAACGTATCTCTCTGTCCCGTCTCGTGCAAAAATGCGCGTGCGTGATGGTGTAAATGCAGTGTTATGCTGTATTTTTCATTGTGATACCGCTTCGTCAATTTAGCGAAATGTTAATAAGAAATTTTAAGTTTTCTTGATTTAATTTAGTTAATGCAAATTACAAGATTTAACTATATAAATTATCCACTCTATATTATTTCTGTTGTTTCTTGCGGTTGCGGTTCACACGCTCAACCAATCTTAACAAATGAAGTGCCACCAAAAAAAAAATAGATTTTTTGGGTGCTTTTTTTAGCATTTTTACTTTTTTTAAATATTAACAATTGAAAAAGTTGAATTTTACTACATTAAATTTCAACTACACAATTATTGATTATTGAACTATTATTCAGGGAAATATTTTTCTTTCACTCATCATGTATTCATGCCCGTAGGCCGCAGCCCGTACAAAAGACGCCACGAAAGAGAGTCGACGGCCGAAGAGAGTTACAGTCATTAGAATATTAAAGTGAAATATGACTCTTCAATTCTTTATACGTATTCACAAATCACACTTCAGACTTCAGACTTCACACTTTCACAGCACAGATAGAGAGAATTTTATTTTCAAAATTTGGCGGGTAGGAGCGCTGGAACTGACGGTCTTAATACTTAGTTTGTTAGTTTATGAACAAAACTTATGGGATCCACTTTACTTCATTTTGTGTGTGTGTATTACCTATCAAACCAGGGGTGGAATCCCGTAAGGTGATAGGTGATAGTCACTTTTGTGATAGTCAAACGCGATAGGCACATGGCACATCATTCTCCTGCTACGTAAGGAAATCGGAAAATAACCATACAAATTTGGCATCACTTTAAATCTGTTCCTTTACTTTATGAATTTTTAGTAATTCTTCCGAATTTTTACGAATTTTTACTCAATGCCGTTCCTTAATTCGAAAAATTCGTAAAAGAGACCGTCATCGAGAGAGCAAGAAATTTCTTGGTGTAAGAATTGAAAAAAGCCGTCAATTAACAGCTGATTCGAAATTTGTTGTCCTATTTGACATTTGTTTTGATTTATTGTATATTAAATTGGTATCAACAGGCGGAAAAATAAAATTGAATGTTCTCCTTAGATTCTTTTGGTGGCGACGAGATTCTTCCTCGCTGTAAGGAGTAAGAAAGGACAATCTCATCCACGTAATTTTTAATGCTGTGCCGCTTTTTCCTCTTCCCGAATGCTTGTAGTATAATCAGTACAAGCTCTTCCATATACTCGGATTCATGAATTCGATTAATTCCGAATCACTTTCATCGCTAGGTAGATAAATCAACTAATGTTGTTCGTAAATTAGCAAATTCTTCGAGTTTATCAGATATTTGAAAGACTTTTCGTACAACTTTTTTTAATTTTTGAATTATATATCTGTCGTTTTTCATAGGTTACTATAAAAGCGTTCCCTAACTTTTTCGTAAGCGTCTCTCTCTGTGAGAGAATTTATCCCCACCACTGCCATTTTGACAGTCATTTCCATTCTTACTACAAAAGTAAAGGAACAGACCTTTTGTTATTTCAAAACATAGTTTTGTTGTCAGCTGTCATTTTTTGCACAGAAAATTCAAGGTAGTCCTGATATAATCCCAATATTACAAACGCGAAATTAAGATTGTTACCTTTTAACAACTGCAAAGCAAATTTTTATGAATTTTGGTATAGGGATATCGCGAAGACAAAACGTGAAGCTGATTAAGTTGGGGATGCAAGTTTTAATGACGAGCCCAACTATTTCTCAAGTTAGGGATAATAAAAATCATCATAGGTATCTATACTTTTGGTAATAAATAAATACATTTGCTGCATATATTCCCAATGAATTTTAAATGTGTAGGGCTGATTGGTGGGCTTAGGATAGTTTTGGACCCGTTAAGTGGCGCTGTCGATGATGATGTAAATATTTTAACTGAATTACTAGTGCTAGTAACTAATAAATAATGGAGGTATAGAAAAAAATTGAAAATTGTAAAAATGAAATCAAACAAATATCGTTCACGTCGTGCTTACAGCCTTGTTTTGTTATCCTTTGAAGCAAACTCGCCTTTACTCATTTATTCATTGATGACATGTTGAGAAATTAAATTTCATAGCACAATTTGCCGAACAAAGCCATACAAATGTGGAAAAGAACAAGTCGGACTTTAATCAGAGACGTGGAAGGTGGAATGGCGGTGTGAAGAAAGAAAAAAGTCTTCTGGCATTTTTGAAGACTCTCGCACATCTTTCGAGGTAGGGTCAAGACCTTGTCCACGTACAACCACTGTGGCTACAATGTTTATCAACATTATGTAAAAACAACATCAACTCTGAACATCGTTCGCATTCGAGTGTTAGAAAACAACGATTTGCGTTGCAATTTAACCAAAAACATCAAGACCATTCGCTGAACAAAGCAATTGTTACTTTTCACTTAAGGTCGGGACAATTGATAGATAAAATGCACGGTGCGGCGCTCTAACCTCATAACGAATAATGTTTTAATCGAAAAACACATAATAACTAACTTCACCGCTATTTTTAAGCACATGACTATACATGATCTACGCATACACATACACACACACACACAAGCTCGCATATATCCTCTAATGGTTGAAATCGCCTTTGGAGACCTTTTTCAAAATATAAGGATTCAAAGTTAAATGGTGGTCGAATATTTTGGACCGCAATGAAAAACTCTCTTCGCTTTTAGCGTTCAGATTGTGCGCCGCCACCCTTACTTTCTGTGTTACTTATCAGGCCATTTCTCAGATCTGCGATTTTTCACAAACGATCACTATAATTATCCAAATTACGTCATGTTTATCACACTGCTACTTTTAAATATTTTATGAATCTGGCAACGGGGCGTTGAAAAAATTTAATTAATATAACATGATGGCAGCTCCGCATAAATCGACTTACATTTTTCTATAATTTTGTTTGTGTTTTTTTAATTTAAAATATTTTTTTTGGGAAATTTTACAGATGCAACTATTGATTATTTATTATTTAGTTATTTTTACTTGGTCGTTGACTTTTTCACATCTTATCAGTACTATTGGGTTAGAACAATTTTAAAAAGTCATGGGCAATACAGCACATTTGCACATATAAGCTGTTTCACTAAAATTGTACAACCGAGCCATTTGTGACGACACTAGTTTTCAACAATTCAGTTTGAAAAAAAAAAAAATATTGCATGCCATTTGCTTTTTCATTTTCGAGTGCGTAAACCACAATTAAACAAAATAATACACACACTTTATATGAGTTTGAACGCACAAATTCTCGGACAGCTGCATAATATTGAACAAAACGAAAACTTTAAAATATACAACATACGCATGTACCTATAAGAAAATAGGTAGCAGAAAATAATGAAAACACCTATGTACAGCTATAGTTGCCTGATCCGCGTATTTTTGTCGGTTCGATTTAGCGTGATACGCAAACGGCCGAGCGAACAAGACTGAGTGCCGTGGGAAAAAATAAAATTCGCCTCGAAACAATTTAGAAAAAAAAATCGAAAAATAAAAAATAAATAACTCAATCCTGAATGGAAATATTATTTGTTATAGCAAAAACACCAACGACGACATGTAAATTCAAATTGAATATAAAGACTTTTCGAAAATCAGAATGAAGGAATCGCTGAAATGGCAAAACTGCATAGCTATGTGAGTTTTTTGCCAACAATTCGCATATGTACGACCGGACGGACGTATTCATGTTTGAATATATTTTCGAAATACAAACAATTTCATTAGATACTCGTATGTATACGTATTTCTGATGGTGCTTTCGACATGATGACGTCGCTGTGTAGAGATATTGGACACAAAGGATGGGAAGCAATTCGTTTCGACAATTCATTGAAAGTTACAACCAACTACAGAAAACATACAGAAAAGTTACAAGCCGTCTAAGAGGAATCGCATATTACCCTTTCCCTTTGACACTTGGCGAGACATAGCTTTGTGCGAGTTTCGATTCGCACTGTGTTGATTCGTTTTTAGAAAAACTATTTTTGGGAGAACCGTGGGCGTGTCTTTCAGTTTTTATTATCCAAGTTCATGGATTATTAAAAAAAAGGAATACTAAAAATAACCTCATTCGTTACCGTAAATAGGTTACAAAAACAATTTGTTGCCGTTTTGAAAACAAGACTTCCCTAAAGGAAGGCATGGAGCAACTCTCGTGTAGCTGGGTGTAATGTGCGTAAGGTTTTTTTTTTCATGTGAATATATTTTACTGTAAAAACATTTAATCTGAGGCTGGTCGAGCACCAGTCGTTTTTTGTCACCGTTATTGAGACACGGCCACAGTTTTCTTTGCCGAAATCAACCCACTAAAACAATTTAAAAAAATGGTGGTATCGATCGCAGCACTATCAGCGCTGCCGTCGTGTCTGGAGATCATTTTTAGCGGGCCCACTACAATAAATCTTCTCTAAATTTGAAAAGTATGTTACTTGTTTGTTTGCCACAGGTTCGATTAGTATGGGAGAGCACCATCTTCGCAATCCATAGTAATATTAAGTCTGGTACGCGTACGCGCTAAAATGATGCCCTCAAACAAAATGTCTCCGTAAATAATATTGGGGACGTTCAAGTATCTAGTTTAGTTAGTCTGACAGCTCTCTCACTAGATGTATGTATCTCGGTTTTGATTGGGGGAAATCGGTCATGAGAGCAGTTGTTTCAGTTGACGTTTATGGAGAGGTAGCCGACAAATCTAGTCAAGAAATTCGTGATTGAGTACTAAGTTGACAGTTCTCATATGTGGCTGACGTTGAAAAAGTGACGCTCCCGACCAATCTAGTTTTTGCGTTCAGGTTACATCTCATCCAGACCAATCTAGTCGACATAAGATAGCTAGATTCTTGAATGTGGGCATTAACAAAGCAAAGAAAGATTGTCCCTTCTCACAGCGAGGAAGAATCTCGTAGCCACTTTGGAAAAGAATCTTGAGAACATTCAATTTTTTTTGCCGCCTCTGGCTACCATTTTCGTACGTAGGAAGTGAAAACATATGCACAACATAGGACAACAAATTTTAAATTATCTGTTAATTGTCAGATGACGGACTACTTTTCCAATTCTTGTACCAAGATATTTATTGAGTAAGAATTCGTAATATTCTCAGTGGAGGGAGGGGTAATATCTTGCTCTCTTGATGACGCTCTATTTTATGAATTTAACGAATTTTTCGAGTTAAGGAAAAATTCGTAGAAATTCGTAAAAGTTAGTAAAAACTCATAAAATTTAAAGGAATAAACCTAATAACATAAAAGTAGTTTTGTTTGTTTTTTCTCTCACCTCCAAACTGTCAAAATTATAAATATTTAGCAAGGTGGTGGAGAGAAAATAGGAGAAGCGCTTTATCTCACCTTTTCTTGCACATTGTACTAGGCTTTAGTAAACAAATAGTTGCTACTATACAAGTCCATATGAATGCGGTGTGTCCTAACCTTTCGATCGGCCAGAGGAGGACCACTACGTTGTTGCTGTTAAAGTACGGATCTTACTAACACATCGTAGAAACCACGCACTAACTTGTTTCTAAGATGTGGCCAGTTTAAGATGTGCCTGATGAATGGAATCTTTGCATCGTTTTTCGGTCCACAAAAAGGAGACCTCATCAGTTGAACCAGCTACAGGTTCATTAGTCACCTTAGCACCGTTTAAAATCTTTTATAAATAATGTATCAGCACGATTTATGGCAGTAAAGTTCACTTTTCATAAATTGTTCACACATAGACAGATACTGAAAACAAGTCCGTCTCGATACTCACCACGTTTTCATCGATGTTTAGGCCGCATTTTGTTCTGAATACAGCGAACTGTCACTGGTGGAAACGGAAGCGGCTAAAATGAGGTCAACATTCAAGTTTATGCTGATTCAAAATGATGTTTGTTTGATTAAAAGGATTTTCAAAGTTTGCTTAGAAATGTTGAAATCTGCGAGCCGTTCAAATTGTGTGCAATAGATTTAGTGCAACTTAAATATTTGATGCGTGAATATTTGCACGCAGTCATCTCAATTTTGTTTGACTCGATCACCTTTTAATCTCACTACCAGTGATGCCCCAACTTATTTGCAGAAATGCTGCCAAGACATTTAATTCACTAGCCGCGCAGTGAAGTGGATTTATAGAGATTTGCAACAGTGATGGGTGCAAAATTTATAAAGAAGTTTTCGCAAACTAGAAAAAGCATGGGAGCACTTGTGTTCAAACAGACCTGTGATATTGATGGTGTAGAAATTGTTTGTATCCGGTTATTCGCATTGTGAATGTTAACTTGTAAAGGTGTCGCTTTTGATTGTTTTTTTCTTTGCAAATACTCGGGCTGTACGTCACTGAATTATGTGGACTTTACATGCAAAAAAATAGATAACAAGTTCAGTCACTTAGCTCTTAGAATGCGTTTCGTTTCGGCACATATTCGGCAGTTCAGTCGGTATGGTATGTATAAGAGTGAGTGAAAGCTAAGTTAAGTTTAAGAATGGGCAAAATAAAGCCCGTATAACAATATATGGTGGGTCAACGTTAAGCATGTATAGGAGTTACAGGTGCAATACGTACAACCGCAACATGCGCATTGGAAGTTATCCTGGGGTTCTTACCGCTGGACTTTTTTAAGAAAACAGTGGCCTAAACGGCACTTCGTTTGCATCGAGGTGCGAAATGGCACAATCGTGGTACCATCTATGGACATAGGAAGATTCTGGAACTTGTCAAAAACGAGATTAGGGAGCTGAACATGCCTATGGATGGAAAAACAAGGTTGCTATTGTGGAAAGAAACAACAAAACTCGTATTGAGAACGGATTACTTCCAAAAAGAGGAAATGCTGAAATAGTGATTTTCACGGATGGATCTATGATGGATGGCGGAGCGGGAGCCATTATCTATTCAGAAGAGCTGGAGCTAGCCCGTCACATAAGCCTCGGAAAATACACTTCAGTATACAAGGCTGAGATGATTGCTTTGCTTCATGCGTGGGACTACTTGCTTGAGAGTCAGGTGGTAGGAAGAAATATCCTTATAGCACTGGACAATCAGGCGGTGATCAAACGCACGGAACAGACAAACATCACAACATCATTGGCAATGGAATGTGTATTCAAGCTCAATAAGTGTTCATCTAAAAATGAAGTAACACTGACTTGGGTTAGAGGACATATAGGGAACGACGGCAATGAAAATAGTCACAAATGGATCACGGCAGAACACCTGAGAAAGTGGTCAACAGTGGAACAATCTAGACAGGCTGAAATGGTGGTCTAATTCGATTATCTGTCGATGTCTATATACATATTCACATTACAATCCATCACTCTCTTTTTTAAATTAAACGGTTATGACTTATGACATCTGTTGCCTAAAATACGAAAATATCAATTTTCTTCCAGTTTTGGGGTTTCTGCAACAGATGGCACAGTATTCTATGTAATAACAAAATTGGTGTTTTGCAGTGTCGCCCAATACTTCCTTTCGTTGCACAGTATAATGCAATCTCTAACTTAGGGTTTACTTAACGCTTCTGAGGAGGTTAATAAACGATTCACATACATACCTTAAGTCGTATTTTGTAGTTTTAACATGTTTCTGATTTGCGAATCCCGTAGGTAAGGTTAGGTCAGATCGTCTGACAGCCACGAATGCCAGGTACTAACGAAGAGAAGTAGACTTCTAACGTCGGTAAAATTTGCGAATCCTGTAACATTTTGCACAAAGTAATATCCATCGCTTCTGCTATGACAGAGTATGCACTGTTTTTTTATTAAAACAAAAGTGAAAAATACAGTCGCAATTAACTACAAACTCCAAAGTATAAAATTTAAACGTTTTGCTTTGTTTATAATGTTCCCGATATAAGGTTACATAATTTTTTTTTTGTTTTATTACGATCACTTTTGTCCAATGTTGCATAATTCCAATATGTGTTAATATTTCTATAATATCACAAATTTAAAAATTTGTTTTGATTGATATTGATGATTCTTTATAGTCTTCGATTTTTAATAACAAGATATGTGCATAAAATATGCACACATACATAATATGTATATAACTACTAAAAAAAAAATAAAATAAAAAGAAAACAAAATGTTTATTCTGTGGGCAATAAAACACTTAAATACTGTTGTTCGTGTTTAAAATACATACAATATATTGTTTCATAATGAATAAGAGTTGTTAAGATATTTCTGTTGCTGTTGTTGTTGTTTTTGCAATTTATATATGTATAAATATATATACTTTATGTGTATGGTATAGATGAGAATGATGATTGAGTGAGCATGCAAAAATGGCGTTACGAATGTTCTACTCTACGGCAAATCCGCAGGTTTCTTCCACGGCTTGCGTTAATTTGTCACAGAGCAGTTGATAGTTTTCATAAGGCGGTAGATCAATGCGGTTAAAGCATGTGTGTGCTTTTGGTAAATTTTGTGTCGGTACATCGGCCGTCAAATGTATTGTGAAAAGTCGAGGACCCACAGCTCCTGTAGAACCTTGCAATGCCCGAAACCCTTGCAATGGTACACGCGAAGATCCGGTTACGAATTGCAAAAGACGAGCACGCATCTCTGATGAATACGATTCGACCACCTGAAATGATTAAACACATGACATTTATATCCCAAGTGAGCTTTTATGTGTATTTTGTAGTAATTAAATTGTCGTCCCACTTTGATGTTTGTAAAAATTCGAAAAACCGAAATACACTATCGAATTGAATTTTCAACTCTGTCCAATCGTAGACTAGATCCAGAACAAATATGTACAGAACAGGCACCTCTTGTCGTGCATTCTTTGACATAAACAACCGCCACTCATCAACAAAAAATGCAGTTTATATGGCGACACATTAACCCAGACAGGTATAAAGCACTGCTGCCAGGCAGCACCTAATTTGTTTCAATCGATTATCCTCGATTGAGACAAATTAGGCGCTGCCAGAGCTCGACTGACACCCCAGGACTACCTATTCAGTGTTTTAATGTTTCAGCAAGCCGGTGCTACTGCCTGCAAATGCAACGGCTATTCGAGGAAAGACCGAATAATCTAAAGAAAATGTAGACACTGGTAAGTTATCCTGACTTGTTAGTGTCAGAACTCTTCCCAGAGGGGCATCCCAATGACCTAATTGAGCAGCCAACAGTCTACGTTATCATCGTTCGGCACAACCCGATGAGCAAGGTAGGAATCTCAAAACTAGACATGGTCCTATACAGCTCGTCTCCATAAAAACTATCGTATCGATCGCTCTCTCTCCAAGACCTGTAGTAGGGTAACCATTTCTTCAAAGCAATGTTTCTGCTTTCCAGACCTTATTGTGTTATGTGTTCCTTTGAATTGCAGTAGGAAAAGTTCAGTGTTGTTGCATTCCCACAGCGGAACGGGTAGGTCTGATGTCTCCTGCAGTACTGGGCTGGGCTTTTCTGTTCCGATTTCATCAAAAATAACTTTTGCGTTTTGTGCCGATGATGGTAGCTAGGTTGATTACTCAACGAACACACACACCTGCTCTAGACGCACTTTTTACTTAATGTTTTCCGAAGCTTATCACATTCGCTCGAAGACGACCGCAGGAAGGATAAATATTTGTGCAAAATAGTGGCCACCCGTTGGAATAACGTTGAAAGTGCAAAGAAAATTACTCACTTGCCAAAACCAGACCACCTGAGGTACCTCTGCAGTACAGTGTTTTAGGCGAGTATTCTTCTTCCAATCATTCACATCTATACTACTTATGCCGCCGATAACCAATTCCAGTTCGCGCTCGTCAAACGGTCGTAACAATTGACTTGGAATCAGTTCACAAAAACCTGCAACATGAAGAGCGTTAAATAATCAACTCCATCGCGAACTCCCTTCTAAGACTTACCCTTTTGCAATGCTAGAAATTGTTGTTCGATGCCACGCATAAACCTATAATTTACATACAATTTCACGTATTCCCTCTTGTTTTCCTCGGTCACTGGTATACTCGCACCAGACGGCTTGAGCTCATGAACCTTCAGCACACCAAAACTATTGTTTTCCACACTAAACGTGGACTCAATAATTCCGTCAATGTTGTTTTCTCTGCAAGGCAATTGGAAACAAATTAACAAAATGCAAACATTTGCGCTACAATAATGCCATATTACAGCATCCATGTCAGACTTCTGTGCAGCTCCGGATCAACACCTTCGATGTCGTTCAGGGTGATGGGCTTGTTCAGCAACTGCTTGTAGAAAGGTGTTGTGAAACCGCCATCCATACAGTGACCGTGGAAAACAGCAATTCCCAGAATACGTCCGACAAAGTGAAAGTATGACAAGTGATCGGGATTCACACCTGCGTGTTAGGGAATAGGGAATTTTTAATTTGCTGTCAGATGCTGGGCCAAGACTTACCTGAATCTGGATTTATTTGCAGAGTATAGTGGTCGTCACGACTATACTGAAACAGTCCATATTGCGGATTGAGCATCTCCCTCGACAGCAGATAGAGCCATTCGCGGGCAACACCACCATAGTCGAGACCTTCTTCGCCCTTGAATTTCACCATAAGTCTTTTGCGCATGTCCTTCGGTCGCATTTTCATAATCAGTCTGTAGCTCTCCTCAAAAATTTCTGTGCGCGTTATCTCAAGTCGACAGTGACCTGATTGCGGCTGCAGAGCTTGCAGTTCGTTTCGTAAAGCTCGTAGTTTGCCCACTAAATCGCGACGATATTTTGGAAGAAGATCTGCGCCTTCCAAAAGACCTTGTGGCAAATCAGGCACTGTATGGTGATGTGGATGCAATCTAAATGGTTCCGGAGCGGATGCTGGTAGGTTTCGATGGTTTGAACTCGATGTGGAGGCATTGGATACATTTGCTGGTGTGTTTGGTGTACCATTCGAAGGGGCGTCCAGGGGACTATTGTTCGATGGTGGTGGTCCTTCCACTGAAATAGAAAATAGACGGCGTTTCATAAACTGTACATGGACAAGCACATCTGTTCTTTACTGAGGGGAGAACTTGAGTGCAATGGGTTATCAGCATTTACGAATTTCCAACGCTTTCGGACACTTAAGCAGATTCACACGAATCAACACAGGAAGAGATTAAAACATACTATTAGAGATTAGACAAAAATGAAAAGACCCCGCACTGGATATCAGGAAGGAAGCCAAATCGAACGTGTGCAGGACAAGCGCATAGTGCTGAATAGGTGCAGAGCTAAATGTAACATCAGACTGTGCAGGAATTAGGCACCTGTCAGAAAGGCACTCGGAATAACGAAACGCAAACGATGAGTTTCATCCAAGAAAATCGTTACAGGCACTGAGTACTAGCTTCCAGTGCAGGGGCAATCTGAATAACATCTGAAGCTTTTCTTATGGTTACAGTTCTGAGACGTACCATTGGCTGCGGAATAAGTGGAAGAAGCCTTGACAAAAAAAAAATAACCTTCGCACCCAAATCACTGTCTAAGGTCGGAAGATGTTTCAATGAAACTGGGCCACAGTGTCACTCATTCACCACTTCAGTAAAGGTGAATAAAATTACCTTGATTCCTCGTCGGGGTTTCAAACTGATTTGATGTTCGTCGGATCATTTGGAGTATGTGGCCGTTGAGTCGCGGATCTGTGAACTGCGTTGTACGGTTGTTGTGATCAACAAAGTACACGCGCCCAGATGTAGTTTTCCTCTGTTCCCATCCGCTGGGCAGTGGCCCCAAGGCGTCTAGCGAGAAGTTTTGTGTTTCAAAGTCACGCGGAATTCTAGGGTCATGCCAAGTCGATACACCGGTCGGAATGTGATAGAAGTACACCTGACCCTGTTGAGTGGTGCGCATTTCATAGCCGGAAGGAAGATCCATAAAAGGTCGGGTGCTAATGTTATTACGCATGTGGGCACTTGGTCGAGTGCCTCGCGATCGTCGTCTGCCCGACTCCTCTAAGCTTCTGGCCGATCTGCGTACTCGTTGCAGGCCTCCACTCCCACTTACACTACCACTGACGCTGCCAGTTTCTTCGGTACCATTTGTTGTGGTGCTAACATTTATGTTGACCGCTGGCGGCGATCTGGCGTCTTCAGCACTAGGCACCGCCTCATTGGTAATATCATTCGCAATCACAGAGGTATTCTTGTTCGAACTTTGAGCATTGCCATTTGTAGGTGGTGCGTCAATTTGCTGCTGCTGTTGGTTCGTGCTGTTGGTGTTGACCACGTCTCTGCTGTTCGCATTTATTGCTGTCTGCGTTTGGTTGGCGTTGCCATTTGCCACGTTTTGCTGCTGCGAGTTTTGATTATGTCTTTGCGGAGAAGTCACGTTTGGCAAGATAATATGTCCGTGGATTGTGGACGTGGCAGAGTGCTTTTGCTTTTTGCCATTATGATTGTCGTTCTTTTCGGAACCGGAACCTTCTTTCAGCGGGGTGAGCAACTGCACGATTACCTGTGAGCTTCTGGCCGTCGTCGGTGCTGGTTCGTTGGCTGAGCGAGATGTTGGTGTATTGCCAGTTGAGTTTGAAGAGCTCGGCGTACAGGAGCTGTTTGGCGATCCCAACTGGTTAAAAGTTAAGTCGCTGTGCGGCGGACTGTCTGCAGGGTCAACGCAATTTGATTGGCTCTGAGAATTGCTCTTGTTTGCTGCGAGTAGTTCGCCATTCGGTGTGTCCACATCAAAGAGTCGTGCAGGGCTGCAGTTTTCTTTGCCAACTGGACTGGTTATTGTTTCGCCGCAATATCGATGGCTAGACAATTGTGGTTGCTGGTCGTTGCCAAGTGCGGCACGGCTGTTCAATGGGTTGTTACTCGTCGACGATGGGCCCGACGACAGTATAACCTTGACGCTCTCTCCGTTGGAGTTTATGTGCTGATGATGGTGAGCATGGTGATGGGGCGTCTGCTGGTGGTTACCATTTACCTGTGCACTTGCTGAATTTGTTGGACGATCCCATTGTGTCGATCGCGTAGTGTGATTGACATAATAGACTCGGCCGTTTGGTGTGCGTCGCTCCTCCCAAGCCTCTGGAAGATTACTCTCGGATGAGTTGTCATCAGATGGGCCGCGCACATCACCTCCTGGACCGACGATCGCAAGGGGATTGCCTCCGCATGGACCATCCTTCGAAAGAAGAGCAATAATGATTTGACCACGCACCAGGTCATCGTCGTCTGGTGATTGTTTACATAAATCCAATCGTTGGACTGCAAAATTAGAAGAAAGACAAAATTATTTACGAAACCAATGCGCAGTGAGTGGAAAAATTTACACTTACATCCAGCTCCTTTGAGATTTTGTATTATCGGCGCAGGTATTCGAACGCATCCCAGAAAACCGCCACCTTTTCGAATCTTACGATCATTCCATACGCTAATTGTAATCACATCCCCTCGGCCGAGGAATAAATCATAATGTGCATTCCATTTTGGATCCAGCGAGGATTTACTTATATCGGTTGTGTAATCCTGACTTGTGCCATCAACAGTAACTCTGGCAAATGGATCGGGTAGTCCTAGAAGAGAGCATATAACTGGTTATACTTCTTGGGCACATTGAGAAGCGTCAATTATCTATTTGGCGGGCGCCATCACCGTCGCGGTCGTGTCAAAAACAATAGAAGATCTTGAACTAGCTAAGTCCGATTCGAAACTGGGCACTCGTAAAATGAGCGCAACACTTTTTAGAAGTAGCAAATTTAGAAAATTAAAGTATTTGGACAAGTTCGTAAAGTGATCTCTCTTGCCTTGTCTTATAGAAACACTCATTAGCGGAGGGCAGAAACAGAACAAAAGACATCTCTTGCAGCAGGTAATAGTTCAATTCTCACGTTTGCTGCTGGAAATGCTAGGCTGGTTGTATTTTCAGAAATAAAAGTAAGCAAGTATGCAAAAACCGGGTAGACGTTAAATAAAACAAAACTCATGGTTTTATAACACTGATCGATGCATGCTTTAAATGGAATCAAAGCGATTTTGTATCTGATTCAGAGTCATGTCATGACTATTTCAGAGACATGTCTAACCTCAAACTGGTAACATAGAAAAACCGTTTCTTAAAACGCAGAACACTCATGTCTTCCCATATTCTAGTCAGTAATATGTGAAATAACAACCAATTTGGCAATTTGGTTTCGTTAGGCGCGATCCTCTAGAATGAGCGATGAGGACGACTAACAAAACTGTCACCTGGATTAGAAGTGCTATCTCTCACATGCACCCAAGCATGGAAAGTCGCTGTGAAAGCTACCCGAGACCGAGTAACTTTGACCTCGCATGGGATGGCAAAAGTTGTTGCAATGTTATGCAAATTTAATTTCAACACGGGGCTATGCCCAATGATTGGAACCTTATTATCGTCACATTCACAGAAAAAAATTATATACTTCTCTTAACTGCGAAAACTAAAGATCGCGTATAATCGTGACCGTGCAAAACACTAAACCATATCAGTAAAGTTTTAGGCCACAATGGTCAACCAGAGACGGCTGCCAGTTTCAACAACTTTTCGCTCTTTATCGCCATAACACTTACGAAGTAGTCCATTTTGGCGGTATCGAAAAACATGTGTTGATTGCATGAAAGCGCACAACTTATGAGTACAAACGAACTTTGACTTTTTATGCCTTCCTCTTTCTTTGACGTTTCTAAGCGCTTGCGCTAAAGTCTTAATATTCCTTTTACTTTAATGGATTAATATGTTTTTCACAGTCTAGATAGACGTAGTCATAACTGTTCTACGTAAATCTACTAATTAGTCATATCAATTAAAGATACTGGCCTTGTATTTGCAGTTTTTAGTCATCAAGAGAGATATCAGACTTTTGTAGACAGTATTGCTTCCCTATAAACTTTTTCATTCAGTTGAGACGAATGTTATTTTGCCAAAGACACTCAAGAAATCAGGCGATTTTGGTCATGCGAGACTAGCCCATATGGGAAGAGTGGTAGGTGGCGTGAATTTCACAAACTACGTCTTTGTTCCAAGCTTTAAGATTCAAATTCCGAATGTGCACCTGCGCAATCTATGTAGCTGGGATTTCACTCCTATTTAGTGTCGCCTAGCTTGCAACTATTGAATATGAATGCCCTATTCGTTGAGTTATGTGCTTTGTGGAATATCTTCTGACAGTGCTATTCTATGGCCTACAACAATCATGACATTCGCAGGTGATTGTCACGTACTGGAAAGTACCTCGTGTAGGCGCACGCTTTCTACGTTCTACAGACCTAATCAACTAGTTAATTTCGTTATTTACGTTTACTATATTTTTTTTCTGGCCAACAAATCAGTTTGACAATGAATTTACAAGTGCTTTTATCTGCCCAGAAACGAGTTAATATGTTTGACCTTAAAATGGCCTAATTCAATTTCACACTATTGACCTTTGGAATAATGTTGCACAAAACTAACCGACCGAAGAGAATGGCACATTTGAACACTATTTTTTTGAAGACTAGTTTTTATTTTAAATGTGCTACAAGACAATTTTTCAATTAACCACTTTCATACCAAACGCTGGTATACAGGCCCAAGTCATGCTTAGAAGTTGTAAGGGCTACTGTCAAATTAGATGCCCTACTCACTAGTTTAAGAGGGCCCCCCCCCGCAACAATTTAGCAGAATTTGATATTATTTTTTTTTCTGTACTTACGAAATAAATCTTTCCGAGCCAAGTTTCTCGCACACAAAACTAGAAAGACAGTAAAAAAATTAAAGGTAAATGAAGCAATTAGCCTTCAATAACATTCAATTGTAAAATCTACACATTACAACACTTTTTGCTAAAGTTTCTCTAGCACGCACACTACGTATTATAGGAGTACTTTACTTACTTGTTATCCGAATTTTGTGTGTCCCATTTTTCCGCGGATTATCTAATTTATTCATAACTAAGAAATCGAAATATTATTTTCGTGTGCAAATTGTGCAGAGCGGTAACTGATAAAACACATTAAAGCCCTAGAAATTCTTTGCCAGACATTTGTAATTATAGCACTTCACTTCACTGCAAAAAGTGAATTTAAAGTATCTTATCTAAAAAGAATTATAATATTTTTAACAGTAGGCTCTAGCGTAAACTTCAATAGATTTATTTAATGTTATATGAACCACGCGCGACCACATAATTCCCGAACGGATATTATTTATATAAAATTTTCTGTGTATGTTGCAGGTAACCCCTCTAAAATCACAGATATCGAAATTTACAAAACTCTTTGATTTCCTTAAGCGTATGCCTGTAGCGGGCGTTCGTATTGGATAATTGCACGAATATTAATTGATATGCTATTTTAACAGAAAGTTATTGAATATTTAAATGTAAAATTGATCCGAATAAGTTTACATTTTTAATTATTTTCACGAACATCATGGCTTATTAACAAAGAAGATATACACTTTAGAAGTAAGGCCCATCCCAGAGATAACGAAAATTAGATTGGAAAATATGTCATTGTCGGCATTTGTTTTTTGTTTTTGGTAGTGTTAAGTCATAGACAGAACGACTAGCTGTGCCTTTTCATTAAAGCTATGTGTGAAAGATAAGGATAGATGTTTGAATTGAGGGAAATAATACTTTCATAGGTCGCATGGTTTTTATGCTTGTGTTGTGCAGAATAAGTGGGAGCGTTCAATACAAGTCATCCTCTTCTTCCAGTGAGAAAATCCGCTAGACGAAATTTGATGCGTAGGGAGTTCCTACGAATGCGGCTGGTATTATCACGCTACAACACTGGACTTTCGCGCAAAGGAAATACATACTGTATGCCTTGCCTCTGCATTTGCCGACATAACATCAAGTATATCACACACGTGTCATCTAAAGTACCGCCATTTATAAGCTGTGTGCTTTCCGATGAAGAGTACCACTTGACACCTACATATAGCCGTAAACGAGGTGTGGGAAGTTTATTCGCACAGAGTTTGTGTCTGAACTTTTATTGGCATCGATTGATCACGTAAAAAGTTACTACCCGTCGACAAGTTCCAAAGGCATTTGACTGTTTAATTCAAAGTGACAGGTCATGTTTAGGTGACTGGCCGCGTTCCACTGCCAGCTAGATGACTAGCGGCATGTCAAACTCCATATAAAAAAATTGACATTTCACCATTTGCGCTAGACGTCCCTTTCAGGGAAATTTTTCAATCTAACGCAAAACTACCCGCTGCATTCAGAGAAAAAACAAAAAAAAAACTACCTGTCAAAGGAAATCGTTCAAACGTTTCCAAATTAAAAATAAATACGAAGCTGAGCAAGTGGAATTGTGATAAAATTGTGAATAAAGTTAGTAAAATAGGAATTTAGATGTTTTTTTATTAATATATTGTATCATTTCTTTAATTGTAATGTGGAAAGAATAAGTGTTAAATGTCACTTTGCCTCTGGTGCTAGGGCTCTAGCGCGGACGTTCCTTCATCTGGGATATTTTGTGCTAGACATATACCGGGCAATGGCTCGCGGCCATTGCTGGCGTATAAAATAAAAAAGTTTCTGTAGCCTGTTCCTGTAACGAAAACCATCTGAAAAACAATGGGTGCATTCAAGAACCTAGTTGTATTAAGCTGACTTGATTGAACTGGATTAGATTTACGTATTTTGGACGCAAAAACTAGATTACGTTTTTTTTGACGTCAGTCAACTTCGTATTCAATTTTTGACTAGATTTATCGGCTGCCCCTCCAAAAACGTCAACTGAAAATAACGCCTGATCGCATTTGAGAATAGTCTTTAAGTTCAGAGAAAATTGAGTCCAAAAACATTCCGAGAGAAAAACGAAAAGCTGTGTTGTTTCCCTAGACGTCATAAATCGAAATTAGGCCTGTTTTTTTCAGTCAACTTCGTATTAAATTTTTGCCTAGATTTATAGGCTGCCTCTCCAAAAACGTCAACTGAAAATAACGCATGATCGCATTTGAAAATAGTCTTTAAGTTCACAGAAAATTGAGTCCAAAAACATTCCGAGAGAAAAACGAAAAGCTGTGTTGTTTCCCTAGACGTCATAAATCGAAATTAGGCCTGTTTTTTTTAGATTCGATCTCAGCAAAGCAAAGAAAATAAGGATTTTCAGCACGTAATTACAACAACTACGCTCTACTTGACACTTCGAGGCTCACAGTTGTTTTCACTTTACATTTGCTTTGCTGAGATCGAAGTTAAAAAAAACACTCCTATTATTGTCTAACGCTATTTAATTGAAAAGACGAGGTAATATCAGATTGTCTGAGCGCACGCATAGAGTTAAGATGATCTGTTAGATAACTTGTGCAAACCTTTTATCACAGATGAATTAATTAATAGAGACGGATATCTTTTGTAGGTACGTTTATCGCCTCCAAAATCCATTTGTTTATATTGCTGTTTTTGTAATTTCCATCCCTGCTCAATTGTTTTGTGTTTCAAATAGAATTTGTTTGTATTTTGTTGAGGGTTTGATTGGATTAAATTCAAATTCATGAACTCATATATACTTCAAATGAAATGACTATGTGTGCGTGACTTGATGAATTTTTCGGGACAACGGCTTGTGGCCAGCCGTCTTTCCACTGGAAAATTATCTATCACTCTAATTCCATTATCTTTGCTTTGTATGTCCGATTGGCGGAAAAAATCAATTTTCTTTGATTTGAGATCACCTTTCCACATCACGATTTCGAGAGTTACCAACCCAAGCGATTTGAGTTTGACAGGTAGAGGCAAACTGTTTACGTTATCGTGAAATTTTTTCAACGGCAAAGAAACACATTGCATCGGGGCAATCTATTATAATTAATTATTTATGTACTATGTTTACAAATCATTTTCGATCTCATTTCGTTAAATTCTTATAAATTTTAGCCAATTAATATAATTTCTCAATTTAGCAGCAAACGTTTTTTGTATGTTCGATTAGACATATGAAATTTAAAAGAATCCGGAAAACCAATTCGACTTTAGTAAGTACCGGCTGAACTCTATGAGGTTTCCCTTATATCAATTTCAAAAGAAAAAAATTCAGAAAATGGATCGCGACATCTATTGTTCGATAGACAATGGAAAAAAAACTCTATCAACTTCAAGGTATACGCTACACTATCAGCTGATAGATGGATCTTACAATAATAGAGAGGCTCTCTGTACCTTTTATATTATGCAGCTGCAACTGCAAAATTTCAATCTTTTTATTATCATTTGATGAAAACAAAGAAATCAAAATATATATTGGACCCAGAATACGAAAAAATGAGAAAATCGCTTCCTTTATACAATAGTTCGTATCGTTCGAACTTATTCATCGCGTCCTCCAATCAATATGAAGTGACATTTCACAATAATATATGGATGCATGCGAATAACAGACTAAGAAGATTTTTCAAATTCGAACGCTATCATACCTGTTCCAAACCAAGAGCGAAGAAACCCCAGTTACTGTTCTTTTACAAGAACTCAGAGATAAATTATCATGGAACGGAGAAAGACTAGATAAAATACAAAATCGTAAATTATTTTGGTCTTGTTTGCCATTATTCTATAACCTACAACGTTATAATGAAAAAAAATAATATGAAGAACTTTGCTCTGGTTCCCATATTGAAACATGGATGTCATCATATACAATATGAATCGTTTGCATTTTATCAAATGTTATGTGGCATCAAGTTGTACAAGGGTGCGTGGTCAACATTTCAACGCGATTCAGAATGGAGAACATTTTTCAAGTTACCAGAAACTATTGCAAAGAAATTCAACTATTCACTTCAAACAGATGGCGTAGCAGTATCTTTCTCGATGAAGAAGGCAACGAAAATTAAAATTGTTAAAGTTAAAAGGAAAAAAATACATACGCAAGAAGATGACTACAATGGAGATATTTAAAAAATGAGAAATACGATATATGACAATAAATTAGGCCTCGATCCTGGTCTAAGACTTGTATATGGTGGCGTTCGTAATGGTGTACCAATTAAATTGAAGAGTTGAACATATCACAACATGTCTGGATATTCTAGTCGTAAACAAAAATTGCGAAAATATACAAAAAATTTCGTAGAAGACTCTCAACTATCACCGTATTCAGAAGCCTTCAAACAATATACCAATATAACAAGAATACCAGCTTTGAATATTTGCAGAGAAGCAAAAAATATATGCACAGAGAAAAATCACACGCCTGAAACTACAAAAGTTCATTTGTGTTGAGAAGACAGGTCATGCTATTGCGAAGCAGCTAGTTCCAAATGCCAAGGAAAAGACGTTGATATGCATCGGCTCTACAGAGATTGCTTCAAATTCTCCTATGCGTGGGTATATACGAAGTCCAAATACAAAATTAATCGAGGCTCTTAGGAAGAGAAAAGCAGATATTTTATTTGTAAACAAGTTTCGAACTACAAAGCTGTGTGCAAAATGTTTCTGCGAAAATAAAACATCAAAATCTCCACATAGGTACCAGTATTGTCCAAACGGTCGTACCTGTTGGAATCGAGATGTGAACGCAGGAATTAATATACTATACCTTGGAGAATGTATAATACAAGAGATTGATAAACCTTTGAATTTTTCTAGAATCTAAGTATCATTATTTCTAGTATTACGAAAACTGTGTATACTTGTCTGTTTTTAATAATAAAAACGGATTAACTTTATTGGATTCACATCGCACAATCGTGTAATATGGGTCTGAAAGGGTTATATGTTCTGCTAACTTTATTGATACATTTTTTCAACGTTTAACAAAAGAAAACAGCTATTAACAGTTAAGAGCAAACAGTAGTTATTAATGAATAAGGATACGTGTGTTTTTTTTAGTAGGTAGGCAATGAGCAGTGTGAGTGAGCTATGTTGCATACTGTCTGCCCATGTTGGTCAAAATAGTCTCTAACATTCCGTTTCCGTGTTCCTGCGTGGATTACAAAGTATAGCGTTTGTGTGTCCTTGCTTGTATTTCCATCAGACGATGAGGATCACTAAGTCATAACTAGATACATAGTAGCGTACTGTGTAACCATATATGCATTTCGAGACTGAAAGTACACAAGTGAATATGAATGTAAATAAACGGAAAACATGTTCAAATTTAATTTGCTACTACGGCTTTGCATAATTAACATTTTGTTTGGTTAAAGAGTGTTTCCTTGTAACGTATCTGGTTCTGGTAACCAGAATCGAATACTTTGAAGGTATAAATGTAATCTGTACTATGCTTATGTTGAAGACGCCCTGCGTACGGGCATTTGCATTTTGAACTCTTAAATATTAACATGTAATAAATATTCAACACACTTACTATATAATTCGATTCACATTGAATTTACTTATTACTCGGCCGCGCTGATGGCGGCGGTGGACCTGCATTTCGGCTTGGAATTGGGGGTGGTGGTCCTCCACGGCTCGGTAACGGCGGCAATGCCCGCATCGTTTTCTTTGGACTCATGTCCAGACTGGGCGGTGTCGTGGCTGAAGGCGGAAACGGCTCCATATCTTTAAAGCTTTCTGGACACACTGGCGGCGTAAAATGTGGCATTGGAACAGAGTACTCCGAATCGTCCTTGATTTCTTCATAGATTTCATTCGGATCCTCGACATCATCTGGCTTTGGAGGCTGTTGAGTAGGTGAAGTTTTACTCTCCTGCTGAAGAGGTGCAAGTGGAGGTGGTGGATGGTTGGGAGACTGCTTAGTTAAGCCAATATCACGGGAATCGTCGCTTATAGGCGTCGGAAAGACGGGCTTGGCCGGGCGAAGCGGCTGCGGCGGTGGCAGCACAGTATGTTGCTGCAACATTTGCGGGCTTATACTGATCACACCAGCATGGGGGAAATGGTGCGGCGAATTTTTGGGTGAATTTTTCGGAGACAAGGGCAAGGGAGGCCGATTGGGTGGCCGTGCGGGCAGCTGTTTGGGTCGCTGCGGTATCTCAGGCACGTAGTTAGCTTCAATTTGCTCGATCACTGGATTCGCACAGAGAGGTATTGTATTTGAAGTGCATAGAGCAATTTCTTGGTCTACTAGGTGAATCCAGTTCGCTGATTTTAGTTCGAAATTCAGGTCCAAATTGCATATGGTAGCGCTTCGTTGTGCGACTGCATTGAGGGCAGCCTCGCCTTCTCGGAATGTCACCCACATTGTGTCCTCGACGTAACGCACTAAGGTAACTTCGCCTATTTTTGATAAATACTGAATTAATATGTTCATAACGTTCTCGTCGTAGATTGTCGGCTCATCCTCGAGCGCCTCTCTGTTTGTCGAATTCACATGGATAATGATTGTAGAGTCCGGGGGACCCAGGTCCGTAATTACCTGCTGGAACACCTGCTTTCTTCTCGGTGCATCGATCATGACAACCTCCGAGTCAATTACCGCCATCACTGGTCGATGATCACTTTGCTTTAGCTCAGTGCGACCATAGTAGACGAGCTTGCCCGGATTCCAATCGGGGCTAAGATCAGACTCTGCTAACGCCTTTCTCCGGCGCCAGAGGACTCGGTCAGTCCAAGCAGGAGCTCGCAACTTTTCGCTTGTATCGTATTCCTCACTGAATACATCGTATTTGTATGTTGGGTCAAAGCGGACCTCTCCCTCTAAAAAGTCGTTAAATACATTTCCCGCCTCTTGTTCCTTTCGCAACTGATCGTTCTCGAGCACCAGCTCCAAGTCTCCGTTTTTAATCGCCTCCTTCAGCTCATCCTTGTCCATGTCTATGCGATAGTTGAAGTCACCGCACCAAAACACGTAATCATGCGACTTAAGGGTTCGGCCCATGGGAAAGGCCAACTTGCGGGTAACCTCGGCATAGTCTGCATTGCGTTCGTTCACTTGAGACTGGCCAGCAGCAAAGTGGGCACACACAAAGCATATAGATGTTCCATGCAGCACAAAACGAATAGCACAAGCGCCCTTGTTGCCGGTTGCTCCTCCCAGGCCAGTTTTCACACAATCAATGGCTAAGTCGCGTATGTAAGGTGCTTGCTCGGGGCGAATAAAAATGTACAAACAGACGCCAACCAACTGTTGATAGGTCAGCAGGACGTAGCTATTCTCACGGGAAATCGACTTCTGCAGTTCCTCTGCCCACATCTTGGCGTTGTCCGAACTGGCCGCCACGATGTTACTAGCATTCAAATCGACTATTTCCTGGAAACCTATAGCATAGATGTCCACTGGTTGCGCAGCAATTTCTGGCGGATTCACAACATTGACCAGGTCACTCGGGTCCGCCTGGATATACGAGTCCAGCAGCCACTCTCTAAGCACATTTTTCATGTCGACAGTGCGAAAATGTTTGCCTCCGTTCACGTTGTACGTGCCGACAGCTACGCGCACCGTTTTCGGGCTGACATACTCGTTATACCGCTTGCACATCTCTCTCAAAACGGTTGTCGGGGCATGCAGCATATTCGAGGGGAGCAGTATTCTAGCACGATCAGCCAACTCCGAGCTAAGTGTTGATCCCAAAAGGAGCACGTCAATCGCCTCTTGTTTGGAATTGTCTAATAAATTATTCTGGATTGTTCGTGCAGCCGAGCGGGCTCCATCAATCAGCTTCGATCCACCTTGTATAGCACCAGTTCCAGCATAGATCTTGCTCACTTCGTTGCCATTGTTTACCCACATCTGGCGGAAGATCTCCTCGAAGCGTGATAGATTCTGCTTCTTTTCCCCGAGCTTCATCATTTCAATTTGGGCGTTTAACATCTCCAAGCCCAAAAATGTCTGAACGCAGTTGGTTCGATCCAGGCAATCCAGACAGTTTGTTCGGATAACTCCAATCTGCTCGCGAACAACACCAGAATTGCAGGCATAAAACAGACCAAAGTTCACTCCGTACGAGTCAATGCGAGCCTTGAGCTTTGACAAAGCCGAGAAGTTACTGCCACGACATTCCTGGTGGTAGTCGAAGATTATATGGGGAACATCTTTGTGAACCGACATATTGTGATGCCGCTGGAACTCATTGCTGAGCATCGCTTCGCCTTCTTTGCTGCCAATCTGGCTAGTACCCAGAAGATTGACAATCATCTGCAGACCATACCTATCCTTCATGATTTGCATGTGTCGATCAAAAGCCGATGCCGACGCCTCAAAACCGCGCGACAGTTTTACCTTGTGAGAGCCAACCTGAACTCCTGGTTGCTCCCAGAAAAGTGGAACCGATCCCCTCGTCTGGACGTAGCTAGTTACATCGTTGTCCACATAAATCACTTGTTCTGTTTCCACGAAATTTGCAACATGGCCTTCGTCGTTGGTGCCGCGTGTATTGAAACGTGTACCAGCACGTTCGCAGCTCAAACGAGATATGATAGCAGCCTTTGCCTGCTTTGCCCCAATGTACACAGTGCGAATTTCCACAGAGCCACACATGATTTTCAGCAACCAAGCCGAACAATCGATTCCGTAGCGCAGCATATGGATGTGCATCATGCGATTCCAAAAGAATCGGTTATCGGTGCCACCGGTCTGCTGTCGCCTTTGAGCGCACAAGGTTATGTCGAATTTCGTACTGCCACTAGGCTGTTTGCTGGCAGCCTGGGAATGTGAAAAATAGAATACACCGGAATTGAGCAGCTTTCGCACTTCGCTAATCTTGTCCTCGTTGGGTACTTGGGTTTGCAGTGAAACGAATTGCGTTTGCGTGATGCGGAACACCTCAACATCGCCAATTTTACCAGTGGACACACAGCCAGTTAAGAGCACCAAAAAGAGGACTGTGCTTTCACCGGCGTTCAACTGAAGAACGCCCAAGCAACCGTACGCATCGCACACCTTTGTATATTGCTTGCGAACCACTTCACATTCCTGGGAAGTCAGCTGGGCCACAGCATGCGATTCAAAGAGAATGCTGTCCGGTTTGTTACGGTGCTCCAGCAGCACGCTGTGGGGAGTGGCCGGAATCGACTTCTCCCAGACACGAAACACTTTTGACATAGCCATTGTGCTGTTTTTAAAGGTTTTGCTATGAGTGCTAACGCTGGTTTAAACGCGTTGTTCTCCGAGATGCATACGATCCACTTCTCCCTTATGTCGTTAATTTTTCATCTGAAAATGAGATTAAAAATATTTTTTACAAATTTTCGTCATCCAAAGAGGAACGTTTAGAAATTTAGAAGGTGGACAATCCTAGTCCGTAAAATATGATCCGGCAGTTCTTTTTTTTTTTTATACAGCTCATCTAAGAACCTCATGCCAACTCAAGTTGTGACCTTAAGTCTCTGCCGAGACGATTCTTTGATGATTCGCTCTTTTTTTGCAGGCATTCGAGTGCGTGAGTTTCATTTTCGGAACGAAGTGGACTGACCCTGAGCTACAATTTTATGACTTTGTTGGTTGTAGTTTTCGGAAAACATTTATTCTGATTGAATAATTTTCAAACAATTTTATTGCCAGTTTCGATATGACACCGTTACTGATATAGCATCTATTATCATTTTTATTTTCATATAATGAACATATACAGAATGCATTTTTATTTTCAGGAAGCTCGGTTAAAGTGGACCATCTCTCGGCCGATATTATGAGGAATGTGCCAAGTCAGCCCTACAATTCCTTGGAATGTCCCTATATCTAGTCATATGTAACAGATGATTCACAATGCACTTATGGGTCTCCGAGTAGACGTCATGAGTTTATTAAACCGAATTAATAAGTAAATTCCAGCTGTTACTAAAGTTGAAGAATGAACTAATGCTGATACAGGAGTTGCGGCTGCCATAACAGCAGGTAATCACAAAGAAAAGGAATTTGAGCTCTTTTTTCATTTTATCGGATACTCCT
Organism: Cheilosia variabilis; assembly: GCA_951230905.1. Lineage (NCBI taxonomy): Eukaryota > Metazoa > Arthropoda > Insecta > Diptera > Syrphidae > Cheilosia > Cheilosia variabilis. The sequence continues at coordinate 17,261,631 of OX579680.1, read as the reverse complement.
ATATAATTAAAACTTCTAACCTAACCTAGTTATACGTATAACCTTATCGATTTATCTTATCGAGATAAGCAAAATGCATTCGATTGTTATAAAAGGCCTTTTTTATTATGCTCACTTGATCTATATAGATCATTGATTTCCATGGCTTACAACAAAAGTTGGATCTCGTACTATTGTTGTAAACCGTGGAAATCAATGATCTATATAGATCATGTGAGCATAATAAAAAAGGCCTAAAGACTGGATCGCTGTGGCTCCCTTATGGTGTTTAGCGATATATGAGCGTCCTCATAATTTATCCTAGCCTTAGAACTACCATCCTATTAGAATCAATAACTGTCCAACTTCAAGAAAATCCATGGTTAGTAGCCGTTACATTAGTCATATAGTTGAATTCTTAACTTAACACTTTGTAAGACTAGATCTCGATAAAAAAATGTATGAACGGAAAGGGGGAAGCTTATATGGTGATTTTTCGCAAAGCATCAGCATTTAAAATCAGATAAGGTAAAGTGACTTGTAGAACATTAAGTAGCGCAAACTGCAAGCATGCACACTGTTAATTGAAATTATTTTCATAGCTGGTATATTCCCAGGCCATCTGCACTTGAGTAGCACTAGTAGTAGTGGCTGATATATAACTCGATCTATAATCATTTGCATTCGCATTTGCCTTCCCGATTAGGGGCGGTACTACTACAAGTTAATATCTTTACGGTACGCAATAATAACGTAAATAGGTAATCACTCATTACGCTTTTAATTATGGAAGATTGTGTGCCTATATGTTGGATTGTATGCCGGGTTGTAGCCTGTTATATAACAACTTTGTTTACTGCATTTGGAGTTTAAAATTACGATTGCAGTATGCACGTACTAAACTGAAATTCGTTCATTCGTATATCAGTTCGGTCTTATCCTACCCATTAATTGCATCTCATTGAACATGCTTCAGAAAACAAGTTGATAATTGATTTGAACGATTATAGATTTTTCCGTTTGGGACAAACACGTAGCAATCACGTCTGGAAAAAAAATGTAACTAAATTTTTGATATAACGACCCAAATCCTTACTCCTCAAATATTTATTTAATTGCAGAAATAACTCGATTTTTGAAAATCGAATCTTCCGTTAACATCAAGAAATTGTATAACTAATAGAAATGGTAGGTCCACCACCATCCATCCAACTGGAACCACGGTTAGTTGTTGACTACAAAAATGGTTATCGTGGTTTTATATAAAATATCATCACACTACGGCCAGCATTATTGAATTGAAAAAGTTGCGAAAATAGTCATAAAAATATCGTCATACATTATTATATCCTATACAAAATTTTCAATTTGAGGCCTATGAAAAATCAATACGGCACAGTACACAATTCTCATGCATAATGCAGATATCGTTGAACATAGATGAAATAAAAGAAAATAAGTTTCAATATTTCAAAAGATTTATCAGAATTTTCAGGATGACAACTTATTCTACTTTAAGAATATTTATTTGTTTAACTTTGGATATAACAAAACTTACTCGAAAATCTTTATTTCAAATAACAAGTCTTTACCAATGAACTATAGCAACTTCCTCAGAGCACAAGAAGTAATACATAAAATCAAATGTCAAAAATTTGTTTGGAAATGGAAGGGGATTTTGTGCGATTTTTTTCGTTTGATTTTTTCGTTCAGGCGTTCAGGCTATGGATTTTTGATTCGCTTAAGTTGTTTTTCGCTAGACATCGCAACCAGTTGCTGAACGTAAACATTTTCGGATGGAGAGAAGAGTCCACTTCGGTTTTTTTCTTGATATCAACTTATATGCTATCATGAGATACGCGATCGGTAGTTCTTTCATAAAACCGTAGCAAAAGCAATAATTATCTTAAGTCCGTTTCAGACTTTGTTTCATGTAGGCTACGCTTCTGGCCATGTTGTTATATAGCTTAAATCCGTTTAAGGCTGTGCGTCATGTAAGGTACGCTTTCCTATTGTTCAGCATACCAAATTAACATCACTGTCATAGATAGGACATTACTGATGTCTTTTCCAAATCAAGCTGATGTTGCTATATGTGGATTGTGATAAGACGTTTACTCAGGTGCCAAAAGAGTTCTTGACTAAAGTATACCATACTTTTTTTGCCCGGCCTAACTCCTTGGATGGCGGTAATATCTAGTTTGTAGCAATCGAAAGCTTCCGTCAAATTTTTTTTTGGCGCACAAAACTACTAGGCGCGTTTTATTGAACATCTATCTCAGCCAAGCCAAGTAAAGTAAATAAAGTAGAATCTTCAGCACGCAATTACGTTAACACTCCTGAATCTGAGACTCTTTCTGCTAGTAATTTACAGCTCTATTTGCTTTGTCTTTCGCACTCCTTGGCAGATGTTATTTTTCTGAGGCATCACGATTCTCTTTTGTCGTGGCTATTATGGGATTAGTATAGAATATAACCGAATATACGTAGTAAAACAAATACTCATGTTCTTATTATATTAAGTAGTTTTTGCATTATTTTAAGTGTTCATTGTATGAATCTTGTTGCATATATTGTATATTATGTTTTTAAAGCGAAAACGAAAAATTAACAATAAATTGCAGAAATTGCTGGTTACACACAAAAATAAAAACAACTTTGAACATTCATAAATGTTTAATAAAATGTAGAAATATAAGTTAAATAACAAGCCATAAACTGACAAAATAGTAAATCAATATAATAAATAAGAATAAGAAAGAAAAAACAATTTGTAGGAAATCCAATGCAATGGTTTAAAACAACACTATCGAAAAATCTTCTTCCAAGCGGGACTTTGCACGGGTAGCTATAGTACCCATTGGATCTGATGGTGGTGGAATGCCAGTGAAGTAATGTGCGCTTTCTTTAAAAAAGAACTCGGTTCTGCCAGATTTGTATCCATATAAGGTGCAGTCATTTGTTCTGGAAAACGTACAATACATTTTTTATTTATCAGTTATATTCATTTCAAATAAATACACGTGAAATATAACGTACAACATATTAGAAATGGCGCCCAACACATCATAATACAAAATTCGACAACAATCAAAATTTTGTAGTTGGTTGACAAGTTGAATTGGTTTACTTTTTTTTAAATTTACGTGAGTATCTATCCCATTCGAAGGAATTTTTACTTAACGCTGTTCTCTAACCCGAACAAAAGAGCGACATCGAGCGTAAAGTCTTGTATAGTTTATTACTATTGACTGAAAAAGCTTCCTCGTGAATTTCTCTCCCTCTCTGTGAGAGAGCTTATCCCCACAATCGATACGGCAAAAGATTCACGGCAGACTTCTGTAGATTGCTGAACGGCGAAGGCAGCCAACGATATCGAAATAAGTCAAGGCGTTGCGCTATCACCTTGCGTCCCAAACATCGCTCAAGAAGTAATTGTACGAAAGCCCAGTGTGTTGGGCGCCAATTGTAACTTCTCCCAAGTGAGACAATATTTAAATTATCAAAGATACTTTAGATTTGGCGAGCAGCTAACAAAAATGACTTACCTTAGAAATATGTCAGTGATTAGTTCTCCTTTGCTAAGATCGGTGTGTATATGTTCCAAGAAGGACTGATCTAGGGGTGACCAAGGACCATTATTCAACAAAGTGTCCCATTTCGAATCAACGCAAATAAGACTGTACACGCCTTCACTCACGCCTTCCATCATATTGACGTTCAATGTTTGATAGAGGTGAGACTCTATTTTCGTTAATTTCGCAACGCACTTGTCAAACTGAAAAGGACACACACAAAATCAGAACACACTTATCAGAAGAATTCGATAATTTCTAAGGGCATTACTAATAATCACATTTAACGATAGATAATTTTAAAAATGTAACCTCGACACTAAAGATGATCATTATTGCCGCGCAATAGATCTTGTATTGTTTTAAGGCAATCAGCCAATACGCACCATAGCTTGTACGATTTCCTGCTTGCTTCCCGAGCCCTGCTCCAACAGTAGAAACAGTGTCATATTCTGTTGACCGCAAATGTACAACTCAACCTTTTGGAAGCCATCGGTGTATTGTGAGTTCTCGTCTATTGAATTGTTCTTCTGTAGACTGGACAATCGAGCACTCTTTTTATTTCCATCTAAGGGTGTTGTAACATCGGTGTACAGTGTGTTATCGCGACTATAAAATCCACCGTTTTTCTCTTCGCTCAGTGCTAATATAGAGAGTTTCGCCATCAACGGTGTAAGCTGAATGCCTGACATCCGTCTCTTTTCGAACGGATACCCACTGGAGACTGAATTTTCGTTTTGTATTTCGCTGTGTGTTTTCAAAGGAAGACTCAGAGATTTCTTATCCATTGGAGTTTTTGCCTCCAGGCTTAGTGGCATTTGCTCAGCATGAACTTTAGGAGGAGTTTCAATGATTTTAGCCTCTGAGTCAATGGACTGCGCTAGATCCTCTACGACTTCTTCTACCTCATCTTCATTGTTTTCGCTTTCATTTCGATTGCTGCGATATTCATCAAGATTTTGATTAGACAAACTTGAGGAGATTTGGTTATCGCTGCCACTGGATAAAGGATACATCGGATCACTTCTAGCTCTTAGTATTTGGCCTTCATCGGTGCTGTTGTCGTTGGAATACGAGCCTAATGGTTTTTTCAGGGAGAATTTTTTGGAAATCTTTTTCACCGAATCTTGCAAGTCCGTAAACGAGTTTCTTCGTTCCATTTTGTTGGGATTGCTGACAAAGTTGCTGAACATTTTATCGAAATCAATTTTAAAAGAGCTACGTACATTCAGTGGCTTAGTCTTGGAAGCAATTGTATCTTCAGAATGATTTGCACAGATCGACATTATTCCGTTACCATGCAGGACTTTGTTCTCAGTCATTGGGGTTGAACACACGCTGGTTCGGCCAATAAATTCGGGATAGCTGATTGATTCTTCAATGGCAATTGAAGAAACATTTTCGGGCAACGTTTTCGGTATGATGTCCTTTAAATGCAGATGGGTAGGTCTGGGAATAGTTCTGGTTGGTTTTACTACTTCATCAGTAGTTTCAGTTTGATCACCGTTATTTTCTTCGGGGATGTTTGTGAAAATGATGCTCCGATCTCTTTTCATTTTTCGCTTTTGAAAGTAGCTTGGAAGAGCGTTATTCGAAAGATTTTGAGTTTGTAAATTCTGTGAGCGATAAGCGTCGGATGAAAGCATGCGATACTGGTCAGTGGGTATGTAGACGGCAATCATTTGAACACCGACGGGAACATGGAAGTTGGCAGTTATTATTTCTGCAGTTGATTTTATTCGGTGGGGATCAGTGAAAACGATGTTCTTTGTCACTGTGTCTGATAGCTGGGAGGCCACAATTCTGTAATATGAATGGTATTTTAGGATTTTAGCAGCGGATACAGATTGAAAAAACTGATATTTCTTTTAAATATCGATTAATTTAAGAGTAAAGTTTACATAGCATCTAAAAAATGTCGGACGCCAGAGGTCGAATCGCTACATCCAAAACAAAAAGTGAAACCTTTGGACACACAATTAACAAATATAATAAAGACTCGCTGGCGATTGTGAAGCAGCTCAGGCAGAGTCAATCGTGGGAGAGAAACGAAAATGCAACAGCCTTGGTGAAGGAATAACCTCAGGCAGAAGGTATGAGGTTCTATGGAGTTTCAGTTCAATCGCTTAGCTTTCTGAACGTAGCGCTCTGTCGAAAACTTTAAGGGCATCCTCTCAATAAAGTTGTATTGATTATTTGCAGCTGGAACTTTTTTTAAATCTAAGCAATTTTTTTACCATTTGTCATCTCTTTTTTTATAATAATGCAACAAAATTTAGTCTCGACCTTAAATTTCCGGAGTCTCACAATTGCGAAATTTATTTGGAAAATATACCCACTTTAAATTACTGCATGAAATTAAGAGTCAAAACTGAATATGCATTTTTAGTTTCGACTCAAAATTTTAGTAGTTCACAGTGGCTTTATTTTCCATACAAATTTCTCAATTGTGAGCTTCCGTAAATTTAAAGTCGGGACTAAAATTTGTTATTAGTACGGCGCAATGAATCTATTCTCTCTTAGGCTGATTTTCTAAGTTTTATGTTATAACAAGTGAACCAACTAAATAGGTGTCTACTTACTTGTTGTGGTATAAAATAGACCCTCCGAGGACTCCTTTCGTCTGTTGGCAGTTTTGCAATGTTTGCATTGCATCAAGAAATATATTACCAGCGATCTACAAAACACGACAATTTTTATATGATCGCAAAACAGCCGAGTTTTGTTACCAGTACTTACCTTTGGTAAACGAAGTTTTGGAACATTTTGGAATATATTTCCATTGTATTGCAATATTGGTAGGTACGTTCCGAAAATGTGATATAATTTCTCAGATACGTTTCTATGATATTTATTCGAGGGAAATTGATCGTAAATAGTTTGTAGATCACGATGAAAAAACTCGATTAAAGAACCAAGGAGATTAGCACGGTGTTGAAGCAGGTAATCGGATATGTTGCGATCAGTACCAATGGCCTATCAAAAAGGATTAGAAAAATTAAATTATGTAAAAAGAAAAAAGTTATTTAATGCAACCCACCACAAGGAAACGGCCGAACTCTTTGAAAACGAATTTGCCATTTTGTAGGGCAATAATTTTTGGCCTAAAAAAACAATGTTTCAGGAAATGTGACGTTCCCATTAGCTGGCCACACAATGCAACCTTTTGTACATCGGATACCCAGCTTGGGTGGAAGTATAAAACAGCATTAATTGGATCATATGTCTCATCTTTGCAATATTCCGTATCGTAAACGAACACAATCATAGTTTCCCTAGAAAAGAGGGGCGATTGGTGAAATCTTTTCAAGCTAACAGAGATATTTATTTGATTTCGAAGTAAGCACTTTCATTTTCATTTCCTTTTTTTATTTAAACGGGCCTTACTAATAATTATTTTTAACCTTCACATCACACTAATTATTTTGCAGGTCACAATGGGTGATTTCATATGGAAAATTTCGCCATTGTGAGTTCGTTTTTCTTTTATTTTTTCCTTAATAATTTGTGCATAGGATATTAGTTTTTTATAAAAATCTGTTTTAAATCGTTCATATAGGCAGTTGTCACAAATTTATGGAAAAAATCTAAATAAAAAAGGTTAATTTTTAACAATAATTGTATTCTCGAATGCGTATAGAACTTATTATTAATTTTGTTTTGTAATAATTATTCTTTATTTATTTACGTTTAAGAGAGTGTTTATTTAATTGGTATATTTTATTATTCATCATGATGCAAATGCTCAATATAAACCATTTTTTAGAAATGGTTGTATTAAGTCATCGTGGAACACGTTCGTGTACTTTGTGTTGCTGTACGGATCCATTGAATAAAACTCAATTTGTTGTTATCTACTGAACGTGCTAGTTATTGATTATCTGAAAATGTATCTGGCTAGCCAAATCAACAAACTCAACCTATATACCTACATAGAAATAGAGATATGAATTCATATCCATCTACTGAAATGTTAAACAAATATAGCTTACTTTGCCATCGTTAAAAACTTTTAAGCATTTGCACAAAAACAACAGTATTTTAGAACTAGTTTACACTTTAAAGTACACAGTCACCGGTAAATAAATATCCGTACGCACGCAAAGCAACCAATTTTAGCAAATACAAGTCCAAGTGATGTGCAATCACAAACATGGATGATAACACCTGCAAAAAGGTGTACATTTTTTTTTGTGACAAGCCCCACTGGTGCCGTTTAACAGTTTCAAGCGCTGTTGTATTCTTCGGTGGACACAGAATGGGTACGACGTACGACTTGTTGCAGAGTTAAAATCATATTTTAAACTTATGGCAAGACGAAAAATGTGTAAACGACTATGCATAGATATTGCCCTACTGAAGTATTAAATTTATCCATAATTATGGGTCGTTCGTCCATGGTCCCATTGACTGCGGGAAAACGGATCCCTTTCTATAATATCGTGCAAAACATTGTCTGAAGTGTGATAATAAAAATTCCCCAATAAGGAACAATGGTTTTTAAGCGAATTAATGCACACGAACTATATTTATTGTATTCGTTTGAAAAGAAACATACAATTTTTAAGCATATTTGCAAAGATATACGTTTAACATACCAAAAATTATTTTTCCACTGTTATTATATTGCAAGAGGATAGTTCACAAGTTTTTCTCAAATCCGTTACTCAACCTTTTATTTAGCAGTCACTAAAAAGTAAATTACTTCCACCAAATTGAGAACTGATGCACCGAAAAAGAGTCCAGCTAATCCAGCTATTGAAACTAGAAAAATAAAAACATATATAGTAATATAGGTATGTGACTGTTAATATTTGTAGGTAGAAATATTTATATTTAGTGTTCAGACTTATTTTTACGTACTTAACCAAACTCTAATTTTAAAACAAATAAATGTACATTATGTGTAGAACTTATTTTACAATTAAAACCCAGTGTTTTATTTTATCCTTGACGCTCTACCAAATCCCAAGCGAAAGAAAATGTCATCAAAATTAGCTTTAAAATATATTATAATGTACCACTATCGTGGTGGAAACTCGCTTTTCATCGCCTGGGATTCTAGAGGAACTTGGCGTCTTTCACAATCTTCTTCCGAGAAATAATAAGCGAACGATATGCGAATCGCACGATCTGGGAATTGTCATTGTGTTTGTCTTGGAAACCTATGAATTGTCAAATATATTTTTCTGGCTTCTATAAATTAAATTGACTAAAAAATGAACTGAATTAACTGAATAATGAACTGATCTTAGTGTACTTTGGCTTAGATATAGGTGATACATTAACGGCAGTGATTGTTAGATAAATGCTCACCCTTAATTTATACAAAATTACCTGCCAAATCCAGTCTGGTTCGTATGATGGTTGTCTTGTAACACGCCAATGGGAAATTGCAAATTTCAACTGAAATGTCTGTGTAATTGGGGTTAGTTTCTAATCTCATCTCACTTTGCCTAAAAAGAAATTGGTACAACAAAAAGTATACCATAAAAGTTTGGTAGTTTTATGAGTTTTATGGATAAATCATTTATACAAACAAATGTATGATAAAAAATAAATAACATTTTTAAGACCGCAATTGGGAAGACTCACTTTAGAGAAATAAAGAAAAAGGTGCAAAACTTCTAATATAATATATCCGGTAATAAAGGACAAGCCTCATTCCATTTATTCTCGGTTCAAAATTGACTGGAATCAATCAGAAAACAAAAAGTCCTCCTTTTTGAAAACAAATAGTATGTTTCAATGCCGTGTTAAAATTTTACTAAAACGTAATCAATCTCACCTAGTTGACAACTCAAAGTACCTACTTGTGTCGATAATAAATAAATGAAAATTAATCGATATTCAGTGATCTGGACTGTGTCAATCTATTTTTTTTTTACCAATTGAATATCACATTGGTTAATATTGATGTTATTTAACGATCGAACACATACGTTTATACAGTGCTTGGCTATGCAATTAGTGTCAAATGTATACCGATATACCTACCCAGATGTAAACAGAACTTACGCTTACTTACCCAACATATCTAAGAATCTGTTCTGTACAAGATGGCAGACACATGTTATTGTCCATAGCTAGCCGCAAAGCTCTGTTGTTTATATCACCTTCAATAAAAAAATGCTAATCAAAATAATAAAAAGAATGCACCTTACATAAATATAACTAAATATAATTTAAACCATGACCAAGTTCGGATTTTTAGTTTAGCGGGTCCGACAGTCGGAACTTCAGATCCCGAACGCCGGTAATTAACTAAACTTTACTAAAAATTAAACGATTTCTTAGCTGTTAAAGCCAACATTAAATATTAAAAGAGGTTACTGCCGCAATTTGTTAATTTAATTTAGATTCTAGAAGTATTTCGGTTTGCTGAGACTCTTTTTGAAGCATAAGAATGCAAACTGGGTATTCTGTTCTTTCGTTGTCATAAGAAGAATTGGTCTCATGATAAATATATAGACCGAACAAAATAAAAATAATGAGGGGCAGCCGACGAACCTAATCAGGAAATTCGTGGCTGAGTACTACGTTGACAGTTCGCATATGTCGCTGACGTAGGATAAGTGTCGTTACCATCCAATATTCCTTTTAATGTTCAATGTACATCAAGTCCAGACCATTCTAGTCGACTTAAGATTATTGAAAGCGCCCTGCTGTCAGATTAATATAACTATCCGAAAACTAGAGATCCGAAGGCCCCCAATGGTACTCCAATGGTACTCCAACTATTAGTTCACTTGTTAAAATAGGTATATATAAGTTCGCCGTGTGCTCAGCAATTTAAATTAAAAGTCGTGTGTTTTTGACATTTGAGTTGACAGCTCCAGTGTAAGGCACAGTACTGTGTTGCAGATAATCTATACTCACCATTCGATAGGCATTTAATCCCTGACAAATCACAGTATTGCGAATTATCTGAAAGAGTTAACAATAAATATTTTGAAACGCGACTTGTTGCACAAATAGAAGACGCGTTTACACAACTTACAAATTGCAGGTGATGTTGAACGTGTACAATTGCACTCCTGTAACTCTATCTGCATTCGTAAGAAGCTCATGCATGATGAAAAGCTGTACAAAATTATAGCTGTTACAATGTTACATGTATACAAGTTAAAATATTTTGCACACCTATAATGAAATGGTGATCCAATTAACTTTTCATGTGGAAGTCTGCATCGTCTTTGAGAAATTGTTTGTTTAGCAGCCTCTTGATCGATTGATACTACGGCAACATTATAGCTGTATAACATTTCCGTGGCAAATACTTCTTTGGAAATTGAATTATAAAATGGCAGCTCTTCTTGGCTATGAACGTGAAGCTGATAGATGATACAATTTTTAAAAAGCTATTACAATTTAAATAAATTTAATAAATAAAAGTTAAATAAATTCTCGTTACTAACAATATTCTCATTTTTACACCTTTATTAGCAACGACTGCACAAAATTAAATCCCGTTCACGAATCTCGTGCAGAAAATTATATGTCTGACAACTGACAATTGAAAATTACACTCCACAATAAAATAGATAATTTCAGAAATATAAGATACCTACTAACACCGACTATGAAACAAAATGAAACACTAATATTTTCCGACAGAAAATAAACGGAATAGGGACGTGCATTCAATTAAAAAATACTTATCTATATACTTTTTGATATTTACCGCATATTGCCAAAGTTTAAAAACCTTTAAACGCATGGAGAGCCTTTTGTTTTTGGTCGATACGGAATATCTTAATTTGAGATTGTTAAATTTGTACCCACTGAAATAAACAACGGTTTCTTCTTTTTTTTTAAGTAAGTGTTTCAAGATTAGATACTTACTTATCGACTATACTGTTAGCAATAAAACAATATCCTAGCTCTGTTTCATGGAACTTGAAAATATCACCGCAATCGTACCGTTTTGTATCGTAAGAAACGAGTTCCATAAATAAGTTGCAATTCCTCGGCAAGAACTAGAAAACAAAAATCAAAATCAAAAATGCTGGGCCTTACTAATAATAATTTGTAATCTTCGAATAAAACGTCAAGCAAACTTGTCATGGAAGATTAAAGGGATCCTCGTAACTAATGTTGTACTCTCAGAACACTTTTCAAAGTACTTTTGTGAATCTGAATTTTTTGTATATTTCCCTTCATTTATAAAATTGAAAATACTTGTATAGTTAAAGTATACTCACTTTCCTTTTCAAATCACCTATATTAACACCATATTTCGAACGAAGTTCTTCACATTGTTCAAATACTGTGTACAGTTGATTCGGATTCGCAAACATACAATTGTGAACAGTCTTTAAAAAAAGACCTTCAGATCTGCTATACGAAATATTTAATTCACTTATAGCTGTTTGCAGTGGATGGGTACTCTTTCCCTTAACAAGACATATGCTTACTGCCGGAAATGATAAATCCCAGTGTACAAATTCTGTAGAGATGGTCATGCTTACAGGGTCAGAATAATATCGTTGAATTGCAAAATTACAGTAAATGCCCATTCCACAGAACGATGCCGTAAACACAATCGCCCAAAATATTCTGAAAAACCGGTTGTGTACATTATTAGTTTTTGAAAAATCATACAACTTACCGTTCAAAATTATTATATCCTTCCCAAAGACGGAAAACTTTTTTAAGTACTGGCGCTACCATTGTAACAAAACAAAATGGTATACTTTCGGTATGCAATTAGTGACATACTGTCGGAAAGCATAACCATACTTCGTATTTAATTCAAACCTAACCTTTAATTGCTTGCATGCAAACATTAAGTGCTTTTTATAATTCAAATCCAACATGGTAATCTAAAATGCATCAAATTCATAACGCGAACACGCGCAGCATCTGATGTTTGCATATTAAATGCATTAACCTTTGATACCCGTGCGAGTATTAGAGGTAACAGTGCATTGCATCAATAGGGTAGTTCGCGACAACGTCAGTGTCAAATATGAAGAAGAAGAAACCAAGTGACAGCTAAAAAACTTGTAAGAAAACAGCTATATGGCTGTAGCATGATTTTGTTAAAAAATTACTAAAAAGTTTATAATAAAGTCCAAAAAACAGAATAAAAACATTTTAGAATTGAAAACTGATGTTTATCACATGTATTAGATAAAAGAAAAGAGGTTAAAGTAATGGGAATTGTGCGCTTTTTGGCAATATTTGAACACTACTTTGGCCATTACAAAACGGTTTTGTTATCCTACAAGTTTTTTTGACGTTGGAACCAAAAAGATAGCCCATCTGTGAAAGGATGGGCTTCGCGAAACACTCTATGGTATTAGAGTCAGTTTGAAATGAAATTTAACTCAAGTCGACAGTCAATGCTTTATTACTACCATAATACACGTTTAATCCTACCTACGGTTTAACTTTATAATATAGATTGGCAATGCCTATGGCAACTTTGTTACAATCCACGGCAAGTGACCATAATTCTTGTAGTGATAATAATCATATCCCAGCTTCGCCAATACAAATAAAATTAAACTTGCAAGAATGCCATTTAAAAGATCCAGCGGGAATATACTATCATCAGTGGGCAGTTTGCAAATATCGATACGTTGCATGGAAAGCACTTTGGCTTGAACAAAATTATTGTCTTCTGTTGTGAAATTGCAAGTGATATTCCCCGAGTCTTGAATGATTGTATGATACTTCATAAGAATTTCCCGAAATCGCATCGTAAATTTGCAATCGCACATCCATGGATTTTGACTAAGTTGAAGATTAACGGCGTTGGAATTATATTCCAGTGCGTTGTCGACAGCATAAACCGGAAACTGAAAAAAAAATTAAACTTATCGTTAAATTCAAAACAGAGTTAAGAAAATCAAACTAATAAATTATCGAAGTTTCGTCTTCAAGAAATTTGCAGTTGTAGGAGCATTGTTAAGAAGCAATTCGAATTGATCGATTTCTTTGTCTGAATACCATCGAATGCATCAAATGTGTTTCTTCAACAGAATGTTAACCACCAAAAAATCGTTAATTATATTCACGTTTTACAATGTCACGCAAACCTGTCACGGAATATTAAAGGGATGGACTGTTCAGTGTACACTACTAAGGAGAACTCGGACAAAAAGGGACAGCACTACCTACACCTAGTATGCAAAAATACGTAACACGTATTATGGTCGGCCATCTTAATTATGAAAAAGCTGTATTTTGATATTTTTTATAACAAAGAAAAAGGCTTCCGGAAATGGTGAAGAAATGGTTCCGTTCGATTTAAACTCCGTACGCGAAAAAACCTTTTATAAAACAATAGCAATTTTCGAAAATAAAATGTAAACGCAGTCAAATCACAAACAGTTTTACCCTTTGTAATTGGTTCCTCTTTAAACTCAGTATACGGAAGTGTCTCAACCAAAATCCAGCTTCTAGTACATCAATGCTGCGTATCTTGTTATTGTCCAAGTACACGTCCACCACATTCCTGTACATTTCATTATCCCGTAGCGGCCTTATATCAGAAATCTAAAAATATTTGCTTAATCCAATATAAAGAAAAAATAACGATGAAGAAGCACGCTCACCTGATTATTATTTGCAGCAAATACGGTCGTGTTCCGTGGCAGATAGGACGGCAATGCATAAAAATCTAAACGCGAACAATTCACAGCATATATTGGCATTAATGATTTTCCATCTTCCGTCTTCACTATGCGTTGCACTGTGCAACTGCAGTTTCTCAGTTCCGGATGCGACTGACACTCTATTTTTGACAACTAAAACATGCATTATAATATGTTTTAATGGTTAAAACGTTGTGTGATTGCAGGTTACCCTTTTATAGTAAGCTACGGTTACCAGATTTCGTCCTTGGTACTTCGGATCAGAGCAAACCATTATATTAAGATCCACCACAATACCAGTCTTTTCCAAGCTGTATAAGGATCTCAAACTACGTGAGCAATTCCAAGTGTTTCCTGTTGAGCTGAAGAAATTTACTAAATGTTAAAATTTATCAGATGACTTGGAAATTTACCACTCAAATAAAGTTGTTGGAGTCCACTCGGTAGGATGGGTGGAGCTTCCATATATTTCAGTTTATTAAATCTCAAATCAAGCACTTTGAGATTTCGGACAAATTTGAACGCATTCACTTTTATTGTGGTGAGACCGGTGTATGAAATGTTGATGATCTGAAATGGTCGAAACATTGACTGAGGCGAAAATTCTAGCGTTCCTAAAAATACTCCTGAAACAGGATGAACACAAAACAATCGTTCCGTGATAAGTTTGCTGGAATACTGACCGAGGGGTGTAGGGCACAACCCCCAGAAAACACGCTAATTAAACCACCTTAAGATTTTGTGCTCTGCTCCACCTGTCTCGAACGCCCAATAAGAGTCTTCATTCATTCATTCATTCAGCCGTTCGGATTTGGCATACCATTTTGGGTTTCTTCCTTCCGTCTCAAAAATATGTGCAAAGTACGGTCATGTTGTGCCAATTATTTTATTTGTTTTTAAGGAACGGCCGTTAATGGTCGTTCCATTACATTTACCACTTCAATGTACAAAAATAGGAGTTTCAATTGTGAATGACCTACGCTTATTGAATGCGCCTTACTTCTGACAAATTCTTATCTCGGCTTTGAATTAACGGAAGCTCAAAATTAAAAATATTGTTTGAAAATATAGCTATTGTGAATCTCTTCAATTTAAAGTCGAAAATTAAAATGTTTATCGTAAGCTATAGTTGAAAACGTTCACAATTGTACAGCTGGAATTTACCTGTAAATGCAACGAGTCGGGGAAATTGTTTACAATATCCGAAAGTTTACCGTAGGAGATATCCAAATACTCTGCTTTTGGGAAGTATTTCATTACAACTGATGGATCAAATGTTGAATTCTGCCATCCACATAGACCGATTTCCTTTACGTTTCTTAGCGAATTGAAGCTAAAAGAGAATTGTGTGCGTATAATATAAGAAATACGATGCAAGTTCTCCTTTAACATTTACTTTGATAAAATAGATGTGTTCACTGTTCCCATGCATTTAAAATTCATTTTTCGATAGTCCAGTGCGCAATCTTGTAATAAGTCCTCATGGCTGTCATTGTTGAGTGTCCATTCAATACAGGGCTGTGGCTGGTATTCTTTTACCTTTGCTTTACTGGTACTTGATGCACTAAAATGTTAAAGTTTATTTATTTGAATTAATTTATTAGCAATGAATATTAGCTTAGAATTATAGCACGATTCGAATAATCCCGTTATCTGTAATCTGTTAAATTCAACGAACTCGTAAAAATGTTTCAATACATAATTAACTACGTCTTTTGAAGGCGAAGCTTCCCAATTTTCATCTATGTGGTATTCGATTGGGCTTCTTAAGATTTCAGATTTCGTGTGTCTAACCCTCCCTTTTGGTTTTGTAGATAGTCATGCTATTGGAATATGTGTAGCCTTCGACACTTTTCCAGGCGTTTTCCATTCACTGCTTAAATTTTAGATTAAATCATTCGAAAGTTGATTTCTAAACATTTGTACATGAATAATTAACACAAATAGATCCATGTTTAAAAAGTTCACGAAGAACGTAGACAAACTCCACTAGTTGACAAACTCAAATGCACTTGTATAGGTAATTCTGAATATGCCAGATTCATACTAAATTGACCATCTTTCGGGTGACAGTTGTCAATCAAAAGAGTTGATCCATTACGAACGACATTATTTTTAAGATGCAATACTATCGAAAGTTGCTTGAAAATGAAACATCAGCTTTATCTAAAATTCAGCTTGCTTAATTGTTATGTTATGTTACGCACTTAAGAATTACCCTTCAGTATTACGTGGGCTTAAGCTTAAGTGAAATGTTTAAAATTTCGCAATAATGCCGTCGCCTTTTTGTTTAAGTAACAGATTATTTCCATGCAATCCTATTATGTGTATCTCTTTGAATCGAAACTTATAGATTCGAATTTAAATATCTTCAATGTTCAAAGAAAAATATACTGACCGTCTGAATTGAAAACCTTTTGCAGGAGAGTCCTATACACCCGAGTGTTTGTAAGACGTTCACAAATGTATATTTTTTTCAACTGTTAGGAATCGAATCTAGTACAGCTCTACGCACTTACCACTAAGCCACTGAACCCGCATGAAAATTCAGTTTTCTTTGCAAACCGTCGCAGATTGGATTACACCGTTTTAATTCAATACGTTGTTGCTATACGGTAAGTGCGCTTTTGCGAAAATAAATTCAAGTTTATTACTGATTTTGTTTATATTTTCCTCCGCACAATTGCATTGGTACACATTATTCACTCAATTAACAAATATTAAACAAACATTCGACACTTTTCATTCGATCTTTTTCAATTCACACATTTGCTATACCTACAATATATAAATCCATGGCCTTAGTTAAGATCTCAAAAATTCAAAACCGAAATTTATTGGATAAATATATATAAGAACTATAAATAGATAATAAATGTAACGATCATACCTCAAGATAAAAAGAATCAAGACAATAGCAGATAAGGTATAACTTAAATTACTTTTCTCAATTATAAACATTTTGTTTTAAAGACCAAAATGAATAATCTCTTCACGGTAACTAAATCGTGGTTAGCGATAACCGGCTATCAGTTCCGCTGAAAATTTTATACTGATCTTAAAAAAGCAAATTGGATTGCGATTCTCAAATGCCTAGAGATTGATATCTCCCCAAAAGCTCAGCAGAAGAAGAAGACGAAATGATGCTTAATATCGTTGAATCCAACCAGAAGTTAGAGGTATGGGCTTTTTAGACTATGTTTGCTTCTTTGGTTGTCGGTACCTGCGATGAAAATTCGTATAAGCCAATTAACTGTAGAACGTTATTAATACTCCTGTTCGGACTCTTCGAGTAGGTACGTAAAAAAAAAATTGCTAAAAATACATGTGTGATAAGGTGATCTTAACAAATTTCATTCACACCTGGAGAAATAATTAACACCTTTTTTTGATTGACTGCTTGGGGAAATCGGAGCGGAGCATTACATTTTTAATCAGAGAAGTCCATTTGAAATGACTTTTTGTACTAGAGTTAGATGGGCAAATACAACCAAAAGTAGTTTAAAGCAAAAAGCTTGAGCCCAAGCGTAACAATCTTTGTTTCAGCGAAAGGGTAGCGTGATAGATAACATTTACCAGAAAACAAGAGCCAGAAGATAAAAAAATCCGGGCTTTTTTAATTGATTTTAAAAAAATAAATTGAGTCCCAATCATACATCTTAGATTCCCATCAACTTATTTTCACTCATGGTCTTTAGAATTAGAACAGGCTTTTCCTGTTTTGAAGACTGAAGGTATTTATATCGCAACGGTGGGGTAAATTAATAGAAATAAAGAATTGAAATGGTGGGCAAACATTTTTTTTTCTTATTGTATTGAACTTTTGGCGGTGCAGAACACAATAAAAGACCCACCAAAATCTGTACGGAATGCGTTGTAAAGGGCGCCCAAAGTTAACGCAACATTTGAATTTGTTTTTCAACGGAAAATAAGACGTCGCGGTGTCTTAAGCCCATATGACACTACACTTTTTCCTCATTTATATAATGTTGAAAAGTCAGCGGTGTGTAAAAGAGACTAAAAGTTATTACGAAAGGGGAAGCAATTGTTTGCAAAGCAACCGCAAATTTTCAATAGAATTTATTTTCAAACAATCTCGAAATGCCAAAAAAAAAAAAGCTCCCAGTTTGCTGAAAAATGTGATTTGAATACATTTTTAATGTATTTTTTTGACGTGCCTGCATTAATAAAGTTGATGTGTACGCACTCACTCCTATCGCTCTTGTTTTTCGTACTGCTCTAGTTTAATTTTAAAAGCAGAATAAATGCAAAAAAATGTAGTGTCATACGGGCTTTATAGTTCAGAGTAAAGAGCACTGCAGAAAAATAAACAATTGCGCTTTTATTGTTGAGCAACATTTCAAAATTTATCAAGATATGTATTTACAGTTGGCGATTTTTGAACAATATATGGTTGGAGTCTCGCTTCATCAACTGCGAAGATATAATTCCAAAAATTAAGAGAGACTGGAACAAATATAGATCAAGGAAACTATGACCAGCAGTGCTGCCGAAAGTACTCCCATAGGAATATTGTACTACTTTCAACACCTCCGTACTCCCTCCTTTCACATTCGTATTCCTATTTCTTTTTAAATACCTAAAATATTTTACACTTGCAGCAAAGTGTAATTTTAACCTTAATAAATTTAATTTATTTCACTTTAAACTTAATGCAAATTTGGCAGCACTTTTATGTTCCAAACTGTCGTCAAAAAGAGAATTAACCTCTTTCTAGTTTGTTTTTGTTTTTCGTTGGCTTCATGCAATTTTCATCTCTAAGTTCAGTTGCTTTGTTTTTTTTTCAACCGATTTTTTTTTTAAATAAAGTTAACCAAAAATTTGTGCTCACATTTTTATTTTTTAAGATTTAAAAATGTCAGTACTACTATTTTTTTCAAAATACTCCCCATTTTTGGCTGCAGTACTACCTTATAATATTTCTCTCCGGAAACACTGATGACCAGTCTGCAAAAAATTTAAGCAGTTTTCTTCGTCTTAAATGAGCAAAATTGGTGTATCCGACCGGAAAATTTCGACAGAAGAGTGATTGCTGCGGAGTCCATTAACTGTACGTGCTATTTTCAACATAAACCCTCGCACTAGCGTACTCTTTGTGAATTAATAAACCATTCATAATAGTTATTGAAAAATGTGTGATTTTTATCAAAATTACTTCTAGCCTCATGTTTGGGACACCCTTTAGTTTGTAGGTTTCCAGTGATGTTCCTTCAATGTGGCATTCGATTGGGCACTCTCAGAGTCCAATCTCTTACTGATCTCAATGCACTTTTGAGAATCTGGATTTCTTTTCTCAGAGTTGGTTCAGATTTATCTATACAATCTCACTTTGTCAACTAGTGGGGTTTGTTTACGCTTTTCGTAAAGTTTCTAAACCGCAAAAAAACGCAACGCATCGGATGGATCTATTTTTGTTAATAGTGTAAGCGGAATTATTATGACTCGCCAATTTTAATAGAACATACCCAGTTCTTAAGTAGTTGGTAACTCTATAGCACTGTCATTTGGCAGCTCGGGCATACGAGTAGTGTGTTCGAGATTGTTTATAGCAATATCGGCGCGCGGCCACGTAAGACGAATGTCCGAGTTCGCTCGTAAAGGAAGCTAGGTATTGTTGATAATACCAGTTTATAATAGGAATCATTAACATACAAATAATATGATATACAAATGTTCAGAAATCAATCTGGGTGTAAATTTCGAATGTTTTAATTTAAAACTTAACCAGTGAATAGAAAACGCTCAGAAAACTGTCGAAGACTACACATATTCCATTCCAATCGCACGAACGAATATCAACAAAAAAAAAAAAGAGCATGTGAGGGTTTGTTGTTCGAGATCTGAAATCTGAGAGCGAATCTGAGAAGCCCAATCGAAAACCACATTAGTTTTATAGCAAATGGCAAAATACAGAACGCGTTCAGCGAGCGTTACCATTAAACCTAGCTGCTAAATTTAACGAACAGAATTTCGTTCAGTTGATCCTGTATGCAGCCGTTGCAGATACATTCTGAGCGCCAGAGGGAGCTAAGCATACGAAGTCTGCGAAAAATTAAAATAAAAATTTGACAGATTTTAGTCTGTGTATATTTTGTAGTCACACTTGCAGCAGAAAGCCGCGAAATTAACAACGTCTTGAACTTTAAACCTTTTGATATCTTGAGTATTTGCATTGTTTAATATTTATTTTTATATATCCCAAAGAAAGGTAATTTTGTCTGACGAAAAATATTCAAGTGAGCAACCTAGAAATTTCGTAAACTTTTGCAACTTTTTTCCACGAGTTAATTTTTTGACTTTACCTCTTGTGCGTTGTCGATAATTTCAAAAAAAAAAAACTTATAATAAACGCATTGTTTACTTATCCGAAGAAATGTCTTCGCCACCACCGCCCGCAGTGGAGGTAGATGCCATGGATGCAGAACCAGGAGCAGAAGATCCTGCAGCACCAAATGCACCAGTCGAGGACCATTTTTATGGTTTCGCGGAGGTGGAACAAACATACGATGACAAGGATATGATTGGAGTTTTTAATATTTGGGAATCAAAACACACAGAACCTGGTTTCGATCCCGTTCCAGCCTTGAAGAGGTAAGTGAGCGCCCCAAGCGTTCATCTGCACGTGTTCGCGGTGACAAAATAAACATTTATATTTGCTTATTTGAAGACTTGCAGAGATCTTTGAAAAGGAAACAGAAATTTATATGCGCAAGGATCTGGATCCATTTGATGAACGTCATCCATATCGAACAGATCCCAGCTGCCAGTTTGGCTTCCTACTAAAGCAACTTTTCCGCAAAGACCACTTTATGAATAAGGTAAGAAATGATTCAATACATGTTGCACCCTATGATTTGTATGGCTTATCGTTATATTGCATATACCATGTAATTTAGCTGTCAAGATAAATTATGTACCTAAATATATAAACATAGAAATAAAAAAAAAAGGTGATATACACTGCACTGCACGTTTTAAAGACGCGTCTAGACGTGTTTGTTTATAATAACAAAAGCACGTGGGTTCCATCTGCGCGATGCATATTTTTCCGCCCATAGATTTTTTTGATTTTTATGAATTGCAAAAGTATCAATGTTGAATGACGGCAAACTAACGCAATTTTTAAATATGCTTCGCATAAAATTATTCTTTTCTAACCTTTTACCACCATCGGTACAAACCAATAGTTCGGATTCTGGGCAGTGCCTCTGCAATTGTATATCGTCAGGTGCAGTCATAAAAATCCCAAGCACATTTTTGAAGGCGCTTACATATTTCATCCTGTAGTTTGGATAACAAAAATTCACCAAAGCTTGTGTATAGCAAACTGAGTTCATAGACTCCTCTCATACTTGTTCAGCTGGGTGGCTATAAAGAGCTTATCAGAAGTTGCTTTCAAAACCTTCATCGCGACTATCGACGCATATATTTTTCGATGAAGATTGCCTATAGGTATAACCATTTTTATCACCGTTTTCTCTCTAAAAGTAACAAAAGAAAAACGCGTGTGACATTGGTCACAGATTAACCAGAGTAAGGTTGGAAGTTTTGCGTTTACATCTGCTTATACTCTGTCACTGGATCTTATTGATCTTGCGCTGCACAGTTTTTTTCCCAACAGAACAAAAAATTTAAGCTTCCGAAAGGAGATTAGTTTGCAAAATAGAAATCGCGCATCTGCCTTCGACGATCAATACATCGGAAAGGCGGTAATATTGTACCAAAACCAGCTTTCCAGTGTTTTTTGAAGGAATACATCTACCTACATTTGTGTAGGCACATGAACTTGCTTATCATGCATATTTCAATTGTAATCATTAAAAATTTTGTTACAGCTGGTCAACGACTACCTCCGTGACAATTACTTCACGCGACAAAACATACAGAAAAGCTCACTGGAGCTGAACATCATAGCTTGCCGAGTGATTTTGGTTATTATGCCTGGCCTTGAGACGTCTGCCGTTTTCCAAGTCGAATATGACAACCTAATAAATAGAATCTACGGTTGGGCAGAGGACAGCATCGAACCCCTGCAGAGTTACGCCACAGGCTTGCTGGCAGCCGCCATGGAGGTCACCGATATTGCTGTCACATTTCGAGAACTAAATACTCGCCTCGTACCGAAGATGCTCAAGCGACTCCATACATTTCAATTCCAATTTCCACCGCAGCAAAATAAAGACAGCTCTATAGCGAGCGAATTAAACAGCTCTACCGCTACTGAACCCGAAGAGAAAATCGAGAGAATCCTACCATCGTGGATGGACGATTCAGCACCAGTAAGTCCAGTTCAAGTAGTAGTAGTAGACGAAGACAATGCTGTAGCATCAAAGACCCATAATGGTACTCTTGACAGTTTCCCAAATACCTCGAACATGTCAATGCTGCATGAAACATCGCGTGACGGCGCAACTCTGTCACAGAAAAACATCAAACGAATGTACATACCAATTCATCCGCCCACGCAGGAGACGAGTCAGATGCTCATCATTAGGTATCTCACGTCCATGGGTGAATACCAAGAGTTCCTCGGGCTAGTCTTTGAGAACAAGGCAATGCAGTTGATTTGTGGTTACATCAAGGACCTTGAGAAGCAGGACACCTGTCTTGCATTCGAAGCGCTCAAATATTTGGCATCGTTGTTGTGTCACAAAAAGTTTGCTCTCGAGTTCATCGCGCATGGCGGCTTGAAGGTTGGTTTCATTTTCAATCACTTTTATATTATTGTATTGATGTGTTCTCGTAACAGCTCCTTTTGAAAGTCCCCCGGCCAAGTACAGCGGCGACCGGTGTCTCCATAACACTTTACTATCTGGCCTACTGCGAGGATGCCATGGAACGCATTTGTACAATGCCCAAAGCGATCATAACCGATTTGGTAAGGTATGCCCTGTGGCTGCTGGGGCGTTCGTATGATTCTGGGAAATGCCATGCGACAATGTTCTTCGGACTGAGCTTCCAATTTAAGGTTATTTTGGATGAATTTGATGCACAGGACGGCCTAAGAAAGCTGTACAATGTGGTAAGTGGTTGGGGAGCTTTCTTTTTCAATATTTTGCTCCCTGCTTATGGATTGTTGTCTTTTCAGATTTCTATACTGAAAATTCTGAATCCACCTGGCAACGACGAAGACGATTCTGAGATCCCAATCAACGAGGACCTGGAGTGTGCGTCACGACAACTGGTCCGACATGTCTGTGTCGCACTGAAGCGTTACATGGAGAGTCACCTGTTCTACAAGTACAACGTGTTTATGCGGCAACAGTGTCCGACATCAACGGAGTTTCAGTCGGTAACGAAAGCGACAAAGGCTTCGTTGGAGCAAATCAGTGAGCAAGTGAGAACGCTGCAGGAAAACACCCCAGTTCGCGGCCATTGGGCACCCGTGGATCAGCTGTTGAAATTGGGCGGCATACAGCTGCTGCTGAAGGTTATTGCCTTTTCGTATGAGTGGAACAACGCCGGAAGGTGAGTTCAATTGAGAAAATATAATAGAAGGTCTGACATACACTCTCGCACATCTTGAATTACAAAATTACCCGCTCCGGCTGTGGGCTGCATTTATATCTCTGCGCCTTTGGGCCTTTTTTTTTTGCATATCTACCTCCCCAAAAACTTGAACTTTGGTTGACTTTATTGACATTTTGTTACAAGGTTTCTACTTCATTTCAGAGCCGAAACAGTACGCTCCGCTTTAGACGTCCTGTCCATTTGCTGTGTCGTGCCAAAGGTCTACATAGCGTACTGCGATCGCCTTGAGCTGCCAGACAATTCGTCCTCGTCCGGTATCTATGCAATTTTGGGCGCTGCTGTTGGCGACATCACCACCGATGCTGATGTGCAGAAGTCAGCCCTAGCTGTGGTGTGCCACTGCGTGTGTTCACCTATTACACGGGTAAGTCTACTGAGCGCATTCCCATCGACATTCCCATTCATCGGTTTACTTTCTAGGCTCAGCCGTCCCTAACATTGATGAAATGCTTTGGCTCCTCGAAGAAGAAGCTGTTTAACAACAAGTTTTCCGAAGAGCTCATCGAAAAGGTGTGGGAGTCTGTCTGCTCCAACAATGGCATCATTGTCCTCCTCCAGCTTATGCAAATCAAAGTTCCTATCACCGACGCAGACTGCATTCGTGGCATGGCTTGCCGGGCCTTAGCTGGACTTGCGCGCTCCGAACGCGTACGCCAAATAGTCGGTAAATTACCCCTGTTCGCCAACGGGCAGATCCAACACCTGATGCGTGATCCGATTCTGCAGGAGAAACGTGCCGAACATGTGCTCTTTCAAAAGTATGCACTCGAGTTGCTGGAACGGGTGTCGGGTAAAGCAAAACCAATAAACAACCAGCTGGATCCGTCGCTGGCCAACATTCACAAGGCGAATGTTGTGGCGCAAACTAAAATTCAATATAACGAGCAACAGCTCTACCAACTGATCTACGATCACTTGGAGTCGAAGGGCATGCACGGGTCAGCTCAAATGTTGCAAAAGGAAGCCGGACTAACGACTGCGACGCCGCTAACGAAAAGTTTCCACCAGTCACCTTTCGATTACAAAGTGATGCCGACAAATGCGATTGGCAGAAGCCGATTGCGAAATCGAATGCAAGACGTCAACTCGGCCATCAACGGACTTACTGCGTCCGCAGGCAGTGGCAGTGAATCGAACATAAATGGAGCTTCGTTGGAACCTATTACCCCCATTAAGCTAGTGAAAAAATCGAACCCGAATGCGATAAGCAACGCAACAGTCGCAAACATCAGTTCGACATCCACGTCCGCCACTGCGCAGAGATCGCTGCAGAAACAAATCTCTTCAGTCCCCTTTGCCAGCCAATCAGATCAACCGATGGCACCCACCATCTCGCTCAGCACAATAGTGACGGAATATTTAACGAATCAGCATGCACTGTGCAACAACCCAATGACCACGTGTCCACAGTTTGATCTGTTCACTCCGCACAAATGTCCCGATCCGCAGCCAAATAGAGTGTTAGGTCCCAACTTGAATTTAACCAGTCGCTGGTTTAGATCGCAGGCTGGCTTCAACACCACCCGTCTGGATCGACGCTACGTGCATTCGAATTTCGCCACCTGGCGCACAATTCGTTCCAACGAATACAACGACATTCAGTTCACTTGCTGTAACATACTGCCGACGAATAACTTGATTATTGTCGGTACGCAGCAGGGCGAAGCGAAGGCGTTCAGTCTGAACGAGGGCACCGAGCAGTTTTCATCCGTGTGCCACAGTTACCTCATCGATAGCATTCAGTCAAACAGAAAGGGCAACTTGGTGCTGACATCGTGCTCGTGGCGATCGTTGCTGTGGTCCATAGAACGAAACGAGTTCGCAAATTCACTCCAGTTTCACGATGAGTTCTACTGCGAGTTTAGCAATGTAAACCAGGATAAGATTTTGGGAACCCAGACCTATGTGAGTGGCAGTGCGTGGCTTTATTTATTTTTATACAAGCTAAGTTTGTTTTTTTTTTTTTTGTCTGTTTTTAGTCGGCGATTATTTATGACCTCTATACGGGCAACAAAATCTCAACTTTCACACCAACCATAGCGAACCAGTATACGAAGAATCGTGCCACGTTTTGCCCATCGGACGAGTTGATATTATCAGGTAAGTTTCGCAGAGCCTCCCTATGCCCAGTGGACTCTCCCAGAATGTTGAAAGTTGTGACGAATTGATCACATCTTTCTTTTTCTCTGAAGAGGCCGGACTGATGCAAATCATGTTTAGACTTTCTTAATATAACCAGATTTTAACTTACTCTTCAGATGGCGTTCTGTGGGACGTGCGATCCGGCAAAGAGATTCACAAGTTTGACAAACTGAATCAAACGCTTTCTGGAGTCTTCCATCCGAATGGACTTGAAGTAAACTCCACCTTTCAATTCAATAAAATCTCCCCCGTAATTGACCTTTCGCTTTCTTAGATAATTTCCAACACAGAAGTCTGGGATCTGCGGACGTTCCACCTGCTGCAAACAGTTCCTGTTCTCGACCAATGTCTTGTTAAATTTTCGCCAATGAACGTTCTATACGGCATCAGCTTGGAAATAGACAATCGTGTCGATTTCGACGACACGACCAACTATGACACGAGCTTTAAAGTGCTGGACAGTTACGATTACTCAAGCATAACTACGGTGGACGTTAAGAAGCATATTTACGACTTAAGTATGAACAGCAATGGTAGCATCATAGCTTTGGTGGAGAACCAGCCGGCGTATGACTCAAAACAGGAGACCTTCGTCAAAATGTACGCAGTCGGGATGAAAAAAAACGACCAGCAAGAAGAAGTACGTTGCCTTGTTAAAAAAAAACATCGCATTCGATTTTTATTATCATGTGTTTACTTTTAGGAAGAAGATGAAGAGCCAGATACGGACGAGGGATCGGACAGCGAATCCATGCGTGGTAAGAACGCTTGCTTTGTTCTACTAATTCTATATTTATTATTCATACATGTCAAATTGCAATCATTTCCTTATTTAACATTGCCACCAAAAGGAGGCTTTATAAGCGTTAATTTCAATGTCATACCGAATGGTAGAGTCCTTTCAGATTTCGTGAGTACTCACATGATGTACAAATATTTTAATTTTAGTATTCGACCTTGACAATGTCATACCGGGTCAGGGCCGTCGACGACGCGGCCGTAACAATGCTGACGACGATGACGATGATGAGGATGAAGACCATTGGATTGACCTGGATTCGTCGTCGACAAGCGAAGACGAGGATAACGATCAGAACGGGGACAACGATGATGCAAACGGCGCCAACGATGATGATGACGACAGTTCGTCCGATTCGAGTACAGAAATGTTCGAAGTAGAGTTAAATTTTTGATGTGCAACGCTCTCGTTGCACATTAGTTAATGTAATATATTTATACTGTCAAAGATGATGTCACAGCAAGACAGTGCAGTCTCACAGAGTCGGTCGGTTTTGCGAAAGATCATGGCCCAGTGCTCTCACCCCGACAAAACGGACTTGTGTGGACTGTCAAACACCTCGTCTTTGTACAGACGAATGTTGTTTGTTTTTTTTTTCTAGGACGTCGACTATCTTGTTTGCTATTTGCCTTTGATATTATTTAGATTTACAGTGGGAACAGATAAACTACAAAAAAAAAAAACGTTTCCTTTATACTTAACATAGTTAATTATAAGAAAATATTAAATTGAGATGTGTTAATGTCGGGGTCGAAAATGCAAAGCAAAATAAAGAGAGCATGTTTTGTCAATAATGCGGTAGCATTTACAAAACTTTATATAATGTAATTTTGCCTAAGATTTGTTTACCCCATATATAGTTATGTATTTTATATGGATAGAAATAGTATTGTATATACGATTTATAAACATAAATTATTTTTAAATAAACAAAAACCTTTATTGTTTTCATTTTGCCACAATTGGGTAATAGTTCGACTCTTCAATACAAGCAAATGAAAGAATTAGACCTATCTTTTTGTAACTCTCGTATTTTTGTTCCATTTTGACAGCAAACGATGCAAAGTAAATTCAACACATGCGTTTCATCTGCAGCGGTGAAGCGTACAGAATTTCTGCAAAAGTGCTTTGGGCATAATTGACTGCGCAGGAAAATTTTACATTACATTTGCTTTTATTGAACTTTTGGTATATACAATTTGACTTAAACTAGGTAGCAAATGATGGTGAATAATTAATATTTAAATGTGGTGGCTCAACAACATTGTTTTCTTAAAATTTATAAAATTGTAATACGCACATATTTATACTCGTATTTATATGCTTATCGCCATCGAAACACGTAAATTCTGAACGGGTCTCAACGCTGCAAGCTGCAACATGTATATAAATGCACTTAACATGCTGGTTGACGCAATCGCCGAAAAAGAGCCGCTCATTATTATTTTGTTCCCAGCAAGTTTAAATGGAATTCTGCATATCTGTTTCATATACAGTATTCGTTAAAATAATTTGACGGCATTTGGTATACATTTTTTCGCGTTCTCTGTCGATTAACATGGCTCTGAAACGCCATGATTTAAAAAGAAACCACTATA
This sequence comes from Cheilosia variabilis, assembly GCA_951230905.1. Classification (NCBI taxonomy): domain Eukaryota; kingdom Metazoa; phylum Arthropoda; class Insecta; order Diptera; family Syrphidae; genus Cheilosia; species Cheilosia variabilis. The sequence continues at coordinate 17,233,382 of OX579680.1, read as the reverse complement.
TCTAAAAAGAAACCACTAGATGGGCCACCCTTTAAAACACACAAGAAAACGTATCCATGAAATTGTCTCGCGTTGAAGATGTCGCCAGAAATGCTGTGCATTTTCACTTACCTTGCGCGTATACGTAACAGTAAAGGCTAGTAAACAAAGTAACGTAAAGTATAATCTTCAGCACACAATCACAACAGCTATATTTAACTTGATACTGTCGAGATTAAAAGCAGTTCAACTTGAAATACTTTTGCTAACGTCCCACTAAACTGCTTTTAGGTCATTCTTTTTCAGCGACAACCTAAAAGTGTACTACCCCAAATGTCCTATTTTAGGCATTAAGGGCCGTTTGCTCATGCGACTCTTAACGATTTAAGTGCTACTTTAATACTTATAGGCTCCTTTTTTTAGGGCATAAACTGTCACATAAGAGTTTATGTGGCACTTAATTCGCTATGAGTCGTATCAGCAAAAAGCCCTAAGACCAGTCGCGAATAAAGAGCTGAAACTCCAGCGCTTGATGCGTTTCACTGAATGAACTCAAAACTTACTCTTGGAATGCACCCATAATTATTCACTTCGATTTGGTTTTTTTATTTGTGTTGTATTTCGTGAATGGTCAGCAATAAATTTTCTATTGGCAATAATAAAAGTATATTTTTGTAGGACTTAACGAAATCGTGTAAGATCTTCTATTTACTAAGCATTTTCGATTCATACTCTTCAATCAGTTTATGTAAAGTTGTTTTATTTTTAGCTGAAATCGTAATTGTACGTTTTCATTTCTACTTCATCTAAAAAAAAACAAAAAAAATTGTCATAACTTGGTGCTTTGCTAGTTAAATTATACAAAATATTTGCCACAGAACTCTTTCAAATGTTTACCCACTTTTGTTTAAGGTCAAAACTGGTACATTTTTCTGGAATATAGTGATTTATCATCGTGGATAACATGCTGAGAATTCGTCTAAAAAGAGGTCCTGCAAGGAGAAAAGAATGGACTTGTTGTTTTGGGTTGCATGTCCACACTGTTACCATTTTAATTGGACTTTGGCATTTGGTGAGTAGCTAGATTCTTTTGTAAAATTTCGAAAATGATGACGGAAGGTAAATTTATAGTATTTGAATTAAAATGTACAAACACCATAAAGAATTATAATACTCTGCTTAGCTAAAGGTGACAATAGAGTTCCCTAACATGTACCTAAATATATTTTGTAAATATGTTTTGTTGTCTTTGCAATAAATTTGCCGCTGCTGTGATGATTTGTGGGTAGTATTTGGTATAATTTACTTATTTCGAGAACTGTAAACAAATATGTATACTTATAGGATTTTCATATTTAGGTTTCTTCTTAAATGGCATAGTGTCTAGCATACAATAAATGAACGTATATTTCGACTAGTAGTACGAAAATGTTTTCAGGCCATGGCCAAACTCAGTTTGGTCTCACATGACTTGAATATCGAATAACACATTTTGCGATAAGCTGCCTATAGTTATGTGCCTTGAATTGACACAAAGTTGAAAAAAAAAAATGCTAAGTCGATTGCTAAGTGACTCGAAAAATACTAAAGAGCTCAAGCAATTAAAAAAATGATGTCCCTCCTTTGATGTCTGTGGTGTCAGCTGCAGATGTCTCTATTCTGCAGCTGACAGGTCACTGCATATACAGTTTGCATCTCTATACTTGTCATATTTGCGAAAAGGAAGTTTCACACGTCGGCAAACGTCGCTGCTATAGATGATCGTTCGTTTTTCCTTTATTTTGTGGATTGTAGTAAGGTATTTATTATCACTATTTAGACAATTTGCTTTCAAAATAAACTCAATGATGACGTAATCAAACCCATTCATTGTTTACATATCAGCGCATTGTTTGTTGTCCATTCTTGGGACATACCACAAAGCTTGAAGCGATTAACCAGAATGAGGAATATAAAATGATCGCTTTACTTGTAGGGCCTATAACGTGACATGATCCAGCATCTCAAACCAGCCAATGCAATTCGATAGTATGCGAAACTAGCAATTCGACGAAAAGGTAATAGATACAGCACAAATTACCAGTCTACTGCCGCTGACGCATTGAAGGCGAGTGTCGCAGATATATGCTAAACGATCAAAGGAATTCTTAGAATTAAATCACTCCGTGAATGAGATCGAGTTGGTGGGTAGCTTCTCCTGACAATTTCTGATTGGGAATTTTGCTTTGTTTTGTTTGGTGTAGGTACTCACTATAATTATAATTTCAAATGAAATCGGAAGGCTTGTTCTAATTTGGCTGGGCATTCTTTGAGGTTTCGGAGTTTCTGTTTTAATGATTAGAATTTTACAATCCTGGGTAAAGGCGTTGACGCGGCGGTCTATCCTTACTCCCGTAGCACTTTAGGCAGTAGGCCTGAATTCATATACATATGTACATTTAAAAAAAAAAGCAAGGCAAAATAGAATCTTCAGCCAATTACAGGAACCACACTAATGAACCTTTATTTACGACACAGCTAGTAAAGAAAGCGGATTAAGTTTGCGATCTCCCCCACTTGTGCGCGTCAATTAAGGCAACTACTTTGTCCCCCTGGGTTGTAATTGAAGATTATTTGAACCAGAGCTTTGCCCATTACCTCTAAATGTCGTATTCGTCTAAGACGACTGATATAACCGAACAAACACCACCTGACGAGATTGTTGCGCCTGCAAAAAGTACGAATGGCTCTAGTCTGTCATATGCGACCGATAGAACGGTGGTGGTTTCCGATCCAAACTTCTTTGGTTTTATCCATGATCTGCGTAGGTGAGAATATTATGCCGGTTGTTGATATAAGTACGCGCTGGCAGGTGGAAATCAGTTCTGTGATAAATAGTCTCAGTGGTTCACACAGTTGCAGTTTAGAGGGTCTCCTATGCTGAGGTTCCATTCATCACGTATACTCCCTTCTGACCAAATCTCGTAGAGGGATTTTTAATTTTTTTTTTTTTAATATCCTTTGAACAACTCTTTCGCTGTTTCAGTTTCTCAATTTTCTCGCCCTGAGTCTGTTGGCCGTAATATGGCACAATCCACAAATGGTCGAGGAACTCGAGAATAGCTATGACTATTCGGTGGACTTGAACGCACCGGCATTGCCGACCCCCTTGAGCAAAGTTGATTCGCCGTACGCCTATCGCGATCACTCCTTGAACTACCGTAAGTATAAGTGATGTGCGGTGACTATGGCACTGATTCCGAATGTTGTTTGTTTTTAGAAAACTTTGACATGGGTGGCTTGGTCTGCCTTTGCATGATAACCATCACCCTCATGATGATATACGGCACGCTAAAGAACAAACCATCTCACATCTTGCCGTTCTTCTGCTTGCAATTATTCGACTTTGCCATTACAACGTAAGTAAAGAAAAAGAAAATAGAAAAAAAACCAGGAAACTCCCTGCAATGATACCCGTCCCCGTTTACAGTCTCACCGCAGCTGGTTATCTGTGCTACCTCCAATCGGTGCATCGCCTCATCGCTGAGAGCCATCGCCTTCCATGGAGGGAGAAGCTACTGGAATTGTCTCCCAATGCCTTGGTGCTGCTTGTAGTGTTAACTTTCGTGAGCATTGTTTTCCTCAAGGCCTATGCCATCGGAATTGTGTGGCGCTGCTACAAGTATCTAACCTTGCGTCAGCATACCTTGCGCTCCTTGATGCCGTGTGTCATCCATGATATGGGCCCCAATATGGCTCCCGACGAGGGTGCCTACTCAACAATCTTGCCAAACTACGAAGAAGCCATTGCCCAGTACATGAAACAAGTACCACCACCATCCTACCAGGTTGCCATATCCAACCTCACCGACGACAACAACCCGGCAAATGCGAACGACAACAACAACACCATTCCGAACAACAACAATACCGCAAGCGTCAACGCAAACAATGCCACTGATCAAGATGCTCAAGTAGAACCACCACCGTACAACGACGACAATACGGTCAGTCATTCTGAGGCTGTTCCCTTTTCGTCGGCCTCACCCTCGACAAATCAGTCCTCTTGAAGTGAGCACACGCTGAAATGAAGACAACAGCTGAGATCGCAGATATTTTACTTACCCAACCTAAGTATATTCCATTATGATGTAACGCTATTTGCGCTTATAAAGTAGGAATCGAGGGATAATCTCTTATTTTATAACACTATTGAAGTGTATCTATCATTGGTTGTTATTTTACATTTATATATAATTTTGTTCTAGTATTAGTATGTACAAATATATTTATCAACCGAAAGAAAAACCACAATTTAAATAACCAAATATGTAGTTCGGTAACAAAACCTTATTATGTATGTTTACTTTGTCTTTGTTTTTTGCATTATTAATAAAACTAAATAACTGCGGGAGTATTTCAAATATTTCCTTCATTTACTTAACGAATGTGTTGTTTAATTTGCGATTCAGATGCCCTTTAACTACAACAACAGGTTGCGGCGAAAACTATAAGAGCCACCGACTGCAGATGGACCTGGGCGCGTTGTAATCAAATGAACCAAATAGCATAGCTCTTAGGAGGATATTGCAAATGCCATATCGCATCACTTTACTCTGCACGTCTGGGTTTAGTATGTCTGGAGTTTGACGTGTTTCAGTTTTTATTGTTCTAGATTGGTCGCGTTAACAGTGTTTTGCAGTTGAAGTTTCTGGCGGGGTAGCTAGCATACAAATCTAGTCTAGAATTTCGTGACTGAGTAGGAGTACTTAGTTGACATTTCGCATGTGTTCCTGACATCTACAAGGCGACCGATCTAGTTTTCGCGTTCAAGGAACATCTAGTCCCGACAAATCTGGTCGAGCTAAGATAACTAGGTTTTTTAATGTGCCTAACAAATTATTGTAGAATTAAATGAATGCAATTGGAACGCAATTTTTTTGAAGAGAGGCAGCAGAAGAATCAATCACGAGTGATGATGATGAGCCCGCAATATAATATATAATATAGAAGACGATCATATCCCCAGCGGTTTCAAATTGATGGCAGAAGCGCCAACGCATTCTCGAGCCAACCGAGCTAGAGATGAAAGATTATTTTTCCATTCCATTATCTTTGGTTATAGTCGAGACCATAATGTACTAGAATATCAAACTACATACAAATTGGTTGAGTGCTTAATTGAATAGAAAATACAAAAAATAAGTGACTAATTGTTATTAGAATAATCGATAAGTGTAGCTCATCCCGTTCGTGATTTACCTTTAAATGCATAATTTATGTTACTCCATTAAACGAGAGTTAATCGTCCACCTAGTTGACACAACTTAACCTAACCAATGTGCTTGATTTGACTAAATCATAAGAGGTGTCTTATGAAGTTTTTGCATATTCAATAGGAACGTGTGCAGTTGCAGTCCATAGGCAAAGTACATCAATTTAAACACTCAATTACTGTATTTTGTAAATAATTTAGTTTAAATTATCTTACAAATGCGTGAAAAATGTTTATTTTGCTTTTCTTAAAAAACAAATAAGCATAACTAAGGAAAACCGACTTAATTGCTAGTCTCTTAATTACATGTGTCTTTAAATTATTCAAAATAGAAAGTACATTCATACATATAAATTTACAAACCCTAATTGTTAATCACAATAGGGACAAAAGCCCTCATCGTGCATCTTACGAGAATCAATGTTCAGTTCGTGTCAATTTTTCTTCGCTCTCCCAGCCAGTAACTCTTTTACTGAAAGGAAAAGCATAAGCAAACCCTGCTTCTTTGGTCGTCTTGAAAAGTAGTTGGAGACCACATCGGGATTATCTGGAATGTACACCCATACGAGTATTAGCGCGTGTTGTGAAATTGCAAAATTTATATCTCACCATTATGGGAAATGTTATCACGTACTGTCGGCAAAACGTTGTCATTTGCACTAAGGGAAACAAACAAAGCGAATGGTACCAACCACTGGCACAAAATGAAGTACGCGAGCACCTATAGAAGGACATACATTATTAGTTACAGTATAACAAAGTGTATCTCAATCCAGACATACCTCCGAGAACGGATAATAGTTAAGGGAAAAATATTGAAACGCTAAGAAGTGATTGATTATTAAAAATATAACTGTGCCGATAAATGGCAACGATAGAAAGCTTATAGATGGGAAATTTTTCATAATGGAACAGTGGAAAATTTGAGCACCAAGTCCACATAGAACCATTGTCCATGTGAGGTTATCGAAGAATATAAACAAAACGTAAATAATAGAAGTGGCTGCAATCATGACAGAAATCACTTTCTTAGCAATGACCGAGTATTCCTCCACCAGTTCGGCTAAGTAATACAGTCCAGCCGCTAGAAGAACAATAAACAATTTACTTGAATGGGAAGGTTCTTTAAAATTTAAATAACAAATTGTTACCTATAGCCACGGTTACAAAGCAAATTTGTATGGCAAAAGATACGTAACTGAGTAGAAAGAGTAGAGCCATGATTTTGTGTTTCTGTTATTCAATTAAATAAACATTCCAACGACTATATAGGATAATAAAACAAAATATAAATATAAATGTCAGACGTCGATGACGTTTCTACCTCCACGACACCGTCGATGGTCTGAAAGAGATGGATATACATCACAGACGAGGTGGTGTGCAGCGCGCTAATAATTTAAAATTAAAAGAGCTGATGCTCATGGTGGCAAATGAACAGCAGAGGCTTTTAAATTTTCTTCGCCCTTTTCACCTAACGTATGTAATAATAGTCACGCTGCATCTTCATTTTTAATGGGGCTAAATACATAGTGCGTGAATTTCGCAACTATCAATACAAGCTTGATGTAATTGTTGTAACTGCTTGCTGAGGATTCCACTTTGCTTTGCTGAGATAATTGTTCAATAAAACAATCTTTATGTCGACCGCAAATTGGATGTTGCAGTTTGCAATATTAGCGAGCTCAACCATGAATTTCGAAATAAATTATCCAAACCAAATCAAACAAAAACGTCGTTTATTAGGTGTTATATCAAAGAAAAGTATATGAACAAAAAATATTTAATGCTTGGGTTTATGTAACGAAAAAGTAATGAGAAGAAATCTGAAAACTGCAAGCAATCGTGAAGTACTCTTGGTTATTAAACGAAAGCCCAGAATATATTCCTTTTTTTCCTGTAAGATCTTTCCTTCAAATTTCAGCTTCCTGTGCCTAAAAGGAGAGTTGTTTCTAATTTGACAAATAGATTGTTTACAGAAGACTTATTGGTTATTGTTATACAGTGAACATTGGAAAACGTGAACTAATTAAAACTGAGGGTGTTCATGTTTTCGAGATTGTTCATGTTTTGGAATGTAACATTTTATGATTCTGCTCTTAAAATAAAACACATTTTCTTCCATTTTATCTTCTTTTTGCTTGTATAAGTATAGATTCATGAATATTTTTTACATATTTACACATACTGGTACGGCTCATTAACAAAATTTATTGGATTTTTTTTACATTTGAACGTTTTAAAAATACATAAAAGGTTTATTTAACAAAAAAAATCTGTAATTTTTTTCTGTTGTATTTTTCCCAACATTTGAACAACTGCATTTTCTCTTAGGCGTCTAAGTAAGTTTTTAAACAGAAAATAAGACGTTGATGCAAGCAAAAAACAGCAACCAAATGAGGGATGATAGCTATGCAATACGCACACGCACGTGTGGCACCAAATACATACATACTACGCATTGTCAATATTATGGGATTCCCCGAATTAAATAATTCAGTGCATTTTTATGTAGAAATGTTGAAAAAATTTCTGTTCACGTTTTAAAGCTTTTAGATTTGTTCACGTTTTAGAGCAGTCAATGTAAAAAATACAGTGTTCACGTTTTGGGGTAGTTCACGTTTTGGGGGGTTCACGTTTTCCAATGTTCACTGTATTTTTATTTATCTTTATATCATAACTGTATTACATCTCTTGGCTTTAATTTGGGGAAGCCGTCACAAAACGTGATGTACGTAACTCCCAGACATTTTTTATTCTTACACCGACATAATAAATGGCTGGAGTCTGGAGACAATAAAAAACGTACCTACTGACTAAAACCAAAGACGAGAACCTGTATGTCATACTGGGCAAACTGCTATAAACATATTTAATGCAGTAAGGTATAATGGAAGATGCCATGGGTAATAGAAAGTGATTTGAGTTCGCCTAGTATCCAATAGATGACGTACCTGAAAGCTGTCAAAGCACCATTTCGTAATAGTTGCGTCTTATGGTCTTACCAAGAAAATTGGGCAAATGGACTCTCTTAGCACTCTCCTTTCCAGAGTTTAATTTTGTTACAAGATTTAATAAATAGACGTTTGTATTAAATAATCTATCTGGTTTTATTGCAAATCATTGGAAGCTGTAACCACCAAACAGTGAACAATTTTTTTCTATTTTAAAATAGTTAGACTTATTTACCCAAAAAGTTCAGCCGCTATTTTTCTATGTAAAAAGCTATGCGGCAAACAGAGCAGCATTCGATTAGGTAGGCTTGCAGGATGCATTCGTAAAAATCGGATTATCACTTTAAGCGTAGTACGCTGCTCGAGCTAAACTAAATTTTATCTGGTCTCCAACTTTTCTCTCCAAACATCAGCTAAGCATGGATTTTCAACGGTGTGGCAGCAGAACACCCTAACCTTGTATATGAATATGGTGTTACTTACTAGTCTTACTACTTCAGTGGTCGACGCGTTGAATATGTATTGCCTGAATCAGATCATTCCGTTCGGTCGATTGGCTTTCAGCGATTGGTTTATATAGGTAATTCAGGGTTACGATTCCGTTACATAGTGTCTCAATAAACGAAGATTTATTTGACATTTGAACAGAATTTCCAGCTGGAAGTTTCGAGCATAGACAAACCATACTGAGACCCCCAACTCACAATCCTCTTGCCGCTGGGCCCCACAATTTTTTTTCAAATTCGCCATTTTGTATTCCTATCGGTGTTATGTCAAAAAAGAATCAGTGTGACATGCAAAAACACACAAAAACTACAAAAATAAATGCTGCCAACCGCGGCAACCGTGGGGAAATGTGAAAGAGTTCGGGAATTCCACATTTCTCTGGTTTCGGGGGCATGTACTTCTTAACTGGCGCCCGATTAAACTTTCGAGAAATGCTTGTAATTTTCAGTTTGCCTAAAATGAATGCAAATATACATCCAAGAGGTGTTGTTGCTGTTGTGATTCCCCAATAAAAACAAGTGCAACACAATTCTTATATTATAATTTACATTTTAAATGAAAAACTATTTATAAATGACATGTTTTTAAAGTTATTTTCTTTTCAGTGTATATGGAGCACGTTTTTACATGATTAAATATAAAAAAGTTGTGACAAACTAAAAACTTATCTTATAAGTACTAGAGAATACTAAATTAGTGTAGTTACAGAACATATATCTCGAAGCTAGCTACGATTTCTTGCATTTTACTATCTATTCAGGATAACATTACATATTTCATATGTATTTCTCTCTTCTATTCTACTGTACAGATTTATCAAAAGAAAACCAAATCAAATAAAACATATTTTCTACATTTAATTACAATAGGTGCCGGTAATCTTATAGCTCTTGACAGTTGTTTTAATTTGCTTTAGTTGAACGGGAAAACTTAATAGAAAAAGTGATATAAATGCTTAAGAGACGTTCGTTGCAAATAGAATGTAGCTACAATGATATACATTTACATAGAGTTTTAGTTTGATATTAGTTGTTTCGATATATGGAGTCCGCTAAACAATTGTCGTTCTCTCCGCGGAGCTGGTGCATGTGCTGCTCTCGCCAATGCTCACAATTTGACATTTCATCTTGTCATTAATTAACTCTCAGGGGGACATTGTGTAATTATAAAACATAACATTGTCGTTGGTCAGAGGGAGTTGTTGTGGGTTTTGAAATTGATGCGGCTGTATTTGCAATGATTGCATATGGGCGGGCTGGCGTTGTCCCAATAATGGCATTGTACAAATGGATGATGAACCGTATGGCGATGTTGGCGGGGTGCGGGTTTCGTAGGTCGGTAGGTAGGGTATTCGAGTGTAAATGTTCGATGAGGCTTTACTATTTAGCAAAGGTGGCGGTGCCGTGTAAACGGGTTTTCGTATTCGTTGCGGTGTGCTACAAACATTGTAGGATGGATTTGTGGTGAGTGAAATTTCTCCGCTCTGAAAAAAAATTAAACAAATTCGATTAAATGTAAAAGTGCATTGTATATTTGACGGGCTAAATTTAGTCGAGTGATAGGACGTCTTGCCGCAACATGAATTTAATTAAATTTCAACAACAAAGCGTCCTCTAAAACTGTGGAAATGCTATTCTGTTTCTGAGTCAATGCTTAGTGAAATGAAATCTGTCTGCAGGTAATGGCTGCGTAAATGGCGGTTGATCGGTCACACACCATACAAGCCAAATGACAGCGAAGCAGTCCTTTGAACGAAATTCTCATGGTGCTTTCAGTAAAGTGCTGAAAGAATTTTTCCGCATCGTCTTTTACTTTCACCGACAGCGAACGTGTGTCAACCAAGTGTTAGGACGGATGCGACTCGCATTGTCGTAGGTCTACTAATTAAGGCTTGACAACTCTAATGGAAATGAGCTGCAACAAGGTGCTGCGATAGGACTTACTAACATGGAAAAACATATATGCGCTTTCTTTTATTAAGTCAACAAACCTCTACCGATAACTGCTATGTTGACGGGTTTATAATTATAACAGATCGAACAAATGAATACTAACCGGCTTAGGCGATAAGGATGGCATAAGTGATGGTGACGGCGAAGCTGAGTTCCGCATTGTCGGCTGTGTACATAAAACCCTGTACGATTCTGTATTTAAACGATCGAACGCTTCCTCCTCGGCATGGTACTCGTCGTCGCTATTTTCCAGTGGCACAACATCCGGATTTTTATCTTCTAAACTCGAACGACTCCCCAGATTGCGATTTAGCAACTCCACACTGCCCTTGTCGGCTGTTTCCGTAGTACTACCATTCGACCGGTAGATGTGTTTCTGACGGAATTTTATAAATATTACAATGCATATAACCACCAGAATGAGGGTTGTTATTAAGCCCATCAAAGCGCCCAATAGTGGCGTTAGCTGCGTTAAAACGGCAGTGGAAGACGCTGCAAAGCAAAATAATGATGCAAACAATTTAATGTTAGGTTATAAACTTACCAGTCCGAAGTAGTGGCACGGACAGAGTACGTGCTCGCAAACGATAAACCAGTTTGCTGGAACCTTGCAAATTGATTGACGTAATTCTCAACACAAACACCGAATCACTAGGTAGACTTTTTATTTTGAAATTGGAATGTCTGTACGTTACATTGTAGAGAATTTGCCGATTGAGTTCGTCATAAACTTGTACGTGAAAATGCTGCTGGATGCCACCATCATAGCCGGGGATGCATTGTACCTGTACGGAGCTGGATGTTGCATTGTTGGCAGTGCAATTCTTCACAGCATCGGGAAGATCTGAAAGGATTAAGTAGAATTAAATGTAAATGTCATGTAGGTGGTTTGAAATTCGTTGGGAATTACAGCCGGTGTAAATTGTTAAATAGAAAAATAATGGCAAGTGACTGTCAAGAGTCAAAGTTCAATTGTGTATTTTCAGCGAGTGCAACAAAATCGGGTTGAGGTTTGAGAATGACTCTCAATTGGCAAAGTGCTTGCGGACAGGGGATGAATAGAAATATCTCCCGAATTGACAGCCATAATTCAAATATTTAAACAAAGACACAAAGAAATGAGTTTTATGATAGTTTGATACCAATTAATTCATATTGTTGTCCTTACTATAATTCTCTTAATTATTTAAAAAGGAATACGAGTAAACAGGCTGTATAAATAGAACGAGGATTATTGGTTGCTTGGGGATAGGGAAGTATGGTGCGTATAGTAGCTAGGGTATGTTGGGAAGAAGTTGTTCAGACCAAGGCTCAAGTCACACACCTACCGACCAAAAGGAACTTGCAGGCTAGCAACAAACCGAAAGCAAGCACAGCCCTTGCAACATGAGTTCTCTACTTTTGGCTAACGTCACGCTTTGCTTGGAGGAAAAGCCGCCAGAATTAAAATTTATGGGCCAACTGTACTCCTCCAACATTGATTTATGAAGCAATAGGAAAATCGACGATCCTGCCAGGAGAAAGCTGCATTTCACTTGGCATAATAAAACTTTAGCTATTATGGAGATGGATCTGTGAAATCGTAGGAGTGTTTAGGAACAAATCGGTGCCTAAATTGAGCTTTAATTGAGTAGCCTGTACCGGGGAGTTCATTTATAACATTTTCTGACAAAGTGTACTGTCAATATTCATGTTCTTTCGGCGACTCATATGCAAAAACAGGTGGCCAACCCATGCTTTACGTGGAACCAAATGACTCAACTTTCATTTAGCACATCTTAATGCTATTCAATAAAGTTGAATATGTTTACATAATACATACCTGCAGGTTGTATATGATACCAACACGGCTGACTCTGTCCCATCTGATTGCTGGCAACACACGATACTGCTCCAAAGCTCTCATACGACTCAATACTATACTGATATACATTATGCAAGGGTAGACTTCCTGAACCCTTCATGCCATTACTGTGACCATGTAATGAATTTCCCGGTATGTTCGTCATTTTCCTTTCATCACTTAATCGCTTTGAATTCTCATTATGTATTCGTTTGGTTTTGTCCAATTGATTTGTATACACCATGTTCGAGTAGAGCATTTGCGCCAGCGGAAAATCGTGACTTTCTTCTTGATGCACGGTAGCATAAGCCAAATGTCCATTTATATTAACAGTTTCCTTTGTGTCCGATGACACATGAATTCTGCCATGAAGATCAATGGGAACCATTGAAGACTGTTGATGCTGTTTCTGAATAATGATTTTTTCTAGTAATTTTTTATGATGATGGGGATGCTTATGATATTCTTGGTAGAAATTATAATGATTGTGGTGGTGTGCAGGCATTATCATTTCTCCTTTCAGTGGAAGCGTGGATGGTTGAGTGTTTTGTAGCATTTGCATTTGGTTCGATGTGAGTGGCAGTTCAATGATGTTATCGAGTGAATTGTTAAACTGCCATTTGTAGATTAAGTTATTTAGCGGATTGGAGTCCACAAGACATGTAATGTTGACGGTTTGTTTGATGGCGGCACGTATCACCGTTGATTCTGCCTGGCAGATTGGGGGATCTGTAAGAAAGAACAAAAAAAAAACAAATGGACAATAAGAAGAGATAACAATTCGAGTGATAGATGCTTACACTTGACGTCTAGATAGACTTCATTACTGGATACGCTTCCTTGCATATTGGTGGCAAGACAGAAATATTTTCCATGTGACACCTTGGAAATGCCTTGCAGGACGAGTGTTTGATTCGAAATGAGTACTCCACGGGATGATAGTAGCTTTTTATCCTGCAGATCAAAAATTTAATCTTTAAGGAAACCGACGCGACTACAGATTAATTTATCTTATATTAAATTGAAAAGCTCTCTCGAACGTCAGGATTCGCTTTTACGCCCATGTCAACCCAATGCAATCGCAATAATAGCGGCTTGAGTTGCCACTCCAATGATTTCATACATTAAAAGGGTCTACATTGGAATTCGAATTTCGCAGAAGAAAAAGAAAACGACCTGATTAAAAATCCAGCTGCTCTATATTTGCTAGTCGATTGCTAAACCGGAATGGAGAGCTAATCCTGTCAATGCTGTCAGCCAGCATTTGAATGTTAACAGAACAGAAAAATTCACCATTGGCACAATTTAGACAACGTCTTGAATTTTTTGAATTAAGGCCTATTGTTCATGTTGATGCCAGTGTCTCTGAAAAGTGCGCCATGGCTACTAAAGTTGCTGCTGATGTTGCTGTGTCAATCTGCTTCTCATCTGTATGTATACATCTTCCAAAATGTACAGTCCTAACCAAAAAAAAAGACTGTTTAAAATGAACACCACCCTGTTCGCAATTTGTGACGGGAAGTCCCCACTACCATCAATATTTGTTTTCTACATTGCATTGCAATGAGCATGTCAAAAATATGAATCTTAAAATCCCACTCAAAGTAAATCCACCTGCATTAGCATCACAAAAAAATAAATAAATAAGTACTTACATTATGAAACCACTCGATTCGAGTTATTGCAGGATTCGCGATAATGCTGCACTCCAAATAAACATCCGACCCGCTCATCAAATTGTTAGCGTCCAGTGGTGCCCCCAAATTCAATGACACAATTGGCGCATCTAAAACGAACACGAATAAAAGTAAATATAATAATTTAACTTCAATTTGCAACATGCTTACGGGTAACGTTAAGAATACGAGAATCCTTCAAAAATACGACATCGTTTCCTTTGAATGAATTGTCGTTCGAATAGGTTACTGATGCCGCACCAAAGCCCATGTCTTGCTGGTGTGGCAAACTTTTAGCCACATAGCAAGCCACTTCTTTCTCGTTATCCTCGGGAGCGGGAATGAGTACCAACTCGGATATCGTTGAATTACCATCGGACGATGTCTATTGGAAAAGGGTTAAGAATGAACAACATGTACAACATTAAAGGTCTTATAAATTCAATTGAACATTTTGTTCAATTTACCGATTGTGTAGCACCCCTCATAGTAATGCCACCCTTTTTCCATACAATTTCAGGTGGCGGTCTAGCACCTATTGATGTACATGTTACATGGGTCCTTACTCCGGCCACCAGAGGATGATTGATTCCTTGTAAAAGTATATTAAGAGGTGGCACTTGAAGAAGGGAGGGAAGGGGAAAAAAAAACGAAAATCGAGAATTAAATACAATAAAAAAAACAATAGCATCCTTTCCGAATTCAGGATAGAACAGCATTATCAAGTCGATAATCCGCTCTTGTACAGGTACTCACATTTCATTTCGATTTTAACTTTTCCAGACAATGCTGCAACGATATGGCCGTTGCTAGCTTGGCAGGTGTACACCTGGAAGAGAGCGATTTTATTTTTAAATAATAAATGCACACAAAAAAGGAAACAGATGTAAGTGTACACAAATATAAATGGAATATTTTCTGCTTGCGCTACCATCTTCAAAAATGTTATTGAAAGAGACGTGTAACACAAATGTATATAGATTTTGTTATTTTTAATACCAGGATGCATCGAAGAGTCTACAGGTCAAGGAGCGATGCAACCACTTTCAAATCAAATTCGAATTTCCTCAACTCTGATAAACTTGTTCGATTTATCATGTTCCTCTTTCTATATCCATCCTTGGCATACATTAGAAAAGGTAAATCGTGCATTTCGGTTTCGAATTCAACATCACTCCAATTTGATACGGTTGGCAAGATTGCAATGTCCATTCCGAAGATGTGCAGCATAACGACGAAAGTTACCATTGATTGGTTGTTCAGTTCAGACATAAAAGTTGCAAAAGTTGCGAACTGCTTATCTATAAATGCATTTTGATTATGGTCGGTTACAAGAACATTTACTGCTAGGCTGGGCACATTTTAAACATGGACGATGGAAGATGAAAGAAAAGAAGATGGCCGCGTGTGCGACAAAAATGTTTCTGAAAGTGATTACTAAGAGCATCCACCAAGTCCTCTGTCAAACGTGAATGGATGAAAGTATGTTCGATAAATTAATGGAAGTTCCTGAATAAAGTTGGTATAAATGCAGAGCTTACAAGACACCGAGCGACAAATTGTGTCTGCAGTGTTAAGGCAAGTCGTGTCAAGTTTGACAAGAGAGGCGGGATTTCCTTTCTTGAGTCCTATGCATTTCACACATGGTTGCCTTAACGAGGGATATCGAATTATAACGAAACCAGGGGGTACAATTTCGTGCTGCAACTTAAAAAGTATTGCTAATAGCAACAAATTAAATGTTACACGTGACAGTTAAAGAACCAACGGTTTTGCTGATAAATCAGAGTGTCCTGCTACAAAGGAGTGCCAAAAAAGGCTGGTTGCAATCCTTGTTTTGTGTTTTTATCTGCAAATAATAACACGAGTCCACCAGCAGAAATGCGTTTTCTATCTGTTTCCAGATTTGTGGGCTGTCAACGAACGAAAGTTAAGCTACGATTGCACATGCCACTTTTCATATTAAATTTTAACATGCCGACGTAAATTATGACGTAAACATTTGTCCTAAATTAGTCACTACGTGTCACTACGATCGCCTGTCAAGCGTCTGATCACGCGGGTTGTCGCAGCCCACTCTCACGAAAGACACACGAGTGACCACCGAATGGCTGCATTTTTTTGACGTCTGCAAGTCAAAATTTCCCACGAAAAATGACACGTGTAATGGTAGCTTTAGGTTAGGTTTTGTAGATCTTTTTGAAAAAAAGATGGAACAAACCAAAAACCATCAAGTTGCCGACTGCCTTGGGAACCAGTTGGTGCTCAGAATGAAGTGTAGTAGATAGAAAGCCTGTCAACACTGCAAGACCACCGAAGAAGCTGGATACGCAGCTGTCATTTAAAGTGACAAAGCAGGTGATTTGTCCGCATTTTCGCGGCGTCTGCATAAATCGCCTTACGCGCTGAGGTCCTGTGCACCAGTTAGGGTGCGGATAGAGGGTATGCTTAGGGTCAGAAGGCTATTGGTTTTCGTTTTGTCTCACTGGGCCTCTTTTTCTATTATGTCCTCGATTATGGTACACATTGTTCCAATCGGTGGAAGTATGTATGTTCTAGCTTTACCGCTGTTCATCATCTTTTTGCTGAATAAAACCAGTTTCGATTTTGTCAGTCTAAGTGGGCCTAAGCTATTGCCTCAATAATTGATGAAAATAAGCTTCAATTCAGTCAAACGCTTGAAGCAGGATTTATGTTTATGTTTAACTGAATCGCTATCTCTATGGACTTAGAAGGATATTGAGTATGGCACAGCTCTCTTATAAGCAACTAAGCAGACGTTGTGTAAGACTTTTGTGCTCAGAAGTATGGACCCTGCTAAGGGGGGTTTAAAACGCAATCAGTTGCTTTCAGCGAAAAGTTATCCGTGTGATTTTAGGTTCAGTTTGTATCGACGGGGTTTGGAGAAGGAGCAACAAAGATGAACTATACCGCTATATAGACTTTGTCAGGAAAATTCTAATTTATGAGCAAAGTAAGCTTTCCCGGAACTCAACTCCATGGAAGAGGCCTTACAGTTGGTCATTTGAAAGCGGACCTCAACCTATAACCCGCGCAACTAAAGGAGCCATTGATCAAGCTGCTCCATGTTGGTTGAGGACGGCCCTCAACTGTATCCCTATAAAAAGTAGAGGATTTCTCTTGTTTTACAGCTCTTGAATTCGGCTGGCTCTATAGCTTTTAAAGCCTCTTGGCTATCAAAGTAAACGATGTCTTTCTCTTAGATTTCAACAGCTCCCGCTAAGGCCCCAGTTTAGAAACCAGCTTTACCATTGTCCTTATATGCTATATATACGGTGACCATTCGTCCTCTTTTTGAGACAGTCCTCTTTTTCGTACTATGTATTCTCTGATTTTTTACTAAAAGAAAACAATACATTGTCCTCTTTTTCCTCTGAAGACCATCTTCCTATCATAAGAAATATGCGAGATTGCGAGCGGTTACCTTCTCAAGTCTTACAAAGCTAGAGTTAGATGCTAATCATGTATTGATTTTCAAAGACGAATTCAATTCCTTTTATTAAACCTACAAAAACCCACAATGACAGTTAAAATGTGCTTTAACCGTTTTTAGCTGTATAGTTATTTTTACTAAAAAAAATGTCCTCTTTTATGTGGTTGAAAAAATGGTCACCGTAGCTATATACGGTCTCGAGTAACAAAGCTCACCAAATGTTATCTATTTGCAAATGGCAACACCTGTTCCTGTGACCTTCTTGATTATCCAGCGGGCCCCATCAAAATCGGATTTTTCGACTTTGCATTGACTCTCTTTTTGTGGCAAAGCCATTCCCATTCATTAATGAATGCAATAAAACAGCGAATCCCCAATGAATATTCATTGAATGGCTTCCAAGATTTGATATTTGCGTATGCACTTTGATTGGGTGTGAATTTATTAAAATCTTGATATGCACACATACCTATGCCTATGCGAAATAAAAAGGGTAACAGCGCAATGATAAAACACATTCAAATGACAAGTGAACTTACCGATAATAAGTCCGACCTCGAAATATTGTACAGATGTAATAAATTTCTCACGGTGCCATCCGGCAGCAACTGAAAGGCATCATCGACTAGAGCGTGCTCCTTCCACCATGACACTCTGGGGGGCGGTATCCCACCACTTGATAAACACGTTAAATTAATATTGTTACCCTCGATGTAAGGTCCCGCAATGCTGTTCCTTATGGCAGCGCCATACGCATCTAATATCGTCAGTTGGGTAGGTGGCACTATAAATGGGAGTGTGGGTTACATTCAAATGAAAAATTGTCAATTTAATATAGTTGCAATCTTTGTGTTCATTTTATCTTCATTTTTTATTTCTTTTTTCTTTTTTCTTTTTTCTTTTTTCTTTTTTAATCCTCATTGCCTTCCATTTCTCGTCGTTTTCGTCAGCAAACACATACCTAAGACAGTTACATTAATTCGCCAATTTCTCGTTGGAGATTTATGGAAGTCAACTCTACATTTGTATAATCCTGCATCACTGGTTTGAACATTTTTTATCCTTAATGATGGTGGATTAGTGTCATAAAAAAATTGAGCTTTGTTCTTGAGGACAAATTCATCCGCCCATGGGATTGCCTGTTCGAGTTGGCGCCCGCGTGCATCAAATCTAAACAAAAATAGAAACACACAAAATACAGTAAATTTAAAGCTTGTGTTATTTATTAATACAAATTGTAACAATATTTTGACAATTTAAAGAGCCATGTGCGCTTCCCGAAGGGCTTAAAACTTTGTAGATCTATGTTTCCAGTTTGCAATTTATTTAGATACGACATAAAAAATGTATGTCTATTAAACTTTTGTTGTTTTCTTTTGTACGGAAATCCAAATCGGCACATATTTAGGATACAAAAACGTTTCGATTGTCTGTTGGCCATAGAATTTCCAAATAGGCAAGCAGATTGGTATGAGATCGTCAAGCAACCAAATTAATGGTTGTCGATGTTGAGCCTCTTTGTTTGGGTAAGTCGCGTACTAGGGAAGAAAAAAGTTCCCTGATGCGAATATTCGAACAGATAGAGAGAGAGAAAGAGTCGATTTTGGTTTGGCTTTTGCAGTGCTCGTATTCCCGCTTTTTTTCTCTTTGTTGTTAACGAAAAAAAAAAAATAAAAAATTAAATGGGTGTGTTGTGCATGTTGGTATATTTTGCCACAGCTATTGAGGGATACGTTTTTTGCCGGCGAGGAATACAGGTGAGCTTACACTTTGCATGTACATCGCGAACGGAATGATTCATCATCAACAAATTTCGATTAATCAAGAGTAGAATGTGGGGTGGCATCGGCAACGGTGATTTGCAATAACTGATAGCAAAAAGTCATCTGTTTTTTATTTCGCGTGGGTCTCTATATTTTTATTTTTTTTTGATCGGCTATTAAGGTGTCAAAGGTGGCAGCTGGTGAAGCGTGACCGGCCCAACCCCAAATGGACACGGAGAGTAATCTGCATTAAGTCGCCCTTAGACTGAAATTAATTTGGGTATGATTGGTCTTAAAAAAATCAACTCTTTGAGGTTACAGAAACAAAGTGTTAAGTGCTGTTCACTTATTTTGGTGGCGTTTATAGTTCGGGTTGAATCACTTTTACTTTCCTTTAAATGGCGCTACCATTCCGGGATGAACCACGACACCAACCAATCCTCGGTGCCTAGCTGCTCCAGCTACTCATGGGAAGTTGTTAGAGGTGAGGTCTGCCTCTGCTTCGTTGTCCGTCAGGGGTGGACTTAAGGAATCGTCGGGCTGGTGCGTTGTTGCCCAGAGCCTGTAGACATCAGAGGCCTTACTAATAACCATTTTTAACCTTTACACTAAATATTTTGTAGGTCACAGTGGGTAATTTTGTTGTGAGTTCGTAAAATCTAGCCTAGGCATTAAATATGATTATTAGTATCGCGCAGAGTCTTTTACAACTTCGAAGTTATATCAGTCCACTGTGGCATTTTGTTCGCGTCGCCGCGCGAGAAGTTTCTCGGAGACAGCATGTGCATGCTACGTTTAGCCGTTTAGTTCTTGTTAACCGACACACGCATATTTGCTGCCATAGCTTCATTTCAGTAGTTGAAAGGAATTTTTGAAATTTTTGATGTTGAATATACTTTAACATTGATGTATCAGTCGACATGAAGACCCTTACACCCTTTTGCATTAACTTTCCTATCAGACTTTTAAAATATTCTACACATTGGCCGCGTTATAGCGGCATGTCAAACTTCCTATTAAAAAAAATTGACATTTCTCCATTTGCGCTAGACGTCTAGCACTTTTTGTGAAATATCCCTTTCAGGGAAATTTCTCAATCTAGCGCAAAGCTAGCCGCTGCATTGAGAGAAAAAAAACAAAAAAAAAACTACCTGTCAAAGGAAATCGTTGAAACGTTTACAAAATAAAAATAAATACGAAGTCGAGCAAGTGGAATTGTGATAAAATTGTTAATAAGGTAAGTAAAAGAGCAATTCAGATATTTTTTTCTAATATATTGTATCGCGGCCATTTTTATTTCCTCAGTTAGGGTGCGTTCAGATAGAACCTAGTATCTATGGTTGTCATTTGAGATGGGAGTAAATATAAGAAAAATACTAAAGAAAATAGAGTGAACTAAGTTTCGGGAAGGATTTTATTCTCTTAAAAAAAAAGAGTCTTACCTCGACGATAAAAAGAAAACAGAACAATTATTATAGATTGACGTTGAAGGAAGGTTAGATCAAGAAATAAAGTTACACTTAAAGCGCCATCTTAAGTCAATTATTGAACGCATTTAAAAATGTAAGAACTTATGATCTACTACAATATTGTTAAGTGTATAAATAGTGATGTGCTCCCACATGAACATACCTAGTCGACATAATTGTTATTTTCAGCTAAACCTACCGAACGAATTAAAGGAAGACAAAGGAAAACGCGCAATACGAACTTTTGATACGCTTTTCGACTTGTTGCCATTCTATTCGATGGGAACGAGCAATGCCTTCGCGGCAGACCTTCACAAGCGCACATATTACAAAATCTTGTGTTCGCTCAATCAAACGGAAGTTTTCATCCATTCGATATGGTGAGTCACAAGAAACCGCATCATCTGATCCCCCATGGCGCCTATAAACAAATCACTCAAGAAAACTCCAGGAACGCAACGACAGCTGGCATCGCTAAAGCCGGCGCGCGTCAGATGTACGTATGGCGTATCGAATCGGAAATATTTACATTTTCATATACTATTACTTACGGGTTGCCCTTGAGATCTATAAACACAGTGACCTTAAACAATATTTTGTATTTCAAATAGTGGATCGCATCATGAGGTAAAGCTTGAAATTTAGACCCCATCGGGCAGGTAAGTGGTTTATCTAGAACGAGTTACAAATTAAATTAACAAAACTGAATCTGTGTAAGCCGATACGGCGGCAGAGCGAACATATATCATGTATAGGGCTCTATATCTGGATAATTGAAACTCCACCTAGGCGGTATTCATAAGCGAGAAGGTGAGGAAGTCTTGCAAGTGAATTGCATTAAATTGAATATAATGTTCTTCGCTGCATTTGTGATTAAGAGATTGAATGTTCACATAGCTAGGCTTGGAACATAAGCACAATGTCCCAGAATTGATACAAGTTGCATGCTTTCCAAGGCATGTCAATGTCATGTCAATTCATGTGTGTAATATAACTGGGCTCCGAATTGCATATTCGTAGGAATGCGACGGAAGTCACTCTGTCACCCATGAATCTCCTGCGGATATTGTTACCATCGTATATGGCTGCAGAGCCTGCACAATTGCACAAGCAAGTATATGTGCGTTGCTATGGCCCATTGGTTCAAACTGCAAAGTGCGTGTGAACTGAAAAACGTTAACAAGTTGTGCTTGTGCAGTGTATTTATACAATATCGATATTTATTTGCTTTTCGGATGCACAATGCGAGTACAGCTGCTGCTGATCGCATATTTATGCAATTTCCACTCCCATTTTAAAGAGGGAATATTTTTTTGTTTTTTATATCAAAATGGAAATACATATTATAAAACTTTCGTAACTAATGATAGCAGTAATAAAAATGGACAATTAAGTCATAAATGTCCGTTGTTGTAAACAGCCGTTTGCTGATTTGTCCAAAGTGATTGGAGTTTATCATAAATGCTTCTGTGCTGTCCTGTCGTCTTTAATTTCAAACCATAAGATCGAAGTAGGGCACTAGAAAAGTGTATACGTAAAAACACGAACCAGTAGGAAAACGAAACATTTTACTAAGGCCTCAGTTACAGGCCTCATTCGTAAAATGCAACCGAAAAAGTTGGAACAGGATGAAAATTACATGACTGCCTCATAGCAAAAAATCTGTCAGAAAAATGTTTCCCTACGAAAACAATTACAACAAATCAACCACCAGTGATTGGATTCCACCAGAAAAATAAATTACTGGAACAGTAAAGAAATGAAATATTTCAGTGGAATGAATTGTTTTTTTTTTTGTGGAATTAACTGAGAATTGGATCGGAAAGTTTTTCGTATGGAAAAATTAATAAATTATTTTTCTATAATAGATATTTAAACATCATTTGCTTATTTTTTTCTTGATAAACTAATATAAAATGTAAGCAACATTTTAAGACCAAGATAAAGTTCAACCATTGGGTTTAACTGGTGAAGTGGTTTTTACGTATGGCTGTAACTGGGGCCTAAAAGAAGTTTATAGATGTCAGAAAAATAACAAACTCCAAAGCAAACAGAATATAAAACATATTTTCCCTTTTCGAAATCAGACAGCTTTCTCTGCTGGATGGAACAGTAAAACCGTAAAACGTTTCAGTGGAACGATTTGTGACTTTTCAAACTAATAATTTGATTCGAACGCAAAAAAAGTAAATTATTATACCATGGTTAAGAAACCGAACGTAGATTATTTTTCAAGCCAATTTGACTAATTTTACTCAAAATTGTTTTTTTTTAAATGCGTAAGCCACATTCAGAAAACATAGGGAAAAACTGATCAATTTAAGCTAAATAAAATTTTGTTTTAACTAGGCCCTAATTTAGAAGCTCATCGCTCATTGCGAAAAGTCCGTTGTAGTTGGCATCACTCCTACACTCAAGTGTTTGTTCATTAGGTTCGTTCAGATAGTGATTGTTGGATTTTATTATAAAGCACATTTATTTCTATTTCTACTTTGTGAGATTGAAAGTGCTGCCAGCGCTTGCAGAAATATGCAACTGCGGCTGCAGTAATGCGTTTCAAAAAATTAAGTATGTTATACAATTTCTAAGGACACCGACAAATTTCACGGAAACATTCCTACATTACCAACGAGATTTCATAAAACAATTTCGAGTTGAATCCCATTTTACGCTCCATTACAAACAATTCAATTTACATTTACAACATTCCTGCAAAAAGGCGACTGTTTTCAAGAACTTCAAGAACGTATTTTATTTCTCTACCGTTTTGCAAGAACAACTAAGGTCACGTCTTGTCGTACACAAGGATTTATTTTCCCCTTTTCTATAATTAACACGTGCTCAAGGGGATATGAATGCCCTAAAATAAAGGTATGCACAGAGTGCGGGCGTTAAGAAAAGGAGATGCCGATGCACATTGGTTCGAAAGTCTCTGCAAATATATGGAGCTTGGCCAAAGCATTTTATTCCATGGAGCTGTGTTGTTGGCTTAGGAAAAAATCTCCATGTTTCACAACAATAGCCGCGGTCCGCCTTAGGGGGAACTTGTGCGCATTCAAATGCATGACGAGTATTTTTGGTTGAATTGTTCAAGGGGTGGAATGTAACTGGCGATTTCATTTAAAGCACACTGTTTGTTAAAAAAAAAAAAGGAAGGGATAAAGCAGTGAAAGGCTTGAAACATTTTTATACGGTTCGCAATATCCGTAAAGCTCTCGATTTTGTATCCCAGTCAGCAGGTGCAATTCAGTTTTTGATGTGTCAGGGCAGATATGTGTTTTGTAGTCGACTTTGGTGAGTAAACGGACTCCACGGAACACCGAGTCTGATTTCTTTCCAGCTGGACAGTTTCTTGGTTGAACAAATTTGATGAATGCAATGCACCGATTTGGATGATGCATCTTTTACAATCGAACAGAGGTAGTAGAACTTGAGTAGGTTTTTGGCCTCCACCCAAAATCAACCGCGTTTGGATGCACGAACTCTATAACAGCGGATAATAGTGTCATCTACGGAATGGTAGCCGTGTGGTCTGGGTCAAAAAAGTGAAACCATGCACAATAGGAAAGATTTTGGGAACAATTCCGAAATGGACGTACATTGGCATTATTCACCTGGATTATAGAGGATCCTGTAATTGGGCTGTCTATCATACCGCAGATAAAATCACTAACAGAAATAACTAACTTTCCAGTAAAAAGGCGGCTGCGTTCCCGAATTTGGGAGAGTTCGTGAATTCACTAAAAAGATGGTTGACAGTTCTTAATACATTTTTCTCTCATTTTTAGATTTATTTTTATCACGTTAAAAAATGTTGAAAACTCAGTTGCGAGTAAAAGAGACTGAAAGGGTATTACGAAAGGGGTAGCAAGTGTCCACAGATTTTCAAACGAATTAATTTCAAATAATCTCAAAAAAAAGCTGCCAGCAGCTGAAAAATGTAATTTCAATACATTTTTAATGCATTTTTTTATAGGTATACACTAATAAGGTTTGTGTGTACACACTCACTACTAGGAATTTGAGGTTGCAATTTTTCGTACTGCTCTGCTGACACTACTTTTCTTGCAAAAAAAAAAAAAGGAGTGTCATACGGACTTTAACAGAAATTCATGAATTTTTCAAATTTCCTGGAAAAAGGGAATGGGTGTGAATTTTGTGGGTTGGCAGGTATTGGCTCAAATTGAATTAAATATTTTTAAGCTCGCAGATGGAATTTTAGATGGGAATTTACTTAACATACCAGTCCTCGGCAGTGCGGCATCTGACAACCAGTTTTTATCTGCGTTATCCTCAAAATGTATCAGATTAAGTATGTCATTGCCAACTAAGTTTACAGTTTAATTACCTCATGACTACGAACCCCACTCACAGTCAGATCAGAAGTTGGTCCTCCCCTTTTAAGACATTATTACAATAGTATAAATGTATTGCCTAGAACGATTTATGAAGGACAGGTAGTAAACATCTGCCAAACATGCCAGTATGAGATTATTCTGCCTGTTCGACTTTCATCTGCAAAAATATTACAGACGAAAATTGACTCCCTGTTCATATTTCAATTATTCAAATGTTTCCTCCCTGAAAAAGCGGACTAAACATCCAACGGAAAGCGAAATGGAGAAAATGACAAATAAGAGGAAAAGTATGTTCAATTGACCTTAAGCCAGAAGGAACCAAATACATCTGTATGAATCTCAAAGGTCAACTAATCCTATTGATTAAATAAACTCAACTTAATGCCACCAAACAAGTTGTGTTCCCCAGAGGCGTTGACAAAAATATGTACCTTGTGTTCCAGTTTCCAGATGTTGCGCGGTTCCTACTAATAATCATTTTTATTATTCACTTCAAATTTAATAAAGTGTACGACTTGGTCGAACGCTGTTGTTCTTTGGTAGTTATACCCATTAAAATGGGTCTGTATTGAATGTTGATTTTGTACCTATAACAGCTTAAATTGGGGAGCGGCTAATTTGGTTGGTGGCTACACACACTGCAGTTGAAATTATAGCTATTTCGAGCTACACCACTAATTCATAAACTCCTTTAAGTTAGTGTTTGAACAGCTAAATTCTGACAGGCAATTTTCCGTAATTTTCTTTTTGTTTTTCTTCGACTCTCTTGTTTAATTTTGTTGCGTAGGTTGTGGCGGTGGAGAAGCAAAAACAAAGAAGAAACAATTAGTCCTCAAACGCAATGAGTTTTTTTTAGTTAGTTTCTTTTAAGTGAGTTTCGTTAGTTTCATTATTAACGAGTAGGAGGGGTGTAGAAATCAGCGTAATAAAATTTGTTTTCACTCACATGGTTCCGAATTTTTTGACGAACTTCACCTACTCCTTTGTCCGATCTAGCACAAAGTTAGATGCTAGATTGAAAAAGCTAACGTCAGCCAAATATACGAACTTGACTGTAGATGTACTTTGAACGCAAAAACTAGATTGGTCTGTAACGCCACTTTTCCAACGTCAGCCAAATATACGAACTGTCAAAAATCAGGCCAATCAAAACTGAGCCACATCAAGTCAGCCAGCTGTCAGACTTACTAAACTAGAAACTTGAAAGTTTTAGTTTGTTTTAACAATAGGCCCGTTTTTTTGAGCTTTGATCTCAGCAAAGCAAAGCAAAGTAAGAAAATGTGCACATAAACGATTCCCAGCAGCTTTCTGAACAGTAGGTTTTATCGATGAAATATTGACTGGCTGACTGGCAGTGTGGGCTTGTTCGGTGAGTTGCATGATACAACAAATACTATTGCATCATGGGTAGGTAGGCAGCAATTGATTGGGCACATCAAACAAGTATCTTTTTTAGCCGAAGATATACACTTTTTTCATAAAAAAGTCTAAGCGATATTCATCCTTCCTCATATTCTTGAGCTTAAAAACAATGGAGAATATAAATTCTGAGGACACTCCGGTGCAAGAAATCGATCTCAAAGATAAACACACTAATATTTTATGATTTCAAGTATGAACTAATAAGGTAAATTTGTCTTAAACAACATTTGCAGCTTAAATAAAAAATAATTTATGTATTTTTTATTACTATCCCTAACATTCAGTTGTTATTTTGAAATTTTGTTTACTTATGCACTTCTTTATGCATTTCCACCAATCGCAAAAAACGCCTTGTATGTACTGTAAATAGAGACACCCTGCGAACAGATCCATCTTATACAAGGGTGGCAACAAAAAATGTTCTCCCTCTGGTGTTCAGAAGTGATCATCATGATCACTCCCAAGTGGCTCTTGCTGGGAATGAATACCTAGTGTGAGTTTTCGAAGTGTCAAGTAAAGCGTAGTTGTTGTAATTGCGTGCTGAAAATCCTACTTTGCTTTGCTTTGCTGAGTTCGAAGCTCAAAAAAAACAGGGCTAATAACAATGATAGGAATTGAGTTTGAATTAAAACTTGTTTTATTATAAAGAAAGTTTAATGACATTAAGTTCTGAACAAGATTTCAAGTTTATATTGCATTTATAACATCACGCACGAGTTTAGTTATCGTCATCATCTTACACAAGAGCCCAGCGGAACTCAACTGCTGAATTTGCAGTAATTCAGTGAGAGGAGAAATGCAATCAGCAACAACCAATAGGGATCATTTTGTAAATAGAACGATCAGGTCAGTGTAACTTTACCTATTAAATAAAGCGCATCGCTCATTGTTTTGTTAAATTCTTTGTTGTTTGTTTTTTGTTGAGCGACCGCAGTCGCTCGTAACTCACTCGTATTTTGCACGAGACGAGACAGAGAGATCCGTTTGTCCGCAGTCGATGCTAATAAAGACTTAAGAATGAGATCACAAATCAGACGTCTGAAGTGTCATGGATGATCTACCCATAATTACAGATAAGTAAAATGGAGGTAAACACAAGTTCCGGCAACCAGCATTTCTGCAATCACTTGAAAACGTTTCCATTACTGATTTAAAACATGACAAATGAGATTGGTAAATAGTTTGAGTAAATTTAACCAACAATTCGTCAATCAGTTACACGAAAAAAATAAATAATTGTCCGTTCTTCACTTCCGGAAGCCATTTTGTTTTATAAAAAAACAAAATTTCGCAAGCCTTCGATATAAAAATAACAACATGCTGAACTTTCCCATAATTCGTACTACGTAATCAAGATGGCCGACCAAAATACGTGTCACGAATTTTTGCGTGTTAGGTAAGCTGTCCTTTTCGGTCACAAGGCTATTTAGTAATCCTTTAATCTATCTGACCAATAACAATAAGTCCACGATATCTGTTGCAAATTCATTTTAGCAACAATTTTAAATACTTTCTAAAAGAAGGTAGGAGGAAATTTCAAGACCAAAGTGATACTATCAGAAACCGAGACATTTTCATTGGCTATCGTCTCTATTGAAAGAACAACCGTTGTTTGCCTTGTCTGTGATGAAAAGATACGCGCTGCATAACATTTAAAAAATAAAAAACAATGCAACCAAGTAGTGCAAGAGAGAATGTTACAAATATTAAGACGAGCATCTACATCCGACCTAGTCGTGCACTTTATTTTGAATTTGTGTCGTGACTCGTGACCATCTTGCGGGGACCACATCATTATTATCCTGTATACCCAATGTTCCCCCGTTCCGATACACAGTTACTGTAATAACCCTCTTGGGTATTGATTGTTTGTGTCCTGCATCAACCATTCGAAGACAAAAGTCTCGAAATGGCATATTCCGTAAGGACTCATTAATAGAAAGGTGGTTAACCGTATAAATTGTGTAACTTTTCGTAATCAATTAAAATATTTGCCATGATAAAATGTTTTAGGTCGTCAATATACCGTCAGAAACAATCGAGTACGAGGAACTGTTGCATATTTGGAATTTTCATACTTAAAACGGGACGAGTTTTGGGTGCGAAAACACAATTAAGTTCGGTTTCGACTTGGGGTTGGGACAA
This sequence comes from Cheilosia variabilis, assembly GCA_951230905.1. NCBI lineage: Eukaryota > Metazoa > Arthropoda > Insecta > Diptera > Syrphidae > Cheilosia > Cheilosia variabilis. Next base: position 17,204,606 of record OX579680.1, on the reverse strand, counting down.
TCCAATTCGGGCCTCCCCTTTACCAAAGCAAGTTAAATTTGTCTGTGTTTTAATGTCGTTTCCTGCCCCCTCACCGTTAACAAAGTAGAATGCTCACAAACTTGTACAAGGCCGATTGATTGAGTTTTAAATGTGGATCATAAATATCTAACTGGAATCGAAGACGTGCATGACTGTTAAGAGAGGGATTTAATCACCCGCACTCCAGCTAAACACTTGACAACAACTCTCACATTGGACAAAGACAACGAATCTGAATATTTTACAAACTTCTGAACAGAAATCCAAGCAGCAAAGTCTCCCACGGACCCTCCAAACGACTGTAGGCTAATTACTATCTCTTTTTTTGTTTTATTCAAAAGTTTTGAGAATTATTTTCGAAACAATGTTAAAGTAAACACGATGTTTACCACGCAAATCACGCTTTGGGGTGTCTTTGGAGACAGCTTTCCACTCGCTAGATGGGTGCCTTTCAAAAGTCGCTTCCAAAAAATAAATAATCGATGGTAATGTTTATAGATTTTGAAGGCGCTTTTACAGTGGCGATATTTGCAATGAGCTCTTTAAGTTGAAAGTTGTTCCGACTGAAGTACCTCTTTCCTCTAGAAAGGTAATGAACCCGACTATTTTCGTAAACAGATAACGAGTTGCTTTGCAAATAGAGTTCTCATATTTAACTAACTCAGTTGTTCCTTGAAACCTTTCCAGCCCCTGCCTCTTGTGTTATATACCTAAGCCGACTGCTTTTTGCAGTCTTGTGAACCGCTCTCAGCATTAAGAGCAACTAACCACCACACACTAGGTTCTGCTTGGTTTTAATCCTGGACATGACGGTGTGGAAAGAAACATGACAGAAGATGACCTGTTCATAAGCGGTCTTGAAATTGGCAAGTACTACCGGCTTTCAACACCAGACAGTCGCTTTAACGATGAAAAGTATACATTTTTCGTGCTTCTGGGCTGAGGTTAAATACGAGCAAGGGCAACCATCACGCAGATTATGCCTGATGCCCTTAGAAGTAATGCTGACAGACTGGATCTATACCATCTGCAGAATATGGATAAAAAAATAAAAAATAGTCAGCTCAACTCAATTAAATTAGTTACTTACGTGAATATAGGTTTTATATTTCCCTGTTTGTACCATATCACCAGTTGTACTTTGTCCGCAATCATAGTGCCAGGCGTTAGGTCACATGGCAGAGCAACCTCTTGATTGACGGCGGTTTGTACTTCCAAAAGAGGCCCTGAAAGAATATAAATTTCAAAAATTACTTAAAGTTTCCAAGTTTGCTAAGTACTAGTCTCGGTTGTTCAACGAAAAAGCAACACAAAAAATACGCCCCTTTGAAAACAAGTTTTACTCACGATTTACATTTTAATACGGCACTATGAGAATTTAGAGCAAAAAATTGATGTCGAAAAATATTTCCCACAGTACCTACGTCATTGAGGGAAAATTATACAGTTGCTTACTTTTAGGGGTAGGTAAATTGCATTCCCTCGAAAATAGGTTCTAATCTAAGGCGATTCATTCGAATACGTTACTATGGTAATATGGCGGCGACAAATTGAATGTCGCCAAAATGCTTTCATTTAACTAATAATCATTTTTTTGGGGGAATGGTTAACTTCATTTAACCAGCCTTAATGGCGGCATATATACCCACAATTTTTTGTGTGTGCACAGTACCTTTTGAATGATATAAGTTTCATTCCCCTCATTTCATAATAAACACTAAAAAAGTGTACGCAAGCTTTTGATGTTCACGTATTAATATAATGATGATGATATCTAAAAAATAATTTATGTTGATGTCATTCAAAGGTCCCACCCGAATCGCTTAACAAAAGGCCTTTTCAACTCTTCTTGCGGCTATAAAACGATATATTCTTCTGACTTGGCACAAAATACTCAGAAATAGGGCTTAAATCAATTATACGGTTCTTTTAAATTAAGCCCAGAGTAAAGTACACATGTTTGACGTTTACCAGTTGCGCTTTTGTTAAACATTTTACATATGAAAGAAAGTTGTATGTTTAACTCTTTTCCATTTAAAATCTTCTTAAAATAAGAAACGAATAGACAAGCTGCGTAAAATATCCTTCTCATCGGAAAGAATTCCATCAAGTTTCGATTTAATTTCTTCATGTAATTCCACTTCCTTCCATTAAGAAGGGGAATGTCGTAAATGATTCCACAACTTAAAGGCTTTCTTCTTCAATGTTCTACTCGAGGGTTTCTTGAACTACGAGCGTTTTATGCCACGCAGCTCTTTCCCTAAACATCTCCAGCAGAGGTAATGATTGCTTTTGAAAACAGTCCCATTTTTCCTCTACATTCAATAGAACAGCTGGAATTTGCTGAAATCGAGAAAATGCTTGGACCGGTTTCACAAAAGACCGAAAAGGACACTTCGACCTCAGCTTTTAGAAGCTAACCGGAAAACATAAGACGATTAAATTCCAAGTTAATTTAAAAAAAAAAAACAAATCTTTCCACTGAAATATTTCAATTCTTTACTGTTCCATCTGTCAGGAATTTTTTTCCTGATGGAATCCAATCAGTTGTAATTGATTTGTTGTAATTGTTTCCGTAAGGAAACATTTTTCTGACAGATTTTTTGTTATGACCGCCTAAACGAAAAAAAAACTCATTTTCATACTGTTCCACCTTTTTCGGTTGCATTTTACGTATTAAAAGCGAGCTAACTAATCGAAAACTAATTTCGAGAACTGTAAAAAGGCCTTAATGAAAAATAACACTTGATTGTCAAAATATTGATTTTTAGAGCAGAAAATTGTGCTTGCGTTCCAGTGTTTTCTTTTTTTGCCTATATTTCAGAAGAGCGATCTGAATTTCAGTTACACGCTTACTTAGAGTGGAATCTTGAGCTACAACTGTCAAAGACAACTTCTTCAATAAAGAACTTCCGTCCGTTCCTTCGTCTTCTTTATCGGCAGCAAGAATTTATTAAATTTTCGTAGACCACAGTTAAAAGCCATACGTAGAATGCAAGCGAAAAGAAAGAATTTTAGGACACTTGAATCAATAGGTTCAATCCAATCCTGGATAAAAATATGGCTTTTGGTTAGGAAAATTAAAGAATTAAAATTAATTTTTTGAAGGAAAATAATTTATTAATTCATTGGTAGAAAAAAACTTTGTTCAATTTCTCCGTCAATTCACAAAAGTGAAACAAATCGTTCCACTGAAACGTTTCACTTTTTACTGTTCCATTCATCACAACGAATTTCATTCAAGAGTTTTATTTATAAGATATCAGTACAAAAAGTCTCTTTATCTGACGGCTATAAGCGCAACACCGTAAAATGTTTCATTTACAACTTTTGGGTAGGGATACGCATTCCATTCAATGTCGTGTGAGATAGAACATTTTTGAATAAATAGAAATGACAAGGGTAGAATCTACCGGAAATACACTTTAGAAAATAATTCTCGGGCATAATGGTTTGTTTCCGCACTATTGCGCATTCGATACAAATCTTCATTCGGCTTTTTCGTTGAGTGAGTATAGAAAAAAAGGAATTTTTTTTTACTTTTCGCCTTTTTTTTAGTCTACAAGCGAAAGACAGCATATCAAATATTTTCTTGTCCATCTATATCATGCGTTCTACTTTCAAGCATTTGCCTGCACTGTGGAGAAAAGGTCACTCCCTAAAACTTAGCCCGACCAAGGAATTAGGCTTAAGCGATATTTATTTCTTAAGACACATATCCACCAAAAAAGTATTGCAGTCATTTATATCTACTAACATAAACGTATAAAGCAAAGTAAAGTTCAGCTGGGTACAAGTAATGTATCCTAAATACTTACTCATCTCATCTCGTTAAAAAAGTATCGATTAATTTAAATAATGCGTCACTTTCACGAGTGAGTGTTCATTTAATTAAACTGTCATCAGTTGCAAATTTCGACGTGTCTATGGGTTTTACTAATATAATCATTTTTAACATTCAAATCAGTGTCGGGCTAAATTTAAGCTCGTTAAATTCGAAATACAGGATGCAGAAGGGACAGGCAAAAAATTGATATAATTGATTTTCTCTTATTTATGCATTTTTGTTGATGTACCTATCCGCTTAGATCAAATTACAAGTATTCCACAAAACAATCACTTGACGATTTGTTTTCTTCTGGAACTGTCAAAATTTAACGCTGATTTAATGCACCGGACAATTCTTTCGCGACCTGAAATAGTGGAGACTAATCATGCGTTATAACTATATATATACCACATAGCATTGTTATATTGACGTCGACGCGTTGTGTGGGCCATACGCTACAAAACCTTAAGGCTTAGACGCAACATTTTTGATGCGTTTTTAAACTCTGTTTTTTGACGCATGTTTTAGCGCTGTCGACTTGGGTTTCGATTCGCATATTAAACCGTTTTTGACGCGTTTTTCAACGTATTATTATTATTATTATTATTGACGTTTTCGAACCGATTTTCTGGCTTTGCTTTTGGCTTTCTTTTATGCGTTTTTGTACTCATTAATTGGAGCGGTAAGCGCGCTTTTTTGAAGCGTCTTTGGACACGGTTTCTGACGGTTTTTCGAATGTTTCTTGAAGCATTTTTCGACACGTTTTCGATGTATTTTCTGACGCGTTTTTGACACATTTTTCAACTCATCATTATTTGAGCCATATTTGGTCGCTTTTTTGACTCCTTTACTGACGCGTTTGTGGAACGCTGTTTTTTGACGCATTTAATGCGTATTTTGAAGCATTTTTGGAGACGTTTTTGGAACGCGCAAAAACGCCAATCAAAACGGAATATGCCAGTTCCACAGCAAGTGTGAGTCTGCGGGTAGGCGAAATCGACCAGCGATTCCAATCAGAGCAAACGGGCAGAGTACGACACTACCAGGCAAGGGGCTTGAAGCTAGCAGTGACTGTTAATATGGCACTGAGTTGGTCCTTTCTAGTTGGGATATTTTAGAAGTGTCCAGTTACGTGTTGAATATTCCAGTTTACTTTGATTTTCTAGCGAAGAGTTCCATTTAAGTCTCCTTAATATTACATTATTATTATTCCAGAATAATATCAGATTTACTCCGCCACTTCTCCTTCTGTTTGGTAGTACATACAATATTTCAGTCAGAGTGTTTCAGGAGAATCCCCTTTTCAACAAAGATAAAGACAAACCAGTACAAAAATAAAAAAATAAAAAATAAAAAGTCACTTTATCAATGATCTCTTTCAGATGGCTGGAAAATTGTCTACAAACTAGAAATAAATTGAACAATTGGGGAGAGATAAAACAGGAATAACTGTACGTAACTAGGCATATTCACAGAAGACTCTTTAAAAATCCACGCCGATTGTTTTCCCCACCTTAATGAGGCTCTATGGCAAATGGGGGAGCCATCGTTCCATATGTCGCAGAGCGAAACTCACTATGTGCCTACATAATTTTGACTGTTTCAGTGTTTCCCCGATCTAAAACAATGGCCATATGAGTGCCTAAATTAGAACACAAGGCATACAAACGAAATATTCTGGTAAATGCACTCCCTTGAGCTGAATTTGAAAGACCAACATAATTATGAAGTAGGATCATATTTCATCAATGCAGCAGCTTCATATGGGATGGAAATGTTTAGTGGATCCATTGATTAACTGACCCAATTTAATGGTATTGTCACTTGAGTTAATTGATTTGGATGAGTGATATTTATGCCAAGTGAATAAGCGTTAATTTTGTAGTTTAATGACCAATAAAGCAGAGTACGTTCTACAGTAACATGGCTTTTGCTATATGGGATTAATAATAAAATCCTACTATAGGTTTGCTAATTAATTATAGTGACTGACTTAATACGAAATGCGAACGAATTAAGTCGACGGGCGTTTTTAACTGGTTTTTGCTGGTGTTAGCGTCGTCTCAAATTACGCCGTCTAGTTTAAATATGTTTATACGAAACTACATATTTGTCTCTTTCTTTCAATTGACAGTCCTGCAGTGCTGCCAATTGCCCAATATAATATTCCGTACAAATAACAAAATTTGTGTGTTTAGTTCTTAGTTAAAGCCTTGTACGCAGATGTTTCGGAACGAAAAATCCAATACAAAAGTGACACAACGAAATCATGAACGGAAAATTTCGCTCTCCTTTTCGTTTTGCTGTACGCGCTGCTGCGAAATGATGTAGATTACTTGGTACAGTTCTCCACTTTCTTTTCGCAGATATTTAATGCCCGGGAGCCGGCACATTAATTAATTTGACACTTGTACTCAGTGTTGCCAGCTTTTATAAGAGGTATGGAGCGAAATTTGAAAAACCTTCGAGCCAAAGATAGCCAAACTCAAATATCAAAAATAAGAATATTTTTTTAATTCCTTAGGCACACAGAATATGTGTATGATTGAATTATATTATTTTATATTATATTAAATTACATAATTGAGACGTGAGAGTCTATTCAGACACTCTTTGAAAATGGGGTTGGATCATTTGCAATTAACTGTACAAAGTTTGAGTTACAAAAAGGGTACGTTCGTAATAGAAGTATGCATTATTTAATAAATTCCTACGGAGCCTTAATCTCCTTAATGACCAAAACGGTACAGGGAATAGCCTGCATTAGGATAAATACCAAATGAGAATTTTGAGGAGCCAGTAAGAAGTTCGAGTAGGCAAATCGGAGCTATATAGCCAGTTCTTGTTACACTGCTATTTGTGTAGCATTTTACGCGCATAAGTGATGACAAGCGAAAAAGGAGTGACCGTTCCTAATGTCGTATTCGATTGGGCTTCTTCAGATTCGTTCTCAGATTTCAGATTTCGTGTGTCTAAGCGAACATAAAAATGTCACTTTCTCTCTTCTTTTTTTTGTTGATTTTCGTGCGATGTAGCTTTCGACACTTTTTTACGCGTTTTTCGTTCAGTGGTTAAATTTTTATTAAAACATTCGAAATTTGCGAACCGATTGATTTCTTAACATTTGTAAATAAATAATTAACAAAAATAGATCCACCCGATGCACTGCGTTTCTTTGCACTTGAAAAATTTCACGAAAACGTAAACAAACTCCAAAGTTGTCAAACTCGAACGCACTTGTATTGATAAATATGAAGCAATTCTGAGAAAAATCGGAAACAAATTGTTTCTTCGTACAAATCGAACTTAAAACGTGACCTAAAGTGCCCATTCGAATACGACATAAGTGATTTGTAATGGCGGACTCCAATGGCACAGTTTTGCAAAACTGTTGCGGTACACTAAGGAGAGAAAATTTGAATAATACGAATCGGTTTTTATCTTTGACTTATTATGTATGGACTGCTATTGAAATGTCACTTCCATACAATCTCTGCCCAGAAAATGACGCCAACATAACTAGCGCTCGTGGTTCTATGCGAAGAATAAGTGAAACAAAATGACAACCATCTTGGATTTCTCCATAGAATGCTAGAGCCACCTATTGGGCGTAAGTGAATTTGCCAAGTGAAACGGTTGAAATTCAAATTGTTGCGGCATTGTTTACAATAGATGTCATCTCGAAATTGTGCTAGTTTAATTAATTAATAATAGATGGAACCAACAAAATTTGAATAAAAAATCGTTTTTCATTGTCCTATAAATTGCACAATTTTCGTATATTCATTGCGGATTAGTTTTTTATGTTGTTTTTCATTATTCATTTTAGAAATATATTGTAATAACACTTTAGCCTATATTTCAATCACATTTTAGATCAATAAATACTTATGATTGTGAAGAATGTCACATTCAAGTACATGAGAATTTAATTGATCATATAAATTGCTTACATCTATATTTCTTAAAGTACTTATATCTAGAACGAAATGGAAACGTCCGATGTGAGTTTCCAGTTTATTCCGCTCCGAACTACGAGAGCTAGCGCTTATGTTGGAACCAACGCGAAGTTGTCTACTAGCAGTCCATATATAATAAGTCAATGGTTTTTATATATTGCTTTTGGTACAACAATGCTTTTTTTAGAGCTTCTTCTTAAAGACTGTGGGCTTATAATTTGATGTCTTGTCATTTTAAGGCTTCGCAAAACTCCAACGCAGTTTAACAGGTAAAAATAAAAACTATTTGCGGTGGATCAAATAGAAGCAAATCGATATGTTTATGAAATGATATCGGGACCTCCCCCTTTTGTGTCAACTTCTTGTTTCTGTCAAAAAATATGCCAAAGAACTTTCGTCAACAGGCTTGTCCCGACAAATGCCACTTTGATCTCCATTTCCATAGCAAAATAAATGGCTTGTGTAGTTAGGGCTTCATGCGTACCTTGCGGAAGAAAGACATTATTCACTTTCTCACCCTGGTGCTAGTTCTTCCATTGACAGCCACCGGAGCGAAGGGTGCCAAACGAAATTCCATCGCTTGTCCTGTTTGTCGGTTTATACCAAAATTTATATCTCAAATGGCGCGGCGGTTATAACACATCACACACTGGAGGAAGTGGCAGTGTATCGGTCACACCATTCCATGGATTGTTTCACAAGAGCATACGCTACGCAACCAAATCCAAACGATGATGGTGAACAAGCGATATATATCATGTATATTTAAGCCAAAACTTCCAATCATTGAGGCAACCTTCATGGGCACTGGTGCCCAAATTAGAACGGAAATTGATATCGTGCATTTTATTAACATGCAAACTAAACAATCATCAAACATAATTAATCAAGCCAAACGTCCTTTGTAACCGAATTATCTCCGCACTTCAATTTCCCATCAAGCACTTAGCCTTTGACATTTGACATTGTTAGAGTAGTGATGACAACGTTAAAAATTGTTTATTTATAAATTCCACCTGCGTGCTCGTCACCGATACTGGTCCAGGTGCTTATAGATCAATTGGCGCAGCAGCATCTGTCCATTCCAAGTGACGATTTGAATTGACAGAAATACAAAACATCTTCGAACCCCATAGTTCTTCCATTTTTTTTGTACGCACATACGAGTATATTGGAAATGGGTCGGGATAAAAATATATATATACGAATACCTTAAAAAAAATAGAAAATGTTATTTCATGGAAAACTATACATGTACAACATTAGAAGAACATTAACACAGTCGAAAATAGTCGGGGAAGACGAAATGCGTGATTTTGTATAGAACGGCCTGTCTAATTTATCTTGCCGAGTATAATCAATAACGATTCGCCATTTGTTTTGTTCCGGATGCGTCAGTCTTTGCGGGGACGACCGATAGAGGGGCAAATAGTGATGAAAATGGCTCGTTTTTCTTCAGAATCTTCTTAATTTGTTTATTTACTGTTTCGTTGCGCGTGCACGTTTATAAAGCGAGTTATATACGTACTGGCGTTGATTGCATTGGTAAAAGACGACTTTATAAAAAAATGCAAGCAAATATTTGTTTGAGCTGCTTGCAGTTCAATGCGATTACCTTATTTTCATCTGAAAGCCTAGGTAGGACTGACAGGCATACTTCTTGTATCAAAGGGCTAAATGGGTAACGAGGTAGGCAATGACTTGTGTTCTTTTCTTTTACCTTTCATTCATGACTACGTACACTACAGAGGTCAAATGTTGACCTACTACACACTTCACTGACTTGAGAAGAACTTGCAGATTTCAAAACAGCATATTCAAAGAGCTCGTGACATTTTGTGGACGTTCGGATACCTAGTCCATGCATAACCTCAACTGGATTTGTCTGGACTAGGTATTCGAACTTCAATTGTTTTGGTATTCTCGCGGTTTATTTTGAGTTTTGACACTTCGGAAAGTCAGCCGAGTATGCGGCTACCCCTCCATAAACGTTAACTGAAAAAAATATTGACCAATGTCAATAAAAACAGAAATACATCGAGTCAGTCAGCTGTCAGACTTACTTAACTAGAAATTCAAACGCCCCCATTGCCCACAAAATAATATATTAATATGTCGTACGAGTACTTTACGATTCGTGTTTCTGACAGCTGACCTTACTCGCATTGTAATGAAAGGGGGGCGTCGCCACAGTGCACAACCTTCCATCAAACACACAAACACTGTGTATACTGTGCAGACACAGAATTGAATGAATTTGTGGTAAAGCCAGAGCAAATACCATAACGGTAGTTAGATGACAAAATTCACTCACTTTTAGTTGGTTCAACCACTACCAGTCGAATGCGATTGACAGTCGTTGAAGCTTTGTCACAAAATGTTAAAGTGCCCAGCCCCAGCCCTGACAATCCGTTGCTTTCGTCGCATCCGTCAATATTGACGTATAGTAGTAGTATAGTAGTATAGTATATTTTATTATTTCATATAATTTTCTTAACAATTATTAAATAATAGAAAAATATAAAAAAATTTCATTTAATTTAAAGAAAAATATAAGAAAATATAAGAAAGGTTGGCGACATTCAATATTTTTGAGAAATTAAAAATAGAGTTGAATGCCACTTCAAATTACAATAGCAAGAATTAAAAATAATTGGGTGGGGTGACCCTTATGGAATTCACATAATTTTTTGTTTGTATTCGACGGAACGAGCTCGAGAAGTCCCATAGAACCCGTCGCATGACAGCAAATGACAGTTTATCTCATTCTATCAATATTTCCACCAATAAAAGTGCTTCCTCTCGCACTGTGTCAACTGTCAAGAGACAACGGGTGCAATGGACAGAAAAGCAGAAAGAAAACATTCTCTACCCTATCCATTCTGTTTACAAGATCAGCGTACAGCTGTGCTGCTATTTTGAAACTACAATTTCACTTGTTAACTTTGCGTTGGACACAAAAAGAGGTATCACGCATCCGATAGCAGAACTTTTTTTGTATTTATTGTATGAAACTCACAAGATCCACTCCGCAGGCATTACAGATTGCAGTCCGTTTGCGACTTTTCCAAACAATGTTATCGTAGATTAAAGTGTCTGAACATATGTTTGTTTATAATACATTTTCAGTGGTACATAAATATACAACTTAAACAACATCACATAAATAACTTAAAAGTAACGCTTACCGTATTAAGTAAAAACTAATTCAAATTGTCTGTTTCACTTTACTGTACGACACGCAAACGGATTACAAGCTTTACACTCATGTCATAGTATAATTATGTAATTACATTTTCCGACTTCAGTCGACGCCTTTAATAACTATAATGCTTGGGTGAATACGTCGTGTATTGAGGACTACGATTTTAGCTTACATTTTCGATAGTCATCATCTTCTACAACTCTGATATTAGATAATTAAGTAGGTGTACTTGTCGGATATCAAGAGTGTACACAGACACACTACATTAGCGAGCGTGTTCATTCCGTTATCGAGTAAGCAAATTTTCCTATAATACTGTGTAAATTCAGAAACGTCAAACATTTGCGCAGTGATGCGTCATCACTGCTTATTTGCGATGCTGATGCGATGCGCAGTTTATGCTGATGCGTTGCTGATTGAATATGAAGTTTGAGTTTTAGAACGCATTGTTTACATCAAACATTTTAATGTCAAGATGGAAGTTTTGTAAAACACAACAAATTTGTTTTCATGCATTAGTCTTGTCGTTATTAAAAGCTTTACCTCCGCAGCGCTGAAATACTCAATGTAAATAAAAAACAGCTGTGCAAAGTACATATATTGGTATTCGTGGTAGTATGTGTAAATCTGAAAAAATATCGAGATCTGCAAAAATTGATCCGAATCGAAAAAAAAGATTGATTTTTTTGCCCAATGGAACATGAAAAGTGATTTAGATCAAAAAAAGATTGATTTGTTGTCCCAATGGAAAACGACATTTTTCTGGGCGGTCATCTTGTTAAGGTGATACGGAGTATGAGAAAGATCAACTGATATTTTTTTTTTATGACTAAGCTGTCTCTTAAAAACAAAATGGCTATCGGAAGTGCCGAGTGGACAATAATTTCTTTGTTGCGTTAAGTTTACTTGTGAATGGTTGGTAACATTTACTGATAATAATTAATTACTACCTACTCTTATATGACATTTTGTGAAGCGGAGATGTTGCCCGCTGAACAACAAAACTGCTTCTAAAAGAATCCACAAAAGTATTGGTGAAATGCCAAAAAATAATCTACGGCTGTTTTTCCTCAATGACAAATGAAAAAAAGAAGTAAATTTTCAATGTTGACATAAATCTGAAAATGCCTGCAATTTGAGTTAGTTCAATGAGAAACTGTCACCTGACAATTTCGGACCAAACTGAAAGCAGCCAATTATATATTTGGTACAAAATGTTCTCTGTGTTCATTCTGACATTAATTTCATATAGTATCGATGGGCATATTCAAATTCGGCTTAAATTCTCTGGACTAGATCCATACTGAACGCAAAAAGGAGATTGCTCGTTAAAGTCACTTTTACCACGACCAGCATGCAATCGAAGTCGGCTACACCTAGTTTTGAATGTCCGCAGCATCTGTTTCTGCAGGATTGTATATATTCAAATTTTCCAAATCCAACAATGAATTTGGGTTGGATTACGCATTTAAAAGTTCCCTAACAAATAAACACCATGATTCAAAAGCGCAACAACCAAAGAAAAATTTGTTCAATCGCATATTTAAATATATTATATGAATAAGTCACAATAACTTATTATTCCTAAAGTAAGTCAGTAAATGAACATTATATTGCTACCTTAGTCAACAATGAACAACTTGGAACGGAGCCCAGGATAGGTACTTCTTTGCTTAACTGTCGTTATTTGGTGATTTTGCGTCTGTAAAGGAGTCTTATTCTTCACATACTTATTTTCAGGTCGCTGCCGTTTAATAGGAGCAATACATCAATTTCCCTTCACAGACTGTGTGCTATCTAGTGAACCACAGTGTAGCTATGTAGACACAATAAATCTGCTCCTATACCAAAGGCCGAAAATGGCAATAGGTATACTCGTATGTCGAGTAGGTACATTTTACAGTGATAGCAAATTCTCTCACTGAAAGACAACGTTCCTTCGTTTCTTTTTATGAACCTACATTTTATGTTTATCTACCTACACCTAAAGCTACGAAAACATTCGCGACAAAAATTTCAGATGAAATAATGACCAATTTATAAAGCTTTTCTATTTTTTGCTTGTCAGAGTCATAACCGTAAGTCAGGCCGTCTTTAAATATAATTAAAGCGTTACGAACAAAACCGGTTGCGACAAATAGTTCTCACTGAGACTTAAAATAATTTCGTTGACCGCTAGACATCTAGGAACGCCCGCTAGAAATCTAGCATCGGATTAAAAGTGACATTTAGTTTCTCTCCAAAAATAAACTAATTTCCCATGGGAAAATAAAATATAATTTCCCTTTTTTCGATGAACTCCACCCCCGCTTTTAATTGTTTTTGCAAATCTGTTTAATTTAGATCGAATTCCATTGACAGCTCCCTATACCAAAAGTGTAATTGGCTGCCGTTTTTTCATATTTCGTATTTTTCTAGTAGAGATTGTTTCAAAATATACCTACATATATGTGAATTGCCCTTAAATCACAAAATCGATAAGCTTTATATTCATTTTTTAGTCTTCACCTTAACTGTTTCGCATGTGACAATATGTGTTCTTATGCGGAAACGTCTCAATTGCGAGTTCGTAAAATGTAATCTCTACCATTGCCATGTTTATTATAAAACAGAGCTTATAAATTGAATAAACTGTCACACCCAAATTGGCAATTGAGCGATGTGACAGGTGACACCGATCAAAGTAGGTATAATGCTGAAGAAATTACAGGAGCTGAATTTTGCTGCAATTATTATAGAGGGAAAATGTTGAATGTTGAGTTTTTCTAAATTTGGCTAGAATTTCCGAATATATTTTGTGTTGGGTAGTCGTCAACCGATGTGATCATTTGCGCCAACAGACAGGAGAGTGGGCATAAATGTATTAGACCCATTTTCTATGCATGCTGTAGATTTTTATTTTTAAACATTTAGCCCAGTGGTGTTCCTGTGTTTTGTGGGACAGATGGTCACCCATCGTTCACACACAACAAAAATATGACATCCATCGACGGATTGATGATCTAATTGAACCTACAAAGATCAAATCCATCAACAGATTGATGATCTAATTGAACCATTGGACTTCTATCGGAATAATTCGATCGAATCCAAGTGAAGTGCAACTTATTTTCAGGTCACAAACACAACCAAGTCAATGTTGAATTGTCAATCCAGTAGCCAGAATTTTGTAAAGGGTTGGTTGGGTTTACTTGACATGGAGAGGTAAAGGATTTAAAATCAAACCAACCTAAGACGTTCTTAGTTTCGCTTCATCGATAGGGTGTACTAACCTAGTGACATATTAAAGAGTAGCTGACATAAACAATGTGAGATAAAAGATGTGTTCCATGATAAAAGATAATCACGGCTTTCCATCATTTTAATTAACTCGATTCACACGCATTGGGGGTGGAAGGTGGTAAGTATGGGTATATGTACTTCACCTATCCACCCACCTTCAGTGTTATTCGACCCAATAAATATGGAGAATGCGTATGTATCTGCACCATTTTTCACTGTAATCCATTTAATATCCCTGCATACTTTTTATGAATCTCATAATAAATGCATAATGCTGGAAGGAAAACGATTGGACAAGAACAACTTACCATCCTCTTCGGCAGGGTGCTGCTCAGCCCAAATGAATTCATTTGTTAAAATCATCGAGTAAATTATCAGATGTGCTATCAACTTGGAATAAGCATTCAATTTTAAACCACCACTCATCTTGCCGTTGCCGTATATGTACACCACTTTAACGATTTTAATTTTCAATTGACCTTTCTTTGAATTAACGCTACACTTCTTTTAAAACGCTTAATTAATTTTGCTTTTGTTTATGTTATGGCAATCTACATAATTTTGCCTTTTCTTCGTTTTCTTTCACTTAACAACTTACTTCACATTTTTTCTCACCAAAGAGGTCACGAAAACTCATTTACTGAAAAATTCACTTTTTTATACATATTAATCCTTCCCCATTACTAATTGGACGAGGAGAGTTCAAGTCCCAACACACGACGCGTTTCTCTGAAGTAATTAAAAAAAAAAAAAAATAAACCTATATTTTATTTACTCTGTGCAAGAGGAAAGCCTTCGGGGAATTGAAATTGTAAGGATTATCCGTTCATGGAGATTTTCCTTCTGTTGGTTTTTCAAAACGCGAAGGAATTTCGTTGGTCATCTACGATTACAATCACAAAAAAGACACAAACGCATTAGTTAATCCATTAGCGTTATTAGATTTTTTTTTCACGTATGGCCTGCATACACGATACACCCAATAAACATTTCTATTTCGTTGTTTAACAATGCACGCACAGTAAAAGATGCAATTTAAAACTTATTGGATATTGTAGCAATTTTCACAATCCATCTAAACGCATTTTCTTTGAGTCAATATTCACATTAAAAATGCAGCCACTGGTTTGTTTGAAGTAAATGTTTTCTTTTTTATTATAATTCCGCTTATACTTTTTTCCCAACTACGTTTGTGTGCAATAGGAGGCAGAGATAAAGGAAAAGGATATTGGTTGAAAACGAAATGTCAAATAAGGTAATGGTCTGGGTGTGTTAGTTTTAAAATAGAAGCGCAAAGAGTCCTGCTCTGAAGTTACACTGGCCGTCTCGGAACACACATTAAACTACTGTCAGTTTGAGTTTACGGTTCATTACATTTTTGAACTGCATGAGCAATAGACAATGATAACAAGAAAACTAATTAATATTCTGACGCATTTGCGAAATCGATGGTGGTTGTATCTGGCGCTTTCAGAGTGGAAACACACTCGAATGTGAATGTTTGGCGCCCAAATTGGCTGCGTTCACTGCTCAACATTTTTAAAAAGGCCTTTGTAATAAAACCATTTCAGCATTCGGAAATGCGGTAGGTTAGAGGTCTTAGAGCTTATGTGTTGATGCTGGTTTGACAGCTGATCGAGGAAAATGAAAGAGCGAAGAAGCATTGGAAATAGTATATGTTTCCTTTTTATGTGAATGAGAATATTTTTAAATACGTTCAATGCGATTTTCTGTATTAAAGGCGATTGCAAATATTCAAACCCACTTAAACTAAGGTGCACCAGATCAAGCAAGAACCGATTTTAACATTGGGGACTTTCAAGTATCTAGTTTAGTAAGTCTGACAGCTCTCTCACTAGATGAAACTCGGCTCTGATTGGGGGAAATCGATCGTGAGAGCGGATGTTTCAGTTGACGTTTATGGAGGGGTAGCCGACGAATCTAGTCGAGAAATTCGTGACTGAGTACTAAGTTGACAGTTCTCATATGTGGCTGACGTAGAAAAAGTGACGTTCCCCACCAATCAAGTTTTTGCGTTCAGGTTACATCTCATCCAGACCAATCTAGTCGACTTAAGATAACTAGATTCTTGAATGTGCCAATTCTTTCGTTGTGCTGCTGGGGAGAGTTACAAAAAAAGCTAGGGTGCCAATAACGAACTCAATGTCGAGGAGCTACTTCTCCGAACTAGGAGTCAAAAAAGAAATGGTTGGATCTAGTCTGACATCTATTTCTGCGCGAATGCCTAGTGATTTCGTACCTCAGGCAATAGATGTAGAGCTAACGAGGGTTCACTTGAAAAATCTCTGATATACATATTATTTCAAGTAGAATAATAAACAATAAAGAAAACACCCTACGGCCTAAATCAAGCTTTAATGCATACTAATTCACGATTTTGTTCTTTAAATAAAATGGACTGATAAATCCATGCCAATGAACTCCGACGATTATTCTATAATAATTTGATTGTTCTATTGGCATGAAAACCGATGTCTTGGACGTACCCATTATGACTCTTTCTGGTTCAGAGCTGTTTTTATTGGCGGATTGCTCAAACTGTAAAGGATTTTAACCATCCATAGCTTTCAAATGCTGCATCCGGAACAACTTATTTTCTTGTATCCGGTGCACAAACCAATACAGCGCATGTTTCTATTTACCGACAGATGGTACTGCAGAGAGCTTCCGTTTTGTAGACAATATTTTCTATTTGGAATGTGCTTGATCAGGGTTGTTACAATTTGTACCTGTTATTTGAGTTCATTATCTCTTAAAAATATAAATTTAAGCAGATTTAATAGATACCTACCCACCCAGAGCTTCTTTTTGGCTGCATGTAAATGTTATTGATTAATAAACTTGAAGTGCATGACAAACAGCGTATATGGTTTGATGCCTACTTTTGCTGTTATGTCTATGCAGTTGTGTCATTTGTGGTTAAGTTCAACTAATTGTTTAGGTCTCGAAAAGCTTCTGCCTAAAAAATTCCAAATCCATTGTTATCGTAAAGAACTTGTTGAAAAGAGTTGACACTGCATTTATATAAAATATTAATACATATGTAATTACTGGCACACAATCCCATGTATTTTTTTATACTTATTTTTTTAGGAAAGAGATAGGTACTCAAAGAACGAGAAACCACTTACCTTAATAAATACATTAAAATTCTTTTGGCATTCGGTATTTTCTGCACTTAAGTAATAAAAATAGTTTTGAATGCTATTACTGTAGAATTTAGTGACTTGGGTAGGCCAACCCTTAAAAAATGCAGTTTTGCTTTCTGTAAATATATAATAGGTTCAATCACTGCGCATATTCAAAAATCTAGTTATCTTAAGTCGACTAAATTGGTCTGGATGAGATGTAACCTGAACGCTAAAACTAGATTGGCCGGGAACGTCACTTTTTCTACATCAGCCACATATGAGAACTCTCAACTTAGTACTCAACGAATTTCTTGACTATATTTTTGTCGGCTACCCCTCCATAAAAGTCTGCTGAAACAACTGCTTATATGACCGATTTCAGCCAATCAAAGTCGAGATACATCTAGTGAGAGAGCTGTCAGACTCACTATCACACACGGTCTCATCAAAAGTGACAGGAAAAGATAAAACTAGCAAAATAACTAGCAACGAGCAGTTCCTCTCTTTGCTCAAAACAGCTTAGTGAATTTCAACCGTCAAGTACCTACTGATAAATATGTCAAATGCACAAAGTTGACAAGAAAGGAATTCAAAAGCCGTCTTAAAAATCGATTGCACACAAAAATAAAGTCTATAAAAGTAAAGAAAGTTCGGTGGTGGTCGAATGTTTTCCCAAATGCTTTTATATGTTGCTAAAAGGTAAGTTATATAATATTTATTTGTTGTATGGATTAGATGTCAAAGATGTAAGTGGCTCAAAGTAGCTCGATGTCTATTCACATACTTTGGAGTACATTTTCAGCTCTCTGAGATAGTTTCGCTGAATTTTTTGAGTTTGACGGACTTTTAGTGCTTGGCTCGCGGAAGTACGCGTATATACCTTATGTATTAAAATGAATACTGGTATATCTGTTAGAGATAAATACACTTCGATACCATTTGACCGATTCCCTTCAATGATACCACATCAACAATTTTTTCTTGGCGCAGGTTTTTATACAATCCACTTTGTTGTAACTCGCCACAGATGCCGCTGCAAACGATACTCATTAAATGACATATTTAGTAAATTTCAGGTATGGTTGTAATAGTTGCTACGTTGCCGACAGATGCCGTTACTATAGGATCACCTAATACTGAATACTTTGCGTAAAGTTGTGCGGCAGCATTGTCGCTCCCATACGGAGTACAAATCAGACTTGCAAGTTCATTTATGGTGTGCGTCTAAATTCTTTAAAAACGACTTTTAACAAATTTGGATTCGTATAGAAAATCGCTCGCTTTATGGAATAGCTTTTGGAAACGCAACAACATGTTCAAGCACAGACAAAAGCAGATTTAAAATAGCTACCCTTAGTAGCTATATCTGGGTGAAAGCTGTGTCCGTGAGATAAAGCCCAGGTTTTATTATTAGCACACAGTTGCGGTTTCTCGCTTTACTCTGCCGTTACCAGCCACTTCCAGTGCAATTATATCTTAAGGACGATTTCGGTATACATTTCAGTTTGTATATACGAAAGAGGCCATGGCTGGCGGAATTCCGTTTCATTGTTCAAAACATCTGTCTTGAGTTGCACACCCGTTTGTTAAGCTTTCTCAGAGCCGCATTAACCATAACCATGTAGATGCTCCAGCAGGGAAGCTGGGAAGGGAAGCTGGAGCATCTACAGTGTGACTGAATGAATGAACTTGAAAAAGTAGCTGCTTTTCAGCAGAATGCAAGTCACATGCTAAAGCTATTATATTTCATAGCAAATCAATTCAAACGCCGCAAAAGTCACTATTATACTGAGTGTAAACTATGTACGAGTACGATGAGTCAAGCTCAGTATCCGTATCCATATCCATACACACGCCAGCCACCGTCATCATCAAAGCTTTCTCTCATACTACGATTTGCTCTTTCTTAGCGTTTGCAGGTTAATAATCTCGCACATAGCTACCACAATAGCTGGTGCTTTTTTTCTTAGAGTTCCCTACGTTCGCCGCTGCTCTGCCTCTGCTCGAGTTCTTACTGAGCATGGTAAATTCATATCTATGTATGTATTAGTCACTAATGTGCCGAATACAATTTCCTGTAGTCCTCGCAATCATTTCAGACACATAACTTTCAGTTTTTATAAAAGGGGGGACAGTCAATTTCCGAGCTATATAGTCTGTAGATGCTAAGGAAAGTCGTACGAGCTACTCGTATAGTCTTGTTTGATAAATCCAAAGCTTAAAGTAGTAATTCAATTGCAATAGCAATCGATTGCTTCCAGTGACCGCAGTGTGTGTGATACTCGTAAATTACTCTTGTTAAAGTTATTTAATTTAAATCTTATTATTAAAGTTATTTAAAAAAAAATAAAAATATATTCAACCTGTTCCTTTTTGTTGAATAAAAATCAAGTGCAAACAAAATGAATTCGGAAATTCAAAAAAATCCCACCTATACGAATGGTGTGCATTCAGTGAAAAATGTTAACCAACAGAGTCATTACAACCAGGGGGAGGAGGAGGAGGAGGAAATAAAAACAACTGATCTTTGCAAGTACGAAGGCCGAAACGGTAAGTGAGACCTTAAAAATAAAGCTGTCAGTTTTAAAGCGACTCTTTGTTGCATCCAAATACAATGAATTGTAAAATTAGACAAAAGACACCACCGCGGCTGTATGGTGGTACAAGAGTGCTTAACGTGATAATTGGAATTTAAAATTTGATTTAAATGATCAATCAAAATACATACGCTAGGCAACGAGTGTCTAGAGTGAAGCGTGGGATAGAACTCTGTACCTACATTTGGAATAGAAACAAAGAAAAGAATGTGTATTTGAACTACAGCCCAGTTGATCGGAACGTGCAATTAATTAAATGCGAAATGATAAATTTGTTGTTTAACGTGGATTTTTCGCTTTACGCTGTGATAACTGTGTTCGTAGATATTTCTCAGGGTCTAGCAGTAGCTGATGCGAAGGTAACAAATGTTTTACTTGTACCGTGTATAATTGCAGTTACACTCACTTTTGAGGTTGTTATATATATTTTTTAATTAACTCTTATTAAAAAATCATTGAGCACCGTTGCAATTACGAATCATTATTAAATTTTATTTGGGTCTGCCATAGTCTATAGTAAACGCTTTCGATTTCCTAGCTCAAGTTCCGCAAATTCACCTACCTACTTCAATGTGCTTTTTAGTTTGTCCAATGGCGCTGATAAATAGTGAAGATCGATGACAAATGCTCTGCCTCGTGGTGGCTACAAAGTGGGTATTTTCAAATTCATCCAAATACAGAACTGGCGCCAAACTATATGGCTGCTTGATAGGCAGGAAAAAAAAGAAGAATCAAATCTTTGCGACACTCTTTGAAGAGATGTGTGTGTAGTAAGACTCGCGGTACCAAATCGTCTGCTTTTGCTTTAAACAATTCTGTTCATAAATAATTTATTATCACTTACGTTGAGTGGGGGTCAGAATATGATGATCACAGTCTTGAGGTGGGGCTTAAACTTCCTTCAGTCACTTATACTTACCGTTAATTGCATTATAAAATGGACCAACACCAAAATTGGGACATAACCTCAAAAAAATAGTATTGTGCTGTCGTCATGAAAAAGGTCAAACATTCATTCATTAAAATGAAAAAAACTAATCAATAGGTTTTAGCAACATCAAACATTGTATGAGGACACTAAGCACTATTTTAGAAAATGTTTACCCAATTTCCAAGCAGCAAAAAATACATTTCAGCTCTCATCTCTGAACTGGCGCAAATCACAAGTAAAAGGCTTTAATTTACAGTGAAGCAAAGCGCCAAGGTTCACTCCATGATAAGGAAAAACTGCAATTTCTTTCTGTATATCATTTTCTTCCAAACACTTTAGTAAACACCAAGCAAAAGAAAACGTCAGCAAAAATAAAATAAAAATTGAATTCATGAATCTGGTTTAATGCGTCTGACAGTTGGCTGACTTGGTGTGTCTCAGTTTTTGATGTCGGTCATATGATTCGTTTTTCCAGTTGACGTTTATGGAAGGGTAGCCGACGAATCTAGTCCAAAATTTGGTGACTGAGCATAAGTTGACAGTGTTGAAGTGAATGTAGCTGTCTTAGAAAAATTTACGTTACCGACCAATTAAGTTTTTGCGTTCAGAGTACATCTAGTATTAGTCGACTTAAGATAACTATAGACTGGTAAAATAATCCGTTATTTTCACTGCACCCAAGTTTATATCGGCTAATTAAAGAGAGAGTAAATTGCGACTTTAGTCCCACAACGGTAGGCCTGACCACAAATGGTCCCCAAATTCAACTAAATATGTTAATTTATTGACAAAACGTACTAATGGACAATCTTAGCTATTATTTAGCCTTTTTTTTACGTATTTAGGGATAGTAGCGGCCGGTGACATATCTGGAATAATAAAGTCATTAATTTGCATTTAGACTTTTGATGACGCATTCTATTTATCGGAAAATCCCATTTGGGTTAGAAAAAAACTATTGCCCGCAGCGTAAATAATTCACTTATTGTGTGAAAAACTGTTCGTTGTATTCTACGTACCGGAAGTCAATCACTCATTCAAATAAGACTAATTCTCGGTATAAAAGTTATCGGGCCTTACTAATGATCATTTTTAACCTTCAGAGTAGACATTTTACAGGCCACAATGGGTAATTACATATCGAAAATTTCGCCATTGTGAGTTCTTAAAATCTAGCCTGCGGGTTAATATGAATATTATAGTACCGCGCATTATATTTTTATAAGTATTTCTGGCTTCTGAAAAATTGTACTCCTGGTGTTGGCTGCGTGACATTGACTAGATCCTCTTTTTACATTAAACAGAGACGAGCTGTTCTAATAGCAAATCCTACGCTGAATATTTAAGTGCTGTACACAGAAGTATAAAAGGAATAAAAGTAATATTCGCTGGAAAATATTGCTAGGAACTTTAACGAAATTATTCTCCGAAAAGCGACATAATTATGGGTGCCCTAACCATAACATCAACGACATTTTTGATCCTGGCTATCGCGAGGATTTCACATTTTCAAAACTCGTTTGCCCACAGGACAAGCGAACGTAGGAACCATAGACAAACCGTACGCGAAACCCCCAACTCGCAATCCTCTTGCCGCTGGCCCCCTCAAAATTTGTTCAAATTCCGCCATTTTGCTTTCCTATTTCATTTGAGTGCACTGTGTTATGTCAATTAGAATTGGAAGTGTCATGCAAAAGCATGATTATGATTTGTCTATTGTCGGATGTAGGAACTTGTTTGATACAAATCTGCAATAATTTCCGTGTAGGTACTGTTGACAGATGCTCCTAATCCGACAGAAGTCGTTTGCAAAAGAAGAATGGACATCCAGACTTCATACACCGAAGCGCGTAATTAACCAGCTTAAACCGAAATTTATTGATTCACAGACATAAGAGCCAACCTTTTTAATTTGTATGAATAACTTTTAATTAGATAGTTAAGTCTCAACTCTTCGCATTTCCGTAACAATAATTTTATTCTATTGGTTATAGTAAGAGTTACTTCTATAGACATATATTACCATTTAGCTGATGCAATACAGAACTTTTACCTATAATAGTTGCCCAATCCACGTATGCGCATGTACCAACCGACTTGTATCCGGATTTCTCTACGATCTAAATGAATGAGAACGTCTACTAATATATATTTTTTTGATTTTGTGTAAGTAGACGCTTTTTAAACTTTATGATAGAAAGGTAGCAGTAATAATATGTCGAATGGGAATTTTTTACCAAACCAATACCCTTCTCTGACTTTCAGTTAACATAGCTCACATTTTCACTCAATAATCCCTTACGTAACCAACTGCATCTAAGGTTATAGCCATTTTTTTTGGACGTGAAAGGTATCTGTTTAAAGTGTGAAAAAATGTCGGACTCTTCACTGCGAGCAGTGCTGCAGATAAAGAACTTAATTTGCACCGGTTCCTGTCAAAATGAACGAAAAAAGAAATAATTCCCGTCTTTCCTTTGCTCTTATGCGTCAGCAGCTGAATTTTTGAATACATTTCGCATGTGCCAGAAGAATTTGAAATTAGAATTTAAATGGAATGGAAAACATTAGAAACTCCATCTTGTATAGACAAAATGTATACGTAAACGGATATTATGGAGAACCTGACAGTTGACCGTTTTTACATTCTTCCAATTGGAATTTCAAGTGCAAACAAGTCGAGTTTAAAAAAGTAAAATTATGTCTTGTCAGTTGCTAAATAGTAAATTACCTGCTTTTTGGAAATGTAAGATTAAATAAATCGAAGCCGTGAAAATAAAGGAACGGCAGTAGTAGCATTGAATACAACTTTGTGAATCTATGTCTGGAAATTTAAATTTAATTGGTCACATGAACAGCCATTTCAGATGACGTTTATGGCGGGATGGCCGACGAATCTAGTCAAGAAATTCATTACTAAGTTGACAGTTCGCATATGTGGCTGACGTAGGAAAGGTGACGTTCCCGACTAATTTAGTTTTAGCGTTCAGGTTACATGGTTACATAGAGCCGACTTAAAATAAATATATTCTTGAATGACATCTCTCCTCTTTTTATATAAATAACAGGTTTATATAAATAATATTCGCGGTCGTTTTTATTTGTCCAGGCGTAATTTTTCGAACACAATGGCGAAAAATTCACAATCCATACAAAATTGCGTATTGTGACAAAATATTTAGTGTGAAGCGTAGTACGGTGCTCGAGCTAAACTAGATTTTATATGGTCTCCAACTTTTCTCTCTTCTAGAGTACGCCGTGGATAAGTGTCGAAGAAACCAGCTGTTCTTTGAAAAAATTTCCTTCAAAAATTGAATTCTCTCTTATTTCAACTATGTCTGATTCTAGGTACTTCTCGTCCATGTAATAATTAAAAGAGCTCATCCTTGCATACTTTTCCGCAACAAAACAACAAATACACAACGATCTGTCACAATTTAGCTTGAGAAAATGTGCCGACCCATTAAATGGCCACGCTAAATTTTGACAGACACAAGAAATACATTCTGAAACAAAAGTTTGATTATTTAGCTCGAGCTGCGTACCACCCAGCTAAATGGGTTCGCTAAATTTAGCTCAGCTAAATTTTGGAGAGAATTTTGTATGGGAGCGAAAATTTCGCCCGAGCAGCGTACTTAGCTTGAAGGTTAAAAATGATTATAAGTAAGGCCCTATATGTTTACGACTCCTTACCTAGAGGTTAACACAAACCCAATAATTCAAGCAAAAATTGTGCCACTACAATCAAATTATAAATACTATTCTTTTCTCGTTTATCCCTTTATTATATCCCGTATATGTATCCACCTACGCAAGGAATGCTTATGCTGAATACGTTGCTTCTAAACGTATAGATTATGGTGAACATGTGGAATTATATCTTACAGCAGCCCACGCTTTGTTTTATGCAGTGTACTCCTATACGAGCAGATATTAGAGATATCCTTGAATAAGTATTCCACTTTCGGTACTATTAAGTGAAGTTCGAATGCATGATGACACATTTGTATCCTATGACGTAAATCAAGTCTTTGAATGTATAAATAAACAGTGGCGAAACAAACGACGCACGTGTAGTAAAGAAGCCAAAACGAAGCCACACCGGATTAAGGTCAAGTTGTTAGATCTCAAACTCAATAAGAGAAAGAGAACGTAAGTGCTCATTGAAAAAGGAGCGTCAGTGGCAGTTAAATGTGAATAATAATCGCGGATAAGAAATGACAATATTAAAGGTCAAATTAAAGCAAAATCCTTTCTGTACATACAGAGAAGAAAATCATAAGTAACTGCTCTCACTCACCCAGATATTATTTATTCATAAATAGAGATAAACTCTATACCCCACGAAAGGGCTAGACTTTCAATACCATACCTGCAACATAATCAAAGAAATATGATAATACGGTTTGTCTTGAATTCAAGTTCGCCAATTCCTATGTATTCTCGACCGCTTTGGACGATCAACACACCCCAAGAACAAGGTTATGAGCCTATGCTACTTGCGAAGGGTATAGCAAGAGATTGAATTACTTGCCCGGACTTATAGGCATTATAGACAGACGTACTTGATTTAGGAAAATTAAGCTTGAACACGCATGAATGTAGGTAAATACAACGCAACGCTTTGCAATTTTCGACTGTAGGTTGTATATTGACGGCGAAATAAGAAATTGTATTGTTATAGCAAAATAGTGCAGTCGCATAATGCGGAAAGCTATTTTATACATCTTATCGGCTCCTAAGGAATGAATACAACTTTCGAACTGTACTGTACTGAGTGCATCTAGTGAGTTTAATGCTGAAACACAATTTAAAGGGTATTCATTTTAAATGTGCACCCATCACCTTTTCCATGTAATTGGCAGAGTTCATATTTACTATTACGACCAAATTTTATTCACTCAATAAGAAATCGAAAATGGCAGCATTTTAACATTATTCAATGCAAAAAGTCAGCTGTCAGGTGCTCCACAAAATTTGCGTTTGCGTACAAATCTGTTCTACCAGGTGAAGTTATCAAACTTTTTCATTCCTCATTACCCGGAATAACGTTCTGCATTACTTCTAGAGGGTTTTTTTTTACGAAACATAAATGTGACTTCATGTGTGTCTGACAGCTGACAGCTGATAGGTGCAAAAACCTTTTTTTTTAACTTAACATTCCGTCCGGCAACGCAGAAAGAACGTATAAGGTTTGAGTATATACTTCTGATAATGCTTTTCCGAAGTTCCAAGTTTCTAAAATATGTAACTACAACTTTTCAAAAGAAGTTCTTAAAAACGAGTTGTCGTTTTGACAAAACGTACATCTAATTTCAGCAGTATGTCAAGTATTTTTTTGGCGGTGTATTAGCTAAGTAAGCTAAGTAAGTTACAGACAATTGGCCTTACCAATAACCATTTTTAGTTTCGACTCTAAATTTTAGTAGTTCACAGTGGCTATATTTTCCATACAAATTTCGCAATTGTGAGCTTCCGTAAATTTAAAGTCGAGACTAAAATTTGTTATTAGTACGGCGCAAAATATACTAGTATTTGTCTACTTATACCCAAGCACTTTTCGTGAAGCACCATGTAGCACTGTTACCGCTTCCCAGCTTTCTGATTACGAGTTACATTTACAAAACCCTCATAAATATAAACTGATTTCATACGAACAAAATACTTTTTTTTTTTGCATGCTTGCAGTATTTTAATAAGTTTCCAATTTAACTCAATGGGGACGTTTAAGTATCTAGTTAGTAAGTTTATGGAGGGGTAGCCGACGAATCTAGTCGAGAAATTCGTGACTGAGTACTAAGTTGACAGTTCTCATATGTGGCTGACGTAGAAAACGTGACGTTCCCGACCAATCTAGTTTTTGCGTTCAGGTTACATCTCATCCAGACCAATCTAGTCGACTTAAGATGACTAGATTCTTGAATGCGGCCAATGACATTTCATACGAAATGACAGCCCTTGAGAGAAAGGTAATTAGTAATCACATTTGGGTCCTTTTTGAACACTGCTAGGTGGTAGAATACCGGGTCCCAATTCATGTCGTTCTTCATTGTTTCCACTCATTCTTAAATCCAATGGACGAGGAAACTGCTTCCGGTTGAATACACAAATGCATTGGTGGAATGTCACAGTGTAGCCTTTGCCTGCTGGCTTCTATAAAATATACTCAAATTCAACTTTTTCAAGAGCTTCTTGAGTGGGTTCTGTTTCTGACTTAAAGAAGCGAAATTCTTTTCAGAAGTATTTTTTTTTTCGATTCCGGACTCTTCCGGACGTTTCTTTTCTCCCAATGGAAGACATCCAGTTTCCCGCTGGAGGTTCGGCAACATGAACAAATAAACACAAACAAACAAACTAAAAACATAATAAACTTTTGAATTTAATATTATAAAATGGGCGTGTTCAGTTAAGAAAAAAAGGAAGAGGCTTGTACAAGTAAGTGAAACAGAAAAGCACATCTTTGTATTGCATGAGACAACAGATGTTCTCCCCAGGCGGTTGCCAGAATGCATAACTTGTTGTAAAAAGTATTCAATAAGAAAAAAGACACAAATTGGTTAGCAGTAGCAGAAAGATTTCTTAAAATTGATTGCATTCATTTAAAAAGGAAATTATAATTTATTTTAAAATCAAAAATTCAAATGGAAATGCAGGCGAAATGAACTCAATTCTAGTTTACTGTCCACAGTGCCATGGCTAATGCAATATGCCTTCTGCGTTTCCTTACTCCATATATTGCCAAAAGGATCTCACCTTATCACAAGTAATAATAACAACAGCACAACAAAAAAAAGGAAAAAGTCAGTCGGGGTAAAATTATGATCCAGACAAACTAGTTTAAATATTTTTCATGCGAATTTGAGTAACATTTGTAATTGCTAATCGAATTCAGAATTCTTTCAACACGAATAAGCTGGCATAGACAGACACTCTTTTAAGATAATTACTATACGTCTGAACCAGTTCAGAATAAAAATACACAGCGCTTAAGTGAACTTGCCTTTAACATAGAACATCAACACACCTGCTGACTCCCTAACAATTCAGCTATCAAATTCTCCATTGAATAAACCGAATCCGCATAAATTTAACAGTGTCCGAAGTAATCATCTCATTGGACGGAAACTATAATATTTCTCTTTAGAAACCAATATTCAAGTAACAAAAGGAAACATGGTCGCTAACATCCCAGATTCCCATACTGCTGGACTACTGGGCGAAGGGTCTCCAGGTTCATTTCACGTAAAAAACACAGATTGCGCCTGAAGGTTTTTTAACATCTAGCAAACGAGAGTTATACACTCAAGAATAGAGTTCTAGGAACCTATCGACCTGTTGCGAAATCAGGAGCCCAATTCTTAAGTTTCGCTTTAACTTGTAAATAAACGAGGGTATTCGGAGGAAATTATATTTCCAATGTTCCGTTGTGCGGATAGGTACACGAAAACTGTATTCATCTCCTGCATAAGGTAGCAATGTAGCATTGTATGTATGTATGTCAAGTATACAAAATTGTGCGTCCCACTTTCGCACTTAACCAAATATCAATAACTCTCCCACCGTTCATTCTCCAAAGACGTCATTATTAGAATGGCGTCAAATCAATTAAATACGAAAAATACTCGTTACTTTGATACAGCTGGTAATCTACATTACCACCGCACGTATTGTCTTTGATTGTGCACTGTTCTTGACCTACAAATATTGTGTTGCATTTATTTGTGTTGTCTTACCAACCCGCAACAGAAAGATTGGTTTACAAAAAAAAAATTCCAATTATGTGTCAAGTTCGCTTTTAATTCACGCGGAAATAAATTATGAACGGCGCATGAACTTTAATATCCCTACCTGTGGATGTAACTTTGTGTACCTTGTGTACCTTCTACAGCTAAACAATTTGCAACAATAGTTATTGCAAAAATCAATAAAATCTTTCCATCTTTCAACGTTTGTGCAGTCTCCATCTGAACGTCGTAGTTGGTATATTTGAACCCGAAACAAAGTAAATACCTTAACGCAAAGTTAAGGATGGTGTTCCCGAAGAGAGCTAATTAATCTGCCCGTTCACAGGGGTTAAACACCTGCTGTATTTTAAAAATCACTTGCTTCGATTATAATTAACATAACCGGTTGAACGCCAGTCGCAGATGTTAAATAAATGAACATCATTTCAAATCGCAGCAGTGACGCTTGATTGCATTTGTAGGACGGTGTACTCTGAACGAAATCACGCGTGTTACACAATTGATGGAAAAGTGTCAGCTGTCGAAGTGGACAATGAACTTTGCTCCGATGTTGTGAAGGGGCTTTTATTTGCATGTAACTTCCCGGTAGAAGAGTTTCTGTGGAATGGGCCACTATAAAGGAAACCAAAAGACGTGTTTTGCTGGATGACGCATTTTTGGGATTATACACGCATTAACTATAGCACGTTATTTTGCAGCACGTTTTGTTGAAGTAAAGGGAGTGTTCGATCAGTTATTGAACGACTTTTCTCGGGTTTCTCCACAATTCGACTTTAATCGTCGTTTGTAGACATTTTGTGGCCTCTACCCGAATGATAAAAATAGGTGTAGTTGTGAATAAGGAAAAAACAAAACACATTCAGCTGTCAACAAGAAGGGACACAAAACATCGACGAATCGGACAGAACGTTACGATAGATACTAGACATCGCAGAAGAAATCAAGCGGAGAATTACACTTGTCAATCGCTGTTATTTTGTCCGAAGAAGGCAACCGATTTGGACTTGTCGAGAAGCACTTAGGCCCTCGTCATACCAGTCTTGGGGCCAGATTGTGTAAGTCGAAAACGTTAAAACGTTAAGCACGATCGTTAGAAAAAAATAAATAAATAAATAGTTGGCGCAACAGGCCTGTAGGGACCCTAGGCCTAGTTTCTCACAACCATGTTAGAGTTTTTCATTTTTAGGACGAATGGAAGGCATCTACAATTCTATGGCGAGTCCAAACGGCCAATTGAGAAGATCTTCCATGACAATTAAACTCTCGGTTGTTTTTCAGACTTTTGCGATAGGTGGCGCAG
The DNA here is from genome assembly GCA_951230905.1 of Cheilosia variabilis. Classification (NCBI taxonomy): domain Eukaryota; kingdom Metazoa; phylum Arthropoda; class Insecta; order Diptera; family Syrphidae; genus Cheilosia; species Cheilosia variabilis. The sequence continues at coordinate 17,174,588 of OX579680.1, read as the reverse complement.
TCGAAAAAACCTTAAGTTGGAATTTGGGTTTCTTCGGGATTCGAGCCTGGGACCTCTCGATAATAGTCCAACACATTAACCAATAAGCCACTGCGCCAACGATCGTTAACAAAGGCGGATGGAGAGCTCTTTGGTCGCGGACTCTACAACCTGTACCGGTGACATCGACCTTGTCAGAAAAGTACGCATCATTCGCCTAAGATGGCTGGGACCTGTAGAGCGAATGAACACATGGCGAAATGTTGTGGCTAATACTCGTTTGTCTGTTGTACTTCTTGTTAATGGCATCCAAAAGAACTAGGGCAAACCGTCGCGCCGCTGTTTTGTCCATTGTTTTTTCTTTTACAGCTTCTACATGTCACCAGTTAATGGAAATAGATTTAAGTCAAAATTGTGTATATTTATACGTTTTCCTTTTCGTAGAGTTAATTAAGTCACGAGCGCGTTTGCTTTTTATACATATACCTAAGTCAATTGTATTAAAAAACAATCACAGCAAAATCGGCTGCTTCGTCGTGAATCTCTAGAAGTGTTACAATAACTTGGTCATTTAATTGATGAATTTACTTCCAAGGAATCGCTACTAGACGGAGTGGACTTACACTTGCAAGTTGTAATTGTTTTTTTTTTTTATTTATTTGATCCATGAGATAATAATATTCACGTCAGTCAGTATTTATTCACTCATGCTGATTTAAAGTCGATAAACTTTTAAATCATTAACTCGATAGGTACATCTACTTTCACTTTTTCATAGAACCTAACTTCGGTCGGATGTGGAAATCTAAATCTATAAAGCCACCTTTAAGCCAAGTACTACTGCTGCTGCGAAAAAAAAAATACATTCCATATAAATTTGACACGACGAAATCATTCGCTCAACCTTTTGTTTTGCAGCTGCTACTTCGGAGAGCGAAATCATAGACAAACCATACTGTCTCTGCGCGAAGTGATGCAAATGTGGAAACGTGTTAGTTAAACTTAAGTCTCATTTTGTTTGTACACAATTCGATGTCCGCTGGCAAAATTTCGGAATGTTTTGTTTTTATTGCAAAGTATGGAAAAATTACAGTTCCGAACCACTCTCATTCTCAAACTCGGTCTTTTAAGCGATATCCGTCCATGTCATCGCCAAATGCAGAATAATACTTCCATAATCCATAGATCTATTATATACGGACTGTTAGTAGCCGACTTCGCGTTGGTTACAATATTAGCGCGGGCGCTCTTTGTTCAGAGCGGAATAAATTGGAAACAACTTATAAAAGAAGCAGAAACAAGGTGTAGGTTTTATGGACTTCATTATTAGTATTAGGAATTTAAAAACAAGTTTTTTAAAATACTTATGTTTATTCAATAGCTCCGCTGTTCTATATTCGCTTTTTTAATTCATCCATTTTGGACTATACTCTTCCTCGTCCATTTGGTAAAAATGACAATCTGAATCTTTAGCAAAGGCTATCACGAAATGATATGCTCGTAACCCAGGCCCAGTCAGAGCGAGAAACAAAAAACAAGGTCGAAATATAAAAAGAACAAACTATTTGATTGTGAAAGGCTGCTCCTTGTAACTTTGGGACGTTCGATTTCATACTGTCACGTTGTCTGCACTTACGTATTTCTTAGAAAAGCAATCATGTTGATTGCACAAAAACTACACCCACTCCACTCACTACGTAAGACAAACGAACACATGAACTGGGGGAGTTGCGTCTACTGCATTTCACATGAAATAATGCCTGTAAAACCCATTTTATTTGCATACGCGTAGTTTGGTTATGTCATGTAGCGCAAAGTACCTACTTTCGTCTCATTCAAAATTAAACGTAGCTCCGAACTATTAGACCTGCCCCTTTTTTATTGGCATGCAAAATTCATGAAAATCAATTAGCACCATGCCAAAATTGGCCTTTGATTCATCTAAATTGACGGCCCAAACAATGAGTACGCACTTCACACATAAGCAGTGTACATTATGGAATACCTAACCTGCACGTTACTTGTTGGGTTTCCACGTGAATGGGCGATTGTTAGGCTTTTATCAATAGCGCTCAGTGATTCGCTTAGTCATTCGGATTTATTATTCTTGACGCGGCGACGCGTTTCTGCTAATAAGCCTACTTAATTTACGGAAAGAAAAATGTATCTTCCAAATGATAAATCTCATTTTGAATCTGAGTGAATTAATTTCTCAGAAGGATTGCTCGCTTTTCTTGTATGACGCCCACGAACTTAGTCGGGGTTTTCTCAGTTCAATTACGGTTACGGGGAACTTTACTGCGATTGGGAGGAACGTTTTTCAATGACATTATTTATCAGACGCTACGGTGAACCACCAGTATGTGCGAGATTTTTGTGAGTAATATGTATTTTATGATACGACATACGAAAAATTCGAATGTCAGATTGATGGGAGGTTTATTCTTAACAGACCTAAAATTAAGTGGAATAAAATTTGCAATGATGTTCTTTGGTATTCCTACAAAAAATGTCCGACAGATGGATGGGTTCAGTTATTTTGTAGATTAACAAAAATGAAGCGTGGCTATGACGTTTACTTGATTATTTAAAATAGCAAGTAATTTATTAAGATACTATAGCTGACGCACTAAATCCAATCTACTGCACTTTTTTTGTTTGATAAACCGTCTCTTGGAAAGCTGTACAAAAACCATGCATACAAATAACCGCTGTGAAGAACGTCTGAACGAAGCCAACTTATTGTGAACTTATTGTATACAAAAAACATTAAAGTGATTACTAATATAGTTTTAAGCTATTGATCTTTGTTTTTCTGTATAACAAAATATCTACTGCGGAAAGATCCAATCTACTGTTTTTTTTTAATGATCTGCTGCGCTCCTCTTTTTTGAAGTGACAACGCTGTAGCTGAGATGTTACCCCGTGAATGTTATGTGGCATTCGATTGGGCGCACTTTTTTTGCCTTCACTTTTTATGTTTGTTTTGTACAAAAAAAATCGTCTTCCGATTTCAGAGCACTTTTGCGAATCTGGATTTTTTCTCAGAGTTGCTTCAGATTAACCAATACAAGTGCGTTTGCGTTTGACAACTAGTGGAGTTTGTTTACGTTTTCGTGAAATTTTTCAACTGCAAAGAAACGCAATGCATCGGGTGGACCTTTTTTTGTTAATTATTTATGTAAAAATGTTTAAAAGTCAATCTGGGAACAAATTTCGAATGTTTCATATAAAATTTAACCACTGAATGAGAAACGCGTAAAAAAGTATCGAACGCTACACATATCCCAGACGCACGAATATCAACAACAACAAAAAGAGCAAGTGAGGTTTATATATTTAATTAGACACACGAAAACTGAGATCTGAGAGCGAATCTGAAGAAGCCCGAACGAATACTTGCTTGTTCGTTGCTTAAGCGCTTGTTGTTCGTTGCTTAAGCGCTTGTTGCTTTTTCTTTATTTTTAGAGTTAAAGCTAAGTGCATCGGAAATTTTAATCGGTAAGTAGGTACACAATTGAATTGCATATCGGTTAGGCGCTTGATAAACACAACTTCCGCTTAGGCATTAATATTGCTGAATGAATGAATATTGCCAATTGGATTCCATTTTTACATTAAATGTCTTTGTGGATTAGAAAGTCGAGGGAGATCACACTTTCATGGAAGAACTACCAGAGATATGGGATATGTATGTAGAGTTAGGCAACGGAAAAAACATATTTAAGTAGCATAATTCGTAGGCAAAGGTGTAGCCGTAGTCTTAATGCAGACTGTCTTTACCCGCTCGGCTTTGCCAGAAAGCGTTACTTTGTATATTCAGTGGATAAAAACTCAACTAAAGTGACAGAGATGAGTTGTTTGAAATGAAGAGAACTCGTTTACCAACACTTGGGTTGTAATTGTAACTACATCACTAAAAATATTAACTATTTATTCGAACATTTCAATTCTCCTTATACACTTTGTTCGCCTAGAAAGACATCGGGGGCTTTCGAATTTCTAGTTAAGTAAGTCTGACAGCTGACTGAGTTCATGTATTTTAAGTTTTTTATTTAAGTTTATGGAGTGGTAGCCGACAAATCTAGTCAAGAAAATCCTCCCTGCATACTCAGTTGACATTTCGAAGAGTCAAATTCAAAATAAACTGCACTGCAGAATTCGAAAAAGTCCAAAGAAGGGTCGGTGAGAGAAAAGGGTGTCATTTCTGTGCCAAATTTCGCTTTTAGTCGCACAACGATAACGCTGAAGCGTAGTACGCTGCTAAATTTTATCTGGTCTCCAACTTTTCTCTCCAAACATCAACTAAAGTCGTAGCTAAATTTTGACATAGAGGACGCCGTGGATAAGTGTCACAGAAAAGAGCTGTTCTTTGAAAAAATTTCCTTCAAAAATTGAATTCTCTCTTATTTCAACTATGTCTGATTCTAGGTACTTCTCGTCCATGTAATAATTAAAAGAGTTCATCCTTGCATACTTTTCCGCAACAGAACAACAAATACACAACGATCTGTCACAATTTAGCTTGAGCAAATGTGCCGACCTGTTAAATGGCCACGCTTAATTTTGACAGACACATGAAGTACATTCTGAAACAAAAGTTTGATTATTTAGCTCGAGTTGCGTACCACTCAGCTAAATGGGTTCGATTAAATTTAGCTCTAAATTTTGGAGACAATTTTGTATGGGAACGAAAATTTAGCTCGAGCAGCGTACTAAGTTTGACCGTGAGAATACAAAAACAATTCAAGTTGCCTAGTCAACGCGCTCGTTTAACTAGTCCAGACAAATCTAGTTGACGTTTAACGTGAACTAGGCATCCGAACGTCCCCATTTTGTACATATATTTCGCCTTTCAAAATAAGAAACTTGTTAAAAATATGCCGGTTGGAATAATTCCTACCAATTTGCATTCTATTTCATGCCAAACCGATTTATAACTATTCAATGTTCTTTATGTAACTTCATCCTTGTCGGAACGATAGCATTAATAATCCTACTATTCCCAGGTAATATTCCGCGACCCATTCACTTTGCAAATCTGACAGACAGTCATTAGAATTGTAGTAGTTAACTGTCACTTTAGTTTGAATTATTGCCTAGGTCAATCTACACGTCGTTGGCTAGTTGGCATTCAAACAAATTTTTTCCTAAATGACCATCAAAAACAGTTCAAATCGCAATTAGCGTGCTATTCACTATTCACATTTGTTTGCCGTCTACTATTACCCTATACCCAAAGTGCCTACCTCCCGTCATACCACTTGTACCATTTAATGTACTACGTAATTAAATTTGAAGACAAAAACTCCAGTATAAAATCAAAATCAGAGCAGCAACTGGTTACACTCACAATAAACCCCCGAGTTCTGCAAATCATGCTCAAGAAAGCTTTTTGCATGTCTCGCTGCAAAAGTCAACAATTCACTGCCACACACAGATTTCTCATCAACCTATCGTAAATTTGTACATAAATACCGACACCGACGACTGTTAAAAACCACTTCATTGAGAAAATACAGCACAGATTTGTTTTGAAAGTCCTACTCTAAGCTTCAATCGGCGAAGGCCTCCTCTTAACATACGCTACCCAGCTACCAGTACCACCTACCACTACCACAGTACCACCTCCACTTCGCCTTAGTGGGAAAAAAGCCTTCAATTGTTTTTCGAAAAGCTCCTCACGAAGCTACATATTCAACAGTACATTCTATCTGATTCTGAGATTTGCCAGTTACCAAACTAGATTCGTGACGTTAAGGTCGTTTGTCTTCCCCGCATAATACACGTGTATTAGCTCTTCAATTTGAGAAACCCAGTGCTGCGATATAAAGTTTAAATCGAGTTTTGAATAATTGTTGGAAACAACAATGAATCGGCAACTATCTGAATTGAGTGCAAGTGAGCTGAACGAAGCAATTGACGATACCAACTTTCCACAAGCGCACAGTGTGTCCCGCGGCCGAAACAACAGCATTTGCTCGACTGGCAGTGCAACAGGATCAACTGGCATTGATAACACACGGAGGATGTCAAACGGTAGTGCCATGCCCGTGGCCGTGGCCCAGGACCCCGAAGAGGCCACGGAAACGCCAGCCGAGGAGAAATCGGCCCCCAATGGCACAACTAATGGGGCATTGAAACGAGAGCGCCCCAAATTGATGCTCAAGATGAACGGAATCAGCAGGCAAGCCAGCGAAAGTGAACCCACCCTAATGACACCAAAGACCCCCAAAACCCCACGGACATCAACGACTCCAGGTATACACAGAGTAAAAAGCGAGCTTTCCGCTTGCCTTAAAACTGTATAGAACTATGTGCATAGAGTAGAACGATTAACTAATTTAATCTTTATCAAGTGCTCCTTACGTTAATTCATAGTTTGCAATACCTATTCAAAATCAAAACTAAAGTAAAGTGAATTTTAAGTGAATGTACCAAGTTGTAATAGAACCTGTTGTGCTTGTTTTGTATTTGAATTTTATTCTTTTATGTGCTAGTTGTATATACTCGAATAAATTCGGCAAAGCACAAGAAACACATTCAATACAAAAAAAAACAAAATTAATCAATGCGGGGTAGTGACATGTCGTTGGAGAGATAACCTCTTTACTCATGTGTCATAAAATTGATTTTAATGTTAAAGTTAATGACGGATTTTATTGTATTTACGATCATCGTCTTGCAAATGATTTATCTCGATACATTCGTGTGTATATCAATTAAATCAAATTTAAATGACTACACAAACGGGTTGTAGTGTGTTTTTTTCCAAGTCCAGCAGTAATTGTGAAGTTCAATCTTATCACCAGAGCAAACAAAACTTAGTGCTTTGGTTTTTCTTCTACCACAGAAACTGGTATTGCTCTAAAACCAGAATTATAAATTATAATCTCTAAGAGTTGGGTTATTTTTAAAGTTAGGATGTCAATTAGAGTGCTAGCATCGCAACTGCAATTGTTGAGAGCTGCGACGATGACGTGGGCGCTAGTGCGGCTCGGTCATGTGTTTACTAGGATTTGAATTAAATTTGTTAACAAAAGTCCATGACCATGTTAAAATTATGTTAATAATCGTTTGTTAGCCGATAGACGATATGCATAATGCATGCGTGGCGATGGCGACGAGTGTTGCCATAAGGATTGGTTTTTTCGTCGTATCTTGGCGTACCACGCCTGTTTCCCATTAAATTGATTAGATGCTAAACTATTTTCTCCTTAACTTAAGTGGTAACTTTTCACCCTTTCAAAACCCTCAATTCTTTTGTGGTCCCCTTTTCACCCTTTCAAACCTCTCATTTCTTTTGTGGTCACCCTTATTTGGCTTGATATTCAAAGAGCGTTGTTATGTTGTGTAGCTTTCTGCAATCTGAAGAGGGCAGCTGTATGTATTCGATTTATTTGAGAGGCATCTACGGGCAAGGTTTTAGTTATGAGCTTGGTTCACGTGCTATCGCCTTAAGAAAACTTATGATTTTTTTTTAGAGACTGTGTCTTTTTGCACACCCGTTTTAAGGAAATTCCGTGCTACTATGAACTCAGTGTTTATAGTAGATTTATAATTTTAAAGACGTTACGTAAGTTGATGAAACTCGCAGTTAACGTCTGTGGATTTGAAGCCGATATATCTAGTCAAGAAAATGCTGCCGGCAGTAAACATTTCGAAAAGCCAAATTCAAAATAAACAGAGTGCCCGCTGCACAGTTCTGAGACGTCCAAAAAAAGGTTGGGTGAGAGAAAAAGTTATCATTTCTGAACGCTGACCGCGAGAATACAAAAAAAATTCGAGTTGCCCAGTCAACGCGTTCGGATTCCTAGACCCGACAAATCAAGTTGACGTTTTATATAAACTAGGTATCCGAACGTCCCCAATGTATGTTTCACACCCGAGTCCAATTGACTGTTTTGACTGTTACGTTATGGAGAGAACTTTCTGAGGCATTTAAATGATAAATACTGTCAGAAAAATACAGCATATCTTTTATTGTTGTACCATGCCTTCGACTCACTTCGGCCAAGTACTATTATCGTTTTGCGCACAGCAAATTGAGCGTATGACATGTAAGCGGAAAAAACTTAGATGAGCTAAAAGCTGGTGTTAATATAAAGCTGTCTTCTTAAGAAGCAGTGTGATAAGGACTTATTATTATTTTTTTGTAAAATTAGTGCTGTCAGTTGAACAGAAGTTGTTGACAGTAGGTGTTTTTTGAGCTCAGATCTCAGCAAAGTAAAGTTGGATTTGCAGCATTTTGTTGTAATTGAGTAGTAGTCCTACTTTACTTTGCATTGCTGAAATCGAAGCTCAAAAAACAGTCCTAGTGTACCACTGCATCAGATGGTTGTGAAAGGTTATGAGCATAGTACAAATTTTTCATTGCGAAATGTCAAAATGAAATGATTAAAAACAAAACGCAAAGTTCACAATTTGTTTCTATTAATTAGTTTATGTACACGCAACTGCTTAGTTCTCCCATTCCTCTTTTATTTAGCCAAAATAAGAAAGCAATTGAATAACAGACCGATTTTTAATATTGAGTTTGCATAAAATAAAAATTGTAATAAAATTTGAGCTCATAGTCACCCTTCACAAATATCTCTACGAAAGTCTCCACTTCGATTTCGATGCACTTATTGGGATAAATGTTTTTTGCTGACTACTTTAAATCTTTTTTTTCTACCATACCTAATACCAATCACCATATAAATTTGTACTAGATTTAAAATGAAAACATTGTTCTAAAATGCTTATTTCTTTCTATTTGAAGGACATGAAAAATGTACATTTCACCACGATTTGGAATTCGATCACAAACCACCGACCCGCGAAGCTTTATTGCCCGACATGGCGCGATCATATCGCCTCTTACTTGGTGGTCTCGGAGAAGATCCCGATCGCCAAGGACTGTTAAAAACTCCGGAACGTGCAGCTAAAGCCATGTTGTTCTTCACAAAAGGATACGACCAGTCACTGGAGGGTAAGCTATTTATTTCTTAACCTATGATATATATATAAATGACAATAAACTTATTTAGAAAATGATTTTTGACATTGACATTTCGGGTTACAATTATTTTGTGCAATCACACAATATCAATAGCAGGTGCAGAATTTACATGTGGCCTTGCGGTTATAAAGCATATCTATTTTCATCTCGCTGCACAGTGAATTCTGCACATGTGCCTTGGACCAGAAGGAAAAATTGTAGTTTTTATTGAGCTCAGAGGAGAATTACTACACAAAACGACTAGATCGGCGACAGTGAATTTGACGCGGAACTATTGAGCGCGTTCGGGAGTACTAATCAACCCTCATCGTTGTTAACTGAATGACCAACAGCAATAACAGTGACAGTTCGAAAAATTAACGAAACAACATTTACGAAGAGTGTGTTACTGTCGAAGTGTAGAACCAGCCATGCAATGACATAGATACGTGTCGCTGAATTTTAACTCTGACAAAGACGAAATGTGTCCCAAAATCCAAAAAGTAACTAAATAGGCAATCGCTGTTCATTTTGTTTAAATAGGTAAACTTGGAATGTTCAATGTCCAGTCCTCAAATCTTACTCTCATATAACTTAAGTTTATTATCAAGACCTCGGTCTTTTGATTTATTTTTTAAAAGTCTTTGAAATGAATCCAAATAATCGCTATTACTATCTCTTTCAGATATTCTCAATGGTGCCGTCTTTGACGAGGACCACGATGAAATGGTGGTAGTCAAGGATATTGAAATGTTTTCAATGTGCGAACATCACCTGGTTCCATTTTATGGTAAAGTTTCAATTGGATACTTACCCTGTAACAAAATTCTCGGTCTTAGCAAGCTGGCAAGGTAAACAAATATATTCACCAATTATTGTAAGATATTAATTATTTGTGTCTTTTTACATAACAGAATTGTGGAAATCTTTTCGAGGCGTCTACAAGTACAAGAGAGATTAACTAAACAGATTGCGGTTGCAGTAACTCAAGCCGTGCAGCCAGCTGGTGTGGCTGTTGTCGTGGAGGGAGTGTAAGTAAAATGATTTATTTCTTTAATGTTTGTTCGGATAGTGGCAAGAATTCCCAAGAAGAAATTTGAAAAGCCAACAAGCAGTGAAACTACTTAGTAAAAGCACTTATATAAGTTATCTGGATGAGTCCAATGTTGGGCGCCACTATTATTTTATTATAGCAAGAACCAACATCTTAAAATCTTCTCTGCTTTCTGTTAAAATATCTTGGATGTACTTTAAGTTAATCAACCATCTTATCCTTATTTTCAGACACATGTGTATGGTGATGCGGGGAGTACAGAAAATCAACAGCAAAACAGTAACCTCAACCATGTTGGGAGTGTTTCGTGACGATCCAAAGACACGTGAAGAATTTCTTAACCTAGTTAACAGTAAATAACTTCGAAGAATACAAACCGGACAATAATTACATAGCATTTAACTTAAATACATAAAATAGACAAATTTGATAAAAAAAAAAAAACGGGGAAAGATGGTTACAACAAATTGCAACCAAAATGTAACAGATACACCGAGAGAGTACTTATATATTTTTGAGGAAAAAAATACCATACACTATTATACAATATGTGAATTAAGTCAAATAACAATAATAACAAAAAATAATGTGTCCACTTCTTGCAAGATAAGTCATACGAATAGTATAATTCTTGTTAATAATGTTAATAGTATTTTGTCAAATCCTAAATCGCTTACAGGGTTTTTTTTTGTATAATTTAAAATAAATGTTATATAGGTAATATAATGTAAAAAAATATGGTTACGGGTAAATTTAATCAATATTTTTGTTAAAAAAAATGCCTCTTGCAAACACAAGACCAAACGAATACTAAAAGGGATCAAGAACGTTTAGGGAATTTACAAATGAAACGTTTTACTTACAAAATGTTTTGAAGAAATCAGATTTGTTTACATTAACATAAGATGTTATTACTATTGATATATACACTAAAGAACTTATCGAATATAAAAAGTATGTCTTATGCGTTTTAATGATTTTTATATATTTTTGTTGCCAATGTTGAAAATGTTTAATAAATACAAAATTTAAGGAATGTTTTCCTTGCTAAATATCATTTGTTTGCTTTTTGATGATATCTTCATGTATGTAGGTACTTTTACGACGGAACTTACACTATCTACGATCGAGAATGTCTTCATGTTACTTTGGCAGGTTGATTTCCGAAATTAGCATCAGTTGCACACGTCCCTCTAAAATCATGTGCAAGAAAAAAAATCTGCATTCGTAAATGTTTGTTTTTCGAATTGAAGCATCCGCAACACTTTTTTCCAATATGACAGTTAACAGCTAAGTTCTGCTTTCCTTTGCCATGTAATAGTAAACTCACGATGCACACCTCTAGTTGTCTGTACCTCCACCCGTTTGAGGACTGTGGTTGCAAATCGACAGCCAAATAAGTAGCTATATTGGTAATAGAGAACCAGTCAGCGGACATTTTTTGAGGTATGAAAAATCGAATCTAGTTTCGAAAATTTCCTTTTGCTAGAATAAATTTAAGGATGGACTTACGGCAGTGCTATGTTTTATCGCTAGTGATTTATTGAATGATACTCTTTTTCGCATACATATTTGCAGAAGACGTCGGCAATTAACTTCTTTTTTTTTATTTGTAAATTAATGCCGCATTTACGCGGTCACACATTCCTAACACGGAAGATATAAGGGATGCTAAATACTAAATAGCCGTGTGACTGAAAGGGACGGCATTACCTAACACGCAAAAAACGTGGCACGTTTTTGGTCGGCCATCTTGTTTACGTGTTAGGAATTATGGGAGAGCTATGCATGGCGATGGCTTACGAAATTTCGCTTTCCTATAAAACAAAATGGCTTCCGGAAGTGATGAATGGACAATTATTTTATTATTTCGTATAACTGATTTATGTATTGTTGGTTTAATTTACTGAAACTAATTACCACTCTTATTTCACAAGTTTTAAATCAGAAATAGAAATGTTTTCAAGTGATTGTAGAGATGTTGTTCGCCGGAAATTGTGTTTATTTCCGTTTTACGTATCTATAATTATGGGTAGAACATCCATGACACTTTAGGCGTCTGATTTGTGATCTCATTCATTATTAGCATTGACTGCGGACAAACGGATCTCTCTGTCCCATATCGCGCAAAAATGCGCGTGCATGATGGTGTAAATGCAACATAAGCCATGCGTTCGTTGAATAGTTTTAAAAATAACTTAAAATTGTATAGTCTACAAGTTTATGTGGTATTTACAAAAATAAAGTCCATCGGAGATCCCAAATTCTGTCGAAATGCGAAACTTCAAACTACCCATTCACCACAAATAAAGCTAATATTACTCCATTGCAAAATTTAAAGCAATAAGTGATGCTAACATCTGATAGCGAATTATATTCCTAAAACGCAGTGTATAATTAGACTCTGTGTTTTGTTTACATATTCTCGGTTTGACGTTTAGTTACTATGCGAAATTATCACATTTCAATATTATGGTCAACGAATGAATTTTGATTAATGTCTTGCACATATCGGTCGAAAAGTGATATGTACGTGATAATAAGGATTTTTTCTAGAAACCATTCGCATTCATGCTATAATTTCAATTTCATAGCTTTTAATAATTGAAGCCGCTTGGCTTTGCTGAACGGCAGCTTTTTGGTGAATCTAGCATAGCTTGTTCGGCTGTGTTGGAAATAGCATTTCTGGAAAGTGGAAGTTGGTGGAATGTCTCCAAATTCTTTATAATATAACTTTCTCTCTCCTATCCTCGTACCGGTAAACGAACCTATTCTCTTTGTCTCCTTCTATGCACTGGCTATGTAAAATGGCGCTATTGCCATCGAGCACGTAACCAGATTCTGCGCATTTCCAAATTTATTGGAAAACCCAGCGATTCGGTATTCGGTCACGTTCTATGCGCTTCATTTTCGTATCATAGGAGGTTTACATATATTCATATATGGATATTATCTCCTTTACTTGGGATTGCGATTTAAGTTTTAGAACTATAAGCAATATTTTTGCTTTGTTCTCATTTGTTTAATCAGTTTTAGTACGGAAAGTATTAAGTGCATTACGAATTTAAAGGACAACAAAAAAAAAACGAAAGAAAAAAAAACAAACGGAAGAAGAAAAGCAAATTACGCGTGTATGTTGTATCCCGACCGATCGAGATTTTTTTTTTATCAAATCCAAACGTGAAGAATTCTGTACCCATCTGGCTTTTAGAAATAAATAACCGCAATGGATGTTTCTAAGCTAGAAAAGATGAAAGTAGCCGAGCTACGAAATGAATTACAAGCGCGTGGCTTGGACATCAAAGGCGTAAAAGCAATTCTAATCGAACGGTTAAAAGCCGCCATTGATGCTAAAACGCCAGTCATAGGTAAGTGAAAATATTTATGTACTTTTTATTCTTACGATAGTACACAATTTATTCGTGTGTTTTTATTTTCATCCGTCCAATAGAATCTGATTAAGATAAAAATGGTAGAAGATTGATAAAGATTTACATAATTTAGTTCATAAAACAAGAAATTTTATGGAAAATGTGGTAATGACGTCATATTTATTAATTTTATTCTTGGATGTAAACTGCATCTGGTTTTGAAAATGTGTTCTCTGAATGTACATACCTACCTACATATCCGTTTGTTAGTAATTGGCTACGAAATGTGTGCGCGTACATTCAATTGAATTGTTGTTTGAAATCAAGAATTGCATTTTGGCGGGCTAGTTTTTCTGCAGTAGAAAGAAATCTAAAAGTGGTACATAATGGAAAATTCCTCTTTCGATATCTGAACTCTGAAGTGAAGCATAATTTAATACACAACTATTTGCATTCAAAATTGTATTTTTGTTTTTTGATACATCTACGGTTTTGGGTAGATCTGCATGGATTTGTGAAAAACTTACTTCAAGATTTCTGCTTACCTTTGACGATCCCCAATTGGTAATATCCGCGATTAAGACGCTGCTCAGAGCTGCGATTATCTTTGACGGTATTGGGGATACTTTTCTGGCATGCAGTGAGTGCTCGAAGGAATAGTTCATCAAACTCCAGTTTTAAAACAGAATTCCAAGTTTTAGTCAGTTAGAATTTGCTCACACTAGCAAATCTTCAGCCCCCCTTTTACTGGCATATTATTCAGGCAAGCATGCAAGTTAGGTTGTGTGTATGGACAGCAAAACCAAGCACATTTTCGTCAAAAGCCTAGTACTCTTAAGTCGACTAGATTGGTCTGGACCACAGATACGAAATGCCAACTTTGCACCCAACAAACGGAATGCAATTGAGATCGTTCATATTCAGATTTCTTATTAAGTAAATGTGACAGCATTTGTCTTTCTTTGGGTTGTTCTAGAATCTAGATTGATCCATTTTTGAATTGAAATTGACTTGGAGGTAGCCAACTGCCAACCAAACTACTCAAGAAAATCCTGCCTGACAACTCAGTTAAGAGCACCCATCCAAGTGCTCGTTGTAAATTTAATTAACAAAAATTTGTTGACAGCGGATCTTTGCATTACCAAACAACTGTACGGAGTTGTGTAACTTTGCGTTAGTAATATAATGCAACCGTATTTAGATTTGATTGGCCCTGTGAATAAACATCGTGGGACGGTAAAGCTCAAGCTACTATAAAATAAAATCAAAAGAAAAGTTGATTTAAAATCAAATTAAAATTGTTGTCTTCTCTCCAACCAAAAGCCATAGTAATTAACGTTCCACTACCATAACTGCTCTAGATAGATTGCCACCCCTTTTTCCTGTTGACATCTTTGGGAAATAAGCAGACAAAAGACTCAGAAAATCTCAAAAATGGAACAAACCCAAGACCCAAGTCTCCCGTTTCGTGGTTAAAAATGTTCAAAGTCAACAGCGACACTTACAATAAAGTATTCAGTTGGTTGGTTGGTTGGAAATCTGTTAATTGTTATTATTTTTAAATCAAGTATAGCAATACTAGTTTTTGAAAAATGCGAAAATGCTGTTTGAAGATTTTGATTGTCCTGTCATTTAGGCGAACGTAAATAGTTAAATTAAACTAAATAAAATAATACAATACAATAAGAACTGCATTTTTTAGTATTCAACTCATTATTGAACCAGTTTACTTTTATGGCAAATGTTCAATCTTAAGATTGGCCTATTTTCATTGCAACAGGCTTCGATTTTCATGTTCGACATGATGGGCTTTCTCTGGATGTTTGTCAGTCATAAAAATGAAATGCACTAGGGTTAACTTCAAGTGACGAAACCAAAGTTCATCAAATGAAATAAAATTTGGACACATCGTCAATTTTAAAATATCTGCGGCAAAAAGGAAGAACAGCAGAGGTTGGCTGTTCTAAGTCATATTTTTTCCATTCAAATATCTCTTACGGTTGCTGTGTTATGGATCAGGGTAAAAAAAAAACATAAGTCGTCTACCCACATCTGAAGTCAAACATTTAACCTGCCTCCTGAAAAGTGGCTAAAATTAATTATGCTCTTTTTCCTTCTTGCCACATGGTTTGGCACATGTTTGAATAAATTAGCAAATCATTCCGTTAATGGAACATAGAATGAAATTACTTCTTTTTGCATTTGGTTAGTGCGTTAAAAGCCACATGCTTTTAAATTTGAATTTGAGCTTTTAAAATTCCATTCATTTATGTTCGTATTAATTACAACGGCCAAATATATATTTTTTTCTATTTTCAACAGACTCGTCGTCGTAAAACCTGTTCACAGACTCCAAAGCTTCGGAAATGTCAAATGTAGGTGAAAATCTCGCTAATAAACAGAGACTCGCAAAAGTGTTCTGAATCTGAGAAAAGGTGTTTTCCTTGCGCCCAATGGAACACAGAAATGGACATTAGATGATTTGTTCCCCATGGAAATCGACATTAAGTTGGTCTTGGCAGATTTTATGGTTACATCTTTTCGGCTAGAAGATGCTTTTACTGTTTAAATAAAATTGATATGAAATCAACTGCGCATGTTCGAATTTTTAACTTTCGTTTAAATATAACGATAGATAATGCGCCGTACTAATAACAAATTTTAGTCTCGACTATAAATTTACGGAAGCTCACAATTGCGAAATTTGTATGGAAAATTTAGCCACTGTGAACTACTAAAATTTAGAGTCGAAGCTAAAAATGGTTATTGGTAAGGCTCAATGTTTTACTGTTTCTAATGCTCGTAAACCCGACAACACGTCAATGGCTGGTAACAGTGCGAAAAGCTTGAAATGACAGGTTAAGAAAAGACTCCGTTGGCGCTGCTGATGTTAGATGGTTTATTGTCAACTGCAAAGTTTGCGTTGGCGCTGTTGGTGGTAAAAGGAAATGTGAAACGACTCCTCACATCAGGGGGGGGCAAGAGCCGCTCAACAAATTTATTTTACGCGACAGGTCTTAACGACTGTGAATTTCACAAAATGCAGGGAAATTCAGAATCAAAAAGGGAGTTATAGGAATCTATTGACTGGCGGTACTTTGTGTGTACTTTTGAAAAGTGATGCCAGCTGTCAAGTGTACTGACATGTAATCTGGTTTTGAGAATAATTAACTCGTTGAGTTCGTTCAACATGCTTTTGAAAAACAACAGAAAACGTGCTGTAGAATATAACCATTTGCCTGACTTGTTGTGGAAAGTTTGTCTTCTGTTCGCAACAGCCTTAACAAGTGTTCGTCTCTTAAAGATCTATCAAGTTATCGCCGTACCTTTTTAACATACACATGAAGATAATTGCAAATAATTCGCGTGTGAACCATATTTTGCTACCAGTGCAAACAAAATATTTACGCTCTTATTTTTTACAAAAATTTTCAAATTGAAAAAAAAAATACCAAAACAAAATTTCAATGGGCTTTTCTGTCGTCAATACACCCGTTACTACTGTTCCGCAGATGTATGTAAACGCCGTCACTTTGAATAAATGGGAATAGCCAATTAGATCGCTCGTTCTATCGGACCACAGTGACAGGCAGATATATCGACGCTTGCGTCGTTCAGTCAAACGGCCGAGCCCATTAACACTAACACTCCACGCCTACACGGTCAATCGATAGACTTTAGCAAAAACGATTTTCTAGTTGGTAGCAAATAAATTTCGTGTAAACTATTTTAACTGAAAAAAATGCAAAATGCTGCACAATCCGTTTCTGGTATGTACTCATTGTTTAATCTTGAACTGCAACATTTGAGTTAATTTTTATGCATTTTCCATTTCATGATAAAAGTTTAGGGCGGTGCTTTGATTTTTCTCCATTTTGAACTCGATTTTTTTAAACTGTAACATTAAATTATTCTCTGTAAAGTATTTAACCTGAATTTGTTTAATTTTGTGTTTGCAGAAGGAGAAACAAGTGAAATTCCCGAAGTCTATACACCCAGCAGACGAGGGAGGCGAACACGCTCTATGACCCGTTCGCCATCACCGTCGCCAGTGAAAAAATCATCTGAATCACCACTTGAGCCGTTGATTGAAGAGAAACCAGAAGCAGATGCTGGAGACGCTATTGCTGCGGAAAAAATGGAGGAAGAAGAAGGTGATGCTGCATCATCTGCAGGTATTGAGAACGAGGAAGAAGATTCACAGACAAATAATCAACCTGAAGTTGAAGAAACTAACGAAGACGCAGAAGAAGACCAAGAACAAACAAACAAAGAGTCTGAAACGCCAGCTGAGAATGGTGCTGCTCTGGACAAATCAAACGAGAAGATGGAAGTCGATGAGACTCCAACAGAGTCCAAAGACGATGCTGTCAAAGAGGAGGAAAAAATCGTTGAAAAGAAAGACAAACGAATCAGCCGTAAACGCTCTCATTCCAAGTCTAGATCGCGCTCAAAATCGAGATCCAAATCGCGGACGAGAGATCGCAGTCGCAGCAGATCACGTTCCAAGAACTCGCGTTCACGTTCTCCCAAAGGCAAGCGGAGTTCAAGCCCGGCAAAAAACGCTGACGAGTCTACAAACGAAGAAGATGAACCACTTATTGAAGATAAACAGTTTGGTTTGAGTTGGTGTAAGTATTTCTGCACTCATCGCTGAGATTTATGTTGAATGTTTGTATTCTCTTTCTTTCAGTGGATTCCGATTTGCATTTATCAATCGATCCGGTTACTTTCACTTCAGCGAAGCCAATGTCGCATGATGTATATTCGTTAGTTTGGTCCGGTGCCCGCACCAACTACGGACTGCGCGAAGGAAAAGTCTGCTATGAGGTGCGCTTGGCTGAAGAAACCAATGTGAATGAGTTCAAAGATGAACCCTTCATCAGGGGGCTAAGGTGTGGATTCTCTTCGAGCAAGACGGGTCTGTTGTTGGGCGAAGAAGACATCTCCTACGCTTACTGCGAGACTGGAAAGAAAGCTCTCAACGGAGAGTTTGTCGACTATGGCAAACCATTCAAGCTAGACGACGTTATTGGCTGTTACTTGGATCTGGACAGCACCCCATGCACTATACTGTTCACTTTGAATGGTGAGGAACTGGGCACAGCCTTCGAGTTCGACAAATCGGTTCTTGGAGAAGAAGACGCCCTGTTCCCGCACGTGCTCACCAAGGGTTACGAGTTTATAGTGAACTTCGCTGACAGTGAGAACTTGCTTGGCAATGCCGAACGTCCAAAGCGAATGAGGAAGAAGGAGAAGCCTCGCAAGGACAGTTTGAAGGCGGAACCTGAGAGGAACAAGAAGGACAGCACTTCCGAAGATAACTGGCAAGTTGTCGACGAAGCCAAGATGGACGACAACGAGAACGAAGAGGCCGAGGTGAAACCAGATGCTAAAGAAGAAGCCGAAGAAGAGACGGCCATCAAACCAGATGCGCCAGATGCGGAAAAAGAAGAGGACAAGGAAGAAGAAAAACCAGCCGAGGCAGACGCTGAAGCTAAAGAGGAAGATCAGGAAACTGAAAAAACTGCCGATGTGGCTGAAGAAAAAAATGATGGCATAGAAAAGGAAGACAAAGAAGAAGAAGAAAAACCATCCGAAGAGACCACCGAAGGGAACGGACAAAAGCCAGAGGCCGAAAAGAAAAGTCCATCGTCAGCAAAGAAGAACAGGGAATCACGCGACTCCAATCCCGAGTACATTATGGAAGAAGTCGAACCGGAAGTTCGAGAACCAGTCGTTCTCCTGCCCGATTATGAACTGATTGCCCTCACGCCAGAAGATAAATTCATAAACGGCCCCCAGCGACCAGAAAGCCGCAAGGAGTGCGAAGTCTACATCTTGGTAGGCCTTCCAGGCTCCGGAAAGACCCACTGGGCTCTAAACCATATCAAAGAGAACCCAGACAAGCGTTATCACACCATCGGAGTTGACAATCTCATCGCTAAAATGACGGTAATTTCACTTTTCTTTTAGTTTTATTGCTTTTGTTTTATTTCGTGTAGGTACGAATGCAAAGCACAAATGAGATAACCATCGTTAAGATGCAAAACCACCGACCGCTCACATTGACATCAAACCTCAAAGAAACAAACAAAAAAAGAAATGCCAAAGTGAGATGTACCAACATTCTGAGGTTCCAATTTCCAACTGTAAAGTATATCTTAATGTATATTAGAGAGAAGGACATGCCAAACCCAAGCATTAATTTATCAAACAACCCAAATAAATATAGCCCTCTTTTTTTCAGTTGCAATTACTGCATTATATAAGTGATGCATTTTACATGTGTGTTTCATCCCTTTTTTAGATCGATGGCAAACCGCGAAAGCCCCTGCACAAAGGCAATTGGGATAAAGTGTACGAACTATGCATAAATAGTTTACCTTCGCTGGAAGAAATAGCAACGAAAAGGCGTCGCAACTACATTCTTGACCAGGTATGGCATAAATCAATCCAAGGCAACATACTTGTATACAAACTAGAAATGGTTCATTTCAATAATACAAACACATTAGAACGTAAACGGGAGAAAGTACTTTTGTTTTTTTTTTTTTTCTATAACAAGATAACTTGAAAGTGGCAGAAAGAAAGGGGATAATTCAGGAAGCAGTTTTTCTTATTTAACCAAAGAAAAAATACAAATTGGAGGCCTCACAAAAAACGTGTGTGTAAAACAGAAATGCTTTCACACAGAATTCTATTAATTTAATTATCTGTCATTTGTATTAAGAACTTTTTTTTAATACGTAGTGCACTGCAGATGTTTGCGTCGTCGTACAAAGTTAGCGGGTAGGTACGCGATTTCACCAGCAAATTTTCAAATAAAATGCGTTCCGTTCGCGTGTCTCAATTTTCAACAGAGCTTCCTAAGGACTTTGCTTAGAGGAAAATGGGCGTTGAAGAGAAATGTTCAAGTCGTAATGCATTTTTTTTTCCGATTAAGAACAAATATCTATTGTCATGTTCAACATGTTGAATAAAACAGCCGAAAATTCGGCCCACTCGTGCTTTTCCATCAAAGGCATTGATTGATCAAGACGTTACATAAATGTTGGCCCGTTTCTCATAGACACATTCTAAAGCTTTCGACTCATTAACTTAATTTCTTAGGTGGCGCTAGTGACCGAGGTGGGTCTGGGCCTTACCACGCCTCTCCAGTTACAGCGTACTTTGGCTAACCTAGCGTTGGTGTCGATCTACATTTCCTATCGATCTTAGACGACTGATGTGTACTTTTCTCACCAGTTCGATGTAGCTGTACATCCCCCAAATCCCGTCAAAGCAAACGGAACTGAAATTCACTCGAAGAGTTTTACGTTCAAAACCAACATCTTCAGCCTGCTTGGCTAACACCCATGCTTCTGCGACATAAAGCCGGAATGATAAGAGTCTTATAAAGAGCCTCCTTGACTCTATATTCTTGACAAGAATTCAGTTTCTTTTTACGCCAAAGGAAACAGCAATTAGAAGGCCTAATCCTTCTTTCTGAGTTGAATTGAGTTGAGTTATCTCCTTTCTGTTTGCCAGGTCAATAAAGTTTTTTTTATACAATCATTGTCCGGATATGCACACATGTGAATATAAGTGAACTAAATCCAGCTACAACAAACTACAAGAAGGAAGTAAAATGTGTTTGACAAAGAAAAATTGAATTCATATTTTTAGGTATTTTAGGCCAAGTTTTGACTTATTTTTTTGTGTGTAGCGTCCAGTCCAGCTTTCAATGGTAGGGCTGCAAATTGACATGTTTTTAAAGAGTTTAAACTGTGTGACAATCCATAGGCACACCACATTGTACGATTTTTGTGTGTGTCTGTCCATAATAAATATTTCATCCATAAAGTCTGGCAGTAAAGAATATCCGATTGCTGGGATGAGGGCGACTGCTTCTCCAGCAAGTAAATGGAAAGTGGAATCAAACAACAGAAGGAAGACTATTTTAACGAATCTGGTATGACGTTTAATTCGATCGAATGGTGCCAGCCAAACGCAAGTGCCTGTGGAGAGACGAACGATAAATAAAGCGAGTGAGTAAAGAGAGTGAGAGAAAATAGCGCATATAGAATGATCAATTATTTTTGTGTGGCGGCTTAGAATCTTTAAAAACATGTCAAATAGTACAGCCTCCTTGATGTAGTAAGTTAAAAATAAAATACAGTCAACGGTACTAGTAATAATATTTAGTGGTCAGGCTGGATTTCACGAACTCACAATTTCGAAGCTTTCCATACAAATTACCAATTGTGACTTGAGAAATATTCAGTCTAAAGGTTAAAAATCATTTATTAGAAAGGCTCGCTGTCTTATAGGTCCAGACTTCATCCAGATGGCTGCGAATGAATTTCTTTCACAAATTAAGGAAAACAAAAACAGGTAGAGGATAAAGATCTTGGTACTCTCAACTTTTACATTCCATACAAAGTAATGTACGCTGTTGAGGAGGATTGGAAGGGAAAAATGTCAAACGAAAACCTGGACGCCATGATTTAGAATTTTCCGAAAGTGCTGTGGCTAAGAGAATTATTTTCCATAAGCCATATTCATACATCCAGCCTGAGGTGGTAAAACTTAGAAGGCCAAAGGTTTTCAACGGCGTTGTGGCCTAAGTTAGATCGGGAGAAAGTCTCGAGAATTAAGATTGTTTAGCTATAGGAATATTTCTAAGGAAGCACAATATGAGGCTAGGTTTACCAAAAGCGGATATATGCCGGGATGCAAGTATTGTAAGGACATACATGTAGCGGAGAATATTGCCCATCGTCTCTGCGAATGTGCTCGGAATAGAATGATGTTGCTTGTAAAATCTTTTGTTTTTAACACCGAACCACCTTCGAGTGCACCCTTCGTGGTTAAATGTTGAGTAACTCAGTTATTATCCCCCTCTCAACACAACGATCGCTGGCCACTCTCTCTTTAATTTTAAGAGGGTAGTTTCTTTTTATAATAATGAGAGGAGTGAGGACTGAGAAAAGGGATCATATTTCTTGTGCAATATCGCTCAACACTTGCAAGTTATTTCAGCAATTTAGAGGAAGCTAGTTCCCTGAACAAAATTAGACCCAAAAATATTTAAGTTCTGTAGGAAGAATACGTTTTTGGCCGATGAGATTTGGAGATGATAACCATGAAATATAACCTAGCCTATAAGAGCGACAGTCACAATCTATAATAAATGAAAATGAAGTAAACAATCAGTACTTTCATAAAGGAAAACTAATAAATTTTGAAAAGCAAGTAAGGTGATAGACAAGAACACGTAGGCAGTTCCTGGGAACGGACGGGTCACAGTCACTGTGATTTTATAATAAAACTACTTTTGTTTGTAGCTGGATTATTTTTATATCACATGTGTGGATATTCAAACACAATATAACAAGTACGTGTATGTATAATATTATATAGAATAATTAAAAAAAAAGAATCGAAAGAGTGACAAGGTTGTGTGCAATTTTGGGTGGTATAAGAGTTATTTGAGTACAGTAACTAATTTTTGTGTTCAGAGGGGTTCCTCTGTTAATTAAAAACTAATATTTGGTATGAAAGTTGTTTATATTTTCTTAACATTAATTGAAGGGTATAAACATTGAAAGCTCGCCAAATGGAATTGCAAATGGAGAGAGCAAACGTGAATAGCTATTTTCCCTTCCGTTTGCCTTTCTTTTGGCGGTCTTTCTATTTCTATATCCCATAAAGTGCGAATGCGTTTATAAATACTGTCATAAGTGTGTATGTCTATTTGTTTTTTGTTTTGTTTTATATTTATCATTTAAAACCACATACTTACCGAGGTCAGTTTTAGGGCAGGTTCAAGAACAAAACCTAGCTAATTAGTCTGCGTAAGTATGCAACGAAAGGTAGGGCCTTTATTATTTTGTTTATGTAAGATTATAGTTATGTAGAATACGTATTGCTTACACTTGTGATTGTAATAGACATCGACCGTCAAATGGCTTTTTGAATGCCCACTGACAGAGTCCATCGTTTAAGTAAACTCCGTACGTATATTGAATGTGAAGTATCTCAACTTAGCCTATAAGTTAGCTTATCCAAATCGAC
Organism: Cheilosia variabilis; assembly: GCA_951230905.1. NCBI lineage: Eukaryota > Metazoa > Arthropoda > Insecta > Diptera > Syrphidae > Cheilosia > Cheilosia variabilis. The sequence continues at coordinate 17,151,142 of OX579680.1, read as the reverse complement.
CAGCCGTAAATTTACTGATTGATTGCAAAAAATAAAAATAAATAAAATATAAAAATATGGATATGAAATGAAACTGAGCTACGCAGATTAATGCCAAATCATCTGCATATAACATCTGTAATTAAAAAAAATAATGTGGATCGCCTTTTTAAACATGAACAAAACAACAAATCATCAACACTACTATTTTGCCTCTCTCCAATCCAAATCTTATAGACAAATGCGTTCGCATCTGCTCAACGACGTAAAATGAAAGGTTTTGGCGACTTCAAACGCACCGCTGTTGTTTGTATACCGAATGAGGAAGAATTGAAACGGCGCAACCAATTGAAAACAGAGGCAGGAAATGAATATACAATTAGAGAGTCAACACTTAATAATTTAAAAGGTAATTATTATTGAACAAACAAACAAAAAAAGACAAGGTGTAGAGAATTATTTTATGAATTTATTCACATGTAACCAATGTGACTAGAAATATTGTATTTTAAACCTACCAACAACAACAAAAAAAAAATAAAGATGCATATTTGAGTTTTCTTTTTACAGGTACAGGTACTAATAGATCATTTTATATTTTATTATTTGATGTTTTAGGAATATGTTTCTATTCAAAATACTATAAACTGTATTTATTTCATTAATTTTTTTTTCTTCTTCTTCTTTAAATTGTGTACAACATTTATAGAATGTAACATTGTATTGTTGTTCATACGCGCTTTGGTATAAAAACAAGTCTTTCTTTTATTGACGCATGAACAGTTGCGTATTCTGCGTATTTATACGACACTCATTCCCAGTGAGGTGTGGTCCTTGCCCAATGAACTCAAATGGCATTACATTCTGTATTTTGTGTTGGGATTTTCTGGTTATTTTGTTTCTTTAATGACGTTGGAAGTAGGCGGAAATTCACTGGAACCTCCTTCTATTGTATCCCTTTTCTCTAAATTTTGGAAAGCGTTTTTTGCGTTAAACCCAGATAACCTTCTGCATTTATATTCTTACCGCTGTACTAATAAACATTTTTAGTGTCCATGCAAAATGGCGAAATTTTCCATACAAAATTGCATATTGTGACCTAGAAAATATTTAGTGTGAATGTTAAAAACTGTATTATTAGTGGGGCGCTTCATGTTTGGGAAGGCGTTTTAAGCGTTCGCCCGCACTCCAAAGTTGTGCATTCCATCTTCAAATGGCATTTTGATAGATTGTGGTTGTTTGCTAAAATCTGTGGTTACGTCTTTGTTTTTCTACAAACATTTCATGTCGAACTGGTTGCTTTGTCGGTCCATCTTTATCGCTTTCTTCTACTTACGTGAATGGTGGTTGGTCCTTCTATTGTTGTGGAAGGGGCAATATTCTGCTTAAATCTAACCTTTTGATAGTGGTAATATGTAATGTCCTTTTGAGCTTGAGGCAATCGTGAAAGGAGGTCTGTCGAGTATTGGCATTAAGGCCTGTTTGCTAAAATCCAACATAACCAAATTTAACTCCTGACTGCAATTGATTGCATATGATTTAAGTACATACATAATTATATTTAGTGTCCATTCTAGATTTTACGAACTCACAGAGGCGAAATTTTCCATATACAATTACCCATTGTGACCTACAAAATATTTAGTTTGAAGGTTATGTTGGTTGAATGATTATTAGTAATACCCAATGTATTTGAATCTATGCAAGTAGATCCCCAATTCGCGCAGGCCGTGAATATAACCTTTAGTGATATCTATTTCTTTCAGCGGTAAAGTCTGGGGTCGACCACGGTCTACCTACACCCTTGGCCAACTCTGTCCCTAATGTGGTATTCGATTGGGCTTCTTCAGATTCGCTCACAGATTTCAGATTTCGTGTGTCTAATCGTCAGCGGTAGAAATTCTTCCTTTTTATTCACACATTTGCACATCCTTACCAACAAAAAAATCAAACCAATATGTAGTGTATAAGGCAGTGAAAGTGGTTCTTAACTATTTGGCTTCGCCTAGTTATGTATAAGATATTGTTTAGTTTTCGACACTTTTCTAAGCCTTTTCCATTCATTGGTTAAATTTTATGTTAAAACATTTGGAATTTGCGCCCAGGTTGATTTCTAAACATTTGTACCTATATAATTAACAAAATAGAACCACCCGATGCAATCCGTTTCTTTGCAGTTGAACAATTTCACGAAAACGTAAACAAACTCCACTAGTTGTCAAACGCAGCCGTATTGGTAAACCTGAAGCAACTCTGAGAAAAAAAATCTAGATTTGCAAAAGTGCTCTGAAATCGGGAAAAGATTGCATTTTTCGTACCTAACGAACATAAAAAGTGACCTAGACCAGAAAAAGTGCTTTGAGAGTGCTCAATCGAATACCACTAAGCTAGATGCCTCCAGTTACGAATAAACAGCCGTTGTGCCTTGAGCTTTTTGACCAAGTCAGCGTCGCCATATACACCCGAAAATTTTTCGTTGAATCTTACCCTCACTCTTCATCGATGCAAACCGCACCAAATATGACTCGAACAATATTTGGGTTCATTTTAACCAACGAAAGTTGTTGGCACTACAATTTTTTTTTTCTGAGTGATTCTTAGATCGGAACTTTGTCCATTGTAGTGTATTCACATGCAGTCTACGACTGGCTTGGAGTAGCCAGTTAGCAGCTTAAACCTCACAGTGTAGGACCTTCGTGAATATATCTTAAATTGTTCCGGATTGAAGAATGCTTTTGCTTGGCTTGGGACTTGGCTGCAAGGACTCTTAAACTCTGCGGTAGAGTTGGTCGATCCCTTCACCCACTCATTCTGGCATCACTTTTAAACCCGTCCCGACAATACTTAACTACTTGTCGGCGTTTAATTTTTACTTCGAAAAATCTTTCTCGTCATGCCCTATTTTGAAGGAGCGTTTTGCTCCAAAAATACAAGCAGCAACCAAACACTCAACAGGCAAAAAACTGGAACTGTCAGTCGGCCTCCGAAATCTAGCGACTTCGCCTGAGGATCAGAGCATTAGCGCGGTAATTGTCAAAGGGCCTTACTAATCGTCGTTTTTAAGCTTCACACTAAATATTTTATAGGTCACAATGGTTAATTTTTTATGCAAAATTTTGACATTGTGAGTTCAAAAGATGAGTGTCTAAAAATGCATATAGAAATAGAAAGAAAGGTCAAAGAAGGAACTAAAGAAAACGGCATCGGTTGTAGTCATTTCAGTAGGCGACATATGTCTACGGAGAATCAATTTCAGTCCATGAATTTCTCGGATGAGAGAGAGTATAGATTATTAGGCCATACGGTTAACAAGTTTTCCGAGATGTTCGTGCCCCAAGGACGGTTTTTGCGAATCCATAAAAGAGGGGCAGTGGCCTCACATACTTGCCGGACCTTAAAATCGTCGAAAATATACCCGGATGCATACGGCTTAGAACCCACTGGGCCTTTTATTAGTTTCGACTCTAATTCACAGTAGCTATATTTTCCATACAAATTCCATACAATTGTGAGACTAAAATTTGTTATTAGTACGGCGCACTAACTTATTGCAGCCATAAAGAAAGCAGATAGCAAAAAGAATGATATTTCACTCGACTTCATGCAGCAAATTCATAGATATGTTTCAAATAGAATTTTCGGAGTCCGTCTTTCAACAAGGAGGTAGTAGGGATTTTTAATACGTGGGTTTTTTTCTGATTTTTCCCCAACAGAACAGGTAATCTCATTCAAGCGACGTGTAGAAAATGTGAATTTTGTTCAATCAAATAGGTAAAACACAACCGAGTTCCGCAACAGAATGTGCCTTTTGAAAAGATCTTTGTGAATCGCCTATAAGCAAAAGGCTCAAGCTCTAAAAATTGAATTGAATTGTATAAAGAAAATACTAACTATTCCTAACAAATAAATGTGCATTCGAACATTTCCATCGCAAGTTGTCGCAATGTGTCTAAATTCTTCGGTTTTTTCGGGACCCCTCGGTCAGTAATTTGATATGTGGCTTGTCTAAAGGCCCATTCAGACGATCATTTCAGTTTCAGTTTCAGTTGAGCTATCAGTTAAGCATTCAGTTAAACTGATGTTTAAATGCAAAAATTGAAGCGTTTAACTGAAACTGAAACTGAGACTGAAACTGATGGAATTCCCATAAGTTTTCAGTTCAGCTATCAGTTAAAGTGATGTGTAAATACGTTTCAGTTTAGTTGTCATTTCAATTGCAGTTGGCCGTAAATTAAAGATATACGCTTTCACTCATACGTAAATAGTTTGACCAATCACCATGTTCAAACCTCAATTCCCTCATAAAATGAAAGCTGAACTGAATACCGGACTGACGTCTAAATACAATGCCTTTTTTAACTGAACTGACAACTGAACTGATAACTGAACTGATAACTGATCATCTAAATGGGCAAAAATTGAAGCGTTTAACTGCAACTGAAACTGATTGAATTTCCATACCTTGTCAGTTCAGTTATCAGTTAAACTAATATGTAAAAACGTTTCAGTTCAGTTGTCATTTCCATTACACTTGGCGTTGAATCAGCGTCTTCGAGTTCCTGTTTTTGTTTTTTCAATATGTCGAAACGGAGTGATAATTTGGTCGATTTCTTTGAAATTGAACTGATTCCTGGTCGTCTAAATGGGGCGTAATAATGAAATATGGATGCGTTTAGAAAGAGAATGAGACCGATAAACCGCCAAAAACAGGTTTTTACATTACAAAAATGTATTTCGGGTGCGTACGTGGTTCACATTTTGCCCAGGGAGACACAACCAGATGTCTTTGCAACAGGAATGCCTATAGAGCATTGATTGCAAAAAGCAGTCTACTTATATATAAATGAGTAGTGTTCCTCGATAATTCGAACCAAAAGTGAGAGCAGTGACGAAATCAGCCGTCGGTTGAGGTAGAAAGCTGTTATTCCTTTTATAAAATGCATGGTCGCAAGTCTCAGCTGCAATTTAAAAATTGTTGCCCAACCGTCTTAATTTATTGGGACACACAGAAAATACATATGACACAAGGTGTCTGAAACAGTCACATATCCGATTATTGTTTTTATTTTAATCGCATTTTAGTTCGCATGAAGTTGACCAATAGTCGTGCTAGGGACAGATCCTTATTGAGCTTCAGAGTTTATTTCATGCTGTTCTGTTCGGGTTAGCGCCAGTTTCATCCATTGTTCTTGGCCTTTATTTATCTAACACTGAGGCTGTTCATATTCATATTCTCCGGAACGTAAGATACAGTTTTTTGGCGGCAACAATAGTCAGGTGCCAATTGAAATCGTGTTGACTGTATGTTTAAAAATTAGGCATCTTTATTCGATGCGTCAATGTTTGCGGTACCTCTTGATCAGTGTCCTTCTTCTGTCCTTCACATGTCGGCTGCGGTCGTCCTTTGTCTTCTTCCAGTTCCACGGCCAGTAATTTGATAATTAAAATCCACATTTAGGAATAGGACCGGCGGGCTCTCCAATTGACATCATGTTTTTGTGCGCTGTTCGTTTAATCCGCAATAATCTCAATTTCCGCATTGACAATATGTAACATTTCGTGCTCAGTATTCCGGAGTACCTGTTGTACCTTTCACTTTGTTCCCCTTCATTCTGTTACTATGTACTTCGCATTGTCGTTTCTTTTGTGGTCGCTAAAAATTGCACTCTCTCCATGTTGGTGATGACTTTCTTCGTCTACAGATCTTATTGACCTGCATTTTGACAACATGACATGGAGGTCGGATGCGTTGATTTTCCACTTCACCTAAAATCGATCATAGCTAATGATTTCTGGTCAACTTTCCGCGCAATTTCTTTTCATTTTATGCAGGCTGTGTCAGCTAAGTTCCTGTGGTGTTTTTCCTCGTAAGCGATTGGCGTGACGCTAGATCCACAAGTTTTGTAGCGTTTGGTTTTGACAGAGTGTCACATGTTCTTCACCCCAGGTTTCTCGTCATATCGCTTACGGGTAAAAGAAGCTGCGGCGATCTTAGAAACTCGCAGCCCGCATTACATTGTTTGAAACTTTTAGATACATATTATCCGCACTTACTAAATATTTAGCGTACGACAACTCGTTTATAAAACTTCCTTTCTACTAAATACTAGGTGTGCAATACAATGCTATAATTTTACAACCACATTTTCGTAAAATACTTACAGCCAGCTTTACGTTGCCATCACTCGATTTTGCTTGGTTCGACAACATCATTTATACTGACCTGAAGGACGATGAGGTCAAGGATGAAGTGAAACGCTACAACGAAAAGGGCCACAAAGACGCTGAGGCATCACGAGATAAGCGACAACGTCGTGATTACCGCCCCCGAGATGATCGGCGGCGATACGATGACCATCGTCGGGATGACTTTAGAGGCCCCCGCTGGAAGGGCAACAACAATGATCGCCGCGGTGGTTCGGGAAATCGTTGGGGACCGCCTTCGCGTGGATCATCGGCTCCTTGGCGCGAAGATCGCGGCTATGGTGGCGGACGCAACTACGACAATCGCAATAATCGATATGGCAATGGCGGCGGTGGTGGTGGTGGTGGTGGAACTGGTGGCTCAAATTGGGTTAACAACAATCGCAATCGTTACGATGATCGATTTGGACGTTCCGGCGGAAATAGTGGTGGCGGTGGCGGCGGCGGAGGAGGTAATCGGTATGACTCATATAGCAGCGGGTCCAGAGATTATCGAGACCGAGGACGCGATCGTGACGGCGGAGACAGTGGTAACCGGCGCGATAGCAGTTATAGGTCCGGAAATCAGCGGGATTTTCGGTCTGGCCACCGCGACAATCGTACCGAAGATAGTCGCGGTGGCTTTGAGCGCTCGAAGTACACTTCGAACGATGATGGATATGCGTATAGTAAGCCCGGGCCGAATGTGGTAAGATTTCTTAATGATTCAGACAAAAGAACACAAGACACATTGGGGGGTTGCCTTGTTTCAGCACAACAACAGTTCATCGCAGGGTAAATGGGTTCAAATGCAGCCGGGTGGTCAATGGGGCAATCAACCACAACAACAGCAGCAACAACAAATGCAGCAGCAGGATTATTGGGGCTATGACCAGTCGCAAGGTAAGTCAATCACATTCAGCGAGTGGCTTGGTAAAAGAAGATTTTCAATTTTCTTATAGCTGGCTATGGTGCTCAACAGCAGCAACAACAATGGCCTATTAATAGCGCCGACCCCAGACAACAACAACAATGGGCGAATTGGTATCAGGTGGGTTCTTTTTTCAACATCAGACCTCGGTCTAGACCACGAAGAGCTTATTCAACTTAGAGTGGCCGCGTGAAAGGGATCCAATAATGACACGTTCTTCTGTTGTTGTTTCTTTCCATGCTTAAATCGGAATCTACCGTTCTCCTGTTTATGTTTAATTTTTGGTTTTTCTTTGCAGGACAACTCTCAGTCGCAACAACAACAGGGCAACATGATGCAGGCTAATAACAGTCAACCACAGTATTGGTCCCAGTACTCATATCCAACCCAGAGCAACACCACCGGTATGAGTTCTCACTCCAGTGCGGATGGGTCTTCTAAAAAATGAACTTACTATAAGGAAACAAACACATGCACATCATTGTCATCCAAAACTCTTCTATAGAAATGCATTTTCGGTGCAGTTTCAACAATAAAACATACATACCCCCGTTACTCCGTATTCGTTTTTATTTCAATTTTAGTTTGTGCTTTAAAACAAAATAAAACAGACAAACTACAACAATAATATCAAACTGAAGGGCGGCTTTGTCACTATTTTCCATTGAGTGTTACCACGTTATGCAAGCAAATAAGGGACATTGATGCAAAGTACAAGTGTTTCTATTGCAAATACAGAAATGCAATTTAAATTTATGTATTCATATGCAAATAAAATATGTATCAATAAATTGGTTAAGTTAGGAGGTTTTATCCTTAGGAATATCATTATCATCACATTTGGTTTTTTGTTTGTCGTGGAGTTGTGGATTTGTTGTTTTCGAAATTATACCAATAGATTAGTTCAGAGTAGATGCGATAAGTGCATACATTTAGTTTACAACAAAATGTAAAGTTCTATGGAAAAGACAAAATCAAAACACGTACCAAGTTTTCGAGTGCATATATTATATGTTTCATCATTTTTAAAATGTAGATTATTCCTTTGTCCATTAAAACAAATAAAATTATAGTGAACCTACTGGTGGTTGTTTTTATTTTCTTCGTAGTGGTGGATGAGCAATCTTCTCGAATATATATTTCCAGTCATCAGACACTGGATGCATTCAATAATTTCGTAGTCGTATAAATGTTGGAATGTTGTGTGATTACAAACTGCGGTTTCAAAGATTTCAAAGGGACTTATGCATCTTTGTCAATCCCGCTGGTATGTATTGCTTACCTTACGAAAACTAATTGACTTTCAAGTTCTTGCGAGTCATCCTTGACCCTAAACACAACTGGAAGAGTAATATCGAACACCAAGTGCGAAAGGAAAGTATAGCTACTTACGCCTGTAGTAAAACTTTCGGCAAGAAGTTGGGGAAAATGGTTTGTTGGGTGTACGAGTACCCATCCTCGCCTACGGATCTTCACAGATGGTTCTAATGCCTCGAAATTCAGGGGTTGAACCGCGCCATCCGTGAACGAGCTATACAAAAGGCCTTTTTTATTATGCTCAAATGATCTACATAGATCATGGATTTCCATGGTTTACAACAACAGTTGGATCACGTACTGTTGTTGTAAACCGTGAAAATCAATGATCTATATAGATCATGTGGGTAAAATAAAAAACGCCTAAAAACGACTTCAGTCATCTGTTGCTCGTTCGCGGATGACTCGATTCGGCCCCAGAACTGTTTTTTTCAATGAAATCCGTTGGAGCACTTTTGCAACAGCGGCAGACACCAATATTAACATCATGTGTGAGATTTTGTTGGCTGTTGCTACTTTTTTTTTAATTTCTACTGTAGATATGAATGTTTTACTAGGCCAAATAAACACATTTCAATTAAAGTTTGCATTTGCATGCATATTTTCGGATCACATGTCGAAAAATTTGTTTCCAACAACACAACACACATTTCAATCTGACATTTCGCTAGAGTCTGTTGGTGAGTTCAGGGCCATTCTTTAAAAATATGCCGTCGTGTTACCAATCGACCTGGAAGCGCACTTTCTTTTTTAATGAAACATTGAAAGAGCACGAAAAAACGTACGAACAGTGCAAACGTACGTATCGCAATAATTGACTTAGTGTAAGGAGATCTACCCGACTATACAGGAAATGGGTTTCCACTTGGAAACAAAGTAAACGAATTTAACAACTTTTTGCTCAAATATTTATTTTCTTTATTGTTCACTTTCTTTTGCCAACTTGTCCAATTTCAGCTTTTCATTGTGCTCCAGCTGTTCTAGCGTAAGCAACGATATACCCAATTGATCTTCTCTGGTAAATGGCTGCGCCATTTGCTTCAACCACCTCCTGGCTATGTGCATCGCCTCCTCGGTACTTAGGTTACAATAGCTGTCTACCAAATATTCCTGAATCCACTTTGGTAAACGGCTTCTCTTCTCTTGGCGAGAAAAACGCTTATCGGCAAATATCATGATACCATAGTCTGTCTTGCCTCTGAGCACACGCCCCACACACTGAGCTGCATGTCGCATAGCATCGAAAGTAAGAAAATCATTCTCGTTGATTTGGAATTGATCCCTGAGGTATTGCAGGCGGGCTTTTAAGATCTTCGATTGGGTATACACATAGGGAATGCCAAACATAAGCACAGCTCTGCCGTATTGATGATCGAAATCGACGCCTTCTGAGACTTTGCCTCGGGTTACTGCAAGAAGAACGGCCCCACGGCCGCAATCGCAAGCCTAACCAAGCAATTCTGATTAACCACAATGAAAACAAAAAATTCTGTTGCAACTTTACCTTCACATAATTCATAAGAGCGTAGCTTGTCTCTGCGTTGTCCTGCGTTTCAATAAACAGAAGTTTGTACCGCAGCAGGGTGTCAACGATGCCTTGGTCGTACCAAGACGCAACTACCGATTCTAAGTACAGATACGAAGTGAAGAAGCACACAATGCCGTCAGGAACTATTTTTGCAGTCTCCACTAAAAGTTGACCATAGTTCCTTATGACGGCAGTGTCCTCGCGTGTTTCAAACTTTGACGATATCGCTACCTGGTCGTTGCCTTTAGAGACGATCTGCAATGAGAAAATCCGTCTTTTTGAACAATCTGCGAGTTAGGCCTGGGAAAAAATATAACTCACCATTGGCAGGAGGCACGGCCTCGCCAGGGTCATTGTGAAGGAACTCAAAACAACCGGATCGAAGTCCAAGATTTTCGGGTACATGTCCATGGGCGACAGTGTTCCCGAAGTGATGACAACACTTTGAAACCGTGCGAATATGGGAGCCATTGCTATTGAAGAGTCTAAACAGCTGAAATGCAGGATAGGGTTTGCAACCGTTGGACTTTTGTCATCGAATGGTTCGATAATGATTGTGAAACCTTTGGTGTAAGTGGACACGAGGGTGGCAAAATGCGTTATCTGCAAAGATGTGGTTTGAACGGACGAATATAGTGAAAAATAAATTGTTTTCCTACCACAACGAGTCCTCCGTACTCAGTCATGTCTGTGATCTCCAAGGTCCGCATAAGACTTGCTAAACGTTCGGCGCAGAATCTCAACGGTTTGCGCTCTGCGCAGATTTTGGACGCCACATCTTTCAGGAAACTGGCCGGCGACTCTTGCACCACGTTGTGGACACGAAGACGAGTTTTGATGTACTCAACAAAGCGACGCAGGAAGCCGATGAAGTGATCGGCGCTGCGGATATTTCCCGGGACGACCTCTAGACGAACAAAGAAAGACATTTCGATGTCATAATACACAAGGTACGGATGGGTTCGGGTAAGTTTCGATGAAGTAATAAAAGCTATTTAACATATTTAAGCATTGATTAACCTTTTAGTACATCAGCCGGAAGTAGTGGATTGGCCAGCACCATGTCAGTGTCGCGTCTTTCTGTTTCATCCTTTAGTCCCTGAACCATTCGCTGGTATTCTAGGTTCAAACGATTTGTGTCTTCTTCCCGGATGCTAAATTGACTCAGTAAGTATTATTATAGCAGTTACAGGTTATTTAGATTGCCTACTCTTGAACCAATTTCTGCAAGTTGTTGACGGCATTTGTACTTCTGTCCACTATCCTACGGTTAATCTTAACACTCATCGAATCGATGCACACATTATCGATATTGTGAGCTTCATCGAACACAATAACAGATTCTTTAGTCAGTTCTTTTGACACGACTTCGGCGATTTTGGGGTCCAGTAAGTAATGGTAGCTATAAACCACAATGTTTGCGTAAGCAATCTGTAAATGAATCAAATACTATTCTGTTTTGGAAATAACTCAACCTTTACCTACTGCATATCGGGCTGTGAAGTAAGGACACCAGTTCCGTGTCCTGCCGTACTCCTTAAGATCGTCAAGACTGTAAACTCCTTCCGGCAACGTTGACTCCTTCCCTTCGATACTAAATCCCTCATAGTACTGACAAGTCGGTGTGCTCGGATCCAATTCAGCCCTTTCGCGGACATAACTCGCTGTCAGGCCATAGCACATGCTGTCGACAGATTTGCCTTCGTGTTGTTTGCTCACTTCTGGATGGATGCACATATTCTTTCGGGAACTTAGAACTAGCCCTGTGATATTTGGGGGTGATGGAGAGCTCTTGTGATAGTAATTCATTAAGCTCTTTAATTCAGCGACGACTTTTTCGATCTCGGGAACTGTACGTGAACAATAGATAAGTTTGCGTACATTTTCCGGATGCGCAGTCATGTAGGCGACAATTAGCGACAGTAAGGTAGCAGTTTTACCGGTTCCTGAAGGCATTTCGAGGAGGCAGTGTCCCTTAGCGTCCAGGGTGCGCTTAAGCTCCACCATGTATGCATATTGTTCCGGGTAGATGTACTCGTAAGGAAAGTATACCTCGAGTCCTTCAACGCTTAGTCTATTTTCGATAAAGGAATGAAGAAAATATATTTAACAGAAAACAAATATTTATAACTTATAATACTTCATTATGTTCAGGTGGCATAAAAAAACATTCCACGGAAAAGAGATGAAGTCTAAATAGAACGAGGTGGTAGATTGCAATTTAACTCTAACAGAAGCCGGTTAAATTTCTTGTTTTTATAAAACATCAAGAAGCAAAAATTGACATGTCAGACAGCCAGAGAGCAAAATGAGAAGAGTATTCGAGTTCGAATTCAGGCAATTTACTCAATCTGAGCACCTTAGCAGTGCTCCCACTTATAAGCCATTAGACGTCGTTTTCGATGGCTTTTTAGATTTCTGCTGCCAAATCGAACACTTCGAACGCATTTCGATTTTTTCTCAAAAAAATTGATCTTTTTGCCAAATCGAAGGCGACATAAAATTAACAACTTTTTAGCAACCAATCAACTATCAAGAAAAAAGGAATAGTTAAAACGTTATTTATAAAGAGCATTGATTTCCATGGTTTACTATTATAGTACGAGATCGATTAACTATTTCTTTAGCAGAAACTAATCGAACTCCTTTTGATTTTGCTGAAGGAGAATCGTATTTTTTTTAAATGGAGGATAAAAGCAAATTGATTTCGTTTGTTTTTAAAAGTAATTGATAAATTAGCTTATTAGTCAACGTGGATGACAGTTTTCTTACTGCTTGCGAGGATGTGAACGTGTAGGTAACTACATACACTCTTCTTGACAATTTATAGATTCACGCTTGGAATCTATGCACAGGACAAGTGCATTGACAGCAGAAGTTCATGTTGACACCTTTCAGAGAAAAGGACCAAGGGGACTGTGATTACAGGAAATTAAATGTCGCCATGATAAGAGGAATTGTGGCCCATTGCAACCGTCCAATTTAACTTAAGGACATTTTCGTACATGTTCAAGTCTTTGCCAAGGGTTTTCTCACTGTAATGTCTAATTAGACCTGAAGCACATTTTAATAGTATGCAGTAGGGTTGATACGGAGCTTCGACTCCGAATCCGATATGTCGGAACCTCCGGTTTAAATTACACCTCCGAATCCGGCTTCGGTTCCGATATAATCACATCGGAGGTTTTTTCGTTCAACAAAGCAGCTAAGTTGTTGTTTATAAAATATAATTTACCCATTTTGAAGTTTGACTATTAGTCTGTAATTTTATTAAGTGACAATACAATTTTGTTTTGTATTTTTTTTTTTTTGTTAATTTTCTAATAAAAATTGATTTTTCAAATTTTATATTTTAATAATTAATTTGTGTCTGCGTGCGACCTCCGCCTCCGACTCCGATTCAACTCCGACTCCGCGGAGGTCGGTATGAGGCTTCCGACTCCGACTCCGACTCCGGTAAAACCACCTCCGTAACATCCCTGGTATGCAGATTGCTTTTGAAAGAAGAACATTTGTTAGCCGGGCGTACGAAACTAAATTCAGTTTCTACGCGAGGCTAGCTTTGATTCAAACATAGAAAATTTCAATTAAATAACGTTTTTTTTATGTTTTGTACAAGTTGCCCTCGCATAAGCTGTTTTTTTTTTTCTTCAGTTTCATTAACACTTATGTCATCCAAGCAGCATGTAATGTACCATTCAAATATTTGCAGCAAACTTTTGATTTAAAAAAAAAACTGAATTGTGCTATGCTGAAGGAATATAGCACAATTTTCCAACGTGTGAAACCTTCTATCGGAATGAGTACCTAATGGATTCAGGTCAATATTTCGATTGTGACAGAAAAAAACCATTCTTTCTGTTTTTATTTACTAATGGGAAACACTCAGTTATTGACCCACTGGGAATTTATTCCATACGAAGCCTAAGTTGGCATGTAGTCGTGCAAAGAACAAAAACATCTGCACTGGTACTTATTAAATTCAGTTACAGAAAATAACATTGAAAGGGTAGGCAAAATGTCCTCGTGTTATTAACAGAATGTTTGCAAGCAGTTGGGGATTTAATCGGACACATGCGCCTTGCATTGACACACAAATCGACCAACAAAAAAAAGAAAAAATCCAAAAACTTCCCTTGTTGATGTCATATTATACATACGAGTACCTATGTGACTAACTTTTCAGTAGTTGGTTTTAGTACAATTTCTAATTCCAATAATTTTCGAAGGCGAGTTGTGTTTCAAGTAAGAAATTCTGTGCTAAATAAAAAAAAAACTAAATCTAAAATAAATATTAAGAAATCTTTCCCAAAAATGTTAAGTCTAAGAATTTCAACGCTTTTCCTTAATTTATACAGACATGAATTTCAGAAAGAAAAAAGTAGAATTTTTCCTGTAACGTTTGTGCTCAATAAAGGCTTGGTTTCACTAATTTCGATGAAGAAAATTTCCTCATTTCAATTTTATTTTCATTGAATGCTTTTAACTTCGCAATAACGGAAAAAATATCTGTAAGACTTTCATGAATTGAAATTAATTTGTATTTGCATAGTTTTTTTTTACCAAGGATCAATGGTTTTTTCGAATGATGAAATAATCGAAGTATGTTCCCATGAAAAAGAAGTACGTACATATGTGCTATGTAGTTAGGTACATATATAAATGCTATCACACTGGTTAAACTAAAGGTATTCTAAAATCAATGCAATAAAAGTAAGGGGAGGGGAAAATATTTTTATTGGTGAAGAACGTTGACTTGTTAAGTGAATTTCTGAAGTGGTAACTTTTAAATGTGAATTTATATTTGTGTAAATGTGTATGCGATAAATGGAAGGGATGGTGATATTTGTTTTAGACATTTAAATAAATCATTTTCTAGTGGGTAGATATTTATTTTCCGAGTTTGAGATGAAAATCGAGTACAAAGCAATAAGCCGACTTTCGTCTGCTTAAATTTATTTCTTGTAACCTTAGAAGCTGTTCGCAGCTAAAGGATAAACAAAATACACATAAATATATGTGCCCGCAACACAAGCGTATAGGACAGAAATTGTACCTATAAACAAAGGAATGAAAAGACGTAGTTCGATACTAAGTATCATTTTTCCATTTATAGAGTCCTTTGTGGTATTGCCGTATTGGAAATCCGAAACAACAACAACAACAGTATTAATTTGAACCTTCCAATGTCACCCCACTTACGGTAGCTACACGTATATAGTAAGCTTCAATTATTCTTGTTAATTAAACAGTAGGTGACGCTATAGTTGAGTTGTGAAAGGTATAACATTATCTGCGGTCGTCATTTACCATTATTATTAAGCGAAACAAACTGTGTACCTACTTTATTTAATTGTAATTATTAATAACAAAACAAAAATTCTCTATACATATATGTATATTGATTTCCCAAACTTTGAAATTTTGTCATTGTGTCAATTTTGCGTTGATGCTGAAAAGGAAAGCTTATCAAACACCAGTCTCTGAAGTATTTAATATTCCTTAACGGCCATATTAAACATTCACTTTAATCCGGGTTAAAGTTTATACCCGGTTTTAGTGGGTTTAACCCAAAAATCAAGCCCAAGTCCATAATATTCAGTCTAGAAACCGGAACATAAATCTAGTTTTTCAAACTTGACAGCGGTTAATCCGATTGAATTTAAACTGTACTCGGGAGACCAGTATAATTAAACTCGGGTTAAAACTCAATTTTATAATCGCTCGCAGGGCGCACAAAATAAAAAAATTGGAACGGAAAATAAAAAAAATAGAAAGTACCTAGCTAAAAATGGACTTCGTTCGTGAAAAAGCATACAACCTTACCAATAAACATTTCTGGTTTAATTCAAAATAGCTATATTTTCCATACAAATTTTGAATTGCGAGCTTTAGCAAATTTAAAGTCGAAACTAAAATTTGTTGTTAGTATGGGGAATAGTGCCTCCATTGTAATTTCTTTCATGCTCAAGAAGCGTGCCACTGCTATTTTATATCTACCTTGACATACGAGTACGAAGTGTGTTCGTTTACACTATAAACAATATTACCATTTATTTATTTTTGATTTATATTTAAATTTTTTTTTCAGAAAAATTTTTTTTCGTTATGAAAACCCACATTTTTGCGTAATTAGAAAAAAAAATGGATAGAAACCCAGATATTTATGGCGAAACAATAACTGAACTGCATCCCCACATTCCTTTAAAAGGAAAGAAGTCAGATCTTGGCAGTAACCGCAAAGAGTACGCGAAAATTGATATTGGATCAATGGGCGTCAATTTAAAGGAGCATTTCATGTACGCAAACTAAAAAATTACTTAACTAAAATTCTTAATAAATAAAATTGTCAATCGCAGGTCATCAGACAAATTAAATTATTCGAAAACTTTTCAACTGAAAATTCAACCAAATCGTCCTGCTGAGATTATAAACAGCACAAAAATTGAAGGATTTGATAATGCGACTTCAAAACATATTCCGGGGAATTTAAACTCCGATTTATTATATGCACTGAAAAGTCAGAAATACGAAAATCACAATTTCAAGCATATTAACGATGTTCTAACGGAGAAAGAGCGCGCGAATGATAATGAAAAAGAGACCAATTGCGCCAGTTTAGACGGTATCGAGGAAAAGGATAAAAATAAAGACTTACCCAATGGATGGGAGAAGCATGAAGGTAATTTAGGAATTTATTTTCGTAATCCATTCAGGTTTCTTGATATGAATTTGTTCAGATAACGATGGACCATATTACTGGCACATCAAGTCAGGAACAATTCAAAGAGAACCTCCGATTTTACCCAAGTACTTTAGCGATGAGAAGGAGTGCAACACTCCAATGTTTGAGTATGCTAACCCATCGATTGAAAGCACTGATAATTCTCCTTGCAGTCCTTCTTACGATCCCCGTATTGAATTGAGGGTATGTCAAAAAAGAAGAGATCTTCCACTGGAGAACTGTTTTCTTATGTAAAATTTTTGCAGGAATTTGAAACGTATTCTATGACAAGGAGCCGGACAATACCGTCACTTAATCACGAACAGGGAAAACAAAGCCGAGAGTATATGTAAGTAGGGCACTGGAATCGTTGGGGGTACGGTAAATGACTGTATTTTTGATAACGTCATCCTTTTATTATAGGCGAAGAAGCTATCCGCTCAAGTCCGAATCTAGTAGGGTAGTGCGTTTTACTGTGAGGTCTTTGGGATGGGTGAAAATAGCCGAAGAAGATCTCGTTCCAGAACGGTCGTCGAAAGCAGTGAATAAATGCATAATCGATTTGTCATTAGGACGTAATGACCTGCTGGATGTAGTTGGACGATGGGGCGACGTAAGTGTATCATTATTATATTTTATAGATGGTATTTCTCTCGCTAACACTTTAAACATATTTACGCGCGAGTTTTTTTTTATAACGATCGAGATTCCCCATGATTATAGGTCGTGGGAATTTTACAGACAACAAATAAATAGTTTTCTAGGTGGACTATTAATTCAACAATATGCGATATCAATAATATATTGTTCAATAAACTCTGTTTCATATATACATCGGTCTTAAACATTTAAAAAGCTTCTTCAATTGGTTTTCTTTGCAATTTATTTCTTAAATCATTCCGATCATTAAGCTAAACGGATTATTTGTTAAAAACAATATAAACTCCTGTGCAATTAATTAGGGAAAAAACATGTACATGGACTTGGAGGACGGATCACTAAAGCTCATCGAGACGGAGAATTTAACTGTACTAAACTCCCAACCGATTCACACGATACGTGTTTGGGGTGTAGGACGTGACAATGGAAGGTATATAAATGAATCTTATCTAGTCCCTCTTTGTTTCTAATCAGAATGTCATTTTCATGCATCAATAATAATCAGAGAAAGGTAAGAATATGGTGTGCTTGCATATACATAGATGTGTGACATTGTGTGACATTTAAAATAAAATAAAAACCCAAACCGATATCATAAATGTCGTTTTCGATTTGGCAAAAAAATCAATTTTTTCGAGAAAATCTCAATTTTTTCCCAGATTTCACACATACTTTCACTAATGCCAATGTGAATGACACACAGCTGGCGGTTACGAATTGTTTATCGCTGGAAGGATTGTTTTTTTTTAACTGAATTATTATTTTTTCCGTATGGAAACGATTTTTTATATTAAATTATTTCGAAATGCGTTATTATAATTTATAAATGTGTAAAAATCAATTGAAATGGATTTCCAGTGCAAGTAAAAAAAAAAATATTTTTTGCAGACATCTAAAATCTCAGATCAAAATCTGAAAAGCCAAATCGAAAACGACATAAGTACAAATAGACCGTCAGCTCTTACAACTTAAGAGAATTTGTCCGCAACCAGTTTTCCGTGTTACTATGTGGCAAAGTGCCATTTTAAAGTAGATTATCCGCACGCATACACCCTCCTATGTGCGGAACCTGACAGTTCGTTCGATTTTTTTCTTTTATTTTATCGAGTGTTGTTATTTCGTGGGATCTATCCCTTTTTGTGGGAATTGCGATGTCCGAAAAGCCTTCCGTGGGATAAATGGATAAAGCACCAAATCGTGTGAATTTCAGAAATCTGACAAAAAACATTCAAACTATGAATTTTTGGTGAAATTCTATCACACACTTGTATTTCAACATGATAATAAACACACTGAATGTCCATAAAAACAGCTCATGTAAATCGACTTTTATCAAAATTTTCTAGTACCAAAAAATAATCATAGCAGTGTTACAAACTGCGGTTTTAATACTTAAGGTAATTTTCTTTCCGTGTAATATAAATTTTACTTTAAAAAAAATGGATTTTTACGCAAAAAAGTATCGTGGGATTTTAAAAGGGAATTTGAGTACGGTGAAAAGGGAAAAATGACCACGCTTCGTGGGATAAATGAAGAGAGAGTGCTATAACCACTGCCTCCCGACATTAAGATTTTTTTTTGCTGCTTCACATGTATTCACAGATAGGCAATTTAAAACAACTTTTCCTTCCCAAATTCGCAAAGCCCACAAGAAGTCATTTAAATTTGTCTAGTGATTTCTGAAATCAGTTGTCATTGTCAGATCATGACTTTCTGTTGGATAGCATTTCAAAAAGCAATAAGGTTTCAATTTGAGCTCTGAAATCATAAATCAAATATGCTTTTTCATTTGAGAAGTCAAATATGGGTTATATGACCGTTCAGACTAACGGAATTGTGATTTTTGACGACATCGTTTTTATATTTTATCGGCAGCAATGAGCTGTTTTATTGTTGGATTTTTTTCAATTATCGTCCGATGGGTCATACTGTTTTTTTTCTAGTTTTTCTGTGTTAAGTAATAGTTAAAAAACAAGTTCTCTATTTTAGGGACTTCGCTTATGTATCTCGTGATAGATTAAGCCGAATCCATATGTGTCACGTATTTCGTTGTGATACAGCAGCACGGACCATTGCAAATACATTAAGGTAAATGCGTCTGACATTAAACAATCACATAATAAAAAAATAATAACACTCCGTTTTATTAACAGGGATATTTGCAAGCAAATTATGATTGAGCGTTCACTTCAGTTGGACACAAACGCTGGAACAACTAATTTTAAAAATAACCAAGAAATAAATCGTCCCACAAATCTACAAACAGAAACTCGTTGTTTCAGACATTGTAAGTGCAGAATGTGATATTTTGATTTTCATTTAAATCCAGATTATGTACGAGGGAACAAATGGTTGGTGTCTCTTTTTAGCACAGTCATTTCCGACTCCTATGGAGGAGCCTAAGAAGATTTTAAAGGCATTGTACATGGGTTGGAAGGAAGTTGCAAGACCAACAGGAATGGAAATCATCAACGAGGCAATTAACAGTGTAATAGCACAAACTAGACCCGAAGATTGGGAAAATGTCAGCGTTGCTATTGCTCCAAGTATGATAAGTGTTCGTAGCTCAAGAGTAAGTAATATCTTTCTAATTCGAAATCGAGATGTTATTTTTGGTTAGAGTTGAAGAACGAATTTTACCTAGCTTCTAATGGTTTTAATGTATTGGCTTTTCCTGACAGCTAAATTTATCCTACCTATGACACTAAAAACTTATAGGCGGGAAGTAAACATCTCATAATTAATTTCCATTTTTAATATCGTTGTTACTTGCGCTTCCGGCATAGCGTACAATTTATAAAGGTTTATCAAATTAACAACAGCTTACATTCAATTTCTTTAATAACTGATAAATGCCAGTCAACGAACTGTCAAAACTATGATCTCTTCTGACGTTGATGCGCTGCTCGCAAATACCAGCGCCCTCAATTTTATTATCTTTATATTAGTACACAATGGCCAACCTTACATTTGCCGCCAAATTATAAGCCACATATCTAGTTCCATTTAAAAATGTTGACGTTTCTTTTATTGTGAAACACATTTTCCAATCTAGCGCAAAAACATCCGCGAGATTAAGAAAGACAACCTGTCAATGCAATTTGAATAAAAAGTAAACTCATTTAGAAAATCGAACAAAATTGGAGACGAGGTTCTTCGATAAAATAAATCAAATGGGAGGCTTGACACTTAAATCATCTCAAACCAAATTTATTTATTGTAAAATTCTTACAAAAAATATAATCTATGCACTCAAATTAAACTTTCGTACTTCGATTAAATATGCTGATCTTATAATATACTCGTACATCTATTTAAATTTCGTATTGTTATAGATTTGGTGTTTTCATTTACAGGACTATGGCAGACTCATAACAGAATGCAGAGTTAGATATTTAAGTTTCTTGGGTATTGGTAAAAACTTCAAAAAATGTGCTTTTATCGTACACACAGCACGAAATAAATTTGTGGCACATGTATTTCATTGTGAACCATCAAGTGGCGCACTTTGCAAAACTGTTGAAGCTGCTTGCAAGGTAAATATTTATGCAGCCAAATGTAATGACAGATAACTTTATTGTGTGCCCACAATTATGTTTTAACAATAGCTAAGATATCAGAAGTGTTTGGATGCACATCCTGAAAATGCTTTCAATTTCGATACAAGCATTTCGAGTAAAGGAATTGGAGCTGCAATCAAGGATATATTACATTCACTATCACTAAAAAAGGATAAGTGTGGTTCCTGAAGTGTGCTACCTTAATCTGAGATATTATGTAGCTGCAAACCGTTTATATCAAATCCATCTTTCGTCTTGAATAGGTGGATGTTGTTTTTTTCCCCTTTGTGTTTAAAATAGAAAAATCACAATGAATAATACAGATGGCATAAATATTATCCGCGTAACTGTTTACCTTAAATATACAGACATATGTGCTTATTTAATAATTGTTAAGCTTAAAAGGTATTGGAAATACAAAAAAAAAAAAAAATAGGCAATCAAAGGTATTGATCAGTCTTTTATATGTATAGATCTGTGTGACTTATTTTAATGCAATATTTTAATTACAAAATTAAACATGAAATGACAGTGTATAATGAATTAATTAATTAACTATCTTGATGGATCATTTTTGAATATTTAATTTCTTGCAAAACAAAAGTAGGTAAGTATCTGCAGTTTCTTTCAGAGATTCTAATGGAGGGTGAGCTTCTAAATGAGACCCAAGAAAACTAGGTACAAGTAAAGTACCTATCTTTACTCAAAAGGTAAAATGGCTTAACTCGATTTAAGCCAAGAACAGTATTTTTAAATATTTGAAATGAGAAAAACTTTAGCTACAGTTTGGTGTACCTTGTTTCTACCTACCATTGGAAAACCTGTTTTTCTTCTGTTACAAGGACTAAACTCAATAAACGTAAAAACATTGCATTTGGAATAACGTTTTAATTCTGAAGTAAATTGCAGCCTTCTACTCACAGAAGTTTTTTTTACACGAATTTTTTTAAGTTTAAAATTGCTCTCGTGAAAAATGTGAAAAATCGACTTAAGCCTTTTGATTAAAGCTATATAGGTAATTTTCTTCATATTGGTAGCAAGCCACTACAAAACTACATAACATAACGCCAATCTAAAACTGCATACTCACTACGGCAAAAATACGAATGTAGAAAAATATTTCCAAATATGGTTTAAGTTTAACAAATTACAGTAGAAGTCGGTTATAACGACGGTGAAGGGACCGAGGAAATAAGGTCGCTATAACCGGCGGTCGCTATATCCGACTGCCTTCCACAAATATTCAGGAAAAAATTAAAAAACATTTACGAACGAAAGGAATTCATTTTATTTTTAAATTAAATTAATGCACATTAATTTTTATTTTATTTAAGAGATTCGGAAAAAAATATTTTTGTTTGTTTTTTATACGTAGACTTAAAATCTGCTTTTAAAGAAGAAAGACTTTTTTATTGTATTCTCATTAGACTCATTAAAAGCGACAAAAGTCCGCAACGATTGAATAGCTTTTATTGCTTCCAAGGCTTTAGGAGCTGTGGAGTTTTCTTCGATAATGTAGACCGATCGTCGGCGACCCAACAAACTGTTAGCCTGTTCCTTTGTAAAATTACAAGAATAAACAAGAAATATTCAGATACACGTGCGGGTTATTTTTTTCATTTTCTCCCATTCCGTCGTTATAACCGACGACAATGATTGATATTTTTCCGAAAATTGTTCGTTATATCCGACGTGTCGTTATATATGACGACGTTATATTCGAAGGTAGAATAGCTTAAAATATAATGAAACTAACCAAATGAAAGGAAAATGGACGTTATAAGCGACTGGTCGTTATAAGCGACTTCCACTGTACTTAATTTTCGCCCAATATATAGATCGTAGTTTGTTAGTTGAATAGCATTGAGCAGCGCTGAATCACGTTACGTATACTAATTGCCCCCTAATACAGTGTCGAACGCATAAATATTTACTTTGGCTAGATTAGCATCAAGAGCCAATTTTTCTCCCTTCCTTTTTTTCAATAGAGCACATAATTTTGCTCTAGATTGCACAATTGCACAAAAGTAACATTTCAGCGTTTGTGCAATGCAACAGCTTCACTGCAAATGGTGCAATGGAAATTTTTTGTTTATGATGTTTGTCATGAAGGTAGTCATCTAGCGGTCAATGGATCGCAGCCAGCGTGACATAGTACAGATAATATAAAATAACTAGTATGTCAAATAACGGGAATAATCGCATCACAATAAAAGCGTTTTTTTGTTTTACCTTCATGATCTACATAGCTATACGGATCACGGATTTTTTTTTACAACAATAGTTCAACTGCTGTTTTAAACCATGGAAATATAAAAATATGTAGATCATATGGGTAGAAGTGAAAAACGCCTATTTATTATTTAATATTCATATTACAGGTTTTTATTGTTCGAGTATATGCTTTGTAAATAAGATTATTGTACAAATAAAAACAAAGGCGAATCCACAATTTATGTAGGTAAAATTTCATTGCGCAAGTTCAATCAATGGATCACCTCTGAACGCTTCCATACGACCGATGCTATATCTGATTAAACAAGCAGTGCAGCCCAGCAACACGAGGAATGTTAGCTCTTTTTCTGACGTCTCTGTTAAATGGAGTGCATATGCGGTAGAAGAAGATGAACTATAGTTTTTTGTTGCGTTCTCTCTTGTTCAGTTTCTGCGAAAATGGTATTCAGTGACGTTCAATTTGAGCAATGTGCCGAAATAATGTATTCAGGCGGACAAACCTCACAACTGCACACACTTACAGAAATTTTACTGGAGAGTAGAGTACAATATTTTCCAAGGCCAACCAAATTTCATGAAGGTTGACAGCGTTTACTCTTTGTGTATATTTTGTTATGGGGATTGTCAAGCTAGTCACATTCGGGAAAACATGTTTTCAGTTTTGATATTATTTTGCATATTAATCGGAGTTCAAGTACTATTATCCGCAGTTAACAAATCAATCGGCGCTAGAAAGTTATATGTGCAATTGCTTTTAAAAATATTCGAGGTAACTAATATAATAATAAAATGTAATTCAACAGTTTCGTAAACGACCAATACCTGCCTAGTCTGGGGAAAGAAAAAAAAAAGACTTCGAGCAACTAAAAACTATTGATTGGACTTTAGATGCCATAGCCGCGATCTGTTAAAGTAAATTTCCTCATTATAATTATATAATTTGATTTTTTTCGAAATCCACATAATCAAATGGTTTTCATGGTGCAATGCGTCTTGTAACTGTTCAAGAGTCGCTGGTGGAGTGGGAACATTTTGTCCCTGGAAAAGTTTATTCTGTGAAAACAAATCCTCTTATTGAAATCAATAATTATAATTCAGAATTTCAATCAAGATTGAACGAACTGATTTGTGCTTTATGTGAGAACGTCGTGGCAAGATTAAAGCATGATGGAGTGGGGTGGCTTCTAAAGTACTTTGCCCTAGATTGCCACTCAAACCTGGGACGCATTTTGAATTGTTTCTTTAGTTGACTTGAAAATACCTCTATGCAAATAGAGGACATTTCTTAAATGGGGAACAGCTTGGCTTGTGAAAACCAACGTTTTGCCACGAAATCGCTTTCATATTGGCGTCTTGCTAATTAGAAATTAATTTGAATTGGGAAGTAGCTCTCATTTTGTGTGTTTGTGTATTCAATATGCCATCCCTAGTTTTCATGACACATCTTCGGTGCAATAGGTTAAGCTGCTGTGCCAAAAATGTATACTCACTATCATCGAATATACACACGCTGTGGGTATGTTATTTGGTACCTACTATCTGCGGCTACAAAAGGTCATTCAGCATGTTGTTGCTACGGCACGGCTAGAAATTATTAATACTCAACATAATATTTTTAAAAGAGCAAAGTCAAACTTATCGCCTAGTCATACGCTGATTAGATATCCAAAAGTAATTAGGTAAAGTAAAACGATACACAAGTTTCAATGCTTTTTTATTGGATCGTTTAACTTCTTCCTGTTCACCTTTGGTCAACGCTATGACAAAAGCTATAAAAATATCTTTGTCAAATGTATGAAGCACTCATAGTAAAGTATTTGCATTTAAAACAATACAAGAGAACTTTTAAGAAAGTAGCAAGCTTGACATCGGGCACAGCTACAATGATGAGGTCTATTTCATCGGAACAATGTTAGAACTGTTCCGTTCTTGAGAATATTTTGATTCGTCATAGGGCATAGGACGTCTGAGTTCTGAGTTTGGTAAGAATGAACCTGAATGTAAGTAGAATCCATCGCATACTTTGCAAAAAGTATTGTTCTATGATTGTCGTTGTTCTTTAGCCGCACGAGGATTGTGACAAAACTAGATATAGCCCTCTGTTGTTTGTATATCTCTATTAGGAAACGCTATGTAATGCAACTGTAAAATCGGTCAGTAGATGATGATGACCCGATTGTATTGTTTTCGCACAACATATTACTGTTCTCGAAAGTTGAAGACCATCAGCTATCTAAAGATTCCATATCTTTAAATTGGCGGAATGTACGAAAGCTTCTTACAATTTCAATTATCAATATCAAAAAGATTAGAAGTGATTCGGAGGGAAAAGCAGGACATGTTTGACAATGCTTGACTTCGACGGAAACGTAATCTTTCTCAAACCGTAAGATAAAAAACAATTTTGCGAATAAATCCGTATGCCTATTTTGAACAGTGTTCCAACAAATCTGATTGCAATGTGGAAACAATGTTTTTCGTTATCTTGGTAGGTAGGGAAACCTTTTTTTGGAACTAACTTTGTAGATTTTTTCTTGTTCGCACGACATTTTGTTTGTTCCCAATGCGTTTCTTATGTCGTTTTCCATTGGGACCAAAAAAAATCTTTTTCAGATCTCAGATTTAACGCGGCTCATGGAGATGGAACATGCAACGAAATTGATCTGATTTTGTAAATGGATTAGTGCGTTATTTGACAGCAATATCAGCTGTTCAAATTGCATTCGTTTTTGGAAAAAGCAACTATGGATATCGACTTGCAAAATGTTTCTCCTCTTGTAGATACAAATGGAGTACTTTCGGTGATTCGTTGTTTCCAGATGATAAGGAAGGCAATGAAGATAATAATTCCTACAAAATTATATCCATAGCAATTTATGTATTTCTTTCTTTTGGTTTTCACGAAACTTTGCGCATTTGTTTTGAAAGCAAACTTCTTAAGATGACGTAAAACAGCTGTGCAGAGTATATTGGTATTTGTGGTAGTATGTGTAAATCTGAAAAAATATCGAGATCTGCAAACAGTGATCCGAATCGAAAAAAAGTTTGATTTTTTTGCCCAATGGAAAACGACATTAGCCTCATCAATATAGCTTATCAGTTTAAATGTGGCGTTGTTTAAATGGATTCTATTTTAAACGCGGAGCTTTTCAGTGTAGATATTTGTATGAATTGTACAAGTAAAATGCACTGGAATGGCTGTCTTTTTCAAAAGATAAGATTAATGGACGGACGGTGTGTATGAATAGGGTAGACCACTCTCATTGGCGTCAAAATGACGATGTCCATGTCCTGTCTGTCTCATGCAATACAACAGGACGAGTTACCACATCAGTGAACAAGCAACTGTCTGCCGCCCTAAAGACTGAAACTCTCAGAAGCAGCGTAGGAAACCTAGTAAAGCTTACCCCCACCACCCAACCAGCCATACAGTTGCATTATGGTAACCCCAATAATTTGCAATCAATCGTTGCTTTCAGCTTCCGGCAGAACTTTTCATATTTTCTATCTTCCTTTCTATATTCGTTACGACGCCGAATCTAATGCATTGCAAGGTGTATTCTAAAACAAAATTGATAAGCCCATTCGACAGGACTGCACAAATTGCCAGATATTTCTGTACTTTCAATACAAGTTCAGTTAAAATAATTATTAAGCACATGGTTACAGCAAACATACATTGAAAACGTGACGCAAATTGATATGTACCGAAACGTAAAAAAAAACCTTGCTTAGGCCATAGGGTTGGCTATAGAAAGTTGCTTCCAGGTGCTAGATTGGCGATCGTAAAATATATATTTGCAGCTATAAACAATTCTCACTTATAAGCGAAACTTAAATGTTGTTATCAATTTATTACTCCGGACTATGTGGTTTTTGTTTCTTTATTATTATTTTGAAGAAGATGGATATACAGCCGCGTTCCATTGACCGCTAGATTACAAGCGGCAAATCTACAAAGGCCAATCAAATGTGATACCCAAGTGGACTTGGAGTTTATGGTTCATCGATCAAATTTGACCTTAAGTCAAACAGATAATCGCCCCTGGGATAAATTTTGCTTTGTGTTTCCAATCCCTTAATTTTCTCTTTTTTTTTTGTGATTTGAACTGCGTTTATCAAATCTGTTCTACGGAAGTTACTAATCCGAGCAATACGTCATTGAATTTTTTGGATTTTACAAGCAAAACAAAAGAAGCATAACCATAACCTACACAACCGCACGTACGGAATCTGCCTTAGGTTAATTGAGTTTCCTGCGGGACCTAGCGCTCATAAAAGAACCAGGTTTTCACTAGTTCTTCAACATTCGATTTTCTTTAATGTACGAATGCTGATATCTTACGCGCCACGTCAACAGAGAAATATTTAGTAATAGAATTAACAGATGCAATATCTGCAAACAGCCAGAACTATTTCCAAGCAGCCAGTATCAATGCAATAAGTTCCATCTGACCACCCTTGCGAAAACCTTGTTTCTTCTTTTTTGATTGATGCAGCAAAACAACTCGTGTCGCTCCAGTGCGATCGTGGTCTCCCTGGCAGTTTCTTTGTTCACCAATTAGTATCTATTATCTTCGCCATTATGTCCTGACCAACACTATTTTTCCCTTGGAAAAGAGACTTAGCTCATTAACTAACATTTTCATTTGTTGGTTGGTCCCATGTACTTTTTGTCAGTTCTCTCTCTAAGTCGCCCACTTTTGACTTTTTGAACAATAAGTTCATCAATAATCGGCCTTAAGCCTTCGCTTTCAACTGACTGTACCCAATTAAATGTTTTAATTGTACCACTCCAAAGGGAATAAAGGTCTGCTGAATGGCTTTCCAATTGAGAGATAAAAAGTGTTGTTCACTCGTTAAATAATTTCTATTGTTGGTTGTTTTGTTTTAAGTATACACATCTAATAAAGATTACACTTTTCTATTGATTGCTTTCAGTTTGGTCGCGCAAACATCGAATCGCAGAGAGAAAATGCCAGCAACCAGAAGCACAGTTCAAAAGACAAAAGTGAAGAGAAAGTTTCCACCGCAAATGGAAATCCTGGCGATATCATCAACAATGGCAACCTGCTAATCAGTCGAGACAATGTCCTGCAGCCTGTTGAGAGCGTGTCACCAAACTTTCAACCACAACCTAACAATGTAAGCGAATGCAAATTTACAGCCTAAGGGGTGCATAACCTATAAAATGTGTTATTTGGTTTTAGGTACAAGGTTCATTCCACTTAGAGAAATGTTTAAGCTACGTCAAAGCAGGTGTTGAAGCTATTATCGAGGATGAAGTAACATCGCGTTTCGAGGCTGAAGAACTGAAAAACTGGAATCTACTCACAAGAACCAACCGCCGGTACGAGTTCATTTCATGGAAGCTAACCATAATGTGGATGACGGGCTTCGTAGTGCGTTACCTCATTCTAATGCCGACCAGAGTAGTTGTTTGCTTCATTGGGGTAAGTTTGCCATTTTGCGTATACATTTTGAAGAGCGTGTTTCTTATTTCTATTATCTATACAAGGTTATGATATCTATTGTATCAAGTATTTTTGTCGCGTTAATACCGTTTCATTTTCTTCGGCAACCATGTGCCAACTTATGTTATCAACTTATGTTCCGATTTCTTACGCGCTCGTTATCAACTTTGATTTACGTGCACAACGAAGAGTATAAGCCAAAAGCGATGGGCTTTTGTGTTGCTAATCACACATCCCCCATAGACATTGCTGTTTTATCTACGGATTGTACGTTTTCTTTGGTGAGAAATAAGACCGTAAACTTGAATATTCAAATCGGAGTTCATTTGGGTCCGATTACGCTTCTGCTAAGTGATGTTGCAGTTTTATTTCATTCTGTTAAATGTGACGATAAATTCAACCTTTCACAAATAATTATAAATTTAAATCAAATAACAAAAAAAAAAAACAAAGAAACCAACAACAAACTTTATCATTATCTACTATCCGCTTCATTACTGAACAATAAATATGTTAGGTAATTTGGCTCACAGTGTGTACGTCAGTTGTTGGATGTCTGCCTGAAGGGGACAAAAAGCGGTCAATTGTGAATGATGTGCTTGGACATTGCTTTGCATTATTATCGAGCGCAATATCAGCCGTAGTTTATTACCACAATATTGAAAATCGGCCAGAAAATGGTATATGCGTAGCGAATCATACAAGCCCCATCGATGTACTTGTCCTAATGTGTGATACCACATATTCATTGGTATGTATTTCATGTGTGCTTCAACCCATTGTACATTTATTTTGTTGTTTACATCTAATTCTTTAAATAATGTTGCCTTTATTAACATTGTTTCATATTATTTGCCAGCATTTGGTTAGTTTAATTCTTTTAACTATTGTTTTAACCATTTTTCAACTAATAGAGTATTGTATCTTTAACACTTTATCCTTTTGAATAACTGATTGTATTATTGTAGCTAGAATGGGGTGGGGATGCCGATTGGCCCATTGGCCCGTTATGGTCCAGGTCTTTTGTGATGAGCTCACAACCCCACTCAACCTTACCTAACCTAATCTTTGTGGTAAAACAGAGAGCAGAGACTATAATGTACAAAATATTGTGTCTAACCAAAGTGACTTCCGCCTGGGTATAGAGTTATGTTCAACCAGTTGTAGAGAGTTCGCAACCCAGCACCCTAGGCGTAAGAAATAGAATAGAATTGGCCTTGTTTACTATGTTGATGTCGCTGAAGACTGACTGACTGACTGGTTGTAAATATAAGGTGACGCAAAAGTTGTCCCCCGATGTTCTGAGGGTGAAAAACTTTGGTTTTGCTTTCGGATTATGTTTATTTTATGTCTTAACATTTGTTCCATTAAGTCGAGAAAATGATATCGGGTAAGTGGACGCCGCCAGAATAGATGACCATTCGGTCCCGATTTATGGGATTCGTCACTCTTGCCAGAACTTCCGGCGATAGGTACTCGCATCCCTGAAACATCACACATTTTTCAATCTCCCAGCCACTTCGCTCGGATACGTTATGTTGCCCTGGGCGGTTAAGCTCCCTGAGGGGGGACCTTAACGGCTGATGTAGCAGGGCACAGCTAAATGGATGCGCTTAAATTTAGCTCAGCTTTGGAGAGAATTTTTTATTGGATCTAAAATTTACCTCGAGCAGCGAATTTTATTTTCGTTCGTTTTGGTTTTAACAAAGTGACACATAAGAAATATAGGAGCTGCCAGATAACAACAAAAACATTTAATTAAATTCATTGTATTTCAACAATCGTTAAAATTTGTACCCGCTGCCTCAGCCTGCATTTCGTCTGGCACAGCAGTCTTGTTGGACTTGAGTGTATTTTACTGCTATCATCACTTAATTTTCGTCGGGTGGACGAAAGTTGTAGGTCTCAGAGTCCAGGTAGAATCTCTCGCTCTGCCTCATGGCAGCATTTCGGTCGTCTTCACCAACAGTCTGCAGTCTCGCAAATTCAAAAAATATATTAGCGTCATGCTTTGAACAATACTTTAGTTTTGTCGCTAGAACTCGCTACTGTCTTTAGCAGTTCTCAGAGTTGTTCGTCCTTCCTTTGCTCCGGTTCATCCCATCGTATTTCTTGTATGTAGAAGTGACGCGCGCGTGGTTTGAACCTGAAAACCCTCGCTCAGAGGTTTTTTTTTAAAGGAGTTTCTAAAATCGCCATGTTAGTTTTTTTAGACCGCATGCAGATGTACCTAACTTCGCTCCCCATTCAAAGGAGTTGGACAATTGTAACGCAGGGTGTTTGGAAAAGGTGGTATTTACAAAAAATATAAGTGGACAATATGTGTGTTAATTTGGAACCTGCCAAAAGATATTTGCTTAGTGGGGTACGTGGAAAAACAGTCAACTATAGCCACGGACCCCTACCTAGTTATGCATGAATAAACCGTCTTATGTGTTTGGGGCAATTGGATTTTTTCTGTTGAGTTACATAACTGGTGGAAACTTGTATTCTACATGTTCAGCTTCTTAAGCTATAGCGAATATAATATGTTTTTCAAAAAATGTGTGTGTTTACTTGCTTCTTTCAAAATTAATTCATTTCGTACTTCAGTCTTTTTTTATTGGATGTTCTGTTTTATTCATTAACATTATTGGTTTGGTTACTTGTGCATGTGTGTAATATTTGAATGTGCCATTTCTATGTACTAATATATCGAAATTACTTAAAGATCGGTCAAAGTCATGGCGGATTTTTGGGACTTTTACAACGAGCATTGGCCAGGGCGTCACCCCATATATGGTTCGAACGTGCTGAGTCAAAGGACAGGCATGCCGTAGCAGAACGATTACGTCAACATGTGTCTGATCCAAAGAATCCACCAATTTTAATATTCCCCGAGGGAACATGTATTAATAACACATCTGTGATGCAATTCAAAAAAGGCAGCTTTGAAGTTGGGGGCACCATATATCCCGTGGCAATTAAGTAAGTTCTATTATAGTAATTATTTTGATAGACTTTTATTTCTACTCGGTACGACTCAGAAAGGCTTTTCTTTCTTGTTGGGCACGTGTCTTATCTTTGGCCTCAGAAACATGACATAAGGCGTTTTTCTTTCTTAGTTCAGAGAACTAAGCTCGAGCATTATGAGCGCGCTCTGAAGCGAGGTATTTATGAAACACACTTGAGCACATACCTGTCATTTGTTGTAAATGTATGTATAAATTGAATATTTATTAATTGTTATTTATAAAATTGGTTAATAAAAGACACACGACATTTTTGTATACCTAACAGTTCAGGTTGTGCTCTGAACTAAAAAAGAAAAACGCCTATAATAATCATGAGCCAGAATCAGGTTGAAAGTCTCCTCAAAAATAGGGTAATAGGCATTTGGCTCCCGAACCATAAGCATTTTTAATTTGAGACACTGCAGCCTTCTACCTTCTGCGATTTTGGATGAGTAGTTTCTGAGTAGTTTCTTATCAAAAGCAAGCAATTTCTAACGAGAGATTATGTCTTTCTTGTAAAATGTTTGTTATAAACTAAGTGTCGGGTTCTTTATATAATTTTATTTTATGACAATTTTTTATTCACAACTATTGATTAGCAACGAAATTATGGTAAAAGTAACTCTACTTTGTTTTTATTTAAACTCTTAGGTATGACCCGCGATTTGGAGATGCCTTCTGGAACAGTTCAAAATACTCGATGATGCAATATCTGTACATGATGATGACTTCGTGGGCAATCGTTTGTGATGTATGGTATCTACCACCAATGTATCGCCAAGAAGGCGAATCTGCCATAGACTTTGCAAATCGAGTAAAAAGTGTTATCGCGAAACAGGGAGGACTTGTTGACTTAGCCTGGGACGGTCAACTAAAACGATTGAAGCCAAAAAAAGAATGGAGGGAAATGCAGCAAATCGAGTTCGCAAAGAGCCTCAAAAATGACTGATATGCTGAAAATAAGTAAAATTAAGACCCCTTGTTGTATAATATATCTTAAATTATAGTAATTTTGTTTTCCTTAACTTTGTAACATTATAATAATGAAGAGAATAAATTTGTATAGGTCACAATATGAATACATTTACAGTTGTATTCTTAATACTTTGTTTTGTTCATTTTTCTTTTTCATCAGGATTACACTCAGTCTGACTTTAACTAACTGCAGCTAATGGGTGAAAGCATAACAAACAGAATGCAAGGTTTCCTTTTTTTCGTGCTGCGTGTTCGCCATCTGATCTGTCGCTTGACCTTATGACGCGGCACGTTCAATCAACAACGATTTGAGTAAATACGGCATTAAATTCCTTGAAAGTGGCCAAAAATTGGGGTCCAAGATGCGCTCCCGTTATCATTAAAGTCATAAAGTTGTCAAGAAAATTTCTTTTATTTCAATTTCAAATACAAAAAAAAAAGCTAAAATAATAACTAAACGTATTTTAGGTTCTGAAGATTTATCTGACTTAATTAAACAAATTCGGGAGGCCATTTTCCCATCCCTTTTTAAATGATAGCTTCTTGAAGTGGAAACACCTCACACTTCTGTGGTATTCGATTGGGCTTCTTCAGATTGGCGTGTGTCTAATCGAACATAACGTCACTTTCTCTTCGTTTTTGTTGATATTCGTGCAATTGGAATATAATGCAGCCTTTGACATTTTTCTAAGCGTTTTCCATTCACTGGTTGGATTTTATATTAATAGATTCGAGATCTGGGCGCCGATTGATTTCTAAGCATTTGAACATAAGTAAGTTACAAAAACAGATCCATTCGATGCCATGCGTTTCTTTGCAGTTGAAAAATTGCACAAAAACGTAAACAAAAAATGTAAACTCCACTAGCTGTCACATTTAAAGCAACTGAGAAAAAAATCGATTCACAAAAATTCTCTGAAATCAGAAAAGGATTGCAAGAGATGACCTAGAGGAAAAAAGTGCTCTGAGTGCCCAATAAAATACCACATTTCTAAACATTTATACACATAACTTCCCTTTCCATGTTATTGTCATAAAACATTTAAAATGAAAAAGTCCCATTAAAACGACAAACGTGATCTTGCAATCATGCAGTTACGTAGAGAACTACTCGTATAAATCTCTCAAGTAGACCTGATCAACAAAGCTCGGTCTTAAATCAAAATCTCCAGAAATACCTACGTGCCCAATCCTTTTCTATTATTTGTCTCTGTTTAAAATTGCACATCCCTGTAATAAGCGGTTAGGAAATTAAAGCCATTGAAAGATAATACGTATACTTTTAAAATGTTCTTCAATGACTCCAGTTACAGTTTAGTTCGCTAAAAAGTTAATAAACAAGTCTTTTCAAATGAGCAGGCAAAAAACGCTTTGTTTGTCCAGTAGCGTTATATGTAAAAATGCACGACTGACTTTTGTGTTCAGAAGCATGTTCTGATTCCTTGGATTTTAAACAAAATGTCAAAACGCGAACAACTGAAACTAAGTAGGTAGTATAAATATAAATATACTAGGTATACCAATTGTGTGCGAACTCGTCTCATTGAGAAATAAGTGTTAATTTTTTTTAGTTTGCAATAGGAAATAACAAAACCCAACTGCGTAGTTTCCTAAAAAAAGTGTTTGTTGAGCTTTATTCACCTTGCAAATGTTAGACAGAGTTTAACAGACGTATCGCAGGTCCTAATTGATCACTTAAATACGATTGAAATGTTTGGCATTCTTCCCTGTAAATGAAAAAAAAAATAAAAACGTTTGTTACTGAAATTTAGTTCCCATAAGCTAGAATCGTTTACCGTGAATTAAGATCGAACGAACTACCCCATAGAATAACGCCGTCGGCTCCCAGTTGTTTTATTTCTTTCAACACATTAAAAGTTTCCACTGTGTCTATGTAATTTACGGTATCCGTGTACATATATCGGTGATAAGCATAGACCTGTGGTTTATTTTTCCCATTTATCATATTGGCAGAACGAATAGCTTCCAAAACGCGTCCTTTAACCATTGGAATGCGGTTCGCCGGTGACAGTCGCTCTTGCAAGTACACCGACGGATAAATTGCACCAGATGATTGAAACATCCATTGGATCCTTAATTTGATTTGTATACGTTAGTAATGAATGTATGCCATATAAACTCCACTCACATATTATTTTCATCTTTTACTCCCTTCGCACATTTGTCTGCTTCCGCACCGTAACCATTAAAGCAGTACGGAAATGCGTAGTATCCCCATATGGCATTCGGGCGAAGCTTTTTAACGGTTTTCAAAGTTTCAAGCATAAACGTTTTACCACCGGCCTCGAAATTAAGTTTCGCTTCTTTTTCAAGTTGTTTCTTGGGCCAGCTTGGATGTTTCCTTTGTTCTATTTGGACGGACAAAGTCTTGTAAGGCTTGAGTGTCCCAAAGTTTTGCCTGTATACAGGTCGCCATGATTCGAAATCGACTACCGCAATCCCTGAGTAATTGTAGTTTGGTATTAGTTCTGCTACTTGTTTTTGTAGTAGTTCTAAATGCTCTGAAAGGTTTCCTTGTTGGGGGACGCCATGATTTCGATAAACAAACTCCTTGGAGGAGGAGTTTTGCAGGATTGCGGGAAAGTTCCCGGGATCATAGAGAATTGATATTTTCTCTCCCCAAAAGGAGTCGTTTTGATTTTGCGTTATTCCGTACTCCTCTTGTAGGTTTTCGAAATATATTTGGTATTTTCTACACATGAATGTTGGGATATTCCAGTAGACCTTGAAATCCTTGCTACAATGAAGAAGGGATTTAATGTTGAAAGCAATAAGCAGGTCAGGATTTACCTTGCGGCCATACATATCCAAGCATAACAGAGAACTACAATTGAGCTGCAAAAATGTATTCTAAAGTCCATGACTTTCTGGAACCAAAAAAAAAAAGAAAAATGAGGAAAAGTATTCAAATTCAGAAAAAATGTCGTAGAACACAAGTTTAAGGTTATTTCTTTTACCTTATGGCTGTGGCTAAATTCAAATAATTTGTAAATCTTATCTGTGTATCATACAAGACACACTGAGTTTCTAAAGAAAATGGCGCCCAACGTGGGGCAGCCAAGAAACATGACATTTAAATCAATAACAAGATGAATGGAACATGATAAACAGTAGACAGCTGGTATGGCGAAATATTTGGCAGATATTTTTCCGCACAGAGCAAGTACTACACTCTCGAAAGTTTGTCAATGTTTGCGAAAAGTGGAGCAGTGGGAGAAACCATACGATTTAATTTGTCCTTTCTAGCTGTTGAATCTGCGGTGAGCTGTTAGCGGCGCTTTGGCAAATATCGAAACGGAGGCGGCGAAGGTTGCGGGTCTTTTTAAGACAAAGAATTATTTGTCAAATTTCACTCAAGCCAATTGGCCTTTCTCAAAGAACAGAAAGGATTCTATATACAAAATTCTATTCATGTCTTTTTTACTGTATAGGAAATAACTTTTGCTGAGAAGGTTTAAAAACTATACATTTCATTTTTTAAGAACACGATTCGTTGGGCTATATTTTGCCCACTTTATATATTGATTGATAGTATTTCAACAACGAACTGTATGGTCCAGACTATTTACAATAATGTTGGTCGAAACGTCTAAAACACAGCTGAAGATGACTTTAGATCGTGGACGGTATGGACAAAAACGCACTAGCCCGACGAGTTCACCCCTGAGTAAGACAGTGCAAAGCAAACCCAAACTTTCGGTATGGCTTCACAACTATAAAGCGCCCTCAACCGATTTGGTGTGCTAAATGGATGGCTATGGACCGTTTATGAAGACCGCCAGAGCCTCCTTAATTAAGTTCTCTGAGCAGACAAAATCGATTACGAACCAAATCGAAACCCATATAATAACCCTAGACTCCATAAAAGTTAAGAATACTGCAAAAGGACTTCGCTAGTCTTAAGCCACCTGTTAAACTGTCAAGTCATGCTTTGACTTTAAGTAACAATTGGTTAGAAGTATATGACATATGACACAAAGCCAAACCTGTTTTAACTTAACTTTTCAAAAGTGTATTACATGGCAATCCTAACAGAGGAATATAAATATTTATAAAATTACATAACCACATTTTCAAAAAGCAAAAATAAATAAACTATCCCCCATGCAAAAGTTATCTCCCAGCGTGTAAAATACCTACAAACGTTTCAAACCAGATCACAGAAAGATAAGTAGACTATCTTGGAGAATTAGCAAGAAGAAAAAAACAGTAACAACTTACAGCTGATAAAATATGATGCGCGGAGATATATACGTTATAACACTTATCGCGTTCCTTTGGTTTCTAAGCCAATTAAGTTTCTTATGCACTCAATTTATATTATAATATAGGCGCCTATTTAACTATTAATGCAAATATTTATGTAATACATGTGGGTGGCCTTGGTGTGGTCGTTTACTTGTTACACGGTTAAGTGGAAGGTTGTCGTAGTCGGTAGATGTCCCAATAATAAACAATGTTCTCTGTTACAATCGTAAGGCCACCTGATAATAATAAAAAAAAACAATTTGCACAACCCAGATGCGATCTGTACCTATACAGTGGTCAGAAAACCCCACGTTGTGGTTAAAAGTCGAGTGTTTCAACATGCTCATATATCACAACTACGGATAATAAAGGTTTATCATTTAAGATGAACATATGGGCTTTCATGTGGAGTTTCAAAGTGACGCCTGTTTGCGTTCACGAACTTGTCAAACTGTAAAATAGAACGAATTGACTGACTAGTAAACTGAAATGTTTGTAAACTTGATTTTCCAAAGCCGTTTGCGACTTATCTATTATTACATTTTTCGCAAGATATGTACCTTATCTTAAACTTTGTCAGACGTTCGAAATATTTGCTGT
The DNA here is from genome assembly GCA_951230905.1 of Cheilosia variabilis. Taxonomy (NCBI): domain Eukaryota; kingdom Metazoa; phylum Arthropoda; class Insecta; order Diptera; family Syrphidae; genus Cheilosia; species Cheilosia variabilis. The sequence goes on along the minus strand of OX579680.1, from coordinate 17,113,714 downwards.
CTTTCTGTTTCATCCACCTATACCGAACATTGGGGATGTTCAAGTATCTAGTTTAGTAAGTCTGGCAGCTGTTTGACTAGATATATCTGGGTTTTGATTGGCTGAAATCGGTCATATGAGCAACTGTTAACGTTAACATTTATGGAGGGGTAGCCGACGAATCTAGTCAAGAAATTCGTGACTGCGTACTAAATTGAGAGTTCGCATATGTGACTGACGTAGGAAAAATGACGTTCCCGACCTATATAGTTTTTGCGTTCAGGTAACATCTTGTCCAGACCAATCTAGTCGACTGAAGATAACTAGATTCTTGAATGTGTCCATTGTATAAGAAGTAAGGCAGTTTTTACGTTTACATAATTGGTATTCACGATTCGGTGTAACAAGTCTGGCAAAATTGCGAAATTTTATTTTATTTCATCAGATCGTGAACACTCTTTTTCTAATCTCTAGCGACAACGAAGCAAAGGTACGGACAGCCAGTAACACTGACATTTGGCGAACTGACAAAAGGCCGAGGGTACCTACACTTTACTCCGTTGTATTTTTCTGTTGCAATAGAGTCAGGGTATAGATAAAGTGCAAAAGTGTAGCGAAATTTGAGTCAGTATATTTTTTTGTTGGAGTGCGAAAAAAAGTTGCACTTTCGCAATTTCGCACTGATACTAGACCAGTTGCATCGGATCGTGAATACCCCTATACTTTTATTTCACTAACAAACAAAAACGAATTAAATAAATACAATATTACGACATTCACATGGTTCCTTGTTTTTGTTGCCAAATTTGACATCTAACCGAACGACCGCATGTATGGAACTTGTATCGCGACGTATTTATTTATTTTATCGTGAGTTATCTGCGCAAAGAAAGAACAGAAAATGCAAAGCGCTTGTACCTACATATTTTCTCAAGTAAACCAAAATTTAATGTTATAATTTTATAATCATTACCTACATTTAGATAGAATATTTGGCCCTATACTCTATACACATAGCGTGAGTTTCTCATTCCCATTTAAAAAACATTATTGGCTCTGAGTCTGAACCAACTGGTACCACTGTAACCCACATGTTTAATTAAACAAATGAAAAACAATAAAACAATACTTCCGCAGTTATAGACGGGTTTGTTGTTTATCACAACTGTTCAAGTTCAGTGGAAGACTCTTTGTTTATATTAGGGTTAGATTTAAGTTTTGATTTATTTTCTGGCAGAACCACGCTAAGATGGTTAATTGTTATGTGTTAATGCGTAAATAACTATTTATAGTATCCGTGTTACATTTTACGAAATGTTCAACTCAAGTAGAAGAACAAAAGGTGCTGGAGAGAGAGAGAAGACCAAGATGGGGAAGCCTCTTTCCGTCTGCATGTTGTTATTTGTTTACCTTGACTGCTGACTTGCCTAGTCGATTCAAATATTCAAATACAACTGTCATTTTCAACCTCAGTGTCAGTTGTTTTGGAATCATGACGTTCCGTGGCAAAATGAAAAATATTTAAAAATTAAATGTTACGACGTTCGCAAAACATTCTTCTAAAAAAATGAGATCGCTTAGTAAAAACAAATTTAAACCCAGCTGAAATGCAGGTGTGTATCTCGAAATGGGTTTTAAGATTACAATTTTCGGAAGACTATTAGTCAGTAGCGTAACAGTTAAGCTCTTTAGATCTCTATATGGTGGCTGTTACTGTTATAAGGTTTGTTCCTTTACTTTTGTAGTAAGAATGGTCAAGACTGTCAAAATGGCAGAGGTGGAGATAAATTCTCTCCCAGAGAGAGACACTTACGAAAATGTTATAGAACGTTTTTGTAGTAATCTATGAAAAGTGGGAGATACATAATTGAAAAAAATCAAAAAAAGTGTTACCAAAAGTCGTCTGACAAACTCGAAGAGTTTGCCAATTTATTAACAATATCAGTTGCCTTATCTACCTAGCGGAATTAATCGTACTTATTTTTGATGACTCCGAGTAGGTATGTGAAATAGTTTGTACCGATTGAACTGCAAGCATTCGAGAAGAGAAAAAAGCGACACTGCATTAAATACGTGGAGGAGATTGTCCATTCTTACAGCGAGGAAGAATTTCGTTGCCTCTTTCTAAGAGAATCTTGAGGAGAACATTCGATTTAGTTTTGAGGCCTGTTACCATTTGAATATACAGGACATGAAAACATATCAAAACACGCATATGACAAGTAGGACAACAAATTTCAAATCATCTGTCAATAGTCAGGTGGCTGACGGCTTTTTAAATTCTTAAACCAAGAAGTTGATGAGTAAAAATTCGTAAGGGTTAGTAAAAATTCGTAGAATTTAAGAGCTAAGGAACAGACCTGTAATTATAAACTGCACTGTATACAGTAAGGCTTGAGAGCAGACCTTGTTTAAGAATAGCATACAATTGGTTTTATTAACCTAGAGCCCATTCAACACTTTTTTGCCACGTTGTATCAGACGCAGGTTCAGTGGTTAGTGTGTTGAACTACAAACGAGGGGTCCCAGGCTCGATCCGCCTTAAAGTTTTTTTTCTTTTCACTGTGCCCCACTCGCGAACTGTCATAAAAAGCTTCTCAAATGGCCGTTTGTACTCGGCATAAAAATTCGAGATCCCTTCATCATTTTTTATCTTCACACTAAATATTTTGTGGATCACAATGGATAGTTTTAAGTGTAAATGTTCGCCATCGCTAGTTCGAAAAATTGAGCCTGAACTCTAAAAATGATTATTAGTATCGCGGAATAAGTTTAGGTACTATTTCTGTACCGCTTTGCAGTTTCCGTCACTTTATCTTCTAATGCTGATTTTGGCGCTATAGTCACTTACCACATGAATAATCATTTATATTTTAGTGTGCGATAACTTTTTTGCGCTTTTAAAGATTGCGACTTCATACTCAAAAATGATTGTCTTAGAACTATTACACGCACCGTTTCGACAGATTCGCCTTTCAAAGAAATGCGACCGACAATGATTGCACACCAAGAAACGTGCAGGACTCGCCCAACTACAGTCTTTTACCGCATGAAACATTTTATCTGCCTCTAAATGATCTATCCTATTTTGGTTTTGCAACACCAAATTTGCTAAAGAACACTTCACACCACGCTTGGCTAAGTATTCAATTTTTATTAATGGGATGAGTCACTCAATAACTTTCTTGTTCTGCACTGATTTTGCTTCATACCTGTAGAGTGTTGTTCTTCCTAATCCAATCAAAGTTTAGTACATTGCTATATGATATGAAACTAAAACTTAAGACCGCGCTTTTTCCCTAGATCGCACGCACGCAACATTAACCGACTTTTCTTTCAAAATGATCGGGCGAAGAGAATGTGATTTTACAATAACGAGAGAAGCGAAAATTTCACACGATGTAAGCTGTAGGAACATTCGCCGAATTAGGTTGAGCGTTTTTTATCAGCTCGAAATAATATCAGCTGATAGCCTTAAAATTGAAAACGTTGTTTATGTTGTAAGTACGAGCCATTGTTTTGCACATGTACATTATTGTCGTTCGCGCATATATGCAGATAAATGTTTTGTTATTTATTATATTTATTTGTTAAGCTTTATCAATCTCAGCTTTTATATGTACATAAAATTTTTTTTTATTTTGCAAGTCTTGGATTATTGGGCAAAGCAGCTTTTGTCGTCAATAGTCAATACACCTTCTTTGATACTAGCATGATACCAGCTTTGTACATAAACATATCGCTCTATATATAGACATGTTTAAACTACATAGGTGGGATTACAAATGAATCGGAATGATTTTGTTTATTTTAATAAACTTTTCTTAAAATCGTTTACTATATAAAAATGTATCCAACACGTCTGTGCCTCTGTTTGATAGTCCTTTATTCGATTTGAAATCCATGTCCTGTCGAACATATTTGTGGAAACACTCTACAGGGAGCACTCAGACAAAACTGGTCTTCTGATGGTAATACTGGTCCTGTATTACCATCAGGATGCAAATCCAGTGTCACCCATTTAAATAGAATTTCTTCGACTTTCCTAGAAAGCTGTGAATGCGCACTTCAGCGATGAGGAGCTTTCAGTATCGGCTCTCACAGCTCCGAAAATCTGCCACCTGATCCGAGCAAAGGCAGGACAATAGCACAGGAAGTGACCCGAGGTATCGTAGTCCTCTCCCCCTGACCGAGAAAGCAGTAAGACGCAATGCAGCAATTCCTGAATAGTCCAGACTTGGTGGTTTGCGACTTTTTCGCCTTAAGCGCAGCTTGACTATCAATGCAGATGGCGCTATTCTTATTGGTTGTCGATCTCAAAACCTAACTCCGCAGCTTTTATCAACGGCCGTCTGAAGCACACTGCATACTTCCGTCTCGGGGACATCCTGTTGGTCCAACTTGTTGTGTATACCTGACCCTCGTTGGTATACACAACAAGACATCAGAATATAATGAAATCTCATTTTTCTCAAAACTAAATTAATGGCCAGAACTTTCATCCGCTTTTTTAAGAGATGTCAGAGAATGATTCATTCAAAATGTCCTATGCTACTGTTTTTTCTCCCATCAGAAATTTATTTTAAATCAATAAAAAGTTTCTTGCAGTCTATTTGCTCCTTAGGTGTTGTTTTCATACCTTACTGACATGGTACCGCTTTTCCGCACAATATTTTTTACGTAGGTCCATTTCTCTGATCGCTATAACTGGCGCCTAAGGTTTCGTCGAACTGAGCTGTTTAACGTCTACATACCAATAATCGTCAAAGTCTTCGTTCCCACATTTCGAAAACTTCTGAAAACGAACGGTAGAACGGTAGGTAATAAGGCCCCGAGAGAGTCGTTAAATATTACAACGAACAGGCATGGTATGCCAACAGCAATAAGACAAAATCGAACACACCTTTCTAAAAAAAAACAAAACTGTATCTGTCAAACAGCCTCCTTCCTCTGGCAGTTACTGATTTTCTTCAGATTTCTTTTTTTTTTGCAAGTCTACAGCCGTTCCTACTTGAATGAAAGCAATATCAACCAAACCCACCCAAAAAAGTGCCTATCGTTTTTAAGATAATTTCCAGAGAATCGTACTACAATTCCCAGACACGAATCTATAGCCTACAAGTTCAATGTTTAATTTACCACCACTTGTAACTGTATTCTACAGGCACTTGTAGCCTCGAATGTTGTGATCTCGTAGACACGATTTCCTCGCCCAGAATTCCAATGAATTTACCGGCTGACTTGTGCCTTTTGGAAACCCAAGTTGCTGGGCATACAATTGATGGCCCTTCCATTCAGTTTGGCATGCTAAGAGACAAGTCCGGTGACTCTGTGTTCAAACCATTAGCCAAGCCGATATGTGCCGCACGTGAAATTGCATTTTATAAGAAACTGAAAGAAACACAAAATGATACGACTATTGAACTCCGAAAGTTCGTTCCCCGATACGATGGTCACATGGAAATGCTTATTTATGGCAACAAGGTACATAAATGAATCATTAACACTGGTAGAGTGGTAGATGTCAGTGTGTAATTGTGACTAATGCCTTTGTTTACATTTATATTTAGCACTTGTTCATTAAACTGGAGAATCTTACACATTTGATGAACATGCCCTGTGTAATGGATATAAAAATTGGAAGAAGGACCTGGGATCCCCTGGCTAAGGCAGATAAAATAGCTGTAGAGCAACAAAAATATTCTGCATGTAAAAATTCAATTGGTGTCTGTATCCCCGGATTTCAAGTATACAACACGAATGGTGAACCTTTGAAATTCGGAAAGGATTACGGCAAGAATCTGGATCAGCAAGCATTTTGTGATACATTGGTGATGTTCTTAAGCGCTCAAAACAAATGTTACAAACCTTTACTTAAGTCTATACTAAACCAATTGTACCGTCTGCAGAAGTGGTTCACGACACAAACGTCGGCCAACTTCTTCTCCAGTTCGATTTTGATTGCCTACGACTATGCGGTGCTATTAAAAAAGTTTGAGGAAGGCGAAAAAGGTAAGCGTCTTTCGTATAGACTTGGTGCGGATTAAATCGCAACTGTGTACGCTTTCCTTTTAGGTGATCTAGACGATCCCAAAGCGCGTGAGGGGAGATACTTGGTAAGTGGCATCATTTACAGTGTAATCACTAACAGCAGTCTATCGTTTGCCTCTTTCAGAATAAATTCAACGCAGACTGCATTCCGTGGGTAAAAGTAAAAATGATTGATTTCGCACATGTGTTTGACACAGAAAAGGAAACCTATGATACAAACTATTTATTTGGCCTGCAGAACCTTATTTATGTTTTGCAGCGTATATTAATAGAAAAGTGGTAAAACCAAAATACAAATATTTTTAGATGAACATGTCAACAGTGTTTAGCTCATGCTTCTATTTGAAAACAGTTTTTAGTGATTCGTTTGGTATTGGGATTTATGTCGGGTGAATTATCACATCTGATAGGATTGTCCAAGCACTAGTTCCATGAGATCTGTAACAAAATTCGAAGAATGAAGAAAGATGGCCGAGGAAAGTAATAAATCTGAGATAAACATAGTGTCCTCGCACCCACCTCTTTAAGCCAAGTTTAGACAGTCACATCTCCATATACCTAGGTAAATATTCAACTAAGCACAGCACTTGGCACTCTATCTGAACGAAGCGGATGCGGGACCTTATTATTACTTTTAAAGCAATAATTGTTTGGAAAAATGATTGCACATACACTAGCTTCGCTTTAAAATTACCAACTAGTTGGCGAAAGTGGCAGTCACTGCCCATGAATACACAACACAAGATTTTTTTGTATCAAAACTGAATACATTCTCCAGACCACACTTTTATTTAACGTAAGAATTTTGTTGTTAACACTTGAACCTAGTTTTCTGGAACTTCAATGGCGCCCGCATTGATATCGTCAATAATGTCGTGCGGTGGCCTGCCATCGACTGTGCAACCGACGCTTTGAGCTGTACCAAGGATTTCTTTGACAACTCCAGACATATTTCTTGCCATGGAACGGGGACGCATCGAAGTAGCAACAGCTATGATATCATCGAAGGTGATGTTTCCGCTGTGCTTAACTATAAATTGTTTGTTTATTAGACTTAATGCTTGTAGAAAAAATGCACATCACTCTTACTGTTCTTCTGCTTCTTCCTGTCCCTTGGTGGTTCTTTCAGAGCCTTAATGATAAGGGACGCAGCTGATGGTACAACAGTAATGGCGGCTTGACGATTTTGGATTGTCAGACACACGGTAATCTTCAGACCTTTCCAGTCTGATGTTGCCTTGGCGATATCATCACCAACTTTTTTTGGGGACTGTAATTAAATTGCATTGTTAATCGAAACACTTACGATGCACAAATGCAGTCGACTCACCAAACCCAATGGACCAATTTTTGGAGCAAGGGAAGATGTAGCTCCCACTTCACCACCGACACAACGCAGGTAGACTGGAATGGAAAACTCGATAAGAAAAATGCTAATTTGTTTGTTTTTCACTCAAATACCTAATTTGACTTCCGTGGGATCGAACTTTGGAGGCATGATGAAATCGCTTGGTTTTGGCTATTTCTCAAAATCTAAAAAGGATTACAAGATTTTAATGGATTTTAACCAGTAAATAAAAACCCAAACCGTACCAGGGCAATTTCACTAAAAGGAAGGAAACTTTTTTGACGTTTAGGAACGTCAAAAATCACTTCCGGCGGTAGCATTCAGCGATCAGCTTTGAGAACAGTAATGTGACGCGGACCTAAAAACACAAATGCAGTTACAGCGGCTGTTTTTGCAGGAAATGAGAAGACGTGTTAAATTAATTAATTGATGAATTAAATATGAATTGCTTGTACCTACACAATTTGAAGTGGTGTTAGCACTAATTTTGTTTTGTTCACTGTGACGAAAACTGGAAACAGACAATAAAAACATTGTCTGGTGGAACACATACAATTATAATAATTCATATTTTGCATGTGAAGTTAATTTTTATAACAAAAAAAAAATGTATTGTGAATGGAAATTAATACCTTTTAAAATGAAAATAAACAGCAAATACAAATATGTAGACTTCAAAGTTACACCGCGCCTCCACACGCAATATTATTCATCTGTCAATTTCCAAAAAAAAAAATTAACGATAGTATGCAATAAAATATAGGCATTTCATAGCTTACTCTTTTATTCCTTCAAATTTCGCTGAACAGAGCATGCCATTGCATTCTCACATTAGATATCTTAATACTTCGTCCATTCGCCACTCAGCCAGCAATCGCCGAAAAAAAATACAAGTGTCAAACTGCACAGAAATGACAGCCCATAGCATAGTATCGATAGCATGCAATATATAGAATGCATTTTTTTAGCGTACTATTTGTGGTCTCCATGGGGAGTTTTCATAGTCACCTCTATTCTAAGATTCGAATCGAATCCAAAGTTATTCGATTTCTTCCAACTTGCATTCCTGCATTTGTTCATTTCTCCCCGCATTCTCAGTTTCGATTGCATTATGTTAAATGTCAAATTTCATTCGAGCGGAAATTTGTGGCCGAAAGCTGTATTAAAAATTGAAAATTGAATTGTTTTTAAATAAATCGATGGAAATGTTGCTTACTTTTATCACAAAATGTATATAAAAACACATATTATGAACTAAACTAGGAAGCAACATTTGTTCGTTTATGAACAAAACAAATAATTTAATTGTAATAATAATTGCAAGTCGCAAACCATTTATTTATTTATTTATCCATTTTGGAAAAAGAATTTGAATGATTTCTAAGCGAAACAATACAAACTTACATGTCTCTCGCAGTATTTTTCGATTCAATTCCACCGATTCTCCAAAAATACATATAAAGCCATATTTACTTAATAAAAGCAAGAGAAAAAATGTACAATCTGACAGCTAAAACTGTAAACAGGCGATTTCGAAAATCAAGTTCATTCAGTGAAATCATTCGATAATGAACTCCTTTCCCTCGAAACTTAGAATGTGAGGAGTTCATTCGAGTGAGAGTTTTAAATTCCAGAAATACTCGATTCGATCGAATCTCAGAATTAAATGATCAGTAGGAATCTCGTTAATCCACTCATGCGCGTCACTCAACGAGGCATTTGGCTACCTTAAGAGAGTCATAGTTACCAGAGACAATACTAGTATGGTTTGTCTATGATAGTTACTCCCGCCGTATTGCATGATATAAAATATTGCTCGTGGAGACACCAGATTAGAGAGCAATAGTTCGAATAAGGTTCCTCCGCAAAATAATTAAACACGTTCACATTAAAAGTAGGTAGAAAAAATATTTCGATGTCACTCAAACGAGAAATATTTGTCATAAACGGTTTGATCGTAACGGTTGAAGTTCTATTTTCAGATATGCAGGTACATTTTATTAGGTTTATTTTTTGAATAAATTTGTGAAAACTAAAACCTATTCAACAATCGGGAAAGTGAATCAATAAAGTATACTTGTAACAACAACAAAGTAGTTTTATATGGCCAATTATTAGCGTGTTTATCTTAAATTCGGTCAGAAAATCCGGTCAAGAGATAAAATAAGAATTTTTATATTATATTAAATGTATGTAGTGACTTTATTTTTCTAAACTCTCGAAATCTTAAATCTAATAAAACAAAAAATTCGTTGAAAAGCTTTGCATCACATCACACCATTTTGCTGAAAAATTATCTTTCCACTCCACTTCTGTGTTTGAAATTGGTAAAACCAACACCGGAATTGCAAAATATGCTAAATCGTATTCACTTCAGGTCTGTTTGAATGCTCACACCGACCGAGTCACAGTTTGTGAGAGCGCTTCACAATAAATTGGTTTCTGCATGAAATTGTGAGCGTGTTCGTTAAGTATGGCCAAGTATCATTCTATGTTCTAGAACAATATTATTTTTCAGGTCAAAATAGGTTTTTTCCGGTTAAAGAATTTTTTCGTTTCGGTTAAAAATCGGTTAGACCGGATTTCAAAATTTTCTCCGGTCAGAGTGAAAACATTTCGGTCAGATATGACCGGAATCCGGTCAGAATGGCAACACTGCTACTGTGAGTCCCCGAAGTTTCAATTAGAGTGTAGTTTTGCTGAGATCGAAGCTAAAAAAAAACAGACTTGAATGCATAGAGTAACCAACATTTACTTTTTGTACATTTATTGTTATAAATCCATTTACAAATTGTTTGTAATTGAGAAATATGCCACCAGGCGACTAAAAATACACGTTTTCACAGACAGGAAAAAAAGAGCGCGCGAAGAGGGCTGACATTCAAAATTTGCGGTGATAATCGGGTAGGTGCACGGGAAGTTGGCTCTCTAGTTTGGTTACTCTATGCTTGAATGTTTCTTTGGCAATAAGTCAACTGTTCACAGTTGAAAAAAAACACAGTCCTTCGTTTCTAGTTTTTGTTTTTTTTTATTACTCTTTTCGATAATAAATATAATTCCTAGCTAATATTTAAGGTAAATTTGTTTACAATTTACTGGACATTTTTTAAGCGCACCGCAACTTGTACTTTGCAGATAAAATCAAGATGTTTTTGTTTGTGAAATGCAGTCGGAACAGCATGCACATCATTATTTAAATAAGTACTTAATAGCTAATATTCGTTCGTTAACTTCGTTCATATTATTAAGATTTTTCTCTTTGGTCATATTTAAAAATTCCAGAAAAGTTTGATACCCAAAAGTGAAGAACTTAGTTTCTGAACTTTTTCGGGGAAGAAAAATAATCATTATGATTAATTCTATCAAGCTTTTTAGGAATTTAAGAATCGACAGTACTATTGTAATCACATTAAATAGTTTACACTAAAGATCTTTTAAATTATCAAAAATTAAAATTCAATAAAATATACATATAATTCCGAGACACTTTCGCTTGCTTTTCAATACATTGTTTTTCGTTGTCAGTATCATTGACATTGTATTAAATCGAAGTGTTTCGAGAACATGCGTAATATATTGGAACATTATATAGCACTTATGGTGCTAAAATTATATAAATATCGAATTACGTTTACTTAATTCTGTCGTTGGTCGCAGCGTACTGTAAACATAATTCAATGTTATGAAGCATAATTTACTATATTCTAATTAAAAAAATCTCATGCTGTTTCAATGTCTTTCGGTACGCTTGAAATGTATGTTTTCAACAGTCGTTCTTTACACTAGCCTAATATATCTTGACGAACTTAATTGCTAATCTTTTTCATAAGCGATTTCATCACGGTAATTCTTCGATCGCATTTTAATAAATTAAATATATATTATACTCTCTGTAGTAAAAGCTATCTCTATACAAAATTAAATAATAAAAACAAAAAAGAACTTAAGCCATTGTTAAAGTTCCAGCGCCCAAGCCGTAGCCAACACCCTTTGGACCATAGTTGCGACCGTAGCAGCTTCGGCAATAGATATCGCCATCGGGACCGTCATTCAGATTGGTGGAATCCAGTGATTTACGACAATCGGCACAGTGGAAGCACCTCTTATGCCATATTCTACTCTTGCTGATCATTTGTTCGGCAGCAAAGACTGCATATCCACACCTAGGACAACCTCCAGACGACTTCGTTCCGTGCAATTCTCCACCATCGGGACTAAGAAAAACAACACACATCATGTAGACATTTTGCAAGTTATTCAGTCAAATGCAGACTTACTAAGAAATTGTTGGTTCCCCACCAGTTGACACCAAGGTTGGGGTGTGGCCGTAACCAAAACCTTTAGGTCCGAAGAGTTTGCCGTAGCAAGCCCTGCAATGAATTTCATGATCGGGTCCGTCGCAAGCAATCATTGAATCTAATGGCCTGTGGCATTCCGAGCAATTGAAACATTTCTTATGCCACATCTTGCCCTTGGATAGTTGTTGCTCAGCAGCAAATACCATGCCACCGCAACGGGGGCATCCCTCGCCCTCAGGGGCTTTGATTGATGTTGTATCGGGATTAAAGAAAGGCCGTTGGGATGAAATCTGATCCTCACTAAAATAAAAGATAAAACACAAGGCTGAAGTTGAATATTCTTCTGTTTCTTTTCATACGTACGTCAAACCGTCTGTCTGAAGGAAACCAGATCCGCAGGCAAATCCATATCCATGGGGTCCCCACTTCTTTCCGTAGCATGTTTTGCAATAAACTTCCTTGTCAGGACCATCGCATGCAATAATTGAGTCCAATGTCTTTGTGCAGTCGTTGCATTTAAAGCACTTCCTATGCCATTCACGTCCTCTAGACAAAACCTGTTCGGCTGCAAAAACGACTCCTCCGCAGCGGGGGCAGCCTTCACCTGGTTTGGCCTGAATTTTGCTTACGTCAATTAGAGCGGTTTTTGGTGCCATATCACTACAATATTGGCGAATATTCAGTTAGTTTTGTTGGAATTCGAAAATAGTTTAAATAGATGATAAACAAGTTAAAGTATTAAAGGCGAAGCAGAAGAGTTAGTTAAGGACATAGCTGCATGGGCACCTACTATTGGTGGGTAAACATTGGACTCTTATTGAAATATTTAGCTCAAAATTAGGGCTGGGAAATAAATTACCTCGAAACAGACCTCTTATACCCGATTTTGCCACATTACACATATTTCCCACTCACCACACGCACTACAAAGACCGCGTTTGCATGAAGCACACAATATCCGAGAGATCGTCCGATAATCAGAATTTGATCGACGAACTCCAACTCGCCTTTTTTTTGTTTTCCCAAATGTGTTTACTTTTCATAGAATTGTATTGACTCCTCTTTTTTACCCTCCCTTTTTCTAAATTTAGCTGTTACTTTGGCGTAAGATTGAAAAAATTCCCAAAAAGGAGAAATTTCACAATTTGTGCTAGAAAGCAAATGCCAAAATTTAAATTCTTTTTATATGGATTTGGACATGCCGACTTTCACTTATCGGTCAATGGAACGCGGCGGCTTTGATATTTGGGATTATCTGATATAGTCCACTACCGGCAGCATTTTTGTTGCTGAACGGGAAATGAATGACATTCTTAATATACGCATTCCATGAGTAGGACAAAACATAAAACAACAGTCAAAATATTATTTTCTATGTATACCTCTGCCACTCGGCGTCTTTTACGTCACAAAATAGTCCCAAAGATGACATTCCAAGATGGCCATAACCACGGGCACCAAACCTTTGTGCATAGCAACCTGTTGATATGTTTACATAATGTAAATATACACCACAAACAAAAATTTGCATCTATGTATTCCCTTTGACATTTACATACATGTAGGTATTACAGGTAGTTCCAACAAGCTTTATGAATTTGGAGACAAATACCAGTACACAATTTTTGAATTGATCAAAAATATTTACAACGTCATTAGAACTACATCTTCTTGTACATTATTTGACGGAAAGAAACTGCAGCTGTACTAGGTACATAATAACCAGTTGGTATAGACGTAGACAAATGAATGAAAAGAGAATTACACTGATGTTCATTTTAAAGTTCTTTGCATTAAAATACATAGATGAATGAAAACAATAAACAAAATACAGCAAGGCGCTGGGACTGGTCCCCACTGAACGGAACAACAATAAGCTAACAACAAAAACGAACGTATAATGATCTCAACATAACTTGAAGGTGAACATAAAATACGCACCATCGTAAAATTGCTGGTCACTGAAAAACAACTGCTCCTATTGATTCATCATCGAAATGGAATTGCAGATACATAAATTTTTTTTCGGGAATTTGGAGAACTTCAGAAATAAAAACATAAATAGAATGTGAATTTAACAACCCTCTGCAATTTGTATTGTATGACAACACTTCATTTAATAAAATTAATTCACAAACGTCAAAATGAAGCCATATATTTGGGGGCTGGCTGAGTTGATATTTTTCGGTTTTTATTGACCTATATTGGTCACCTGAACAGTTTTCTTTAGTTGACGTTTATAGCGGGGTGGCCGAAAAATAAAGTCAAGAATTCCATGATTTACTACCTAGTTTACATTTTGTATATTGTGGCTAACGTAGAAAAAGTGACATTTAGTCCAAACCAATCTAGTCGACTTAAGAAAACTAATTTTTTTTAATGTACCCTATGTTCTGCAACCACTAAAGCGTTTATGATATTAGATCTGTTTGACGTCGACAAACTTAGAAGGAGATATTAATGTATGTCATTTACGTGGAAAAGAAAAACTTTGAAACGGTTTGAGTTCATTCATACTCGTACAAGCAAATCCGAGCGAATCGATTCAAAGATTTTTAAACCAAGCAAAGGTAAAAAATAACTGTCAAACAAGAAATAATAAGGCTTCAAAATGGGATTCATTTAAATGGGAACGTTCGAGTATCTAGTTTAGTAAGTCTGACAGCTCTCTCACTAGATGTATCTCGGTTTTGATTGGGGGAAATCGGGTCGTGAGAGCAGATGTTGCAGTTGACGTTTATGGAGGGGTAGCCGACGAATCTAGTCAAGAAATTCGTGACTGAGTACTAAGTTGACAGTTCTGATACGTGGCTGACGTAGAAAAAGTGACGTTCCCGACCAATCTAGTTCTTGCGTTCAGGTTACATCTCATCCAGACCAATCTAGTCGACTTAAGATAACTAGAGATTCTTGAATGTGCCCAATTCCTCATTATTGTTCTATCAGTAGTGCAAACATATCTGTCGGTCGACTCTTTTCAATTCAAAAATACAATATTCAATCCAATTCAAAAGTAAAATGGGACTTGACAGCTCTCGTAGTCTATTAAGTTGTTTTTCTACTACATGATTATTATAATGCCAAACATTTAACTCAATTTATGCACCTAAACTTTTGGCTAGTCTGCAGCGCCAAGATAAGTAGAATAAATCTCAAAAACCAACATCGATTAGTTGACGATGACGCGATGTGTGGGATCAGTGTTTTTAGTTTTCATTAATATTTATGTCGCCAGTTTTACCTAATCCACGCATAATGAAAAAACTATAAATCATGTCATTTGCTTTGTTTCCCGTTTCTGTGCGTCTTTAATTAAATATTAAATCTGACATTGAAAAAGAATTTATCTTCAAACAAATATCGTAGAAGAATTACAGCTGTCGGCATATAAATTTGTGAGAAAAAAAAGCAGCACTGGTATTTTTGTAGTATTGAGTTTGTTATTGTTTGTTTGAACTTATTCCAAAATTAAGTTGAATGTCATAAATGATGACATTGAAAGCATCTATTGCAAAAATATTAGCAAGCTGACATCATAATAAATAATGTCATTTACTCTAGGCGGAAGCAAACGTAACGCAGTAAATTTCTTTTATAACGTACCCGTTGGCGTAGCATTCACTTTGAAGTGCACCTCCTCCCTGACCGTAACCATATCCTTTGGGTCCAAACTTTTTGGAATAACATGCTGTTGAAATATAAATCGACCTTTTATTATTTTGTTACAAAATTTTTTCATAGAAAAGTTAAATACATTGTTTACTGTTTACAGGTTAGCAAATAACAGGAAGAGATGTAGCCTACAATTTTTGACGTGTATACAAACTACGTACTAATATTCTACCTATTTCGAAAGTTTGATAATTTAATGGTAGTATTCTCTTATTTAAACATTTTATTAACATAAAATAGAAGATGTAAGGACTTTCAGAAGGGATGATGGTTTATTATGTTTAATTTATTCGTGTTAAAATATTTATCTGAGTTTGTAGTGGGAACTTTCAAAATTGTTGTTTACTAACTCTGACAGCAGGCGAGCGTCGCGTCGGTCGTATGTCTTTCCAGTGAACGTTTATGGAAGGGTAACCGAAAAATTTAGTAAAGAATTTCTCCATTAAATATTGAGTTGAAATTTGTGATTGCATAGTTTAGTAGTAGATGTGACGTTACCGACCAATTTTTACGTTCACGGGAAAGCCAGGCCAGACAATTCTAGTCGACTTAAAACGACTAAAGTGTTGGATGTGCCCAGTTTCAACATGCAGTGGTTGATAATTCACTATTTAGGGTCAGTTTTGGGTGCTCAGCAAATGGTCACCATAGAATTGGGTGCTCAAAAGTTTGACCGATCAAGTGAAACAGCCGTGGCGGACAACTTTTTCTTGTTCTGAACATAACCCTATTCTCCAAGCAAAAACTAAATTTGATATATCAACCGTTGTTGTTGATTTTTTAACTACAATGCTACAACTTCTAGCAAGACCCTTTATAAAACCAGAAGTCCGAGATTATAGCCTTGACATCACGAACTCTGAGGAAAGTGATGAAAAATTCGTTCAGAAATATCAGATTTCAATGTTAATGGAAATTGTTCGTCTAAAAGATAATACTTCTCATGCCTACGAATCACCAAGTATTTGCTGCCATAAGTTATAAACAGTCTAAACAGGGACCTACTGCACTATATAGAGGAAAAAAATATATACATGCACAACCCATGGGTGCATGTGGAAATAGAAACATATAAATAAAACTATGACAAAAACAATGTTTTTTTATAAACATTTTGCCATGGAATAAAAATAATGCATGACTAATCAAATATACAGGTGAAAATTCTATATATAAAAAAAAAAAAACAGCACTAAACATGTGGTAAGTCACAATTGGAAATAGCCCATCTGACCTTTCATTTCAAAATGGCTCTTCTTCAATTCGTGTAGAACTCTTGATAAACGTTAACACTGAAGAACTCGTCATAGTTTAAGTTTAGAAAAGAATTGTACTAAACAATGTATATTAAATAATATAGAGACAGCGACAGTGTTTTGGCAAAAGGTCATTACACTAAATTGCTACTATTGCTTTGCAATCTATTTTCATACATCTGCTGGCAAGCGACCAGTACGATAATTATCTATGCATTTTGCCAAAATCACACGGCGGCGTCAAACATTTTTATACATACCTCTGCAGTAAATGTTTTTGTCCGGACCTTCACAGCAACTGATGGAATCTAGTCCTTTACTACACAATCCACATTTGAAGCACTCTTTATGCCATTGCTACAAACAAATAAAAAACATAGAGAACATTGTATCACATGGACATTGAACAGTACCTGGCTAGATGATGTTTCGCATTGAGACTTTTTTTTCTTAAATTATGACTAAGAAACAGAAATATTTATACAGTAACTTAAAACAGACACGCAAACGCAACGGATAAGGGGGCATATAGGTAAAAAAAACAGTTTGGACCGTTTTTCAACCGACATATAAAATAAAGATACACGAAACAAATACTACATAAATTGCTACCTCTGCAATAAATCTCCTTATCTGGACCGTCGCAATGCATCGTAGAATCCAGTGTTCTGTTGCAAAGAAGACATTTGAAACATCTCCTGTGATAACCCTGTATTGTTTTTTGTGGGAATGGAATTTAATTTATGTGAATATTAAAATAGTTTCTAGGTTACACTGAATGGTAATTTGTTTATTTTTGCAATAAATCAAAATCATATTTAAGCCGATGGGGGCCGAACCTAATTTCATGCTCACTTTGCAGCATTTTGAATTTGTACACGAATTTTAATTAAAATTCGAAAAGTGGACTGAAATAGACCCGCCCCCGAGGCTTAATCATCAAGAACAAATTTATATTAGGCGCAATTCCTTGCATTATGTTTCCCATAACTTAAATTTAATATTACGGAGACTTAAATATGCAAATAAAATATTTTGGAATCAAGGTATTAGTTCCCATATCTGTGAGAGTGTAAGAATATGAGAGAATAATGGTGTTTAGCTTATGGTTTGACGTATATGATTAACTGCAACTGGAAGTCATACGAAAAGTAATTTGTAATTTGTGTAATCAGTTGTGAATTGCTGACTGTCACCCACTCACCGAATGAACGCAATTCAATTAAAATATTATAATATTAGTCCATCATTTCGGTTAACCCTTAAGTTTGATAACTTTTCTATGAACTGGCACATCTGTCAATACTTTTAATGCAGCCCTGTACTGGCTGATGTAATGAACATAGTTTTAATAAACAGTTTAGAAAAAATATTTACCCTGCCACGTGCTAGCATTTGTTCGGCTGCGTAAACATAACCACCGCATCGTGGGCATCCTTGTCCTTCTGGAGCCTTAGCAATGGCTCGTGGTTCTAATCTCGCTCCATTTCGTACTTCGTTGTCGCTAGAAGAAAATGAAATAAACGCAAATGATTAAGAAGTAGGAAAATTAAGTCTTAATTCCAAAAATGACAAACGTCATTTTCAGATCGCAGAGCGTTTTTTTTTCTTAGTTTAAGTTTAAAGGATAGACCGGCAACATGTAATATTGTAATAGTTCTGTTTAGAGAGGAAAACTAGAAACAAAACAGCACAAGTTATTAAACTGTAAAAAAAAATCCCAGCTTTGTATTGCATGAGTAAACAGATGTTTTATATATTTTCAGCTGATGACAACCAATAACACTGACATTTTCCAAATGTTCCTCAACTGAAAAATGCAAATGAAACCCATATTGCGTTAAAATTAGCTCAGTTTTAACTATTTTCAAAAAACAAGCTGAATGCATCAAGACTCCTGATCTTTAAGCTTTTTACGAGTCTGCTGCACTTCAGAAGAAGCTGCAGAAAAAGCATCATGCTCAGTCTCAGACATCTGTTTCTTCACTTGTGTGCTCTTTTCTGTTCAACTCATCAGAGTCACTGAACAAACCGAATGTTTATAAATATAATACAGTTCGCTGACGTGACGTGTCTGAGCTTTCATTCGCTTAGATTTATCAAGTGAATGTTTTTTTTTCAGTTCATCAACTTTACGAAGGTGTAGTCGACCATTCTGGTAATAGGGACGTTCAAGTATCTAGTTTAGTAAGTCTGACAGCTGGCTGATGTATCTCAGTTTTGATTGGCTTAGGTCGGTTATACAAACAACGGTTTCAGTTGACGTTTATGATGGGGTTGCCGACGAATCTAGTCAAGAAATTCGTGACTCAGTACTAAGTTGACAGTTCGCATATGTGGCTGACCTAGGAAAAGTGACGTTCCCAACCAATCTAGTCGACTTAAGATAACTAGACTTTTGAATATGCCCAATTTTTTGATTCAGTCAGCAATTGACATTTCGATTGCTTAAAAGTGAAGTTAATGGCCGATATACTTATTGCGCTTATAGAAGAAATCTAGTCCATTGTTTATTACTTTGTCATAAAAGTTATTAGTACATGAAATATGAAAGCAAAAGGAGTAAAACTTTCTTTTTAAGTCTTGGCATTTTTTTTAACCATAAAATTGTCACTTTCAAAATAGAAAAAAAAAACTATTTCGTTGCGGGAGACGGAAAATAATAGAAGAATGAGCAACTGATTAAATCTACTACACTATATAAGGAGTCGTAACGCATAACGCCTTTAGAGCACGTTAACTATAAAAAACGGCTGTCAAGCAGTATCAGCCATTCCGCATTGATTATGATAGATAAGAATCTGAGTTTTTAACAACTGAATGAGATGAATTGGGAGAAAGCAATGCTATCATACCCGACAAATCTTAGAGTCGAGTGTCCGGTCGCAGGGAGTTATAAACACCGTATAAAGCTGCGAAGGCACGCCATCTGCCAGGTATTTACAGTAAGGAAGGCCAGGAATTCCAATTCGACACCCTTTACCTCATTTATCGATTGTAAGGTTAACTTAAGTGCCTTATACAGAGGCGAGCAGCCTTGTTTCGTTTGAACAACCCCGCTAAATAGGTCCTATTTTGCAGGATGACCTTGGGTAACGCTCGCTGCTCTATAAAGGTCCGTACAAGGACACCACCGAAATATACGATGTAAAAAGAAGTGATTCAGTCAGGTTTGTGCAGTAATTTTCTCAACAGCTTACACCAAAAGATGTGCGAAACCCACAATACAATACTAAGGGTAGATGTACATTGTACAATGCGCAGTTGACGTTGACACAATCGAAAGAACTTGGGTGAGCTGTCAGTGATGCATTTGTGCGTTTTGAGACAGAAGTAGCAAATATTTGAAACAAAATAAATTATATGCTTTTTAAAGAAAGGAAATTGAACGTCACGTCGACGCTTTGGACAGGACACCACAATCGACAGTTGGAATAAAAGCTAGCAGCGCAAAAGTATGTACGCTGTAAAAGGCAGATGAATTTACTTTAGTACTGCGCTGCATGGCGTCCGCAATTAGCTATGGATTGAGCTGACCAAACTCCCGCACTGCCTCAAAATTAAGGGCCATCGCAAACACTTATCCAGTTACGAAGTGCTGTTGCAATTTATTGTCTACCAAAGATGGTCTCGTTGAACTATATCGCGGGTTCATATAGTTCAATCCCCAGAATGCAGCTTTGTTTTTAAAACTGATACTAATAGTAGTACTAGTTTTGATCATAATTCCCTCAGATTATGGGAGTACCACCACCTGCACTTTAAATGTCATGTGTGACAGTAAATTTATGTAAAAATTGGGGACGCGCAAAAGTAATGGAAAGTCTTGTAGAATCTGAATCATTCAACGGTAAAGAATGATTCAGCACATTTAATCCGACCGCACAAGCAAAATATATCACTCGCAGTAAATGTAAAATTAACATCACAAATATTACGGATTTCACACTCAAGTAGATTCTAAACTGTCCATAGTCCCATGCAAGTGTGAACGATGTGATTTAATGTCAGCTCCATACAACTCAGCCATCGACAACTGATCTGCCGAACTAGTGACATTCAAGCAAACTCATCTATCTGACATTTCATCCACTATCATTTTCGGTGCGGCTGCCTCGCCTATCATATTCTGCAGACGCTTTGAGCTCCACTTTATCATTTTCGAAAATCATCCAGGCGAGACCCAATATTTCCTTTTCTTCAGCAATTTAATAAAAAAACGTTGAATGAAATGTCAATGGATGACTTGGCCTTTAGCTAAATGTGTTTTGCAGACGAGCCGTCTGGCTGTGACTCGACTGTCGATGAGTTGCGATGAACCCCAAAGTTGCGTAATATTTTACACACCCGTACCGCACTTCAGATTAAAGTAGGTTTAAAGTTCCGTATATGTGTGACTGGGTATTTATATGGATTGTCCGTTATAAACACCTCAATAAGACGGACATTTAAAATCAATGACAGTCACTTACAAATTTCTATAAACATTGAACACACATATTATATGCACACAGGCAGGAACAACACAAACCTCCTGACAGCTATGATCACTGATCAGTGCGTACTATTCTACTAAAATTTTGTTTACGTTTAGTTTAAATGAGTCAATATGTTTGTCACACCTTCTTTCTATTAGTAAGGTTCTAAACATCTGCTATGTAGTTGTAGTAGGCGTTCAAAAAATGAGTATGTTTCTCGGCAAGTGTCGGTAATATAGTGCGCATATAAATATGTACAATGTTTATGTGTTTGCTTCTGTTGTTTAGAAATATATCACTTAAATTATTATTTTATCTTTGGATATTGAAACTCTTTTAATGCATTTGTCAGACGAATATATTTCATTTATTAGTTTTATTAGCTCTTTATATTGTTGCCTATAAGTATTTTGATGTTTGTTTTATTGTTTGCTGCAAGCTTAATATCTACACACACATAATGTAAATTCGAGTATAATCCATATACGACAAGTGTTTTGAGTGTTGATGAAACTAAATTATGAGAGTTGTTGTTAAAAATAGATGTTCAATTTATAACCGTTAAAGATAAAAAAAAATACTCGAATAAAATCTGCATGGATGCATTTTTGCACTGACATTTGTATTTATTTTTGGATTTGTTATAAAATATGTGTTTAAAGAACTAATTGTCACGTAGATATTTTTGGAAGAACTAGCTTATCCTCAACTCCACCGGGATTATCTTAAGCTGTTGAACTAGTCGCTGCGATGGAATAAAAAAATAATATGATTTATTCCAAGAAACAATATAATATATTGTCATTTTAAATAATTGGTTAATAAGTAGTTAGTTGTTCTAAGCAGTTTCATCGATTGTTGTTGCTTTTTTTTTTAATGCTAAACTATCAACGGGATTATACATGTGACTTGATATAGTATTATGTTTTAATAGCTAAACTTTGTTAGGTTAAAGCATGTTTTGTTTTTAAGATTTAATTCATTTAAACGAAATATTTCGTCTTTATAATGCAAGAAAAAAATTTCAATAACCTAGATCAGTTTGATAAAGAACTGCACACCCTAAACGAAATTTAGGAACCGAAACTTATTTTGTTTGTATGTGGAAATAAGTTCATCTATAGAAAATCAAAATGTCACTTAATATTTTACATTTTTTATCACTGAACACATGGCGGACGCAACACAAACACTCGTAAACGCACACAAGTCCACATATATTTAAATATGTGTATTCAAATGTAGGTGAAAATGCATCGACTTGTTGTGTTGTGAGAGTGTGTGTGTTGGGTATGCATGGATTTATATTAATTGTGAAAATTTGCATTAAATTTTTTCACTTGAATTTAGGTCTTGTACGGAGTCTTCGGTTTAAACAAACAAAAAAAGTATGATTTCTATGCATGTTCCCAAACAAGTTATGATGACTTACTTTCTCAAATGCGCTCCAGAGTCCATTGATAAACAACCAGCACCACCGCCAAAGCCGTATCCCTTAGGTCCGTATTTGCGGGCATGACAATTTTTGCAGAATAATTCCTTGTCGTGTTCAGTGCAGTTTGTCGAGTCCAAAGCTTTGTTGCACATTCCTATTTAATAGATTTTTTTTGTTTTAATTTTTTTTCAACACTGTAATCCATTAGCCACATTTACCGCATTTGAAGCAAGTCTTGTGGTATTTGTATCCTCCAGCAACACGCTCTTCAGCTGCGTATACGGATTTGCTGCACTTTGGGCATTTTGGAACTTCAACTGGTGTGAAAGGCATGTTTATTTATCTTCCTGATTAGAAAAGAAATTTATTTTTTTTATATTTAACTGCAACAAGAAATTATTTTTTTTTCGTGTATACGGTTGCCAAACTTTACGTAATTTAATTTTTTTTTTTTTTCAATTGACTAGCTGAATTTTAATTTTTGAACAAAATTGGAGTTGAAATAATTTTAAATTTACTCGTAATCCAATGAAAAGGTTGACGAAGGATATTTTCAGTATTTATTTTTTTTTACAAAAATTTACAGCGAAAACCGTCAGAATGCAGTGGCAGTTCGAGCGATCCTGTTTCTTTTTCGGAAATTTCTTTACGCAAAACTTGGCATGGATTTTAGGTTATTTTTTTTTTTAAATGTATACAAAACTCTGATGTAACAATATTCACTATAGGAGAACGTACCAATAGCAAGTTTTCGAACGAATAATTTAATTTCTAGCACTTCCTCCCAATTAGCACCGATATCGAATGAACTGGAGGGTGGCTGCTCGCAGGTAGTCTATATTCCTGAGTGCACACGGCACACACGTTATACGTACTAATCACGAAAGTATCGTTATAATCGATGCATATATTCGTCTTATACACATAAAACCAAAATGGGCATGTTACCAGTGAAATATTGCAATATTTAATAATAACAAACAAAAACAACAACAACGAGTAAGAAGAAGGAAAAAAAAAACCACTTATTATAACAAATAGATAGGATTCGAATGATAGTTTATATATTTTTGCGAAAATATAAATTTGCAATTAAAAGAGGTACATAGAAATGTTTTTGTTTTTGTTGTTGTTTCTTTAGCTAACGATGAGCAAGCAACCAAAAATAACATACACACTCACAATATCTGCAACTCCGATCCAATGACGAAGAAATATACATAATGTATATATACTCTGTGCTTACATTATGTGCTTTGAATGAATACATATGTACATTGTACATGTGGGAATGTATGGATTTGACGAAAAATCAGTCATAACTATAATTATGTAGGAAAACTTAAATAGGAAATGAAAATAGCAAGTTATCTACAGATGTTTATTCAGATATAGATATATACAATGTGTGTTTGGTGCAAGATCTTATAAACACATCGAGGCGTTTACTGTGTATAAATAGATATACAGATACACATTACATACCGTATTTAAGCAAAATTGTGGATGACGATTATATTACAAATAGCATTTTTCATTATGGACAACTGAAATATCATGCGTGCAATGGTCCCAAAATAGGCATTTTTATTATTATTAAATAACAAATAATTAGGAGCAAATTAAACGGCATTTGCTTGGGTTTACATAGGAAAACATCAGCCGATGTTATTAATAAACATAGAGTCTAATAAAAAATATGTTGAAAGACAAAAATATAACCAACATTAAAATGATTTACGAAGGAAAATTTATAATTTTTAGCAGATCGTAGTGTAGGTATACATTTGGCGCACGGCTCTAAACGTGGGCTGGGCCTAGGGCCCACCATTCGCGTGTTCGTCTTTACAGATTGTTGAAAGGATTCCGTTGCATTGCTGTCGTTGTCTGAAATCTAGTAAATCAACGTCTTTTGTGCACATTTCAATGTCGGTGGAAACGACAATACACTCTTTTCGGGGCCCCACTGTAGGCAACAACCAAGAGCGACATATTAGAAATAGGTCTTTATAATAATCTGAGTTCAAGGGCAACTTCAAACTCACACAAAAATATATTACGCGATACTAATAATCATATTAATGTGGTATTCGATTGGTCTTCTTCAGATTCAGATTTCAGATTTCTTGTGTCTAATCGAACATAAAAACGTCACTTGCTCTTTTTGTTGTTGATATTCCTGCATTTTCCATTCAATGGTTAAATTTAATTTTAAAAAATTCGCAATTTGTGCCCAGTTTGATTTCTAAACATTTGTACCCGATGCAATGCGTTTCTTTACAGTTGAAAAATTTCACAAAAACGTAAACAATCTCCGCTAGTTGTCAAACGCCACCGCACTTGTATTGGCAAACCTGAAGCAACTCTGAGAAAAAATCCAGATTCGCAAGAGTGCTTTGAAATTGAAAAAAGATTGCAATTAAATATAAAAAGTGAACTAGAGCGAAAAAAAAAATGTTCTGAAAGTGCCCAATCGAATAATACATTAGTGTCCAGGCTATAGATTTTAAAAACTCACAATGGCCAAATTTCCATATAAGATTAACCATTGTGACCTACAAAATATTTGGTGAGAAGGTTTAAGATGATTATACTGTCCTGAGAAAGCTTTCCAATTCTGCCTATCGGAATAGTCTTTTGATATGGGACGTTCCATTTCCAGTCGTCCCAATACGTTAAAACTTCAGACAAACAAATGGCTGTGACAAATCACCATTGACTTGTCACTCTCGATAGATCGTTATATTGTTTGCCAATCATTATTGAGCAGTGCGTCAAATATCGATCACCTCTTTTTTCCTATTTTCTTATTGAGATTGCTTTTCATGTTCGATTTGCCAAGAAAATCAATCTTTTTTTTGATCTGACTCTCTTAAGAGAAATCTAAATTTTTTTCTCATATTCACACATACTTTAACTAATACCAATCTGTATGACACACAGCTGGCGGTTACGAATTGTTTATCGCTGGAAGGATTGTTTTTTTTTTAACTGAATTATTAGTTTTTCGAGTATGTAAACAATTATTTATATTAAATTATTTCGAAATGCGTTGTTATAAAAGTGTAAAAATCAATTGAAATGCAAGTGAAACAATATATTTTTTGAGGCCAACTGAATATGTTGGATTTGGCTGCAGAAATCTGAAATCTCAGATCAAATATAGATTTCGAAATTGTATCAGATTTATCAAAACTGTATGAAGTACAATGTTATTTTTCAGTACATATAGAGAAAAAAATATCACTAGGTTTAAAAATCCAATGTTGGCACCAATATTGTTTTTATTTGCATTAGAAATGTTTTTTTGCTCCGCTTATTCACCGGGAAAGCAACCCTTAAATGCTTTACAGCATGTTTGACCTCCATAGACAGTAAATATGGAGCATTGCCAGCTGAATATGATGCGGCAATAACATCTGCTTAAACAACAAGCTGTTCAATGCTTAATACGTATTGTCATAGGGATTTAATACTTTCTTCTGTCACGAGAGAAAAGCAGAAACAAATACCCCAATTATTTTTTAGTATTTAGTATTTAGTGGATGTTCAAAAGGTGACAATTCGATTGGTACTAGCCGAATTGTTGCCATTAAATTATAATAAATCAAATGTCACAGTCGTTTTAATTTTATAATAAATTGTTGATACCCTTTAGTTAATCGGCCTGTCACCTTTATGAACTGGCAAAAATCACTTTTCAATTGTCATTTGTAAGAGTCATTTGAATGCATTTCAATTAATTTAATTGCATTACCCCTAGTATGAAATGTGCTTGGCGAGAAACAGCCCGACACAGATGTTTCATATCTTTCAATACATACGAAATAGAGACGAAATACTTTCATACGTGTATGTTACTCGCAACTAAAAATGAAGCCATTATTCATGCAAATAAAAATGAGCACAATACTGTTCTAAAATACTTGCAAAAACAAATGTTGGTACTAAAAATAAAAAAAAATATGTGGGTACATTACTAGACAACTTAGTGTCTGGCTATTTCTGCCTGCTTTAGTTATCAAAACAATATTTTTTTATTCTTTGCTCGGGCGTCTATTTGTTTGTACATATCCTTTCATCGCTGCCGCTCTTTGTTGGGCTATATCAGAGACAGCCCTCATAAAATTTGAGTACCCACACCGAGCAGCGTAGGAGGTTTTGAAAAATTAAAGAGCAAACAATAAATCTTTTGCTTTTTCCTAATAAGGGGTTATGTAAAGTGATATTTATGATGAATATTTGTTTGATTTTATATTGACGAGGACAGATTACCGTTATTTATGATAACCACAAGTAAAACTACAGTCACGTGCTCGCCGGTAAATGCAGTTTTCGGTGAAGTTTGTTCTAGTTTTGACTAACTTTAGTTAGGAAATTTAATGTACATACATAACTTAGTCTTACTGGAAAAATACACACCTTTGCATATTATCCAGGCATAAAAATCAATTACAAATGAAGGCATAACCAAGAGTAAACATTCTTTTGGCCATTGGCTGCAAAAGGTGACAAAATGGAAATAACTTACACAACAGCATTTAGACGATCGTATTTGTGATTTTTGACAGGCCATTCTGCTTTCTATGGTAGTGTACTGTCGGCTTCACAATGGTTTTCGTTCGTTGAAGAAAAAGTGCTGCCACTTTATCAATTAACCTTTGTTCACATTGAGCCGTACTAATAACAAATTTTAGTCTCGACTTTAAATTTACGGAAGTTCACAATTGCGAAATTTATATGAAAAATAAAGCCACTGTGAACTACTAAAATTTAGAGTCGAAACTAAAAATGTTTATTGGTAAGGCCCATTGTTCTCATCAGTGATTTGTTTAGTGGAAATATGATTTCGAAGTTATGCTGTTACCAGTTACATTATACAGCTCGGAAAAATTGAGGTTCAACCTTAATGGGAATATTTCGATGTACAAAATCGCACTTTGGCTTGAGTTGAGATACTGCCATGCAATCTTATTATGGATATCTCTTTATGGGCTGTACTCACAGTGGTCGTCACGTGTCATTGTCAAAAGATTAGTTGCCTTTACCACATGCCTTTATTACTACCCCTTTCTTATCATTGACTTCAAAATAAACGGATCTCTCCCTCTAATCTCGTCCAAAATGCTAAAATATGCTACATGCCCAATAAATCAGTCACGAGAGAGATGGACGAGTTTTCTTCTATTAATTCTAAAACAGTCTTGCGTTTTACAATACTTGCATTTAATTGCCCTAAAAATCGCTGAGTAAGACAGCCGCAAACTATACCTTGGTAATACCAAAGCTCACCGTGCTCCCGCCCTAATGAATTTCTAATCGCAATTAAGCAAGGAATCATCACCTAAAATGTTCCCAATTAGAAAACTAAAACAGTCTACCGTGTTGTTTTCAAAACAAAAAAATAAATAAAATATGTTTGACAGAAGCATTAAAATAGCAATTGAAAAAGTTGCTTCGGTACTCGTCAATTTTAAGAATTTTGAGGGCTCTAAAAAATATTTTAATATCTTAGCAAGAGAATGACTATTTTTGCCTTTCACGTTTCTGTGAGATTTCTGCATTCTGCTTTGTGCCGGGAGCAGTTTGAAATCGCCGCTTTTCAGCGGAGGTGGAATATGTGTCAGATTTCCACATTTTTCTATTTTAGTCATCGCACAAAATGTGAACAGGAAAAGAGGACAGCGGGAAGCTAACACCGTATAGTAGGAACTCGCTGGAATGACTCTTAATGTGTGCGTTCTCTTCCAAGTTGCCACATGGCTTTTTGGCTGATATTTTTAGACAGTTTTCGGTTATCTGGTTTAGTGACGCTTTTTGATTCATTTTTTCAAATTGGAATTTTGCGTCTTTTTTATCCTATGTATGTGGAAAATTAAAAAATATGTGTTGTTGTGGTCTGTCTATTTTTGTATTAAGTCTAAACACTTCAAGGAAATGTGTTTTCGTGCACAAAATAGAAATATGAAGTCAGTTTCGCTTCAGCATTCGTAGAAGCAATGGGTCTCACTTAATATAAAATACCCGAGACTGACAATACTAATCCAATGAATAAAATATGTTAATAGTAGGCGCAGCATGTCCATATAGAACTCTGAACTCTTACATTATTTCAGCAGTAAGGGGTAAAAAAGGTGTCTAATGAGTGCGGCTTCTATTATTTCAACATTTGACAGGCTGCTCTATTTTAGTCACGAACGGAGCTTTCAAAAAATGTATTTTTCCACTCCATCGTCACGTATTACAGAAGATCTATTAAAACACCTTGTGTGTGTGCACCTGCCCATTTATTTTGTTAATACTAATATAAAGAATAAAGGCACCTGTTTAAATTAATTAATTTTATTTTATGGGGCGTATACGTAACAAAAAATCGGTAATTTTAAACTTGCATAACTTGCTGATTGGAATTATCGCAGTCAAGTTGACTAGAATAGTCTTTACAATACTTTTGAAATAAATCGAATCAATAAAAATGCTCAACATAATAAAAACGGTATTCTATTACATAGCTCGAGCCCGTTCATAAAATGGAAAGGAGAATTCTTTCAGTAGGTTAACCTGACCTCTACTATCCTTTTAGTATCAGTGTTCAGTCCAAAGTACGAAATCAATATCTTTGCTAGTGTACTCTAACCCTCAGCTTCCACTTACGTGTTTATACCAATTGAAGTAGTTGTCAATATATTCTACAACCCTTCTTTATGTATCTTATAAGCTTCCAAATTGTTATATATTTGCTTCTTCGAAATAAAGGTCGCTTTGTGCATGGACGTCGAAACTGGCTAATCTGTATTTTTCTAACCAATCTGCAATTAAACCATATTTTAATGTTGCCAAATTAAACAGGGAAACAAAAACGCTTGCCTTCTCTCAACAATCAGTTTCTTATTTACTCCAAATTCCAGCAAACGGATAAAGCACTGTAATTGCAGCGTTATCAGAGGCAATTGCGATTTCGAATTTAAACGACTGGATCGGTATTACAAGTAAAATAGATTTAGTTTCGAACTTTTATATTTACAACCGAAAACTTAGACGAGTGTAATGAATCTAGCTTTAGCATTAGGTTTGTTAATTTACTTTTGTAGTAAGAATGGAAAAGACGGTCAAATGGCAGTGGTGGGGATAAATTCTCTCTTAAAGACTTACGAAAAAGTTAGCAAACGCTTTTCTATTAATCTATATAAAATGACAGATGAAAAGTTAAAAAATTCAAAGAAGCGCAACGAAAAGTCGTTAAAATATCTGATAAGCTCGAAGAATTTTGCTAATTTACTAACAAAATTACTTGATTCATCTACCTAGAGATGAAAGTGATACGGAATTAATCGAACTTATTTTTGATGAATCCGAGTGAAAGAGTACCGATTGAACTGCAAGCATTCGAGAAGAGGAGAAGCGACACTGCATTAAATGTGTGGAGGAGACTGTCCATTCTTACAGCGAGAACGAATTTCGTTGCCGCTTTCTAATAGAATCTTGAAGAGAACATTAAATTATATTTTGTTGTTACCACTTTAATACACAGGAAATGAAAACATATGCACGCGTATGCCAAATAGGACAACAAATTTCAAATCATCTGTCAATAGTCAGGTGACTGACAGTTTTATTTTTCAATTCTTACATCAAGAAATTTATTGTGTAAAAAAACTCGTACGATTTTCAGTGGAATTTTTCGAGTTGAGGAACAGCATTGAGTTAAAATTCGTAAGAGTTAGTAAAAATTCGTAAAATTTAAAAGTAACGAACAGACCTTATCGATACCACTGCCATTTTGACAGTCTTTTCCATTCTTAATAAAAAAGTAATGGAACAAACCTACTATGAACAGCTTGTACCCAACTTCACGCTCGCTTCCATAACCTACAGCGCTGTCGGGGACCAGTGGTGCGCAAGCGCACACAGCAAATAATTACGCATTTTATTGCCCAGAAAAGCATCCTTGCAGATTTTGTATGAAATTGACAAGCTCGCTGGCGGTCCAAATATAGTAATGTGGTATTCGATTGGGCGCTCTCAGAGCACTTTTTATGTTCTTTTGGTACGAAAAAAAGCAATCTTTTCCAGTTTTCAGAGCACTTTTGCGAATCTGGGTTTTTTCTCAGATTTACCAATACAAGTGCGTAGAAGTTTGACAACGTAGAGTTTGTTTAGGTTTTCAGGAAATGTTTCAACTGAAATGAATCGAATTGCATCGGTTTGATCTATTTTTTGTTAATTATTTATGTACAAATGTTTAGAAATCAATCTGGGCGAGCATTTTGAATGTAATGTAATGAATGAAAATGCTTAGAAAAGTGTCGAAGGCTACACATATTCGTGTCGCACAAATTTCAACACAAAAAAGAGCAAGTGACGTTTTTATGCTCGATTAGACACACGAAATCTGAAATTTAAGAACGAATCTGAAGAAGCCCAATCGAAAACCACATAAGTTAATGGCCTCAGCAATTTATTAAGGTACTGGTACTTATGCCTGCACATTGGTCTCGTAAAAACTTTCGAACTTGAGGTTTGACATAGTTTTGATTATACAATAGAATAGAAATAATAAAGAACAGCTGCATCAATTCAATGTACTCGTCTTTTTCTTTGGATATTCACGAACAGTACCGACTGTGGTGCTACTACAAGGTTTTCCTCGTCACCTTTAAAAGTGTCTTTACGGGTTTGCTTTTGGTTGAAATGCCGTGCAATGTTTCTGAAGTTGTTCAATGTGCTGTTTGAGAGAAAAGCTTTTTAACAAACTCTGCGATTGGATTTGGTATATATTTCAAACTACGCATCTTATTCATCATCAGACTGCCTTAAGTTTGAACAGTTTAATTCTGACAACCAATACTGCGGACCCATTAGGAGTTGGGTATAAATTGGTCTTTCTTACCTGATTTACCGATTTAACCAAGATCCTACCACTTGTGCCATGAGCATTAGGCAGCCAACTTTTTAATAGCGCGCCTCTCGTCTCCTTTATCTGCATTTTTATCGAAAAGTTGGCCCTGTTATAAGTCAAATTGGGTTTTCTAAAGGGTTGTCGTGTGAATTCCAGTGCATCAGTGCCCGCACTAGCGAGGCTTTCTAGCAGTGTTGTCTTCAGCGTTAACTGATGCCGCGGTACCGATCGTAGGACATTGTAATACAAGATCAACAATGAGTTTTGCAGTCTCTTGCAACCGATTCTTTTCGAGACTGAAAAGTTGAACACAGCTAATTGTACGAAGTGGCTGTTCGCACGTAATTTTTGTACTGACTGACGATTGTCTGGCTTCGGGCTTCGGCTACGTATTTGACGTAACGTAATAACATAATCAGAATAAGTTGGGCCTTAAAATGTACAGGATCATGCCCGAAAATTAAATACTGCAGTTCAGAATCCTTTTAGCGAGCGAAGCGTGCCACATTACAGCTATTTGCCGCGATTTAACTTTGACATTTCGTTACGTGCCGTGTCCCGAACTACGTGCGAATAGCAACAGCCCTAATTGTATTCCTATGCCCGGGAACTCAGCATCTAATCGAAGTTTCTACTTATTAGAATTCAGTTGTTACATTGTCATTGCACATGAGATAAGTGTAGCTCGCCGTTTCCATGAATGGCAGCCTTTTGTGGTAAAATTTAATGTAAAAACCTAAAATTTAAATAAAGAAAGAAACAAATCAATTACAATTACAAAAAATTATTTATTAATTTTCACTTTGAATAGAATTACATTCTTCATAATTTCCATGTTCACATTGAAGGATATGGTGATGTGATTGCTGTCGTCGACCCCGCTCAACGAACTGTCGCATTTTTTTCTGGTAGTCCTGCTGAAGCTTAACAAAAGAACTCAGTCGATTTAGAAGAAACTGTTTGTCATGTCCTTCTAGAACAAGTTGATTCCGCAGAACCTCCACCATATGTTTGTTGGCATTGGACACAGCATGATAATAGTACAAAAACAATACCAACACAATGAAGCATGGAATCGCAAAGCCGGCTGTGCCCAAGAAGAATATGCAATTTTGAACGACCGACGGCATTTCAGTAAACGCAGTGGTGGCAGCGTCCCAAACTGAATGCAACCCTCTGAAAGGTCCGCACGATCTTGACGGCATAACTTCGGCAATTGCATAGACGACCGGTATCAGTGCTACAACATACGACACAAGCAATATGAGCATGAACAACGAATTTGATCCGGACGCACGATACAATATTGCCGATGGCTTTGAGTTGACTAAACACTGGAATTTCTTGATGTAGAACATGAAAAATGTCAATATAGCGGCAATAGCTGGAAGAAATGGCGAATAAAAGCTGCCCAACCAACAAATCGTTTGTGAGTAGACAATATCTAGAACATGCTTGGGAAGTTCGAACTCTTGTTCGCCAATTAAACGAACGAAGCGGGTTTTCACATGGCGGGCCATGATCGCGCGCGGAAAGTTTACGAAAAACGTCACACCAATGTGGGTGACGAAGTCTGTGATCAGCAGCTTGTAGAACTGTTGGCCAATGTACGTTTCCCAGCACTGGGGTGTGTTGAATTTCTCATCAAAGCACTGTTGCTGTGTTTTCGGAATGATCAAATGGTAAAAACGGCTCAAGAGCACAGCCAACGAGGCGAGACGCAGAAAAACCGTTCGAAAGAGATTGATTTTCACCACAAACATGGGCGAGTAATTTTCAAATACACAAAGGTAATTGAACAGATTTGGCACCAGCAAATTCAGACACACTATTGCAATGTAGGGCAAGAACTCGAAAAACAATATCGGCAATTGATTCTTGGGGTTACTGGGTTTCATGCGAGTTTCGCCTTTGTAATTGGACGATGTTGTAGAGAAGAACTGCTCCTCTGTGGAAAAGGGAATCGAAGTCTGATCGAATAGCGTGATAGGATGACTGGTCTTGAAACTTGGTTCCAAATACTTGAGACTGAGATTGAAGAGAAAATAAATAAACAGAGCTGAGATGAGTAAGATAATAGCGACCGCAAAGTTCACCAGAAATCTAATTAGAACTAATTTGTACATGTGGTCCCGTGACCGATTACTTCGTTCGTAATCTATTCGCTTGGAGTAGAGTAAGCCCTTGATTTCATTGTGCAGAGCCTTGTGCTTTATGTCGGCCGACTTGCCGTTGTGTATGCAAAAATCCCACCCGCCAAATACTAAATTACAATACTGATAAAATTGACCCTCGCCATCGACTAGTCTGTCCTTGAATTCGCGCGAAGCACCTTTCACAATGGCCGCCAGTGAGATAAGGAAGTACAGGGCGGTTATGCTTATGTAAGCTAGAGGTAAGTTGTAGATAGTCTCATCATCGCTGCGATCGTAATTATAATTTATAATTGTAGATAAATTACTGTTTGGTTGGCTGGTTTCGTCAGTCACTTGATTGGGGCCGTAAAAGGCGTTGAATATTTTATTTGTATAGACCCCGTAGAACAGGAGAGTGTTCTCCATGAAGCCAGTGCCTTGGATTAAGTCCAATATGTAGAACTCACTCGATGTGTTGTTCAGATAGAGTTCTCTGCAACACTGTGTCGAGTCGTTCGCAGCTGCCTGATCACAAGTTTCTTCTATTGGTTGAACTAGCAATGTATGTGGTATGATAATGAAACATAATATTAAAAGGAATATAACTAAATTTAGAAACATAAGCCATCTGAGAAGAAGAAAATACGCCACAACACCGGTTCCGAAACTGCCTTCGATTTTCTTAAGCGAATTACGCCACAGCTCCATTTTGGACAGGATTTCGGTCCATTTGGATTGGAGCTGTTGCCATGCTTTGCGGCGTTGCCACTTAAACTGATCGAATCCCTGAAGACGAAGTTTTGTTGCGTTCTAAGGAAAATGGATATGTAATCAAAAGGGTAAACGTCTCTGGACCTTGGTATTATACTTGAAGTTTGGCCTTTAGATCTTTTTTCTGCGTCATCGACACTGGCATGGATTTTATTTCTTGAATTTCTTCCCATATTCGTTCTTCGTCGGTCAGGTCTTGTGATAGATCGGGCAACATGGCACCCTGAACGTCCTGGTATTGCACTTCGCGACGGGCAATTGAATTTGGCCTCGTGTTGATTTGAGTGTTGCGCCTCTTGACTTGTGTATCATGCTGACTATGTCGGATTCGTCTTGAAGTTGCTGAAAAAAGAGAGTGATGGAGAGAATCAGCATAATGAAAATTTAGAATTTTTCTAACTAGAGCAGGACTTCGCAAAAGCGTTCTTAGAAGCAGGGTTTTGAGTCGAAGGTGTAGGGAGTATCGAGTAGAATCATTTAACTGGATCTGCACATGAAATTTGAAATCGCAGACTAAGTTACTAGTTTTACACTGAAAAATTAAGGGCAGGATCCTGATCGAATCAGAGGGCCTTACTAATAATCATTTTTAACCTTTGGCAGTCTTATTTGTCAGGTCATTATATTTTAACAGGTTAGTTTCACTTACTGGAACCTTTAAAAGAGCAAAGACTATCGATAACTCAAACGTGGTCCTCTGATTGAGATTACAGCCGAGTCTGTTAAATGTTCTGTAGCATCCGTTGAGAAGTAGATAAAAAATAGATAAAAGCCCAGACAGTATGTATAGTGATGTTGCAGAATTGGAAGTGAATCAGTGTTCAAGACTTACGCTGATCTAACAGACAAGTAGGTACATTGTTTTAAGAAGAAAAACATGACATTTAAGACGGGCACATACTTGAGTGAGACTATAATTCCGTAGTTAACTGCGCGCTGCAAAAGAAGGCTTTAGCTAATGAGTAAAGAAGTTAAGCAGTTAAAGCGAAGGTAAAAGCTCCAACGATGTGAGTTCATGATGTCGCGTAGGTCATACGAGCGGAAACAATACAAAAGAAAGAACAAAGTTGGCATCATGTCTTGTTAATTGAATAAATAAATCATTTGATAACGATTCTTCCAAATCGGATGTACGTGCATCACAATACATATGTCAATTTTTAAGAAGTACCTACTGCCCTCGGTTAGACGTATGGGGATAACTAAATTGAATATCCACTTCAAAGCAATGACGTTCTCCAATATGAATTGTTTTTCCATTTGAAGGGTACCACACCTTCCGTCATTATCACAAGACAACATAGCAACCAAACGAACGTAACTTGTTCGGAACAATTGGTACTATTCAATAAAAGAAAACGACATGCGATTCATTACAAATTACTGAAAATTCTCAAAGAACATAATTGTCGCCGTAATCCATTTGATTTCCTGATGAAAATAAATATTTATATGTATGTCCACAGGCCACAAATGTTGAGTGTATGCATCGCAAATGCATTACATACCGATACAGACTGGTTAGCACATTGTCTATCAACAAACTAAATAATTGCCAAACTATATAGGTATTTTGTTTTAAGGAAATTATACTTCACAAATCATGGGTCAAATACCTGCCTTCCTCTTAAGTGCATACTCATGTACATCCGTTTATTAAATCAACAAAACTTATTTTTTTTTTGCAAACTTACCGACGCGGTTTTGTTTTGAGGGCAAAAGTGTGGCTATTGCTGCTGGATCCCTTTGAAATCCTTCCCATTCGGCTGGGTAACTTTCTTGATAAAACTCTCCGCCAGCCTCCTCCCAGCCTTGTAAGTTACTTTTTCGGTTTTTTGCATTAGACATAATGTTTTTTGTGAAATTTATTATTTTCCCAAACTACTTATAGGAATAAAACTGGCAACCGAAAAACATTTTACTTCGTCTAACAAGCTTGCGCCACCGTATCACAGTCACAGAATCTCCCTTTTAAATTGAGATAACATTTGAGAAGAATATTTCTGGAGAAAAATATGTCATTCCGTTGTAGATTTTATAACAGAACTGCCAGATGGAGTTTTCATGTGTTAAAGCCGTGTGCCACTTGCTACCTATTCACAATTGAACTTCTTCTTCATGTATCTTGAAGTCTTTGTACTGGCTCAATCAGTACAACAAGCATTCGAGAAGAGGAAAAAGCGACACGACATAAAAAATTTCGTGGAGACGATTGTCCTTTCTTACTCCTTACAGAAAGGAAGAATTTCGTAGCGACTTTCGAAAAGAATCTAAGGAGAACATTCAATTTTATTTTTCCGTCTGTCGATACCATTTTAATACGCAAGAAATCAAAACAAATGTTGTCCTATTTGACAAATGTATGTCAAATAGGACAACAAATTTCAAATCAGCTGTTAACTGTAAGGTGACTGACAGCTTTTTCAGTTCTTACACCAAGAAATTTGTTGAGTAAAAATTCGTAAGATTCTCAGTGGAGGGGTAATATCTTGCTCTCTCGATGCCGCTCTCTTTTACGAATTTTTCGAATTATGTAGTAGCCTGTTGACAGATTTTTTGACTTGCAGAATAGTGCCATTGAATTTTAATTAAATAAAGGCGTACAATATAAAAGGTATCTCTGTTTGGTTTTCGTTTGCAAGACTCATATATACAAGTCAGAAAATTAGCCAAATAGTTTTTAAATTCTTTGACATACGGCATTAACAATTATGCGGATCGTTGAAGTTCGATCGAACACACACTTTTTCTCTTAAAATGGTGGATAATATTATTGAATATCGATTGAACACTCTCAGAACACTTTTTTTGTCCCTAGGTCACTTTTTAAGTTCGATTGGTACGAAAAGGCCGTTCTCCGATTTATAAGCACTTTTGCGAATCTGGATTTTTTTTCATTATTTATTATTTCAATTTCAATTTCAATTTTTCAATTTATTTATTTTCACTTTTAATTTTTCAATTTATTTATAAAAAAATAAAAATTAAATCAAAATCTGAAATGACAATTGAAACAAACGTCAGAAATTTAAGTCTACCCATTATTATTAGAAGGCCCCCAATGACAGTTCTGTCACTACCAACCAAAGTACACTGAACGCGGCCGACACGACAATGAACTTTCTAGTGGTTTTCGCACTCGTTTTCGTTTGTACTACGATTATAAGCTGGAAACTAGAAGCATTTCATTTCCAAAGTTATTGGAAAGTTGCAAACAGTCTCCCTTGTGTTTAATTCTTTATTATGGGTGCCGGTTTGCTCTGCTTCTACCGGACTGTCAATAAAGAATAATAATAAAATTGTATTTGCAAATATTTCTTAAATTTATAAATGTTTGAAACGTTTAAAATATACAATTATCTAAACAATGGGAACACATGAATTAGATCCAAGCGAAATGAATACCTTCAGGAGCTATGTGACCATGCTCGGCGACTCGTCTGCAAAAGATGAAATCAAACTGAAAGCTGCCCAGGAATTAAGTGAACATTTTGAAGTTATTGTTCAAACTGCTGCGTTTCCCTCGTTTCTGGAGCATTCTTTAAAAATCTTCGTAAAGATTTTGCAAGATGGTGAACCGCAATTTATTTCGGAAAATACGGTCCAGCACGTAAGTTTTCCCAAATGAAGAACAAAAATCCGTCCAGTTTTCGGGGTGTGTTGCATTTTGCGAATAATTGTTTACATTTGTTCGAAATGTTATTTGTTATGGGTTTATGTGCACTTGAATTGGTCAGCAATAATGACGAATAATAATGAAATATGAAGAGCGATATTTGAGTTGGACTCGAATGTCGCTTGGGATCAGCTACCTAATTGGTTTGACAGTATTTCGCATGCAATGCTGGGAAAATGGAGTCTTGGATATATTTGCAGATAGTTGTAAAATCAATTTGTATTGTAATCAAGCATTTTTAATATGGGTGCCCAAAATCAGTTTAAACTGCAAAAACGAAGATGACATTGCGGCAGTGATCACCCCACGGTACTCCTAAATGATTTTGACTTGCATTACTACCATCAAGCGAAGGAGACGCCTACTTTTAAAGTACACGGAACGATAGGATATACTCCAACTATTTCTCGATAGATTTCCTTAATCACCTCGTTTTTTATTCTATTTCTTAGATACGTAAGCTTATACTGGAAATGATGCACAGGCTGCCCATAAGTGAAATCCTGAGACCACATTTGAAGGTCATCATATCACTGATGCTGAAACTGTTACGCGTCGACAACGAAGAAAACGTGTTGGTATGCCTGAGAGTGATCATCGAATTGCACAAAAACTTTCGACCATCTTTTAATTCCGAGGTGAGTTAACCACAAATATCTGCAAGTCTGTTATTCAATCGAAATGAGTAAGACGAATCCCCAATCGACCCGCAGACTTAATCCTGTCTTCTGTTTATTGACAAAATCGTTTGCAACTACTTTCCAGATCCAGCAATTCCTCTCATTTGTAAAAGAAGTATACACAGATCTGCCGATGCACGTCACAAAGATCTTCGAGTCCACGCCTCAAATCAGAGTAAAAGATCTCAAGGAACTTGACTTCGAAAAGCTGCTATCTGAGACATATGCAGCCAAAACGATTTACGTTGAAAAATTGACTGAGACTGGCACAGTCGCACAAGCCGTAAGACCACAATGACCACAGCAAATTTGATTGAACTTTCCTTTATTGAAATTCATTTCCAGTATACATTTCTGCCGAAAGGCTTCATGTCGCTTAGGGTGCTACAGGAACTGCCCATCATAGTG
This sequence comes from Cheilosia variabilis, assembly GCA_951230905.1. NCBI lineage: Eukaryota > Metazoa > Arthropoda > Insecta > Diptera > Syrphidae > Cheilosia > Cheilosia variabilis. The sequence continues at coordinate 17,074,628 of OX579680.1, read as the reverse complement.
GTTTTGATTTATCAAATTTGCAAAAACGCAGTTCATCAAGAAGTGGCCGATTTCGTTCCTCTAATCATGACGACCATAACATTGCAACCATCACTAGTGCAAAGGTAAGACGCGAATTGTTTGTACTGTTTGATGTCTAGCAGCGTTTTCGCTTTCAGAACATCACCGTTTTTTAATAAAGAAATTTTCGTCGACTTCATGGGCGCCCAAATCAAAACGCTTTCGTTCTTGGCATACATTGTTCGAATATTCCAGGTAAGTGATGAGTTTTCTTTGCTTTGAACCCGAGCTGAACTTAGTAAATCTCCGGCAGGATGCTGTGGCAGCACACGCACCATCTGTGGTGAAGGGAATGCTTGGACTTATGGAGCTCTGTCCAAAGGAAGCGGCGAATCTGCGCAAAGAACTGCTAATTGCCGCCAGGCATATATTTGCCACTGATTTGCGATTGAGTAAGAGTCAAATTTTTATTATGCCCAACTTAAAGGCGTTCAAACTGTGCTTCCTTAGAATTTATTCCCTACATCGATCGAATGTTCGATGAAGATCTGCTGATTGGGAAGGGCGTTACTTTGGATTCCATTCGCCCGCTGGCGTACTCAACTCTGGCTGATTTGGCGCATCATGTGCGCGAGAATCTCAGTCTGAAGGCGTTGGCAAAAGCGGCCAACTTGTTCTCGAAGAATGTCCACGACGAATCATTGGCAACTGGCATTCAAACAATGTCGTGCAAGCTGCTCCTGAATCTAGTCGATTGCATCAGACAGCACAGCGAGTCCGATCCGGTAAAGGCAAGAGAATTGCTTATTACATTGCTCAAGGTGTTCACTTCAAAGTTCCAAAGCATTGCCAAGATACAGTTGCCGCAAATTATGCAGAAATGGTAACCTCACAAGAATACTCGGGTCTTTTATGGGTTTTAAATTGAATTCTGTTCACTAAATAGGAAAACCATAAAGGACCAGCAAAACCCGGCAGCGGCGACAAGTACCGCACCACCAGGTGCAGCTCCAGCCAGCGGAGCATCTGGCGAAGCAGCAGCTCCGAACACCGAAACGAAGGAAGGAGTTAACCTGGTAAGTTGAATTCATTCAGATCGTGGGTACAGTATTTTACAAATGATTCTAGGAAACCCCTCCTTTTGACCAGGCTGCAAAAGCGAACAGCTTTGGAGTAACCGGTCCGAATAGCCTGAACGTTGCCGAGTATAGAAGTCTTGTAAAGACTCTGGTCGGCGGAGTGAAGACAATCACATGGGGATGCGTTAGCTGCAAAGTAATTCACCCCACTAAGGTTTTGTGATTGCAAACGACTTACTGTGCTTTTTTTCCAGCCTGTGTTGATCGAAAACAAACTCTTCCTGCCGCACGAACTGAGCATTTACATAGACCTGATATATTGGGCGCTCGAAACGCTAGATATCTACACAGTTGTGCCGAATGCGGCTCTGAACGCCAGCCAAATGCAAAAGGCATCTGGCCACATTCCGCGCACAAAAGAGGAGAAGGAAGTGCTTGAGCATTTCAGCGGAATCGTAAGTAGCCCACTAGTTGGCCACATAAAGAGTTGATTAAAATTCGCTTTCAGTTCCTCATGATGCACTGCCAAAACTTCCAAGAAGTGTTTGCCACCACAATCGAGTACATGGTCGAGCGAATCTACAAGAACTCGTCGATACAAGTGGTTGCAAACTCCTTTCTGGCGAATCCCTCGACCTCGCCTTTGTTTGCCACAGTCCTGGTCGAATATCTCTTGGAGCGCATGGAGGAGATGGGATCGAATGTCGAGCGCTCGAACCTGTACCTGCGGCTGTTCAAACTGGTGTTCGGCAGCGTCAGTCTGTTTCCCATTGAAAACGAGCAAATGCTCCGACCCCATTTGCACAACATTGTCAACCGATCCATGGAGTTGGCGATGACCGCGAAGGAGCCCTACAACTACTTTCTGCTTCTGCGTGCTCTGTTTCGATCGATTGGTGGCGGCAGTCATGACCTACTCTATCAAGAGTTTCTGCCTCTGCTGCCCAATCTGTTGGAAGGACTGAACCGACTTCAAAGCGGCTTCCATAAGCAGCACATGAAAGATCTATTCGTCGAATTGTGTCTGACCGTACCGGTGAGACTGTCGTCGTTGCTGCCCTACCTGCCTATGTTAATGGATCCACTTGTGTCCGCCCTGAACGGGTCGCAGACGCTTATAAGTCAGGTTTGTACCTCTACTCCAATTTCTGTTCTGTAAGCTGACTGCGTTCTTCTCCTCGCATAGGGTCTGCGAACATTGGAACTGTGCGTTGACAACCTGCAGCCTGATTTCCTCTACGACCACATACAGCCGGTGCGAGCGGATCTAATGCAAGCGCTCTGGCGAACCTTGCGCAACCAAGACAGTGCAGCGCTTGTTGCTTTCCGTGTGCTAGGCAAGTTCGGCGGCGGCAACAGGAAAATGATGATTGAGGCCCAAAAGCTGGAGTACAACGACAAGGACACGCCGACATCGGCTATTGTTGCATATTTCCAAGATCATCGCAAACCAATTGATTTCCCCGTTGACAAGGTCATCGAAGTCGCATTCAACGCGTTGAACCTCAACGCAACCGACTCATTCTACCGGCGGCAGAGCTGGGTGGTAATAAGGTGTTTCCTCGCCGCCTCCATCTGCCTGGACGATGACAAGCATACTCTTCAGAAGCTCTTCATGCACCCGACTTTCACCGAAAGCCCCATCAATGTGCTGCCAACTTACTACAAATCCGACGAAGTTCAGGCCCGCCAGACGCATCAGACCGCCTTAACGGGAATGCTGGTGGCGGCAGCTACAAAAGAACTTCGAGAATCCGTCTTGCCGTTCATGGTGTCCGTGGTTCGTCACTACACAATGGTAGCGATAGCACAGCAATCGGGCCCCTTTCCGTTCAAGCATCACTTTAACAACACCGGTCTGGATGCGTTGGTGTTGATTGACGCATTGGCCGTCTGTATGGGTCACGAGGAAAAGGAACTCTGCAAACCAGGTCAACTGTGCATCAGTCTGATACTGAAGACGACAACGAACATCTTGGGAAACAAGGAGCGCGCCTGCCGCCTGCCTCTCATGCAATACCTGGCCGAGCGTATGGTTGCTTTATGCTACGAACGGCCGTGGTACGCGAAAATGGGCGGATGCATGGCCATTGAATGTCTCTATCAGCACATGTCGCTGTCGTGGTTGTACCAGAATCTGTTTGCCTTCTTGCGGGCCTTTATCTTTGTGATTATGGACCTGGGCGGAGAGGTGTCGAGCGGCACAATAGACATGGCCAAGACGTACCTCGAGAACATGCTGCGCATCAGTATGGTTCCCCTGGACAAGGATAATAAGAACAAGGATCTCCTGGCCCAGCAGACGAAAACCATGTACGAGGTTATACACGAACTGGTGCGGCAGGTGACCAGCCCTAATACGCTTGTCCGTGAGCAAGCTATGTCATCGCTGCGACTGATTGCAGAGCTGCAAAAGAAGACGGTCACCGAAGTGATGCACCCGCACCGCGAAGTGTTGCAGGACATCATACCGCCGCAGAAGCACTTCTTGCGTCACCAGCCTGCCAGTGCGCAGATTGGCCTCATGGACGGCAACACTTTCTGCACCACGCTCGAGCCGCGCTTGTTTACTATCGGTGAGTTATCAATCCTCAAATAGGCAAATACTGAACATTTGTTCAGCTATCGATCGAGTACAACTGATTTTTGGCTCTTTTAGATCTCACCAACAGCTACCACAAGGTGTTCTTCGATGAGCTGCTTACGCTGAGCGAAGCCGAGGACTCGATCCTCACGAAGCTGGACTGCTATAAGAACGTAACGAACTTGATCCCCCTGAGAAAGAGTGCACTGCGCGCACTAGCCGCATGCCATTACATAAACGAAAGCACCTACAGAGAGAAGATCATCGCGATTCTCTTCAAAGTGATGGAGAACAACAACACCGAACTGCAGGAGGTGGCCTTCGAGTGCATGCAAAAGTTCCTGACAGTCTTCCAAATAGAAAAGGAAAAGGTTTGTATTCTGCTTGCACTTTAAGTTTATTCTAACCGGTGGTCTTTCGTTTTCTAGGTGCGCGCAGGGATGCGTCCGTTGCTGCTCACACTCGGCGACCATCGCAACCTAAATCTCACTGCAACGAAACGCTTGTCGTACTTCACACAGCTCTTCCCGTCAATGTTCAACGAGAAGCTGAGCGAACAAATCCTGCAACATTGCCAGGAGATGATTGAAATTTCAGTGACGGCAAACAAAACAACGAAGCAGGGCGGCAACTTCCTTGCAGCGGCCAAGGCTGAGGAATACGAGCAGAAAATTGCAATTCTCATCGGAATGTTCCACCAGATATCGGCGGCAACACCCAAGTATATCGAGAGCCTCTGCCAGCTGGTGTTGAAGACCGAAAACAATCTCATGATGGAGTCGTGTCCCTACAGAAAGCCGTTACTCAAGTTCCTGCTGCGGTATCCGAATGACTCGGTGAATCTGTTCCTCACCGACGTCAATGTGGTGAATCATCAGTGGAATCGCTTCCTAGTGTACATGCTCAAGCACAAAGATGGACTTCCCTTCCGCACCGCTATTCAGAGTACGAAATCCGTGCGCCTAATGCAGTTGGTCAACTGCAACTGCCCGTCGTTCGCCCATCTCAACGACCAGCAGAAGTACGAAGTGTGCCATCAGGGTGTCCTGATCGTGTACACCCTGATGGAGCAGGACGACCAGTGGCTGCTCACACAAACGGACATTGTAGCTGTGTTGAAGAATCTTTGGCAGACCAGCCTCTACAAGACCTGCGAAACGAATGTCGCCTGCGACCTATGGCATCTTGTGGGGAAAATTTTACTATTCTACTTCTCGCACAACACCAACGACATTGACTTGCTGTTCCAGTTGCTGCGAGCCCTGTGCCTGCACTTCATACCAGACTTTCACTTTCTGCGCGATTTCCTGCAAAACACGGTAGCCCAAAGCTACACTGTGTCGTGGAAGCGCAATGCGTTCTTCCATTTCGTGGAAAACTTCAACAGTCCGCTCCTGTCCGAGGATCTGAAGGCGAAAATTCTAACCGCCATACTGATACCTTGCTTTGCCGTAAGCTTTGAAAAGGGCGAGGGCAACAAACTGATTGGCGCACCTCCCACTCCATACCAAGAAGACGACAACAACATTGTGTCGGTGTTCATCAGCAAAGTATTCGATCCGGAGAAGCCGTTTGCCAATGACGACGCGGTACGGATCGCTTTGCTGCAATTTGCGTGTTTGCTGGTGGAAAAGGCCTCGCCACACATCCACGACGGCGATGCGAACAACAAACGTCAGGGCAATAAGCTCAGGCGGCTGATGACGTTCGCGTGGCCCTGCCTGTTGAGTAAGAACTGTGTAGACCCGACCGCGCGCTATCATGGGCATCTTCTGCTGGCGCACATAATCGCCCGTCTGGCTATACACAAGAAAATCGTCCTGCAGGTGTTCCATTCGTTGTTGAAAGGCCACGCTCTGGAAGCTCGACCGGTTGTTCGCCAAGCCCTCGAAGTGCTTACGCCAGCCATGCCCCTGCGCATGGAAGACGGCAACACCATGCTGACCCACTGGACGAAGAAAATCATCGTCGAAGAGGGCCACTCCATGCAGCAGCTCTTCCACATCTTGCAGCTGATTGTGCGCCACTATAAGGTACTTTCAGAGATCCACAACCAACCGTTTTGTGACAGGTTTCTTTCTTTTATTTAGGTTTACTACCCAGTGAGACATCACCTCGTCCAGCACATGATCAACTACATGCAGCGATTGGGCTTCCCGCCGAACGCGTCGTTGGAGAACCGCAAGCTCTCGGTGGAACTGGCCGAGACCATCATCAAGTGGGAACTGCAGCGCATCAAGGAGGGCTCCAGCAGCGAAAGCGACGCGAATATGGACGACGCGGATGCGTCAAGCTCCGGCCTCAAGAGATCGTCAACAGACGACCCGAATGATGTGCGAAAGAAGTTCGCATCCGGTGACAGTGTTCCAGTACAGCAATCTCTTCCATGTAAGTACACGCAACAAATAAAACCACTTCAAGCTGAACATTTTTGTTTTGCAGCGACGTCTACAGCAGCTCAACAGCAAAAAGTTGACGAAACTGAACGCCCAATTGACAAGGTGCAGTGCGACAATGTACTGAATTTCCTAATTCGCTTGGCGTGCCAAGTAAACGACTTGCAACCAACCCCAGGCGTCGTGTCTCCAGGCGAAACGCTATCTCGACGGTAAGTTGTTTGCATGGCCCTACGACGAAATGCAAACGAAAATGTTTTCCGTTGTGTGTAACAGAGGAGTGTAACTCTTTTTGATTAGATTTTTGGGGGAGGCCTCCGTTCTCTGCTGTCAATTGACTCGATTCCTTGCCCTTCTCGTCGTTTCGTTTATACTTTAAATGATTTGCGTCCACTTGATCACCTGACTGAATTTGCTGACAAATTTCTCTTATTTCCAGGTGCGTTATGCTGCTCAAGACGGCAATACGTCCGGAAGTGTGGCTTCAGCCGTTCGACCTGAAACTGACATGGCTGGATAAAGTGTTTGCGTCTGTGGAGACCCCGCAGGCGAATTTCAGCAACATCTCCACCGGCCTGGAACTGCTAACCTTCTTCATGACCGTATTACAAAAGGAGCACGTGCTCGCCATCATAAGGCCAATTCAACGCGGCCTCTCGGCGTGTGTGACCAGCCAAAACACTCGAATAATTCGTTTGATGCACGCGCTCCTGTCGCGTCTGATGTGCCTATTCCCAGCAGACTCGCACCACAAACACGAAGACCTGGAAATCCTCTACGCCACTGTGAGCAAAATGATTGTCGACTCCTTTACGAATTATGAGAAGAGCCCACAGCCCACGTCGTCGTCTCTGTTCGGAGCACTGATGATATTGAAGGCGTGCTGCAACAACAACCCGGGCTATATCGATCGCATAATGCTGCAGTTCATGCGAGTGCTCAACAGGATCACCAAGGACCACATGACCATTCCGAATGCGGGCTCGAATGCACCGCCGCCAGTTGAAACTGGATCCCTAGCTGTTGAGTTACTGTCGTTGTCGCTCGATCTGATCAAGAACCGGACCGTAGTCATGGGACTTGAAATACGAAAACTCTTCATCGGCGGCATTCTAGTGGGTCTGATCGAGAAGAGCAACGACGCCAAAATATTAAAGTGCATCATCAAGATGATCGAGGATTGGATGAAGGCGAAGACTCCGACGCCGATGACGCAAATGCCAACGATTCGCGAGAAGTCGATTCTGCTTGTGAAACTGATGCAGTACGTCGAGAAGAGATTCGCCGACGACTTGGAGCTGAACGCGCAGTTCTTGGAGCTGATTAACTACATGTACCGAGATGATTATCTCAAGCAAACCGAACTGACCAGCAAGCTGGAGGTGGCTTTCTTATCCGGACTGAGATGTACGCAGCCCGGCATTCGGGCCAAGTTCTTTGAAATATTTGACGGCTCCATGAGGCGGCGATTGCATGACCGCCTTCTGTACATCATCTGTTCGCAGGCGTGGGACTCGATTGGACCGCACTACTGGATCAAGCAGTGCATAGAGCTGTTGATGCTCACCGTCAATACGCAGACACAAATACAGAATGCGACGGAGAGTCATTTGATGCCGAGCATTTCGTCGGTGATAAACTTCGCGGACTCGGAGGAGAAGAAAATCTTTGTCATCTACACGCCAGTGCAGATGGACACAGCGGAGAAGTCCTCCACCCTCGACGAGAAGGAGGAGTTCTTTGACATTGACATGAACTCGGAGTCGAATATGTTCAAAAATGAGGACGCCGAGCGGTCAGTGCCCAATAGGCAAGCCGCACTCGTGGAGCTCATAGGCAAACAGTCAGAGTTCCTTGAGGTTAATCGCAAAGTGCGCACCGAACACCTGCTGGCGGCTACCTCGCAGATGTGCCACATGGACGCTCCGTTGGCAGAGAAGATGTGGTTGGCTGTGTTCCCGCGCCTGTGGTCGATGCTTGACGAGGATCAGCAACAGGCCATTATGAGGGAGCTTATTCCGTTTTTGTCGTCGGGCTCGCACGTCATCCAGAAAGACTGTCACCCGAGTGCGCTGAACACCTTCGTGGAGGCAGTAATCCAATGCAGGCCGCCCATTTACATTCCCCCCAGCTTGGTCGCGTACCTGGGCAAAGCACACAACCTGTGGCATCGCATGTCCTTGATCCTCGAAGACATGGCCACCGACTGGCAGCTGAAGAAGGACAAGTATCAGGAGAACTCCGACATAGACCTGAGCGAGTACGATCTAACGGAGAACAGTCAATCGAACATTTGCGACTCACTGTCCCAGATGTACTCGGCGCTGCACGAAGAGGATCTGTGGGCCGGACTGTGGCTCAAGTATGCCAAATACCCGGAGACAAACACCGCCATCGCCTACGAGCAGATGGGATTCTTTGAGGAGGCTCAGGGCGCCTACGACTTGGCCATGTCAAAGTTCAAACAAGAAGCCCCCAACGGGCCCATCGCCCTCGAAATGAACAGCGAGCTGGTGCTGTGGGAGAACCACTGGATACGCTGTGCAAAGGAGCTCAACCAGTGGGACATTCTACTGGACTACGCCCAGTCGAACAAGGACAAGAAACCCCTCCTGATAATGGAGAGCGCATGGCGGGTGCCCAACTGGACGCTCATGAAGCAGGCGCTCATCAAAGTCGAACAAATCAACCCCAAGCAGTACGGTTACAAAGTGAATTTGTATAAAGGCTTCTTGGCTATTTTGAATCAAGAGGAACAACAGCTATCAAACGTAGAGCGTTACGTTGAAATCGCGTCGGGCATGTGCATGCGGGAGTGGAGACGCCTGCCGCAGATAGTGTCGCATATACACCTGCAGTACCTGCAGACTGCGCAGCAAATCATGGAGCTGCAGGAGGCCTGCCAGATCCACCAGGGCCTGATACAGGGTCGCCTGTCTTCCCTGCACGATATGAAGGCGATCGTGAAGACCTGGCGTAACCGCCTGCCCGTCATTGCCGACGACCTCTCCCACTGGAGTGATATATTCACCTGGCGTCAACATCATTACCAAATAATCACCCAGCACCTAGAACAGCAAACCGATCAGGGCAACACTATGTTGGGCGTGCATGCCTCAGCCCAGGCGATCATTTACTTCGGCAAGATCGCTCGCAAGCACAATCTGACGGGCGTGTGCCAGGAGTCGCTGTCGAGGATCTACACCATACCCTCGGTTCCGATTGTGGACTGCTTCCAGGTAGAGTATATTTTTGGTTCAACCTGGCTAGTTTAAGTGACTGTTTTTTGTTGCAGAAAATCCGACAACAAGTGAAGTGCTACCTGCAGATGTCGGCTGTGAGCGGGCGCGCAGAGCTGAACGAGGCACTGGAGGTGATCGAGTCGACCAATCTGAAATACTTCACCGGTGAAATGAACGCCGAGTTCTACGCTCTTAAGGGTTTGCTGCTCGCCCAAATCGGCCGCTCCGACGAGGCGAATAAGGCGTTCAGTGCAGCGTGCAAGTTGCACGACGGACTGACCAAGGCCTGGGCTCTGTGGGGCGACTACCTGGAGCAAATCTTCACATCGAAACCACGGCAAATGATGATTGGCGTCAGTGCGATTACATGTTTCTTGCACGCGTGTCGGCATCAGAACGAGAACAAAACGCGAAAGTACTTGGCAAAGGTGCTGTGGCTTTTGTCGTACGACGATGCCAAGTCGTCGCTGATGGACGCCCTTGAAAAGTATGTGGTCGGAGTGCCGCCGTTGCATTGGCTGCCTTGGATTCCGCAACTGCTCTGCTGCCTGGTCCAGTACGAGGGCAATGTGATACTCAATCTCTTGAGTCATGTGAGTGGGAGCTCGATTTGGTGCTATAGAACTGGTTACATGGTTTCTCTTTGAATTTAGGTTGGCCGAATGTATCCCCAGGCAGTCTACTTCCCCATAAGGACACTCTTCCTCACACTTAAGATCAAGCAGAGGGCAACGGAGCAGGCGAACCTAGCAAACAAGATGCAAAATTACGTAAGTGGGCTTTCAAACTGGGCTTAGATCAGTTTGCAATAAAAAATTGCTCCCTGTAGCGTTTTTTGTTGTACATAGTTGTTCGACAGTGGTTGGTTGACCTAGTATTCTGCTGGTACGCGGTAGTGAGTAATAGGAGTTCCTGTCCGGACGCGCGTCTGGGAATAACCAGGGGTCGGATTCTGTGAGGCGAAACGATCAAACGTTTTCGTGCGCACGAACGATTTTCCCTATGTTACACAAGCAAATTTCTTCGTGCACACGATAACGTTTGAACGTTTCGCGTTACAGAATGCCGACCCTGTACTTCCTTTCTTGAGATTGATGGATTTTTCTTTTTCCTTACTAACTCCCCATCCCTATTCCAGCAACAACAATCAGACGAGCAATCCAGTGAGAAGACAACCACTTCGCAGAACACGTCTCAAAATCTGCAGCTGCAACTGCTTAAGGCTACGCCCTCGATGTTCCGCTGCTCAAAAGTGATGCACGTTCAAAGGGAAATCCATCCAACAATCGTGAGCTCGCTCGAAGGCATTGTCGATCAAATGGTGTGGTTCCGGGAAAGCTGGACCGAGGAAGTACTGCGCCAACTGCGTCAAGGTCTGATCAAATGCTACGCCATTGCCTTCGAAAACAGGAGTACAGTCAACAAGGCCACCATAACACCGCACACGCTGCATTTCGTGAAGAAGTTGGTATCCACCTTTGGCATTGGCATCGAAAATATCTCCGGATCAGTTGCATCATCCTCAACGAACTCGGCGGCGTCGGAGTCATTTGCCCGCAGAACACAAATCACATTCCAAGACCCTGTCTTCCAGATAATGAAGGGACAGTTTACGAATGACTTTGATTTCTCACAGCCGGGCGCCATGAAGCTGCACTATCTGATAACAAGGTTGAGGAAATGGATAAAAATACTCGAAACGAAAGTTAAGAAACTGCCAACATCCTTCCTGATCGAGGACAAGTGTAGATTCCTTTCAAACTTTAGCCAGAAAACAGCAGAAGTCGAATTGCCCGGTGAATTGCTGCTACCCGGTCCGTCTCATTATCACATACGGATAGCCAGATTTATGCCGCGCGTTGATATTGTACAAAAGAATAATACGGCCGCCAGGCGTCTGTATATACGGGGCACAAACGGAAAAATATACCCCTACTTGGTGGTGATAGATTCGGGTTTGGGTGACGCGCGCAGGGAGGAACGTGTGCTACAACTGTTGCGAATGCTCAATCAGTACTTGGACAAACAGAAGGAAACGTCGAGGCGTTTCCTGCACATAACTGTGCCGCGCGTCGTTCCCATCTCACCGCAGATGCGGTTGGTTCAAGACAATCCCGCCAGTATTTCGCTGCGTGAGATTTACAAAAGCGGATGCATCAAGTTGGGCATAGAGCATGAAACTCCTATTGTGCGGTATTATGACAGGCTGGCCGAGGTTCAAGCCAGGGGTACTCAGACGACGCACACTGTGTTGAGAGATATTTTAAGGGAGGTGCAAGCGACAATGGTTCCCAAGACTATGCTGATGAACTGGGCCGTGCGCAACTTCCAGTCGGCAACACATTATTGGCAGTTTAGAAAAATGGTGAGTTTTTTCCTCTATTTTTTTTTTTTTTTTGTTTGTATAGTGTTGGCAATTATCAAACAAACTTTCTTTCTAGTTCACGCTGCAACTTTCACTCGCATTCCTATGTGAATATGCCTTCCACCTTACACGACTGAACGCCGACATGATGTACTTGCATCAGGACTCGGGTCTGATGAACATTTCATACTACAAGTTCGATGTGGACGACGAAACCGGCGATCTGGATGCAAATCGTCCCGTTCCGTTCCGGCTGACACCAAATATCACCGAGTTCCTAACGAAAATAGGAATTTCCGGGCCACTTTCAGCCTCTATAGTGGCAACCGCCCGTTGCTTCGTCCAACCGAATTTTAAACTTACGTCGATTTTGCAAGCCATATTGCGCGATGAAATAATTGCCGTACAAAAGAAGCGCATCAAGGACGAACGAACCATCTACGATCCAAGTGGAGAGATTTCACTAGACTCTGTTCAAAAAATCGATATGGAAAACATCGCCCGAGTTGTTAATAAAGCGGTGGGCGCGATTATGTTGCGATTGAACAATGTTGCCTACTTTGAGAAAGTAGACTCGAGCAAAATAAATTCGCTCATACAATCGGCGTGCAATCCGGATAACCTGTGCCGAATGGATCCAGCGTGGCATCCTTGGTTGTAAATTTAAACTAATTCTAAAGTAAGATTTTATATTCGTTGAAAATGTAATTTATCATTTTATCCATAAAATTAAATTCGAAATAGTGCTGTCCAGTTAAATGGGTTTTACTTCAGGACGACGCTATGTTTGTGAACTAGTTTTCTGATTGTAGGGCACAGCGTGAGTGAGATATGAAGGCATTCCGATCGGGGATTTGATGCTCCCGGTGGACATCAACACACTTTCGACAAATGTGGAGACCGCAAAAGCAAATCGGTTACCGAATTGAAGTATTTTTGGGCAACTCTAACCTATAATCAACAAAGAGACAACAAGACTTCCAATACGACCAGGACTGAACTTATAACACCGCGGTAGAAAAAATCCGTAGTGCTACACCCCTGATTATGCACGAACACTAAATACCTCGTTCTTACCAACAACGAGCTATTTGGTATTTAAAGACTCATTCCGAAAGTGGCTACAGACAAAAAAACGAGACCTTAATTGTTAGTAGCAGTTTTATTTCCCGAAAGGTCTTTACATAAAATCATCAGAATCATTTCCGTCATCATAGTTCGAAGTCATGTTGTCCGACTTCATATAGCTTTTGTAGTTTCTCAGTTCGGCTTCATCTTGTTTCTTCTTTTCGTCTTCCTTTAGTTTCTCCTTTTGCTTTCGTAACAGAACTTTATTACCTTCCCGTTCGGCGACATCACGTGCTTCTTTAAGAGCGCGGAAGTCGGGATTCTCCTCAGTTTTGGTTTTGTTAAGACGATTCACAACTTCGTTTATTCGCTTTTCCACTCGAATTTTTCGTACCAGATTATCTTTGTGATAGGCAACCTGCCCAACATCCATGCCTTGGGTTTTCTTCAAGTTCTCCCACATTGTGTACACAACATCGATGTTGTTAATTTTATTTCCTTGAATGCTGTTTGCCTTAACAAGTTGTGCGGCATCTTCGATTACAGCCGAAGGTATGTCATCTATTGTTTGACCCTGATTTGGATTGTTTTTGTTACTTTTTCGTACATTAATTTGTTGATGTACGTACTTACAGTTTTTAAGCGTAGGTAGACATGAGCTGAGGAATAGTTGTGTACATGGAACCATACATCTTCGGGCCAACCCCATTTTATTAGCTCCTCGTCTATGAATGAAAAGAAGTTGTAGTTATCAATTTTCGACGATATTTTTTGTTTTATGCACTCACTTTCATATTTATCAATACCCATAAATAAGACAAAACCTGGCGAAACGACAGTACTATTGAAGTAATATACCATTTTGGTGAATGTGGGAAAGTGGGTTCTTAAAATGCAATTCAAACTAGTCCAAATATTTCTTATACTCATGGAACAAAAACACAAGGAAATGTGGAGATGAACCGACTGTCAGCTGCCAGAATGTGATTTTATGCGGCCTTGTATAGTTCATTTAATCGTATCCAGTGAATAGAGAATTCTTGTTTCCAATCACTGTCATTGGAAAGGATTTTGGTGAAAAAGAAAGTCACTGTAATGTAGCTAATAAAGGATTGTGGTCACAGCAAAAACGGATGAAGTGAGGAAAAATGTAATGAAGCAAATATTACATCCCTATTCTGCTGGAGTAAAGGCGTTTACAAACATTTTCAGTGTCATAATAATCCTCACAAAAAAATTCACCTCAATCATGGTAAGTTTGTAGTCTTACCAAATTGTCACTATTTGAGTTCGGATAAATTCACGCTGCTAGTAAAGTAAGCGAATAATTAAGAAGTACGTTTTGGTTATAAAGCAAATAAAATATTAATGACATCTGTCAAGTGTATCGGCTTCTATTTGAATGTTGAAAGCAAAGCAAAATATATTGCTTTTTTCCTAAGTACTTTTGAATGACATGTTTAGATGCCTTATGTCAATGGGAATTGTTTCCCATAAATAATCATTGTAGGCGCAGTGGCTTAGTGGTTAGTGTGTTGGACTACTAAGCGAGGGGTCCGAGGTTCGAATCCCGAAAAAACACAAATTCCAACTTATGGTTTTTTCCGCTGTGCCACCTCTCGCGAACGTCTGACAAACATCCGTGTGAACTGTCCTGAAGAAGCTGCTCAATTAGCCGTTTGGAACCGGCATACAATTTTAGATCCCTTACATTCGTCCCAAAAATGAAAAACTCACACGAAACGAATGCTTGTAAGAAGCTAGGCCTAGGGTCCCTACAGACCTGTTGCGCCAACTATTTATTTATTTAAATAATCATTATCCTTGTTTTATTGCCGAATATCGAGAATCTCTATTTTTTGCTAATTTTATTTTATTTTATTCATGATTCTGCGCTATACTTGGTGATTGTAATTATTTTATTATTAGTGAAATATATTTCCACTGAATGCAACTGTAGGAACCATTTTCAAAGGCTTGGAATGATTTTCTTTTCTCAGTGACAAAAAACCCCTCTCGGATTTCCACAGAAAATATAATCTTTGGTCAGTTTTTTCTTTCTCAGATTGATCTGACGTACGTAATACGATACACTACAAAAATATAGTAAATTGTTATGATTAATAGTTAAATAAGCTGTTTATTAATTAAACCCAGTAAATACTATCAAAAGCAGTAGAAGAAAATGACTGGACGAATGCGAAATACTATAAAAGTTGAGGCTTTAATCGAAAACTGCCGTAGTGAGGGAAAATGGCATAAAGTAATTGAATTAACAGACGAACTCAAAGCTGGCTCTCCTGTCAATGGTAAATACAAAATAAATAAATAATTTATTGATTGGATATAAACTTCTCGTCAGATGAAGCTTGTTGTTTATGATTGATGATAAAGTTCATTTAATATAAGTGTATGACAAAATAGAGAATACATAAATGGTTATTAGGCGTACCTGATTCATCTGCTATTGACTGGTGATGAATCTTTGGAAGGCCTTCAATTAAAATTGGACTCTGAAACTTCTTATTGGGCCAATATATAACGTGCATAGTACACAAGAGTTTGGTATTCACCAAGGATCACGTTCGTTGTGGATACATACAGTTCTTTGAAGTGATGGTTAAAATCTAGTCCCCTTGTTCTTCAGAAGGGACGACATAATAATTTTGGAGGCTAAAGCTAGTGTGTCACTACCTCAGGCAAAGCCAGACATGAATGGGACTTGGGGAATGAATGTCGTTGCATCTCCGTATGTGGATGAGAATATGATAATATTTATTGCTCAGATATTTTAGTGTACTTCTAGAATCGGCAAATATCAATGTCTCGCTTTTTTTTAAATATTTCCCAACGAAACTTTTTACTAAGCCACAGTTCTTCTTTTACAGAATACCTTGCAAACTTCTTGATAGGAGAGGCTCATCTGGAAATTTACCTCGAAGAGACCAGTCCAACTGAGAGTAATTTTGCAAAAGCACGAAATGGGTTACAAGATGCCAAAAAATACTTAAGCCTTGTTACTGGTGAGAATGGCCAAAAGGCTGGCATTGCTCTCGATGCATATTTATTGTTAGCAAAGCTGTGCTACGCTTGTGGTGAATATGAAAAAAGTCTGCAGAATTTTGTTAAGGCTGAGCTTAATACTCTCGCTGAAAAAGAGCTAACACTGTAAGACAATGAGAACTGTTTGTTGACTGTACAATAATAGTCTCATTTTCTTTCAGACGGAGCCTTAAAATTCTAGCTGAGTCGTATGCCATTAAGGGGCTTTGCTTAGAAAACCAAATAAGCAAGCCGTCCTCAAAGTTTAAGAAATCAGAACGAGAATCGGAGATGGTAAGTTCCTAAATTTTGACTATGACAGTAGGAGAATTTCTTGATTGGCCCCGGATCTGGTGTTTACTAGACGGAAACAGTGCCGGCGAAACTCAAGTGAGAATACAGAAAAGAAAATTATTATTATTTGCAGATAACCTGTTTCGAAAGAGCCACCGATCTGGGCCTGCTGTACCTCCAGGAACAGGACATTGCATCGTTATCGTCGGCTGTCAATCTGGCAACCGCGGGAAATGCTGGTGCCTCATCTGGAGACACTGGTCGGCGTATGGGAGCGATCCTTGAGATGGCACTGCAACGGGCACCAATTGTACTTATTAAGACAGGTAAATTGCAAGAAGCAATCGAAAGATATCGGGTCATGTTAAACGCTATCGAAACGAGAACAACGCAGTCGCTGAGATTAACACTGTCCCGTCAGTTGGCGGAAGTGTTGCTTCGAGGTGTCTCAGGAACAATTTATACGCCGCCTTTCAACGTCAGACGACAACGGGCTGCCAATTCAACGAAAAACATGTGGAAACCGAGGATGTACTCGGGCCGTATTCAGTTTTCCCCACGCAACCAGCACGAGGAGACAATCCTTTTGCTGCTGGTCGCCGAAGCGTTAGCTGTGCGTGATACCGTGTTGTCGCAAAGTCCAGAATTCCGTGCAGCACGAGCACACGCAATGGGCAATGCAACTGCTGTATACGATCTCCTAACTTTGGCTGCAGTGCGATGGGGCCTCGTTTATCTACTCAACGAGTCGTTTGAGAAAGCTCTTAAGTTTTCGTTCGGTGAACCGCATGTGTGGCGGCAATACGGCATGAGTCTTATGTCGGCCGGGAAACATTTGCATGCTCTGCGAGTGCTACAGGAATCTTCGAAGATATCGCCAACCGATTCGTTGTCGTGTTTAATGACAGCGCGCTTGTGCTACGAATCTCTCGGCCTCATTCATGAGGGCCTGGAATTTTCCAAGCAGGCACTGCAAAAGGAACAGAAAGGCTTGAGAACCTCACGCGCGCAGTTGTACATAGGGATAGGTTATCAGCAAATCGCTATCTCCTCAAATATGAAATCGGATCGCGACAAATACGAGAAACTGGCCACCGAAGCACTAGAGAAAGCCGTGCAAATGGACTACAATGACCACTTGTCCGAGTACTATTTGGCTCTGCAGTATGCACTGGTCAATAACATCTCGGAAGCGTTAATACATGTACGTAGTGCTCTTTCCTTGCGCACTGAGCATGCGCCTAGTCTGCATTTATTCGCTCTCCTTTTGACTGCCAGCAGGCGATCGAAAGAAGCTCTAGATGTTGTGGAGAATGCTCTGAACGAATTTCCTGACAACCTCAACCTGCTGCATGTGAAGGCTCATCTACAGCTGCACTTGCATGACGCAGAGATATCGCTGGTTACGGTCCAGAAGATGTTGAATATTTGGCGGGAAATCTACGAAACGCAAGTCAGCGCCAGCGAAAATAATGACCTAGAAAGGCAGTCGGACACTAGGAGCGTGGTGCACGTGCATATTTCCCAAATGTCGGACAAGGATTCAAGTAAATTGTTGCATGCTCTGAAAGAATATTTAATAACTGTTGCGTTCTCATAGATTCGGTATATGCGACGTCACTGATTCCAGTGTCGCGAGTGGAGCAGGCATTAAGTGAGGCCGCTAGCTCGCTAAGTTCATTCAGTCCGCGGATAGGGCCGCAGCGCGCTTGGGTAATTCAAATGAAGGTTAGTACAAGCCATTGCATTGGAAGACCTATTTGAAAAAAATTTAGCGAACCGCTAAAGGTTACCGCGATACGACCGCCATCTTTGGCATTTCCTATAGACACTTGCATCTTGTGTTGTGTTCGATTCCGAAAGTATACAGCTTTACTATATTCATTGCAGATGTGGCTCCTCCTTGCTGATGTTTACATGTCGATTGAACAGCCGACAGAGGCATTTAACTGTATTCAGGAAGCTGCACAATTGAACCCGCAATACCATCAAATAATGTTCATGGTTACTATACATCAAAATTTAGAAATAATTTTCACGAGTTTTAAATAAAATTTGCATTTCTAGCGTGGCCAAATTTGCATTTATCTCCACCAGTGGTCTGAGGCAAAGCATTGCTTAATAAATGCAGTCGCAGCGAATCCCAATCACACGGAAGCATTGCGTGTTCTCGGAGAAATCCACCACGTCCTTGGTGAGCCCCGCCTGGCAGAGAAAGTGCTAAAAGATGCTACCAAACTCGATCCCAATTGTCCAAAGATATGGTAAGTCTTAGAAGCAGCGGACTTAAATAACTGTCACTCATACACACCTCATTCACAGGTACAGCCTGGGAAAAGTAATGGAGACTCTTGGTGATTATGCTGTCTCGGCGGATTGCATGGCTGCTGCTTTGCAATTGGAACCATCGTGTCCAGCACTTCCATTTACCTCAATCAATCTGACGTTTGATTGAAGCGAATCGTATTCTGTTTTATTGCATAACTGTACCTATTCTATTTATTTATTAATCGTGAAAGTTGTTGGTTGTTATTTAATGATATCTAAATATACTGGACCTGATTTGTTCATTCCATAAAGTGATGTTTTACATTAGCGGTAAAATGGTAGAACGTTCCTCATTGCAGCGGCCATTCCCTCCCAAACTGAAGTGTTCCATTAAAAGGTCCAAACTGTCAAACTAGCGGCTATTTTTTATTTTTTTTTTTGGTTCTTTTGTGCGAATCTCTTCTGAAAATTGAGAGCGTTTTGAATAAAAATACCAAAAAAGACGGTTTCAGTTTGAAAAAGGACGTCATCACATTCGAATTTAAAAATCCATTCAATAAATTTGACCCGTTAAAAGCGGGTCGCTGGTGTACGGTGTTTAAATGCACCCCCATACCTCTTGATCTTCTGCTACGGTGAGTGGGGATATTACCGACTTGATATCTTCATCTACCTAGAAAATGGCTTCCTGATGCTACTGACTCTATCCAATTTGGGGACGTGGGCTTACCGTGACCGAAGTAGGCCCGGTTCGCCCGGAGAAGCACCTGCTCGACATTGAGCACCTCACGTATTCTGATGTTCGTCATATGATCTGTGCCTGCAATTCGCACCGGCAATACAAGGAAAGATCCTCATTTAGGGAGCTTCTACGCGATCTTATATTTTCCATTATATGTAAGAGTTGTAACAGACACCGAATGAAAAATCGACAACTTAACTTTGACTCCAAGTCCAGTCATGTGGATTAAAGAACTACACAGCGGTCTCAAAATTGAGAAAACTCAGCGTTGGTCCACCCATCGGTCGTAAATATGAATCCCAAAATACATTTGCCTTCAGCTTTAACACTGACGACCACCAACCCATCAATTGCGCGCTATAGTTCAATCTGAGAGGCGGCCGAGAATGAAAGAGCAAGTGACTTATCCTTAGGTCTCCCGATTCGAAACGTTTTTCGCTAAGGCTGTGCTGAAACATCCAGTCCATAGATTTGACAGCTTTAAGCGATTTGATCACAAAAGTGGCTTACACTACTGTGGGAATATTTTCCACTCTGCTCATTATCAATGCCCTGTTCTGGATTGAGGAACTTAAAAAAGTGCTAGCTCCATTTGGGTAAAATATCCTTTTCATAAGATAGAAAAACATCGTCTTTCGATGTGACGGTGGATAGTCTGACAGAACAATTTACTTGCATTATTCCTGATCAATGTATAACGACAACAAAGTCCTTTCTTTTTTCCGTTGAGAGCAACCCCTATTTTCTAAGTTTTTTCAACTCTCTCAGATATTTATCGTTCTCATTCCTCTTATCTCATCGTTCTGTACCCAATCCCACCGTGTTCTGTAACCAAACTTGGTTCGCACTTTTGCCGGACACAGATCAGTTCACAGTTTCGACCCTCTCAACAGACGAACATCATAATCCATTCTGATTATGGTACCAAAGAATGCCCTAATTTGACAGGCTGGGCATATCCGATGCGCTCGCTAAGTTCGTGTGTTCACTTCATGTATAGGTGAAAGCTAGAATTATTTTCTACAAAAATGCCGAAAAAGCAATAAAAATACTTATATCTGGTAGTTCCTCCTCTTGGAGTTCTTTTATTCAAATCGTTTCTTAAAAATGAGAGCATTTAAATTATTTCAGTTTGAATTTTAAGTTTGTTTAATAAACTCCATGAATAAAAGCCCCCCCACCCTCTTGCCATTATCCTACAGGTTCTGAAAGTTGGGATATTTATTCCTATTCGGTTATATCGCGGCAAGCATGTTGATAGTTGGTAACACACACAAAAACCACAACATCATATCCTGTTTCTTAAATTTGTTTATGCCTCATATCCTGTGTGTGTATGTAGCACTCAGTGGTAACGACTGCGGACACAAATGACATTTTAAATTGTCTTAATGCTATGTCAACGATTCATGGCTTCGTGACAAAAACAATTTATGAATCCAAATTAGCAGTTTTTCTTTCTGCATACAGTTTATTCAGGCAATCTGTTATTTGCGTGCACAAGGTCCTGTCCCCTGATCCAACTTAGTTTACTGTCTGTCAGGAATTAATGTATTATTATGTAACAAAATAAATCAGGTCTGAACAAAGTTAATGATTGGGGTTATGAGTTATTACACGAAACTAAACCGAGCAAATGGATAGTATAAGTTCACATGCGATATTAATTTACAACACTGCAATAATTAATGTCGTTAAATCGTTACGGTTTACGACATCCATCTTACGGACCAGTTAATGCAGTAAATTATGCTGGCAGTTATAGTTGAATGTCAGTGCAAGGAGTTCAGACGTTTGGAGGCTAGGACGGTGTTTTTGATTGCTGAAATGTTATTATACAAATTTATGTGGGTATGCCGCCTTGCAGCAATGCTAATTTTATAACTTTAAACCTTCATTTCCATTGTGAATAGAGCAAGAAGCCATTGGGGACTGATCAAAAATGTATCGAACTTAAAGAACCCCATTTGAATAAAGTTCCAAACCTAATGTACCCTCGTCCAGCATTAATAATGGGCGACATAAAGCGCCTTCAAAAATTCTGTTTTCGCCGCTTTGGCGACTTTTTGCTACTTTTTCTATTAAAAATACTCAAAACTAACATGCCCATACAAAGTGAGCACATTTAAGGAAATATTCTCTGTTTCCAGAAGTATGGTTTTTGCTTCTTCCAATGCGGAGTATTCCGTTCCCTCGTTATTCCATCGCCCTTCCGTCTTTCAGTATGGGCTTGGACAATTATTATTTTAATTACGATCTGTTGTTTGTCTCGTTTTATTTGTTTATTTGTACTAGGTCCCTTTTTAAACTCTTGACCTTTTTTGGTCACTATTTTCTAAAAAATAATTTATTAATTTTTCCTTACGAAAAACCTTTACCGATCACGGAAAAATGAATAAATTCTTTTTCTAAAAAATTTAAAGATTATTTGCCTTTATTTTATTTTAATAAATTAACTTTTTAATTCATAAGGTACATTTTAAGACCAAGATTGAATTTAACCAGTTACTTTAACTGTTAAAAAAAAGGAAAAGAAAATTTTTACGGTTTCGTTTTAAGTATGGCTATAAAGGGGGCCTAAGCTTGTTGTTCTGAATGTCAACTACAACGCTTTAAAAGCAGTTTATATCTTACAACAAAAGAAAGATACTTTAAAATTGTATTTTTGCTTTACTTTATCTTACTGGTAACGTCTTGGCTAATCCATAGAGACTGTTTTATTGAACGCGTCCCTCCAGCAAAGTAAACAAAGCAAAGTGCAGTTAACAGTCATATTTGTGAAAAAGTGGTGTAAGCTAGATTATTTTGCTGTCTCCTAGAAAATGGCGCTGATACCGGTTTACTAGCAATACTAGTTGCTGTGGAGTCACTTCCACTTGCGATGGAATCTCGGAAGCGTCAAACAGAGTGTAGTTCTTGGATTTGCTGGGATAGACGTTCAAAAAAACATGCCTAATAAAACGAAACCGACAACACTGATCTTTTATTGTGTATGTACTTTTATTAAAAATTGGAATACTAATATTTAATCTTAACTATCGCTTTTGGTTTTAAGGACTTGAATTCTTAACTGAACCTTATATTAATTTGTTGGGCACCCTGTATACACATTCGAATTCGCGAAAAATCTTCTAACTTCATATAGATAGGTGCCCTATCCCAAGCAACAAAACATATTTGCAGTTTCTTTTTAAATACAATATTCATTTGAATCATTGTCTGTGTCTCATTGGTAACGGCAACGCGCATGTCACCGAAGGATGAATGAAAATATGAACTCAGTTTGGCATTCAGTTTTTGAAAACAATCTTGGTTAGTCATGTTGCTATTAGCCCAGAGAACAGGCAAGCCTTAGGTTAAATGTGATCAGTCAACGATTAGTTTGTAAAATATGATGTTGTAAAATAAAATAAAAAAACCGACTTAACCAAAATACGGAAAATTAAGTTATTCCCAATGACTATACAGTTATGTATTTTTTTTATCATTTAATTATATTTCCGTGCATCCAGTAGTAAAAAAACAGTTCTGAAATTTACTGCGATTTATTTAAGTGTAACGGTTTTTACGAAGCTAAGCTAAAATAAAAGTAAGTGAAATAGATTATCAAACATTTTGAACAATTGCAATTTGAAATAGGAATGTGAATAAGAATTATAATTTGCTTCAAATCCAAACTTTTGTTTAACAAAATTGTGAAGAACTTAATTTTAATTACGTTGATGTCTGTTTTATTTGTTGTGTTGAATTTAAAATTACTGGCATTTGCATTCCGTCAGAATAAATGCGTCATAAAACTGTTGAACTTCTTGTGTCTTGTGCGTGATTTAAAAGTCATCTGTTCCTAAATTGTAACTTGTGTTTATAAAAATACATTTATTTGTGTTGATATGCATAGCAGCGGCTAAAAGCAAATTTTTCTCTATTTTCCACAGGCTCGTCGTTTAAAAATGTAAACAATAACGCACTTTAACGTTTGACAAATGTCAAATGTTTGGTGTAAGTAAAAGTAGGTGAAAATCTTGCTGAGAAATCGAGACTCGCAAAACTGCTATGAAAAATTGCATATTGCACCCACAAAATATTTAGTGTGAATGTTAAAAATGATTATTAATATGGCCCCTTTAAAAATCGTTTCACTTTTCTAACAATTTATAGTGTAGAATCAAATAAAACCTTTTTTATATTTCACTCGACATATCATGTTTCTTTCTCTATTTCCTATGGGCCTTACTAATTGAAATTTTTAGTTTCGACTCCAAATTTTAGTAGTTTACAGTGGTTATATTTTCCATACAAAATTTCGCTTCCGTAAATTTAAAGCAGGGACTTAAATTTGTTATTAGTTCGGCGCTAATTGTCTTTTCATTTTATTTTTCAGCTATAATACGTTCACTGCTTGCCTACTTCAGCATTACACGAATAGTTGGTGGCGATATTTGCAAAGATGCCTAGAAAAAATAAAAAGTTTACTTACCAAGAGGAGGTTGAAAATAATATGAAACTATTCTGCGACCAATCTAACAACCATATGAAAGTGCGGAAATATGATAAAGCTTTAATTGGATATACTTGGGTATGTAGACTATATGGCGCATTTGTTTTAGAGAAGTATGTATTAGTAACTATCAAACATAAGGTATACTCGTAAATCGGTTAAGGATGCTACCTGGAAATAATATTGAACTTACAACATATCGAACATTGAAAAATGAAACACCTTCCGCGATACTAATTGTCAATTTAAGTGTACATTTTTCAAACTCACAATGGCGAAATTTTTCATACCAAAATGCGCATTGTGACCTACAAAATATTTAGTGTGAAGGTAAAAAATTATTATAAGTAACCTTTCCTCCAATTTAAATTGCGTTTTCATTAAAATTGTCATTCCAAACTTGTTCATATTCACATTATTGTTGGGACTAGTTTTGGCGGTTTTCCTAAAGGTACATTCCAATGCAAACAATTTTGTTGACCATGAAGTTAGTACCTAATGCTTTATTTCGCTGATGTTCCAAAGAGATAGAAAATGTATGACAGAGGACTTCAGGATATTTTTTGAATTAAAGTTCTGAAATACTTCAACCTTGCACCGATCTCTGCTTCTAAGCAGAGACAATACTGAGAACACCAACTTCGGCCGATTTCCCGTTACTTGCCTACAAGCTATATTTTCATGGGGTGGCAAACGCTAAGTGCGTTAGTATTGTTACATAGAAATTCGTATTGACAAATGTCACGTAACTTCAAAAATTCCGGCTCACCAACACGCTCGCACCTTGCATATGCCACTTCCGCTCTAGACAAAGCTGCTGACAGCGTTCATAAAATGTTGTCCGTTAAATTTGATATTATTTAGATACGAGTGGATAGTTGTTTTTTTAGGAATAAGTGTACATTTGTTTAAAATATTTATGAAAAATTGTCAATGCAGAATGGTTGCATGAAAATAAAAACATTTTGAGCAAGTTTTCTTCAATTATTAAAGAAAAATTCACACACGAAATCGAAGTTAATGATATCCAAAAGCGGAAAATACACAAATATGTTTCAAGTATATAAAACATATATTTTAGATAGTTTTACTAACCAATCAAATCAGATTATTCGCCTTTTAACAATTGATAATAACTAACCAATGGCATTCAGTAATATAAAAATGTGGAATTCCCGAACTCTTTCACATTTCCCCATTGAGGGGCCCAGCGGCAAGAGGATTGTGAGTTGGGTGTCTCAGTATGGTTTGTCTATGCTTCTAAGTGCAATCATTAAAAAGCAATTTCGAGAAAATTCTAAGAAGAATTGCAAGGTATTGTAACTTTGTTTGATGAATTAAATAAATAAATAAATAAACTAAAACTCGGACAATTTCTTAAAAAGCGGGAGAATGTTCGTGGTTGCGGGCTGGATGAAAAAGTGGGTAAAATTAACATTAATTTTGACAATTTTCTGGAACGTAATGAATGACAGATGAAATCTCAAAAAAAAAAGAAAATGAAACGAAGACAGTGATAATGACCAAATTTTTCTATCAAAAGTGCTCTTTCTATGTTTTCTGTGTTTCATTGAAGAAAAAAGTGCACTTCCATCTTCCATGTCAATTTCTTACATGAAAGATGTGTTCGGAATATTTTAAAGAATTCCCTTGAACTCACCAACACTCCCTAGCAAAATCTTAGATTGAAATGTTTCTTGTGTTGTTAGAAATAAATTGTCCTCTCTGTGATCCGAAAATATGCAATTATGTGTTCGAGTGTAAACTTTAATTCAAATAAATTGATTTGCCCCTTTTAAAGATTCACACTTATTTTAGAAAACAACAAAAATTTAGCAACAGAAAACCAAATCTCACATATGATGTGCATATGGGGTTTACCACTATTTCAAAAGTTCTCCAACAAATTTCATTGAAAAGAGCAATTCTGAATTTCCGGCGAATTCGTTCGTTAATAGTTTGAGACCGAAAAGTGATCGCCGTTTCCGGTACTTTATAAATCATAATCAAACAATATGCATACGGCCCGATGAGGCTAAGTGCCCAAAGCAGTGTTGTTAGCACTCTCTCTTCATTTATCCCAAGAAGCGTGGTCATTTTTCCCTTTTCACCTTACCCAAATTCCCTTTTAAAAGCCCACGATACTTTTTTGCGTCAAAATCCAGTTTTTAAGAGCAAAATTTGTATTACACGGAAAGAAAATCACGTTAAATTAACCTTTAGTATAAAAACCGCAGTTTTCAACACTGCTATGATTATTTTTTGGTGCTAGACAATTTTGATAAAAGACGATTTACATGAGCTGTTTTTTATGAACATTCAGTGTGTTGATAATCGTGGTGAAATACAGGTGTTTTGATAGAATTTCACCAAAAATTCATAGTTTGAATGTTTTTTGTCAGATTTATGAAATTGCCAAGATTTGGTGCTTTATCCCTTCATCCCACGGAAGCCATCGAAATTCCCACAAAAAGAGATAAATCCCACGATATAAAAGCTCTGGCCCAAAGATGATCGCAGAGGCTTTGTAGCTCCTAGTGTCAAATTTCCTTGGAAGTTAAAAGTAAAGCATTCGTAGTACGTAGCTAATGAAAAATAAACTAAATTGCCTTCAAATGCTTGGGAGATCTAACCAAAAATTATACGTTTTCTTAAGTCTAAGGCTACGATTACACGCGTCATTTTTCGTGGCAAATTTTGACATGCTGACGTCACAAGAATTCGGCCATTCGGTGGTCACTCGTGTGTCTTTCGTGAAAGTGCGCTTCGACAGCCCGCGTGACCAGAAGCACGTGTAATCGTAGCTAATATCTAAGACTTCCCATTTAGTGTATGCCAAACTGTTTTCGCCGTAGATATCTTTCCCTGCAAATGTGGATAATAAGTCTCTCCAATTGTCCCAAGTTGTGTAACTCTACCTTAGACCTAATGCAAATGTCTCGATTCCCGACCGTTGTATCGAGTTCAAAAAGGCCCTCGCCCCATCGCGCATTTCAGTCAACACCATTTTGACGTTTCGAATGCCAACACACATCCGATGAGATAAGAAATCGATCTAAAACTAATCAAGTATCCGAGCAACAGCGATATGTTTTATCGACTCGACACCCAACCATTTTGTTCACACCTCTTTGTGCACTTTTGGTAAATTGAAATAAAAACAAAACAGGCAGTGCAATGCCTTTCTCAATGAAAAACTTCCTCGAGCCCGACAAAGAACAGGAATTAATGCAAAGTTTTGTTCGAATCGAGATTCATTCCGAACAACCGAATGCAGAGCATATTCCGAAAGCCGAACAAAATCACATTGAATCCAAACCGAAGGGAGGAAAGAAATCGATTGTGTTCAAAGAAGTGGAAAAGGTTGAGAAGAAAGACAAGAAGAAGAAGAAATCCCGGGAAATTTTCAATGACTACTATACGGATAAGGATCGTGCTGCTGCAGTTAGTGCAGGATCATATGATATCAAACAGAGTCTGCAATTAAAAAAGCAACAGGATCGAAATGAAGTTTTGCTTATAGCCGACGAAGCCGATATCAGTTCTTTAATATCGCTCGGCTTGAAGGAGATGAAAAATACAAACACTGAGAATGCAATCATCTGTTTTACTAAGGTTGCTTGGTTAACTAATAAATTTACTAAAATGTTCCTCAAAATTTCAAACTGAGTCTTTAAACATTTCTCTTCTTGCAGGCCCTAGAGCTCAACAAGACTGATGTCAATGCACTGGTTGCGCGCAGCAAGTGCTATCTCCTACTGGGCGAGGCATCTAAAGCTCTTCAGGATGCCGAAATGGCCTTGAGTGAAGACCCCAACAATATGAGGGCTATTTACCAAAAAGCGGAATCTCTCTATTATTTGGGTCAGTTCGAACAGAGTTTGATGTTTTTTCACCGTGGTCTCCGAGCTCGACCAGAGCTAGCTTCAATTCGCTTGGGTGTACAAAAGACGCAAGAAGCTATTCAGAATACAATTGGAGCTTCTAGACAGCCGAAACCTTTAAAAAAATCGATCAGCAATACACCCAGGCTGAAGCCGACCGCCGGTCATTCTCACACCAAGCCCGGGACAATTGAAATGGAAAACCGCATTGGGCGGAAATTGTTGGGCGAGTTGCGTGTCGACAAGGAATATCTACAAAATCTGCTAAATCATCCCGATCTGCAAAAGGGAAACAAATTAACTGATAATGTCTCAAATTTCGCTACAGAAGCTGTTGACTTTTTAAATAAGCGCGAAGAGTTTTGGCGCCAACAAAGGCCGTGCTCGGTATTGCTTTCGCAGAAAAATATGCCGCAGGACGCTCTTCCATTTTGGTTTTAATGAAAATAAGTTAAGAATAAAAGAATACAATTTATAATAATCTGTTGAGTAGTCGTAGTATGTTGTTAATTATATAATGTTTGCGCCGTACTAATAGCAACAATAGTCACGGCCGAAGCTCACAATTGCGAAATTTGAATGGAAAATATAGCCACTGTGAACTACTACAATTTAGAGGCGAAACTAAAAATGTTTATTGGTAGGGCCCTATGTATATAATTTGCTATTTAATAAATAAACACACATGTTGGAAATTTTAAGAAATTGAGCACTTTTCCTTGGAGTAGACATTACAAAATGTCAAACAGTTACCTAAAAGCGTCCCAATTAGTTAGAAACACCTCTCAAAACGCAGCAAACGACGTCAGAAAAAACATCCGAAACAAACGAGAAACCGAACAAACAACACTTAAAAAAATCTTTAGCCAGCTGTCACTAGCTTCGCGTGATAAGTTGGTTAAGAGTAAAGGTCCCCTTCTATTTGCGTGTCATGGGGGAAGTTTAAGTATCAAGTTTATGTCGTTTTCCATTCGGACCACCAAAAATATTTTTCAGATCTCAGATTTAACGCGGCTCATGGAACATGCAACGAAATTCATCTGCTTTTGTAAATGGATTAGTGCGGTATTTGACAGCAATATCAGCTGTTCAAATTGCATTCGATTTTGGAAAAAACGACTATGGATATCGACTTGAAAAATGTTTCCCCTGTTGTAGATATAAATGGAGTAGTTTCGGTGATTCGTAGTCTTCAGATGATGAGGAAGACGATGAAGATAATAGTTCCTACAAAGTCATCCATGGCAATTTATGTATTTCTTTATTTTGGTTTTCATGAAACTGTGCGCATTCCGTTTAAAACAAAATTCTTAAAATGACGTAAAACAGCTGTGCAAAGTATATTGGTATTTGTGGTAGTATGTGTAAGTCTGGAAAAATATCGAGATATGCAGAAAGTGATCCGAATCAAAAAAAAGATTGATTTTTTTGCCCAATGGAACATGAAAAGTGATTTAGATCAAAAAAAAGATTGATTTATTGTCCCAATGGAAAACGACATTAGTAAGTCTGACAGCTATCTGACTAGATGAATCTCGGTTTTTATTGGCTGAAATCGGTCAAATGAACAGCTCATTGACCGCCAAACCCATCGTCGCCGCCTCAATCTCAGTCAATGTCGTCGGCGTACGCGAGTAATTGGACGGACTTTTGAAAGACCGTGCTTCCGGCTTTGTACTGCTCTTTCAAGAACGATATTGAAGAAGCCACCATGACAGCTCATCGCCCCGAAAAAACGCGCAAAAAAAAAACCCAAAGTGCTGTTAAACACACCAAACAAATACTGTACATGGTATTTGTTTCGTGTGTTTTCTGCAGCGCCTTGGGGTTTTTTTTGTGGCGCTACTGTTTTGAGAGTCTTGGATAACTTGCTATTCCCGAAAAAAAAAGCAACAGTAAACTGCCACTAAAATATTCAAACATATCGTCAGAGTTCCTTTTTAAAATCCAATCTCAAAAAGTTTTGCGCAAAATAAAAGGAAACAACTTCCCATTGAAATTGGTAGCTTTTTGGACAGAAAAACTAACTAAAGCTGTGTTGCTTTAAGCATATTATGATTGTAGTGTACTGCGCAATACTAGTAGCTTAATTATTATATTCAGCCACGCTTACATTTTGCTTCTTATATACTGTTTATTCGTTTAAAGCCAGTAATTCTGTTCGAAACAAGATACGAACTTCTGTCGGGCACACAAATCCATTACACAATCAATGCGAACAAATAGGTACAGTAAATTAATTTCTATATGTTGAGGTCAGTCCCGCGATATCTCATAATCGCATCTTGGACTTTTTGTGTAGCTGTGTACTCTCTACAATTGCAATTATCTTATGTGCACGAGTTCTTTTCAATGTTTATTTGCCGCTGTTGTTGGGTTATAATATAATAAGAGTCAACGAAGAAAATGCATTGATAAGAATCGTCTCATCAAGAAGCAGGTCGTTATCTCTGCATTCTGACTTTCAAAGTTAATCGTGCGCTTTCCATAAAGAATCTTGTTTCGTAATTGTCACTAGCAAAGTAGGATTCATTGTTCTTTTCCTTTTTGAGTTTCGTTGTTAATTAAAATAATTTATTTAAATAAAAATGCGCGTGTGTATCGTGGGAGCTGGAACGGCAGGTCTTTCCTCTGCTAGGCATGCATTGTTCAATGGCATGGAACCAACGATCTACGAGCAATCAGAGTACATTGGCGGAACTTGGAAATACACAGATGAAATTGGAGTCAACAAATATGGTATTGAAGTGCATTCCAGCATGTACCAAAAACTGCGGTAAGATCAATTTCTGCTTAAAAGGCTGAGTGCGTATTTGTGCGGTTTATGTATTGCAGAACAAATCTTCCGAAAGAAATTATGGGTTTCCCCGATTTTCCCATACCAGAACAAGCGCCTTCGTACATTTCTTCGGACAAAATGATGGAGTTTTTGGATTTGTACGCTGACACATTTAACATTCGACAGTACATAAAGTTTCTGCACTATGTGATGCGAATTCGGCCAACTAACAATGAGTGGGAGGTAAATATTTCATTACAGTTGCTCTGACCTACACAAACCTTCATTTTGTTGTAGGTGACTGTGAAGGACTTGAGTACAGGTGTGATAAAAACGGAATACTTCCAATTCGTCATGGTATGCAATGGCCATTATCATACGCCCTCGTTTCCCAACATCCAGGGGACAGATCTATTTAAAGGGAAAAAGATCCACAGCCACGACTACAGATGTCCGGAAATTTGTAAAGGTATGATAGGCGACAAAGTCACATCACATTAATGTCACGTATAATATCGTTGCGTCAAAGTAGCCGCATTTCATTGACCGCTAGACGGGTACTACATTAGGCGTGTTTTTTTTAGCTTCGATCTCAGCAAAGCAAAGTAAAGTAGGATTTTCAGCACGCGATTACAACAGATACAACCGAGTCTCGAAGTGTGAAGTAGAGCGTAGTTGTTGTAATTGCATGATGAGAATCCTACTTTACTTTGCTTTGCTGAGATCGAAGCTCAAAAAAACACGACTATTATATCCCAAATGTAGGCACGACCGCTAGAGCTGTCTTGTAAATGAATTATTTAACTCAGAAAAAGGCGATTTTTCCATTAAAATGGGCACATTCAGGAATCTAGTTATCTCAAGTCGATAACATTGGTCTGGATGTGACCCGAACGCAAAAACTAGATTGGTCGGGAACGTCACTTTTTCAACGTCATAGGCCACATATGCGAACTGTCAACTTAGCACTCAGTCACGCATTTCTTGACTACATTCGTCGGCCACCCCTCCATAAACGTCAACTGAAAAAGTTGTTTGTCTAACCGACCTAAGCCAATCAAAACCGAGATACATCTAGTCAGACAGCTGTCAGACTTTCTAAACAGGATACCTGAGCGTTCCCCATATTTCATTTTACCTTTTACAATTCAATTCAAGAACTCTGAGTTTTTACCTCCACTTTTTTTTCGATTTTCCAAATTTGTTTGCTTTTACTTGAATTCCAATGACAGCTACATTTTTTCTGATTTTCTTTCAATCTAGCAGACAATTTTGCACTGAATTGAAAAATTCCCCTAAAATTTCATAGCACAAAATGATGGAAAGAAGATTTTTGTATATCCAGTTTAACACGCCACTAGGCATCTAGCGGTCAATATGGAACGCGACCAGAGACATGCATAAATGTTACGGGTTCATGCCGCTCAAAAGTGAAATCTCAAATTCGTTCGTCAGTAACGAGGCGAGAAGCTTACTCACGCTTTCTTTTCCTATGCAAAGCATTAATAATTAATAAATCTCATGACAATAATCCATTTTTTCCCGGTCGGCTTAAGCCCCTATAATCTTAATCTATTACATTCTAAAATGTGTCTGATTTTGGGTTGCGTTTTGTTGCAGATGAAAACGTTCTAGTAATTGGAGCCGGTCCGAGTGGCATGGATCTTGCACATTCGGTTTCGAAGGTAGCAAACCTAGTTACACTAAGTCATCATTTAAACGAAGCTCCAAAGACGAAATTCCGACCCAACGTTATCCAAAAACCGGACGTAGTTAGCTTAAATGAAGGCGGCGCGTTCTTTTCCGACAACACCTTTGCCCCGTTTACAATGATTCTGTACTGCACTGGCTACAAGTATTCGTTTCCATTTTTAAGCACCGACTGTGGAATACACATTGAGGATAACTGTGTGAAATCCTTATACAAACACTGCCTTAACATAAAGTATCCCACAATGGCGTTCATCGGCATACCATTCTATGTGTGTGCTTCCCAAATGATGGACCTTCAAGCTAGATTTGCAATGGCGTACTTTTGCAATAAGAAACCCCTACCATCTGTCAAAGAAATGGAAGAAGACACCGAACAAGAAATGCAAAGGAGAATTAAGCAGGGCCTCCAAAAACGACAAGCCCATATGATGGGACCAAATCAAGTAAGCTCTGATGGTAATACATTGATAGCAAGTCCTTTGAAAAAAATCTCTATTTGCAGTATGAGTACTACACCGATTTGGCGAAAACTGCTGGCATCCAGAATATTAGTCCGGTAATGGCGAAGCTTCATAACGTGAGCAGCCAAAGATTCCTGGACGATCTAGTGAACTTTAGAAAAGATGTGTTTAGACTTGTTGACGATAGCACCTTCATCAAAATAAATTAGCTTGGGCGTTGTTGCCCGCTTTTGAGTGGAATATCTTGTAAGGATTTGTCTGCAAGAGAATGCAATGACTTTGTTATTGTTTATGTATCCTAAAAAATAATTTTACATCGATATGTCCACACCTAGAGAGGTTGTTTATTCTGTTTTATTTTATTTCTTGAATTTAGCGATAATTGCAAATTTCACAGAATGTCAATTATATTTCTGATTTATTACAAACAATGCAAATAATTTGTAAAAAGGAGAATGATGTATGTTTTGTGTGTTTTTACAATTGAAATAAATTACGTATACGCCTTAGTGAACCACAGATGCCAATATTTAGATGCATGTCGAAAGGAGGACAAATCGCAAGGTTTAAACTAACGATGAATCTTAGCCCTACCTATCACTTAAAAATGGAATTTATTTTTTGATCGTGCAATTGCACTGCAATTATCCTCAATTTAACAGAAGCAGACACTTTTTTGTTAGAAGTAAAGTATATCAATTTTCCATTCAACAAAAGAGTTCCTACCCAGATGCCAGTGGATAAACTATTGCTCGATATCAAATAGTGCAAACAGTTCCAGTTAGTTAAAACAGTTTAAACTAGAACTGAAGCCTTCAGTCAACAGGAATGGAGAAAATTGAAATTTTTTTAAAAAGAATGCGGCGACCTTTTTACCATTCTAAATATAAGTAAATTCAGTAGAAACAATAAATGTTTGTTATTGTTAAGGATAACACTGCAAACCGAAACAAGGCAACAATAAAATACGTTTAGTAGAAATATTCGCGTACTTTCCCGGACCAAGCAATAAAAATCTGTCAAAATTAAAAAAATAGAGCGAAACTCTCTCAGAGAGCTAAAAATTCTCTCGCACTGAAAGATAAATGACTTGAGACATTATTGACCAAAACAATACAAAAACAGAGCTCATTACTCCAATAGGGAGTTTCTTCAATGACAGTATTAAATAAAAGCACCTCCCGAGCTTATCTGTCAATAGTAATCAACGTAAATATTCGTCAATTTCATCTATCTTTCTGGTGATTTTAAGTACTATTTACCTACTTACCTGAAATTTAGAATATAATTTACAATATATATGTAGCTTAAGCCTTAGTCCCTATCTACCCCGTATCTTGAAGCTTTGAAATCGACGTTGGTGTGAACTGGAATGATCATATTAATGAGGACAATTTCGATTAATGTCAAGTTCAGTGCTAAATATAGACATAGATACCCTTCACACAAAAAATGCAATTCTGTATGCACAGACTGGCATTAACCAAAAATTAATCTTTATTATTTCAGTTGTGGACTTTATAGCCGCCCGCCCGCCCTTACTCGTGACCGCAAAATATATTAATTTCTGTACTTTCTTTGTTAATAATATTTGTTTTTTTTTGTAAATTTAGTCGACAGGAAATGAACAACGATTACATCAATTACATTACATTACATTACAATTCCGATGGAATTGCCTCGAAATTCAGAATTGATCTTCTCAATGAAATTCGTTGCAGCACGTTTGCAACAGTGGTAGACACACAAAATCCACATCATACGAGTATGTGAGATTTTTTTGTCTCTTGCTACTGTTTGAATATAGGCCAAATCAAAATAGTGCAACTAAAATTTACATTTGCATACATAACTGCATATTTTCGGATCACAGAACGGAAAATTTATTTCTAACAACACAAGAAACATTTCAATCTGACACTTTGCTAGTGAGTGTTGGTGAGTTCGGGGAAATTCTTTAAAAGTATGCCAGACTCCTTTGTCCTTTTAAGAATTGACCTGGAAGTGCACTTTTTTCTTAAATAAAACATAGAAAACATGGAAAGAGCACTTCTAGAATCGCTCTTTTGTAGGTACATGTAACATCGACATCAAAATCTGTTCACGAGTTTCGAAGTCTGTTACAGACAGACGGATAGACAACAGAAATGTTATTTCTTGTATAATTAGAGATTATTTTTATTATTCTCGCTAAAGATAGTTATTGATTTACAGAAATAAACATGCTTCAACTCATGCGTCTGGTAAAAATTCGTTCAACAGACTTAGTCGCTCCACCGCTGAGGTGCCTGACGGATTAAGTGATCACCACCGATTGCATCAATGGCTCGTTGAACTAAATGAAAAAAAATAAAAAAAATGTCAAAAAGATGCATATGGATGTACATAAGGCAGATTTGAAAACTTTAAAAGTTGTAAGCATTTCTAAAATATAACTTAAATAATTAGGTAACCTAGCCTAGATCGAACTGCATTTTTCTAATATAGTTTACTACATTCATATAAGCTTATTTTAATGATATACTTGTTCCAACATAAATAAAAATCACTGACATATAAATAAGTAATTAAGTAAGATATTTTATATATGTATGTCTAAAGGTACTTACATTGGACAAAAATTCGGACATTTTAAAACATACCCTCCACCTTTTCGATTAAGAAGATGTTCAAACTCATTTGCATAGATTTTTATAGTAGGTACTTCCATATTTTCCCGTGTAACGGCAAATATAGGTTTCTGACGTACTGCGCCTGAGAAGATTTGCAGACAATGATTAGCTTTGTATATCCACCAAATTCGGACAATGATTTGAGCAATATAAAACTTGAAACTCTTCTATGCAGCTGGCGAAACGCACAAGCTAAATATTTATATAAATCAAAAATGTTGTTATATCCGTTTTGCTCTGACTATCGCATCGACAACTGCCTAAATGAGCAACGCAGCTCCCAGCAGCTCTGAAATCAAGAACAAATCATAAACTTTCAGAGATAAGTCTTCTACGAGTAGTTAGCCCGCCTTTTAGATGTATGCAAAATAATCAAAGGGCCTTTAAGTACTAAACATTATATTAAATATTTTTGTAGGTCACAATATGCCATTTCGTATGGAAAATGTCGCCATTGTGATTATCAGTATTGCGGAAAGCCTCTAAGAAGTTAGCTTCGATTCAGTACAGGCTTCCATTCCGTATATCCAAAGTATAATTGCATTTTAAGTAAAAAAATGAAGAGTCTAAGGAAAGATGGCAAATTTTCAGGTTAAGAACGTTGAAAATATTTACAATATATATCAAACAACCGGAATTTCGCCATAAGCCTGCTAAGAAAACGTATAAGAACCGCAACTGCATGCTGTAAGTAAAAGTGTTAAGTTTCAAATGAATAGAAAATTTTATATGTTAAGGGACAAACAAAATATAATGATGGATGTCGACTCAAGAAAGTGTCAAATATTGATGGAAAAAGAAAGAAGACTTGCTTTAACTTTGAGATTGGCGTAAGCTAATTTCGTGCAATCTCAGATCCATGACTCTAATTTAAACGTTTTACTAAATTTAAATGGATTCCCATCCATTTTTAACACAGATACGAGCAAAATGTTCTTTTCTAAATTTTGACACACGTTAAATTTAAACTTTAATTGCAGCTCGGAAATGGAATTTAATGAATTTTCGTGTTCCCCAAAATGAACGCAATTGGTTTTCCGGTTATCACTCCCGTGATTGATTGCTATTGATTAGAATCGTCAAGCTGTGATTAATGGAAAGCTTGAAATGTGCGTGTATTTTTTGATTTTCATTTCTGAAAATGATGCGTTTGAAATGCGTCAAAAACGCCAGAAAATAATTATTATTTTATTTTGATCACTGTGACAGGCTACTCACCATGACCGGAATAAATTTGTATTTTCTTTGATTAGAATAGAACCTTATTTGTCTGATGTTCGCAGTGTTTCTATAATTAAAACCGATAGCACAAATAATCGACTGCCTTAATGCCAAAGACTCGATGGTACAACTCAGAGACATAGTGAAACAATGTTCGACTGAAATTTTGTGGCGACCTTATATACAAAAATATTTGTCCTTAGATAAAGCACTGTTCACGTTTAGCTATAATCAAATTAAAACATATGCCAATGAGAGGGGTGCAATATAAAGCAGAAATCGCCCCCAATATTGAAAATATTTGCAAGTGCACAACAATAGATTGATAGTCAGTTGTCAGTCTATATCGTCATCGATTCAATTAACTGGAAAGCCTGGATTTTGTTGTGACAAATTTGTTGAATTTTTAGTTAAATGAGAAATTTCACACTTGACAGATTAGCTACCACAAGTCAAGAGCATTGACCGCTAGGAGTGTAGTCTAGTGACCCATCAAATTAACGTCCATCGCATGTGGATCTAACGCTCCAACGCAATCGGTTAGGGTAGATTTTTGTTAAAGTCAAACTTTTTATGGTTGGTTGTACTGGAGTATCGAACTTCGATAAAAGGAAAAAGCGACAGAAACGGTTGGCGTGCTAAGGCAGCTCGGGCCGAATAAAAGAATTTATATGTCTTCGTGTAAATGCTCAATTGTTTAAGGAGATCGACGGCGTGTTTTAAGATATTTGTGGTCTAGGAGTGATAGCTTATATCGCCTAGCTTTCTACGCTCACCGTATGTCTTATATAGAGTTTCCAGTTTTTTTTATCTGGGGTGCGAATTTTCATATAGCTGTCAATGGAAAGCAGGCAATGCCAGATCAGCTAAAAAAATATCTTATCTAATAAAATATCGCAACTAATTTTTCACCCGCCGTATGTGATTCAGGATCGCGTTTTTTATTTTATGGAGCAAAAATATTCATTCGAATGGACAAAAATGCAGCGTGAGTTATAGCGAAGAAGTGTTCATCTAAATGGGCGGGAAAGGGAGAGCGACATTCAATGGGTGACGCCCTAGAAGCAGGACCAATTACTCACAATTTCGCAAGTGCGAACTGCGAACATGCATAGTCGTTAGTTATAACGTTTTTTTAAACAATTCTTAACTATGTAATGAAATGTTTTGCGAAAATGCATATTCACGCATATATTGCAGGGAATTATTGGATTTATGTTTGACAAAAGCTGTTGTCTGCTGTTGTCTAAAATAAGGGGAACCTATTCAATTATGGAATCTGTGTAGCTTACATAGCCAAATCGTATGCACACACAATAAATGTTTACTATGATAAATAGGTGTGAATAGAGTTGATATATCTTTTATGTTATAATCCACGACAAATGTTTTAGTACATACACTTAAATTGTGTTAATACCACTTACAGCCACTTATCAACAGCGTAATCTGGAATAAACAAACTTGTGAAACATATGGCACTATTTTTATTCTCTGCAGATATAGGTCTGTTGCAGTTCAACAGAGTTGGGCAGAAGTGAGCTTCAAAATACGAGCCAAACTATTTGGAATATATCTGAGCAATCGA
Source organism: Cheilosia variabilis (assembly GCA_951230905.1). NCBI lineage: Eukaryota > Metazoa > Arthropoda > Insecta > Diptera > Syrphidae > Cheilosia > Cheilosia variabilis. The sequence goes on along the minus strand of OX579680.1, from coordinate 17,036,732 downwards.
CTTTGCGAACAAAAAGGAAATAGAAACAGCAAAAAAAACTATAAAAGTAATTGTTTTGTAGTCAACTAAATACAAAGCTGACGAAACTGGTCTTGTGAAGAAAGAGTTGCAACTATACCAGAGATTGATCACAGTGGGCCAGTGATTAGTGTGCTGGAGTACTGAGCGATGTGTCTTAGATCTCCGATAAACACAAATGACATCTTAAAATGCTTTAAATGCACCACTTCTTGCGAACGCCTGACAAACATGCGATAGCGTTCCCTCAAACTTGGATAGTATTTCTGTACGACTCCTTTAGATGTTCGCATATTGTTCTTTTGTGAGGTTTTGACTGATCGTAGACAATCCTTTCACCGGCATTCATCATGCCGTCCACAAAAGACAAAACAAGTCGGCTCTCCAGATATACTTCGCTTTTCAGGTAACATGTTATTCCAAGTAAGAGCGAGATGGCTATGCATTAAATTGTGTTTCTTGGAGGCGCACTAATTTCGAAAACTTAAAGAGGGAGGCGGTAGGTTGAAAAAAAATATAAGCAAAAATGGCTTAATGCGTCTTTTTATGAAAATGAAATGTAATAACGTTCGTGTGGACATGCATTCATCTATAGGAGGACGAATTCGCTCGGTAAATTGCTAAACTTGGATGAATCGTTGGTGGGTTAGAGTTGGAACCTTTGGGAAAAGACGTCGATTGTGGTCGGTATTTACGACAGGGGTAAACGGAGAGTTCCCACAATGATTCTCCCTTAGAAAAGGTGGTGTTGTCTTCTTTCCATTAAAAACTTTCTCACTTTTAAGTTCCAGCTCTTCATTTGGAGATTGGAGTACTAATTTGATCGCATTTCTGACTAGATGATGGCTGTAGTTGTACTCACGGGGAGCCTTGAATAATCATTTTTAAACTTAATATTTTGTAGGTTAGAATGGATAATTTTATATGGAAAATTTCGCCATAGTGAGTTCGTCAATCTAGCCTGGACACAAAGTTGTGCTCGATTTGGCTTCTTCAGATTTACTCTCAGATTACAGATTTCATGTGTCTTATCGAACATAAAAACATCACTTGCTCTTTATTTTGTTGATATAGAATAAATCTGAAGCAACTCTGATAAATAAATCCAGAATCGCAAAAGTGGTCTAAAATCGGAAAAAGGATTCCTTTTTTTGTGGTACCAAACAGACATAAAAAATGACCTAGAGAGAGAGTGCCCAATCGAATACCACATAAGTATGATTATTAGCATTGCGCACTCCTTCATTTATAACAAACAGATCCGGTGATACACTCCTTACGACAACTTCAAAAGATTTCTCAACAAGGTTTTGCATACATCCGCAATTGTTTTTGTAATCAATGATATGGACGTGTGGTTGAATTTTGCGCCTGTCGCTTCAAGATGTTTCTAACCGCGATAAAGCCTTTAATGCTTACTTTATACAGAGGTTAGCATTCAGTTCAGCCGCTTACACAGACAAAATTACGACATTTTGAATTAATGGGTCCTACCAATAACATTTTTGGTTTTGACCCTAAATTTTAGTAGTTCACAGTGGCTATATTTACCATAGAAATTTCGCAATTGCGAGCCTCCGTAAATTTAAAGGCGAGACTAAAATGCCACTTAACAAACAGTTTGCGTGCGATTCTCAGTGGACCATTACGGAAACAATTACATTTCCAAAACCCCTAATAACTACATATTCTCGTAGTCGGACCTTTGCTATCGAATCCGCCATCAAAAACAGACAATGCTGTCCCCATTTCTAACCAAGGTTGTCAATCGTCGTTCATCCAGAGAAATATGACGGTCGGAGACAATCGGCCCTATCGAGGTATCCGCTCCGATACAACTTTTGGAAAAATTCTCCGATGACATATAGCGCACCTTGTCGCATTGCATGGAACCGCGTTATACCACTTACTTTTCACAGCTACACTGCACATTTTTTCCAAAGCTCTCCGACAACTAATTGCTGCGGAATATTTTAATGTGGAATGAACGCGTTTATATGCTTCATTTATTTTGTTCCGAAACGGATACTTCGAACGCAATTTGGGTTCCGATCGGAATTGACTTTCGTATCGGAATTTTTTCCGAACGGATACTTCGATAGGGGTGAATAAAAAACTACTCCCAAGCGACCTAAAAGTATTTCCACTCCCCGACCACAGAGTAAATGACTATATTTCATCAACAATGCAGTTCTGCACCTGTTCACAAAGTTTAGCAGCGCAACTGCAATGGCGCTCTACGTTCAAAAACCAAACGACGACAAAACCAAAAAAAGCTGAGTGGTATTATAGCATCCATTTCTCTTCTTTTTCTTTTTTATTAAAATGCAAAAAACCAAAAAACAAATTAAATAGGAATTCTATTCTGTATTGTTATAAATACAATTTATGACAGCTACATTCCAGGAATTTGAAATAAGACAAAAAAATGTAAAAAAAAATCGCGTTGAGTATCCTTAAAATATGCAGCCGAATCGTAGCTATCTGTACAACTCCACATTAATTTTGAGATACATTTTAAGTTGTTGTTGTTTTTTTTACAAATGTGTGCTGTTTTTATTGTTTATTCAAGTACAAATTAGTAAGCATGGTTTTTGAAAACGTTTTATTTTTTTTGTTTTGTTTATGTTCTGTTAATATTTATGCTTATTGACGATCAGTGGCGCGCAACTTTTCTTCAACGGCTTCCCTGGAAGCTTCTGACAAGTCAGTAGCTTGAATATATTTTTGTACACCAACGAGCGACTTTTTCAATGCATCAAAAGAACTGGAATACAACATCTTCTTCTTTACCTAGAAAGTAACATAAAGTATTAATGTCTGGAGAATAGAAACATTTTTGTTGTATTTTACTTTGGCAGTATCTGGGCACCACGACATCAGAAACAGTTTTTGTTTCTTTGAACTTTCTGATGTACCTTGACATTGATGCATATATTCAAAATCGAACAGTCCATATCTGTTAAGAAAAAAATATGCGTTAGTCTTTTGAAGAGTATTCACTCGTTTGTTAGTTATTACCGGCACTCTCCAGGTCCGCATTTTTGAATATCTTCCAGAAATTGGTCGTACTCAGCATTTCGGTCACCGACCGTTTCTACATCAATTTGCTTTTCATCACGGATGAAAAAGATAACGTAACGATGTTTCTTGTCCTTTTTGATTTCTTCATAGGTTGTTTTACAAACATCCGAAACTGTTACGCCGGAAGCCTTTAAAGTAAATAGAAAACAAAAGACAAATGAGCGAATTTGCAGGAAATTAATAGTAGTTACTGAAGGTACACTGAGAAAAATGAAGGAAAACACAAACCAGCTACTTGTAATATGAGTCGGAGAACAATATTCCGTTTTTAAAAGACTTCATTCGTTGGAAAAATACCAAGCAAAAGCGCGAGAGAGCTTGAATAAAACAAAGGTGACAAATTCCGAATGATCATCAATATTTCTAGTTTGAGGGTGGGTGTCTCCGGGACGATTTCAAGTGAATTTCAAGGTCATTCCAATGTCAACGTAGCATTTAAACTTATTTCCTAAACTTGTCCTAAAATATTTTGAGTTTCAAGATTGTGGGCACTAAAGTTGTCAAGTGCTGTTAAATATACAGAGTGAGGAAATACTTGCAAAAAGCTACAAGGAGTGATGTCGCCGCTGGCTAAGGTTAAGCTAGCTCGACACTGTATCAAAAAAATCATAGCTGTCTACTGCGGATATCTACAGTGAGATGGCTGGCAAACTGTCTACAAAGAGGGGTCTGCAATGAATCATAATCGGGCACTTCCGTCAATCTGCAATCTCAGAGAGCTAGTGGAGAACAAGATTCTTATGAAAGCGGAAGAAACCAAAATCCTTTGAAATATCACTGAAGGATTGACCAGAATACAAAAAAAAAGCCAACAAACTTTTGCAGTTTCACAGACCATCGCTGTCTAAGTAGCGTCTGATGGGTCAAATCTACCTAACAAACCGCAAAATGTAATTCAACCTCAAGGATAACGACCCTTAAGTACCCCAATAGATTTTCGAAAGACGGATGAGGTAGGATTGAATGGAAAGAATCAAAGCGTGAGCCAAATGTTTTGCTAAAGAAGTTTGCCATAATAAACAAAGTAACTATCATTGAATCGTACATTAGGCCTTTTTTATTATGCTCACTAAATAGATCATAGATCATTGATTTCCGTGGTTTACAACAACAGTTGGATCTCGTACTATTGCTGTAAGTCGTGGAAATCAGTGACCTATATAGATTATGTGGGTAAAATAAAAAAAAAAAACGCCTATTGGTGCCTCAAGGTCCTGATTTGTGATGAGCCATGGATGTGTTAACGAACAGTGGTAATACCTAAACCAATCAGTGATCTTGATAAAGAGACGCAGGTGTCTTGGGCATGTGGTTGGCAACTCGCAAGATTGTCAAGGAAAAATAATCCAAAGTCAGTAAACACTCGAGGTAGTTATTGGGTATCTAATTTGTAAGATAATTACTGGCAAGATTACAAGGTAATAATTAATAAGAAATAAGCACAAAAGTCAATACGTTCATACACTACGACTCTGTCTGCATCGGACTTGAATGCAGTGCCACGATTGTGACAAGAGGTGGTTTCAAATAGTAATTCAATTCATCCACACAGTTTTGTTTACACTGCCAATAATTCTTTTCAAAATGGAAATTAATATATCCGTCAACTAAATAGTTGTGAAAGTTCCATAAAAATGTATTTGTACATCATCTCATTATTGAAAATTCCGTGTATTCCGAAATCCGATTCGTAGTGGGTGGGCTCATCAGCAGACGAACCACCACACCTTCTTCGACGCACAATCATTCCTCCACCGGGCATTTCGTAACACAGCCACTTAAACCTCATCATGATCATGAAAACAAAACTACTAGAACGGACCTGGGCCGAAGGATTGTCGCAATTGCAACCGCTGAAGCCAGAAATGAAGGTAGAAGATCAATATCCCAATGAATTTCCTCGATGAATTTTAAAACCGCAATAAATTCTATATAGCGCGCACACACACACACACACATTCGTAAACTCAGTCAAGCCACTTTTCATGTCATGTTTTTACATGCCGAAACATTTGTCACTACGTGTGATCGCCTGTCAAGCGTCTGGTCACGCGGACTGTCGCAGCGCACTCTCACGAAAGACACACGAGTGACCATCAAATGGCCGAATCTTTTGACGTCAGCATGTCTAAATTTTCCATGAAAAACGTCAGCTTCAGTCCTTCAATACGGACACGTTCATTTTATCGTCAATTGTTTTTCAATAAAAGGGTTTTTGCAGTTTGAAAGCATAAAACGAAATCAAAATTTAATATTTTGTTTTGTTCGGTCGGCACTGGATTTCAATTGTATGGTGCAGAAACAGATTTAAGCTTTTAATCTGTAGGCAAATTTGACTATTACAAGTCTTGCCACATTATGCATGTTCACACGACGATTTTACCAACAATATACTTCAACGAAGCATGCGTCTACATATCACCCAAACATGTCATCGCTCTGCTTGCATTATTTGCCGGCCCAACCACAACCCATACAGTATAGGGGACTTACTCCTGGACATGGAAATATGAGATTGCCGAGGTCATCAGCAACGTGGCCTTGACAGTCAACTTTTTCACGAACATGACCATAAAAGCTAACATCTAGTACTTGATGCTTTTCGAAAGCAAATTGTGATAAGAGTTAAATCGAATGAAATGAATCATAACGTAGGTAGGTATGTATTTGTTTTCATTTTCTCAACGCCCAATGAAATCGTTGTGCTATTGCTTACGCATTGCCTACCTAATCTGAGCGATTTAAAAATTGTCATGAATGACATTGTAGCGCAACACCTAACATCTGTTCATAAAATATCAAGTAAATTTATTGAGAACAAAACAAATTTAGACTGAACAACACAGTGAATCAGAAAACAGAAAGAATAATGAACGGTAGTCGAGGGGAGGTCGCATTTAGCGGGGGGTAAGCAACTGATTTTGTCTACCGCCTGCCATTTGACTTGATTTGAACAAATCTCACTGATATAATACCAGAGGGGGGAGGAAAAAAAGATTGAAGGCACTTTCACCAAATCACCCTTACGCGCCCAGCCCATCCCACTTCATATATGTATGTGGTGGGTGAACTCTATATTCCTGTGGGACTGTGCACGATTACAGTTACTACATTTTGCCGAACATTTTGTGGATGTCATAGATTGTGAATTCGCCGTTTCATTGCCGCCGTCTTTACATATACATTTCAGCGACCGATAGCAGACACATTTCATCCTAACCAAACTTGTTATATGCAAATTTTATGGTTATATGTATGCAAGGTTACCGGCCGGCGCGCGCGTTTGATTGATATGCACTGTGTGACGTACCCAAACCTTTTTTACTACAAAATGAGTTTTCGTTTTCACTGCCAGGCGTTTTGCGAACAAAACATATCAAATTATTAAATGCACACCCATTTTACATTTGAGTTCCACCATTTAGATAAAAGAAAAAAAAAAAAACACTGTCGACTGTCCAGAGTGCAATCACTCTACCTGAAATAATTTCTCTTTGCTCGTTTTTAATCAGCAATAAGTATGTACATCATTCATGTTGTAGCATATGTATGCAGCCGTCGTTATACATAATTTTTTCTTGTTAATTTATTTTTAGTCATTCTCTTGGATTTTGATATTTTCTTAATAAATTTCATTTTGGCGAATACTTTTTTTTCGTCCATATATTCGTTCATAGCCCCACGCACACATACAGCGTGAGCACACGCATATCTCTACAGCCATGTAGATATACCATCAATATCTATATATACCATGGTTAGGTGGAAATGACTAATTTTATATAGTGGTAGACAACAACAAAAAAAAAAAAAACGAAAAAAACGTCAGTAGGCATGTATATATATAAAAAAAAAAAAAAAAAAGTAACAAACTCATTCATATCGCGATGATGTAGGTACATATTTTTACCAAATAAGGCAACTCTGCGAGCGTTCTCTTTCAAATTTGCCGGATAGATATTTTTTTTCCGGATATATATATGTAAAGTAGTGTACATATGAAAAAAGGCATATGCAGGCGGCAGATAAAGATATCTATATATACATATTTTTTTTTATTCAAGAATAAGCATATAAAAATAAAATAGATACATATACAAGGCGTGTAAAAAAGGGATATAGATACGGAAATATCATGCACATGTGTTTTTATGCATAGATATACTATATGCATGGATATATTCAATCAATAAAATTTTAATTTCGTCACTGTTATATTTAGAATATACCCATTTATTACAACAAAAAGAAAATAGAAAACGAAAACCTACTGATTAGGTACATAATATATCGTATGCCGTGTCTTAAAACAAATGGATTAATACGAATGCGAAATGACTCAAGCTAGTAGGGGTACATTCATCAAAGGCAAATTTTCAACATACCATACTTAGCAATTAACTCCTTTCAGTGACTCTTTTTCTTATGTAGATGCGGTGAAAACCAAAAGTATTGGTTTTTCTTTTATTTATATTGAGAAAATAATTTTAGAAAACTGATTTGTTGTTTAAAAAAAAATCACCGTTTAGACCGACTGAAGTTACGCACCAAAAGCACTATTATTAAATGCTATGTCTAGCGTATTACTTGTGATGGGAGGTTTTTCTGTTTGATTCCATTATGTTCTTTGCAAAAGGAAATGCTAATGCAGTGCCTTTGTCGAGCATTTAGATGGGCTGCGAAATGTTATAACAGCTTCAGCGCGATCGATGCAGGTCTACCGAGGTACAAGATGTCAGAAAATATTTTTCTCAAAATGTCACTTTGAAAGGAGAGGATGTGTGGTCAATGATAGTAGATTTTTGAGCTTTTGTCTGTTAGGATTTATCAACAAAGTAGCATTTGGAACAATCGGGCATTTTAATTTCGACAAAGAGAAAACAGAAAGAAAAAAATTGATATTTTCAGACAAGTTTACAGGTGAAAGTACCTTGATCCTGTTAATGGAACGAAAAATATAGAATTGATTTCAGCGCTTTTGCAGATTCGGATGATAATTGTTTATGCATATGCCAATAACACTATTTCTTGTCAACGGTAATGTTTATTTAACAGGTTCGCTTAAAAACAAAATTGCGTGTACCGTTTCAATACAAGAAAATGTCTTTATTCCCATGATTCCATCAAGTATACAAGCGTGCTCTTGTCAGGAAACACATTGAGAATGGAACGTTCACCGACATTTTATACTTCGTTTGACTTTTCAAGTGAAGTAATGACATGGACGCCGTCATTATAGTCTCTTTTAGCAATAATTCCTTTCTGAATTTCGCTATACCGTCAATGTTGGATATTTTCTTTTAATTTTAAAATTGTTTTTCTTCTTTCCTGTTTTGTTTGCGTGAGAACCTCGAATCGACCAATTTAGAACAATAGAGAAGCCGAAAAAAAACTGTCTATAACTTGTTTTACCCCGTTTAGTTCGCTACTTAAGAGTACAAGAGTAAACAATTTAACCTTACCTTGAAATATTTTTATATCCTCTACTTTGTCATTACATTTGTAACGCCAAGAAGGAGTCACCGGAGACGTCATAAAGTATATATATTCTGAATCGATTTAGCCATGTCCGTCTGTCTGTCTGTTGAAAACACAATAGAGTCCAAAGGAATCAACAGAGGCGAATGCAGTTTGGTGAAAGGACATCTTTTTATCGTCGTTAGGTTGGTATTACAAATGGGCTATGTCGGTCAAGTAGTTCTGGTACCTCCCATACAAAACCAATATTTAAAACACGATAGCGTCGTAAATAATCTACCTAGTCAAGTGAAATTTTGTGAGGACATATTTTTATTGTCGTCAAGCTGGTATTAAAAATGGGCTATGTCGGTCAAGTAGTTCTGGTACCACCCATTTAGTAGAATCTGCGCTTCTACCACACAATCATTTTTAGTTCCGTTGTCTTTTTTAAAAAAGAAACACCCAAAGCGTTGTTCAAATTTACAAAAGTCATTAACGAAACTATTTCATTTCGTAGACTGCACTTTCAAATCATTTTTGTAGCGAAAGGCTTCGGATAGTGACCTTAAAGCCAAACTGGTCTACGACAAACGACAACATGGTGAGTTTACTGGTTGCGTAATGAAATAAATGCATCTCACTACTTACAACAAAAAAGTTCTTTAACAATGAAAACCGAATACCGTTCGTCTTTGAGATTGCAATATGTCTTAGGAAGTCATCATGAAACGTTTATAGTTATTCCTCCAGCCAGTGAATGTCTTATGACATGAGATTATTTTGAAAGCCCTTTTCAAATCACTATCTGTACCTACCTTCCTTTTACCTTCTCTCAATCAGACTAAGATACTCGTTTACAAAAATAAAAGACGTGCGAAAAAGTCCACTTTGATTAAAACAAAGTAGGTATACTACGTATATTTGAGAGTATATTATGCACTATATATTTTCTGCGGCCCTTTCAGAAACAGAAACACCAACATCCAATATGACCTAACTATTTGTAACGAAAGCATTTAAAACATTTTGCCATTTCAAAATCAGTCACGATCACTTTCCGAGGAGTTTTCATTTAAAAAAATCATTGCAACTCCATTCCCAACAGATTTGAATGACTACCCAAAGTAATACCGCAAGGATAAAATATTTCGAACGAAAGGGGGGCCAGTTTTTTCATTAAACCAATTTTCGGACTACAACAACAAAGGCGACGTCACAATGCAACTACACGAACGCGAGGCAAAGTAGCATTAACCACAGTTTATATGAGAAAATTTGTAACAAGCTGCATATCTATACAACATTCCCGATACCCGTGTGAAATATAGTGAGCTCTACACTCAGACTTGTTAGCTGCCATAAAACAACCTCAAATTTGAGTATTTTTTATTTATGGGATTAAGATTTATTTATTAACAACAGGCATAAGGACTAAATTGTAGTATGTACTTTTTTCTTTTTTCTTTTTGTATGCAACAAGACTCAAAGCTTTGTTATTTCTTTTTCTTTCTTTTTTTTCTATTTTGTTTAACATTTTCACGTTTCACAATAAAAAAAGATACAAATTAGTTAAAGTAAAAAATATTTTATTGGCAAAAATGTTTTGTTTTCACCTTTTTATCACTAAACGCTACCTTATGTCTCATATATATATACGTATATATATATTTAGCATATATATATAAATATATATATAGAAGGTTAATTAAGCAACGGGATAATGCCAGAAGTTTATAATTGGTTTTATTTGTCAAGGGCTGTGTTAGTTTTGATTGCAATGACACACTCCTCATTACAGGACTTGAGAACCGTACACTATGTGAGAAAGAGAAGACGAGACGAAAAAAAAAAAACAAAAAGAGTTAACTCAAAATGACAGAATATGTATGGTGAAAATTACCAGCAAGTCCTTGCCACCGTCGAAGTCTGAGCGTAAACTGTTACCCAAATCGCCTTCTGGAACTTTAAGATCCTCCCTAATTTCACCATTGTCAGACATCAAAGTAAGAAAACCATCATCGCTAATATCGGTCAATTGGTAATCTTCTCTTTTTACATGAGGAACATCCATGTTATGCGTTGAGGGACAAATATCTTCGTATCTATAGTGAGGAGGAGATAAATATTACAGACTTATCGACCACCCAATGTCGGTGGAGACTTACTTTTTGTTTGAAAAAATATCGATTCCGACTAAATGAACTTTAGCGTGACCGTGCTTTCCAGTTTTCGATGTGGACATTTCAACAATTTTACATGGTCGTCCCTTCAACATTACAAAACCGTTTTTACGAAGAGCCGAACACTGCATAGGATATGTCTGAGAGGCACCGGAATCTCCAGTCTCAAAGTGGTGCTCATCCATTTCTGCCATTTTTGTTTCTCGAGATAATCAACTCTGCAGGAATAAAAAAAGAAATACATTAAAAATTGATCAATTCGAAAGACGTTGTAATATGATGGGGTCCAGAGTGAAATACTCAATCAAGAGCTGGAAGTTAAAAGACAACTTATAAACCTCCCGAGTACTAACAACAGATTCCTACACCTAAAAGATCATTAGCTCTGCCTAGACGTTTTGGGTGGATACTTTAGCCCGGGACACTTATCTGGTTTAACTACATACAATGACTCCAAAATACGCCTGTTTGGACTTTGCAAATGCCGGCGGTGCGCATGATTTAGAAATGCAAGTTTGGTATTAATGGTGGCAGACGTTGTTTTGGAAATCAGTGTCACAGCGATTATGCCTCACGGAATACAGATGTTCTCTTTGTCTAGAAGACCAACTAGAAAAGAAGACTTCTTCTGAATTGATACTTTACCAGTTAAATCGTCAAGGCACAGCTGAAGTTTTATTCTAAACTGTCCAATACCAAAAGAAGAATGCCGCACGAGCAAGGATAACATACTCATGTCATGATAAATGCGCGGATCGGCACATAGCACAACGACTATACCTACTGCTGAAGTGACAATGAGACAAAATCTACGCGTTACTCACCCCCATGAACAGCAGATGAAAGATCCCTGGTAGCTTCTTCTTTCAGGAGCATATTGAAATATAAGTTCCTGTCTCAGACAATCTGAAGTCTTCGTTCTTGAACGCAGTTCTTTGTTTACTTAAATTTAGCTAACCAGTCATTTCCGACTAAATTTTATTAAAATTACATGGAAATTAGCTACGGCTATTAAATGTACGTAGTACCTATATATCTACTTAAAATGCGAACACCCTTCTTTCTATTTTTGTAAACTGATAGCGATATCTACCTATAGATTGTACAAATTTCCACAGCAAGGCAAAGCGACCTGTAATCTAAATTAGCGGGGTGTTGAGTAGAGTTTTGTGTTAGATGCTGTAGTGGATATTTGTAAAAGAGATTGATAATGAAAGATGACACGTTGATGTTTGCCAACATTAAACAAATAGTACCTAAAAAGGGTTAGTTATTTGCAATGTGCTCTATTCTCGGTAGCTTAGTCTTACAGCTGAACGAAACGATTGCTTGTGACACGGTTCCTCGCTGACGTCTACCACACCACATGCTTCAAGGTAAACAAAGGAAGACTAGAATTAGTTACGAGTACAGCGCAACGTGCCGTACAACTTCCCAAGCAGTCGATTTCAAGTTTGACAAGCAGGCGATTTCATAATTATTTCACATATTCAACGTCAAAAAGAGCCTGTATATTTTTACATGTTATTCGATTTGTTTGCTCTTGACCAAAAAGGGTGAAATGCTTAACTCATAATAACCAAAATAAATCTACCCGATCCAGTTCACGAAACTAGCTTCAGTGGCAAATTAAAAAGCACCAACATGGACTGGTGAATCTCGAATGAAAATCATCCGAAATTCGTAACAGTGCTTTCCGATTCCAGAAGAAAGAAATTTAGTTTGCTGCTCAATCGAATAAAGCAAATCATTTCAAGTAGGTATGCCACGTAAATTTGAGGTTAAGTTGTAGGTACCAACTGTCAAATCTCCAAAAGTTCCGGAACAGACTGTTTCGGTTAGTTATTGTTTGTTATGCACATGTACCAATTAGTTAAAACACACAAAAAAGTTTCGAATTTCTTTAGGCTTAAGCTACAATTAAAATGTAACAAAAAGACAAACAGTACAGTTGCCACATTTCTCTTGCCAACTATTTTGCAACAAGCTGCAGGTATAGGTAGTTGATACAAATTGATAGCAAACTGATTGGAAGGTATTTTTAATAAGTAAAACAAAAAAAAAGATAACCAGAAAAGCAAAAATTAGTGAAAAGTGTCAAAACATTAACAGCGAGGGCGAGGCAACACATTTTCTGCTCATAGACATGATTTGTGTATGGTACCTATAAACATTGATTAAAGTTGATCGCATCAATGAAAAAAACTTGGTGGGAGGCAAAAGCATTCATGTGGATCTAGAATCAAGTTCAGTAGCATCTTTGTTTCGGTGGATTACATGAAATGGAAAATACCCAGTCTAACAAGCATTTCGACCATCTACGGCTAAATTGGTTGTTTCAGCTAGTGTGCTGTGGTGGTAATGTGCTTGTTCAAGATCGGACAAATCACGATTCAATCTCAATCTTTTGTTTTCTTTTTGTAAACGATGAAACAATTGGATACCTATCCGAGTTACCATATAGCTTAAAGTTCAACGCGTGGTCTGCGTGTGATGATGCTGATGAAATATCATATGTACATAAAGCTATTGCAGATTCGTGTTTAGCAAACAAACTTTTGCGTCAAATGTGTTGATCAACACAAGGTTAATGCAAGACAGTTTAAGCTGTCGACGTGTAAATGCTGTAGATAAAATTTGATTGCTATCGTTGCGCTCAGCAGAATTCAGACGCAATCTTTCAACTAATTAAACGTTTTTTTTCCAAAACACACCCAAGCTCCTGTTCCTATCCTACAGTTTCCTCAAAGTTCGAGTTCAACACACAGACGCGGTAGATAATTGCTGCAGTGCGTTTCAAAGTTCGAAAAGAAATGAAAAAAAACGGGTCAATATTTTCTTTCCTATCTGATCAACAAAAATAGGTACCAGTTTTATGAACCAAAGCAGTTCGATGACATTGATTTGTTTGTTACTATGCCACATTGACATGTCATTTGTCAACGAACGCACTGCACCGATTGGGGTTTTGTTGTTAGTCTGGAACTCGTTTGGGAAAAATCAAATTGAATTGAAACTGATTTGCGTCCAGAACAAAATTAAAGAAAACAGATCCAATTGTTTATATACATACTTTCCTTTGTCCCCAAAATTTCTTTACAATCTTTTACGAATGACATCATTTTATACAGTCCTTGATTTATGAGATTAAAAGACGAATAAAATGAACACCAAGGCTATGCGTACACCGGTTTACCATAAAGCTCTAACTGATCCTAAAATACTGTTTAAAATGAAAATGGGCAAGTAGAAAACAGGATAAAACAGGCTTCTAATGTGGATGATGTCTCAGACACCTTACACCTCTGTTTGAAGGCGAATTCTCTCCTTATGAATATTTATTTGAATTACTAAAGTAAATAAATTCGTTTGGTAAATCCAGCCAGTTTGGATTTTCTTTTAAAATTCATATCGGAGACGATTATCAGTAATTGCAGATTTAATTAAAATTCGTTTGAGTTTTTTTTTGTTGGGCGTTCTCATTTTATACGCTTCCATATTGAAAGTTCAATCTGTTGAGAAAAAAAAAATAGACTAGTCGTGTCACCGGTATTTAATCCAAATTGAAAATGCCAGGTAATGAATTTTTTCCTTATATATACCTAGATAGCAAAACGAATACAGAAGCTGGCGTTGAAGAACTTTACAAAAAACATCATTTGGACAGGAATTTAAACTCGAAACAAAGAGCTTGAGGAATTTCGTCTGATAAACATTAGGTTATGTTACTTGGGAATTAAGTTCATTTTGGAAATTTTCTTTAAGATTTTCACAGGCACTGTACACAAAAAATAAACATGATTCGAAAGCTAAATATAAATACATATATGCATATATGTACCAATGGGCTTCTCGATGGAAAAGTAATACCAAATAAAATAACTATTCACAAAAACAAAAGGTGAAAACAATTGGCAAAATTGTCAATTCACAAACTGTTTCCTTGTCAGTATGTACACTATATTATCACCATTATCGGCAAATTATATTGGCTGAGTTTTTTTTTTTTTTTCTGTTGGTTTTACTATATGGATTGCTATCAATACACATTTTCGAGATGAGAATTCAATCAGACAGCCATGTTTTTTTATAAATAAACTTTTTTAATAACATCTTTTCTCAAATTTCACAGGAATAATTGCAAATTATTAAAACACGCACTATACTCACATGCAATCAGAATCGCTGTCGTAACTAAAAAGACACTGCAAACTTGTTCTTCTCTACTTGCCGAAAATTTATCGTTAAAAAATTGATTCTGACTTCCGTTTGATGTTAAACAACGCTAGATGGCGGTGAACTGCAGACATTTTTCGATTACTGAATCGTTCTATCGTGGAGTAGAATGAACGGAAATGTAATTGAAATTTTGACGAGCTTACAAAATGTTGTTGATACTTATGGTACGTTTTCATCTTAAATGAAGTGTGTTCACCAAGGATAACGGAATTTAAACAGATTCATCTCAGGCGTTTCAAAATAATTGGAAACATTTTTTTATACGATAAAACGCCTCCAAAATTAAATTTTCGAACAGGCCATAACGGACAGCCTTTCGAATTATTTTTTTATTTTATTTTTTTACATGTTTTCAGCGAATTTGGATTTATTTATTTTGTATGTCCTTCAAAAAAATACAGAAACTGTAAGAAGTTCTTTGAAAAGCTTAAGTATCCCACCTGGCACAGGAATCTCGTTTTAGGTATAGCAACAATAATATTTTCAAATAAAATTTTATTAAATTATGAGACGCCACAAAAAATGGGAAACTGTCGTAAAAAAGCCGAAATATGTTAAACAATAAGTTTTGTTTGCATCTTTTCTTTCATTGCATTACGTTTCTGTGTGTGTTCGTTCGTTTTCACTGAAGTTTCCCCAGTTCCTGCACCTTCTGTGTGTACGCTCCCATCTAATGCAAATATATTGTTGAAAGCATAGACAAACCATACTATTGTCTCTGGTTGAAAGTATCATCTATATTGAGCTTTGAAAACGGAAATAAATACCAGAAAAAAGAAAACGAATAATTGACAGTTCCATCAGCTCCTTACCTCCACTATGCATGATTTTTTTTTAACAGCGATGTGTGTTTTATTGAACATCTATTTCGGCAAAGCCATTTCAACTAGAATCTTCAGCACGTAATTACAACGAATTACAACAAATATAGTGTGTTTGACACTCCAAGTGTGACTCACACTAGGTAGATACGTATCTATGAATATGCTAGATTAGAACTGCTACGGCTTTCATCGCCATTTACTTTCAGCGATCGGGATTTCGAGTCAAACAAAAAGTTCATGACAGAAAAAATGTGACAGGGTCAGTTTTGCTACGCATTTGTTAACTTTGCTTTGCCGAATGGATGTTGAAAGATGGTTGAAAGTTGAATGAAACGCGCCTATAGGTGGAAGTTTAAAAAACGCCGAACGATGTTTTCTTTTTCGTCCCCGTAGAAGAAAATACCGAACGGAGACAGTTTGGATCCACCAGTTTATACTCGTATAAAAGGGATGCAAGTTAAATTTCCAATGAAATTTCCTTCTAATGACGACAGCCAATTAAAAAAAAAAGTTAGTTATTCAATCCACAGTTTAATTATATAAATTTAAAATTTAATAGTATCCTGACCCTGAAGAGAATTAAAAAAAAACTCAGCTAGTTGTTATTTTCATAAATTCACAAGAGTTTTCTCGAGTTCGAAAAAAAACCGATAACCGAGTCGTAAACATCATAACAAAATAACAGATTTGCCAAAATAGGCTCATTATATGATAGTCACCTACGAACATTTCTACTTTATTCAACTTGAAGACACGAAAGAAAACAAACATTTTGATTATCTTATTAAAATGTAAAAAATAAATAAATAAAAAGTTTATACCTAAAATTTCACATGCAACTTGAATAAATTCATAAATCTCTAATACCGATACCGGAGACGCATTTTCTAAACCATTTCCGATGTTAATATTTGGAAAACTTAGGCGGATTGCTCGGTTGTTCGATCGCACCTTTGCCGGCTTTCGAAGTATTTCCGGAATTGTTGCCTGCTGAATTTCTTCTCTTCCTTGCGTTACTAGGCGTCATTTCCAAATGACTTGCACTTGAGACGGGTTGTAATTGTTCGGGCTGCAATCCTTTCGGATGAGTTCGAACGGCGGTCAACGAAATATTCGGGGATATGTTGTCGAACTTTTTTCGCACGTTTTCCGTTAATGGCGAGTGCGTTGTTGGTATTATTTGCATACTGCTGCCCGATTTTAGTATGCGCGATCCATCGTTGGTCTCAGACACTGGCGATAATCGCTTTGCAACTGCTTTCGGATAAACTATTCCCATATTCACGGGCGTGGTTTGTTCAACTGGGTTTGTCGTTGGATCCTGCCTAGTGGCCTTTTTCGCTGGGCTCGCCGACCTCACCTGCGGTTCATTGGCTTTGCTTTTGGCGGCGGCTGGCTCCAAAGTCGGACTATGGATGACGGATTTCGAGGTGGCATTTCCTCGTTTCTTTTGTATAACACTTCGAGGAATGCCATCGTTTCCCATGTGCGTGTTGAACATACTTGGTGCTAATTGAGGAGAAGGAGAATGATGTACTGGCGGTGAGGGAGGTGGGACAGAGGTTGAACTTTGGAGGAGAGTTTTCGCCTGTAACGCTCTGGTTGTCAGATCTTTTGTGAAAGCAGCCATTGGATTGGGGTAATTGCGCAAGGACGAAGCAATACTTTCTTCAGCTGAAATGATTTTCTTATTCTGCTCGTATCGTTCAGCACTCGCTTGGCTGGGCATCGACAAGCTGGGGTGGGACATCATCGCGTTAGTGTTAAGTGAACTGTTTGCGAACGCATTGCTTGTGTTTGCCAATGAATGCAGTGGATAGTATGGGTTTGCTGCTAACGCGGCTAGGTGGCTTTCACTGGAATTGTTCATGAGGGGATTTGTCATCATGCTAGACAGTGGCAGTCCATAGTTTGGATTATAACGTCCACCTCTGTTGTTTTTGTCGTTCAGCAGTGATGATGAGAACTTTTTGTACATATTGAGAATGTCAAGGTATGAGTTTCTATTAACAAGGTAATCTGGAAGTAACGGTGATCCCAATGCGTTCCTAGTCGCAAGATCCATCTGACTTAGGTCGTAACCTGCCGCAAGATTGTTTGGCTGATGGTACATTTAAGGCATTTCAAATCAACCGATGGAAATTTTTGAATTCGCATACTCACATCAAAACCGGCCATATGGGGATACATGTAATTTCCCTGATTAAAGAGGGGATATCCCTGACCCGGATATCCCGCTTCCATGACTTCGCGTGTTTCTGTGAATAAAGCAGTTGGAATGGGTTCTTTAGGGTGTTGTCATTCCTACCTGAGTTCATCTGCAAGTCTCTCTCGTAAGCAACCCAGGCGTCAGCTTTGTCTTGCTCGCTCAATTCTTGTTCGACTTTGTTCTCTAAAAGACTGTCATGTTCGTGGTATTTGTAAACCAAGTCGGGGAAATTTAACAGTAAATTTGCCAAAATTTGATCCTGAGGAAACACGGGCACGGGTCGCTCGTTATAAGCGGGTTTTGTCAGCCTAAATTGAAACTCATTTTATAAAATAAAACTTTCCATGAAACAACAAACAAATATACGTATATAGCTCAGCGAGTTCCGCCATGTTGTAGTGCCGGTCGATTTGCTGTTCGTCTACAACCCTGAAGCTCATTGCCTGCTTAGTCACTGATCTGGAGTAGACCTTCTCCTCCATGGTACCCTAAAAGGATTGTTTACTCATTTAGCACCAAATTCAGGTGTCCGTTTAATGCATACAGCATACCATTGCAATCAATCGATAGACGTAACAATTTTTCTTCTGTCCCAAGCGGAAGATTCGAAAGATATTCTGCTGGTCATTCGCTGGATTCCATGATGTATCTAAAATGATGACCCGATTTGCACCGATCAAATTGATACCCTGTCCACCCGCTTTAGCTGATATCAAAAAAAGCCTGTCAAGTTGAAATGTGTTGTGAGAAAAATTAAACTTCTGATCAGTGTTATAGCTGTACCTAGCTCGCTTGTTCTTAGGATCATTAAAACGCTTGACCATTTCGTGTCGCAGGGTTTTATTAGTTTTACCATCGAGCCGGTAATAATCTTGCCCATTCACCCAGTTGCCCGTAAATTTTGCTAGTTAAAAAGAGAAAAAAAAGGAAGGTTGTAAAAAAGTGCACGTAAGTAATGAAGGCGTTTACTAAGATAAAGACACACGTTGGAAGAAGCCGGAATTCAGACTTTCAAAAGCGTAATTGAGCCCCACACAAAAATATAATAAAAACAACAAAGAAAGCAGCGCACCTACTTCCGGTGGTTCCTAGCTGGCATTTGTCTGCATCTGCACAATTTTGTGATGTCAAATGCGTAATGTCTGTTGTTGTGTCGTAAGAACGATGATAAACCGCTCAAATTTAAAGAGTTCGCGTCGCACCGCATTTCTTTAAGAAGAATCGCAATTTGATACTTTTCTCTTGCTGTTCTGTTTCTTTTTTACCAAGCAATTCCCGCAATCCCCAATTCATCGCATAAACTCTATAAAAACATTAACAAAAAAAATATATACTTACGATTTTCGAACATGAAGAAATTCCTTTGCTTGTCACTAATCTCACTCAAAAAGTGCTCCACCACATTAAGCACAGCAACAAATGCTGAAAAAATTAGACTTTTTTTCAATATTAACACAAATGTCTTACGTACAATAAAATACCATTTTTCGCCGTTCTCTTCGGACATTCGAATTATTTCAAACATGGTTTTCAGCTTGTTACTGGGAAGTATTGACTCAAGATCAGTGTCAGTGACTAGACTGCGCCACCAATCGTTTTGAACAGAAATTACTCCAGTCTGGCTGTCGTAAATGTCATCTGGTTGCTCGTCATCCGAGTGGGGAATAGCAGTCGTTTGTTTCTTGGGCTCCTTCTTGCTCTTAGCCTTAAGGTTGAACTTAATATAATGTATGTTGGTTTGCATGCAACAGTAAATGGTTTACAAGGCAAAATGAGTTGACAGTATTTGTAGCGCAAAATAAAACAACAAAAGAATGTTTCGAATGTCACTTCTCTTGTTGATTTCAAAATGCAAACCAAAAACCATTCATTCATCCAATAGAAACAAAGTAAAATTTGTGAAGGGTTGCAACGCCCATTTACGATGAAAACACATTTGCGTCACTATGAAAAAAGAAACTTACAGCCATTGCATTTTTCCAGGCATCTTCCAACACTTTCGGATGTGTCCAAATCTACAAACATTGAAAAAGCGTATCTTGTTAGTTTTTACCGATAAAGTTTATTAAAATTGGTCTGAATATAAACTAGCAACCGTGGTTACATTTAAGCCAACCTTACGCGCTTACCTACCATTAGAAATCAGTTATTTATGCGTGAAACTACACCGGAGTAACCTTGTTTACAACTCAGTTGAAAAATAAAGAAGGAAAGAGAGCTGTTAAATATTTTGGTAATAGTTGCCTGAATAATCCTTTGTATTTGTATTCAAAAATAACAAGAAAATTGATATTTTAAGTTGTTATGAAGAGTAAATATATTTAATAGAAACGAATAGAATGCATTCAACAGATGAATCAACACTCGCTCGTTGTATCGCTTTTATCTCAACTGCCAAGCCTTTCTTCTTAAGCTGGAATTTTTGCAGTTTGGAAAGCGGTACAACCCCGCTTTTTTAATTATTTAATTTGGATGCTTTTAAATTTTACCAAAAAAAAGCTTATTTCAAATTTAACTAACGCATGTAACTTCTCATTTGGATATTGTAAGTTGTGAGACATGTTACCTCTCGGTTGGATCAAATTAGGATCTGCACTTATGACACGAAGACACTCCAAACCTTCTTTGCCACAGCACAAAACCCAGAAATAGAATCCCTGCTAAATACTTTTTGTAGGACTTAGAAGAACTTTCCTACAGCTCCCTAAATGACCTGCTCAAATCTGTAAATGCTTCGGTATAACTTGCCCCTCCGTTGGTTTCTATAATGTTCCATTGTGTCCGAGGAATCACAATGGATCTACATGCCCATCGAACTTAGAGTGGGTTACAGGCTCTCAACCTAAGGGCTACTCGTATCTGAGCCCAACAACATTACTTCTCTGTTGACATTGTCACAATATATGTGCCGGTGTCTCCACTACTACACATCTGAGTGGTCCTCGCTTCGTGCTAAACACTTGGAAGAGCTCAGCCAAAGTTTAAATGTTTCAATTATTTACAACTACCAAGTATATTACTTATACAAGTTACAGATTATTATAGCTTTTTCCGTTCCCAATACAACCTTGTGTACGGGAGAGAGAGACGAAATGGAAGACGGTCTGATTCGGGTGTCTCTTATCTAGACGGGTGACTGCATATGACACTAACTAGCACAAAGCCCTCACAGCACGATGCCAGAAACCCTGCTTTTCACTTAACACAAAGGTTCTAAGCAGATTGATATCGTCCATTGCTTTTTCATAAATACCTTTCGAAGACAGGTATAGTCCGTAATTAAACTCCTTCCTCGAGAGTCTTCTCTTCTCGAAATCGCTTCCAGAACGTATTCATACAGGCTATTCTAAATAGAAAGATAACTGCTCAGCGGAATTTCCATAAATATCGTCAATCACTTACTTGTACATCAGTCATTGGGATAAAAAGCACATACTCGTACTTCTGTGGCAAAAATGATTGCAGAAGCTCAGCTTCTTTTCGCTGAAATAAGTATAAAATTGTATGTAGTAACATTGTCTAAACGGTTAAACAAGTAACATGTTTTTAAATGGCAAACTACAATACCTACGGACAACAAGTTAATAACACAAAGAAAATGTCTAGGTTCGTATACGAACCATTGCGTTTCGCAAAACTGTTGCATTTACAACTCACTTGGACAAATTTCGAAAGTTTCTTGTGTAGCACAAAGGATCTTTGCTTCATGACCTTGATGTCACGTTTACTAGAATCTTTATGTTGACCATATTTAATGGGATTCGCATACAAGTTGGCGAACTCTTTCTCAGTACCCAAAATTAAGGGCTTAATAAAGTTGACCATGCTGTAGTCTGCAATATAAAGTAGAGGCACAATTGTTGAAAGTTGCAATGGAAGCACGGCGCAATGATATTACATTCTTTGAGGTTATTTTGAATAGGTGTTCCCGTCAGTACGATTCTCTTCGGAGTGATGATTTCAGCTGTGGCCAAACTTATTCCTGATTTGCGATTCTTTATTATATGTCCCTCGTCGCACACAACTAAGTCAGCGCCTAGAGGAAATGCATATTAAGGAGGAGTGCTCACATCTCGGTCTAGATCGAGGCTCACCTGGCTTTAGGAGGTATTTAGTAATGCTTGTTCGTATATCTTCGATTCGCATGGTGGATTTCGTTCGGTTTTTACTGGTATGAAAAAATACCAGCGACCGGAAAGCCTCGTAGCCCATAATCAAACAACCGGCTTTCATAGACGAAGCAGACCATTGCCGGAGAACGTTAATTTTTTCGTAAATATCCCTGCAAAGTTAAAGAGAGAAACATGTTAATAATGAAGTTTTTCCACAAAGCAAACAACGAAAAAAAGTAAGGACCGCAATGACGAAGCCTGAGGTCAGCACAAACGTATCCAAGAAGCAGGCATACTTTGCCGCCTTCATGATCGAGTTCTACGGGGGAGAATTTAGAATTATCCACATAATTCAGCGACGCAGTGACGCATGCGGACTTGGTAGTTGGACGCTTGGTGTTTTGCGGGTGGTCTGACGCGCTGACGCAAATCCTATCAGTCTCTAGCAGTCGAGAAGCGAACCATTCATCGTGCGTTTATTTATCAATTCGTAAGTTAAAGAAAGGCTTTTGACAGTCCACATTCGTCTATGTACATAAGAGTTGTCCATACCAAGAACAGTGGGCGCCACAGCATCAAGATACGACTATGACCTCCATGTGGCTTTCCACATGGAGTCAGTGAGACAAGTTCATTCCCAAATTTCTATAAACTGGTTGTTATCAATCGTCCATACTCACGCAGTATCGCTAAAGTTAAATATTTGAAGACTTTTCACGTCCAGTGGGCCCAACCATCGCTGAATTTCATCCGCCCAATTCATTATTGTACTCTTCGGACACAGAACGAGTATTTTCGAGGTCTTGAGTTCCCTGTAGGTAGTCACCGTATGCAATAGAGCAATAATCTGAAAAAAAAAAAACGACAAACGAAAACATATTTTTTAGCTTTGTTTGTTTGGCAACGGGAAGACGAGAATTTGTACTTGAAGCGTTTTACCGAGACCCATACAATGGGCCAAAATACAACCGGAACCGGAATTAGCCTTAAGCGCATCCACACAACCATAACAAGAGTCGTACATAAACTTCAAACCGTCTCTTTGATGCGGCTTCAAATGCTTCACTATGTCCGGATGGACTTTTATGAATTTCTTGCTTGCCGATGCGTAGTCCAACACCAGATCCTTGTCATTGACATCAGCACTTTGCAGCTTCAGCATTTTGGACAAAAATGTGTTCCTCTTCTCCAGACGACGCAGCCGCTCGGCCTCCTTCTTCGCCGCGTGTATAGTCTCGCTCTCCAATTGATCGTGACGGAGCATTGGCTTAATGCGCTGACTTTTCGCTTTGCTCTCGGCGGGGTATTCTTCGATATCAGAGTTACAACTGTCAGCACTTAGTTCGATGAGTTCCTCTTGCATTTTCAATGCCTTTTGTCGACTGTCGTTGGCCAGTATGGCTTCAAAGGATTTCTCTGAGATTTCTTTCCGTTTGAAGCCAAACGCATCGCGATCAATTAACGAGGTTGTTTTGGGTGGCGCATTGTCATTTGTGTCAGTTAAATTGATGGTCTCTTGTATTTTGGATGTCGTTTTGCTAGGCGATGTATCTCCTTTGGGCAGATCGCTATTTGGTGGACTGTTTTCTTCATTATCGATGTCTAGTGTCTCGAGGAATTTGTCGACATATGACAAGCGGTTGTCGTCTTCATCACCGGACTGCTCGTTACTTTTGGACATGAGATCGAGATCAACATCGCTATTGAAGTTGTCCGAATCACTACTCGCACTGTTGAGTAGTTGCTGCTTAAGATTCTCATTACATTTCACAAGAAATTGTTTTTCCGTTAAGATTTGTTCGCTATCCTAAAAAAAAGAGAACAGCCTTGATTATGCAATATTTGTTGCTTATAAAAATGCTCTTTGCGGTCAGCAATGGCATGTAGGTACAGAACTTAAACTGAATACCAACTTGTGCTGATTTTAAAAGGGCAAACGAATACTTACATCATTACCGCTGTCATCGCTCAACGAATTTTTGTCGATTTCCTGCATAACCGCATACAAACTATCGGTTTTCGATGAAGATTTGCTCATGGGCTTCTGTTGTTTTGAGTTCATTGTTAAGGAAGTGTTTTTCTGCGGATCAGCCAAGCCCTTTATGTTAAGCAACCTGTAAGAATCGTGTTTAAAAACTCGGCACCGATAAGTACAAATAATGCCTTACCGTTCGATTTCTTTGTCCTGGGTGTCTTCATCGACCCGTTCGTCTTGTTTTGATTTTCCTAAGACACTTGCCTCTGGAGATATAACAATCGACCTATTCTCTTTGTCGCTCTCATTTGTACTCTTCCCTCGAGATTTGTGACCATGAGCCATAATCGAGTCCTGTCTGTCATTCGATTTGGATGAGTTGTCTCCGCTCTTTTGTTTATCCTTATCGGAATCGCTGATTTGACTTATTCGATCATTGTTCGAGGAGTCTGTCGAATCATCGGATGTATCGGACTTGGCGCTCTCATCATCAGACTCGTCGTCAGAAGATGTGAAGAACTTTGTTCGCTTTGGCGACTTCTTTGAATCGAGAGAATCCAATCCCTTTTTTCTGGAATTGAACTCAGCTTCCAGTTCAGTGAATGATTGATCTATATACGAGGACGCAGACGAGTCAGAATCGTTTGATGATTCCAAAAGTAGGCGCTTATCTTGTGCGTTAATTTTTCGAAGTTTTTTCTTCGAAACCGGCTTATCTGTCTGAACTGACATATCTGCGTGGAGAACTGGGCCTAAGATGCTTTTATATTCTTTCAACTTGAGTGCAAGGAAACTTTCGAGATTAAAATCGCTCAAGACGGTTGCACTTGTGCAATCTTCTTTTAATTTGTCAGCAAATTTTAACAACTCTTTGATAACATCTGGAATTTCGGGGCCATCCTTATGGGGATCACTTTTATCTTCGATAGTTGGCAGCGACGCCATTTCTTCAGTGGAGTCTTTATCATTGCTAATTTCTACCTTAAGTTCGTTGATTTCATTAACAGACGCTTTTAGTTTTTCGGCTTGAACATCCGGTTCTTTGCTGTCTGCACTGGGTAAGTTTTCTGGATCCACGTGTGAGGGTTCTGTGTCCGGGGACGACGGCTTGTCAGGTTCCTCAGGCGGTACAATAGATTTTTCTTGGTCTTCGTCTTTGCTTGACGTATTACTACTGATTTCATTTGATATGGATTTCGTGTTATCTATTAATTCTAGTGGAGGCTTTTCGTCGCATTCTGGTATACTTAGTGAGGAGCACTTTTCCACACAATCAAGTAGAATGCTTAGAGGAGACCTTTCGTCCCTTTCCAGTATTGTATTCAGAGAAGTCTTGTCGCCACTTTCAATTATCGCGCTGAGAGGAGACTTATCGTCGCATCCAAGAGTTTCACTTAAGGGTTTGTCAACACATTCTAGTCCTGCGTTTGGAGGATCCCTATTATCAATTTCCAGTAGTATGTTAAGAATGGGTTTTGCATCACATTCAAGTGCAGTGCTGAGCTTGTCAGATATCTTGAAGTCGCAATCAGGAGACATTGCCGCATGGGCATTGTCCTTTCCTTCCGTTTTGGGAACAACACTTTCTACACCTTTGGGTACAAGTTTATCTTCCGCCGAATCTTCTTTTGCCTCGATTGAGGAATTCAGCTCTCTTTTTATATTATTAACAGTTTCTGCAATTTCTTTTTCAACTTGATCGTTACCAGATTCATCCTTTACAGAATGTTCCAGTTTCGTTTCACGTATTTGTTCGATTTTTTCAATAACCGTGTCGTAATTGGTTACACTACACAATAATTCCAATACATTATCAATTAATTTCTCAACTGGGGTCTCATTAGACACTGTGCACGTTGATGTGGAGTTTTTCTTAACATAATCTATTAGGTTTTGGCGCAAGTTTAATGGAATTCGTGAATCTCGGTCGTTGAGCATATAATTGTGATCGTTCATAACATAACGAAGTCGAGGATCTTCAGTTTCGTCGTATATCTCATTCTTTGGATCATATAAACTTTGCGATTCAGATGCATCTGATTCGTAACCACCCAAATTAGCAATAATTTCTTCAAAGATAACTCTTTCCGCATAAGCATTTTCTGAGAAATATTACAAAGGCTCGGGTCATTATTGTTAAAAAAAATATTCCCAATTGCATACCTGGACTAGGAGTTTCCTTAGATTTTTCCATTTTGCTGTTCACGAATATACAATTTTTAATCGATTTTAAAAGAAAACATTTGTTTTCCACTTTTGTTTTTGTTAGTTCTGTTTGGAATTAAATATATAGATGTGCACAGCAGAATAGAACAAGTAGAAGAACAGTTTGAACAGAATTGTCACTTTTTATTCGCCGCAATTATACACAACTACAAGGAAAATAGCTATGAATCTTCACCACACCCATTCTTTGGTTAAAGCAAATAATGCAAGTATACATGGCAGAAAATAGTGGTTTGCATGTAATGTTGAAATTTATCTTCTGGTGAGTTTTTTTTATTACTTTTCTTGAATATAAAACAGCTAAGGTTCCTGGTCGAATAATATACTTACTAATAGTTTCAATACAAATTATAAGTGCTACGAGAACAAAAGGATTGCCCTCAGGTACTATAGGACTATTCACATGAAAGCGAATTGCGAAAAAGCGAATATTCGTAGTTTCTGATATTTCATTCAAATGAAAACTATTTTTAGTCGCAGATACCCGCGATTCAGTTTCATTTTTAAGCGGTTAGGTTCGAACGAATTTTTCATTTGTGGGTTTGTGGATTGTGAATAAAGTATGACAGTTCCCGGGAAGAATTTGTTGTTCGCGGGAAAAATTGAGGGATTTAAATCAATTGTTTTCTTAGATTAGTTGTTAGATAAATTAAATATAATGGTTTTGTGGTAGAACAAATATCAATTTTCAATTCATAAATACAGTTGAATTGATTTGTTGGCAATTCGCCTATTCGCAATTCGTTCCCATGTGAATACTCATTTAATGAAAAATTATAGGTTGAGTATGATTCAACCATCCGTTATATAATAATCGTAAAGATATCTGGTGAATGATTCACCACGAAAATCAACTGTTTGCTTGTGAACTTCTTTAAAGTTACGTCAATCTGTGTTTTTTTGTGTCTTTTTTTTTAATAAAGATTTCAACCCCTTAACCGACAGAAATAACTGGATTGGATAGTTATTGTTTGTTTTTTTATTGTACAAACATCCTATCCCAGCTCTCTCAAAGAGTCAGATTCCGGTTCAAATATGCTTGTCTTAAATTGCTTACATTTTTTGTCGAGCTAGTTTGGATGATATCTGAACTTAAAGCCCCGAAATCACCAGTAGGTGGGTGTATTTGATAAAATCGCCTTATAAATCAATAATAAATTGTTGATCACAATGGGTAATTTTATATCGCCATTCCGCGATACAAATAATCCTTTTTAGTGTCCAGGCAAAATTTTTCGAACTCACAATTGGGAAATTTTCCATACAAAATTGCATACTTCGGTTAAGATATAACACAGCTCATGTTTTCTAGAGAGATAAATGCAGCAATTGTCTTAAAAATTAAATAAAAATTAGCTTTGGGGGCCTTAGGCAAAAACGAGGTTTTTGGTTTTGTGTGGCTACTCATTGTCATTGGCCACCAAAAAATCGTTCAAAATTAACCAACAGTAAAAAAAATTGTAATTGGTACGCCTATGATCCGAAAATATTGTTCAACCGTTATTTTGTTTAATAAGACTGTCAACTAACCGGAATATAGGACCCTGATGGTCTTGACTTATGTATCGTTCTCCAAAGTCAGCAAAGCGCTTACTTTTGAACGAACTCATTCGTCTACTTTCTTCCTCAAATTTATTTTTTAAGTATTTGTTTACGTATTTATAAACATCAATCAAAAATAATGAATTCGCATGAACGAGAGTCGTTACAGTATTTAGTATTGCGCATAGACGCACGAGCGGCACGAGTATAGTGATCTTGTGTTGGACTATATTATTTGTTTTAATTTGTTATGGAGAGCGGTTTTGACATACCATTTAGTTTTCCTGTAATGGCTATGCATCTATTATTAGAATTGGTATATGGTTTAGATATAGTTGAAGTGGTTGAATAAATGTTTTCGTGCTTACAATGGTATAAAGAACAAACAAAATGTGCTGTAAGTACTTACTTTTTGAAAAGTAAATCAATTCTATTTATTGATCCGTTTGTGTTGACTCCCAAAAATTAGTGCTTCAATATTCTATCTTAAAAACGTGAAGTAATCCCTAAACGGCAAAAGAAATCGATTTATATTCTTTGAGAGCACGAATTCATCTTTGATTGCTATTTTTAAATCCTTCTCATTTGCTTACAAAAATGCATGTATTTGTTCCGAAACGAAAACAAACAATAAATGGACGCATGCAAAATTCTCAGTGCATTGCATATGCCCGAACATGGTTCGACTGTTAACGTATACTTAGCCCAATGTTTACACAACTGCGTACCTACTTTGACTCTGATGCAATGAAGTTGTTTTTTGTATAGATATGTGTTGTTTTATATTATTTCTTTTATGGCATTTTCTTTTTAAAGTTTTGTCAACTAATGTGTGCTTTTAATTTTAGCTAAATAAATCACAGTTCTGAAAGTTATTTTTATGGACGAATTTTTAACAGTGGTCAAAGAACTGACACTTCAATATGCACGCAGCTACTTCAATAAACGAAAGTGATATGGAGATTCAAAGCCCCAACCGACATCTTGGATCTATGAAGAAGTTAATATTATTTAATAGTGAGTAAACGACTAAATGTCCACATTATATTCTTTTACTAATTTTACAACAATATATATTTGTTTTGAGTTTTTAAATTGTTTTTAGGCTTTGCATTTGTGAATAAATTCTATGTTCGCTCTTATATTCGGACTTATCGTATTTTAATTATAAATTGGGAGGAAATTTCTTTACAGCGCGAAAGGAATACTTTAACATGCCTTAATAACATATTAAGGCATGTTAAAGTGAACATCACTTCCAGCAAAACGAAGTCAAACCGCGATACTAATAATTTTTTTTAAGTGTCCAGGCTTAATTTTTCGAACTCACATTGCATATTGTGACCTAAAAAATATTTAGTGTGAAGGTTAGGTGTGATTATTAGGAAGGGCCAAGGAAAATATTTAGCACGCAATTGCGACTAATACACAGTCGGCATTTATTACAACAAGAAATAGAAATGACTTGGCATGTAAATATGACATTGGTAGTAAACTGAACGTTGATTTAAGCTAAATGTCAAGACACACAACCAAATATATCATTTTATACCACTTTACTTTCCTTTACTTGACATTCATATCTGTTCAATGAAATACGCCTACTGTTATATTTAGGCTGGAGTTTAAAAAAATAAAATTCTATTTACTTAAAATTTGAAATCAATTAAAAAAAAAATGGTATTCAGCCAGGGTGAAGTATAAGCTCACATTAAAAGCTTCAGTAAACTTTTACGGATTGAGTTCCCATTCCTGACAATAGGCGTGTTTTTTTGAGCTTCGATCTCAGCAAAGCAAAGTAAAGTAGGATTTTCAGCACGCGATAACAACAACTACAACCGAGTCTCGAAGTGTCAAGTGGAGCGTAGTTGTTGTAATTGCATGATGAAAATCCTACTTTACTTTGCTTTGCTGAGATCGAAGCTCAAAAAAACACGGCTAATATTGATTTGAAGCTGTAAATTGAGTCTAATCTGTAGTAGTAGAAAACTTGTATTTTCTATTATCGGGCAGGAAAGTGAAACGATCGTGGAGTGCCCTGTCCAGTAAGACTTGTCTACTGAGCGGACATTTTATTTCTATTTTATTTATTTGCCAAAGTTGTAAACTTTCGCCGCAGCAGTAAAATGTTTTTTTTTTACGCCACAAATCTGTTTATTACATTTTTCTTTTTGCATAGACATTCGCGTACGATTAATGGAACAGTTGTGCTTCTTGGACATAAAAACAGAATCCCACTCATATCTCATCAATGAACTGTGTGATTTTTTCCGACATCGTGGACTCTTGGAATTGGAACACAGCAGAAGTCTTGATAAATTGCTGCATTGTTTTCAAACAGGACACACCGAACTACCAGCATTAAAGTGAGTATGTGCCGGCAGACATTGTATACTTTTAAGGACGATTTACAAAGGCAGGCAGAGCGGATCTTTTTCCCATCTGTACCTCATTTAACGAATGTGTATTTCTTGTACTACCTCATCTTTGAAGTGCATGCGTTGATACACAGATACTCTGTAAATCGCCCCATTGTAAAGTGTTTTCTTCTTTAACGTCTTTTGGTACAACTCACTTAGTAAACCGGTACATACTACTTATGCATGCTGGCATCAGTTAATAAACGAAACTCAGTCTCTGTCTTACGACTATGCAACATTATCGGAGATATACAATATTGACGTGATTTTTAAGCTTCAAAAGGCTTTAGAAATATACAAAAAGGTACAATTGCGTGCATTTATTGACTGCACACATTTTATTTAAAAATTTCATATTTGATTGTAGTATCATGAGCTTGTTTACGAAACACACGAAGAAGTATCGAGAATATTGCGCAATTTCTATACAACCATCCGAACTTATCATGTTTATCAGGTGAAGTATATCTTTTTTATTCATTTATTTAGTTTTGAAACATTTTAGAATTAACTTTACATTTTGATCTACATAATACTAGTCTTACACGTTTTGGTAAATCGAAATTTATGCGGGATACTGTTGTTCCGTTTCCTTACGCAAAGCTAATTGAGCTAAATAATTCCTCGTCGATATTTCATCACAACTGAACTGAAGTTGTTAAAAATTGTATATTCGAAGGCTTACGATGGCCTTACTGATACATCGTTAAGCTAGTTGATTATAATTGACATTAAGCCTGTCATCCTCAGCGACATTTGTGCATATACTCGTATATAACACAAGCAACCAAGTGAAGGTAAATTTCGTGTTGGGAAAAAAATTTATTTAATGGACCTATTTGCATATTGAACAAAGTATTCAGTACGCAATTACACCAACTTCAACTTGACAGCAACAGCTCGCGTGTATACACCTTTTTGGTGATTGGTTTATAGCTCTGCTAGTAAACTGCTTTCAGCGCCATTTAATTTCAGCGAGCGGAAACAAGAAGAACATTCAGTCAAAAAAAAAGGCACACAACAGAATTTAGCAGTTGAACTGTTTTATTGAGCCGAATTACTTTAGAAGTTTGCTTTATACTTTGATGAGATAGATGTTACTGTAATACTGTCCAAACTGATCATATTTTGTTTTCAAATTTTCAGAATGATTATAAGCGTTCTGTAGCAAAGCTCGACGCACAAAGCAAACTGACGCAAAACTTTATTCGAAAAGAAAAACTGCCAAGCAATCTTAAATCAATTCTGAATGAAAAGGTAAACGAATAACGGCTACATTACCGTGTTTTGTCTAAAGTTTTCTCTGTTTAGCAACAAGAAATATATTCGAACGACAAGCGCGAAACTCTAAAAGCCAGAAATATTTATAAACACTATACGGAAACAGCTAGCGCAACTATACACAAGCACATGCTTCGAGACCTGAGGGATATTATTTACGTAAATATGGCGCTTGTTCAATTTTAAGCAACTAATAACTTGGTGTTCTATTCTAGGCCATGGACTCGGGGTTCTGTTTAATGGTATCAAGGGCTATTCTCGCCCATGTAACTTCCGACCAAGAACAGTATCAGAGCAAGCTGCACTGTTTCGATGAGTCGCCACACGAAGTCCAAGAACTGGACTCGAGAATTAGTAGAAAAAAGCTTCTGGAGAAAAACTATGAAGACTTTTTAACTCGTAAGAGTTCGAAATTCCGAGCTCAATTGAATGAAGGGAAGAACGATACGAACATTCAAAATATCCTCCATATCGAGTTTGAGCTACAGAAACAGCTACTAAGGCTCAAAGAGGATAATCTGCGTAAAAATTTAGAAAAGATCTACAGAGCACTGGATATGGTGGAGGCGAATTTCACCGAGCACATGAAAAGTGTTGTCGATAACGCTTCCCAGACCGATACAAGCCTTAAAAGTGTGTCGACAAAGTCAGCATCTGTGAAGCAAAAGGATTCAAAGTCGAAAGGTAAATCTACACCAGCTCCCAATTATGTTTACTCAATTCTGTTATTCTAATCAGGATACAGTCAAAAGAAGTTGTCCTGCCGTCCTAAACTCTTCGGTGGATCTCTTGAAGAGTATATAAAAATTACCAATGAACAAATCCCCCTAATAATGCGAAGTTGTATACGAGTTATAAACATGTTTGGTAAGAGTAAGCGTTGTTTTGCAAATTGTATCATTCAGAATGCTTGTTTTCGTACAAAGGTCTACGTAGTCACGGTATTTTTCGAGTGTCTGGCTCTCAGGTGGAAATCTTGCATTTTCGTGACAGCTTTGAACGCGGAGAGGATCCTTTGGCTGGGGCTACAGATGCTTCAGACGTGAACTCAGTAGCAGGCGTCTTGAAATTGTACTTGAGGGAACTCAAGGAACCCCTTTTCCCCACCAAATACTTTGATATATTTATATCGCTTATTCGTAAGTCTTTCGTGAATGAAAATTAAGCTCATAACCAAATCTTGATTTTTTTTATGTATTTTCAGAGATGGACTCAAATTACGAAATAGTTTCGGGAATGAGAAACTTTTTCCAAAATATTCCAAGATCAATTACGATTGTCATTCGGTACTTGTTTTCATTTCTAAATCAGTAAGTGCCTGTCTTTTTGTACTTAAAAACTGTCTTACGCCATCTGTCAATTTCGAAAAGTAATTTATCCTTATTGAAGTTTTCTGAACCTTAAAAAGTAAAGCACCTTAACACCCTAGCAAAATAAAATGTTGACAGTTTACTCATCACGGTAGTGATAAAAAATCCAAGATGGAGGAACACCCGCTAGAGCTCTTGTATAAGCGAAACTAACATTCCATTTTCATGACGTTTCTTCCACATCAAAAATAAAATAATGTAATTAGTCGGTTTAATACTACACGTCAAAATAAAGCCCAATACTGTATGTAAAGATTAGGTACGTTCAAGTATCTAATTTAGAAAGTCTGACAGCTGGTTGACTTGATGTGTCTCAGTTTTGTTTGACCTAGATAGATCTCATATGAACAGTATTTTCAGTTGACGTTTTTGGAGGGGTTTCCGACGAATCTAGTCAAGAAATTCGTGACTAAGTACTAAACTGACAGTTCGTATATGTAGCTGACGTAGAAAATTGCTTGTGGTAGATGTAATTTTTCCATATGAATTTTGGCTTACCGCTAGGTATTCACAGTTGAAAAAAATATTAATACGCAATTTCTATTGAACCGGGAAACCAACCTGAGACCCCCAGTGGTGCAAAAAACAAAACCGAAATTCGTATACTACCTACAAGCCAAAATATTTCAAAGAAATATTTATCTCCTTTAACTTTATTACAGTTTATCAGAGTTTGCAAGCGAAAACATGATGGACGCATTTAACTTGGCCATTTCCTTTGGACCCACATTAATGCCTGCCCCAGAAGACACGAAACAAGTACAACATCAAACACAGTTGAACGAGCTAATCAAAGTCGTGATTGTTTACTATCAGGAAGTATTCCCTAAGGACCTGGGAGGTCCTCAATACATAAAGTGCATTTCAGAAGATATGTTTGATAAGTAAGTACTGTGTGCTAGAATTTATTCCCTCATTACTTTAAATGTGTGTGATATTTCTTCTAACTAAAAACACAAATTCTTCATATTCACTTGGTTGTACGTCGTATACGTAACCTTTTCTAGGTTAACTTTTTTCATAATAAATTTTAAATGAATATCTTATATTTAAAAGGATTAAATCAAATTATTTGTTTCCTTTTTTATCCTTTTAGCGATACGAGCAATACGATAGAACAATTAATCGACAATTCCCATGTTGATCTAAACCAATTAAAGGACAAAATCAAGTAACCATTATTTTAACGTCCGCTTTTTATTAAAAACTGAAGATGTATTCTATACTATTTTACAAGCGAAAAATAAAAATATCAAAATGATTATATAGCCTTTATATATACTTTAAAAGATTTCGATAATTTATTTTTTGTTTTTCGGGGTCGTTTTTCCAGAGGTAGAGAAATTAGAAGAACGGTTTAAAAATGGAGAATACGCTCCAGCGACCTTTTTGGGTGTAGACATGGAGTAGTATAAATAAAAATGTTCGTAAGGGCTCTAAAATGAGGTGACAATGAGCAAGCTATTACCAATAAGTTATGCTAAGCTCAAATGCAAATGCATCAAATGCAGATGGTTAACCTCACTGTTCACAATGTAATTTTCCGATAGATATCTGACCGCACGCAATGCAGGTCCGTTCAATTCAATTGGAATGACGAAACGAAAAGGTCACCTGTCATATTGCGCAATGGCAATTAGATCAACTACGCCACATGGGGGTTTTTCGAATTATCAACAAATGTCAAAGCCAATGTGCAGCGTCATCTGTTTTCGAACAAAATGTTAAAATCAGCATGTGGTGTTCTGGTGATTGCGATTGCGTTGTTGTCTATCTCGGTTTCCAGTTTAGATGACGGCACGTTGTTCTTGTGATAATCTTCTCGAAGTTGCGATATGTTCGCTCGATTGTTCAATATGTTTTCCCATGCGTGGATCTATTCAAAATAACTCTGAATTTATGCTGCGCGTGTATTTTTAGAGCGCGTTTTTCTGTCTATTTCTCCCCAGCATTGTCAGCTTATTGACCGATGTCAACGTTTATTATTGTAGTAAAAACGTTACACTTGCTAAGGACACATCTTCGCAGACATTTTCGAAGAAATTTAACAAAACTGACAAGCAATAATTTAATTTTTAGAAGATGATGTTTTTGATAATTGAGAACTGCAATAGAACAACTACTACTACTCCAATCATGTAATTGACATTTAACATTTATCTGACAAGATGTGTCTATCGAGTTGTGTAAGTAACGAGTAATTAAAAAAAAAACATAAGAACACTTGCTTAAATACTTCTTGGGTGAATGCTCTCTTGAAATCGAGAAGCGAAATTCTCTTCTCAACATTTTCGAAAGAATATTTTCTGTGCTAATGAAAGAGTTTTTATCTGGTTTCGTGTTTTACCGAAAGCTTTGTAAATGCAATGTTAAAAGAGAATTTTTAGATTGTTAACGAGTTGAAAGTGGACCGATTATTCAGAGAGATTAACTCAAATATTGTAATAGGTCAAGAATATATACGATATGGAATTGAATTCAAGCAAACACGACTGCTCCATCCAAGAGCTTATAAATGTAATCTGCAAGAAAATGTCAACAATAATTATTTTTATACTTACATAATATTTAAGGTAACCTCAGTGTTTTATTTCTCTTTATAGTAAGATTTTAGGTAAGTAGTAAGTAAATGAAAATATTAACGACTTTTATAGAAAAAAATTTCGTTTGAATGATGTTTTAAAATATTAAATTTTGTCTAGGAACTTGAGAAATTTTAATCCTAAACAAATCAATAAAAGCAAGTGCATTACAATATACACACATCTGTATTCTCTAAAGAAACAAAGAAACGAATAAACAAAAAGAAGAATTATATATATTTTAAAAAGGATAAGAAAAAACGCTTTGAGCTAAATTTAAGCAAACAACATTTATGTAGCGTTGCTGAAATCTATACAAAGGAAAACAGAGTTGATAAAAATTATTCACAATAATATACATTTGACACATTATCATTCTTATCATCAGATTCACCAATGAGAATAAAACTTAAATTTCGATTTTATGATTTGTCTAAACATTGCATCCCTAAAGTATAAATCGGTTAGAAGTAGAATAATGCAAGTCGGTCAAGAGAAAAAAAAATCAGTTTACATTAGTACAAGTTCCGCAATAACAGTGATAGATGTGAGGTAGATCCGTATTAGGTGGGATAGGGAAATGTAGGGACCAAAGAAAATCCACTCAAAACTGAACTTCTGACTTCTCCTTTTGAAATGTGTAAAAAAATGAATAGTGTGACCAAAGGAATGTTGCTGTCGCAATGTTGGATGTGCACTAATGTAAACAGTCACTACAATTTCAGTCATTTGTACCGTCCAGATGTCATTCCAAAACATATTTTGTACTAATCTCAACTATGCATCTCATAGGCAAAGCTCAACTTTAAGATTATGTTGATTTGTATTGTTTTTTTTTTCTAATAATGCTATGAAAATGGAGACATTGAATGTATGTCTGTCTAATAACATTGATTTCATAGGATACGTTTTGTTTGTTAGGCAACACTATTCTAACTTTAATCAAGTTCTAATTTTTTATTTATAAACGTTAAAATTCAGTTCTACTGCTTTTATTCGTTTGTACTGACATTTCTTAGATTATTAATTTGAGTCTACCAAGAAAATAGCTTTTAGACGAATTTTCAGAAAAAAACTAGTTATTCAGTTTAGTCTAGAAGAAATTGCATTTTAACTTTAACCGATTCATACTGTTTGTATTTTTCACTTCTATTTAAAATACAAGGACAGCAAGAAAAACAGAAAAGAAGCACCATTACAATATTGCAGTGCGTTCTTATTGTTTTAGTTGCAGAAAATTTTAATCTTGTCTAACTATTTGAAAAAGAATAAAGAAATGTCATTTATTTTCCATAAGATTTTGTAAAAGAAAATCAAAAATAAATATATATATCTCACGTAGTCTCCAAATCACTTAAAACAACATTAAATGCTCTTCCTAACACAGTAATAATACTCAAGTGACATTTAAAATAGTAAGAATGAAACACGTGTCCTGCGTGCGTCGCCCTTGGCTCTTCGAGCCATACCGTACTGTCACATGCTGCCTTCGGTGCTATTAGTCGAACCCTTTGAATCCATTAATCCACCGGACCCACCTTCATCGTCCTTAATGGCACCAGATCCTGCACGACTGGAAAGTCCGGTGAAGTCTAATTTGTACTAAAAGAGAACAAAATATGATATCAAGTTGAATATGAATATCTACATAGCGATATAGAAGGTAATGGTCGCGTTCCACTGCAGCTAGAGAAAGACTGACAGATTAGACAGATGGTTGACATCTAATTTTTTGTTTGAGTTTGTCGTGCCAATAGAACGCGGGAAATGCTTAAAAGTTACTTCAGTTTATTGTGTTTTTATATAAAAATATGAATCTGACATTTTCCTAAATAAAACATATTCACTTACGTCTAAAAGCCTTTCAATGTAGTAGTAGCGACAAGTAGAAAGTAGGACTAAATCAAGTGAATTTTATAGTAAAGCTAGAAGTACTAAGATGAGACAAATATTATCTTGTCCACACTTTACATATTCCCTTGTGTTATA
This sequence comes from Cheilosia variabilis, assembly GCA_951230905.1. Lineage (NCBI taxonomy): Eukaryota > Metazoa > Arthropoda > Insecta > Diptera > Syrphidae > Cheilosia > Cheilosia variabilis. The sequence continues at coordinate 16,999,221 of OX579680.1, read as the reverse complement.
GCTGCACGTTTATCATTCCGGTCGCAAACTGGAAGCGGGAGGCTTTCCTTTGAAAACAATAATTTTAAATATTGCTTTATTTGAACCGACTCTTCGAACGCTACCAATATCTACTCAAAACTACCAAATATTTCTGTGGATATGTCTCCAGAATACGGTGGAAAGGTGATCGTCAATTCGCAAGCTTCATACGATTTTATACGATATTACAAAAGCCATATAGCTAATCGTTCGAAGAACGACAGGAAGAACCAATTTATTATAATACTTAAGGACTGGTCAATTTTTAGTTAATTTACCAAACCATTTGTTAAATAAGCAAATTAATGTTTATTACTTCCGGAAGTCATTTGGTTTTGTAGGAAAGCTGATTTTTTCCATAGATTGTATGACCTAAAAAAGATGGCCGACCGAAATAAGTGTCAAACATTTTTGCGTGTTTAGTAGTGCGATCGCTTATCGGCAGTCGACTTTTAAGTATTGATCATCCCAGTCATCATACAGGATAGATTTTGTGAGTTGTAAAAAATAAACCTTTTTTTTACTACTGACAATTCAACGAGGGGACATTTAACTAAAGAAAAAATTGTTGAAGTTCTTTTATTTTGTTCGCGTAATTCAATGCTGGCAGTACTTTTATATACGCACTGTAGAATGTATATTTTTTTGGCAGTCCAGTCTCTACTCTTTTCTTTTTGCGAGTGCACGAAGCAGGTCTTTTAAATAAATACTTTTTGTAAAACAAGGGACACTATTTTATTTTACAACAAAAATTCTCAAAACAAAGTGGGAAAATGTACAACTCTAGTTCAATAAATCTGTCAACTGGCTGACGTGTCTGAGTTTTTATTGGCCGCATTCAAGAATCTAGTCATCTTAAGTCGACTAGATTGGTCTGGATGAGATGTAACCTGAACGCAAAAACTAGATTGGTCGGGAACGTCACTTTTTCTACGTCAGCCACATATGAGAACTGTCAACTTAGTACTCAGTCACGAATTTCTCGACTAGATTCGTCGGCTACCCCTCCATAAACGTCAACTGAAACATCTGCTCTCACGACCGATTTCCCCCAATCAGAGTCGAGTTTCATCTAGTGAGAGAGCTGTCAGACTTACTAAACTAGATACTTGAACGTCCCCATTGGCTTGAACAGTTTTTACAATTGTCTGTCAGTTGGACTCACTGACGTTTCAACTGTATGCTTGACATAGTAAAAGTGATGGTAACGACCAAACTAGTGTTAACCAAGGAAAACAACCTAATTTTGTGTTATCCGATAAATGAATCCAAGTGATGAGAACGGATACTTACTACAATATCGTTTCTTGTCAGTAAGTTAAGTGGTTGTTTTTCTATGGATTGGATTTAGGTTTTTTTTTGTTAAAATATGGTGACACTATTATAATTAGGTACTTATTACAAAATTTCTTTTGCAAAAACTGTGTTTTGTATAGCTTACTCTAATATGTTATGTTTTGTATGGGAGTTTATTAGAGTTCTAATATTTATAAGTTAGTGTTTGTAGCAGTAGCGATGAGACCAGCAATGAGCTTATTTTTTGGGAAAAAGTCTTTTGAAGTTCCTTTATTAAAGTAAGAATGCCGAAAGGCTCTTTCACCTTTGGTACTAAATGAAATCCGTACGGAACTTTTTTACTACGAAAAATTTGTATATAAGCGCGCTGTATCTATTGTTTTTAATTATATTAGAGCTACGAGTACGTACCTACGTTTAGCTGTTTTGTATTTTATATTATCCTACTGACTAGATAGAGCAGATTTGTTTTTTTCTACAAATACAAGATCTTTTAACTTACCTTATTGGCACACTCTAAACACTCTGCTACTACTTTATCTATCACGTTCAACAGATTTTTAGTTTCTCGCATGACATGATCAACTTTAACAAATGTCGCTGCTCTGCCGACTGTGTGATCTTTAACAGTAAATTGTAATGACTGAACATACGTTGGAACTTTATCTAAATGATCCAGTAGCTCCTTTTTGTTTTGCCCAGCAGGAACCTGAAAAAAAGGAACACAGGTTAAACGATTTATTCAGCACATAACGAAGTGGTATTATTTTCGGTTTTTTTTATTTTTAACACTAATTTTTGCGAGACCTGCCGCTTTTCTGTTGTTGCAAAAACTAGTTTGGTGGGGAGCGTCACTTTTCCCACGTCAGCCTTATATGCGAACAGTCTATTTGATACTCAGTCACGAATTTCTTGACAGACATCTGTCAGAGTTACTAAAAAGAAACTTGCCAATGCTTCGCTCACACAGATTTGTCACAATTATAGAATTAACTACGTCAAAAAGGGTTTTATTTATTTAATTGATTAGCATTGCCAATCCTATGGGTATATATTTACAACTACAACCATAGTATTTTAAAAAAAATGGGTATATTTGGCATTTATTCGTCCAGATTCACAATACACCAATACCTGTCGTTTCTACTTCTTTTTTACTCGTTAATTATCGTTGCTGGAAAAACTGCGCACATTTACACATTTCATTTGTCAGCGAGTTCATCTGAGAATCCCAGGCGTTAAATGTTTGGTGCGGGATGATTGATATCAGTGCGAAATGTCAGCGGCAAAATAACTTCGAATTTTAGTTTCGAAAAGGCCATGAAAATCTTTACCCGTTTTGCAAGAGCTTTTCAAACAGACAGCAAATTGTCAATAGACGCTCAAAGTTATAATTTTTTTCCTTAATAAGAATTACACCTTATCGATTAAAGTAGAGTGCGTAACCAAATCTATTTAGTACTTGTTTTTAATTGTACCAATTTCCATTTGAGAATTTATAAGAACAAGAGTTACATACCTATAAGGTTTATGCGAGTGTATGAGACCATTGCAGTTGTGTTTTTTGACAGTTTACGAGGTAAGTAATGCCTTATGTCGTTTTCCATTGGGCAAAAAGAAGCGTCCGGGAGAGTCCGCAATCGAAAAAATCATTCCTGAAACCGTTCCATTGGCACAAAAAATACTCTTCTGGTGATTCTGAGAAGACAATTTCGCTTCTCGATTTGAAGTCAGAATCCACTCACACAAGTGTAATTTATGTATTTTATACAAGTCAGCTGACAGCAGCCGTAGATTATTTTTTGGCATTTCACCAATACTTTTGTGGATTCTTTCAGAAGCAGTTTTGTTGTTCCATTGGATTTCAGAATGAGTGGATCCCCGAGTGAAACCAATGGAAAACGACATTATAGTTAAAATTGTGTTTTAAGGACTAGTCCTAAACTAATAAGAGCAAACAGGCGAGCTGCGAACAATTGAATTAGAGTATGTTTGCGAGCATCAAATTCCTTTTTTATTATTCTGAAAGCACTATAAATGTGACTGCTAAGAAAAATTGTTTTGTTTCATTTGTTAAGATCCCGCAAATGGATGTATACTACAAAAATAATGCAGAAATTAAATATTTCCCGCGAATTAAACTGTCAGATTCTTTTCATAGTTCACAAAATGTAGACACGATATATGAATACTCAACTAAAAATGCTGTTACCCTGTAAAGCAGGTATAGCTTCTTTGAGTAGGAAAATCTGTCCTGTCCAAACCATAGACAAACCATATTCAAAATGGTTTGCTCAAAATGTTTTCATTTTCCCTCAACCAATCTACATTGTTAATTTTTCATGAACATTTTAAGCAAATGTGCACTCATTCCTAAAAAAAAATATTATCCACACGTAACGAACAATTTCAAAATAAACGGATAAAATTCTATGAACTCTGCCAGCAACTTTGCCCACAGCGGAAGTGTCTCACATCTCCTGGGAGTGTGTTGGTGAGCAGAATTTTTGAAGTTTCGTGACATTTGTCAATACGATTTTCCATGTAAGAATACTAGCGCATCAAACGTGAACACTCCATAAAAATATAGCTTGTAGGCTAAGTAACGGGAAATCGGCCGGAGTTGGTGGTCTCAGTATTGTCTCTGGTCCACATTATGTAAATGAATAATAATATTGGTCATTGGATAAGCTAAGAGCAGCAACTAATATTTCGCTGCATACTTCTTGGCAATTGGATAGACTCGTTGAATTAAAAGCCCAAAACATATTCATGCAGCTGTTTTAGGCCCTGCAGGCTCAGAGCAAAATAAAGAACAATATCTATATATATTTCTATTTAGTTTTAAGTTAAAGGATGTTCTCAGTCACATTATGCACTTACTTGATATGAAAACTGCCGCACTACTTTGTACAAGCGGTTAGCTTCTTCAGCAAAGTATTCAGCTTGAGTGAATAAGTCTTGTGTTGTTCTTAAATTACCGTTGCCCTTAGTGAACTGATACATCGAGAATGCCATCGATGACATATTTTTAGCTCGTTTCACAATATCGTTATTTTCTATCAGTTCACTGTTCCATTTGTCATCTTCGGCGGCAACTTCGGTTGTTGCTATTTTGTCCTCAGTTTCGATCTTCGGTTCTTCCTTTTCATCTAATTTAATTGGTTTAAGAGACTTAACTACAGCTGTACCATGTTTCTGTAAAAATGATTAGTTAATTTAGTATTATTGTTTACTAGAAGGGGTGAAGGTTTTTTTCTCTTACCGTTCCGGGTCCTGGAAGACTTGAGTAATCTTGTCGTGTTGTAGATTTATTCTGTGCATGGCACATTTCTATTATTTGTCGAGATATAAAGATTGTATCGTTAGCAATGCATTCCCAATTTTCTACAAAAACATTCAAGTTCTCTAGGGAAATCTTACAAGAGGGATAGACCGACAGAATTTTGGCCGCATTCAATACCTGGGGACTATATATGCGAAGATTTATTTCCGTAAATTTAACCTGGATTTTGAGGGTCTCTGTCAGCGCAATATGTTGCAGTAGTTTACACACGTCCAAAATGTAATCACAATAATCGTGAAAACGGTCAGCTTGCTCTTGCATGCGGTCTAGTTCTTGATTTAAAGCTATTGTCTTAAATGTATTTATAATGTCTATTATAATGTTTATTTTCTTAGTAAAATCAGTTACTTGATCCAATACTGATAAAGTCAATTGTTCTGAGAGATCGTTTACTGCTGCTTGAATATTGTCTAATGAGGTATCTAAGTCATAATGTATGCTCTCTGGATATTGTTCTATGCTGATTGCAATCCTTGCACACTGATTAAGTTCTAATTTACACTGGTTACATAAAAGCAAAATGTGTTCCCGATTCTCGTGGCTTGTATACGCCGAATCGGTAAAATCTTGAGTTTTTTCGATAATCTTATCCAAAGCTATCAACAGCTGTTGCCTAAAGCTAGAGTTAAATATTGATGTCTCCTGACTTATTGAATCCAGGGGGTAATCATTATTGCAATCTATGTTTTCGCATAGCATAACTTTGTTCGATATTTGGCCTGGGGCCGCTCTGCCAGCATGCGTAGAGCTTTGATTTAATAATTGCTTGGTGTTATTGCCGGCATTCAATACTTTGCACTTGCTTTTGTGATGTTTGTCGTAGTGCGATCTGCACATTCCTAGTAATCGTAAGAAGCTGATAACCGCAGAACGCGCTGTGTTTGTGTCGGCCTCCCAAACTCTAGTATGAGGTCTGTTTGGTGAAAATCTTAACGACATGCATTCGTTAACGCTGTCCTTAACAACGAAATGGATTAAATCGATCGCACTTCTCATGTGACAGAATACTGTGTCGCGGTTCTCTTTTGCTATCGGGCATTCCAAATGGCGCAGACATGTTTTTGAGGAAGTGAACAGAAGCGTTGTTGAACGTTCTAGTACTTGCCTGGCGGCTGACATTTGTGCCCGTCGTCGCTCTTCTTTTAGATCGTTTTGACGTTTGCCCGTTACGTGTGCCAGCTCGATCATTTCGGCTCCGAAAATCGAAAAAGCCGTTACGAATTCTGTAAAGTTTCCCACTGATTGGAGTCTGCCAAGTGAGTGCGCTACCTTATCCTTGGTCAGCAAGAGTTTCTTTACTAGAACAATGTCGGCCAAGAGAAGCACTCGTGTTACGGATCCCAGAAGAGATCTGGTTGCGTGTATCATTGCACTTCTATCACCCAGAGGATCATCGGGCAATGGGTATTTCAACGGATCATCCGCAGCAGTTTCACATAAACGTTCTATAGTCGCACCTGCAAAGAGAAATGACACAGTAGTATAGAGCTAAAGAGGATGGTTAATTAAACAAAAACTCTACCTGCTGCTCGGGCTTCATTGCATGCTTCGTGCATATCGTTTCGAATTTCGGAATTATTTTCGGCTATGGATTCGCCCACAGTTGCAAAACGCTCCACAGCTAAGCTCACAGCTTGCCCAATTCGGCATATGACTCGAATTGTATGATCGCATCTTCCATACTGCCTATCTGCTCGTTGATGCACCAGTTCAGTTATCTGAAAAAGAGAGACATAAAACTGAAATGTTGGTCATTTCCCAATAGAACGTCGTCAGTGTGGTCGGAGCCTATGCCTGACTGCAGCGCTTTCCATTTCAACCAAAACATAGCAAGAGGTAGTATTTATTTAAGCATAGACCGGAAAGGAAATGTCACTACATTTTATTTAAATCTAAAGGTATACCTAGCGTATCTCTCTCTCTTTTTTATTTTTTGAAGTATGTGTGCGACACCAAGAAACGCGGTAAATGTATAGCCTTTTTATTGCATTTAAAATGACACTCGTACCAAGGGCAAACCAGAAAAGAGTCGCTTTTCGCTTGCTTTGCCACTCTGTCGAAACTAAATATGTTAATAATCTACTGTCGTTTTCCCACATGTCGGTCGAAAGTTGGCTTACGCAAACGCGACAACCATGAGGTAACGTAAAAATATGCCCTGGCGCTTTTTGTTTAAGGTGTATTTATTTTGACAGCTCGACGGATTCCATTCTGGTATAGCAGTAAATGTGATATTTGACATGCGAAAATATTGCGCTTGGTCATGTGCGGAACTAGGTTAGTACAAAATGTGAAAGTTAAACCCCCCAAAAGTAGTTTAAGAATTCAATAATTTAGTAGGTATTTCAAACTTGAAATTATCTGCCGTACATCGACCTTAATTTGGTGAATTTGGTTCTTTTTTTTATCTGGAGACGTTATCGGGAGGTTTGGTTACCATGTTTTTACATTTCTCCCCTCAGAAAAGTCCGTATGTGGATTCAAAAATCTAGTTTCGACTAGATGGGCCCGGAATAGATGTAGCCTGAACGCAAAGGCTAGATTAAATCGGCAACATCACTTTTACAACGTCATCCTCATATGCGAACTGTCAACTTAGTAGTCACGAATTTTTTGGGAAAGATTCGTCAAAACCTCCATCAACGTCAACTGAATGTTTGTTCATGTGACCGATCTAGGGCTGTCAGTCTTACTAAATTATACTCTTGAACGTCCCCGTTGTGACAGCTCTGCTTACAAACAGTCCCACCAAAGGAAGTTTTCCTTTTAAATTTTTTCGTTAAAATTTCACAGACCTAAAAATTATGACTTCAACGTCATATCTGTCGTATGTTCTTTAAGGGGTATGAACCAAAAAACCCAGTACAGATCGAAGCATCGTTGTCCTTCCTATTGCCTTTTGCACGGTTGTCAACAGTGAATCTGTCATTTTCCTACCCTCTTTTTTGTTTCTTTGTACTACATAAATATAAAGTTAAAATTAATTCAACGTTTGTCTTATAGTATTTTAGTACTTCTGCAATAAATGAAATTAAATACGGAAATAGTGTAGGCAGTATTAATCATGCCGTATTGTTGGGCAATTTGTTGTGTCTCGCTTTGTGGGTCTTGATTTGTTATTAAAATAAATATAAGCTGCTAAGCGTAATTGTCTAAAATAAATGAGGAAAGCTTAGTACAATTTCGAGATGTATGCCTAGGAATTGCACAATTCTCGCCAATTATGAACACAGTTTTAACGAAAAGCTAAATATGTGCGAATGAAGTAGTTCTAGATAAGCTAGTATACAATTGCTAAAATCTTACTCCATGTGAACGTGATACGAGTCGCGTTTTTAAATTAGCAACGACGCCAAGCACGAATGGGAAATTTCTCCTGATTTATTTTAATTAGACTTTTACAAAGCGATGTTGATATCACGTGCAAGAGAATAAAGAAAGAGTTTCCATTTCCTGCAGGCGATTTAATTTCTATCTCACTCAGCAACTCAAGACCCAAAAACAATATTGGGTTAAATATGGCGAAGGAGTAATCGTCGGCTTTCTGCCAAACCCCACGCGGAAGAGGGCGGTAGAATTTGCAAACTTTACGGGGGACGATTATGCGAGCTGCCAGAAAATGAATACTGATTATTTATTAACATTCGCTGCTTCCTGGTCGTAATTGTTGCTTCGTTTACACTAACTTAATCGTGAGTGGTGACACAATTGGCGTAAGTGGTAGTTTGGCAAAACGAAATGCAAGCTTCATTTCCTGACAGCGACAAAGAGAAGTATGATCCCTAGTGATTGGGGACGTTCGCAAGTATCTAATTTAGTAAGTCTGACAGCTGTCTGACTTAATGTATCTAAGTTTTGATTGCTTAGATCGGTCAAATGAACAGCTGTTTCAGTTGACTGACGTGAAGGGGTAGCCGACGAATCTAGTCAAGAAATTCGGGACTGTGTACTAAGTAGACAGTTCGCATCTGTAGCTGACGTAGGAAAAGTAACGTTCCCGACCAATCTAGTTTTACCTAAGATAACTCGATGTTTGAATTTTTGACCAAGGGGAACGTATCTACTTTCAGGGTTAAAAACAAAAACTACTCAAATAATATATATATATAAGTGCCACTCTAACCTAACCTAACCTACACGTTTTTATTGTATTTCTTTCAACAATAATTCGCAGAGTGCGTTCGGTTTCTTAACATTTGACGATTGACGTATCGTATTCCATTTCAGTTGTGACCGCAACGTTCAAACAAACTCACTACAATGCCGCTCTATTTTCTTGCAACTTCTAACTTTGGAAAAAGCGGTCATAGTACCTATTATCACAACAAGTGACACATACACCCACGATATATACATTACCCATGCAAAAATAAGACGAAACACCACCATCCCACTCATCTGCAGACGTCATAAAAATGCAAACCACTGAGGTCAATGTAGACCTCGTCACAGATCCTTGTGTCACTTACATTTGTGCATGGTGGGGTGTCCAGGCAATGTTTTTGCCAAAGCATCTAACGAAGCCCTGGGATACGAGGTGTCAAATGCAAGTGTGCATTAAATTTGGGTCACAGATTGGTTGTGTGAAACGATTAAGCTAACATCACTTGAAAGGCGAATCGAGTCTACAACTCAAGTGTCATCATTTTGTCTGAAACTTTTTCAACACTTTACAATCGTTGACAAAAGTTTGCAAAAATTAACTCGAATATCTCTCCTCCAACAAATTACGACAAGGTGGTGAATGTTTGACGGGGTATATCAATTTTACTCAAGCAGTTCCAGCGAAAAGTGAAGAGGTCACTAAATTACTCATTTATTATTACAAAGCACGTTTTTAAGAAAAAACTTCTTCAACTCGACTTGCAGTCGAAAATTAAAAATGTTTCCATTTCATATTCACAACTTCAAGTATACTTCAAGTTTTAAACTTTATAAACGGCTTTCAATTTTGTTTAGACACCTGAAATTGATGTACTTTCGATGTTTATGTATGTATATTCGATTGCGTTAAAAGCGAAAGTTAAACGAAAGTTTTGTCTGATATCCATCTTCAAGAAGTGTTAACATTAACTTAATTAGTTACTGACGCCATGGATTAAAACAAAATTTCGCAATAATGTTATTAAGTCGATTGCTGTTATTTTTAGAGGGGAACGCTTCCTGCAATTTTTGAAAATTGTATACTTGTTGGTTTGGTTACTGTACTTTTTATAACAACCAGAGTTATTGTACGCACTTTACTTTCGCTTTTATTACTAAATTCAATTATGATGTATATCAACTTAGCATTTTGGCATACCTTTGACATTCTATATCACTTCGATGTCGACCTTCTCAAAATTATTTTCACGGTTCACTGTTTAATCATTACCACTAGTTTAGCTTTATATTTTGATTTTTATTTTTCTCTGAGATTTTCGTTATATATTTTTTATGAATCTACTTTATTTACAGAATTTGGAAGCAACTATTTTATTAGAAAATTATAGACTCTCAGAGTATGTTATTTTCCATTGTTTTAGGAAATCGTATCGATTTTTCGATGACTGGGTGAATTGTGCGTTTAGCTCGCACAGAATGGTTATGCAACACTGGGAAGCTTTTTGACAAGCGAACCTGAGCTTTTAGCATCAACTGGTTGCATAAGGTGTTTCTGAATTTATTGTTAGGATATGAGGAATTATATCAAGTCCCGGACACCACATTCCCTTGAAATCTTGTTGAAGGCATTCTCTACAAAAATATTTGCTTCATGGTAGTTACATTTATTTAAGGCCAATATGGATGATATTGTTAGACGTAAGCAGTAACGTTTATATGTAAATTTAAGAGGCGTAACTAATTTAACTTATTTCGCGAAGCCTTCTCAAATTTGTAGTGTTACATAACTGGAACGATTCCATTCATCCAGTTGAACTCGCCATGATATAGTAGGTCCCTTCTTAACCCAAATATAAAAACTTACACAAATGAATGTTTATGAGGAGCTAGGGCTAGGGTTCTATACGGACCTGTGGCGATAGCTATTCACTTTATTTATGAGGAATACCTCCTAATTTCAAAAGTCATAAGGAAGAAACAGTTCACTTGACAACCGTCGGGACATTGCTTTTTTAAATCATCTTTGACTATAGGAGACGCCAACTTGGTAGCTTAAGGCTTATTTCCAGAAGGCAAGTTATCGAAAACATCTCGGGCTCTCGGACTTTGTAGATTCGTCAATTGTCAGGGATGACAGGCTAAAATCCCGATCTAGGTGGCAAGTTTCAACTGTTATATTTGTTCTGAAACTAGCATTCCTTTAAGCTTCAGATTATACATATTTTATTTTATTTTTATTATCTCATTAAATATTTTCAGAAAAGGCTGCTGTGTAGTAGATAACTTATAACGTTTGGAAAGTCTCTGAAGCTGAACCAAACATTTAAGAACAAAACCCCATACTTTTCTTGATTAATTAACGTTTCCCTCACAAAATCAGCTGGTTATCAATTTTCCGGATAAACACTTCTGTTTAATATTTACCTGAACAGATACATTTGATGGTTAATAGCGGAAATAGATTCAATTTAACGAAGAAAGGGTAAACTGCCCCTAAAATTCAAAATATTTTTTATATGAAAATCTGTTACAGTTTCACTCTAGAGTAGGTTCCGCATAAAATAAGACTTATTCCCAAAATCAACTTTCTACCCGCTTAGAGCTAAGGGCTTTGGTGCTGAACTCAGCCATTCGTATTTCATGCAGGGACGAATACAAGAGAAACGTCAATAAGGCGACTAAATTTCTTATTACCCAAAAAAGTTAAATGCATTTACGTTCTTTGTTTTGTTGATTTCCGTATAATAAGAAGCTAGCAATATTCGTTTCCAAAATTAAAATAAAAACTTGAAAAAAACTAAAATCTATTTGAAATGTAACCAATCCAATTACAAGAAAGTATTCACAGCAATGAAAAAAACAAAACATTCCAACAAACATCAATCCTAATTTTAATGGAATCGAAGTGAAGAGAAAGCAGAAAAATGTACAAAATTTGTGCATCAATATCTTGGATAGAATAGTGATAATCAAGAAATAGGCGTCCCGACGAATTTTAATGGAAACAAAGATATTTGTCAAGAAAAAATTGTTAATCGCATTTATTTTCTCAAATAATAATCTCAATCTCAAACTACATTATAAGTGTGAGAAAGTTGGTAGATACTCGTCTGCTGTCAGTGAAACTTGCCAGTTTATTATAGCTTTCGTGTACATATTTTTTTTTTAATGTTTACTGACAAAAATCATAGTGAATATCGTTGATCAATACAAAAACCAATAACAATAAGAACCCTTTAGCGTAAGCTAAAATGATAAATGATGAACAGAAATTGTTGGAACGTGCGGCTGAGGAAAGAGAAAAACTTTTTCAACGTTACGATTTAGGAACGGATCCCAGCAATGAAGTTGATCCATGGGAAAATCCAGGGTTCGAGATTTACCATCGAACAGATAAGTAAGTTACGCATAATTATGTTTAGTTCTAAACTAAACAATAAATAAGGAGTAGAAGATAAGACTTACTACACTTGAAGGGCGTCGCATTGTGGGAGTGTTCTTTTCGAATTATCGGATATGACATGACCTTTTAGTTTAAGTTTAGTCACCCAAAATAATCAAAACAAATGTATCGAAGCTATTGCGAGAGTAATGGGTGGTGGTTTTCTGTTCTATCGTTGCGAATTTAAATTGTCTACAGTGGGGTACTCTACACTGTGCTCGTACATACGTGTGGTGTATTGTGGTATGTATGGTTAATGTGAAGTGTGAGATTAGTATGCTTCCTTTGGTGTGGTTCCCATTAGTAATGCCTAAATACACCGCAGTTTTAGGTCTTTTTGTGTAAAGAAATGTCTCAAGGACGCAATTCCCAATTGCAGGGTCATAGTCGAAGCGACGTTTTCTCAAAGCGCGCTGTGAAAGCTAAGGAAATGTATTGTTTTCAATGTTTTATCACTTCGGGACACATGCAAGCACTTTTTTAATCGAGGAAACACATTTTTTGGTAATCCCAAAATCCCAAAAATTTGTTTTTTTTGTAGGGCTTAGATGATTACTGACAACAAAAGCGGCTTTAAAATTGATGAATTGGCTGGTACCTACATATGTTCTAAGTTGATGTTTGGGTAAGCTTCCTTCGACAATTTCATCCATAAGTGGCGAAGGTAGCGTGTGGCCCACAATGACATCAAGACGATTTAGCATGGCTACCAATCTTACACCTGAAGAGGCGAGAGTCTATCGAATTGTTGTCCAATCGATGTAAGGACCACCCATTTTTTTATAGTTGAGAGTTTTCAGCACTGATTTCGTTTACTTAGAGTGCTTACTCTTTCCTACCTTATAGATAATGGTTGAGAATTGTAGCCAAGTGGCAGTGGGATTTTAGAGCCTCGTCTTTTGTTTCTATTACTCTGCGCACATGAGTCATGAAGAATGCTAATATTTAGAAAATTCTTCGGCGTGTACGCCTATACAGCTGAGGTTTGCTTCAAAGAAGTTTTACCCGCAGCCGTATTTCCATTACGAATATGAAATGTGCAATCTTGTGGTTTTTATTGACACTGAAGCGTCATTATCAAACATGTCCGCATCATACTAATGGTGGTCAAGTGAAGAAACCGAACATCACATTAGCAGAGAGTCCATAGAGAGAACGTTTCTCCATTCTCCAACTGCAGTGGTTGCTCCTCAAGAGAAGGAAGATACAACCTCTAGCAGGGCTATAAGAAAGCCAAGCTGCTGGATCTTCCAAACAGAAACGGACACTTAGTGACGTTAGAAGTTGCCAAATGTTTGAACATCTCTGGTCGTTTTAGGTACTAATCTGGACGAGTTGACTTCTTTGATTTTATGTAGTATCGCTTTTTGGACCCCCTTATGCAACACATACATAATCTGTCTCGTTTGGCGTGAAGTATTTACCAGGTCCATGAATTCGCATTCTCGTAGTGCATTATCTACTGTTCTTTGTTTTAATTCCTTGCGCACATTTTTAAATGGTATTTTCTGAATTTTACTTACAGATATGGCTTCCTGCATGATTCCCGTCTGCCCGACACACACGACTCCCACGAAATCAAACGGACAAAAATCGAACTTGAACGTGATAAGAAGTGGTTACGTATGCTCCGGCAATGGGATCCGCTGAACGAGAAACTTCGTAAACGTGTCTTCAAAGGTATACCTGATAAAGTAAGATGGCTGGCATGGAAAAAGCTTCTCAACGTCGAAGAATCGATGGCGAAGAATCGCGAAACATATGCACGAATGCTGGCGTGGGCCAGAAAATATTCAACCGAAGCCAGGCAAATCGATTCCGACGTCAATAGGCAATTTCGAGACAACTTAGCCTATCGAAAACGTTATAGTTTGAAACAGCGCAGTCTCTTCAATTTACTCAACGCCTATAGTATATACAATCCCGAGCTGGGCTACTGCCAGGGTATGTCAGGTGTGGCTGGCGTCCTCCTCCTATACATGGACGAAGAGGAAGCTTTTTGGGCATTGAACACCCTGATAGTCGATAAGAAATTTGCTATGCATGGTTTGTTTATCGAGGGTTTTCCTAAACTTACACGATTCCTAGAGCACCACGATCGAATATTAGCCAAGTTAATGCGCAAACTGCATAAGCATTTCGTAAAACACAATGTAGACGCTATTTTGTATTCGATAAAGTGGTTCTTTGTTATTTTTGTCGAAAGGGTAAGTCAATCGGATATTGCTTGACCTTGTACTATACTTTCGAACTTTGTCGCCCCAGATTCCATTTAGTTTAAGCTTACGTGTCTGGGACGTATATCTACTGGAGGGGGAACGTGTTGTTACTGCCATGGCGTATACCATTTTGTATCTTCATCAGTCCGAGCTGCTGCGACTGAAGGATATGGATGCTATTATCGAGTATTTGCAAGTGAAGTTACATAAGAATTTTGGATACAACGATGACTATGTCATGGATGTGCTGGAACATGCGATGAAAAAACTAAAGAGCTATAGACTTGACATACCTCCATCACCGAAGCCCATTGAATTTCCACAAAATCTGTTAGGTCAGTTGATTGAGCCTGAATACGAGAAGAAGATCGGACACCGACGGTCAGAGTATACAGAGAATGAAAGACAAGTCATTAATGATGTGATATCAAGGTAAGATCGATGTGACTCTCGATTGTTTATTCATTTGTTCTAACTGTGGATTTTGTAAACTTTGCAGACAAGAAGCAAATGCCGTTGAAGTACAATCAACAGTATCTTATGAAACTTCTGAATGCGCTACCGGTGAGTTGTTGCTTTCGTTTATGTTCATGTAGTTTTAGTACAGTTTTGTTGTTTCTTTTCCATTTTCATTCCAAATTTATTCGCAAAAGCAAAAGTAACAAATACTATTTTTATTTATTTATTTGGTTTCCTTGTTGTTGTTGCATGTCTTTGTTGCTAACATTTTTGTCGCATATTTAGATTTTAGAATTGTTTCAGGACACCGAGTCGTCCTACTTAGAAACGCAAATACCATTCCAGAGTCCGTACTCCATCATGCTAATTACTGCCTTATGATTGTTGGCTTTCTCATTCTTTTGAGAAACTGAGACTTTTCCATGTTTAATTGAATGTAACAAAGATGCCAATCGGCAGGGTTATCCAATTTTGTTTATTTCAAGAAAAACGTACACTTCGGCAACTTATTGTGAAGTAATATAAACTTGCGGAAGCTATTTTTAGGTTATGTTTGTTTTTGTGGTTAGATAAATAAATGTTAACGCAACAGGTCCGTAGGGACCCTGGGCCTAGCTTCTCACAATCATTCGTTTTGTGTGAGTCATTTTTGATACGAATGGAAGGGATCTACAAATTTATGCCGATTCCAAACAGCTAATTGTGAAGCTCTTTCATGACAGTTATACTCTCGGGTGTTTGTCAGACGTTCGGGGGAGGTGGCGCAGTGGAAAAAAACCATAAGATGGAATTTGGCTTCTTCGTCCAACACACTATCCACTAAGCCACTGCGCCTGGTGGTTGCAAACATTAATTTTAGTTTTTAGGTATCTTTCCGAATACCCAGCGACCGCTTCTCTGACGAAGTTGTGACAAAGGCTGCACACTCACGAAACAGTTGCCGATCGTTTAGTTCTTGTTAAGAAGAAAAAACATCCTGAAACGAGAGAATGTAGAGTTGGATGGAACACGGTGTGTCTCAAACGTCTTTTACTTTTTATGCTCCATCAAGCTCACGCGAAAAAGACTGCTTGGGCTTAGGATACTGTCAAATATAAATGAAAATCTTTCAAGTCCGTCAATTGTACACGTAGTTTGTTGGTGCACATTATTTGCTAGAGTTGATCGCATGCATTCTTGTTTTAATACTTTCATCCACATTGCACCCGCACATTCATATTTCACATAAATAGTTGATTTAATTTGTTATGCACTTTCGTAGGCTTAAAAAGTTGCATGCAAAAGATGTTGTGTAAAATTAAATTGTAAATTAAATTACAATAGGTAATTAGTTGTGAGTAGGACGCAGATAAAGAAAATAACTTTGTTACGCAGCAGCAGTGAATATGTCTCATATGTAGTAATTGTTAATATCTACTAAGAGCCGGAACATTTCGGTTAATTAGGGTATTTGCACAATTTGAGTTAGAAGGATGTGAGACAGTTTATTTGTTGTTTTTTTGTAATTCAAGAGCTTCTTTGTGTAAAGATAGTTGCACTAGAGGGGGCGACGAGTGGAGCTAGAGGCTGGCCACTATTGATGGGCCTGATTGTTGATAATGATTTTGCTCGAAGAATAGCCAAAGGATGAAGATTCTGGAAACAATAACAGATACGTCAGATTCACATTAATACAGTAGAAGATTTGTTGTATATTTTTTATGAACCTAAGTTCAAAGGCGCTCTCGCCTCGCTACGATTACCTTTGGCTGAGACACGGACCAAAAGATGAGATTGTCTTTAACAAGAAGGCTCAGCCTAAAGCGCTCAGAAAGCCTTCATTAGGCCCCTCTTGGACCGGCCAATATAATCGCTATCTTCCGCAAAGGTTCTGTGGCAGATAGTGACTTCCCAGAAAGCCTTTCTAATTGAGCTCTTTCGACAATAAATCTCGCGGCTCATGCCCACATGTAATACGACGCAAAACTAAACTTGTTTCCGTTCTTCGCCCTCCAAACTTTTACTGCCGTTCCGTACCATTATATTTATACGCTGGCTTGGAGCGTTCTCGATAAACTTGCATGCACATAATCAGTAGCCATCGTGAAACTGTTAACAACTCTGCCGTGAGGTTTTCAAGTAACTCTGGTGCGGGTCTTCCATGAAGATAATAATCTGTTTCGACTAGATTAGACAAATCAAATCCTATCTAATCATTTAATATGTTATTAGCAAAATGTGTGTAAAACAGATGCTGATTTTTGCATTGGTTTTCTATTATACAGGGCTTCTGCACAAGGACCTTTAATTTCTCCATCAAAGCTGGTGATTTCTTGTGAATTAGAAATGAAATGTCCTGTCCCTCTAGAAGAGCAGATAGTTGCACAGCATTTCACAACACAGTCAAGTGGTCAAAACCGACACCAAATCAGAGTATTACTACTGCAATCGGTGCACAAAGCCGTTGAAATCATTGAAGGTACCGCGATATACTTTCAAAACGGAATTAATCCTCTCCTCTCTGGCCAAAAGCCAGACAGCTGCATGCGGAAACATCTTTTGGAGTCACACACAGAGCAAGGAAACGTCGTTACCTAGCCAATCAAACATACACATTCGAATCTCATTTTATGATTGCAAAATAGAATTAGTCCCGGCGGACATGTTATTACAAAATTCGCTGCTCATACATTTAAATTGTGCAGTTTTATAAACAAATGTATTTATTATCTACTGATATTATTTATTGATTTATTAAGTAACAAACTATGCATTTTCTTACCTATAAGGAAGAAGCTCTTCGTTGCACTTTCTTGTCCATATATGTTGGGTGCTAAAAATGATGATATTATTAAGTTATTAATATTTTTTTATCAACTACCCGTGTTAAGCTCATCATGAATCCAGTTTTAAGTGTAAATAAATTATTTTAAAGAAATATTGAATTTCTTATCATTTTTTGTGCTAACATGGACTCAAGGGGGACCTAATATGAGAATGTATTTGTAAAGTAAAAGTTCATACGCTTCAGCTTTCATAGACACACCATACAGAGACCATTAACTTCGGCCGATTTTCCGTTACTTGCCTACACCCTCCAAGCTATATTTTTACTATTGTTCCATAGAAATTCGTGTTGACAAATGTCACGTAACCTCATTAATTCCGGCTCACAAACATACTCGCAAAATATATGAGCCACTTCTGCCGTGGGCAAAGTTGCTGGCATCGTTCATAGAATTGTATCCGTTAAAATTAATTTTTTTTAAGGAATAAGTGTACATTTGCTTAAAATATTCGTAAAAAACGAACAATGTAGATTTGTTGAGGGAAAATAAAAACATTACTTCAGTTATTTAAGAAATATTTACACATGGAATCCAAGTTAATGATATTCAAAAGATGTACTAGATGTAACTTGAACGCAAAAACTAGATTGATCGGGAACGTCACTTTTCCTACATCAGCCACATATGCTAACTGTCAACTTAGTGCTCAATCACGAATTTCTTGACTTGATTCGTCGGCTAACCCTCCATAAAAGTCAACTGAAACAGCTGCTCATATGACCGATTTCAAACAATCAAAGCCGAAATACATGAAGTCAGCCAACTGCCAGACTTACCAAACTAGTTTTGAATTGGAAACTCAAATCAGACGTTTACATTTCGTTGCAGTTAAAGATTTAAAATTAAAAAATGAAGTGTCGGTCTTTAGAGGAATTGAAACCAAGTTTTAAACATCCTGAAAAGGATGAACAAATTTCATAGACGCTTGCCGTTGTCTTAAATTAATTCTTAATACATGGGGAGCCCATAAAGTAATTTGCGATGAGAATGGGAATGCAATAAACTGGGAGTATATTGAAAAATTGGTCAATTTTCACTTTGCAAACAAGTTAAATGACAAACATATTAACTGGCATTCTAAAATCATAAATGTCAGTTTTGCGGCCCAGAATTTGAGTGAAAGCACTGAAAATGAATATTGGAGAAACTGAGTTTGAAGGATGTGAAGCAACAATTCTGTTCATTAGAACAATAAACAATATTTTTGATTGCTTAAACACAAAGTCAAAGTTTGAGTGCAACTTTAAAAAAGGGTTAAGTAAAGAGAACAAAGAACAAATTTGTTGTTTCTTTGATAACGCAATAAAATATCTTAGCGGCTTAACAATAAATAACCGACAAATCGTAAAAAGCAGAAATAAAGTGGGTTTTATGGGCTTTATTATTTGCATGCGGAATTTAAAAATAACTTTTTTAAAATTCTCATGTACTTGAATGTGATATTCTTGACAATCACAAGTATTTATTGATCAGAAATGTGATTGAAATATACGCTAAAGTGTTATTACATCATATTTCTAAAATTAATAATGAAAAACAACATAAAAAACTAATTCTCAAAAAATATATGAAAATTGTGCAATTTATGGGACAATGAAAAACGATTTTTTATTCAAATTTTGTTGGTTCCATCTATTATAAATTATTTACACTAGCACAATTTCGAGATGACATCTATTGTAAACAATGCCGCAACAATTTGAATTTCAGCCGTTTCAATTGGCAAATACACTCACGCCCAATAGGTGGCTCTAGCATTCTATGGAGAAATCCAAGATGGTTGTCATTTTGTTTCACTTATTTTTCGCATAGAATCACGAGCGCTAGTTATGTTGGTGTCATTTTCTTGGCAGAGATTATATGGAAGTGATATTTCACTAGCAGTCCATATATAATAAGTCAATGCATTTAACGACCATAACAGTTTCTCTCACTCTAAATATTTTTACCATTTAATGGGAATGTTCATACTTCAGTTTTTTATTAATGACGTTCTACCAATTTCTCGACTGAATGATAAGCTGACATTTGGATTGTTTGTTTCCATCACAAAAAATCGAATTGACCTACGACGTTCGGATTTCTAGTTTAGTAAGTCTGACAGCTGACTGATCTGATGTATATCGGGCCTGGATCATATGAATAGCTTTTTCAGTTGCCGTTTATAGAGTGGTAGCTTACAAATCTAGTCGAGAAAATGCTGCCTGCATACTCAGTTGATATTTCCAAGTGTCAGCACTCAAAATAAACCGCGAGAATACTAAAAATTTAAGTTTTCAACGCGTTCGAATGCCTATTCCAGACAAATCTAGTTGACGTTTTACCTGAACTAGGTATCCGAACGTTCCTAATATGCCTCAACATGTACGAATGTTGTGATTGGAAGTAATCCTTCTTCATCCTTCAGATCTGGCAAAAGCTTGCGTGTATTTTTTCCATCCTGCCGTTGAATACGTTTCCGCAGCGGATACGAAAGATTTTTACACAGCTTTTAATCAGGCAGCGAAATCTGAAGACTTCTTAACTAAATCTTCTGACGAAAATTCTGCATCGTACTAATAATCATTTTAACCTTCACACTAAATATTTGGCAGGTCACAATGGCTAGTTTTATATTTAAAATTTCGACATTGTGAGTTCGTAAAATCTCTCCTGATTAAAAGAATCGCGCATTGTCGATAGGTTCAATACTAAAATTTTACTATTTTTCTGTGGTGGGATCTTTTAATATAGTCTCATTAAGTCATATTTACAATATTGCCCTTGACTTATCTGGGCATTTAAATAGTTTTACGGTTTCGTGCTTATAATGTTTGCTTAATCAAAATATGTACCTACATTAAAATTTGTTTTATTATTTTGGGCTTTCATTTATTCTTCTTTTTTATATACACAAACCACACCGTTCCCCAAAACAAAAACTAAATATAAAGGTGATGCATTTTCAATGAAAACATATCAAAGTAGCACAAGTTTGGCAACATCTCCCGCTGTCAGCAGTTACTCTCTGTATAGCAACGGTAATGGATTCACAATAGCCGTCAAAAGCTTCGAAAGTGATGGCGAAGAAAGTGAAGAGAATACTCGACTTTAAATGCAAAAAATATAAAAAAAACACGCCAAATCGATTATTGTTCATACGATTTAAAATTGAAAATCAACTGAAATTTACTCAAATTTTCTTGTACCCGTGGAAACACCATTAGCAAATTAGAAGCAACATTCACATGTTACAATTTTTTCTTACACTTATGTCTAATTCCATTATTTTAATCTCATTCATTTAATAATACTATATATTTAGGTTAATCTCTTTTGTAACTCATTTGCTTGTTACATATAACACAAAGAATTTATAATTGTTAAATTATTTTAATTTGCATGTAACGTAGAAGACGTATTCAACGCAACATAAATTTATATTTGCCAAATAAGTTAATTGTTATAGAAACTTTTTTTGAAGTAGCATTTTCTAGTTATTTTTTTTTTTTTTTGAAAATTTGATAAAAACCACAAATTAACTTATTGTAGTTACTTAAAATAAAGAAATATTTGTATTGATTAAATATTTTTTGTAACACTGTCTTTGAAGAGAAAAAAACACAACACGAAATATAAGTAGTTCTAGATCTGATGTTTGTTTTTGTTTTTTGAAATGAATTGAAACACTTTTTTCTTATTGCATTTAAATTAAAAAAAGAACTAGTACCTATGATGAATATACATCCTTTTTGTTCTTATTTCAAATATAACAATAGTGTTTATGTTATTCTTAAAAATAAATTTGATTATTATTATTGTTTTTTTTGTATTTGTTTCAACGATTGGATTTAAAAAAAAAAATTAACAACAAAACAAACAAACTTTTAGTTACTCTAAACGTGCCAGAGGACTCGCATTCAATTCGAAGTTCGCTTGCAGGTACATCAGTTGCTTCGCATGGCTCATCGGAAACATTTTCGATTGAAGACAATAAGTAAGTATCCAAGTATCCGATTTTGCATTTATCATTTTGTACTTAATGTTATCTGATTTAAACATCAAGTTGAAGTCAACGCGATGCTGGTCTTGGTTTTTTATGGACAAAAATCATTGTTTTGTTGCAGGTGCATGTCATCCGCAAGAGCGTATTCCACTCTGACACCAAAATTATTTATTTCCATCCATGAGTGAGAAGAAAACTAAACCATTTGTCATCTTTCCTTTACTCATACGCCTAAGGAGTTGAATTTTGAAATTCGGTGAATGTGATGGACCAGCACATCCGCCAATACGTTTCTCCAATATGGGCAAATTGGTTTAGGTTTTGACCGTGATGGTCCCTATTAATGTCGCTTAGCTGGAACTCGCAATCCTGCACAACCATACCACACTTGTGTGTTTGCAGGCGCATTTACGGGTTTTTCAATAAGGGCAAGAGCATTTATTATTGCGTCGTATCGTATCGACACTGTCTACCTATTTTGACACTTTCACAGTTTTAAAAAAATTGAAATTTCAGAGCAAAAGTGTCCTATTTCTTAAGTGAATCTCGAGCAATGACAAAAAAAACTGAGGCCTATCCTTATGGGTCCCAATTAGGTAAAAGGAAAAAATGAAACAAACGTTGAAGTGAATAGCTCAATGTATTTTCCCTGTCCAATTATTTCTTTAAATAAGAAGAAACCCGGAAATAACCTCCATCTTATGCGCGGTGAAGATGTTAATAGTACCTACTTAAGCTACGATTAGAATGCATAATAATTATGTATATAAATGACCACAAGCAAAAACATCAGCTTGTCGAAGCCAATATTCGAATGCATGGTCAAAATGATCATACTTGCCCTGTTGATCATTTAAGGTATTTACTATTTATCCATTTATTAAAAAATGTTGAATATGGCAACACTTTTAAGTCAAAATTCAAAACAATTGACAATCAAAATAAGATCCACAAAGCATTAAAAGAACAGAAATAAAAGAACAACTGCGCGAAGGCTGATGACAATAATTGAATACCGTAAAAAAAAAGTCCAGCAATGCCATCACCAAATTTCATTAAATTGCATATTTGACATTAGATATTCATTTTTATCGGTCAAGATCAGCATGGTCATGTGTGTTCATTCGAATATTAAATCATTACAGCAAATGAAATATGCCCACAACTCCGTATGATCTTATTTTAATAGCCAGAACCTCTAAAAATGGTTATTTCTATGACTACTTGGCATGATTATTTCCAACTCCAACTGATTTTACCAGTACATACAATATATATTTTTTTCTTTTATTTAAACTTAAACATTTCGTAGCTAGTGTAAATATTTTTCGTTAACAGTCATTTATTCTAAAACCTTTTTTTTGTATTACATAGTATTCATTTAAAAACAGCTAACGCTCTTAGAAGTACACCGCAAAGGGAACTACTCTTAGCCTGACACCCTTCACATGCAATTGGATGAATAAAGTCGCATACGGCTACGACCGCTAATTCTCACCTCGTCATTAATGTTAATAATTAAATTAAATAACACAATATGCTAAGAAAATATAAAATATATATTAAATAAATAATGAACACAAATATTTTGATGTATCAAAACAGCCAATAAAAAAAACAGGATGATGTAAGTTAAATTATGAATATGAACTCTTTTTTTTCCTGTAATCAAATAGAGAAAATTGAAAAAGTACGAACAAACATAATATTTAACCGCTAATCCTGTGCTAAGAAGCAAAATTGCGAGCCCTGGCAGATGAAATGCAGCACTGGATAGTTTGAAGCGAATATAAATTACATACAACCGAAAATTTAAATATTTGTGAACAAGATATTGCTTGTTTTAAAAGATTACTCAATTTCCTATTTTAATTATTTAATATCCTCAACGGATATAACGGGAATCCACTGTCCTCTTGAGAAATTCCAGATGCAAGTTCTGAACTCATAACATTACCACAGCCGGCGTGGTTTTATGTCAAAAATTGCATTTTATTCCTTGCATATTTTTTCCACGAGAACACTTAATTACCTCACATACAATAGTCTATATTAAATAAATATTAAACTTTTGGTGTGATCTTCAAAAAGAAGTTGAGCATTTTCTGAATTTCCAGCGACATGAAATAATTTCCTACATTTGTTGTGAAAATTGAAAATTTAATTCAAAAGGACAAGCATTAATGTCGTTTTCCATTGGGACAAAAAATCAATCTTTTTTTTGATCTAAATCACTTTTCATGTTTCATTGGGCAAAAAATCAATCTTTTTTTCGATTCGGATCACTTTTTGCAGATCTCGATATTTTTTCAGATTTGCACATACTGCCACAAATACCAATATACTTTGCACAGCTGTTTTACGTCATCTTAAGAAGTTTGCTTTCAAAACAAATGCGCAAAGTTTCGTGAAAACCAAAAGAAAGAAATACATAAATTGCTATGGATATAATTTTGTAGGAATTATTATCTTCATTGCCTTCCTCATCATCTGGAAACAACGAATCACCGAAAGTACTCCATTTGTATCTACAACAGGAGAAACAATTTGCAAGTCGATATCCATAGTTGATTTTTCCAAAAACGAATGTAATTTGAACAGCTGATATTGCTGTCAAATAACACTCTAAAGCAGATCAATTTCGTAGCATGTTCCATGAGCCGCGTTAAATCTGAGATCTGAAAAAGATCGAAAACGACATAAGTCAATCGAAATTGTTTTCCTGTTGATATCTATCAAAACTGTTGACGTATGTCAAGTCAAGCTTTCTTTCATTTATGAATTTTCTGTCAGTGACCATTGAAACGCTATCTGCCAGGGCTTGAAATGTTGCGCCAAATTACAAATCAGGTTCACGTACCGGACTCATACACAAAAAAAACTTCCATAATTTTAACAGTATTCCGATATTGGTAGTTTTGCTTAATGTAAAAGGAACCACCAGTAAATAGGTGTTAGTTACTGTTAGCGCTGCATGATCAGGAGAAATTAACGTAGGTAATATATAGATTGCTTGGCAATTTCTATTAGATTTCGGTGAATAACCTGCAATTCAGATGTATGGAACGCTACCGCAATGTTGATATAATTTTAAGAAACAACATACCGTCAATCGTCATCCCATTATCATTGCATTTTGTTCACTATCAACAGATTATACAAATAAATACAAATTCATTCGTCCATAAATAGAAAAATGAATAAACTGTACGAAAATATTCGTGTATTTAATATAAAACGGTTTTTTCAATCAAGTTTATTGTTGTGCCTAACAAATAATAATTGTTTCAAAGGATAAAAGAACAAAATACAAGTACATAGGAATATATGAAAATGATATTGTAAACTATCGACTAAATATAGAAACTAAAAATACAGAAACGGCTAAATAGTACATAATAATGTATATTTACTTAGTTTATTTTTTTAATTTGAAATGTATTCCTTTACATGAAAAAATGTAAAATAAATAAACAATCAAAGCAATGCAATTAAGTAAACATGGTTATTGATTGATTTTTAGTATTCTTCGCAGCCAGCTTGTGGCCTTAGCTTTTAAGTTATCAAATATTTAACTTATGTGTAACCAATTGATAATTTGTAGCCAACGTGTCCCCAGAGATCCCCAACTCGCAATCCTTTTGCTTCAAAAGGACAAGCATTAATGTCTATGAACGCTCCCAGTTACTTAGCCCACAGCGGAAGTGGCATATGCTAGATGCGAGTGTGTTGTGTTGTCGCAGTATTGTCTCTGATCTATACCATAGACCATAGACAAACCATACTGAGACCCCCAACTCACAATCCTCTTGCCGCTGGCCCCCTAAATTTTTTTTTCAAACTCGCCATTTTGTTTTCCTATCGGTGTTGTCAATTAAGATCCGTGTGACATGCAAAAACATACAAAAATAAATGCTTTTTTGTACGTCGAGTTTGATGGTACAAGGAAGTGCATGGTGTTGGCGAGTTTGCGAGGAGATTGATGGCTGACGTTTCAGGGAAATCATCCCATTGTGATTGGACTGGTGTGGAAACTGCCTGCGATGTCGACGGAGTATTAATGTTACAATCAGGCAATTGTGCCAAGCAGATTATATAAAATACACAATTCAGTATCAAAATTAGTATCTTTTTGCCAACTTTTTCCGTCTCTTATCAGAGGGCCATAGCCATAGCTATTTATAGTTGTAGCGATTTTATTAAAATTCCAAGAACGTTCAAAATCGCCTTTATTTAAGCCCTTGTTGAATCCTTTCGCCCGATGAACATTCTTCTCCATTAATGAAACAAGAACTTCCGATTGTTTTTTATTTGTTGTTTTTAATTTTCTTTCCATATTTTTGTTTTGTTCTCATTTATTTTGAAAATGAAAATGAAAACGACAAATTTTCTAGCAAAAACAAATGCCTGCATTTATGTGTGGTTTCTTCCGTTAAAAAGAAATGAATTCTGTTAAAAAAAAAAACCGAATACAAACGCTCTAACACCGGTAGCGAAATTGCAAACAACCAAAAAGGTCGTTTTTCAGGTTATAACTCGTGTCGCTTCTTCTTAGGTAATAAAAGAACAGTCGTGCGACGACTACAAAACTAATACAAAAAGGCATTTGACATTTTCATCCGACCTTGGTCGTGTAAAAACGACAAGCGTAATACAGATTTGGAAGAGTCGTGTATTTTTGAGTCGGAAACGACAACGGTAATTGACCTTAGATTAGAACCTATTTTTGGAGGAACGCAATTTGCCTTCCCCTAAAAGTAAGCAAAAGTACGTATAATTTTAATTCAGGGGTATATCTTCGAGTTGTTGACAACCACTTTTGATTTTACTATGGAAAATATTTTTCAACAAATATTTTGCTCTAAATTTTTTTAACAGTGATGTATTAAAATGTAAAAAAATCATGAGTAAAACTTATTTTCGCAGGGATGCATTTTTTCGATATCTAGATGTCGCTTTTTCGTTTATAAAAAAAAGAACATAAACATCGAAAAATGTGGTACGTTTTTCAGTATTTCATAGTTTCAGTAATGTCGTTTTCCATTGGGCAAAAAGAAGCGTCCGGGAGAGTCCGGAATCGAAAAAATCACTTCTGATACCGTTCCATTGGCACAAAAAATACTCTTCTGGTGATTTTGAGAAGAGAATTTCGCTTCTCGATTTGAAGTCAGAATCCACTCACACATGTTGTAAGTCTAGCAATAGGTTAGGTCGGGACATAAACTAAGTTTTGAATACTTAGTCGGGAACACTTGCAGCCAGCGATGTATCTACATATCAAATAAATGCTAAAAATAGTTGCTTGTTTTTTATTTAAAGATTTAATTTAGTAAACAATTTATAATATATAATTAGGCATGAATGAATATTTAAAAATCAAGGACTCAGTGTCGGCTCTGCAACCAATTCCCCCTGTTTGGCGAATATGTCTAGTACATCCTCATCGCTGTCATCAGTGGAGTCACTATTGCCCATCGCATTTGGCAGTTTGTAGTATAATGTGGAGCTTGCATCGAATTCAAGTGGGAACTTTTGTCGATTTAAAGTAAGGAATCTACGTGACGCCTTTTTTCCAATGGCTTGACGCAAATGCTCTTCGGTCAGCTTGAATGATCCGCTACTTACATTTTCACGACATGGGGTCTTGTCTGGTGTATACACGAGAACTTTTCGGTCCGAGTCGTGGCTTTCAGAAACACTATTGAGTTTAATGCGCTTCTCTTTCGATGTTGTTGCTGGCTCATCTTCCATAGGTTTCTCCATACTCTCATGGTTAGTAAAGAGACTCTTACCCTTCGCTATCGTTGTTCTTTTAGGCGTTTTAAAGCTCTTCGCTATCTTCTTGCTTCCGATTGGGCTTAGTAGACAATCCTTTGGCTTTACCAAGGGATCGGGCTTGGAGACAGCCGTAGAGTTAACTATGTTTTCGGGCAAAAAGCAAGTTTCGTTGACTACTTTCACTACCTGTATTTGTTTCGGAAGATTGCCATTTTCCTTTACCACTGTTTCCTTGGAACTTAGTTCACAATCCGATGACGTTGTCAAAATTATTATCGGATGTGATTCGTCAATTCTTTTCGATTTTCTGAGAACCCTGCGAAACTTGGGTTTCGGGTTAGAACTGTTGCGGTCGGGTGTGGAACAACATGACGACGAGCTCGACACTGACCGCTTGCGTAAGCTATCAGACCGTCTCTTTCTTTGCATACTCTTTTGCCTTTTTACCGACTCGGGCTTGGGCTTAGGCTTATCTACATTTTTAACTGCCCGACCTAAACTGTCCTCATAAGCTTTACTATGAGTCTGCGTTTGTAAATTGCCAACAAATTTAGGGCGTACATTCACCTCACTCATAGCACGGTTCGATGTTCTGCTTTGAGTAGCCGGCAGTCGTCCCATACATTTTCTGTTGAACACTTCACCGATTTCGTGGTTCACGTCGAATTTATCAAAATTATTGTACTTCCTCTCAAGTTCCTTTTGTTTCCCCTTAACATAGCGAAACCTCTTGATAGTCATAGTGGTGCAGCTGGTTGCTCTTGGCTTGCGATTGGAAAGAATATATTTAGCTGTGTCTGTGGACTGTAGGGATTCGTCGGAATTGTAATGTATCTGGTGATTTTCAAAATGCATAATTTGTTCTTCTTCAACCGAGGAATTGGCGGGCATGCACTTTTGAAGTTCAGACTTCCTCAACCAGGGGCCTACTTTGTCTGTGATGGCGTTCACATCAAATGTATCTAACACCCTATCCATTCCAGATTCTTTCCACTTACGTCTCCGTTCTTCGATATCTGGAAGTGTCTCGTTCAACAGGTCATCCATATCGTCCTCGGAAGTGCTGCTGGCTTCGAAGTTATCTACTTTTACCAGCGCCAGGCAATTGGGATCGGAACTATTTTCATTTAGTTCTGTTTCGGACTCACTGTCATCATCAAAGTCATCGGTTGGAATTTCGTCATATTTTATGCTTCTGAAGTCTTCCTTTGCAACCATACGCTATAAGAAAGCACTTTTACATTTCGTGGACATTTTGTTTTGTGTTACTACATACCGACATAAAGTTCGCCCAATTTTTGGACCTTTCGTAAATAGTTTCATCAGATGGAAAAAGTGAACCCTTCGCACTCATAGTAATATTAAATAGAATAATTTATCAAAATATTTTAAACTGGGAAACTACTTTAATTATTACCGAGTTTGAAGGACTAACCGCCGACGCCAACCACAGATTATTTTATTTATATGAGAAAGTGAACTGAAAATAAGCTTCCAATGATATTGGAAGTGCGGAATGCCTTTGAAGAAGTAAGAACTATTAACCATACTTCCAGAAAATAATTATTACAATCTCCCCATTCCCCATTGAGGAGAGACTCGTTTCCAGTTTCATAAAATCTGAAGTGCGTTCGAAAATAAATCATGAAATTTCAATAGTAACCCTAACCGAGTTAGCCGGGAACTATGTACTCTATAGAATTTTAGCTAACCTCCGGCAAATCAAATTTTCTTTTTTCACCACAATGTGACAGAAAATTAAGCTTGGAAAATTATTCAACACTGTTGATATACTGGGAATTATTTTATGTCGTTTTCGATATGGTTTTTCAGATTTTCATCTGAGACTTCAGATTTCTACTGCCAAATCGAACATGAAATCCGAATTTTATTGCTTCTTGTTTGTATTGAGTTGGTCGCAAACAAATGTTTTTGTTCACTTGCACTGGAAGTCCATTTCAATTGATTTTCACACATTTATTATAACGCATTTCGAAATAATTTAATATAAAAAATCATTTCTATAAAAATTAATAATTCACTTAAAAAAGCTATCCTTCCAACAATATTTGTGTTTTTTTGAGCTTCGATCTCAGCAAAGCAAAAAGTAAAGTAGGATTTTCAGTACGCGATTACAACAACCACAACTGAGTCTCGAAGTGTCAAGGAGAGGGTAGTTCTTGTAATTGCATGATGAAAATCCTACTTTACTTTGCTTTGCTAAGATCGAAGCTAAAAAAAACACGGCTAATAAACAATTCGTAACCGCCAGCTGTGTATCAAAGACATTGGAATTAGTGAAAGTATGTATCAGAGAAAAACTAGAGATATCTCAAAAGTGCCCCTCAGATCAAAAAAAAGATTGATTTTTTTGGCAAATTAATCGTTTTGCCAAATCGAAAACGACATTAAGCAACCTACTGTGATATTCGATTGGGTATCTCAGAGCACTTATTATTTGCTCTTTTATGTTCGATTGGTACGAAAAAAAAACTTTTTGCGATTTCAGAGCACTTTTGCGAAACTGAATTTCTTCTCTTGCTTCAGATTTATCTATACAAGTGCGGTTGAGTTTAACAACTAGTGAAGTTTGTTTACGTTTTCGGGAAATCTTTCAACTCCAAAGAAAGGTATTGCTTTGTATGAATGAATCTTTTTTTGCTACTTATTTATGTTGAAATGTTTAGAAATAAATCGGGGCGCAAATTTCGAATAATTTCCTATGAACGGAAATAAATAGAAAACGCGTAAAAGTCGACAGCTTGGCTACACAAATTCCAATCGCACGAATATCGACAAAAAATAGAGCAAGTGACATTTTTATCATAGACAAACCGTACTATGATTTTTCTATG
Source organism: Cheilosia variabilis (assembly GCA_951230905.1). Taxonomy (NCBI): domain Eukaryota; kingdom Metazoa; phylum Arthropoda; class Insecta; order Diptera; family Syrphidae; genus Cheilosia; species Cheilosia variabilis. The sequence goes on along the minus strand of OX579680.1, from coordinate 16,968,888 downwards.
ATTTTTATTTTCAATTAGCCACATTAAATCTGAAATCTGCGAAGCCCAATCGAATACCACATAAGTAAATAGTAGTAGCTGAAATTAATGAATTAAAATTCAAATAACTTTGGTAGTAGTTCGTAACCGTAGTTTTTTACTGGAAAGTTACATATAAAGAAGGCGAACTGTCAAAACTTTGGAAAGCTTTGTATCTCCTTGAATTATATTTTTAAGATTTTTATACTCCTTGATGTTGAATTTTGAAAATCGAAGGTTCATTTCTAAATCAAAATGTTTAATAATTCAACAACAAAGTGTTTGAAACAGTGCCTAAATGTTATTACTAGCCATCAAAGTAAAAACACTCAGTTGCCAGTTTTAATTAAAGTTCTAAATGACAATTTATTGATGCCATGTCGATATGCGGCCAATCAACCTACGCCTGTAAATATTTTCGATCGACAAACAAAACTTTTGCAAAAAGAAAGAGCTGCTAGAAAGTAAGTTTTAATTTCTTGAATTATGCTACTTCAAGTATTTCACTTAAGTTACCTAGTCCAGATGTAGCGCTATTTGATTACATAAAAGAAGAAGTCGGCTTTCGCTTATCCGATCGTATATTCGACATAAAGCGTGAATTTAAAAATGCTGCCGATATCGGATGTAATCGCGGTCATGTCTCTAGTCATGTTCTGGCGGAAACAGTGCAACACTTGATTTTGTGTGACACTAGTCCAACAATGCTAAAACAGGCCGAAGGAACGCCAGGTCTTAAAATTACCAAATTGGAAATGGACGAGGAAAACTTGGATGTAAGTAGGTTAACACCGATAATACTATTAGAAGATAAGTTCATGGTTCATAGTTCAAATATCAAACAAAAGAAGTGAATTGTACAGAGAAGCAAGTGTCTGTTCTTCTCAACTTATTATAAACACTATTGATATGATGTCAATTAAGGTATACTTATGTACTCGGACCGCTTTATATAGCAGACAAATTTTTGTAAACGAACTCGTTTTGGAGAACTAATTCAGCAATCACTGCATAGCTTCCCTATTTCCAACAGTTACGTAAAATCTACGATTTAGTTTTGAATTTCTCGCTCCCACAAATATTTCCTCTTATGATGCGATTTTTAGTAACATACATTATTTGCATTGCTTTTAGTTTGAAGAAAACTCCTTGGATCTGGTAATGTCGAGCCTGAGCTTGCACTGGGTTAACGATCTGCCCGGATGCTTTCGCAAAGTGAATAAGAGTTTAAAACCCGACGGGGTGTTTATTGCATCTTTATTCGGCGGAGACACGTTATACGAATTGAGGTCATCACTGCAATTGGCAGAATTGGAACGCCAAAATGGGCTATCTCCTCATATTTCACCATTTACACAGGTCAGTAAAATATGCAGCAATTACTCCAGCAGATTTTCACTATGCTTCTATTGGATCTGCAGATACGAGACATTGGAGCCATACTTAATAGCACAGGCTTTACAATGTTGACAATAGACACCGATGAACTGGTCGTGGGATATCCGTCAATGTTTGAGTTGATGTGGGATCTTAAGGGAATGGCGGAGAACAACGCAGCGTTTAACAGGCCTATGCACATAAGCCGAGACACTTTGTTCGCCGCTAGTGCTATTTATAAAGAGCTCTACGGAAAGGTTGGTTCAAGAGAAAGATTTTCGTCGCACTTTTAATAAACTTGCACTTGTTCTTGTTTTCAGGATGACGGAATTTCCGCAACGTTTCAAATAATCTATCTTGTCGGGTGGAAGTCGGCTCCAAATCAGCCGAAGCCTTTGGCACGAGGAAGTGGTGAGGTGTCGCTAAAGGACTTAGATAAAATAATTGAAGGCTCTGCCAAGAACAAACCAAAAGGCAATAAATAGTTTGTTGTAACAAATGTTATTGGTATTAGATTAGAAAGTGAGCAAAATACATACAAAAAAACAAGAAATGGATTACAGATATAAATAAAAGCCAATTTCTGTTTTTCGAAGTAGAAAAAATTAAACAATTAAAAAAAAAACAATGTAAAGGAAGAAATTTCATTTAGTTCGTTTTATTCTTTTTTTATTACTAGTACTCGGTTCTCAAGAGATCTTATTCAATTATGAGAAATTTTTAAATTCTAGGTCCATATAACAGTACGTAGGCACAATGCCAGTCGCCTCCACCCGACAACCTGAGAATGTCTTCGGTTGCGACCGCTGAAACCACATCGTCGTCGAATTTCATCCAAGTGTCCGGAGCAGCCTGACGGACCCAAGCTACGTAGTGCCCAGATGAACTTGACCGACCCTTATGAGTAAGCACAGCCTGCAAAGTATAATAACCAGAATTATTGCTACCGATGTCATCAGGGAAAGAAGAACGCTCTGCCAGGACTACTGTTGGTTTTTCATCGGTTTTCTCCGCCTGTCCGTCATTTGCCTTTGCCACACGTTCGTCTTCTAACTTCTTGACCTGGTCGCGCATTGGAGTTAACTTTGCTTGCAGTTGGGGTGTGCACAACTCGAATGCATCGAAATCAATTGGAAACTTAATGTCCTTCAATACCTTAGCATTGATTCCTTCTCGTCCTTTGTATTGGAAACGAACCATCTGAATGGTGAGATAAGCTGGCAGACGACTTATTTTCGACGATCTCACATAAACAGCGTCCCTTCCAAGTGCTTCGGAGTACTTTGTAAGTTGTTCTTGCATTTTGGATTTCAAGCCCGAGTGCACATATTTGACTTCTGGCGATATGAAGCAACTCAACTGGAGGAAATTTTCTTTGCTTTGGCTCGAAGGCTCATCTGGGCACTCGGTACATTTCATTTCGACATCAAATGCGCCTCCGAAGTATTGCTCTATGAATGAATTGTATTTTTTAGTTGCTGATGCGTCAACCGATTTCGATGGCAACTTTTGTTGCAGCATTTTTAAGATTTCTGACCAACACTCGTTAGCGTCTTGTTGTCTATATGTGCCGCCTTCGCTTTGCGAAAATTGTGGAAATGCAGTATGTAAGGTTTGCAACAATATAATTGGCGTAACAGTGTTGCCCTTCTCTAGTTGAACAAACAGTGATCTCATAGCTGCGGTTATCTTTTGAGGGGCCGACGAACTTGATGGGCTATCATCCTTGAATTCGACCAAAGTCTCTCGCAGTTCGGGCACAGACTTCAAACACTGAACAGTTGCGTTCATATAACATGTATTTCCCAAGTTTGTTAGACCAGCGGGCAGGTCGAGAGCAGTCGCCAATTCGGATTCGTTCATATCCTCAATGAATTTCGTCGGTTCTTGAGGTAATTGGGGCACTTCTTCTTTTGTACCCAATAAAAGAATGGCTGCGCCTTCCTTCAGTTGAATATTCCATTCGTTGTCCTTAAGTTGACTTCCCTTGAACATAACTTTTTGACGTTCGGGTTGAACTCCGGTTAAGGCATAGAGTTGAGCTTTAAAGAGAATCGGTTCTTCATCGGTATTCACTTCAATGCCGGGAAAGTTTTCCCTTCCCCATTTCACTTTGACTTTAAAGCAAGGCATTTTATGGATTTTTTCTTTGTTTTTCTCTTAAATATTAACAAAAACAGCGCTTAGTTAAGAATACTTTGTGATTTCAAAATAACCTCAACAAAATGTACAACAAAGGTAAATGAATATGTCAGATTCACAGTGCAAAATTTTTACTTTTTAGCTGAATGACGAATCATTTATCTGTGTACAAGGGCTGCCACTTTATTCAGCTGCATTAATCCTCACTGAATACACTCATTCTTATTAAGCAATGGCAGTATTTGAACTTCTAAATGAAATTACTTTTCGAGAGCGCTACCTATATAACCAGACCAGTGGGTTTTTAAGTGCATAATGTTTCCTATTGGCCAAAAGCCATTAATCAAAGGAAAAAACTAATGCGTATAGATTAAATGTGTTCGGTTCTATTAAAAGACAAAATTGATTATTGCCAGCGAAAAACTTAATGATGCCAGAACGATACTGCATAGACCGTCAATTAAAGATTTTGGTTCATGTAAATACCAAGAACTAGCACTTGGACTTCCACTCCACCACCACTCTCCAACGAAGATGTTACCTCTAAGAGAAGTTCTCAATTCAGATTGCCCCAAAGTTTACATTCGAAAATATTAAATTTTCCTTAGAAAAAAATCAAGTTCAGCAGAATATGAATTTTAATTCGTTGCATTTATATATTTTATTTCAATTCCAAATAGCCGCTGTATTGCAATGGCGTCAGAATATAGAATATCATAGAAAAATGTATGCCTCTTAAAATGACAGAAGTAATTTATAGAGTTCAGCAAAAGTAAACAAATTCGCGATATATTTGGGAAGATTTGGCGCGCGGAGGCAACATGAAAATTGAGATGAATTCTGGAATGGACGAACCTTCATTAAATATCCTTAGCGATCCCTTGTCTATTAGGTGAGCATATTTTAGGATTGTTAAAATGCTTCTTTCATAAGCACATATTTCTAGCGATTTAATTGCGGACGGCACAAAATTTGAAATCAATCCCAATTTTGACGATGAAGAATTTATATCGGATCTCTTTGAGGAAATTAATCCCGGATCGGACAACGAAGATGACATAGATGTCAGTAATGCGAAGCTTGTTTCTCCCTGGCAATATTCATTTGACGAACTACGCTTGCAATTGACAAAGATCAACGACTATATTTATAAAAAGATAACAAAGGAAGGGGATGCCGAGAATGGAACGATTCCAGAGAATGCCCGCGTATGCATTCGATACAATTCTTATTGGGAAGGTGAGGGTGCACCATTTGATTCGTCATTCCTCCGTGGATCTGCGCTTTCGTTTTATACCGGTCGTGGTGAAGTACTAGAAGGTTTGGAGTTTGCCGTCCGTTCTATGACTAAAGGAGAAGAAGCACAATTTGTCATTTCTTATCAATTGCTCTTTGGTGAGATGGGATGCCCACCCAGAATAAAGCCAAAATCAGACGGCCTCTATATAATTGAGTGTGTCAACTTCAATGAGGTAGGCGATCTCAATGCAACGGACGGTCTAAGTGAAGACGAACGCAACAAGTTCCCGGCAGTATTAGCCAAAGCAAAGGAAGTCCATCTCAAAGGAGTTGACTTCTTTGGCCAGGGTATGCATAAAAATGCCTGCAAAGCGTTTATGAAAGCCGTAAATGCACTCAACTACTGCCGTCTCAAAAATGAGGATGAACAGAAACAACAAACCGCATTTCTCTTAAAGTTGCACACCAATCTCGCCGTCTGCTATAACAAACTTAACCAGGCGTCGAAAACGATGCTCATGTGTACCGAGATTCGTCGGTTAACGAATAACAAACCAAATTGCAAGGCACTTTTCCAAGAAGGAAGAGCTCTACTAATGTTGGGTGAGTTCGATAGAGCACGAAATTTGTTAGTAAAAGCACAGCGCATGGAACCCAATAATGCGGATGTGAATAAGGAACTCAAAATTTTGGAAACCCGCTATACTAAGTACAAAGACCACGAAAAGGAACTTTGGACGAGAGCCATGACCGTTATGAACAAAGACGCGAAGCAGAAAACCAAACCATCTAAAACCGATATAAATTCAGCCTTTCGTACGGAAATAACGACTATTCTACAGTCGCTAAAGGACAATGAAAATATCAAAACGTTTGCATTGCCTCCCGGTTTAACCACGGAGGAGATCGATGCGGTGGATGAAATGGCGAAGGAAATGAGCATGAAATTGCAATTGTCCCCATTGGATAATAGTACCTATACGCTTTATAAATAAATATAAATAACAATAAACTTTTGATTTCTTTTTGATTTAAATGATTTGATGTTTTATCTGAACAGTATGTTTGGGTGGTTTTGTCTTGATCATCCAATGTAGTCGACATAAGTATCCGTTGACATTGCACAGCCACGTTTTCTACGTCAGCCACATATGAGAACTGTCAACTTAGTACTCAGTCACGAATTTCTCGACTAGATTCGTCGGCTACCCCTCCATAAACGTCAACTGAAACATCTGCTCTCACGACCGATTTCCCCCAATCAGAGTCGAGTTTCATCTAGTGAGAGAGCTGTCAACTAAACTAGATACTTGAACGTCCCCACTGCTCCTTCCATCGACTACGTCAACATTGACGGATCCGTCGACGCGACGGATGCAACGGTTTCTATGGGCTGGGTACTGGAATGCTTGTTTCGTCGAGTACGTCAACGGACTGAAGCAAATAATTCTATAGGCTGGCCCCTTAAGTCAGTACTGGTATTATTAAGGTTATACCTAGTCTCCGAGCGGCGCCGATTCCTCTACTGCGCCACTTCTCGTAAACGTCTGACGAACAGCCAGGAGTATCACTATCATGAAAGAGGTTTTCAAACAATAAAAATTGTGGATCATTTGTCCCAAAAATAAAAATGATATCTCACACAAAACAAATAATCGAACCTTTTTAATTTAATTTTGATTGCCTTCACTGCGATCGGCAGGTGCTAGTTATGGTGTGATGTGTTCTTAGATGTGATGATAGCAGAGCCAAGACAGTCAAAGACCCTTATTACCTTAGGGTTTTAGCTGTCTATTGTGACGTTCGGTGCTCGATCATCGATGTTGGGTGTTCCTTCTTTCTAACCGCTAAACTTATTTTCGCCGCTTCCGTTTCTATACAATGCAGCCGCATTCAATTAATACCACCTATTTAAAGCTCAGCGGGTAAACCGACAGGACCGGCAGCCCTTGTCGGTCTTCAGCTATTGTATTTCTATCCTTAATTCTTTTTGGTTAAATCGAATGGAGAATTATAAAATTTATTTATTTTATTCTAAATCGTATTTGAAATTAAAATTAAATCGTATTAAAATTTATTTGTTCTTTTTGTCTTGGACTAACAATGGGTCCGCTTTTTTTTAGTTTCGATCTCAGCAAAGCAAAGTAAAGTAGGCTTTTCAGCACGCAACAACAACAACTACGCTCCACTTGACACTTCAAGGACAGGGGTTGTTGTAATTGCCTGTTGAAAATCCTACTTAACTTTGCTTTGCTGATATCTAAGCTCAAAAAACGCTCCCAATTTTTTACTGTTAAGCTAAATCATCAATTCGTAATGAACAAACCATATATTTGATTTGAATAGTAACGTTTCCGAACAGCATGCAACGTGCTTTTTTCGTAAAAGAGCTCTGAAATCGGAAAAAGATTGCTGTTTTTTAAGACCCAGTGGATACCATAAAAAGTGATCTAGATTAAAAAGTGTTCTGAGCATGCCCAATCGAATATACCACAAAACTAGACGATCTGACGACGGAGAATGTGAGTCTTAAAAAACGTTTGAGTGGTTCTAGTAGATAAACAAACTTTATCTCCTGTTACTTTCGCGAAGAACTGCACCCGCATGCCTAAGTCAACCTGTGGAACTGCCACAAGTGAATCCATTTACATACCTAGTATTAAGGACACCATTGATTCCAACTATTCATACCTACCCAATCAAGCCTATCAACCAGGTAAATCCACCGAGTCAGCGCTTAATGACTTAGTAACCAAAATTGAATCCTCCATCAACCGTAAGGAAATCTGTCTTGTCGCTTTCCTAGACATTGAAGGAGCTTTCAATTACACATCTTTTAAGTCCACCAACAGGGCTCTCAACAATATGAATCTATCTCCTATCATAGGCAAATGGATAATGTCAATGCTGAATGACAGAATTATTCAGACCCGCATATAAACGCAATCCTTCACGACTTGACGTCATCTGGTATACAGATGGCTCTAAGATGGAGTCGGGGACTGGCTCTGGAATTTACGGTGAGTCGCCCCAGGTGAACTTGTCAGTCAGCCTTGGGAAAAACTTATCCATATTTCAGGCTGAAGTCCTCGCAATCAACTATTGCGCTAGAATAAATCTAAGTTCTAACACACGTGGAAAAACCATATTTATATTTTCAGATAGCCAAGCAGCTCTCAAAGCCCTTGACTCATCTGTCATAAAATCTAAACTCATTTTAGAAACATTCACAACAATCTATGAACTTTCTAAAAAAAAACCTAGTCATCCTCCACTGGATCCCAGCCCATAGAGGATTTGAGGGTAACGAATCAGCTGACTCACTGGCTAAAATCGGAGCAACCACTCCACTTATCGGACCTGAACCATTCTGCGGAGTCAGCAAAAACCATTTCAGGAACTATACTAAAAACCTTTCTCGTACCGAGTCAAATGAGATCTGGCATAGTACCTACAACTGGGCAAAACTGTACCAGACAATTTTTCCCCAAGTTCTCCCCCAGAAAATCACTCTTTCTGATTAATCTGGACAAAAACAACCTGAGAATCCTAACAGGAATAATCAGCGGTCATGACATCTCCACCGCATTGGCGTCTCACCGGACCCTATATGTAGACTCTGTCTTGAGAGTGATGAATCCTCTCTTCACATACTCACAGAATGTCCGGCTCTATGTCGTCTCAGAAAAAGCATCCTCGGCGATGAAATTGTCAATTCAGTAACCCTTTCTGACATACACCCAGAGAAGATGCTTGTCTTCCTGACCGCCTCTGGAGTGAAAAGATTGCTCTAGGAATCTACCAGGGTAGGCACAATAGGCTCCTTTAAGAAGCCGCAGTGCCAGAGCCCTCCTTGAAGGCTCTCCCGCTCTACAATCTAATCTAATCTAATCTACCCAATCAAAACTTCTGCACCCGGTCCGTCCCCCAAGATATGCACTTTTTAAATTACATAATAATAACGGTAATGGTAAAAAAAATCTCTTATTTATAAAAAAAAACTGCACGATCGATTTTACCCACCAATACACGAACATTATAAGTACTCAAAGTCATATATAATGTGTTTATAATATACAGGTAGATGTGCCATAGAAATGTCTTCTTTTGTTTTGGTGTTGTGCGTTTAAGGTCAACATACCACCTACCTATATGCGCTTATGTATGTTCAATGAAGCATATCCGCATGCTGATCACAGTATTACAAAGTATGATTTGTACTCGTAAAGAAGGAGGTATCTACCTAGTCGGTTGTCCCTAATTAAATTCAATTTTAATTACACCAAGCGATTAAGTTGATAAATTTTGTTAGCAAAAGTCAAGAAATACCTTCAATGCATAGGTGCCCAAGCTGAAACAGCATAAAATAGTGCAATGCAACTTTTGAAGGCTAATTTTAGAATTACATAGGAGAGACACATACCTACTAGTGAGTTATCTATTTTAATGAGGCTCAGCAAATAAAAAAAAAAGACAAAAACAATTAAACACATCTATATACCTACACCCATATGGAACACGGTAAAACAGATTAAATCCCTCATGCTCATATCGAAGTTTTTTTTTTTTTTATTGAGCGTTACCCCCTGCATTTGAGTTGCATTATCATATTTTAACTCAACTCAAAAACCTACCCCTATTGAACAGATAGAATCGTGCTAGAGAGCACCCAAAACAATACCTACACAAAGAATCTCTATATACCTCGCCTGCCCCAGTCCCAAACTGCAAACAAACAGCAACAAACTCTTAAAATTGTTTGCAAAAATTCGTCAGGTATGTGTTTATATTTATTGTCATATTCCATTTAATAAAATACCTATTAGCTGGCGAATTTAAACATTTCTTTTGAATTCCAAATTCAAACCAACAAAAAAAAAAAAAAACACCGATTCCTCTGTGAACCCAAGCATGCATACATTTAGATAATTCATGTGTAGAACTCGTCGTAGTATGCGCTCAGCAAATGTGTTTTTTTTCTCGCCTTTGGCTGGGGAAATCATATACATTCAGTCCGACCTGCCCGCCACACAAATTCGTGCTCACTCAGTAGAATATTATTCGTGAAACTTTAATACGTTGGGAAGAGTTTTTTTATTTTATTTTATTTTGTCGCGTAAAATATCTATAAATATTTACGAAAAGAAAAAAAAACGATACATAGAGCTACTTTACTTAAACATATTGTTTGGGTAAGTCGACTGCACACATAATAATATTGTTTTGTGATTTAAGTGAATCTGTGAATTATCTGGATAGTAAAGTAACAAATAAAATAAAAAGGACGCGCAATTGCCGAAACCTTTGTGTGGCTTATTTGATTTTTGCACTGTGCGCAGTAAATAATTTTATTTTACACACAAGACTTTGTCACAGTATAAGATACTCATTGAGGTGAATTTAAATGACATCGGTAAGTAATAATTTGCGATTTGAATTTGAATGGAAGTAATTTAATATTTTAAATAATGGAAACAAAAAAACGAAAAAGTTTATTTTCTTTCACGGACATTCGTCTGTCGTCTGTGTTCTATTTTTGTAATGCAGTTTCTATAAAGAGAAATGTTCGTCTTCGTAGTTTAGCCGTTTGGCGATGATCCTTTATGAACTCCCCTCTAAGTGGCTACCTTGTTAAGTTAGAGGACGTTGTACCTATTGCGAAAACCGTTAAATTGTGTCATAATCCTTGAGAGCAAACTGGTGGTGAAAGATTCAATTGGTTTATTGATATCAAGGATGTGCCAAGGGGGGCAATTCGATTATGAAATGCACTCCTCAGTCTGTTTGAAACTAAGGGAGGTATACGGTATATCCTATGTACATGTGTGACAGATTTGTTCATTTTGAACCTCACTTATGTAGCTATGTTCTGTATACCGAAAGTGATTTTGATTCTTCTGCGGTTAATTCTACATCACCTTCGATGCATGGCCGCCTTGTCAGCAAGTCCAATTTTTGACAAATTATTTTTTTCGCACTAAACGTGTTCTTTGTGTATAGTTTCTTTTTGTCCTGCATCTATTTATAATCTTTGAGGGGGCAGCTTTTTTTCTCTTTTTTGTTTGTTGAATTGGATGTTGAAATATACCCTTTAGTGTGGAAATTGATTTTGTTAAACGCCGGCGATAAGTTCGCTACTGCAACTATAAAGCGTGTGATGTAAAACTCCACATCGTGCATTCTGCATACATATGGATAGCTACGCACATACACTCAAATGTAACAAAGCGGAGAGGAAAAATAGAAAATCCCTAGCGCTGGCTGTGTCGCGAGAAATTTAAAAATAAGGAAAAAACACATATGGAAATTCTGTTGCTGTTCTGTTATATATCATCGTATCGGCCCCATACATTTTGGCTTAAGGTAGAAAGTGAACAGAGAACTGAAGTGATCATGCCAGGCTCTCTCTCGGTTTTTGTGTGATTCTGCAGTTCGTCGTTTCCGTTTATCGTGTTGAATTCGTGACGGTGTAGTGAGCAGAGGGTTCGTTTTTTGTCATTAGCTCATCATTTGAAATCGGATTGACCTGAACGAGAATTTTCGGATCGAGTAGTATACCTACCTAGATATAAATATATTATTTTGGTGATTTATTTCGAAATGTGCCTGCTATGTGTTTTTTGAGATCAGCTGTTCCTCGTGCTGAGAGCTGTCAAAAATAAAACTACATACCTACCATTTGTGTGGAAACGACGGAAATAAGTTTGGAACATTAGGTAGATACGTATCTAAACTGATAGCTGGTACCTTAAGCGGTGTGCACTTTGTACAGTGACGGTCAACTAATTGGAAACACACCTTGATTGTGGATCTGCCTTTAAAGATCGGAAAGTATACCTGAAAAAAGTTTTTGGAAACAAATCAAAGTGAATGTGAACTAAGTCAATAAATTTGAGCAGATCATACAGTACACGATCGGTTTTTTTTATCTAAATCGTAGCAGTTACTCTTTCGTTATGGTAAGTGATAAATATTTATATTTATTATTTCCAACCAACTAAACAAGAATGCATAGTCGGATGTACGTATAATTTAAAAAAAAAAACAATAATCTTTGTAGACGTACTTTTTTTTTTTTTAGAGTGTGCATTAATTCGGCAGGTTCGGTACGGTATTACAATAACCCTCCCCTAAGAAATAAAATTTAGTTTTGTTTTGAGTAGGGTAGTAACAAATAAAGTGGTGGGTAAAGGTACATATTTACTAGCATGTGGGATCATTTCTCCTTTTGCTACCAAAGTCGCATCTCGTTTAAGGGTGAATTTGCGCAAACTAGAATAAATATACCCAGTGCGAAATTATACAGCCTGGAAGGACTACTAAGAATATCAGCTGAAGAATCAATTTTCATGCAGGGTAGATGCGACTCTTTGCAATTGAATTGCGTGCGTGAATTATGCATTAAACTGAAAAACGTCACATAGAATTATGAATGCACAGCAAAAAAAAAAAAAAACAACCATTCCTGTTTTCTGAATTCAAAGAAAACACATTTACACATTCATAGTGCTGCGCAATTCAAACGATTTTTGTCGAAACGATTCAACTAGTAATTCAGTGTTAAAGCCTATGACCCTGTTTTGGGACATCTAAAATGAAGCGCTTGACCTCTTTGATGTTATTTTCGACCATCTTGCTTAGTATTCTCTTAGTTTCGAAAAAATAATGGAAATCAATATATGTATTTAAATGGACCAAATAAATATATTTCTATTAAAGTTTCAATTTGCACGCACGATTGCGTATTTTCGGAACACATTAGGGGCCAATCACACAACACACATTTCAATCTGACATAAGTCAGTACATAAATAGCGGAAGAGATCAAAAAGGTAACAGCAAAAGCCACACTGTAGTATAAAAATAATAATTTAGCCGAAAGCCCTGGTAGGGTAGTCTCATACTCCTTTTAAATATTGTAACTAATTTTCTTAATAATAACAATAATAATAGATATTTGGCGCAACAGGATCACAAAAACATCTATTTGGAATTAATTTTTGTAACTTATATTGGGTGTCCCAAAATTCACGCGAGATTTGAATTTGCTGCCATTTGCGCGGTGAGTTTTGGCAATTACAAATTTTCTTGACCGCTGATAGCTTAGGGTTACTAAACCCAGCACTACGCGAAAAATAGCGCGTTTTCATTGTTAAACTATATTTTAAAAAAATAATGAAAGTTTGGCTACATCAGTTTGCAAATTTTGTACAAAGTATTAATTTCAGGGAGAATGGATCGATTGGAGATGCCAAACTCACTGGTCAAAAATTGATTCATGGCGTAAGAGCTTTGATGAGAGGCCAGGAACTTCGATTCGGGGTCGTTTATTGACTAAATATCTGTATCCCCATGCCTACAAATTTCAATTGACACAAGAACTAAAGCATAAAGATACTGGGCACATTCAAGAATCTAGTTATCTTAAGTCGACTAGATTGGTCTGGATGAGATGTAACCTGAACGCAAAAACTAGATTGGTCGGGAACGTCACTATTTCTACGTCAGCCACATATGGGAACTGTCAACATAGTACTCAGTCACGAATTTCTCGACTAGATTCGTCGGCTACCCCTCCATAAACGTCAACTGAAACATCTGCTCTCACGACCGATTTCCCCCAATCAGAGCCGAGTTTCATCTAGTGAGAGAGCTGTCAGACTTACTTAACTAGATACTTGCACGACGCCACTATTAAGATTTTTCGTGGCAAATTTTGACATGCTGACGTCAGAAAATTCGGCCATTCGGTGGTCACTCGTGTGTCTTTCGTGAGAGTGCGCTGCGACAGCCCGCGTGGCCAGATGCTTGACAGGCATCACACTTATTGACAAATTTAGAATAAAGGTTTACGTCATAATGACGTCGGCATGTCAAAATTTGACATGAAAAGTGGCATTTGTAGTCGTAGCTTAATGACTGTGCACAGGGAAGAGAGTTCGTTAAGTGGATTATAACATCAAACCGAGCAAAATCATCCTTGGCGATGATCATTTTCACATTGATGGCTTCGATACGCGTCAAAATTGCCGCATTTGCGGTTCATAGAACTCGCATGCGATTCTCGATAAATAAATCCATTCACAGTAGGTCACTGTTTGGTGTTAATTTTGGTATGGAAGCTTTTTTGAAACATTTTTTTTTTCGAAAATGAGGTTAGCCAAGCAATGTACACAATGTACTAAATACTCCATATCGCCGGCGTCATAACCGACATTGCTAATGTGTTATTATTATCTACTTAATGTATTTAACTCAAATCTTGCGCGAATTCTGAGGCTAAAAAACAATTGTTTTTCGTTTCATACTGAAAAAACGACTATGAACTATTACTAAATGACAAATGATGAAGCGCAATACTAAAATCAAAGCAATTCGTCGAAAAGCTATCGATAAAAGTACTATCGGAGTACGTTCCATCGATATTTACTTGATCGACATTCACAATAGGGAACATAGTTGTGCTAGCACACATTTCAATAAGTCAGTGTGATACAACGGAAGCGACTCCATTCGGATTTCCCGTTGAGGCGCACTTTATTAGGTTTGTTCCTTTACTTTTGCAGTAGAAAGAGAAATAAAAAAGTGTCATTAGGCCGGTATTGAGGGTGAATCTCTCAAGGAAAGCGGGTGGTTACACCAATAATGTTTGATGTCTGGTTTATAGATTCAACGGACACGAAAGTAGAAAATAAGCCTTCTTTATCCGTCGCATATACGTCATAGCTATGCGTTCTATCTGTCAGTTTATCACATATTTTGAATGTTGCACTAATTTCGTCGGCCATTCACTTAATCGAGCTTAGATGACTCGCCCCGTGTTTGTGACCAGTGTACCCAAATCTTGACGAATGTTGTCGATTAATCGTTATTTTCCAAACACAAGTATATATCTGGCAGCACCAAATACAATGCACCAATTTAAACTTCCACGTGACCAGAGTTTTGGGTACCATTTTCCCATATGAAACTGTTTGTCTTTTTCCATTGGATCTCAGATTTATCGCGGCTCATGGAACATGCAACGATATTGATCTGCTTTTGTAAATGGATAAGTGCGTTATTTTTGACAGCAATAATCAATATCAGCTGTTCAAATTGCATTCGTTTTTGGAAAAATCGACTTGAAAAGTGTTTCCCCTGTTGTAGATACTAATGGAGTAGTTTTGGTGATTCGTATTCTGTAGATGACGAGGACAAAGAAGATAATAGTTCCCCAAAATTATGTCCATGGCTATTTATTTATTTCTTTATTTTGGGTCAACGTCAACCCATTTAAGGGCAAGTACAATCCTATCAGACCGATCGCATATTCGCTGCACAAAATATTTTTTACAGAGGCTAAGCTGTCATCGACGCTTAAAGTGTTCACCAATGAATCTACATTATATACCAACATGCCAATTTGCAAAAAATTGTCAATGGATTCATCGAACACGAAAGAAGAAAGTAAACCTACTTTATCCGTCGCATATACGTCTATGCGTTCTATCTGTCAGTTGTGAGAATTGTATGGCTGGTATGGTGAAACCAAACCTCTATTGCAAGTCGTCGGTGACTTTAACATAACGCACCTTTTATTACGGTTATTTATTAATTTCTTCCAGGGCAAAATATTGATTAGTATTAGGTACCTTTACTAATTTCAGTAAATGATGACGTTTTCAATAAATATAAAAGCAGCTTAATGTACATATAATACTAAGCGACAAAAATCATTGTGACTTACTTATAATTTGTTGACATTTGACTCAAACATTTCATAAATTCGTGCTTAATCGAAACATGCGTCCATACATTACACGAGTTCTTTACTGACTTCTATATAATAATGCATAATTTATGTAAAAGTACTCAAAGCTCTTGGATCCGAATACGAATATGATTCCGAATATTGCAGCAGTTAACAGTCTCACAGATTGATGCAGTGGCACATAGCTACCACTTGTTTCAATAAATCAAACGATAATAAACGAAAATAAACAAAATGTCGTCGGCTTGAAATAGGTAAAAGAATTATATGATGAAATTTTCTTCTATTCAATGCTCCCTTCTATTTGAAACACATGCTCTCTCTTATATAAATTAAGTCTATAATAATCCACCTCGACACACTATAGACTTTTTTTTGTTTTTTTCTTGAATAGAAACTTGGCACATGTCACATAAAATTGAAAAGGAAACGAAAATCTCAGAAGGTTGCATTGGAATAAAGTCTTAACTCTAAAATTTAATTCGCATTTTATTGTTCTTACTAAAACAAACCATCATTCATCGTATAATGTACTTTCGGTAAATGGAATCGAAAATGTTGTGGATAGTAATCGTTTTACGAATGATATGAATGAACTCGATGCGACGCATTCCTAAAATCTTGAAAAACAACATCGAAACTTGATGTTATTTTTAAAACAGTTTGTATCTGTGTGGTAAATTATTTGCTTAATAGTATGGAGTATTTTGGGACGCTTCTATTTGTTATCTATTTATATTGGAGTGTCATACCAGAAACGTGTTTCCTTTTACGAAAAAAACCGATTTTGAATGTGTCAGGATGCTTGCGTAGTGTTAAAAGTTGTGATTTAAAAAAAAAAATTGTTTTTGACATGTTTCTTTTAATGAGGTTAGTATTTTATTACGTAGGTAGGTACGAGTATTTACTGTTCGAAACTAAAATATTGGTAATGACAATTTACGGAGAGTTTAAATGACAGAGAGTGGGAAGATGATCGATGCTGTTAATATACACGGAATGGGAACAAAAAATTAGTAAATATAAATGCTGAAATATGGAAGCTTGTCCAATTGTACTTCCAACTCCAAGCGACAAAAAAGAGCAGACGAAACAAATCTAGTTTGCGAAATACGTATAAAAGCAACTGTGGAAAGCATTAAGCTGATAATAGGTAATCGCATTTAAAAACAAAAGAAACCGACTGTAGTTACTCGTCTCTCCTCTTACTCCTTTTGTTCCAATTGAGAAGCTGAGCTGCAATAAATCTAAAACAGATCATATTTGATCAAATGCAAATAGGCGTTTTCTTTTCTCATTCGGAGCAGAGCAATGAAAAGAACTCCTAAGCCGAGCGTGTTCAGAGAGATCAGATTTATTTATGAAACATTATTTGAGAAATAGCTGTCACATCTCACATGTTAAGGAAAGAGGTGTGCAAATACTCGTATGTGCATTTGTGCATGTGGGAATATGACCTCTACCGCCATTCTGTTTGACAAAGAAAATGCGAAGAGTGCTGATGACACTTTGAAGATTTGATTTTTATTCAGTGAAGACTTTTATTCACTCACCAGACCATTCCTTCATTGGGTTTGCATAAGAATATTGTCGTATCTGTGCTTTATCGGATATATTTTATTGAGGAACAATGTGAACAGTTATTTGGGACCCATATAGGCGCAATTTTAACCTGTCCTTGGTCTTTAACTAATAAATCTCCTGATAGAGTGTTTCGCGAAGCTCATCCGTTCACAGATGGGCTATCTTTTTGTTTCAAACGTCAAAAAAATTGTAGGTTAACAAATCCCTTCAGATTGTAGGGCTTTTCCACTTAACCTCAAAATCAAGAGGGTTTTCTGCACTAAAAAAAACACCATAATATTTTATTAACGCGTTAAGGTGCAAGTAGACTTCGTCTGACACGTAATATGTTTCTGCCAAAAGTTGCTATATAATTGTCGGTTTTCGAACGATACACTGCTTTAGGACGAAAATGCTGACTAACTAGCTGAGAAACTATTGGCCAGGTCATCTGTGGAACGATCACAGTCGTTCGATTTTGAAGGGCGCGTTCATCACTCGTTTTAAATTGTCCTATGGGATCAACCGAGAAGAGGCCTCAGTTCAAAAATGATTGCAAGTACATACATTTTAGTTCCTTCCTTCCTACAACGGCATCTCTATATGTGACATTAAAAATACATGAAAATATTCGCCGTGTCTTTACACTTGTGAAGCTTAGACGAATGTGACATTCAAAAGCGAAAATCTATCTGAAGGGTCATCCAAAGCAGCATTATTCTGGATCGGACGTAGTCTGAAAAAGGTTGAACAATATTGTTTCGTTGCATAATAACGCATTCCAGAGAGAGAATGCTTTTAATATTTTTAAACCACCCTGTAGTTAAATGAACTTTGTATTGTTTTTTTATGTACAAAGGATACAGTAGGTACATATACATACATACTCCATACCTATTGATAATTATATAGACAGCGGAAGGACATTAAACAGTCATGGTTTCATCGATTCGACTCATTTGATGATTTAACTAATAACTTGCTCATGGGTCGCTACATTAGAGACTATGTCAGAATAAACAAAAAAGTACATCCTGTAGGAATGGGTATTTGACGCTACCCTTACGGATTTGTATACATTGAATCGGGCACGCTCGGACTTACTATCCACTCAATCTTCGAACCCTTTGTACTATATACCACCGAAAGGCACTCAGATTTCGGCTCAATTATTCATCCCTACATGCTGCATGTGGTTAGTAATGAATTACTTTTTCAAAGTGGTTGAATGAGGGGGATGAACAATTTCGTTTCCCTTCCACGTAAGGTAGAGGGCTTTATGTACAGTTTTTTTTTAATTCAATTTCTCTTGAACCACGTTTAGTGCACGGCACGGTGATGGCGAATGGCTCTTATGCAGGCAATCAAACTCGTTAGGTGTTGTGTTTCTGTACTCTATACAGTATGCTGTATGCACCTTTGCCCGACTTGCGTTATATTTTCTGTGCGTTTCCCCTTACTGAGCTGTATGCGATTTTAGTGGCGCAATGTGCGCAGACAGTGGAAGTGAATAGCAGCCGAAAAAAAAAACAAATAGGGGTGGTTGTAATTCTCTCCCGTATTACAGTCTTTTGAAAGGGTGATCTGCAAAAGGGACACCGAAAAACTTAACAAATTTACAAAGGCAAAGGCAAAAGAATGAGAGGAAGCTAACTGAGTATGTTTATGTTTCCATCTTGTCAACAGCATTAGCTCAACTGTATTGCTTACAAAATTAAATTATTAGTACATCCATACTGTTTTACGCAGTATTTCTTTAGGTTTTAAAAACGTCCAATCGTTTGTGTCAACAAAGTTACAAGCCGGATTCGACAACGAAAGAAATTGCGTGTACTAGAAAAAATTATGACAGCGGAAATAGGTGTAAATGTTCTTTTTGTCTGTTTTACATTCAGCTAAAACATAATTAAGATTTGCTAGAATATGTCTATAACGTGAACGTAGCACCCAAAAAGTCTAACCTAACCTAGTTACGATGTAGGATCTACTTCATATATTTGCATAGATGCAAAACACACAAGCATAATACTGACATCTTTGTTTGTACTTCTTTTTTTAGTGTGATAACATTAATCCGTACAAAATGTTGATGGCCGGTGCAACGGAAACGGACACAGCCAATTTAGCTTTAGTTCCAGGCAGAACCGCAACCACGGGTGCCATACAACAAAAAGACACAACATGGACAAAATTATTCGTCGGCGGCTTACCCTACCATACAACAGACAAAAGTCTCAGGGATCACTTTTCTGTATTTGGTGATATTGAAGAAGCAGTGGTCATAACTGATCGGCAAACTAACAAAAGTCGAGGATATGGATTTGTAAGTAAAAAAATTATTAACATTTCCTATTCAAATTTGAGCAGCTTGTTTTTATAAAGCTAAATAATCGAATATATTTTTTTCTAGGTTATAATGGGAGACAGAGCTAGTACTGAACGAGCATGCAAAGACCCAAATCCAATTATAGATGGCCGAAAAGCAAATGTTAACTTAGCGATTCTTGGCGCAAAAGCGCGTATGAACATTGCACCTGGTAGGTTTTAGTTTATAGAAAAATTATGCTGTGACTACAAACGTTTTCCATGTGTAAGGTTTGGTGGAAGTTTGAGTGGAGTTTGGCTTTGTGTTTGTTGTTTGCAAACAGGAAACTAGTACGTTTTTTTTTTAGATCGCGTCGAGTTTAAACGCAGTATTGTTTAAGTGCATTTTCATATCTAAACAGTTTTTTTTTCGATTTCTACAATAATTGTCAAGTAATAAAGAGCACATTTGCAAAGACACGTAGATGTAAATATACGGAAGTCACTGCAGTTTAGCACTCGAAGAACAAAACAATTATGTAAGTTAAATAAACGTTTTAGGAACTCGTCAAAAGCAGCAAATGCCAAATTTGCGATACCAAAAACAAATTTAAGTCTTGACTTTAGATTTACGGAAGCTCACAATTGCGAAATTTGTATGCAAAATATAAACACTGTGAACTACTAAAATGAAGTGTCGAAACTAGAAATGTTTATTGGTGAGGCCAAATGTTTATACAAACAAAATTTTGGAAAGTAGTCGGTAGGAATGGGAACATTCAAGTATCTATTTTAGTAACAGTTTAGTGACAGCTGGCTCAGTTTTGATTGGCCTAGATCTGTCAAATGAAAACATTTTCCAGTTAACGTTTATGGGGTGTAGCCGACAGTCATTAATTTCGTGACTGATTACTGAGTGGACATTTCGCATATGTGGCTGACGTAGAACAAGTGACTTTAGCGGCCAATCTAGCCGACTTAAGATAACTAGGTTTTTGAATGTGAAAAAAGCATACAATTATGACTTCGCACAACGGGAGGCCAGGACGTATGAAGGTCCCGAATTTCTCAGTCAGAACGAAATCAACTTTTGCAAGGAATATGTTTGTCATTTTATTCCAAATTTGTTTTCCTGAATTCATATTGTTACTATCTCATCTTTAGCAATCTCAATATTGCGCCCAAAAGACAGAACTTAACGCACAGTCGTTCACAATTGAATGCTTGTCCATTAAAAATATTGCTGAAATGAAAAATTAAAAAAATTAAAATATAGCAATCAGAATAATCGCTGAATGGTAAAGCGGCAGTCAGACTTGAAGCACCGACCGTGAGATTGTCGGTTCAGTCTAATTGTTTCGAGATCATGCATATACCTAATTATTGCGTGTTTTACATGAGTGATTTGATCGCATTTGACAATGTTTATGGATTTTGGTGATGATTGGGCAAATACCACGAACCTTGTGTAGATGCTACGATCAAATTGATATTTATTACACTGGCGCATATTGTTAATTCATGCGGTTATTTTGCCGGAAGAAGGGGAAAAGGAAATACAATGATGACTTTGCCGTTTTTATATATAGAGGGCTAAACATGGTTTACCTAGATTTTTGAGTTGATTTCGAATGACCCCATGAGTGGTGGCTGACTGCGGTCATGCTCAGTGAGCAAATAACTGCAAAAGTCAACTACTTTGATGTTTTTTACTTCTATTTTAAATGGAATATACAACTTTGCCGCACTTGCTGGCATATGATAGCCAATAGCCGCTACAATATACGCAGAACGCAATTCAATAGCACCTCACATATACATGTGTGAAACTGTATTCTAGGTTCAAGTAAAATTGTCAAAACTCCTCCAACCGTGAACTAACAACTAAGCCTTATTGGAGTGAGTTAATTAACCAACAAGCCATTGAACCATAAATATGTATTAACGTTTCGCTTATGTCTCGATGGAAAAATAAACGTGGTGAATTTGTATTTGTATGCATATGTTTTTTTTTTAAACTGTCGTCTTCAAATTTTTGTTCTACTACAATAAATTGAATATTCTTTTTTCTTAAAGGATTTCCTTATGCAGCTGCCGCCGCAAGCTTAAGAGCTGGATACTCGATAATACCAAATCAGTTTGGGTAAGTCCTTGACAAATGAAGTGTTTTTCATTTCTATCGCACATTAACCAACGTCTCACGAGCTATAAAAATAAATGCTAGGTGTGTTAGGTATATGCACATTTGCATACATATATTAAACATATATTAAACATACGAACAATTACGTCAATGTAGCTTTGTCTGTATTTTATTTTGGCTTAGATTCAAAAGTACGTGCACACAGTGTGTCACAAAATGATTCAGACTGAATTAAATATAAAATTAAATTGTACCAATATATATATGCGCACAATATATGGCGGCTTGTACATTACGGGGTGTTTACCATTGACAAATCATGCTGAGTCTCCCAACTTCGGACGATTTACAATTACTTGCCTACAAGCTACGTTTTTACGAACTGGCAAAGATTAGGTGCTCTAGCATTGTCACATAGAAATTTGTATTGGCAAATGTCACGTTACTTCAAAAATTCACGACCGCTTTTTAATTTATTGCTCCTAGTGATGTTAGACAATGTTACGCAAAAGGTCTGTTCATTTACTTTTAAATCTTACGAATTCTTACGAATTTTTACTCAATGCCGTTCCTTAACTCGAAATATTCGTAAAAGAGAGCGTCATCGAGAGAGCAAGAAATTACCCCTCCACTGAGAATCTTACGGATTTTTACTCAACAAATTTCTTGGTGTAAGAATGGAAAAAGCTGTCAATTAACAGCTGATTCGAAATTTGTTGTCCCATTTGACATTTGTTTTGATTTCTTGTTTATTAAAATGGTATCAACAGGCGGAAAAATAAAATTGAATGTTCTCCTTAGATTCTTTTGGTGGCGACGAGATTCTTCCTCGCTGTAAGGAGTAAGAAAGGACAACCTCCTCCACGTAATTTTTAATGCTGTGCCGCTTTTTCCTCTTCACGAATGATTGTAGTATAATCAGTACAAGCTCTTCCATATACTCGGATTCATGAATTCGATTTACATCGCTAGGTAGATGAATCAACTAATTTTGTTTGTAAACTTGCAAATTCTTGGAGTTTATCAGATATTTCAACGGCTTTTCGTACAACTTTTTTGAATTTTCGAATAACGTATCTGTCGTTTTCGTAGATTACTACAAAAGCGTTCCCTAACTTTTTCGTAGGTGTATCTCCCTGTGAGAGAATCTATCCCCACCACTGCCATTTTGACAGTCTTTTCCATTCTTACTACAAAAGTAAAGGAATAGACCTAAAGTGACAGGGCAAAACTTCTCCTTGGGCTAGTTTGTGTCGAAATGTATTTCAATCAGTGAACATAACTTAATTCAAACTTAATTTGATTTAAATTCGAAATTCATCGACACGTATGTGAAAATACTCAATGTCTAAATTAATGCTTTAAAATACAAAGCGGAAAATATATAAAAACACAGCAACAAACACATTGACAATAGGAAAAGATTCATTCAGCACCAGATGGCGTATTAAATTATACTGGAAAATTGGTTCTCATTTAACTGCAACACATCGTTACCAGATTATGTTTTTTTATCCTACATGGAAAGCGATCGGTGACATTTTGAAAGAAAATCGACTCCGGATAGTATTTGGCATAAGTGGTTAGCTCTTGAGACAACTGAGCGCGTTGCAGAAAGCAAAATTTGAAGTCGTTATTTCAAAGCCCACAATTTACTCATTTCTTGTTTGTTTTCTTACAGAGTTCCACCACCTTACATTTACGGATCACCATATTTAAGCGCGGCTGCTACGGCTTCTGCATCGGCAAATACAGCTAATGCAGCTTCAGGACTAGTACCAATTCAGGCATCACAGTTATCACACGCTGCTGCCATTGCCGCGGCTACCAATCAGTTCTATGAATATCACGTAAGTTACACATTTGCGGGTTACATATTTTTCCACACATTCTAATTTGGTTATTTTTCTTTTAGAATGCAGTCGTTGCTGCTGCAGCGTCGCCATACGGTGGCCAGTACCCAACTGGTTTCGAAGCCTACCCATACTCTGGCACTGTGGCAGGTAACTGCTTTACTGAATTAGGTATTTACAAAAATGCCTAGCATATTAATTTATGTGAACAAATGTTTTTCGAAATTTGTCTGTGTTAAAGTCCATTAGAAACAGTCTTAGATTATATTAAATTAAGTCTTCGATAGAGCCCACAACATTTGTTTCTAAACTCGTTAGTACCAATTGTATGCATTCGCATATTTTAAGTGCTAAGCTAATCAGCCAACTGCCACGTGCGCACTTAAAGTTGATTGAGATCCTCGCAATTTATGCGAGGTTTCCCTGTACTGCGTAAATTGTATTTTACTACTTTCAACAAAGCAAGATTTTGGTTCATTGACGTCAAGTATGCCCATAATTTACTTTCTGGGGTTAACTCGAAACAGGACTTTCTTTCATATTTGTGTAAATAAAATCCAACAAATCCACCCCTTATCGGTTTTTTTTTTTATAAATTATGCATTTCTATGGCCTTCTCGTCTCAAAAAAAAGTGTAAATAGATAATTTTATTTATAGTATTAAAAATACTTCACATTTTGTTATATTTGTTAGTAGTTACTACTTATTTTGTTTATAAAAACAATTATGGCTCTGTACATGTCTTTAATCATTACATAGGTACTTTCAGTGGCAAAATTATATTAAAATCAGTTATACACCTATAAATAACCAAAGTTAAACAAAGAGAAAAAAATCTTTAAAAACATAATGTTTCTTGATTTATACGCAGCAAAAGGTTAAGAAGCTATATTTTGATATCGTTGATGTTGATATCTTGACCTAATTTAAGAAAAATGAGCATCCAATTGCGTTCACTTGAACCATACTTTGCAAAACAAAAGAAATTCTCGACGAGATGTGATATACCGTCATCAAATAGCTGTTGATGCCGAATTGGTCGTGTAAGTTTAACAATCAATCCCAAAATGTGTGTGCGTGCATAAGAGATTTGCAAAGTAAAAGTTTTAAGGTGGTTTTCGGGCTTTGTTTGGTTGTTGTGCTGTGTTTTTTTTTTCTTAATTTTTTTTTTATACTGAATATTATCTGCACATACAAGTATGTATGTATGCGAAAAAGCATAAACACATTTTAAAAAGTATAGTAATACACTAGTAGCCAAAACAAAAAAAAAGTGTTTACACGTAGAGTGTGTCTAAATTATTAAATTTATTATATTAGGAACTACCTACTACCTACACTAGTTATCACTAGAAGGCTGAATTCAATATCTTTTTCATAAAATTGGGGATATTAAAAACAATATTCCTTTTAACACTTTATTTTGAACTTATAACTTATGAGCGCTATGTTTATTAAACTTAGCACACCATTTGGAATGTATTTACTTTTGTTTTGGCCGCCTAACTGTATTACTGTTTTGTTTTGGTTTTTGATTGTTTGAGGTGGAAATCAAATATACATAGTTATCGTATTAACTGCATTCTGTGATTTTTATAGTTTTATTGATGTTAGGGGCAGTTTTAAATGATATAATCAATTAAACCATGTTTTGTGATGTACTGAATTAGCCTTTATATATTGATATGATAAATTCCTCTTAATCGAAAAAATAATATTTCAAAAATGTCAAAATGACCTACCTATCTGTCTTTCACCATTGTAATCACACTGTTAGCTCAGTGACCACTTTAACTTAGATGTGGGCAAACCACAATGCAAATTGCATTCCGCAGAGGAATGTGAAAAAAAAGTTAGAAAATAATTTAAAAAATTGGATTAACCATAAATTTGGGAAAGTTGCAGTTTTTTTTTAGCACGAAAATCTAAATAAGTATCTTTAATTAAAACAAAGCGACCATTTTATAGCTTTAAGATATTCCTCCATCGAAGTAATTCTAACCAATTATACATTTTATTCATTTTATTACGTAAGAACCACGAAAAAAATATTTACTCCCAAATTATAGACATTTGAATGATGTGACAGCGATCTGGAATAGAATAGGAATTATTGGAAGTTGTCAGTTCTCACTATCATTCACACATTTGAAGAATCCACCTATACGTGAACCCTTTTCGGAAACGACATTCAAAACCAATTGTCACAAAAAAACGCAAAATGTCATTTTCTCGCTAACCTCAAATTAGTTAGTGGACAATTCCATTTTGCGTAAGCAAAATTTATTGTGTTAGGAACCCCACCAATGTTTCAGCAATTTAAAATATTACTTGTCAAGTTACATCGAGTAATTTATCATATTATAAAAAAGTAATATAACTTCTTTGTAACGCAGTTAGTAAAGTAACCCACAGAGAAGCATAAAAGGGTGGAGGATGATTTTATTTGTTGTCCACTAAATCGATTTTTTTTAGCAAATTTATCCAAAATATTGTAAATGCCAAATAACCTGTAGGGAATGCAATTATCTTTACTATCCGCATAGCCTTTCGAATGATGTGCTATAATTATTTTGGCAATCTTGGAATTATTGTTCAGAAAACCACAATAACTACTCTAAGAAGCTTACTTGTGTTTTTCCCTCGTCAGAAGATGGGAATACAGCCACTTAAACCAACCCAACTCTAAGAAGCAGTCACTGCCCTGTGGTGGTCAATTGATCAATGCCATATAATTTTAACAGCCGGAAAAAATTAAAAAGGGATTGTTAAAATTAAATGGTATATGGTACATACATACTTCTTTTAATTGAACAGTTAAATGAAACAACAGCAATAATCGACTTCAAAGGCGAACAAACGTTAAGGTGTCTGCTTCCCGCAAACTCTTATTCGATATGCTTTTTTTATATTTTTAATAAGATGGTATCCAGTTCCAGAGACCCACTCAGTTAATTTAAGCCGACATCTGGTAAATGGAGCTTTCAGATTTTTTTTTTTAATTTACACACAAATTTGTCATAACAATTTGAATTGAATTTGAAAAGTCGTTTTATTTTTTTAGATTCCCGTTCAAACATGGCGATATAAGTTCTTGAGCTCAAAATTTTCGATAAACAAACCGAGTTATGTGTTTATTTTTATTCTGCTGCGAATATAAGACAATATACTAATAGTATATAATATATATATAAAGTATATTATACTTTATAGTCGTATTGAAAATACATCAGCAATGTTATTTGTTGTCTTTGTTGTCAATGGTATATGTATTGTTTTATTTGCCATTTCTACTATATAATACTAGGCTTTGTGATAGTGTTTTTGTTTTTAGTGTATTGACGTACTATAATAATTTTTCTTTCTGATTTTTCTAATTTATTTTATTCTTTAATTTAAATATTTCTTTTTAATTTGCTGTCGGTGTCGCCAAGGAAGGTTTGAGTCTTCCTTTTCACACGGTGTACAGCCACTTTTGTATTAAGGTTTTAATTTAATTTTTTTTTAGTTTTCAATAATTAATGAGTAACGTTTTCATTGTGTTTTGTTACTTTTAGTATAAAAATATGTACTTTTTCCAAACTGAAACTTTATTTATTGTATTCTATTCAAAACTCCTATATTTTTGCTGTTTAGTATTGTTTTGTCGTTTTTTGTTGTTGTTTTTTTCGAAATGTTTGAATTAGTCATTGAAATTGTTTGAAGAAGAATAATAACAATAACACATTAAGGACTTAGTGGTTCTTGTATGTACCCACTTTATGAATTGCTGCTGTATTAATATCTTTCAAGTTAAGGTATTTTGTTTGTAGGCTGAATATATTTATGAAAAAAAGGTGCAGCAGTTATGACAAATGCCATCAAATTAGGCATTTGACATTTGAATAAATATGGAGTTGTGGGTATTCTTAATTATTTGTTTTTAAAAGGATTTTAAGAATCGATACTGCATTCAAAGATTCAACGTTGTTAACTAACATAGCTACAGCCTTAACGATTTTGACGAAGGCCTGTGCTCAGTTGAAATTTTAAAGTTTCTCAACAACAATTAGTATCGGATCTAACGCGAAATTATTAAGACATTACGGCCACAACATTAAGACATATTATTCACTCCGGTTGTAAATCAGGTTTAAGTTAATTTTACACCCGACCATTTAATCCGAATTTTTTAAACCCGAATCATCGAATGTAGCATCCAAAATGTCTCTTTTTAGCCGGGAATAATTCGTCCATTTCACGAATTCATCTTTTGGCGAAGACAGAAAAATTTCGTCCATTTCACGTTATTCGTGAAAGTCTATTTTTTGAGATTTTTTTATTTTATTTTCTACTTTTCTCTTGACAATATTATGAAATTGAGTTTTAGTCCAAGTTAAAGTAAATACTTCAACTGGTCTCCGGAGTGCAGTTTAAATTCAATCGGATTAAGCGCCGTCAAGTTTGAAAAATAGGGTGTTCGGGTTCACCGACTGAATATTGTGGACTTGGGTTTAATTTTTGGGTGAACAATATGGCCGTAAGAAACGGTGTGAAATGCCAAACACATGCTGAGTAAATCAATCAAAATGAAAAGAGATGTCTTAAATTAACTTCGCTGCAGATTTCGAAAAGTTTAATACAAAATTTATTCATTGAATATAAAAAATGTATTTGAGTGCTACCGACTACACATATTCAAAAAGCACGAATACGAACACTCCAAATTTGAATTGAATGCCGCATGATTGACAGTTTAAGTACTTGACAGGTGACATTATCAATTAAATGAGAAACTTTGTAGGTACCGATACGAATTCGAAATGTTTTACAAAATTTAAAGACTTTTACCACAAATGGAAAATTTAAAAATATGAAGTGTGATGAAAACGAAGAAGAAATGGGTTTTTCTAAAAAATTGTTGAAGTGCACCTAATGGGATGACCAGTTACTTCAATACATTAAACAGTGTGTCTCATAAAACTGCGTCGGGGGAGCAAAAATATGGTATATTTCTAGGCTTAGTACGCACACACGTCGCACATGTCTATAGTTTCTTTTCTTACTTCCTTAACTTTCTCGTTTCCAAACATTTGTGACTATATCTGATGTAGCGGCTATCTGATTGGAAATTGATTTTTCATAAAGTTTTTCGTCTAGTTAGTAAAAATGTTTTAATAATTGCTGTCATATCAAATCGCTGAAGTTGCTTAAATATATTTTTGGAAGTGAATACTTGTTTATAGTGGCTATTCGCCTGTTGCTGTTTTATTGTCGAAGGTTTAAATTGTTTGGAGACACGGCTGTATAATTTACATAGCCATTACAAATTTGTATTTTTAAGAAATGAAAAGGGGCGCAGTATGATGCCCGAAATGATTGCTGTAGTTTAAAGCCACTTACCCCGACTTGACTTAACGATGTTTGAATAGCAACAGTTTTTGCTTTCTATTTTTTCTTTTAAAAGACAAATTTTACCTCAAGAAGTTCTCGTTTTGCTAAGAAACTTATCTGTTTAAAAGAAAGCTTCCGGTCTTCCGGTTTAAAGCGTTCTAGTACTTTTTGGTTTTCACATCCACAGTCAAATGGATTAGATATGGCAGTATGTACTAGAGAAAAACAAACATTGTCCCCGCTAAATTGATTGAAAATACATAGATGCCAATTGATGTATGTGGAGTCATCTGGCGTTCAGTAAAAGTACGGTAAAAGCCATGAGAAAGTGTTTCAATTCAGGTATAATACAAATACGTTTGCGATACAAATAAATCGCGAGAAGCTACCATATTGTTTTTGCGAGGTATTTCATGAATAAATTTACCCAGTTGAGCTGCATATATTATATATGCAAGTATACTTAGGGAAACAATTGTAGCTTTTCCTTTAATAGCAGCAGAAACTTTTACTATCATGGCAGGTAGTAGATTGAAAGTCCAACGTTGAGCGCCAATTTTGAAGGGTAAAATAGCTCTTGGACGAAGCGTTTTTATCTTATTCGCTAGATTCGAAGAACACTCATAAACTCTTGATCAGTTGAGCTGTACTTACGCGCGCTTTCCGAATCGATTTCATTTTAGCGCACAAATATTAAAGAATATTTGCTGATTCGATGGTTTCCTTAATATTTTGGTTACATGTATATGTTTACTACTTACATATTTTACTTACACCAAATGTTATTGAATTTTATTTATTCGTATAGTGGTCATCAATTTCTAAACCTTGTCTACTCAGTAATTAAATAATTTCCTTTGTTTTTTTTTTTCCAGGAAATGCTGCCACTGCTGGCTATGTAACACCGTACACATACGCGACTTTACCTCATACAGGAGCAGGTGCCGCGACGGGCGCTTTTGCAGCTCTCAGTCCATATCAGCAAGCTACTAACGCTTCTATACAAGACGCCCGACTACAATAATATATTATCGTACTTACGTAATAAGCACACATTTGGAAAAAAAGAAAAACTTAGATTGCCAGGGAACAAAATGTTTTATTTATTTCAAATATTATAATAAAGAAACAATAGTCTATTGTTAAGCTAGAAGCATATATCTATTTAGAACATGTACTTCAAAATATATAAAAGTATATATCGTATATACTCATATATATGTTAGATATCTAAAATGAGACGATTAAAAAACAAAAATAAAGATAAAATAATAACTATATTATTAAAAGAACGCACATGTAAAGCGAATATAAGCGAATTACATAAACTACTTAAATAAACACGAATTACAAATATGCAAATATGAGTACATATTACCAAAGACCTTAGAATAAGAGAATAAAAGCAATTTTGGGATAAATAAGGGGTTTGCAATGAAATATCATCCCGATTTATATTTCTTAAAACCGTTCAAACCCAATCATTTATTTAATTGCGAATAATTTACGGCACGTGTGCAAGGCCCTCGCCCATGCATGTGTTACAAGTTATTTGTCTTATTTTATTATTGTCATTCATATGTAAATATAAACCAAAAAGCAATAGATAAATTCATTAGATAATAATTCATTATATTTTTTCAGTTAAGTAACGTAATAAAATTAAATTATTAGATTGAAAATTATTGTTTGGAATAAACAACAAGAAAAGGCGTTTTTTGTTTTGATTTATTCAATTTTCGATTCACATTCATATATTTTAGTTTTAACAAAACGCTTTAGTATATTTTGCAGACATACCTGTGTCTGTTGGGTGGACGAAACCGATGGTAGTTGGAGTGCTAGCTGCGAAAATAATGGAGATATTCCTTTCAATATAAAAAAAAGAAAAATACATCACATGAAACATCATACAAATCCAACTGCATTCATAAATGCAATATTGTGCAAGATGTGCCAAGCAGGGAGCTCACAAATGAATTGGCAATAATGCTACGCAGATAGCTTCCATTTGAGCAGCTTTTCCTGTTTTGCATTTATGAATGGGCCCTATAACATTCGCAAGTGTGATTTTCAATAATCTGCTGCATAAAACTTTAGGTCCTCCGAAAAAGAAACCCAGCACACGAATTGTTGCGAAAAGATACGTCCAAGGTCCTGTATACAACTGATTGTCCCAGAACATATTCACTTCAGCGTTAGAATGCTGCCAATGGATCCAACTGATGGTCTATGTGAAGCTGTGGCAACCGCCACCCGAGCTCCCATTTACCTACCCACCTAGAATGCTGCCTGTCTCGAGGCAGGTATACAAAAGAACAAGTCAGTCCAATAAGTCACAAAGTCAGAAATAAAAGAACACCAACTTCAATTTTGTAAAAAAGAAATACAAACATTTTATTTAAATTTGGACATTGACATATTCCAAACCTTTAAATATCAAACGCATTCCATTAAAACTGTGCATATGTACCTACTATCTCCTTATCCAAAGTGAGTTCTAAATTTATCAATTCTATACATAGTATGGCGAAGACTTATTAAGCTCACATTAGTTCTTTCTTCCGTTTTAAGTAGTTAACCTATAGTCTAAAATAAATTTATCTTACAACAATAATTTAACTTAATTTACATAGATCTTTTAAGGTACACGATTCATCAACGTTTAGCAAATATATCAACTAAATCTGGGTTAAATATCAAATTTAAACAAATATCGCATTAATATATTAGTCGCTTATATTAAATTACTGGAAACTGCTGCAATCGCCATCGCATGGCATTGGTGTATAGTTCTCGTTATAAAAAATAAAGCACTGATTACTACTGGAAAAAAAAGTACAATATGTACAAAAGATAGAAGGAATAATAATATTATGTGCAAGAGTCCTTTCAAAGGCACTGAACAACGGTGTGTTGGTAATGTTTCGTTTACACAAAATCAGTCGAAGAATTTGAAGAAGCTGCAGAGGATGAACTAGAGGAAGACGCGGCGACATTGGCATCTGCGGGCGCTGTCGCTGCTTCAAGTATCACATTTGCACCGCCAATTTCTTTTATTGGAATTCGATTTGCTTCATCGTTTGACAGCAGGTTTTCTTTAAATGACTGATTGGTGGGTGAGACGACTAGTAGATTCACAGACATCAATAGGGGATGCACCAGTTTGGCGTCCATTATCATAAGAGTCACTTCTTCGTTCTTCTCTAGTGACAACGAAGTGATATCGGATTTTTGGGTGAAAGTACGCTGACGTTGCGAATTGATGGATGTGACTGATACTCTGTAAGAGTTAAGCATCATTAAAACCAGTCCTGCTGGAGCAGAAGGTTTTCCTCTTACCGTATCATAAACTGTCGTTTCGTCTGGAGGCTCAGCAAACGCTCGTGCTCATTGCGGTGATGCCGTCGTATGCTTAGTACTCGAGAATCGGCAATGAGGATGAGGTCTAAACCGAAATTGAAGCCCGTCCATCTCCACTTTTGGTAGCCAGGTTCCAGAAGTATTCGACCGCATCGCATACAGTTTTCGTAGAACGCCTCTTTATCTAGTTGATGGGGTCTAAAAATACATAAAAATAAAACCAAACTTTAGATATTTATACGGAGGGGAGAAGACAGGGAATGCACATTACTTTTAAAAACGAGTATATTATGTAAATTGTAATAAGGAGGACACATTTGTTTGTGAAAAAATCTCTTTATAAAATAAAGTTCCCTCCAAAAATTGGCAGAAGAAACGGGACGGATGGAAAAGTTTACCGATCTTTCAAAACAAGACTAAAACCATGGACTCGTATTAAGGCTTGGCACACCCACTGATGAGGTTTTAGTTGTGCATTTATGATTTTACATTGTGAAACGAGCTTAGCACAGAAACGGAGGTATGTCTATATGAAAATTTTAGAAATAAAGCGTGAAAAAGCTTCCTCAATGTCAACAGAATGGATATGCTTGCTGAGAGGTTAAATATATATAATATATATATAATATGTATCGTTGACGCCGATTATGCATCAGCCCAGCGTCAGAAACAGTTTTTAAAGCAAGAAATTAACGTGAAACTGCGTACTATAACACGGATCCTAATAATTTTAAAAAAGTCCAGGAGAAACGTTTTTCGGGAAAAGATGTTCCCATTTTTGTTTTTAATTGTTGTCCAACAAGACATTACCTTATCTCGTAAATAACGATATGCGAGAAACGGCAGTAACTTCAACATCAACTTTGCTAGCAGTAAACACTTCAACAGCATAAGCTCAATGAAACGAATGTAAATACCTACGGAACGACTTCAGCAACTCATCGCTTGGGGGTTGAAAAAAATAAAAACCCTCGAGTTTCGGATTTCAAACTAACATCTATGTTCCTGGGATGTCAGCACGTAACTTGACACAATCGAGTTCAGTCGATACAATCGAGCTCTGGCAGCTCCTAATTTGTCTCAATCGAGGATAATTGATGGAGGATAATCGATTGAAACAAATAAGGCGCTGCCAGAGCTCGATTGTATCGACTGAACTCGATTGTATCAAGTTACGTGCTGACACCCCTGCGCTTTTATGCTCCACATCAGTGGAAACCATTAGTTCTAAGTAATGTTAACAGATTAAGTCACAAAATAGGCAGGAAAAGAAAGCAATAGAAACAGATGAATGGCAATACCCAAATGACAAATAACATGTTAACAGAAGAAATATTAAAGGACAAACGCCATCAAAGGGAATAAAAGAAACGTGTGCAAAAATTTTGTATGTACATTCTGTAATGTGCATTCTTTTAATTCAGTCAATTAGAAAACAGAAATTTAGGAGAATTTTTAAAGAAAATATACAAACAGATTATTACTTTTCGAGACTAAAAAAACTAGAATCCATTGAAACTTACCCTTCTTCCGGCAGATGGTCCACCTTCAAAATGGAATTCCAATGATTCATAACGTGCGTGTTCAACCATTCCTTGGGAATAATTCTATCGGCCAGCACAGTCTTCAAGTCGGCATGATGATTAGTCAAATACTGCGTACGCAACGCCTGAAAAGTCTTTACAAAGCGATTCCCGTCCGGGGTGCCCAGGAATGATCTCTGATCTTCATTCCGATTTGCAAAGTAGTTTTGCTGCGCTTCTGCCTCTTCGGGAGAACAGTTCTCTGGATCATAGTTTGGAAATAATCGCAAGTACATCCACATTCGCAGCAGTGTGTACAGAGAGAATTCTGTTTGCATAACATACAAATCTGGGCTTGATATCAACGAGGTCATCAAGTCAATGTTTATTTGCTGCAGTAGTTTGGGATTTTTACTATAAATGCAAAGTAGATTCGTCTCCAGCCATTCGAATGTGGCTTTCTTAACGGCAAGAGTTCCGTATTGACAAGACGCTTCATAGTAACCAATCGAAGTGTCTGCATTGATAGTTTCTATCATGACTTCGCCACACTTGTCGATGATTCCCTCCAGTTGGAAGAGTGTTGCAGTTGCTAAAACCGATATCACAGCCTTGGGTTCAATTTCGATTTCATCTGAGTACATTGAACCGAACACAGCATCTAGAGCTAAACGAAGGAAAATTGTTTTAATGCTAATTTTGAAAGGAAAGTTGGTATATTTTACCATCCAATGTAATCTTGGGATCCATGATTTTTATGTGCACGAAATCCTGACACGATTCCTTCCACGAACCGTTGAACATACTGTAGAAGTAGGGACTCTGGCATAGGTACACTTTGTGCAGATGCCAGATTTTGCCCAAAGCCATAACAGAGATGTCCGAGTTCTTTTGTTCCTTAAATAGCGCCTGGTATATATATTGCGTTGTTGTGAGCAGGCGCTTTCTAGAAGACAATCATCTTACATATAAGTTTGGTTG
The DNA here is from genome assembly GCA_951230905.1 of Cheilosia variabilis. NCBI lineage: Eukaryota > Metazoa > Arthropoda > Insecta > Diptera > Syrphidae > Cheilosia > Cheilosia variabilis. The sequence continues at coordinate 16,934,255 of OX579680.1, read as the reverse complement.
GTAAACGGTTTGTGCTTACTTTTTGGGTGTTTGCAGTTCACTGTTGGAGTCACTTGATCCATCATCAGAGTTCGAGTTGCGCTTGCGTTTTCTTCTACCCGCAACAATTTGCGCCACACTGCCTGTACACTTTTGTATGGGCTCCGCGAGCAGGCCCAACATTTGGCCCATTGCTGTCGAAAGAAAATAAAAATTCAAGTTACTGTAGACCTATAGAAGTTGTTGTCTGCTGTGCTTAATATCAATGACTGTTTTTAGCGAACATAATAAAGAGTAGAGTATAAATCAAGTCGTATCTTCAGACATTGTTTTCTTTGAAAGGCATTAACTTATTGATAACGTTCGTAATCTTATCTAAGACGAAGCTCTCACACTTACGCACTTGAAAATCGAAATGGGTCGATTTATGCAAACACTGCACTCCTTAGCGGAAAAGCTCTCAAATCTCTTTTTTATCTGCTTTTAGAAATAAAATTGGTGCAAAAAACAAGACATACAAGACCAAGAGATACAGACTTTTATAGAATATGGGGTTTGATAAGTGCTCGCACATTTACAGAATCGAGAGCTCCTTCTTTTAGCCAGAGTAGTGTATAGGACACCGACAGCAAACACATTTCAGCATTCCTCGGTCTTCAGGCAAATGATTGAAAACGTGCGACAAGTCTATATTTAGAATAAGAGGTTTTAGTCGAAGTCGAGACGACTTTTTTAAAGACGACAAACCCGAACTCGAATTTGTCACGTTGCCGCTATTAAACTTGTGGATTCTGTTCCATTTGCTGTTTGTATGCACTTAATACGGTTCGCCACGCTGCCGGTTGGCGAATTCCAAGAAATTTTTATTAGCCCCAAACATAAAATCCAAAAACAGATGCATACGTGGAACACAGAATTCTGCTCCACTATGTGACAGCAACATTTTTTAGAACAGAGCACTCATTCCGTAAATTTTCAGACGATTATCGTCGAAACGATAGACCTCCAAAACTAGCAACTAAATGCTAAAATTACAAGACTGAGCCACTAAAAAGCCGGTAAGGATGTCGTGTCATGAAAAAGTACTTACACGAACATTTTATCAGAAGGAAAGCGATCTGGTGCAGATTTCAATTGGTTGCACTCGGGGTAATTCAATGGCAGGAGGAAACGCTCCTAGTCAACTCAACCTCTGTATTGGTGAATTGTCAAATATGAATCTATGTCTGCTACCAGCTGGCTTGTAAAATGCACAAATTATATTTGATGATTCTCACTTGAAGTCGAGGAGCCAAATCCTCTCACTTTTCTGGAATCGTTCGAAGAGTATTTCAATCAATTCAAACTTCATCTATTACAAAAAATGGGAAAGGCACTAGCGCTCTGGTACATTTGAGAAAAACACTTACGATTTAGTACAGATTTATAACAAAGTTTGACAATTATTTGACGTGTAGCTCAAATGACAAATGAGGGATCTTCTATAACGCGGTAACGGCAGGCAGGAACAAAACCTAGGTAGGCATTCTGTAAGGCCAAACGTTCAAACATTTTTATGTAGCATATTGCAAATCATTCGTGCGCACGAAAACGTTTGATCGTTTCGCCTTACAGTATCTGACCACTGATTGTAGGCAAGGAGGACTGAGATCTCAACTTCGGGTAGAATGACAGCTTTTCGCGAATAAAAGCTAACATTTTGTTCTTTTAATTATAACGTGCGCTAGTGTTGGGGCCATTTGATATTATTATCATTTTTGGTAGACTAGTTCCTATGGTGTTTCATTTGTCAGAGACGGAAATCAAATTGTTGAATGGGAAACATTAAATTAGTTGACTGAATGATCAGACAAGAAATTATTGACCAAATTTGTCTGCTACTCCTTCATAAACTAAATAAAAAAATGATCAGGTAGATAAAAACTTAGAAACAATATGGCCGCCTGCTGTCAGACTTAGTATACTTTTCCTTTCACTACGATTATCTATAAAAACACTACGCTTTTTCAATCTTAACGTTACACTTTGACAACTTGAAGTGGGAACGTTTTGAAAAATGAAACAAATTGAATGAATGATTTAAAACATTATTTCTGAATATAAGTACGTTTGTAACACAAATCAATTGTTCACAAAAGAGTAGATCCAAACGACAGCGAAAATTGACAGCAAAACCCGGCATTGAACTCTCGCTCTGACTAAATATCTAGGGTCAGCACCCCAGTGCTCACCTCGAACGCAGATTTCAGTGGCATAGTGCAAGCTAGAGTCGACATCAAGAAGATATTTGATTTAGCGGGTAATTCGGAACTAGGTTCAGATATTTGTTTTGTTTATTCATGAATCAGAAAGTGTCGCGCTAGCCATCTATCGGTTAATGATTGTTCGATTAATACATAAAAAATAAATGTAGGAAAAAATAGTAGTGGACGTGCACACGATTACTCAGCAATAAAAGTAAATTACAATTTCAGTTCCTTCTTCTTAGCGAAGCACAATGCACACACACCCATCAATACGTTTCTTACTCAATAAGTTGCACAAAAGCAGATTCATCGATGTCCGCACTCCGCAGCTATGCAAAATCATAATCACAACCTACGAATAAAACAAAACCGCTAATTTCCGCACAGGTGAGCACTATAATCGTCACAACCGCAATTACGGTGATAACTTTACCCGCCAGTTTCTGATAATAACGAATATCCGATATAGGGAATTTGCGATTTAACGAAAGCTCTTTGGATATACATTAGTATCTATATATAACGAATGGTGCCTACGATTAGCCATCCGATATAACGAACGTAGATATAAATTCGATTAAAAACCATGGAAGTATTTAAACGGCAGGTCATGCCCATCTCCATCTACTCAATTTAACATTAAATAAAAACGGTTAAATAAACACATTTTTTATGACTTATTTTTTTAAAATAAAGTATAAAAAATCGACAAAGTGAATGACATCAAACATTAAATCATTCGATATTAGAGGCCATCAGCGCAAAAGTAGTGTAACCCACAATTTTGTTTGGTGGCTGTTCTGGTGTTACATACATTCCTTACATTACCAACTATCAATACAAAACTGGTGTAAGAAACATTTTGGTATTTTATTAATCAAATTAGAATACAAATTAAGCCTATAGTGCGGAGATCCGAGCCGACTTCGGTATAAAAACCACATCAACCTCGGTCCATAGTTTTGGTGTACATTCAAAAAAAGCAGTACATTAGAAAAAACACCTTCGCAAAAAATAATATGTCCGGAGACTGATAAATGACAGCATGTGTTGTAAAAAGCTGAGGGGTTGAAAGAGCAGCCACACCAATAGCCCTATAACATGAATTACCTCTACAGTTTTGACAAGGACAATTAATTTCAAGTCCCAAAACCAAATCGATTTTCTATTGCATACATTTAAAGTTTTCTTAGTCACCAAATAAATTTCGTTCAAAGGGCCCCCATTTGTCTAGACATATATCTCTAAAACTGTATAGACGTCGCTAAAAATATATTTGTATGCTAATTGCCTTCGGGTTGAAGAAGACCACCTTGACTTATTCTTTCAGATAAAATTGTTCAGGCTTTCATTCAGGTATTTACCAAGCAATTAGACACATGTCAAGAAATTTCTTACTGGAAAGCGAAATAAATTAATTTAACTACTGTACTGCCCCCTGGTTTGCACCTTCCGTATTTAGGTACCTAACTAGCGGGGAACGAAGTCATTTCATTATTATAATCATATTCAAATTTCGCTTCCAGCCATTGAGCATTCTCAATGGCAAACAGCTTTTATGACATCATACCTTGAGGAATTTACAAAGAGTAGCCGTGAGAAACTTAAACAATAATTGCTTGGCCTTTAGTCGGATATCCCTTTAGCAGATAGAAGAGACTTGCTATACTTTCTCGTGTTTATAAATGTAAAGCTGTATTTATAGAAAATAGCTCATCAAACTATGATGAAGGTGATGTCATAATTTGTCCTGCCCTTGAATCTGCACACACACTGATATTTATCATGTCATCTCACTTCAAAGCGCAGACATTTGTTTTCTTTTTGTTTATTCTCCACAACATAATCGTAGTTCTATATTTACTCGTATCTAAAGCCGATTGAGCAACCCGGTGTACGTCATCTGACTTGATTCATGAGTTCCAGTTCATGTGCCCTTTTTAATTGAACTACACTTTTGACCTAGTTAAGGGAATGGCTGCTCCAACGCCCACACAGAAATAGTTTCGGGAGTAGGTCACTCAGCGGAAATCGATAAGATATAGAGTTTTCGCTTTGAAGAAGGTGCGTCAAGTGTTGAAGGGCGCAACCGTTTACAACTAATTGAATGAAGTTCATTAAATCGTGGAAGTCAATATTTAAAAGATAAATTTAACCAATTTAAAGAGGTAATTTACGAGTTGGTAATTAACAAACTCGCACCAGTACCCTTACCCTATGGCAGCTAATCAAGAAAGCTCACATCTTGTGAATGAAAATGCAATCTGCCTCACACCTACTGTAAAAATCGTCGGCGCTGCTATCAACACACTGAGGAAACAACAACGATGTCTAACAAAGACAGAAGACACCCACATTCATTGATTTAACGGGCACATATGATCTTGGTTATATCAAGTCTTAAGTCGGAACGAACCGCTGGTGGTCTAGTACAAAATACTCTAGATGGAGAGTCCCCGCGCTAGGGCTACATGCCGACGAAAAAAAATATTCCATTTACTTTTGTTTACTTTTCATAACTTCCAATGAAGAAATACAATTCAAGCCTTTGATTCACTTTATTCCGAGTTTCATCGACGAAAAGCTTTTCTTTCCTTTTCAAATTCATCTGTTTGCATTGAGAACTGGTTTTCTGTTTCCTTTTTTTAATCTAGCGGGTAATTTTGTGCCAGATTGAAAAATAATCAGTTTGACATGCACAAAAATGTACAAATGTTTAAAGCGCCGGGGTGAATAGTTATGGCGTTTTCGATTTAAGAAAAGAATTGCCCTTTCTATGAAAAGAGCAAATCTAGAAGTGCTCTTTCGATGTATTCTATGTTTCATTGAAAAAAAAAAGTGCACTTCCAGGTCAATTCAGATTGAAGTGTTTGTTGTGTTATGAGAAACAAATTTTTCGCTATGTGATCCGAAAATATAGCATTATGCGTGCAAAATGTAAACTTAAATTGAAATATAATGATCTGGCTGTATTTATTAATGCAGAAAACAAAAAAAAAAGTAGCAACATAAATCCAAATCTCTCATAATGGTGTCTACCACTATTACAAAAGTGCTCCAACGAATTTCATTGAAAAAAGCAATTCGGAATTTCGGGGCAATTCTCTCGGATCTTCAATCGAAAACGCCATTTTATAGTTTGACATTAGTATGACGTGCTGTTTGTGACAGTTCATCTGGATAATGTTATGAAGCAAATTTTGAATTTTCCTTCACAGGAAGTTTATTAATTTTTCTTATATTTGAGAACTGGACTTTTAAAAATGTGAATTTTGTTGTGAGCTTAATTTTTGGCACGAATGGAACAGCCTACAAAATTATGCGGTCGTCTGCATTTGAAAGCTTTTTCCGGATAGTTATGTTAACTCGGAATATTGTCAGACAAGAGTGAAAAATATGACAGTGGAAAAGAAAACTTGAGGCGCAATTTCTACGTTCTACTATTTTAAAACTCCCGTCATTTGTAAAAATATTAATTAATTGTATTGTTAATACCGAATGCCTAAAGGCCTAGCAACCCTCGCGTTCCTTGACCATTTGACTTAATGTCAAACGCTATATAAAACAAATTCCTAGAAATCATAAAAATTTGTGTTAGATGTAATTTGTTTACCTGTATTTCGACGTCTGCTTGACATACCGCTAGCAATCTAGCGGACAATGGAACGCGGCCAGTGAAAGCTTAAAGGAACGAATGGCGTTGTAGTTTGTAAACCGTAACCGATATCAATTACGTTCGATTAAAAGTGACGATCGCGCTTTACCTTTTAAACATGCACTTACCTAACCTACATAATGTGCGTGATTGTTAATAAATAAAACTTTTATAATCAAAAAAAGAAAATTATGGACGGGCCTCATTTGAATAGACTCCATGATAAGAGTGTTGCAGATAAAAATTACTAACGCGATTTTTTTTTGTGTTCACTGAATTGTATTGTTATCGATACACATCTGAACACAGTAAATTATACCATAAGCGTGAATATAAGTTTATTTAAATAAACTACCTTACCACACCTTAAGTTTATGGTAATTTGCTTCTAAAGTTAGTTAGACATATTAAATGCCAAAAATAACCGGCAATAAAAACCTTGTCTGATATTTTTCGTGATTGAAACTGCCACTTGCAGTCGGAATTGTGAAATAGAATACATAATTAATTTTCAATTCATTGAGCTGTCATTTGAGTGACAGTGAGACGAAAAATGATTAATGGCCGATGTGCACAAGGCTACTCTTGTAGTCACTTCACTGTGGTCAGCTGTTTGTTAACCGATTTTACCGTTTCTATCGGTTCTGTTTCATGGCGTTTGGTGGTACACGTAGGACATGTGTTATTGCGTTACAGCGCTGTGTCAAGCGTTAGCAGGGGCATGATTTTTATCTGCGATGCGGTGCACACTAAGTCATAAGCTGCATAGACTTTTTTTATCAAGAGACTTTATGCCACAGAATGTGCAAAATGAAAGCATGACTTTGATATGAAATCTTAAATCGCAACTATACCTGACAGGCAGAACTGTCTTTTCCGCAAGAATATCATAAAACAAAAACCAAACAAGGTTTGTTCCTTTACTATTGTAGCAAGCACGGAAAAGACTATCAAAATGGCAGAGGTGGGGATAAATTCTATCTCTCAGGGAACGCTTTTGTAGTAATCTATGAAAAATGACAGATGCATAATTCCAAAACTCAAACAAGGTGGTACGAAAATTCGTTAACGTGTCTGATAAATTCGGAGAGTTTGCTAATAATTAACAATAGGCCTGTTTTTTTGAGCTTCGATCTCAGCAAAGCAAAGTAAAGTAGGATTTTCAGTACACACTTACAAAAACAGGCGATAAAAGTGATTCGGAATGAATCGAACTTAGTTTTGATAAATCTTAGTATGTGGAACAGTTTGTACTGATTGAGCCCCTATTCCTCGAGAAAAGGAAAAAGCGACACTGCATTTTCAAATCATCTGTCAGTAGTGAGGTGACTGACAGCTTTTCAAATTCGTACACCAAGGAATTTGTTGAGTAAAAATTCGTAAGATTCTCAGTGGAGCAAGAGGGGTAATATCTTGCTCCCTCAATGACGCTCTCTTTTAAGAATTGTTCGAGTTCAGGAACGGCATTGAGTAAAAATTCGTAAAAATTCGTAAAATTTAAAAGTAATAACTAAGTAATGCCAAGTATGTTGCCTAACGATAATGCATTCGAACACATTACACAAATTTAGTCAAACTTCGTTCCCGAATTTTGCGTAAGGGCACGAAGTTAGACCAATGTGTTCATTTGGGAACAGACCTACTATAATGAATTGGAAACCTCCTTGAAAAAAATTGCGAAACAAGCTTAAAGTTTGCATAGCACAAAGTGATGTCATTTTGGAACGAATTTATGAGAATCTTCACAGATATGCAATTCGAATCAATTACAGACTAATGAGGGGTACGTTGATAGAATTATAATTTGTACAGAGGAAGGCGAAGAGGGCACCAACTGAAGTAATGAAAAAATGAATGCTCATTCTATCGTGTTGGCAAAATGTACAGTCCACTAGCGGCGCTATTTACGCACCAAGTGGAGAGGTGTAACTTCCAAGAACTGAATTTAACTTCGTTGCCTTCTTTTTTTTTTATCTACTGTTTTAAAGTTTGCAACAAGTTTGTCTGATTGTTTTTAATAAATTTATAGAAACCGTATAGACTATCGAACATTCCTGAGGCGTTCCCCTGTTTTTAACCAAATTGAAACAGTTTAAACAGGGTGCATTCATTTCCACTGTGGTTCCGCTGTCAACCTGACTGACACTTGCTTTTTCTTCACAAATCGTTGCTGTGGAGTTCACTTATGCAAAGAAAACTCTGTCGGTAATTGGCCAAATAACCAATCGTAGTTCCTTAAACAACAATAACAATATATTTGTAATTTGAACTGCCAGAAGATTTTGATGGTCCCCCCATTCTCTACGCTGTTAAAGACTTTGAACAGATTAATGTGAACGAAATGGAAAACGATACTAAAAATTCAAATATAATTAATTCAATCACAAACGTTTCAGTTCAAGTTCAAGAAAAATAAAAACACACAAAAAAAAAGATCCGAATTAAGATATGCATTGTGATGTCATCCTTAAGGGAACTAATGTGGGTCAGCAAAACAAGTTTACCACCATATAACCATCGAAAGACAACATTGGTTGAACCCACAATCAGTAGTGTGTGTTGATTTATACATATTACGAAACTCTTTAGACCACCATTACTGGTCTCGTGCGCGGTAAACGAAATGAAAGGTCTATCGTCTATCTGTATCGAAAAAGGTGAAAATATCAACCGAATAACTACTACATCCGTAAGTGGAAATAGTGAGACAAAAGAGGTGATGATGTAATCGTCCCCTTGTCAAAGTGAAGTGCTATGGAAGCAAAACAAAAATTTTGCTGAATGCATGTGAGTATTGCCGACAGCAGAGGCAATTCCAAATGCTTCACACACAGCATGTTCACCTTGAGTGTCAGCCATCGATGGTTTGTTGTGGCTACCATTTTTGGTTATACGCTCTTTATGGAGAACCATTGCACTTCGAACCATGTTTGATGTAAGTTCTTTTATCCAACTAGACGGCAGAAACTATAAAAGGAGAACCATTTTATCGATATAGATCACGAAAGCAAAAGTTTTCTGAAAATAATTAGCACTAATTAGTCGAGGAGTGTAAATCAGTTTTAAGTGAATTGTGCACCGTTTAATCTGCATTTCTAAAACTGATTACATATATGTTTATATTATTTGCTCAAAAACCTGCACAAACATTCATGGGCGGGTTGAGGATGCATTTAAAGCAGTTTGAACTCGCTTCAAAACTAAATAGTGGTGAATTTATTAGAGGTTATTCAATGCAAGGTTTGTATTAGCTGAAAGATGCCGTAAATGCTTGGATAAATTTTAGAAGGATACTTTGCAAATTAAATCTGTATTGCGCCGTTCTAATAACAAATTTAAGTTTCGAATTTAAATTTACGGAAGCTTACAATTGCGAAATTTATATGGAAAATATAGCCACTGCGAGATACTAATAATCATTTTTAGTGTCCAGGCTAAACTTTACGAACTCACAATGGGAAAATTTTCCATATAAAATTACCTATTGTGACGTAAAAAATATTTAGTTTGAAGGTTATTGTGTAAGGCCCATTGTGAACTTAAATCTAGAGTCGAAAATAAAAATGTTTATTGGTAAGACCCATTGATCGTTAAATAAACTCTGTTTTAACTACAGTACACTCGCGATGACCTGAACAGGAACACCGGGTTAAACACCGAGCTGAGTTTAAGTTCGGATTTATCTATATTATGGGCTTGGGGGGCATTTTCGTGCTGAAATATCTTCCAATCTGGGGTCGAATCTCCACATCCGTGAACGCGCTATACGTTTACGGAATTATGCCGGTTTTACACACGAAACGCAAACCAATTCTGTCACGCTTTACTCGTTCACGGAAGAGACGATTCGATAACTAGTTGAAAACCTCTCAATCCGGCTAAAATATAAGTTTATGCATTTTCTTTCGGCCTAAAACTGTTTACACTAATCGCATCCATTTTGCGCCAAAAACGTCTAAGTTGGCAAGAAAATTAAAAGCAGAAAAGAAAATATTTATAAATATTAACACCCCAACTAAAACCACAACTCGCTTGTCTAGCATTTCCGCCACAAAGACAGTGAAAGTGTTATCAACTTAATAAAAAATAAAAACGAAAGTACAACACGAAAAAAAACGATCAGCATACAAAAAAGTTCTGTTCGCATGCACCTAATCGGTCCCTGACCTCTGAATAGCAACAATGATTTTTTTCGAAATTGATGTTAGATAAGACGATGCTTAAGCATACCTTTTATCAGTAGATGGTCAAATATGTTCACTATTCTACTTTGTATAGGCAAAAAGATTAAATTAACGAAGCTCCTTCACAATTTGTAGGTATATGAAAGAGATATTATTAATCATCCCACGATTACCGAACGATTGATGTGTGTTGAGCTGAAGTTGGCAACAAAGAGAAGCATTATTGGCAAGCATTTTATTTAAAAAACAAATCGCATGGAGAGAGAAGTATAATAACGAGATCTGACGTAATGTCACAAGAATCTAATATCTACAGGCGGCCCATTGAGACTAAGAAAATTGTTACTGGATTAAGAAAAAATTGCAGTTGGTCTGTGGAAGTGACGATAAAGAAACAAAGGATAATGGCTCGCCTCGGTTGATTGATATTTTTGGAAATAAATCCGCAGCTGGTGATGGTAGTTTTGGAAGCCATTGCGAATCTATTTAGAGAACTGTGTAAGTTCTTCAGCACATGGAGTGCATTCTCAGGCGTATATACTCGGAGAGTTGTATGCACTTCAAATGTCAGCAGACAGCTTGACTAAATGAGACATGATAAAATACAATGGCAATGGCCGACAGAAAATGTTTTAATATAGAGGTTACCTAATGTAGGACGCAGACGAATCCGAGAAGAACATCGCTAGAAAAGTGTGTTCGAATTTATATTCTAAGTTAGATAGGGTCCTTATTCTAAGCACATTGGATGTGCTCCTACTTTTGTAATAACAACGGTTATCTTTAAAATTATCCCAAAAATAAAAACAGATTGAAGCAGCGGTATGGGTTTCTTATTTTTTGTTTAGAGCAGAGTTTAGTTTTTTTAGCAGAAACTCAGAAATATCAAACCTCGGAATTTTCGGTTCTTCAGAACATGATGGCATGGAAGGCTGAGTATTTATTTGAGCAAAACAGAATATTTTGACAGCTAAGCAAAAAAACAGTGCAGTAGATCGACAAAAAAGTGTAGAAACAAAAACGAATAACAAACTGTAGGTAAAAGCACATTACCAACAACTTTAACTGAAATAAAAATGTCTCTTTATGAAATACTACTCGAATTTCAATTGATTTTTAGCTTTCAGTGGCGTTCTCTTACAATTAGTTGAAGAACATGACAGCGCATTGGTCGAAATTGCAACTTAAATAGCCCACAAAGCCCGATACCCACAAATTAACCAGCCTACCTAGCTCAGCATTTTATTTTGGGTCATTCTTGATTTCGGAAAGCGGGCGAAATTCAATTTGCTTTGTGCGTATCAGATTATGTATTCAAATGACAGAGCAAAATGCTTTACAAAAATCTATTTTGAAGAAAAAATATAGGACGCTGAAAAAATTGTGAAAGTTCCAGTTATTTGGCGCTGTAACAACAAAATCAATGCCTCCACTAAAAGCTGAGAGGGATTTGAATGTTAACAAACGTCAAAAAGAAAAAAACATGTTTTGCGAATTTGTGGTACCTACCTACAAGACAATGGGGACGTTCAAGTATCTAGTTTAGTAAGTCTGACAGCTCTCTCACTAGATGAAACTCGGCTCTGATTGGGGGAAATCGGTCGTGAGAGCAGATGTTTCAGTTGACGTTTATGGAGGGGTAGCCGACGAATCTAGTCGAGAAATTCGTGACTGAGTACTAAGTTGACAGTTTTCATATGTGGATGACGTAGAAAACGTGACGTTCCCGACCAATCTAGTTTTTGCGTTCAGGTTACATCTCATCCAGACCAATCTAGTCGACTTAGGATGACTAGATTCTTGAATGTGGCCAATGGGTCGTATGAATAAAAACTAGCATTTGCTAGCACTAGCACTTACTTCGCTGTACATGTCCTTGCCTTGCAATTTCTGTCAAACTTGACAAGTGACAACTATCCGAAGGTTTGTTTATTTTGAATTTATTTTCAAATTTTTGTGGGAAAATGATCAAAAACAATCTATAGAGCCCCAATTATACCTGGAAACAAAAATGTTATTTGTCAAATCGCTTGGTAATGTTTGATTTCTTCCTCAGTTGTCGGAAAATGTATCCAATCATCAGCTTGTTGAACTATTTTTTGGTACACATACCAATTAGTTAACGAAACGGTTCACTGATGAAGACCAAGATCTTCTCCAACACCAACCTAAACACATACATTTTTCACTTGTTAAGGCATGAATTTTGAAATGTTTACCTGAAAGCCCGAATCTCCTAAATACCTTAGGAAAGATTTAATTTTCTGGATATTTGAAAGAGCACCACCACGCATCTCAAGATTATAATTTCAAAAAGTAGTAGCCAAAATGTCCACATTTTCACACGTGAAACGAAACAATTGTTAGAAGTTATTTATATTTATTGTCACCAATTCTTCTTTGTTTATACTATTTTTTATCAGCCCGAATGTTAACAACAAGAGGTAAAACAGGTATAATGTGAAAACATATCGCATCCATGTTTGGTTTGGTTTTCCTGCACGAACAAAACAAACCAAATTTAACTATTTATAAACAAAACATCGAAAACTCACAATGCTTAGATTGTTTTATGTAAAAAAAAGGTGCGTAGAAAATATTTAGCAAAAGATCTGAGTCAACTAAATAGCAGACTCAGAATTTGCATAGCATTTGCTTTGTCTGATAAGTTTTATTCATACCGATCTGAGTAAAAGGGCTGTGCCGCCGCTTTTCGAACATGTCAAAAGTTGGAACTAACTCAAATTCATACGAAATGTAGCAAATGCTTCGATTTTGACATTTCTCTTGAGTAAAAGCAATTGCTACGTTTTATTCATACGACCCAATGCATTCCCACACTTTCAGTTTAATACGCGTCTCACATTGACAGAAATAGTAGTACCTGACATATGACACTTAGCCAATATTAGCCGAGGAAGTACAGGCCTCTAATTGCGTAATTTATGAAACGACCATCATCGAAACGATTGAACAAAACCACATCGTTTTTAGTTTACTTGATATAAAATCATCGTTGGAATCGTTCATCGTTTTTATTTTAAACAGTTTGAACATGACTGTAAGCCAACTCTGACACTAATTTTTTTTTTTTTGAATTTGTTTATTTTTCTTCGTTGCATTGACATGAAATTGAGCATTTAATGCAAAAATAGTTAGCTAGGTAGTAGAATTTTTATTGCTGAGGGGCGAGTTGTAAAAAAAAATCAATTAATGCAATTTTATGATTGCATTTTTTTTCTGATTCCAATAAAATGTATGATATTCCAAAAAAGTGTAATTACCATTTCTTTTTTTTTTGCAAAGAATGTAGGTATTCTATTACATTTTTGGTTAAGAGCGAGTCGCCTTACTTTAATTATTTTTCTATACTTCTCTCAGACCTAATTAAAAACGAACAAATTAACCAGAAACGATGAAACGTTTTCTTTTATTATACAAAATAGAAGCATCGTCGAGACGATGTCGTTCGATCGTTTTGTCCTACGCGATTAGAGCGGGAAAGAGTCTTAGTCTATGTTAATTTATGTATGGGTCCCATATACCTATTTGATCCTAACGACAAGTTGACACTATTTTACTTCAACTTTTTAGCAAAACGTTAAATTTACATTTTTTATGACGCTCTCAACGCTTCTTCATTTTAACAATAAATTAGGAATATTTATGTATGTAATTATAAACAGTGCGCGAAATAGGTACTGAACGAATTCGATACAACACAGGTTAAGGTATTATGAAAGAAAAAGGTTTACATTCAGCGTACCTAAGAAACATACCAAGAAACACAATCGGCTGTCTTCTGCCTAGTTCTCATGTCGATGACGTTGTTCGTGACTTGTTACCGAAGATTTTTTAGCCAAAACATTACGTCATGACACGACAATCCCACACATTGAGCCAACATTCGAATGTTTAAATTTACAACGCATAAGGAAGTAAGGATTGGTAGGTCCCTAATTTGTTATCCATAGAATAATTTATTTTAACAGTGTAAGAACTAAACAACATTTTTTGTTGTGTCAACATTAAATTCAGTTCTATGTTCCTTCACTTTCCAACTAACGTATCAGTGCAACGTAATACAAAACAAAGTCAAAAATGTAAACAAACTCAAATTAGAAGTGAACTCATGTCTAATTTTCGTTTTCGCACTCATTCTCCGCTTTGCACTCTATAGGGTTACCAAATGCCCGGCGGTATTTTTTAATAAACAAAGAGTACTTAAATTGGTATTTGGTAAGTAACCTTTTCAAAGCCTGGGTTGGCATTCTGTAAGACGAAACGTTCGAACGTTTTCGTGTGCACGAATAAATTTGCTTGTGTAACATGGGGCAAACAATTCGTGCGCACGAAAACGTTTGATCGTTTCGCCTTACAGAATCTGACCCCCAATGTACCCAAAAGTGCAACAATAAAAAAACCGAGGAAAAATGTAAAAATGCGATCCTAACAGTGTTTTATTTGCCAATTATAGGGTTGGGGTAAAATATACCTAGGTAATAACTGTTTAGTGTCTGATCTGTCAAAAGAAATCATGAGCTTAACTAACTATTATCTTTCATAAAAATGAGTACATCGGTGTATTTTCTTTGATTCAATACCCTAGTATAATATTCGTGGTGAAAAACGAAAAATTCAACTTTGACAGGAAGAAAATAAATTACCCGTTGACTAAAAGCAATTTGCTTAAGTGTTTATACACTGAATTCGTGAAAATAAAGAAATCTCTGCTGTTAAATTGGAGTTTGGTGAACTTCTCCTTTCAACACAAATGTTTCAGAAAATTAGCCCAATTGACATACGGTCTTAAATACCAAAAAAAATTCGATATCTACGGCCGTATTATACAAAAAAAAATAAGGCAACCCCTTTAAGAAAAAATTAGTATTTTTCTTTTATTAATTTAGCTCGAGCTGCGTACTAGTCTTAAGTTAAAAACAATAACACGTGTTCGATGTTCTGTTAATGATTGATATGAATACCGCCAATCCAAATTGTTAAACCTGACCTAAAAAAAATTGCCAGCACATGGTCAGTCTTTAGTGGTCATGTAGTCATTGAATTCAATTATATGGGAGGTTTGGCAATCATCTTATAAATCCCTCCCAAGAAAATGCACTCAAACAAGACAAGGATGACGTGATAATAACGAAACGCCCTCGGTGCTCGGTCTGTCTCCGTTTTTATCATTTAAAAAAAAAAACAAACAACAAATACAACACAAAATGAAATTAGTGCAGATTTTGTTCAAAAAGAAAGAAAAATTAAGGAAACAAGGAAATACGAAAGAAAAACGCAGAATAAAATAAATACGAAAGTAAAAAAAAAGTATATATTATGATAAATAACTTACCACGTTTGTTTTTCTACTTATTTATTCCTTCTGGTTTTGATTTCACAAAACTTAAGGCAAACAACGCAATTATTGCTTTGTTTGTTATTGAATAATTGCTTCTTTCACTAAAATTGTCACTTTTATTTTTTCAATTTACAGCACTCATTCGAATTCAATACTTAAATAATCCAGTGAACGGATACGAAATTCATAAAAAGTTTAGAGTAATATATTCGAAAAAACTCCGACGGACACCACCTTCCAAATTTGAAACACGAAGACGACTGTTTTTTGGTGAAAACTGAAAAGTGAAACAGCTAGCTCTGTATCAAACGAAAATCCAGCGTACCCGAAAGCGAAGGAAAGCAAAAGAAGACGCACTCACTCAGTATCAGTTGTTATGTTTGAGTCAAATTGAATCGTAAATGTGCGGTGCAGTGATCCCAGATCGTGGGTAATTACCCATTTTGTGGGTATTTTTCATGTTAAACGAAGCACAAGAATATTGTGGGATTCTTTCAGATATCTGCCAAAATTGTTAATGTTTCTCTAAATAGATACATTGTGGAAGAATTATATTATATGGTAGAAGGGTACCAAATTTATGTAATGCTAGGTAGAAGATAGAAGGGTGGGAAATACTTTATGATTGCTGTACCTGAATGGAGAGTATAAGAATTCAAGGCTGTAAATATTTAATTAATTTAAGTCAGAAGCTAAAACAAGTTTTTGAAAAAATAAATTGATTAGTTTAAAGAAAAGAACATAGAACGAATCTCTATATGTATTTTAATATTTCATTTGAATCAATGAATCAACGGGTCTGAGTTCTTCGACTATACTTTCCTTAATGCCGTGGGACGGTGCCGCTGCCCGAATCGACTTTATAGTGCTCTCCCTCTGTTAGGCGTTTCATTAGTTATGGGTATTTAACTAAACACGATTTTAACCAACTAAACCCTCCACTAACCTTAGCCCTTGACTTAGCTGCCTCTGGATAGGCATTCATCGGCCAATTAATATTTTGTTGATATTTTATGGATTTTCCCGTATACAAAATTGACAAATAATGAGTAAACCTTTAGTGTGCTTTCCAGTTCCAGCTTCACTTTTGTGCCTCTTTCACATTAAGCTTATTGAAATGGGAAGTTACTTAAGCTAGGTGTCCTATGAAACACAGAAATCTAAGAACAAAACTTAGCCTTGGTAGCACATGGATCTGTTACCGCAAAAGTTTAGGAAAATGCTTCTTAATAGCTCATACATTCAAGTAGGTACTATTAGGCAAATTAAGGAGGCAATTCGTTTTTGTGTTTGTCCACCACACTCCCGAATGGAGTTTTCCTCTTTGAAACAGCCTTACAGCAGCTACCTATCATGTCAATTATATATAGAATTTAAAATTCAAAGACAAATTTTTTAATTGGCCACAACCAAAGGCCGAATCCACCGAAAACTTTTTCTCTTAATTTCGTCTTCAAGAAAAACAAAAATCAGAAATAGGTATGTGGAATGGATATCCCAAAATGTAATATATTTGCAAAAAACTGATGTACATAAACAACTATGTCAAATAATTCGGTTTATTCTAATCTACGCGACTAGCACTTGTACAATTCATCAATGATCTGATAGTTTAACTCGTACTTTTCCTCTTGATATAATTTTGTATGGCTTTGCCATCTTTTACGCAATTTCTTCCATCGCTGTTTGTTAGATGCAAGCAATTCGGCTTTTTCTGCGCCCTTTAAACTCACCTCCGCTTTCTTTTTTTTCTCCTCGTCTTCTGTATCTGAAAAATTTGAGGGAATCCTAACCAACTCCGTATTCAACGGTGCAGGCATTGTGGTAATTTCAGCAATTTCTCCATTCCGCAGCTTCTCTAAGACTTCACCGCCATCGTTTTCACGACAATCTGGCGACGGAGATCTACCGCCTCTGTAACTTTTTATTGTAGACGATCGTGGGGCGTTCGCCATCCATGCACGACAAATTGGATATAAGGCTGTTCGATCATCGTATTTGGACAAATCTAAACTGCGATCGAATAGTTTCATAACGAAACTTTCGTGAATTTGTTGCTGTGGCTGTTCTTCAGAATGTTTTTCTGAAACAGGTTCGTCGGGATCTTCTGGTTCCGTTTTGATAGCTTTCTTTGGGCGACCACGCATCGGAAGCTTTTGAGAAGAATCGTCATAATCAGATTCTTCACCGCTAGCGACTAAATCTTGTAGGGCATTTTTCAGACGACCACGAGCCATTTGAACTTCATTAGGTTTTTGTTTGTGTTTGTAGCCATATTTTGGATTAACGTCTTCGTTTTCGTGCATTCTAGTTAAATGAAATATGAGAAAACATTTAGCGTAACGAAATTATTTCCATTTTATACTTATTTATAAATGAGTATGATCTCAAAACCGACCTATTTCAATCAATTTAAAAGTACGTTTTTTCTTTGTTGACAAATAATTTTAGGTATGTAAATTTCTAAACATGCAATGACAGGCAACTACCAAGCGAAGTAAGATGCAGTAGAACTAAGGGGGAGTGTGTTCAAAGGCGATCGGAAATGTTTCGAACCCGCTCACAATGATTACAATTATCTTGGATTCTTCAATTTCATTTTCCATTGGTTATACTGTTATACATTGTATATATTGGGCCTTACCAACAACCAAACCGTAAACTCGAGTTTAACTAATTTCGAAACTAACTATAGTTTCGACTTTTAACAATCAAAGTAATCGGAACTTTAACTACATCTGACTTTACACAGTCAACTAGGTGAACTATTACATTGCCTGCGTCCAATTTAAGCTGCGGCTTCTCTTTATTTACTGTCCATTTCATATTTCATATTTATTTATTACAAAGACTGACGTTTAAACTTTAATAATGGGTTAGACTTGTTAAGATGGTAAACTCCAAATTGTGTTTGCACCATAAACTTTTAATACTGGCAGATGTATAGTCTTCTCTTTCTTTTGTAGAAAAGCACATCTGCTACCTTTTACATTTCCTTCTTGAATAAATATATCTTAATGGAGTCGGTCGAGTATTTTCTTTTCTGGTGATCTAAATTAATTTGAGCTTCCTTTTATTTTGTCATCCTATCAGGTTATGGGCCCAGGATTTTTAAGCGCATCTGATTTAATCCCAGACCGTGAAAGTCGCTATTATTTTTTATAAAATACGTATTTCATCTGCCACAAAATGGCAGCGAATACATTACCTTCGATTGAGAAGCTAACAGGCCGCGACAATTATAATACCTGGAAATTTGCCATGCAAGCATATTTGGAACACGAGGAATTATGGGCTTGTATAAATGGCACCGAAACCGACGTGAAGAAGATCACAAAAGCCAAGTCAAAAATAATTCTCGCCGTTGATCCCATGAACTATATGCACATACAGGATGCAAAAACTGCAAAGGAGGTATGGGACAAATTGCAATCAGCATACGAGGATTCCGGTTTGACACGAAAGGTAGGTCTTCTTAGAGCATTGATTACAACGCAGCTGGTAAATTGTGCTTCAGTCGACGAATACATAAGCAAAATTATGACGACAGCACATAAACTAAATGCACTGAAATTTGAAGTGAAAGACGAATGGGTTGGTACGCTGTTACTTGCTGGTCTGCCAGACGAATATCGCCCTATGATAATGGGTCTAGAAAGCTCCGGAGTTCCAATAACAGGGGACTCAATAAAAACAAAGCTTCTGCAAGATATTCCTAGTTCTTCAAACCGATGTGAAACTGATTCAGCGTTGATTGCAAAGCATTGGAACAAACGTCGTAACATACGTCCACAGGCTCCAACGAACCGCGAAAAGACCCGCTGTTTCAATTGCAACGCCTATGGGCACATCAGTAAATTCTGTAAGAATAATAAAAGTAATAAAACATCTCAACAAGGAAAACCACACCAAATGAATATACTCGCTTGCTGTGCCGTCAATGCCTCCGACCCCCAGGCATGGTATTTGGATTCGTGTGCATCTACGCACATAACTTTGAATGCAGATTGGCTTCATGATGATGCACGTCCATGTACCACAGAAATTTTCGCAGCAAACAATGAGAAGATGAAAGCAGTTGCGATTGGTGAAGCGACGATTCCTATGTTTGTTAATAATAAATCAAATAATTTGTTAGTAAAGGATGTGATTTATATACCGAATGTCTCAGCCAACTTGTTATCAATAAGTAAAATAGTTAAGCGAGGACACAAAGTGGAATTTACTGCGAAAGGCTGTGTAATCACAAATTCTGATGGACATATTTTGGCAACAGCCACCGACGAAAATGGTATTTTCAAATTGGACCATCCGCGACAAGCAGCATTTATATCTTGCAATGATGAACGAGCTGTATTGTGGCATCGACGTTTAGGCCACATGAGTCGCAAGAATATGATTCTTCTCCGAAATGGGCTTGCAACAGGATGTGATTTCAAGGAATGCAGTAATGAACCGTGTGAAAACTGTGTCAAAGGAAAACAACATAGAGAGCCTTTCAAGCATAAGGGTAAACGAGCGGAAAAAGTATTGGACCTGGTTCATACCGACTTATGTGGACCTATGGAGACAACATCCATCGGAGGTGCCAAATACTTTCTCACCCTTATTGATGACTGTTCAAAGAAAGTTTTTGTTTATTTTCTTAAAGATAAAAGTTCTGTTTTCGAGAAAATTAAAGAGTTCAAGGCCATTGTGGAAAATGAAAGAGAAAGAAAAATTAAAATAATTCGTTCCGATAATGGCGGTGAGTACGTTAATTTCCAATTAAAACATTTTTTGAGAAACTCAGGTACCAGACATCAACTTACGATTGCTTATTCACCTCAACAAAATGGAGTTGCGGAACGTATGAACCGCACCATTATGGAAAAAGCCCGAAGCATGTTATTTGACGCTGGTTTGTCTAAAGAGTACTGGGCCGAGGCAGTGTTAACAGCCGTTTATCTGATTAACCGGACACCGACAAATAATTCCCGAAATGTTACTCCAGAAGAAATATGGACAGGCATCAAGCCAGACGTCAGCAACCTTCGTATTTTTGGATGCAGGGCAATGGCACATGTACCGAAAGAGAAGAGACTCAAATGGGACCCGAAGTCTCGTGAATTAATATTTCTTGGTTATTGTGATGACTCGAAGGGATACAGACTTGTCGATCCAAAGACAAAAAAACTCGTCAGAAGCAGAGATGTAATTTTTTTCGAAACCGAAGAAACCGAACTTCATCAATTGTCACTGAAGCGAAAGCAACAGCCAACGCAATCGAAATTCTTTCCAATTTTATCAAAGAAAGCCGAAAATTTAAAAGAAGAAAGGGAAGATTCGTCGATTGACAACAGCGATGATGAAGAAAGTACAACAGTTGCACATCAAAGTTCCGTCGATGAGAGCTCCGAGATGATAGTACCTGACGACATCAGACAACCAGCCAGTTTTGTAGAGATTCCAAAGCAAGAAAGGGATGACATTTCGAGTTCGAGCAGCGATGATCTAGACGAGACAATAATACAACATCCAAGTTCTTTAGATGAGGACTCCGAATACGAAGCAGACAGAATTGAAACCAACGTTCCAGTTAATCCACAGCGACATTCAAAAAGGACACCGAAACCCAAGACATTTTCGGATTATATCACCTTCTTTACAGTGACAAATGATCTTGCCGATCCTGTCTCCGTTGAAGACGCTTTAAGTGGACCGAATGCGTCATCCTGGAAGAAAGCAATGCAGGAGGAGTACGACGCGATGATGGACAACAAAACGTGGACTTTGGTCAATCCTCCGCCGAACAGAAAAATATTGAATACAGGTTGGGTATTTAAAACGAAACCCGGAGATGACAACAACAACAAGAAGTTTAGAGCCAGACTGGTGGCAAAGGGATGCGGACAGGTTGAAGGCATCGATTTTCAGGAAACATATGCACCAGTGGTAAGAACTAATACAATTAGATTGTTATTTGCACTTTCCGTCAGGTTTGATCTCCATCTTCATCATATGGATGTCAAGAATGCTTTTTTGCATGGAGATCTAGATGAAGATCTTTACATTAAGCAGCCAAAAGGATTTGTAATACGTGGTCAGCAGCATAAAGTCTGTAAGCTGAACAGAGCAATGTATGGGCTGAAGCAGGGCAGTAGATCATGGAATAAAAAGCTGGACTCCGTTCTTAAGTCCATAGGTTTTACGCAAACACGCACGGACCAGTGTGTTTATGTAAAGAAATCTGATTCCAATATTCAGATAGTTGCAGTATACGTGGATGACTTGCTGATTTTATCCAATGATCTCATTATCATGAAGGGCACCAAAAACAAGCTGAAGGCAGCATTCAAGATGAAGGATCTTGGCGAAATTTCGAGATGTTTGGGCATGCGGATAACGAGAGATCGAGTACGTGGAAAGCTTTGGGTAGATCAGTCAAATTACCTGAATGAAATCATCACGAAGTTTAAGATGGCAGACTGCAATCCAGTGATGACACCATTGGACCCGAACCAAAAATTGACGCAGGAGATGTCACCGAAAAATGAGGCGGATCGCAAAAAAATGCAGAACATACCATACCGAGAAGCAGTAGGCAGTCTTCTATACGCAGCGCAGGGGACACGACCAGATATAGCTCATGCCGTTGGTATTGTTAGTAAATACTTATCTAACCCTGGACAGGCGCACTGGACGGCCGTAAAGAGGATCATCCGATATCTAAAGGGTACTGTCAACGACAAGATTGAGTACAGCATAAACGAGAGTTCCGAGCTAGTGGCCTACAGCGATGCAGACTGGGCGAATGAAGTTGATGATCGTCGTTCAGTGAGTGGCTTTATTCTGAAGATGCAAGGAGGCCCGATATCTTGGGCGAGTAAGCGACAAAAAACGGTGGCGTTATCAACTACGGAGGCCGAGTACATGGCGCTTTCGTCAGCCTGCCAAGAAGTACTTTGGTTAAGGAGTTTGATCACCGAGATTGATCCATCAATAATTAAGAAGTCTACGATAATGTATTGTGACAACAAAGGAGCAGTTGATCTTGCTTCGACTGCTGGATTTCGCCAACGTACGAAGCACATCGATATTCGACATCACTTCCTACGAGGACACATTGAAGATAAGAACATCGTTGTGCAGTACATTTCTACTAATCAGATGGTTGCCGATTCATTAACTAAACCACTGTTTGGTACAAAATTCAATTTTTGCAAAAGTCATTTTGGACTTAAAATGGTCAAAGCATAATTTGGGTTTATGAAAGGGTGTTAAGATGGTAAACTCCAAATTGTGTTTGCACCATAAACTTTTAATACTGGCAGATGTATAGTCTTCTCTTTCTTTTGTAGAAAAGCACATCTGCTACCTTTTACATTTCCTTCTTGAATAAATATATCTTAATGGAGTCGGTCGAGTATTTTCTTTTCTGGTGATCTAAATTAATTTGAGCTTCCTTTTATTTTGTCATCCTATCAAGACTCGACTTTCTCCGGATCGAAAGTTACAGTCTCAATTATCTTAAAGTCGAAGATTGATAATTGACTTGATTATTGGTACACAGTTTATTTTAATTTCGACTATTGCCCTAAAGTCGAGTCTAAATTTGGTTGTCAGTAAGGCCGATTGATAATAGCTTCAGCTACTTCAGCATATTAACGCAATCAAAACGAAGGCACGTTGAGCTGTCATTAAAAATTGTTTAGAAATAAGCAAAATCAACCCGATATTGTTTAAGTCATAAAAGTCATATGAATTCGTTAGTTCATTCAATGATTTCTAAAAGGGTTGCACAGTTACCTAATCAGTCATTTCCATACCCCGACGAAGAACAGTGGTATATTGATCGGTCCCTGATTTTCGCTTATCTTTTCTTTTTAAAATCTTTGGAAGGAGTAGCAATAGCAATACCATAAGAAGACTTCCACCAAATGACTTATAGCTCTCAAGCGAAGTGAACCACTTTTTAAGCAAACCTATTCGAATAAATATAATTGCAGTGCACATATTTTTAAATATTTTTTTAATTCGTATTTTCTTGAAACTCAAATATTCTTATTTTGATTCTTAAACACGTTTTTTTTCGTATTTCTTATAATAACATTGGACAGTCGATATTCCTATGCGTTATGCATACATTTTTCATTTAATGAAAGATGGACATAAAGCAATAATAATACAAAACCAGCGAGAAAGGGCATCAATTCTAAGACCGTAGGTATACGTTTATATTCAAAAAGTTAATACTAATCAACATTTTACATTAGGAATAGCTATACTGTACACATTATTATGTTATATATGTACTCGTAAGTTAATTTACATTCTATTTATTAATATAATAAAAAAATATGCAACTTTAGCTTAGTTATTTTGTTTTTGTTGTTAAAAGAAGATACACCTGCCGTGTGTACGTTTTAATTTATAAATATATGTATATCTGTGTTTAGGCGCTACAAATTCACTTTTGCATTGTTTTGTAATTTGTTTAGGTTAAAGGAACGAACTCGGAAACTGTGGAATATTGATTTGAATAGAATTTAATTACATTTTCCAGAAGGAGCGAAAAACATCACCAAACTAAACGATATCCCTGGGAGCGTTTAAAAAATGGACAGAATTTGAAACCAAGTGTGTTATCTCGGAAAGGGTCTCCTTGTGAACACCACCAAAGAGAATCAACTCTCCATTGCCGGCCACCATGGACGAGAGTATCAATCGCTCGGGGGCACCGGGAATAATTCCATAATTCTTATACTCTATCCATTGCAAACAGGGATCTGTTTCGGACATTGCGTTGGTTAGATCGCACACAAATAGCGAGAGTACATTGCGCTTTACACGCTTCGGTGATGGCTCTTTGATTTTTTGCTCGGCTACAAGGGCTCGCCTCGAGTTCCGTATGGCATTCATCTTCTCCTCCATGCGACGTATACGTTCGTGGTGATCCTTCGACAGACTACGCGGACGATTTTGGACATTGAATGCGGCCATGCGAAAGGGATCCTGGAGTATATGAATATAAAGTTAATTAAAGTGTTTCTCTAAAAAAAAGCTCTTACCTCATAGAGTTCATCGAATCGCTTTGGTAAACGTGGCTCATGATCACGACATCGAAGGGCTAGATTTCTCTGCAGACGATTTGCCGCTTCGACGTCATTTGGATTGTTGGCCAATGGTGCAAGCGGTACTAGTGGCGCCGGAGGTGCCGGAGGCCCTGGCACGATATCGTTATCGTTGCGAATGGCTCGCAATTGTGGACGGTTGTGGTTGCGCTCTTCGGGAACTGGAGGTGCATGCATTCTCGGCAGAATGTTGTTATTGTTGTTTTGATGATTGTTATTCATAGCGACCGCTCGTCGGTTCAGACGCATATCATCGCCCATTCTAATGTTATCCAAGCGATTTAGACCTCCTGCTCCTGCCGCACCAACACCGCCACCCCTGCCACCGCCAGGAAACTGACCAGCACCCCTCATTGCGGCGGGAGCTCTCGTCTGCTTCATCATTTGGAAATCAGTTGGTAAATTCGGTGTCGGTCCTAGAACCACTAACTTCGAGTCGACTTTGCAAGCTGGATTGCACCACATATGCGACGCACCCCACTTCTTGTTCTTCACCGGAACGTTTTTCCACTGCCACTGCTCTTTGGACATATCCAAAAGCCACGCATCAGTATATACACTATTCGGTCCGCCACAGCCTCCAACAATCAGCAGATGATCATCATCCAAATCGATCTGAAACTGTCCATATCGTGGCGGCGGCTTTGTATTGCCAGCAATTTTAGGTGAAGACCACGTCAGCGATTCCAAATCCAAGCACCACGTCTCATTGGAATTGTTATTAACCCCTTCGGAGATCTGGTAGCCGCCAAACACAACCATTCGATGACGATGAACACTGGCCGAGTGACCGGCCATGGGGGGCGGTGTCGGTACTTGCGCGCGCACATGAACCCAGCGATTTGTTTCCAGATCGTACAAGTGCAGCTCATCGAAAAGACACCAAGGTTGATACGGCGGATGAAGGGACGGATAACGCCAGCCTCCGAACAAGACCAACTGATTCTGATAGCAGACCATAGAAGCAGAGCCTTTTGGAGACGGATAACTGCCCATTGATATCGGACGCTCCCATTTCGTGTGGGATAAATCAAATCTCCACAGATCGTTGAATGTGGTGTCTGAAGAGGAGCCGCCACCAAAAATGTACATTGAATTTTTATGAAATACAGCAGAGTGTGAGAATCGGCCGGCTATAGTCGAGACTGCCTGTTCCGAATGATGTATCTCCCAGCGGAGGCGAAAGTCGTTCAGTCCTTTGTGCAGGTTCATCTTGGAGCGCCGTATCACGTCTAAAATGGAAAGAAGGGCATTGATTACTCTGCTGTTACAGGACAAATATCGGCCGATTTCGGACAAAATAATAGAAAAACAAACACTAAGTCTAACAAGATTACTTCAATTAACCTCAAAACAATTTACATCGCATATATTTCTACCCTATTGTGGTGAGTTTGGTTTTGCATCTTTTCCGTGAAGCGGCAGCAG
The DNA here is from genome assembly GCA_951230905.1 of Cheilosia variabilis. Lineage (NCBI taxonomy): Eukaryota > Metazoa > Arthropoda > Insecta > Diptera > Syrphidae > Cheilosia > Cheilosia variabilis. Next base: position 16,908,288 of record OX579680.1, on the reverse strand, counting down.
TGTTTTACTTATTCCATAACTTATCCTGAACTGCCTTCTTCTGAGCTGGCCAAGCGATTCTTGATTAAAAAGTATTGTCACAAGTTTTCCGTCGACGTTTCAGTTGCCTGCTCAAATCAGACATTTATTTGGACTAACTTGCCATCTATAGTGCACAAACTCGTATAAGACTAACATGTATTGCCGACTTGCAAGAAGTGCAAGTTGCTTTGTACTAGTACTTAATTTAGAAAAATCTATAAATGGAAATCAACTTGTTTTTGTTCACAGTATACAGCATAGAAGTTTCCTTGACAATGGCCTCGAAATAAAAATTGTGTATGTGCAGTGCATTTCGTGTCATTACTTAACAACAAATTGGAGATATAAAGCTACACCTAAATCAAATGTTTAAAACCCAACTCTTTAGTTAACTAATTTTGTTTTGGATTGAATTGCTGATGTCCAATATTAAATCGTACATTCATACATCAATTTGTTCCCATCTGAAAGGTGCCACGAAAGACTCCATTCCTTAACTATTTCGTTGGCATGGTTTTCTAGTTTTTATTTTAATTGCGTTCACCTGAATGGGCTTTCATTTGGTTTGAATATGTACAAAAAAAAACTCACTTTTTACGATTAAGTTCCAGCGTTTGCATACCAAACGGCATTGTTGAAGATCGGCATAGGGTGGCAGGTAAGTGAAAATGAATTCGATTATTTCATCGGGCAGTTCGTCTATATCAACCATTGTGTGTGTTTAATTTCGAATTTTATTTGGAATTAATTATAAATTGCGTTTTGCGTACTAAATCACAGTGTATAATTGAAGAAATTATTTATTTCTCTCAAGTTTTTCTGTCTTTTCGGTTCTATTAGCTAAATTTTGTTAGTTATTTTTTTCTTTTGTAATTTGACAACTGAAGTTGTGTTGACAGTTCTCGGTGGTTCATGAAACGAAAGGATGTGTTCAATTCATGACGAAAATTGGCATGATTCAGTCGGAATAAAGTAAGTGCCTGTAATGGACGCATTCGAAAGCGTATTCTCTATTTTCAAATCATAACATCAGCTGTGTTTTTTTGAGCTTCGAACTCAGCAAAGCACAGTAAAGTAGGATTTTCATCATACAATTACAACAACTACGCTCTAATTGACACTTCGAGAATCAGTTGTAGTTGTTGTAATCGTGTGCTGAAAATCCTACTTTGCTTTGCTGAGATCGAAGCTCAAAACAACACGCCTATCATATCGCTGATTGACAGTTTTAAAACTTCCTTTTTTTAAAACTCACTTTGTATTTAGTGCTAATTTTAATAATGCGGTTCTCATGCATTTAATGAAATTTTAAAATTTTAAACTGGTATTTGGGATCGATTAGTGCGCTTACCTAATTAATTAATGCAAATTATAGCACTTTGTTATAAAAATTCAGCTTAGCGAAAATGTGAACTTAGTGGCTTTTACCTGTCAACAGACTGTAGCATGATATTGGCCGAAATGTTTTAATAAAAATACATCACATAGCAAGCGAAAAAAAAATGTGTGTGCCAACTTTTCTTTTAAAATGATATGAAACCTTTTATATTTGTTCATAAACTATACACCAACACTAAGTTGGTCAGGAACTCTATCTACAATAAAATCTTTGTGCCTAGTAGGTACTTAAATAACGAAAACCTTAAAAATGTACAAAAGAATAGCTCAGTGTTTTTTTTTTTCCTGACTTAAACTCGTTAATAGTGAGTTTATATCAGGAAGCGCAATTTGTTTCAGAAATGACAGGTTAACATACTTTTCTACCAATTCTTAATGCGCAACCTTAAAGCAAAGGGTACAGCTAAACAACCCTTCGCTTAATTAAAAAATAAATCTTACTAGGTATAACCTTAAATAAAAAAAGTTGCAGAAATAATTTTGTGTTGACTTCCCTATTTGTTAAAAGAAAACCACTGCCTAAAAAGAAGATATAGCAGCTTGCCTAATCAATTCGCGTACAATTTCCATATTCACTAACAAGTTTGCATAATCTTTCTGTTTGGTGAATCGCAGTCAATTCTTTCGTCGGCATCAACTGTGACGTCATAAGCATTTCATATTCATACGCAACACATTGCTGCGATTTATTTTGTTCCTTTTGCTTGCATGAAATACATTCGAATTTTACGTACCAATTCAAATTTTCTTCGCAAGGTCATTGCCAGCCCTCGCCCCATTTAATCCAGCAAAACGAAAATTCATTATTTTCTATATTTATTTGGATATTGCAATTTGTTGGAAACAATTAGATATAGATATTCGATAGAAAAAGAAAAAAAATTGTGTGGTCAAATGCAAGTTAATTTATCTATTTCTAAGCCATCCACGATAGCACAAACAATAATTGCTTATCCTATTGTGCACCTCAACTAAATAAAAAATAGTTTTAAAATTGTAATAGTTCCTTTTGAGAAATGCAATTTTTCTGTTGGATGCCATTTGTTCACGTTTTTCATTCAGTAACTTGCTGCATATTCGCTTCAAATTATTCTACTTTAAGGAGCTCCACGTCGAATGTCAACACAGCATTTGGTGGAATGATACCCGGATGACCTCGACTTCCGTAGGCGTAGTCTGGTGAGCAAACCAACTTGGCACGCTGGCCCAGCGAGAGCTGCTTTACACCTTCATCCCAGCCACGGATAACCTCGCCGCGGCCAATGGTGAATTTGAATGGTTTGCCACGATCGCGTGATGAATCGAATTTGGTTCCATCGTCCAGTGTTCCAGTGTAGTGAACCACAACAACTTGGCCACTTTTTGGATAAGTGCTTCCTGCAGTGAGAATGCACAAATTTCGATTTAAAACTGACATTAAAGGTCAAGTGGAATTATTCTTATATATCTTACCGTCACCGGGAGAAATTGGGATAACGTCAACGCCCATTGTAGTTTATAAGGATATAATATTTTTCCAAATGAAAATTCAGCGATATATCAGTGACCGCAAAAAAATGTAGAGCGTGTTCGAGAAGAAATTTTCGGTATTACAAATTGCAAGGGAAAAAAATACAAAATGGTGTATCGATTATCGAACGCTGTTGAGCGAGTATTGAATCCGCAGAAGTGTGTTCGTGAGTACCCATTCCTAAAGGTGTATCCACATTTAGGTTAATAACTTGAAAATTAGAAGTCACATCCAGCAGCAGTAAGGACTATTCCATATGAGAGCGAATTGCGAACTGGGAACGGCGAATATTTGTTGTTCCTGACATTTATTTACATGAAAACTTTTTTTAGGAGCAGATACCAGAAGAAACGCAGTTATTTTCCAGATTAGATGTTAAATTAATTAAATATTAGAGGATTATCAAATATGTAGTTTTAAAGTTCGTTTTCATGAACAGCCATTAGGATAATTCAATATGGAAATAAACTAAAGTTGAAAATCGAAATAAACTCCAGAGAAAATAAATACACGTCCGACATACCTATATTTATAACTGGGCAAAACAAGAGCCAACGTAAAAGTTATAAATGCATCTTGTACATAAAAAAGCGATGACAATGCATCTGCCAATATTAATTTAGTTTAACCTAACATTTACTTAAACACATTTTAATATCCTTTTTACTTATTTTCTAACTATTTATTTTCCTTGAATAATGCAACAAAAATTACAAAACACGTTCCACAACTACTAAAAGCAACTGGTCTTTAACGTGTTTTGTTGATTTCCAAGGGAAGATTACATTAAGAACGCCAGAGCTGTGTATTCGACCCCACCAAATGCAGCTCAAAGCATTCTACCGCCATGGCGCGGCGTCACCTAAAAGTTTTAGTTTGCCCCATGAATAAGTCTGTGGCAACAAGGAAAAAGAGCATAAGTCATTTTTAGCAACTTTTCAGGAGCGAAGGTTAAAAGTTTGAACTCAGATATGCCTTCCATTTCTTATGCGTTTTTTCCTGATCCATAACACTGCAACCGTAAAAGATATTTGAATAAAAAAAATATGACGTTTGGAACAGGGTAAGGTGCATCCGATAGTAACATTAACTCAATTTTGACACAAGTCGACTTATGCTGTTCTTCCTTGTTGCCACAGAAGTACATTTTGTCGAAAAATGATATCATAACCTTAAGTCTGAAAACTACTACGTTCGAAAACAATTTGCATGATGTCATAATATTTCAACCACGACCAACTTCAACTCATTGCAAATAATGGCGTTTTGTTAAAGGTGTATGTTGTTTTATCGAAAAGAATTCGTAATTCCTTATTATTCCAATAAGAATACAATTGTATTTGTACAATTTTCGCTTCTGAAAATTTATTCCACAATATAGTTTTATGTATTTTATGTGATTTTTTTTGTTGTGAAATCGGCTCAGAAATTGAACGAACAGAAAAACGAAAAAAAAAAATCCCTTTCCGCAGTGGTTGTCTGCTGCTGACTTCAAACCACTCCCCGATATTCCTTGGTTTCATTTTGGTGTAATCAAAAAGAAGGTCTAGTGACGCTGGCAGATTTGCTCAACAATTTTTTTTATTTACCCTTAAAGTGCAGCAACGGATAAGATAAACGCATTATTATTTTAAAACAAATATTACAAAGCAACATAGACAGGTGAGTTTATAAAATAGTTTTAATCGACTTTTTTTCTGTTTAAATTGCATATTTTTATTATTTTACTTTCTTTTTGATGTCGCCTTTATTTTAATTTAATATTGATATCGTTGATAAGCATGTTATTTATCATGTCATTAATTTAAGTGCCTACCCAGTGTGGAAAAGAATAGCTCCCTTTTTTCAATTTTTTTTCAGTTTAGAAAGTTGTACTGCATACCTACATTTTTTTTTACACATTCGCTGTGCGGCATAATTCATTTTGTTTTATATTAATTTCTTTTGCGACTAATTCACGTTTGCAATATCTGAGTGCCAGCAAATTGATGGCACAGATATTAAGCAACAAGTTTACTTTTTTTTCGTTTTGTTTTACTTTCGATTGTGATCTCTCCCCTTTGCTGTTGCACCTTGTGATGTGCATTGTTTTGCTTTTGTTGTCATCGTGTACGATGTAGGTACAGTGTACATAGTATCATCATCGTTTTTGCTGACTCTCCCTTGATGGTGGCGGTTGAGTGGCCGATTGTGTATCGTTAATCGCTTGTACTTGTACCTACTTTTCACCTAGAAGGTGATTTCTTTTGTTTTAATTCGACATTGTCGTCTGGTTGTTTGAGGAACACTAATAATCCAATTAGAAGGTCCCACGGCAGTAAGTTAGATATCGACACCTCTGTAATGGGTTCGGGTTGAATATTCGAAGCAATACTCTCGTTTTGACATCTTGTCTTCGAACTAAAAGGCGGAAATACTTACGCGCAGGAGAATATAATATCTTCGAAGTGCCCTGAATACAAAAGCTAAATGATCTTTGTGTATTATTTACCCAAAAAGGGTTAGATCGGTCGGAAGGTACGGAGTCCCCAGAACTGACGTAGCGAAATAGTTGGACAAAGTAAGGAACTCATTACGAGTAAATGGTTGAAGACAACAATGAAATATAATAAACTTTAAAGTTGAGTAATGACTATTGAAAACGACGCTCCACGAACAGCATACTCGGCCTCTTGGTTTAAGGCACACATTAACGTCCTACTTGGAAGACTTATTTGATTAAGACCAACAACAACCAATGAAGCTCTAGTTTGCCTGCAGGTGCAAAGCTTTATATACTGCACAGAAGAAATAAATACTTTAGCAGATCTTTAAAAAAAACATGAAACAACACCAACGGCGATTCCGGAATTCTGAATTTATATCGAATAGCCACAGAGAATGTAGCAGTGGCAGTGGACGCCCATGCGGTAACTGAGAAGGCTCTCAAAGTACTGCACACCTGTGGTATGGAGCAGAGGGTGTACTCCGTTTTTGTGTAACACGGGTGCAGCACTCATGGACACTAGAGGAACTCTTGCAGATTTAATAAAATGACAGAGCAGAGGATACTATACCAATTTCTTTTTCCTACGCGAAGTAAATTCAATGCTGGTTGGTTAGTGGGGTTTTGCTTGGACTTAGATGATTGTACAAATCACAGCAGCAAGAGGAGCAATTTTGCTCAGAAATTCACAGAAGCAGAAACCGGCTTTTATAGGCACGCTACGATTGACAACAAATATGAAAACTGACTCTCGCCACGACTAAATACTCGTATGCAGGTGCCCAGTGCTAGCAGTCCACGTAGCGCCATCTTGTTGAAATCAGACTTCGTTGTACACATGTTTTCTAATTAATAATCATGCGGTACATTTTGCAGTTGACTGAAACACAAATAAGGCAATAAGCTCCGATGAAGCCATCGGAATGTAAACCTTTCCAAACAATGCAGGGACTTGATCGCACTCTATATTTTTCATTTTTGCTAAATAACAAACATAAAATAAAAAATAAATAAATACTTGGCTCAACAGGTGCGTAAGGACCCTAGGCCTAGCTTCTCACAATCATTCGTTTTGTGTGAGTTTTTGAGTTTGAGAAATGCACACTGATCGTGGCAATTTTTCTGTCTTCCGGCGGCTCGTGCTTTAACCACCTATAGATAACTGCTAAAATTACACAGAGAGTAGTCCAGCTTTAGGCGTACAGCATCGCATTACAAATTTATTCTTCAGCCCTAAGCCTGAAATAAAAAATGCGACAACTGAGTTTCACAACCAATTATGATGATAGCAGCGATGTAGGCTCCTGCTTAGACGGCTTTAGAGTGATTCGTTTGCTAAAAATGGGTATCCGGGCAGTCTTCTTTAAGCTAAAGTTGTTCTCTTCACGAAAAACAGGAATTTGATGGGAGCTCAATGGTTAGTGTTCCTGGTTTAAACCTTCAACTATGTTTGTATTGAAGTACATGATCAAACTGACACTCTAGGGAGTTCTACTTACAGGAGCAGAATATAAGCTTAGCTATGCGAGAGTGGATATTTCTCAGGCTACGTCTGTCCAAGTCGTCGATGTTGAATGTCCTTTCGTTGAACACACAACATGTGTCTTGGTTTGCTTTCATTTAACGCTAGACCGATCTCTGCCGATGGAGAACGTTTTATAGCCGAATTTCGCATTTATGTAGACCTATCAGTTTGTTGACGATCGGCCTTGGGAGTTCACAGATTATTACAGACAGAATAAAGCAAACTACCCTGAGAACTCAGGTTTCGTTCATGGGGCATACCTTCATTCGATCAAACGACACATTTACTGCCTGACGGGGTCGGTTATTGCAGTCTACAGAAGCCAAACCAATGGGACCGGAGTTATTCACTTAAAAGTACCATAGTTTTAGATCAGTGTGGCAATTTTACTCTTGCTACCATTTACCATACCACACAACTTTTGTTTCGGAAGTCATTTTCCTCAAAATGTACACCTCAACTGGCGGCTAGTGAATAATTTCCGTAAAGTTGTAGTTTGTAATGCATGTTAACATTTAGTATAACTCTAACATCTTCTGAAAATGTTGATAAAAAAACCCCACCCCACCCAACTAACCATAGAACTATACCTACTCCAGAGAGCGTAAACAAATCTCCGAAACTAACCTATCAAATAACTCATCTGACAAATCATACTAACTCCTCTAGCAAACCTGTACAGTGTAGTTAGCGCCCAGCGTTGTAATTGTAAATCAATAACCGAAATAGGCGAACTCAAAAAGAAACTAAATAATAATGAAAATATATAAACAAATCCCAATACATTCAGGCGCAGCGCTGGGCGTCGTTCTATTCTTTTGGCAAAAAAAAAAACCGTGTAAATTTACGAACCCCAGCGTTGTAAAGTGAAAAAGGACTTTGTACAGTTTCTTTAAACAAACACCCACAATTTTATGTTCTAGACTTTGAAACACGCAATCTCAACGACACCTTGACGACTATCACTCGCAAACGAAACTCGATTTCTTAGAATGGAAATCAGCCCTGGACGAGCCCCATTTGATGTCGACGATGATTTTGTCCCGCTACGCAAGCCGCACACGAGAGAAGCTAAGAAGACAACTGCAACTCCACCGCCGAAAAGCCCCTCCCCTCTGTCACCGATGGCGCGCGAATTTGTACCAAAATCAGCGCAGAGCAGTAGCTCCAGCTCTAGCTACAGTTCAGATTCGAGTTCTCAGTCGATGTTGGTCCTTCAACCTAGTCCGCTGCAGAATCGCTTGCTTCGAAACCAACGTCCACAGGAATACGCCGCTGCGGTCAATTGCAACAACATGTACCAGCCGGCGAGCATATCCACACTCAACTCAAAGGTGCAGAACCGCTTGCATATCCACGACAGATCTCAGCCAGTGTCCGATCTCAACTCAAATTACATACAACCGCCAGAGGTTGAGACCATCGCTCTGAACTACTTAGCAACTGTGATTCAATGTCTGAACGACAATCCCGGCTCGTTTGACACTGTCGCGACAAGATTCCTGACAATCTTTGACGGCATGGAGAACAACGAGTTCGTGCTGAGCAACGCAATGGAAGACATTTTCAACGAGTCCATCGAGAACTCAAACTTCAGATACATGGGCGCCAAGCTCTACAATCTCCTGCATATGCTGAATCTGAGAGACGATTCCCTCTTTCACACCCTGCTCAAGTGCAAGTTGGACTACCATCAAGCCGAAGTGATGGAATTTATGCAAAATAACTCCGAACAAAAGGTAAGAGAGACAGCACTGTTCCTAGCCGAGCTGTATATGCAACTGCGCGGAGATGATTCACGAATCAGGCTGATCGCCGAGAACATAGTGTTTTCGTTGAAACAGCTTCTCACCAAAGTCTCAGCCGACAATATTCGATGTATTTGTCTCACTCTGAAGCTGGCTGGCTATGATTTAACCTCAGACTGTCCCAACGATATCGACTCCATCATGCAACAGCTGGAGACTGTGAACAAGAGAAAACCCGGCAAGTATCCGCTTGTCCAGAATGTGATTTCGTTGAAGAAAACCAATTGGGGACGAACCGTGCACGAGCATCCCATTGTATCTCGTTCGACAAGCGAATCCAGCTGCAAGGCTTCCACTGAGCCGACCTTCTACGGCCCCGATGGCAAAATTATCACCGACGAGGAGAGTCAATTCTTGTCCAGCAATGTCCCCCAAACTCCATCCACCACCGAGGACGATGAATTCGACTTAGAGGTGGACTTGGACCCCGAAATGGACGAGGACACCGAGAAGGAATATCGCAAATTCTGTAAACTCAACAAATAGGTGTTCAATCGACCGCATTGTGGTATTTTATGACTTACGGACATCCTGTTTTCTCATTATGATTTGTTTTTCTCTTCATATTCTGTATTATTTATATGGCGTAGTAAACACTACAAAAAAAAAAATATATTTTAACTAAACAAATAAACATCTATCGTTATGTACTGTGAATTTATTATTATATTCTACTTTTCTTTTTAATGTTTTGACTGTAAAATGAACACAAAGTTATAAACAGAGTGACATACGAAAAGAAGCACTTAATTAAAGTTTATTTTTTCATAGAAATTAGTTTGGCTTTTAATTGTCCTGCTGTGATGGTTCGTTTGTTGTTGTTTCTCATATCAGTTGCCCGTTCATGTCGTCTGCCGGTTTGCTTGCGATTAATTTGCTCTTAATTGTTTGCATGTTGTTTTTTTCTTCAGCAAATTAAGAGCGGCTATGTTTGATGATACATTGAATGAGTTCACTTTCTAGAGATGCTCACGAGTTTGTTCTTTCGATGTGAACTAGTTACTTTCGGTAGTAAACGTTGTGTCAAAGTAATAAAGCACTGCTTTCAGTGATGAGTCAAAGGTACACCGGTCAGAGTATGATAACCAACAAACTCTTACAATTTGACAGAAGATTACAGTCTGGCGGGTCATTAGTTCCAAGGATAATTTGGAATGAAATTAAATTTAAATGATGTTGACGTAGGACTGCGGCGATGAAGATATATTCAGACGACTGAATGTCTGGGCTCAAATCTGTGAACTTTTCTGATGGTAGGGTGAGGGAGGCCATTTTTAATGCGGCCATTCCCCATCGATGGGGAACACATTGGGTCCAAAAAATCCGAAGCACTGTAGTCTGCTCTACCAATCCTAAAAACCACCTGGGGTCAGATTCTTTAAGAAACGAAACGATCAGACGTTTTCGTGCGCACGAATGATTTGCATTATGTTACACAAGCAAATTTGATCGTGCACACGACGTTATGAATTGAAAATGGCTATTTGTTCTACCGAAGGAGCATTATATTTAATTATTAATCTTACATCTGAGTCTTAATTGATTTAAATAGCGAAATTTTACATTTGCAGAAATTTTGTCGAGAATTATAAATTCTTGCCGCGAACTGTCACACTTTATTCACAATCCACCTAAAACAGTCGCGATCCACAAGCCCACGAATGAAAAATTAGTTCAATTTTAACCTTTTAAGTTTTCATATGAATGAAATGTCGGAAACTTGTTCGCAGTGAATAGTCATTAATCTAACCTAGCCTCTCTGATTTGCACCTGTCGATAAAGCTAAGAACGTAAGCAGATTCACAAGCCTTCCTGGGATTTGAAAGGAAGGGGCCAATACAGGAGAAAATGTGTAATTTTCTATTTGAAATGACCAAATTTATAATATAATTGAAACTTATGCATTTGTAATCATGTTTTTTTTTTATATTACTGTTTTACAACCGGTAAAAAAATACTTAGCAACGCTGTAACCTGGCAACCCTCATTATCCAAAACCAAACCACTCATTTATTGTGAGCACTTTTTACTACAATCTTGTGGTGTGCCTAGGTGAATGTAGAGTGAATTTACCTCCCGCTCTCAGACGCATTCCACATGACTTGTTGGTGTTGGTATAGTCTCTGATGTCATTACAGCAATTCCAAAATAACAGAACAACCACTGGTTGAAAGTTGTGCTGAACTTTGGTGCACAAGAGATGGCAACATATAAGTTTGTTTTTTAGAAATTATACTACGTTGCAACTACATATATTTGTTGAGTAGGTTTCCTGAACGGAAAAAATTAGATTGGTCGGAAACTCACAACCGATTTGTCAACTTTAGTACTCAGTTCTTGACTAGATTCCTATACCCCTATAACAATAAACGACAACAACTGTAGAAGCTGTTAATGTGACCGATCTAGGGCAAAACTGACACACACCAAGTCAGCCAGCTGTCATGCTTACTAGACTAGTTAAAAATCCAACAACTCTGATTTTCTTAGTAAACTGTCTACCTACTCTTACCTCATATCGAAGAAAGTGGTTTTTGCGAATTTTCTTCCTTATTCTGAAAAGTTGTCATTTTAAGTTGATTTCCCCTCTTTTTCCAGACACAAGTTTTGAGACCGAACATTTTTTGGGATCACTTCTGCAACGATTTTTTAATTATTTTTTAAAAGTAGTAGGGCCATTTACCAATAATAATTTTTAGTTTCGACTTAAAGTTTAAGTACCTATAGTTCACAGTTTTTTCCATACAAATTTCGCAATTGTGATCTTTCGTAAATTTAAAGTCGAGACTTAAATTTATTATTAGATCGGTGTGCAGTTTTTTTTGTTTAACTTAAAGATGCTTCACTCTACTTTGTGAACATAAAAATCAGGATTGACGAAATTTCTAATCCATCACAATCTCTTTAAACAATATTTGATAAACTACAATAACAAAATTAAATAAATTATTTATCAGTTTAGGAGCTACAAACTCATTTGTTGGACACAGTCACTCAGTGTTCTCAGAAATTGTGCTAAGTCTAGTACATTGTTGTGGAACTGACAACACTGCCCACTCTAATACGTCAACCCAACCCATCCGATTTTTGAGAAATTGAGATAATTTTTTTATTCTACTTCTACAAGTTGAGCCATAGGTACTAATAGTATGATACTATATTCTATAACAAAAACAATACCACTCCATACAAAACACTCTCTCAAATTTGTTTTCTAATGTCGTTTCTAACACTAACACCAACACCACACCAACACCAATTTTAATTTTACCCCTATATTCGAATTGAGTATCACTCAGGTCCACTTACGTTCCAAACGATTTAAAAGCCAGCATTTTCTAGTTGGTTTGTTGGATATCTATCTACCAACCAAACCAATACCATTCGCATTCACCCAACAACAAACAGAAACAAGTATCTCAATCTCATTCTCAATTCTCGACCACATTCCATTAGCAGCAATTTCAGTTCAGTTCGAGTCTCTTGTTTGTGCCGTTCGTATGTACTATACGCAACGCGGTGCTTCGATTAATTTAATACATATTTTGTACTTCTAGCAAAAATTTAACTTCAAATTTTTGTTTTCAATTCTTAGTGTAAACAATTTTTTGTTTCCTTTTCCAAACGACTAAAACGGATACGCAGAAAAATACACCTACCTACCCATACTTTGTGTTTCTCTTTTTTTCATTTTACGACAGTGGATTTTGAATAAAAGTGACATCAACTCTGGTGTTAAAATAAAGTTCTATCTACCCATTTGGTGTTCATTTTCCTCCTATCGCTATCGACTAAACAAGTTTCAAATACCTATAACTCTCAAGTGCTATATAGTGCTATATACAAGAATATAGTTTAAAACCCGAGAGATAAAAAAGGGAATTCATCATTTTGTTTAGAATTGTTGTGTCCTAGCTCTAGTGTCCTGTTCCACAAGTGGGTTCTAATTGGATTTGGATTACACCCAGCATTGACTTTAGAACGGAAGTCGATTCAGGTAAATAAGCATTTATTTAAACAAATTGAAGCAAGATGGTTTATTTAATTATTTTTGGGCTGTGGTCGCAAGCATAATGCAGAGAGAGAGGTGCAATAAAGAAGAGACAACAATTATTATAAATGTATTTGTTAAATACAAAAAAAAATCAAGTTCCTCTACTCAAATGGCTTTTTTGGTTTCGTTCGGTTGACTATTGTGAATTATTGAAGAATCGTTATAAAGTTCATTTTTCAAAATTGAATCTACGTAAAGTAAAAGGCTTATTTTTTTTTAATGCTTTAGCCATTTGCGTTGTGTTTTATTGTTAACAACTCACGTAGACAGTGTTTCAATTTCGGAGTTGCTTTTGTCGATGATTTCTCTCTTCGCAACGCGACGTTGAAAACTTGTTAGACAGGAAAACTGCTTTAGCGACGACATCAGGGAGTTGCCTCATCACAGCGGCGTCAGTCGCTTCGTTCGTCGTCGTCGTGACTCTTTAATTTTGCTCTTTCTACTTGTTTTTTGTTGGCATAAAAAAAAATCTTGACTTTAATTCAAAAGAAGTCCGTGGAATACGCGTATTTACACTTTAACAGTGGCGACTAAAAGTTACAAACGAGTGCAATTTTTCTGTTCACCGAAAAGCTCTTGAGTGATTTCGAAAACAAACATAGGCCAATAAGAATAAGAAAATGGGCCTTACTAATACAAATCATTTTTAACCTCCTCACTAAATATTTTGTGTGAGATATGCAATTTTGTATAAAAAATTATTATTAGTAATATGGAAGAGTATGCACATACATAGTTATAACGTCATGATACTCGTACCACCTGCACCTGACACCTATTAAGCTGAAGAAGTGGTGACTTAGGGAGAAACGTTGTCCCTTTTCATTTTCGAAAGAGATTCATTTTGACATTTCGAGCTTTGCTTAAACTTTCGAACTTCGTGAACTTCGTCACTTCTTGTTCATGGCCGCGAAAACAGATGCTTGATACGCAACCAAGCGATTTATAAATGAGATTTTGCTAAGTCCTGGTGGAGAGTTAGCCGCCATCTTGAATTTTAGGGGGAGTTACATTTTCATAATGACTCGTTAATTTTTGATTTTTTGCTAAAAATGATCATCATTATTATTTCGGGATTGTACCTACGAATTGTACTCTTTTCAATTGTCATTGAATATAAACTGCAAATTTATCCAATTTTTGCCTCTGGCTGGTTATCTGACAGTTAATCATTACCATACATGAATGACAAATGGTTATTGTGGAAAAAAGTAGCGACGCATTTTACATCTGTTTGTGAAAAAGGTCTAGCACAATTTCAAGATTTGAATTTATTATTCTATGTAGTTGACGTGTTGCTTACCATCTAGATGTCAACGGGACGCGACCATGGCTTGCGTTATACTCGTATGTATGTCAATTTCGGTATTTTGCATTTATCCTAGTGCAAATATCATAAGCTTGAATAAAAAGGAGTTTTTTCTTTAGATCTTAATTCCGTTTGAGATTGCAAGAGCAAACAAATTACCTGTCAATATGGAAAAGGTCGGGGGTTTTCACAAAACCTAGTACTGGCTAGAGCTTTATAGTGGGCGTTACTTAATTAAACATAAATTTGATGAAACAAGACCTCACTGATTCAACATGACAGGTCTTAATGTCGAAACATGTTTTCAACAGTTCCAAAAATAAGACTTGCGGAGGGCTTCTTGCGAGTCATTCATGTGGGAAAGGTGTTTTTTGTCCATAACAATTAGAACCAGAAACCTACAATTTTATGACGTATTTAAAGAGATGAATTGAGGAGATTTCTCATAGATAAAATAGATTGCGCAGTGGCTTAGTGGTTACTGTGTTGGACTACTAAGCGAGGGGTCCCAGGTTCGAATCCCGAAAAAACCCAAAATTTCAACTTGTGTTGTTTTCCGAACGTCTGACCATTATCCGAGAGTATAACTATCATGAAGGAGCTTCTCAATTCAATCAAAAATGAAAAACTCACACAAACGAATGGTTGTGAGAAGCTAGTCCTAGGGCCCCTACAGACCTGTTGCGCCAACTATTTATTTTATAAAATAGTTTAAACTCTCGCTTTTCTTCGTTGCCAAATAAGAAATATTGGTTAGTATTTTTAATGAACATAATTTGAAGGTAAAAAAGTGGATCTTCTTCTGCAACTGAACTTACGAAGCTAATCATAATGGTCTGGCTTTTATTCTGACAGCGTTTGAATCTACTAAGAATACAAACTAAAGTCTTTGCAGAAAATCTTTCTCAACAAACATAGTGAACCCTCAAGCCTCAAATCGCCGCTGGTTCTTCTTTGTTATCTCTCAACTTTCCTATCAGTGTACGTTAATCGTAATAAAATGTGAAAACTTAAGATTCAAATGTTACATGACTTTGAAACATTCCAAGCGAACAACATTTTTGTGCTAACAAACTTATTCCATTTTGCTATAAATACTCGTATATTATAATCTCCTCTCGTATTTATATATATTTAATAAATTATAGAAATGTTTGCCAATATGTAACATGCCGATAATTAAATAATTATAAAACATGAAAATTAAATACCATTTCTTCTACCGATTGCTGTTAATTCTCGTCAAATGCGTTCCCACACTTTTCACCTTCACTGTAGCACATTAATCAGACAATTAAAGTGTCTTTCTTATTCACTGTGTCTGTTCGCTCCCATGTTTGTGAGTTTTTCATGAAAATTTTCGTGTAACATCTATAGCGTGCGGAACATACATTTATGATGGTGTCGTCATCATTGGAAAATTTAGGTCACCGACAATATGAATGTGATTTTGCCTGAGTGTGTGTTTGATTTTTTGGCCCCGTTCACCGACAGTTTTCCCACTTTCATTTGGTAATTTAATTACCTACTGCGAATGCTGCATAATTTTCTTGAAACAAAAATCATTTTGTTTATATATTCCATTTCTGTATGTTTACTTTGCAAATCTTTGTGGGCTTGGATTTAGTGGTAATGATAGTGATACACAAACACCATACGTACCGCTACAACAGCAGAAAGATGATGCCACGTACATCAGATGTGCATGTTTGCTTATTGTATATATTTTTAAAAGCCACCATGTGATTGATCCCTTTCCGTACAGGGAAAATGGGGGTGGGGATTGTTTTTGTTTCTGTTGTTTTAGGGTCAGGTTCGCAGTGAAGGTTCTTATTTCATGGACGAAATTCCATTAATAGGATTGTCCATATCCTACTAGATGATGAATATTTTGTTTGTATCGGGTGTCGTCAGGGGCTTGTACTATTTTGTGGCTGCATTTGCATTTTTTTGTAACACGAAGAACACAAAAATGTATCGATATGCCAGGTGTCTTAAAAAAAAAAAACTAAACCTAGTTTGGCACCGAGGCTACCGTTTGCATTTGTACCGGAGCACTTGCTTCTGGTTTTTAATGAAAATTTGAAAAGCATTACCTGTGCGATTATTCAATCAAAAAACTACCTGGTGCCATTTTTATGGAAGACCTCCATTGTTACCAGCAATATTGGTCTCGGACAACGGAGCCATAAATCAATTTTAACACTTCCAGCGAATTAGTTTTGGACGGGGGAAGATAACCAGCGGACTATACGTGTCATAAATATTTAACAGCCCATCTGTTGAAATCGATGATGCCTTGAACAAATTTCAACCTAAATGTAATGGCTACAAAATCCTCAATTGATGAGTAAGTTCCCAAGTCTAGTCCTGTCGTCGGCTTGGGGTAGTAATTCACTTTTAATTACCACAAACTAATTTTCTATTGACTGAACTGACGCAAGAATAATTTAAAAAAAATTTGCAACATATTCGAAAATACTTTTTTGCGGAAAGAAAGTTATGAATAAAACACATTTTTACCATGGCGAATCCTTCTGATTGATAGACTTTAGGAATCCATATCCGTCTTGTATTTTTATCCACAAGGGCAAGTTCAATATGAAAGGGCTCATGCTTTGTGCGAAAATTGCAAACGTGGGACGAGAATTATTGGAGAGCTTATCTTTTCTATTTTTAAATCCATTTTAGTGATATATACTGTACCTATAATGGAATGGAATGGAAGGGAAATTAAAATTGATTTCTATTTCAAAAAGTGGTGCTGCCCTTGACTTCTTCTCGATTGCTGTCGCAGTTGTATGCATACGGATTAATTAATTTTAAAAATAGAAATAAAAGGGAAGTTCTTCTCAGAATGCGCCGATTCCGTTTCAAGTTTACAAATGAATGCTGACGTGTTACATATGTCGGGATTTGATTTTTTTATATATCTGTTTTAATAACAACAAAAATATCAGCATCTGACGTTTCTATTTAAATGAACTTGGGATTTTATCTTAGAAGTGTCTGCAGAAGATTCACCTCAACTCTAATCCAGGAAAGCTACCTCCAATTTAGGAGGCTTATCATATCTTTTAGAAGTTTGTAGGAAATTATAATGGCAGAGGATCAACTACTAGAGTTATGGTTTTTAAGAGGCGGCCCCTCTTTTGAGACTTCAAAGATGCCCAGAGATGAGTATAAATAATGACGGAGGTGGCGAGGGGTGCGCTGCAGAGGGACAATGATGGCGTTTTCAGTTTCACAACGAATGAAACACTAGTAGGTTGCCTTCAGACTATTGATGTACGAAGGGTTCGTTTTTTTTTTATAAGTTTCTAACTTCAGAGCTAGTAAAATCGAGTGCTCGCCAAGACAACATTGGAAATTATGGTTAAAAGCTAGGAATCTATTGGAATTATCTCTTCGGAAGTTGCTGTTGCAGGAACGACGTGAAAGTGGACTCGTTTGGCCTGTCTTAGGCCTCAGTTATAGCCATACGTAAGATGCAACTGAAAAATTTGTAACAGTGGGAAAATGAGTTTTCTTACGTAAAAATAAAAATAAATAAAATGTTACAGAAGAAACCCAAACCCAGTTTTTTAGAGCTGCAATTTTTAATTTATAAACCGGTTTGCGAACCTCTTCTGTCAAATTCATAGGTCTTTTTTACCTGGAAATCCTTCATGTCCATGAGGGCACCATCATTTGGCTCCTCGAACTGAGGCTTTGTGTGGAGTTGAATCAAATTAAAAGTTCATTGAAACAAATTGAACGAAGGGCATTTGTATCTGCCTGATAGTTGTGGAAATGCGGCAAAGTTCTAACATTGGATCCCAAGAGAGAGAGAGGGAAAAATTTAACTGGTAAATGGTTCGAACCGCAGGTGCCCCAATTAAAGAGCTAGAAACGCATTAAAAGTCACAGGCAAAGGCTTTGCGATTCAACTGAGAGGTGGTCAAATTATGAAGTCACATATGACAGTACTTATAAGCTATCTGTAACCACGCAGAAATTGTGCTCCTGCATTTCAGATACCCTATTGCCGGTCGCGATTTATTCGCACTTCTAAACAAGGAAAGGGAAGTGTTTTAAATACTCCGAACACGTCCTCACACATTCGGCCAGATGCGCAGATTATAAAAACAAGATCGCGTTGTGTGACCTATATTCCACCCTGATGGAACAACTATCCCTGCAAGAGTACGCGTTGCGGTCATTCACACGCGCGCTGTCATAGCTAATCGATGCATATACAACAGCTTTCCTTAGGGAATTTTCAAATCAAGACAAGAAACTGCCTCCTCTATCTGGTACAAAATTATCAATTATATCTGAGAGCTGCATCTTAATGCATTTGGTGCTAGACCATCCAACGTCCAGAAATTAGAAACCATCGGAATATTCCAATGCATTCAATCATTAATAGCATGTTCGTCTTGTGCAGCGTATATGCAGTATGCACCTTGTTTACGTTAGCACTCTACCCCAGTCCACTCTGTGGAGTAGGGTTGAACGACCAAGCGCAGCATTTCGATACGTGCATCACAGCGTGAAGTGTTCCGCTGGACACGACCACGAGTTACTCGTCGTAAGTACTATGCACAAAGAGGAACGGAAAAGTAATGGATGTGCATTATCTGACTCCGATTGCCGACACTCCCAGTCCCAGTCCCGATGCTGGTACGTGTTTCAAGTTGCAAAGGTTTTCCGTTTTCACCGTTCCATCAACGACTGTGGCGGGTGTTCGCACCACATCGTGTTCGCCGTAGCCGTATCCGCTGTCCATTTGGGTTAGTAATGTTGTAATAGCAAATTGAATGTTGTTTATGTGTTATTAATAATGATTGCAATTTGTTTATACCTCTGCGAGCGATAAACAACGGGCACACGATCCCACTGAACTCAAGGAATGGGCGTGTTCGCAGACGGTGCGTCTAATTCGACTCGAATTTTACTCGTTTCAAAACATTTCCTCGAAAGTTTCTTAAACTTTATTTTGCAAGCAAAACAAAAAAAAAAATGTGACCTACGTAATTGTTTTCAAAATAACATTCATTCATTGCAAGTGTTATCTTATCATATACCTGCATAAACATGGGGGAGAGTCGTTGTGTTGTATAAATGTAGTCGTTGATATCAAAATCAACCCTGAATCATGTTTCAGCTTTGTGTACGGCACGATATCTTATATCTTGTTTTTACGGTATTTAGATATTGAATGCAAATATTTATGTGTTAACCTGTTGTTTTGCCAGTGTGGATTAGGAAATAAAGGCGGTCTTTGCCACTCGACGTGCCTAACCTTAAAGTGACTGATATTTTTTGACGTTTTTTGCACGCATTTTAGAGAATTTTCATTAGGTACATGCTACTTTTTAGTTTAACGCTCGTTGACCACTGTCGGATGCCTTGAGATAGATAAGTAGAAGCTTACTATTCATATCATTGTGATGGTATGAGGGGTACCCCTTTTTTAACTATGACAAAGCGCCTAATCCGAATTTCTTTGGATTCATTATCGTTGTGATAAGTTATCGTGGATTTTTTCATCGGAACTCCCACGTAAAATCTTGAAATGGTATGAGTCAAAACGTGCTCCAAAATACCACATGTAACTGTGTACATGAGTAAATAGCAAAACTACTGGCAGATGGCGTTCGGAACACTAAAATCGTTTGGGAAACCAACGGTGAGATTCTGTACGTTGAAAACGTTAAATTTTTATCGCTTGCACTCATGTTTTAGTTCATGGAAGTTCGAAAGAGAACAAAACCTTTCGTTTGCTCAACAGCAAATCGAACGTAAGTTGTTTCAGTGACGTTTTCTCGTTTTCTAGCTTCATATATATGAAAAAAAATTAAGACTTTCGTGGAGCAGTATTGGTTTTGCACTGCATGAGCTGTTTCGAAACCAAATTTTCCGGTGGTCTCCAAATGGACATCGAAACGTCTGCGAAGAGGCAGCGGAAAATAATTTGTGGAGAGTTCCACCAGCGGTTACACAAGCACGGTTGCCACTTGTATAAAAAATTAGCTACCAAAATTGAAAAAAAAAGTTACCAAACCAACTTAGTCAGTCTGTAGTCAGTAGTTAAACAACGACTACTTTATAAAATAAAAAAAATAAGACTTAACTTACTAATGTAATAGTAATATCTTCTTTAAATACATTTGCTGACCAAAAGCATGATTTTCTAAACTCGAATTATACTTTATTTGTTTTTAAAATTGCTTGTTTAAAAACAAACATTATTAAAACATAAGAATAAGTAGGAACTTTGTCAGTCTAAGCGATTAAACAACGTCAACAACATTGTGAACAAAATTACCAGCTGTTAGAAGGCATGGGATCATCTACCATTTCCGAGCCTTTTTTCTTACAACTTTAACAAATTAGAGTTTTATGTCTGCAAATAAATAATATGATTAACTAACCTATCCGTATCTAAATGTAGTTATAAACAGAAAATATTTTGAAGTCCACCATCTGTCAAAAGAAGAAAATGAGTGCATTCAGTAATTTTTTAAACAAAATACGTTTACATGGGTTGCTGACGCATTTATGCAAATGCAATGCTTTCACTCAGAAACAGTAAGGCAGCATTTACATCAATTAATATCGAGTTCGTATTTTTGGTGCTTCTGCTCAAAAAGTTACCAAAACCAGATAAAAAATACCAAATTACCAAACACTCAAAAAGCAAAAAAAAAATTAGCAAAGTGGCAACCGTGAACGCAAGTGGCAGTGCTACCAGCACTAGTTACTAACCTCAGATTGGATACTCGAACTCGAACGAACTGGCTCCTTAAAATTGTCATTTGACGTTAAAGTTTAGCGTTTTTTAGGCTCCTTAGGAATTTATAAAAAATGCATACTTCTTTTGCGAACGTGCTCTTTTCGTATAACTAAAAGTCTCAGATAAATGCGGATGAGCCAGCTCCATTTTTACAAAGTTTTTGAACAGACCCTTACATCTCAGCAGTAAAATCATCTCACAAGATATGCAAGAATATATTCGAAATCATTTCGTAGCAGCAGAGTAATGCAAAACGAAAAGGAGAGCGAAATTTTTCGTTCAAGATTGCCTTGTTTCACTTTTGTATGGAATTTTGCTTTCCGAAACAGCTGCATTGCATACTAGGCCTATGCAACACTGTTACGTTTGCGAATTTGAAGAAAAATAGTACAAAACGTGTTACATGAATCAAATTGTGAGTGCAACATTTTTTCTTTCGTTTTTTCAAATTCGAAAGTTGATTTGGTTTTTTTTCTACAGTACGAATCCATTGCAAGAACTTGTACAACAGAAGTCCAAGCTTTTTGGTTATCACCGCCAATAATTGAAAGCAACACAGACGTTGACAACCAGTATCCATTTTGTTGTTGCTCGCGTAGTTAAGTCGGTCTTGCGAGTCTTCTTCGGAGCATGAAATGAGCTCCTTTCAGAGTGGTTCTCAGTCCTCGTTCTTTTCTTGTGCTCTAGGTCAGAAAAGATGGAATATTTCGACTTGCTCATGCTTTTACAGCTGTCAACGTCATTTTTTAAGCGAGCGGGTCATAGGAGAACTTTTAGTTAAACTAAAAGTTGAGACATACGCAAAAATAAAAAGTTTATAGCACCTTATCAGAACTGTTTGCATTCAGCAAGTCACTCTGTAAAGTTTTGTTGATCATTTGTCTTCTCTAAGTTACTTTTCTAAGATGTTAAATAAAACAAACCTAACACGATTGAAGTACTTTGTCTGCCTGAGGATCGGCTGGGTACCTCCATCCATCAATAACACGCTCTTTCAATTCCTGCTTCATGTTGCTTATTATGTAAAAAAAATCTTTAAAAAAATTGTACAAACCCGCGTCTTCAAGAAAAACAAGTGGCATACTTCAAAACACAGGTCGAAACTGTTTTTTGCCACTTCTTCTAATAGAAGTAGGATTTCGCCTCTTAGTAATTTACTGACGTGGATCAAAGAGCAGACATTGACACTTGAGAGGCAAAATCAAGACTCCTTCTGTTACAAATTGCTATAGGGTTTGTTACATAAAGCGTACTTGTGACACAGATTACCCCGTGGGCTTCAATTGAACTGCATTTAAAAACATTTAGGTTTGATGCTTCTCTCAGGCTGGGTGAACAATATAACCTTCAAATCTTGATTGTGGTTAGAAACCGCTGAACATTCCCACTCATTAGTCAGTTATTGTTTTATTCGGTAAATTATATCCAAAGAATTCCTAGCAAATCGCTGGTGAGCAGCCGTTCCGTGAGCGTTTTGTGCTTTTAATAAATCCATTTACACGTAATTTGTGGAAATGGTTTTTCCGTCGGCTTTTTTGGTCATAGTTTGAATGAAACCCATTCCACAGATCACATATAAACATCAAATTGTTCAAGAACTCTATCTACCATTTACACGTAGTCCGAGATGCCAAACACTATACAGATCCGCACTCGGCTGTTTAAATGTGATTGCCGTTACCAACGAGTAAACCTGAATGTATAGGGTGTCCGGCAGGGTGAATGTACGCTTACAATGTACTCGTATTCTCAACGGTTGGGTGCGTGGGTGCGTGGGTGCCAACAATAGCGTAAAGCCGTTTCGCGAAAGCAGTATTCCACTTTAGGCTCATTCACAGCACATAATTGGACGATGAAGTTCAAGATAATTGTTTTGAACTTATACCTCCCACCTTAAAGCAGAGCAAACAATTCTGAATAATAATTTCAGTTTCTTTCGCTTGCACGCTGCTGCGGTCTTGAGCAGAACCACCTCAGCTGTAACGGGTATGGATTACGTCTGTTTCTGTGCACATAAACTAGAACCCATATGCATCGAAATGAGCACACATATCTTGCCATTTGAGGTTCCAATTCGTAAACAAGTCTAGAATTGGAAGGTGAGCCATGAGCTGCAAGCCAAATCAAGCATCCTCTCTAAGCCAATCAAGATATAAAGACGTCTCTCAGACTGGTATTCCATTTGACTGGAGAGTGATGGACGGGCATTGAAGCAGACAGCCACCAGTCTCCCGTTCCCTGATGCGGCCGGCCGGCGGATCAAACCACAACGCATATATAGAGAAGTTGTTTCTCCTCTGTTCTGATGGAGAGTACACTCG
This sequence comes from Cheilosia variabilis, assembly GCA_951230905.1. Taxonomy (NCBI): domain Eukaryota; kingdom Metazoa; phylum Arthropoda; class Insecta; order Diptera; family Syrphidae; genus Cheilosia; species Cheilosia variabilis. The sequence goes on along the minus strand of OX579680.1, from coordinate 16,885,076 downwards.
TTATATATTGGCTCCTCTCTAACTCGATTTAATTTAATATTAATTAAACTAGAAGTACGCTTTGCGGTATTGAACATTTTGTATCGCACCATCGGCAATAATTGTGTGATCGTCCTATCGATGGACTTATAAATGAGGAGTGATTTTGCGCCGCCTATTGCGGTCACCAGCAGTAAGGTTTGAATTTTTGCCGTTAACATAGCGGATTCGACCATTAAACTTGCTCCAGATCTACTTAAATGATCGGATGGAATTATTATTGAACAGAGTCGCGTGGTGAATTCCTGCAATCATGCATTAAATCTGGTCTTAGTGAATTGCGCGATTATTTTCAAACTGGAATGGAGATGTTTATACCCTTGGGCGGTTAGCAGATGCGACCTGATTTTAATCTTGACTTTTGTAAATTATTGGATGCGCGTTCATCCATATGATTGGTTTCATTTCAGTTGTCGTTAATCTGAAGTTTGACGAGTGGAAGCTCCGGGGGGAGGTTGCCGTAGGCCAGAATTCGTGATACATCTATATCTATATAAATAAAAGGCAATGTTCGTCTGCGTGTCACTTAGAGATGCAAAGATTATCTCTACTGATTATATGCTGACATTTCAATAGGTTCTCTCAACTAGTCGAATTACTGTGGAATTTTTAAGGTGCACAGGGGGAGAAACGGGACATTTGTTAGAAATATTTCACATCCGATCTCTCTCAGTCCCATTAAGATTCGTAGTCATTGGTTGTTGGTCAGGTTACAACTTACAAAATCAAAACATGGCCGTAAAAAAATAAGTTCTCTATGCTCTGCAACTGCTCGTTACTCGTTATTTTGCAAATTTTCTCGTTTTCTTTTACTTAAATTTTAATTTAATTTTTCATAAGAACGTGTATAGACTTTGTGCGATTTAAAATTACCGGAGACAGTTTTTTTCGTACTTTTTATGTGCCGATTCATTGAGACAAACATCCAGACGAAGATGTCGAAAGTAAAAATTTAAAAAATGTTTTTTAAACAGTTGAAAAAATTAACAAATTCAACTGAAATGAGAGGCTGACGAGTAAAATCATTTAAGGCACCAAGTGACAAAGAACAGAAACAGAATCCCATACATTTGCAACAGAAACAGAATAAGGAACAGAACATATTTTTTCAGCAACAGAATTTAGCGACAGAAAAATGGCTGTTTGACGACAGAACGTAAACAAGTCTACATTGATTGTTTCTGTTGCTACCAGCAACAGAAATGCCAATTTATAGTGGGGGAGAGGTTTTTTTTTTGTTTGCATTTTTCTGCATCTGTCATCTGTCATCTGGCTGTTTGTTTCGCATCGTACTATTGTATATTGTGAAACGAAAAATGGAAAAAAAAGTTTTTAGTAGACGAAGAGGAGAGTATAATAAATTTCGTGAGAAATCACCAAATAATGCATAATGACCGTCACCCAATATTTTGCGACAGCGACATGTTTTTATTGGTCTGTTTCTGTATCAGTTTTGTGTAGCTGATCGAGCAACGTAAACAGAACCAAAATTTACTACCTACAGAACGAAAAAACTTTCTGTTCTGTTTCAGTTTCTGTTCTTTGTCACTTGGTGCCTTTAGACGTATGAAGTAGGTAATGTTTCCTTTGTTTCATTCGTTGTTTTGAAGAAGTTTTGTGTAGCTGCGAACAGAGAATTTTACAGCTCTATTAATAAAAATCTTCTAGTCAACCATCGCTAAACTTTTCGGTGAGTAAGGGGGTTGAAGCTTTTTCCTATTAATAGCAACTTTAATACCACCACCCAGTTATTTGCGTTTTAGTACAAAAAAATCTTATACAAGTGGGAGCACTGTTACAGAATCCAATAAAAAAAGCATCCGCAGCTGATATTTTATTGTCATTAGCTATTTATGCCTCTGAAATCAAAAAAAGGCCTGCTCTAACGGAGTATTCATATGAGAGCGAATTGCAAACTGCGAACAGGCGAATATTCGTAGTTTCTGACATTTCATTTACATGAAAACTTTTTTTAGTCGCAAATACCAGCGATTCAGTTTCAGGTTAAGTTCGAACGAATTTTTAATTCGTGGGCTTGATTGTGAATAAAGTGTGTCAGTTCGCTTCAAGAATTTTTCATTCGCAAAAAAATTGCTGTAATTGTAAATTTCGCTGTTTAAATCAATTATAAGACTTAATTTATATTCTAAAAAAAAGTGAGTAAAATTTTCTATTTCGCTTTGAACTTACACAAATTTGGGTTTTGAGCATTTACATTTTTTTAATTTATATTATTTTAAGTTTTGAAGTTGGAAATGGTCCACTAACTCACGCTGTCACGCCGCAGACTTCCTATACAACCGCCAACTGGCTTCAGTTGGATTGCTTTCTGTCTGCTTTAGATCCCAGTGAAATATCTCCATTTCTTTGCAAGACATAAACAAATACAATTTCAAATGTGTTAATTTTTTTTTATATATACACTTCCACTTTAATTATGAAATTATATTTTATTTGTAACAAAATATTTCTTAGAAAAACATCCTGAATTGTTTGCTGAAAATAACTCTGCATAGAAATACCAAATTGGCAGATGCAGGTATTTATTAAATTGGCCACTTAAATGAGGCCACTCTAGGTCGACACCCGAAACAAGAAACAAAAATATATCACACTTGTATCACACTTGTTTATTTTTTTTCTTTTTGATGTTGGCATCTTTACGGGAATGGTTCTCGTATTTTTGGATAACAACCAGGGCAGTACACTTGAATTGAATTTATTTTTAAATTTCTGTTTTTATCTAGACATGCGTGTATGATCAGCAGAAGTGGTTGCTAAAATATATTGGCCAAACAAGCAGACAGTTTCCTTTGTTTATGGGGACGTGCGTGAAATTTGTAACGAAAGCGTGCATTTTGTTTATCATCCAATATTTATTTTGTCCTTACCTTATTTATATTTTTTAATTTAAAGACCAAGCATTGCCCTTCGTGGCATTGTGTAGACATTCATTTTCCTCCACTTTTAAAAGTGGATTCGAAACCACTAGTCATTAATAATAATTTTGTTTGTCCATCTGTCTGTTATTAGGTCTATATAACAAATGAAGTCTTCAAAACGATGACTTCTTGAAATCGTACTCTCGACCTCGAAAATGTTGGTTTATTTGAGAAAGATCCATTTGTTTTAAATGCTCCGTAACGCTGCGTTACCCGTTACAAGTGTATGAAAGGGGTCATGTTAATCTTCTGAAAACATTGAATTCACGTGTACTTTTCACTTTATTTGGCATCATTGCAAAACGTCTACGAAAACAGACGGTTTGTTTATTTTTTTTTGCAATTTCTCCCTGTCTCTGATTTTGTTTTAATTTATAAATGACTTGCATACAAATGAAGATCGCGAGTAAATACGTGCAAAAATATATGAAAACATGAATCTAAGTGCACATTGTTTATTTTATTGTTGCTGTTCGTTTACACTTGAACGCTAATAAATCGACAGTACACATCAGTACCTATATAGAACTATGAAGTATGTAAGAGGAGAAAAATGTTGCATTCATGCATTAATTGAATTTTGGCTCTATAAACAATTAAATTTGTATTATAAACAATAAGCGACATGTTAGAAATGGCGACGCAAAAAATACGACAATTTGTTAAATTTTGAAAAATATGTTTCGCCATTAAAAGTTGTCGAGATGTTTACAACATTTTAAAGAAAATTTTCGATTCGCTAAAGAGGATGAAGTTTCGTAGGATGACTATCGCTTCTAAGGAGAACTTTTTAAAATAAAATATATCGAATGGAAGACCAGCTTGGGTCATTTGTTTGATTTTTCGGCTGAGACTAAGAATATAAATTTACTCTTCGAGCACTCTTGGCAGCACTTTTTTCCAGAGACAACTGATTTGACAGCTGATTTGCGTTAATCTTTGTTTGTCATTTCCCCTTGAGTAAGTAAGGTTATTATTTACGATTATATAATATGAAGCAATCCACTTCTCTGCTCGTCTGCATTGATTTTTACGGACCAATGTTCCATTTTCTCCGGAAGTGCGTGGATGTCTTCATCTGATTATATTTTCAGGCTCTCGCACTGCAATGCGTTGTCTTTCCTGCATGAGAATTGCCACTATGTAATGTACTCGTAGGTCGTAGTTGCTTATCCCATATTCTGTCATGTTTTATAGGGTTAATTGCCTTAACAATAGTCCCTCTTGCAGAAGGTGACGTTCTTGTTCGTATCGGCAGCAATTAAACATGGCGGGTTCCGCATTTCCAATTAGTTCTGTATAAAGTGGCCACAAACCCCACCACGTTCGGCAACTGTACGGAGTGAAACTCATTTACAGTAGAACCGCTGCGCAGATAAAAAATAAAAAACTTACTGCAATCAATTGCGAGCATTTTACTTATCGCGGGCGGTGTTCGTATCGATAAGATATAGGTACGAGAATCGAGACATAATACTCTAATACGAGCAAAAATTGATTTGTTAAAAAGCCCTTCCCCTTAAATCAGTATTTTGAATCAGGAACACAAAAATAGTTTGCGAAATCGGAAAGTTCGGTTCATTGGAGATTATACCGATATAAGGCCACTATTCCACATTCAAAATTAAATAAAAATAGAACGAATAAAAATTAAATTGTGACACTGACAGCTGTCAACCACAAACACTACGTCCGAGATAGCTCTATCAGTCGTCCAATTATATCACTCAATTAAGTCATTTTCGCGCAGACCAATATCTCAGACAATTTTGGGTAATACAAACAACAATTGTCGCTTAGCACAAAAAATAAAACTCTTGCCACACGAATGATGAAATGACGAGGGCAACTTAAATTCCATAAGGTGGAGATCATTTGCAAGGTTTCAATATCATTGTCAAATGGTAACGTCTTTCTTTTTGCTGTCCTCTTTCTCTGTAATCATTGCTAGTTTTAAAACCCATTTCATGCCATAAACAACACAGACAAAGAATTAAATAATCTTTAGCGAAGGAAAATATAGACAAAGAACGGTGAGAGGGAAGCCATTAATGGTAATTACGTAGCGACGACGATTGCACTTAATAACTCGGTCGTCATCTGAGCTGTCATAAGAGCAATGTTCAGTTAATCATTGATGCGAAGACTTGACTGGAAAGTGTATTAGTATAATGATCTGATTTTGGTACTCGCAGTTGAAAGAGATCTTAAGTTAACTACAAATATTTCTCGCAGTTACACTTGGATAGTTGACAGACACCTGTCATTTTGTTGACAGTCCTTTTTACCCGACTGGTTGTTAATGCTATCGTGTATACAAATGTAGGAATGTTGCATTTTTACATTGATACTTATGGGTAAATGAAATTATCGGTATCTTCTATTTTTATGCATTTAAACCAAGAATTGTTTTATAACTTTTATCTAATAAATTTTCTTTTTTATATTTTCAGGTGTGTACTGTTACTTTATAAGCATAATGCTAAAACTGTGTTTCCGCTGCTGAGGTTATTTCTATTAGCATAATACCGCATTAAGTATTAAAAATTAAGTAAATTAGTAAATAATTTTATTTTACGAATTGGATTCGTTTGGATACTAGGTTTACTTTGTCTGACAGCATTTTTCATCCCAGCAACCTGTTTTTTAATTAGTTTCTACTAATCTAAAAATTCCTGCCTGTCAAAAAAAAAAAAAAAAAATCTTCGCAGATTATTATAATGCTTGTTTTTATTGCAAAAATGCTTTATTTTAGAGCAAATATGACAGGAAAATCAAGCGGTTGTCAACTGACAGGTATAAATAATCAATTCCTTCTGTAATTTAAAGTTACGGAACTAGAGATCTGAACATATAGAATGATCAGCATATCAAAAATTTCAGCTATCTAGTGACAAGTAACATAAACAGAATCTAGTACATTTCCAATAGAAACAACAACAGATTTTGTATAGTCTATCCGCGAGAGATTTTTTCAACAAACGAATATTAATTTAAAGCAATATCGAATACCCGGCGTCCTTTGCGTTGCCTCAGTAGAAAAATTATTTGTTTTTATGTTGCTAGTAGTGTACATAATAAATAGTGAGTTTTTCCATTCATTGTCATATTCATTTGGTTTTTCCACTTGGAGCAAAAATGTTATAAAATAGCGTGGAGTGGATGTAAGAACAGTGAATTTAGCTCGTATTTTAACAGATAACCATGATTGCTGATCAAGAATTTGAATGCTGGTACAGAAAAGGAAACTGCATTGTAAAAAAAGTGTAGTAGATTGATAGAAATTGTAGCAGTTACAAAAAAAAAAAAAAAAACAACCCTTAACCGGAAGCTGCTTTTCGATTTTTTGTTGCAAAACATAGTTAAAAATGATGCAAATCGGTAATCTTGTACTTTTTAAGCACGCCTACATTATGTATACCCCCATCTGCCTAGTGTTTCTATAACCAATCCGATTCCTTCTATTATTTTGTTTATTTTGTTCTAAAATCAAACACAAAATTGCATGTGGAATACCTTCATACTCATTGAAACTAAATATGCGTGATGTCATCATGCCGTCATGCTTGTCCTCCAAAGCTTTTTTTGCACCAGCGCGCTATCAAGTTTCGGGTCATTCCCTGTAGTCCAATTATTCTCGCTATGCCAGAGAAAGTAACGTAGAACAACACAAACTAACCTTAATGCTGTTTTGCTCTATTCAGACTATAATATTTATGACATAATTCTGAATGAACTTTTGTATGAGTCACAGTTTGGTACAACGCCTAAAGATGACTAGTACACTGTACAACAGTGCACATGACAGACTTGGAGAATCATAATATATGTATATATGACGTGCCGACGTGCCGTACGATGCAAATTGTCGGTATGAGTAACTTTTACATTTTCGCAGTGAACTTGAGTTCCGCAGGCAAATGACGGCCACGAATGATTAAGAATGCAATTTTCAATTTGTTTTATCGAAACTGAGTTTTTTATGTGTGCTTTTTTTTCTCCTTGATGAACTTGAACTCATTTCGTTTTGGGATAACGTGAAACGTCTATAAAACTGTACTCTTTCGACCATTACACCCACTTGTAGATTTGCTTTCGAACTTAATTGCCTCTTTTTGCGGTTTCCCGCCAAACAACTTGTGTTTATTACCGAAGTTCTCTTTCTACACATTTGTAGGTATGTATGCATGAATCTTGTTCTGATTTAATTGGCATGGGTATTCAAGTATCAATGACGTAATTTGGTTGCTTTCAGTGATGGCATCCGATATGATGATTCGCTTTAAAAAAAAGCAATATAACCAACTTAAACCTTCGCGAGAAAATGGTTTGTAGATGCCATACAGATATGCCATGGCCATGAATGTGTGTGTTGTAAATATTTAGGTATTTGTTTTGTAATTCTTTCATTTCTACACGCGTTGCAAGAAGTATGGCACCGAATAAAGAAAAGTAAGTAAAACAGTGCACCGTACTATTAACAAATGCCAGTCTCGACTTTAAGTTTACGGAAGCTCACAATTGCGAAATTTGCATGGAAAATATAGCCACTGTAAACTGTACTAAAATTTATAGTGTCGAAACTAAATATGTTAATTGGTAAGGCCCAGTATTTTCCAGCGAAATGGATTTATTTAAAATTGTTAAAGTAGTAAACACTATTTTTAGTGTATATTAGGTCTCCCTCTTACGTCATTTCGAGGGAAAGATTCCTCGGCGGATACCTGTTCGGTCAAGTTTTTATTGAAGGGCGTTGGCTTATAAAAAAGCTGGATAAAAAAATGAAATGACTAGAGTACGTGGAGTTTTTGAGTTTAGGCCTGATGGACAACTGAAACCGACTAGAGTACAATTGGAAAGCCGCACCCCAACCAAACTTTAGGTACTGAGCGCTGAAGAGACTTGTTGGTCGAGGCTATGGAGTCTACCCCGAACTTGAAGTGCTGTCAAAAGCTAAAAAGTCAAACTCTCATCGACTAAAACATCTCCATCCATGGGTGGTCAATTCCAACCCTGAAAGTTGGTCTTTCATGTTTTAATCCTTCGAGGTGGTGCCAGGTTTTTGAAGTTCACTCGTTTTTTGTTTGTCTCTTTCTTTAGGCATTAAGGCATTCAGAATTAAGTCGGTAGTAGTAGCGCACTCTTGGCCGAAACTCAGCCTACAACAGTAGTGAAGAGTGAGTGATCGTCAGTAGGAGTTTTTGCCTGCCTGGCATAGAACCACCTACGAGTATGTCAGCCATTCGTCTCTTCAAAGCTGCAGTGATGTTGAGTGTTTTTTTTATTTTGATAGCCTACTTGGTCTGCTTCAAGTACCTTAGACAGACAGACTCTATTCTGCTTTTTGACTCCGAGCCTATTTGAAGTTTAGACATCAATATTTGAGGGAACTTGTCTTCTGGCTAATAGGGATAGCCTTACTTCTAATCCGTGGGCTCTTCACAGATTTTGGCACGTATGCGACTTTTAAGGAGTGTAGACTACTTTAAACACCTTCACATGTCTTGTTGCTTACCTCTTTGACCACTTCCGTTTGCTATGTCTTAGCGGTTGGTATTTGTGCCTGTGATTTGCAAAGATCCTCGCTCTAGGCTGCTTCTATCTCGCAAACTTTGTAGCTTCTTGGACCAACCTGCTAGTCATCCCGTTCAAAAGCTTTCAGTGAAATATCTCGTTTCTGACAGCAACATTTTGCTTTTACCCTCGATCGTCTGACATTGAATGAGTTGGTGCCCGCAAACCAGCCAGGCGAAAATTTCGAACTCGATCTACCCTCTATATATACAAATCCCTAGAACGCTTTACAGATGGGTTACATTTCTTTCCCCACATTGTTAACCCCAATTCACCTTGTCGACCCGCGCCGACATGGTCAATTGCGAAACCAGCCAAAGTATTCTATCCCATTATTTGCGTAACTCTACTCACAGTCTCGTGTAAATTGCGCGATGAGGCAACTGATGGTGCTTACTTCACCGCAAACGCTACACAATGATACTTCACAGGCAGCACCGCGCGCCGCTTGGGGCTTTGAATGAAGGAACAAAATTGAAACCCAATTCACATGTGTCCCGCTCTGCGCTCCTCCATCTCCGCCGTCATATTTACCGCAAATAGACTATGATTGCATTCGATTGCAAAAAAAAAATAGAAATAATAAATCAAAACATTCTGACCCCATGAATCATTTATGGCATCGGCTATTTTTTTTTCGACGGAAAAGGGTGGTGAATGTTGAGCGATTTTGATGCCGATTAAGCGAAAGCAATTTAGCGATGGAGCGAGAACTTGCGGGGGCATACAACAAAAAATGTTGATAAATATTTATCAGAACTCGAAAGCACACTCACTCGGTACAGTTGTGTGCCATTTTCTCGCTCTGCTTATGACCCAGATATTGCAAAACTTGGAAATAGTAGGATAACACTATTTCTGTACTCTGGCTGGCCTTTTGCAACCTCGAAGGGTAAAAACTTAATGAAATTCAGTCCATTATCACATTTTCTATTATGCAGCATGACGCCGGCGGCGACGACGACGCACAACGCGATAAAATAAATTATTTATACTCTCGTTCTTTTTGCTGTCCGATTAAAATGTTGTGCGAACTTTTTGTCGCATATCTGGTGCTGCAGTTGTGAAACTCGTTAGTGGAGAGATTTTTTCCCTTTTCTTTTGCAATTTGGGAAATTTATGCGATAGCTAATTCGAATGGAATAGTTTGTATAAGAAAAGGATTGATTTATTGCGGAAGTTCGTGGTGAGAAGGGCGAAAATGGAAATGTATTGTCCAAAATTATTCTTTTTGGTGACACTCGACGGAAGTTCCTTCAGACTCATATGGAGTGCTCTAAGAACGGATTTTTGGTCTATAGGTTAAAAAAACAATAACTCACGAACGAACCATTTTTTCGTATTATTTTGTAGCCTTGTGCGTTGGGGAGGAAAACGACCCCAACCGCCAATTTGGAGGGGTGTAATGTTAAAAGTACGTATGGACTAATTTTTTTTTAGAGGTACAGTCTCATTTAATTTTGAGAAGGAACTCTGCAACAACTGCGAAGGATACATTTTTATGACTAATGACGTTGCTTTGTTGCTGTTGAGCGTATGTCTGGAAGCGATTTAAAATTTAACGAGATAATTGCTAGTTCAGCCTTTCGGATGTGCCACAAAACTGCCCAAGTACCCCTCATTTTATCATGCGGCCTAAGGTTGCAGTCTCGAGTTAAAAGTTTCATCATAAAATGGTCTATTTATAACGCTCTATTTTTTTAGCATTAATGTTTTTCAAATTAACGAGAATTCTCGGTTTGTCACTACTTCATATATTTTGAATATTATAGCTGCTAGTTTGAGTTTATTTTATCGAGTGTACCGTTTTTAATTGTAACTTCTGAATGTAAGCGCATGCCACAGTATTGGCTACGTATTTTGAAAGCATCCAACTTTAATTAAAACATTTATTCAAATGATATACATTGAGGCAAAAGCGAAAAACGGATAAAAACTCATATAATTTGTATTTTTATTTCAAATGGCATTGAAACAGTGGCAATAGCACGATATACTGTGGATCTCAGCACACCATACGTCAATTGATGCTGTCGACCTTTAATTTATCTCTTCGATTGTCTTGACAATGATGTCATCATGAAAAGTTTTTTTTTTTTGCTGATTTGAAACATAGATAAAGTGAACAGCAAAGTGGTACATATGTGCTCACGTGTGCTGGTCGTTAATTTGCTTTTATTTGCTTGGTAATATTCTAAATTTATGAAGCTCACAAAGCGTAGTTTCACGGAAAATATTGACTATTAATCTTCTCCAGCGTCTATGTGAATTTTTATGAACTCACAATGGCGAACGTTTTTTTTTTTTACAAAATCAGTTATTGAGACTTACAAAATATTAAAGACGAAGATTAAAAATCATTATTAATGTATTTTGATTTTAGTGCTTTCAAAGACTTTGCAAAATTTAAAATTGGGTATACATTTTTAGTATAGCAACATTAAAATTCCGTTGTTTTTTTGTTTTAATATAACTAACTAAAATATGTGCTTGGCATTGTGAATGTTGAATATATTCACACTGTCTCAGATGTGCGTATGTTTTCGCAGAGTGAATTAGATTGTCGCAACTATTTCTTTTTAAATATGAACCATAAGTTCGTTTAACTTGGTTATAAACTATTTCTACGGACTTTTACTAAATTACATGTCTTCCATCGGTTTAAGATTGAAACTTAACGATAGTACTTCAATTGAAATCACCTTTTGACTGATTTATTTTCAATTGACAGTTAACGACATATCTAATGGGTTAAATGGTTTTTAAGTGCATTGTTTCTCACTTACTTCAATCAAGTTTATATTTATTTTATCTCCATTCATTTCCCCTACAAAATTGTTCATTGTCAGAACCTAGAACTGACACCTAGACAGTTGGGTATCAACTGGTAGTTTGTGCTGCTGGCATGCAAGTCGGCATCAATGTCCGATTTATAATGGGCAACAGTTGGTTTGTTGTGCGCCCGTCTATTTACTTGGATGCGAAAGAACTTCAAGCGATCAACTAAAACCAGTTGTTTGTTGGCAATGGGGACGTTCAAGTATCTAGTTTAGTAAGTCTGACAGCTCTCTCACTAGATGAAACTCGGCTCTGATTGGGGGAAATCGGTCGTGAGAGCAGATGTTTCAGTTGACGTTTATGGAGGGGTAGCCGACGAATCTAGTCGATAAATTCGTGACTGAGTACTAAGTTGACAGTTCTCATATGTGGCTGACGTTGAAAACGTGACGTTCCCGACCAATCTAGTTTTTGCGTTCAGGTTACATCTCATCCAGACCAATCTAGTCGACTTAAGATGACTAGATTCTTGAATGTGGCCAATATATTTCAAACGCAGAATGACAGTTGCCGACATATTTTAACTTTCAGTGCTCATCACGATTAAATGTTTGCTATAAATCGAAGAAGTTGCTGTTTCCATAAATATACACCATTTAAGGCCCGTATATCGACATAATCAGTGTTGCCACTTTATGTGCAAAATTAGTGTATGCTTTTAAATAACTTTACAAGATAGCTGGCTGACGTTTTTATTGGACTAAAAGTGACGTGAAGAATTGACTTATACGGAGGGCTGAAGGAGAAATCAATGCGAAATTGCCTTTGGCGTAGTATAAGTGGCATTTACGACCAATCAGTTTTTTTTGTTTGATTCTAGTGCAGACAAATTAAGTCGACTTAGAACGACTAGATTTTTAAGTGCGTCAAATGAATGCACAGCTATTTAAAAGTGTAATTTAAAGTAACTGCTTCAACTGTCATCTGTCACTTGTCAACTATGAATGTAATTGCCCCCGATTCTGTCAGTTTGAACTTGTTTTCTGCACAGGTGGTATGCTGTAAAAAGCGAATATGTAACGTTATATTTATTTTAAATTTAATTAAATTTAATAAATATTTAATTGGAACACATTTGGAATGCGTTCCAAAATCATCCCAAAATTCAGTATTGATGAACGTCATTTATGAAAGGAGATATTTCGTATTAACACCCTTGTACATTAATAAATTGTTAATAGTTTCAACAAATGTGTAATTATTCGTTAAAATTGAACAGTGGCAACGCTAGTGTTGGGCTAATGGTTCTTTAAAAGAGGTTCTTCTCCAATTAGAGCGATTTCATTTAAAGGTATGGAAGGTTTTTGCGTCTCATCGAAGTGTTGCCCATTTAAGCCTCAAGTTACACTATACAATACAAACATTTTCACGAAACCAATCCGTTCGCCTTAACTAACAGCAGCAAATAAAACTCGAATTATCTAAAATAAAAATAACATTAGCATGACTATTAAACAACCGGCGGTGGCGGTTGACAGTGTCTGATTTGTTCTACATATACATTTACGTTGCTTGCGAGTGACATAATTTGAATGGAAACTATTTTGGTCTGTTCTATTCTATGATGAAAAAACAACTAGCTAGGAATGAATTGAAAATAAAACCATTCGTGCGAGACGCACGCACAATCGACTCAAACGATACAAAAAAAAGAAGAAGAAGAAGACAAATACACACATGTGGCTGTGGTGTGTATCATCATCCCATCTTGACTTTGAACAAATAGATAGATTTTCGAAAATATTTTTATAGCCGCATCCGTCGTGTGGATTCCACCAGTTCCAAAGACGTGTATTGTATTGAGAAGTGCATTTAAGTGAGCCACTCCTAAAAAGTACTTTCTTTGTCTATCCAATAAATATGGCCGTGTGTATGCCATTGGGTATGTACAAAGTACAACCTACATTTTGTGCAACTAGTTGCCACTTGCCAAGGCTTTTGACAGTTGATTGCCACTAGGTTATAAGACATTTGGAAATTCTCTCAAAACAACGTTTTGTTTTTGTTTACAGAATGGGCCGAGTGTTTGTTGTGAATGGATGCACACCAAGCTGAAGTATTTTCTTTTTGTGTTTACTTGCCAGAACATAGGATTATAGGATCGTGAACGTGATCTCATTTTCTTACACACACGATTTATTTTTTCTCTCCTAATTTAATTAATACCGCATTTGCTGCGCGGGGAAATTTTCCACAATCAGCCGTAATTCAGTTAATAGTTGTTTTCGTCTCCTGAATAATAATAAAAAGTAGACAGAACAAATGGAACACACTTGTTGGAAAGGTCTTTGACACTGGTCGAATGCAAGTATTTGTGTGCATACGTAATTAAGCATTTGCTCGCAAACGAAAAGGGTGTGGAAATTCTGTTTCTGTATGAGTTGCAGTGTAGATAAACAGGTGGGCGGTTTCTATGTAGACACACTTTGTTTTTCTGACATTAATGAATTGTTAATGATGCCGGTTGGACATATTTGTGACATATTGAACTTTTTTTTTTTTGAAACATTATCGCAACACATCCGACTCCAACGATGTTCAAAAGCTGCCCAGATACCTTCAAACATATCAATTTAATTATCGGATAATTTTCAAAAATCCGTGGTGTCAAAAACACCAAACAATGAAAATTACAGAATATTTCGTTACCTCTTAACAACCCTGAATTCCTAACAGAAGTCGACGCGTCAGTCAGAAGCATCCAACAATGGAAACATTAAAAAATTTAAGTCGACCAGATTGTTCTGGACCAGGTGTACCCTGAACGCAAAAACTGAATTGGTCGGTAACGCCACTTTTTCTACGTCAGCCACATATACGAACTGTCAACTTAGTATACTGAAGTCGTGAATTTCTTCACTAAATTCATCGCTTTAATAAACGTCAACTGAAAAAACTGTTCACATCACCAATCTAGACCAATTTAACGTCAAACGTATCAAATCACCCAGCTGTCAGACTAACAAAACTATGTTTTTGAACGCCCCCAATATAGGAATGCAGATACTCCATGATTTATTTGCTATTCATGCCGTCGTTGATACATCGTCTATTTGATGGTTTAATACTCGTCAGTATTTTCCGCAATACCTTTGATTTGACACAAAAATACTCTTTAATAAAACTTTTTAAAACTGCAGTTTGCGGTGTAATTTTAGTTTATGATAACTCTAGGCATAATCGGAATAGGAAGATGCATAATCACATGGCACAGCTGTAGTTTCTCCTTTTCAATAAACCTTACTGTTTAAATCTGCAAACTAATCAAAACGTGAAGAGTATCAATTGAATGTCAAGTCATTTTAAAATGATTGACATGTTCGCCCACGTGAAAGAATCGTTCTATTGCTGGGTCTTACAGAGTCGCGACATTGCATATAGAACGTAAATGGTTGCTGGCCGTTGTGAATTTCACGTGGAAAATTCATCCAATATAAAATTGTGGCGTTTGTGTCAATCTCACTCGTATCAAAACAGGCGTGGTACCGAGGCAAAATCAAGTGGCACACTAGCAAACAATAAAGAAAAACAGTAATACCTACCTCAATATGCATTATACAAATACAATTACGTCATCTTTGCCGGCTCATCTCCATAAAGTCGCTTCTTTCTTTCTCTCCCTTGGTAAAACTAGTTTTTTCTTCTTGTAGTAATCAATTGAGACGACCGCATTTAAGAACACATTGTGCGAGCAACAGCTATTTTATTTATCCATCCGAACACATTTCATTGGATATACAGAAGTATCCATGTATAAGCGTGCTTATATCTAACAGTTTTGTATAGTGATGACATAATCACACCATTCACCCGAAACGCAAGCACAAATAAATAAATTCGGTATTATTGTGTTTTTGTTTGTGTTCTGAAACATGAATTCTGGTGGCTGTGTTCTCAAGTATTTTCAAAACGTTTCAATGTGTGATTCCACTAACCAGCACTTGTGCCATGAGTTACATTTCCGTTTGCCGCTTGCGATGAAGTTGGATTCAAGTCACCCGGGAAAAACATCGCATAACATCGCGCAAAATTAGCAACCAACAGCGCGACGACGCCGATGACGAAAGTCCACAAATCGCCGTCAATATGGTCATGAATTCTTACTCGTGTTATTTATGCATGCATATATGAGTACATATGTATACGAACAAGTTTTTTTAATTGTTGGTGTTATCGTGGAAGTAGTGCTGAAATGGGAAGCATTTTACGATAGCAATTGAAGTACCTACATATCTGAGCATTAGTAATCGTTGATAAAACATTCAGGGTTACGGGCAAACCCCTTCGGGAAGTAAAATCTGAATTGTTAAGAATTTTGGGATTGCTTTGGGCGTGGTGGTGGCATACATGTTTTGGATTTTATCGGACGTGTATGATCGTTTCGTGATGTGGTGTAAATTCTTTTGTTAAATTTTTAGACGAGTGAAGGTTTTTCAGTAGACAATAATTGTGTGAAGAAATTAGCAAAGTTATTGTTAAAATTGCATTTTTTAATTGGTTTCCTTTCTTGCATTGCAGATTACAACGCTTGGTTTATGACAACGGATTATTTTTACATTCCCAATTGTAAGTGAGAGACTCTTAAGTTCAACATTGTTACAAAGAATATTAACATTAATTATTTCTGAAACTAAATGATCTAAAGTATTTCCAAACTCTGGGGATTTTTTTTTTGTTAAAAACGCTACAGGAAGAATAACAAACGTGAACTTAAATGGTAGAGTACTTTGGGCGTCGAAATTTATAATAAGCTGCATTATTATCAAAAAAAAAAAGTCGGTAAATGTTGTGAAATGTCAATAATGAACGCAACATTGACAAGAAGTGGGAACGTTCAAGAATCTAGTTTAGTATGTCTGACAGGTGGCTGGCTTAATGTGTTTCAGTTTGGATTGGCCTAGATCGTTTTTCAACTTTTGCAGTTGACGTTTATGGAGGGGTAGCCGAGACAAATATAGCCAAGAATCTGGTGACTGAGTAGTTTTTTATAAGTGTATGAAGTAGGAAAATTTGCGTTACCGACCAATCTAGTTTTTGTGTTCAGTGTACATCTAGTCCAGACCAATCTAGTCTAATGTCTTTGACATACTTCCAACTAAAAGGTCTGCTTTTTTCTTAATGACTTCGTTAGCATTTTCACTCAATGCTGTTTTATAACTAGAAACATTCTTAGAAAAGAGTGTGTTCGAAAAAGCAATGGTTTTACTTTAAGTCTGACAAGGTGGTTGATGCGGTTTCTCTAAGTTAATATTATAGCCTAGTTCCAGAAAGCAGTGCTTCAGTTGACGTTTACGGAGGGGCAACCAACAAATTTGGGCAAGAATTTATTAGCTGAGTGATTTAAATGAGGCACTACAGTTTTACAGTGGATACGTATTCAGTTGACGTTTAAAAATCCGGGCAAGAATTAAATGGCTGAGTGATTTGAAGGAGGGACTACAGTTTTACAGTGAATAAGTCAAAAAATAAATGTTTGCATCTAATTGATTTTTCAAAGTAAACAAAATGAAAAAGCGACGTTTTTTTAAATGGCTTCTGTTACCTAGTCTTGTTTTAATGGACATTTTCCCAAGTTCAGTAGTGGAACTCTCAGTGAAACACAATTACAACAACTACACCTTACTTGACACATCAGAGATTCACGAAAGGTATTTAAATGAAGTAGAACGTAGAAGTGGCGTTTTCAGCGACATTCACTTTAGGGGTAAAATGTATAAAATTCTTTAATTTGATGGCTTAAAAAAATCCGCTTGGGTGCTCATACCGTGTCAATAGCTGACAAAAATAATTGCAATCTTGTAGGCTGATTCAGATCAAGTCAATCATCGTTTTTGTTTTAATAAGCATCTGTGTATACTTAACTTTAGTTTGCCGAGGGGCATTCAAACACAAGATGTCATCCATAAATTATCTAAAAGCTAAGACATTTCCTCGATTTCGTTTGTCAAAATGGCGCTTTTTTCTTAATGTTGCATTTGTTTTTTCACTTTTTCGCTGATAAAAAGTAGCGCCTCTGAAATTTCATTTCACTAACGGTGGAAATTTTATTACAGAGGTATATTTATGGACTGAGCACTCAGTTGACATTAAATCGTGTCAAACCGTATAACTGTCATGCAAATGCCAAATAGCTTTTACTTTTAATACAGTTTTTGCCACGAAAAATTAAAACTTATTTGTTGTGAAATTCATTTTAGTTCATCTATTTACAAATGACCATTACACGGCAAACATAGTCGCGTTCACAATTCTAGACAGCTAAATTTAACTTTTGAAGGTGTATCAAAAACATTGACGTTTGTCTAACCAACAGCCAGCCGGAAAAATAGTGACGACGAAGAGTTTTGTGTAGACCTGTACAAACTGACAATTTCGCTAATTATCTCAAGGCTCAAACCACAAAGGAGCGAAAACCGCTCTAGACATTCACTCAGAACCGCTATTAGACAAACCATCTTCTGCAAGATAAGGCAGTTCGTTTTTATAAAGTAAAATAGAGTTGCATTCTCAGTTTTTAAAATGAGTTTTATATGATATGGACCCCAAACCATGATGCACCCAGAGTCACCTACTGCAGATATGAAGAAACTCATTACAGAAACATCTATGCCAAAGCTAACCACTACTAAGTAAACAAATTTTGTCTACTTGTCCCTCTTAATAATGTACAGTATTCGTGTTCAAATAAAAAGGTGTAGGTCGGACAATGAAAAACATTTGTCTTCATAGACGCGACACAAACACAAGTTTTATGTATTCGCACAGGTATAGTACCTACGGTAAGGTTAAACTAATTGAGTTACACCACTGTACCTTATGAACTACTGTGTTCACTATATGTACCTATACAGGCTTTTCGAAGTAAAGTAGAAAAACAGCGTCGCACAGCTACTACATCCACCCACCCATCTAGTATTTGTGAAAGTTCTTTCCATTTGTTTCCCTAAATTCAATTTAGTACTGTACGTCTCCCCCCATGTACACAAAAAGGCGCCTGTCTGGCTGCTAAATATAAAATGGGGGATAATATTGCTAAAAGTCGCAAGGGTGTCTCGGATATACAACCAAAGTCGCCTATGCCAGCCCTAGCTTAGCTGATGGTCGTAAAGTAGAGACGTCTGTCGGTCGCGTCGTAAAGTCAATTTTTAAGGGTTTACGTGAAACCTGTGGAATGTAGCGGTCCTGTCCGTAGAATGGCTTTTCTCGATATATAGTACTTGGTCGTTATAGCTGAACGGAAGTTAATGTGAATGAAGTAATACTTACCGAACCGCGCTGTCATTAAATTATGTTTTCTCCCCGAAAACAGTATGTGGTGCAAGATGGTCTCTATAATGTGAAAGGGGTTTTTGTACTGCGATTTTTTGGTTTATTGTACTCTATGGCCATAGTGACAGATATAGTGACGTAATATCATTTAAAAGAATGGGTGTTGACAGTTTTCCCAAGTTGAATTAAAGCACATTAATTCTTGGATAGACTAAGCGAATGAGAGAAAATGTTATAGTCGTTTGAATGACTGGCGACAAAGCACACGCATTGGTGGAAACGCCGATGACAGTTCAATCGTACAGCTCTGACAGTTCTGTCTATGATATTATTGTGCAAAAAATAATTTGCGACGCATGGGATACGATTACCTTGATGTATCTCTCGAGGAAACGACACACTCAAACATTTGTGACAGAGTAGTTCGAGTAAGATTCGTTGCGCCAAGTAATAAAATTGTTTATTCGAACGGGGCTAAAATCTGACCCACCTCGGACACACTGTCCTCGGACCTATTTATATAGAACTCATGACATGACCTATTCTACGCGAGTATCATTTATTGTCACAGTTTTTATTGCCTGTACCTATATAAAAGCTCTTGGACAACCAGAGCAACACGAAGTGCATGACGGAAATCGTGTAACGCTGCCACAAAAAAAAAAACAAAACTATTGCGTGATTTAAGGCCACCATTTATATATCTAATTACATTGGCTACTTTCCAGCTCCCCAATTCACTTGACTTGGGGACTGTAATTAGTTTAAGTCTGACCATCTCATTGTCTGTCCTCGGCTTTGAACCAATACTGCTGAAATGGATATCATCTTATTTGGAAAACCGTTTTTATAGTGTTCGCTTCAGGTCCGTCCTATCCACCTCATTCCTGGCAACCTCTGGTGTACCACAAGGCAGTCACCTAGGTCCCCTACTCTTCATCTTAACCATAAACGATCTTGAAAGGGTCATTAAACACTCCGCTATCTCTCTATATGCCGACGATACCAAATTCTTCAAACACATATCTTCATCACAAGACTCCTGCTTACTGCAAAAAGATTTAGATAATTTTTCTATCTGGTGTCTTAAAAATTGCCTAGAGCTCAATATTTCTAAATGCCAATCTATCACCTTATCCCGTAAGATCAACAAATCTTCTCCCCGTCTTTACCTACTCAACGACCAATCTATACCCATAGTACAGTCTCTTCGTGACCTTGGAATATTATACGACCAGGAGCTTAATTTCCGTTCGCATATAGATGAAATAATTCGCAAAGCCAATTCATCCCTTGGATTCATTAAACGATGGTCAAAGGAATTCTCCGACCCCTATGTGACTAGATCTCTCTACACCTCTTTTGTACGCCCCCTTCTCGAATACGCCAGCCAAACGTGGTCACCCTTTCAGCAAGTTCATATAAGCAGAATCGAAAACGTACAAAGACGTTTTCTTCGGTTTGCTCTCCGCGGTCTTTCTTGGAACGATCCCTTAATTCTTCCCCCATATCTAGACCGCCTCAAACTCATTAACTTGAATAGCCTTGAGGATCGTAGGGATGCCGCAGACATTATTTTCATTCATCGACTCCTATCAGGCTCTATCGATTGCCCGTCTCTTTTCAACTCCATCTCCCTGAATACAAACCCTCGTAATATACGAAACCCCCGCCTCTTCTACCTTCCTACCCACCGCACGTCCTACGGATCCAACGAACCAATTTCCCGTATGCTACGGCAGGTAAACTCTAACATTTCCATTTTTGACTTCAACCGCAGCTCTTACTCCATTAAACTCAGCCTCCTTCACTCTAAACCCTAGCTATAGTTATTAGTTATAAGTCTAAGTGTTTAGTTTTAAGTAGTAAACTTAAGTCTTAGTTTTTAAGTAATTGTAATAGCTTGTATTAAGCCAAATAAATGGGGGTTTTTGCCCCCACCAAAATTAAAAATTAAAATTAAAAAATTAAATTAAATTAAAATTTAACAAAAAGCACATACTGTTCCGGAGTTCAACCAAGTTTTTCAGGCTGTCCGCTTTCTATGGGTCGAATATTGTGAGCAGTGCACCAAGTTGGTTTTGCTGGTGGCATGCGCCGTTGGACTGTGAAAAACTCATTAATCCATAAGTATCCTTTGGGGCTGGAAAAGCCTTTCATTTCCCCGTGCGAAGCAACTAATCAAAGCAAAATGTTTATCCCCTTCCGTATGAGATAGCCATTATAGGTGAAAAGGTCCCTCTCAGCTATGAGATGCAATTTAATGAGTAGCGCCATCTACCAAGAGTCTAACCCCAATGACTGTATTGTGCTCGGGGCAGTTTATCCATCAAAAAGTCGATAGCGAATCATCACGACGCTGGCGACTCACTATACAGTTGCAGTGCAAGCAATCAGCGTGAGTAATGGCATGTTCCGGAACCAAGTCGAGATTAGAGATTATTGCCTAGTGTTGCAGTTTTTGATTTCGTAATGGTTTCGTCATTAGCAGATAATTGGATAATTCCTTTTTCTTTAGGCTCTGTGAAAGTGTGGTTCATGTGCAAATGTCAGCGATGCGATGCCATTTATTGTTAAGGTGTGACTGGGGATTTGTTGTGACCTAGTTCTCTTGGTCCGTTTAACAGGGAATACGTTATCATTAACTTTTTCTTGACCCATGGAAAGTGGCCAAGCCAACAATGAAACTAATAAATTAAAAAGGAGAGTGGAACGTCCGCCTTAATTGGTTTTTTCTTCAAGCCAACTGGAGGTTTAATGCTCTCTTTGATCTGCAAATGTGGGAACTTTTAATTTTTTCCTACACCCAAAGAATAGCCGAGATCTAGGGAATATGAAGACTGTTGCAAAGAAATGGGCAATCGATTTTTTTTATTGCAGAATGCTAGTGCGCTTGGACTGATTCTGTTCGCTTTCTTTCTTATAAGGGAAGCGTCCTCAGACTCGGACGTATACGTCCTATAGTATTTTATGTACGAAGAGGCAAAAGTGACCTCTTTTGCCAACTTCTAACATTTAGTATATAACTGGGGTATCAGTTTCAACAGGATACAGCTTCTATAAATGGCGACGAGGCAAGCCACCTAGTGGCTGCATGTTTTACAGCATTTTAGACACACACTAAGTATTATTAAATATTTAATAGAACTGAGTATTATATCTTTGACTTTGGCAAAACGGTCTTAAGTCAGAAACTGCAGTTTTTCGTAAAACCAAATTAAAAATAGTTTAATTATTTGCAAATCGGGATTACATTTGTTAAAAAAAAAAAATGATGTTAAATAGCTCTGAAATGAAGACTAATATGTTAATACATTTTTCCAAATTAATCAGTATTTATGGAGTTAAACCCAATACAAAACCCAAAATGCAATTTTTTGACTTAAGACCTTTTTGCCTACCGTCAAAGATTTAATACTTAGTTTATGATTTTAGGAAGGAAGCCTCTCAAGCTAAGGGATTAATGTATACGGAACGAACCTCGAGCAATAACCCCAATCATTATGGCAGGTCCTAAGTGTTCAAATTTAGTTTGAAGCTCCGTGGTCTAAGCGCTGAAAAGTTTTTGAAGAAAATCGGCCTTTAAATTGATCTGTCAAGGCAAGATAATTATTTAAATCGATGCCACAATGATGTCTGATTTATGTTCGCAGTTTATAACTTCTTCTAGCTCTAAATCGCACTTCAAGCCTTCACTCTCTTAAGTTAACAGAACACTGTTAACTAAAATCCTGCAAGCGCATAAAAGTCGAACAACTGAAGATCTTATATGTTTGTCCGTTTTATGTGCTTTTAAATTGCTAAGTTGTTCACTTTGTTCCAGCCAAATGTAGGCTCAAAACAAACTTTAAGATTAGACTCTGTAAAATGTATTTTAAGACTCTGCTAAAAATAACAGTTGCAAATCGTGTCGTACAACAAACTGGAAGATGCTGTAGTTCTTCGACCGGAGATTGCTTGTCGACGGTTTGCCTGTGAAGGCCTTTGAACTTAAAAGCTGTTAAGGCACGCTTCCTGTAAAGTTTGAGTAGAAGAATGCTTAATGTACTATTCAAAATGAAATTTCTAGCCTAATTGACTGCCATTTTTGTTATTGACGGGAAAGTACACCCAAGTCCGTTAGTTTCTAAATGTGTCCACCTTCTTCTCATCAACACCTTCAGGTATACTTTAACGTCAAAGTTAAAGTATATCCTCGCTATTCGCTGGGATAAAAGAACACTTTGCTAATTCAAATTAAAACTGACAACGCAGTAGTCCACACACTTACCGACGACGACAATAACGATAACGATAGCCAAAGATGTTGAGGAAAAAACCTATTTCCAGTGGATGTAGGCTCGTTTTCCAAAGAGACCTCATTAAGATTAATTTAATTTTGATTAAGAGTGATTAAAAACGCATCCAACTCAAGATGAGATTCATCGTCCTCCTCCACTAGCTACAGTATATGCATAAATGCAGCACTAGAGCAGACAATGACGTTGAACAACAGCAAGTGAGCAGATGAACGATGAATACCACTCAGATAAACAAGAATGGAAACGGTTTTATTTTTTTATTTTCATCATCGTATACACAAACGAGAGTGTCGACGAGGGAGAACACAGTTATAATTGCATTAGGGCAGGCCTGACGCCTGACGACTGATGCAAAGCGTGTGAGATTGGCTGATTGTCATGTGTCATGTAGCGTTGATTCGCAGCGCACTTGACTGCATATATTGCAGGCAGTTTAACTGATGCGACCGCGCGTCAACAATGCGCATATACTGACAGTGAGCTGTGTAAACAAATAAAGGAATTCCAATTATTGTCAGGCTTGCAGATTTGCACGGAAATACAAATTTTATCTGATTGCAGTCTTGAAAATTATAAATGAATTAGATTTCGCTACACAGCAGCAACAAACATTTTTAAACTAGTTCGTTGAGATAGATCTCTCTCATCTAGTTCGTTGAAATTACAGTTCGTTGAAATTCATAGTTTGACACCTTGTCAATTCTTGCAGTCAATTCTCTGTGTTTTCTATTGAAAATATTTTTTTTATATTCACTAGACATGATCAATAATTGTCCAAGAGTCTTCAGCTTTGACAGCTGAGAAATAAGCTCAATGTCACCATATTGAATAAAACAGAGAGCGTAAAAAGAAAAACAGAAAATAAAATATCTTTCTTAGCCGTTTGTTTGTTTTCTAGTGTCTGCGACATTTCGATTAAGTGTATAAAAGGAAATTAACAGCCAGCTCCACATACCAATGAGGACGCCACCTTACGTTAAGTTTTCCTCCACCGAACTCCTCCACTGGAATTGATTCCATGGCTTGATTGCATTCCAGTTAAATGTTTCCGAGAATAAACTCTATCCAACGTGGACTTTAGTTGTTTGTCCGGAACTTAACAAGTAAATAAATAATTCTCGACCAACTTCATACACAGCCCATCAGTATTGGCTGTTACAAAGTTGTGGAACCCATTACTTTCTTGATACCATGGTAACGAACACCAGACAAACACGCATGGGAATTGAAAAATATGTTCCTTATGGATTTGTTATTATTGAAAATAAATTCCCACGCAAATGAAAAATACAAAAATACAATATAAGAACAAGAATCGCCGATGATGACAAGCGCACACTTTTGTCTGGCTTCGTACTTCGCAAAGGTGCGTGGGCACTGGACAGAGGCACTTTAATTAGATAGACACAGTCATGTAAACATACCTGTGTGGATGGTGTTATGAAATTTTTTGCTGGCTCATCGCTTAAGTTTCGTTCAATGAAGCGTACACAGGGTAATGAACTTAATGTATTCAAATTGGAGAAGTTCCGAAGTGAAGCATGGATAATGAGCGGATAATGAATGGATTGTTGCCGTGTGAATAGTATTTTTAATGAGCATTTACATTTCAAAAACCAATATGCGTTTAATTGACTCCACTTGAAGTGCACACATTCCCGATGCTGGCCTGAAAATGTCAAAATTAAACCGTTTAATGCGCTCACGCTTCAAAATACATCTTGTGGATCGTAGTTGTTGCTTAAACTGCGGATACATATGAGTATATGTGAATCTGAAGATATTTGTGTGGGTGCATGTTAATATATGGTGTGTAGTAAGCCCTCAATTACGCTCGTTTAATTTTCAATTATATTTGTGAGAGTATTATGTCATATTGAATGCGTACAGTTCAGATATAGGATCTCGAGTGTTCTTCATAAATCAACTTTATGAATAAGTCCTCTCCTTCACCCCACGGGCCACGACAATGGCGCATCAGTGACTCCCCGCCCCACGGCTAAATTCATTTGACCCTGGGAGTGACGAAAACCTTTGTTGCTCTTGTCCGTGCTTTTGTGCTACTGCGGCGCATGAAATCTTTCCGAACGTGAGGGATGCTAATGCTTTCTAAAATTAAACCTTATTTGTGATGATTCTCCCCCTTGACATGGAATGGTTGGTGTTGGTGGATTTCGATGTTTTTATATATAGGTATAAATCAATTTCAGAACATTAATTTCACGTTTCCGTTTCGTTGCGGAAATATGATCTCAGTGGAGAGTTTTGGCTGACGAAAATTGTCACTCAATTCGGGGTACAAGGTCCACGTCGGCTGCTGTGCGCTTTTCTGTCGTGAGCATGATGCTTGTGCACAAAATTTAATTAAAATTGTTAATTGACGTTAAAATTTGCTTCGTTTGTGACGCTTATATAGTATTTGCACTGAATTTATGTAAGCTTTTTGTGTAAAACTCTTTTCATACAGGCTTATAACACCACTTGGCTTTGCTTGTAAGATTAATACTTGCAAAAAGGACATATTCCTTCTTTCAAACCTGGGGGCAATTGAAGGCAGAAGTTTCGATTGAATTTATCAAATGGCAGCGTTCAGGGAGAACAAACTAAAAATGCTTTTAATTTTTCTTTTGGCAAAACGTCAAATATTTTAAACTTTCTTTGGAAACATTTTCATCGGCTTGTATTGCTTGTCAAATATTTGTCATATGCCTGTGAACAGCCTGTCATATGCCTGTGGCCTGACGCCAGCACAATTTGACGTTTTGTCAGACAGCTCTGGGCTGCACTTCAAGTTTAACTATTGTAACTAAAGGAACAACAGTTGTGGATTTAGCTACTTTGGAAACTAAAACATTTCTTTTTGAAACTAACGTCAGAGTTAAAATTGTACCCGATTGTCTATGATATGGGTTCAACAGCAACAATATTGTTAACGAAAAGCCAAATGTCAGTCAGTTTGTGTGCGTTAAAAGCCGCTGCTTCTTTAGATAAATTTTCCCTCTTTGAACTGTCACTTCTGGAGTTTATAAAGGTGACAACGGCGATTCTTGGAATGCAGCGCAATTTGTCAGTGCAAATTTTGATTGATCACGTGCGTAGTTTTTTAATTGACGTAGTATTGAATGACGAACGCAAAGCCCACGATACCTACAACTTCTGCATTGAAAAGCTGTGTAAAGATTTCTGTAGTGTCCGAGAAGAATGTTGTTAAAATTTATCGAGAAGAGGATAGGTACTATACCTTTACAGACCCTTTGTTTTATTTCATATTCGAGGGAATTTTCTTATGAGAGAGTTAACTTTGCCACATCTGTGTGGTGATAGGTACGAAATCCTGACGGAGTCGCAAACGGTATTACTTCTGCGTTTCAATTGTGCAACTGTTTTGTGTTAGTGGCTGCCTGCATAACACCAAATTCTCTAGACGTCAGAATCAAACATAAGACATCAAACGTCGTATCAAGCAGCATTTGCATTTCTTTATTCAAATACTTTTCCACAATACCCGAGCTCTTTGAAAGTGCAACAATGAGCACCTATTTACCTACTTAGTTGCAAATTAGTGCTAAAGCAATCAGCGCTTTATGACTGTCAACTGGTTTACTAGCTAATCACGCTAAACGTCATTACACATTGAAGACAATTTAAATGCAAGTCGCTAGTAAAATGGCAGAGATGAGAAACATGTTTTATTGCAGTGTAAATTGCAACACGTTTATCAATTGCAGGACAGTGTTGCCCATATTTTTTGTTGATGCAATTGTACACTTATTAGCAAATGTCTGTTATACAACTATTAACTACTGTTTATCCTTGCAGAAAATAGTCTATTATCCGCTTGAAGCTAGTTCAAGATGCCAGCGGAAACAAAATCAGCGCCCTCCGCTGGAGCGGAGACAGAGACACCAACGAAGAAGAAACAACAATCCGTGGCTTCTTCGAAAGTTGCCTTGGCACGTGTAACACTGCTTGATGGTTCCATTCTAGATGTCACAATTGACGTAAGTTTTCCTATTTGCTCTGTCTGTAACACAAGTTGTAATATATTTCCAAAAAAAAAAAACAGCGCAAAGCCAAAGGACGAGACCTCCTCAATTCCATCTGTGCCGGTTTAAATATCCTTGAAAAAGACTACTTTGGACTAATCTATCAGGTTCCAACTGACGATCGCGTTTGGCTGGATCTAGAAAAGCCAGTGACGAAGTTTTTCCGCACTGATCCATGGGTGCTACAGTTTGCCGTCAAATTCTATCCTCCAGAGCCCGCTCAACTGCAGGAGGACATCACCAGATACCAACTCTGTCTTCAAGTAAGTTCGAAACAATTCCATGGACATGTATTGACTGAATTTCGGTTTTAGGTTCGCAACGATATCTTGGAAGGACGTCTGCCATGCACATTTGTTACCCACGCTTTGCTTGGGTCTTACCTCGTTCAATCCGAAATGGGGGACTATGATCCGAAGGATATGCCGGACAGGCGCTACTTGAAAGATTTCAAGATCGCACCTAATCAAAACACCGAATTGGAACAGAAGGTGATGGACTTGCACAAGACACACAAGTAAATTGCAATCACTTTTATTGGTCGCAACCCACCCTTACATATTCGTTTCATTCCACAGGGGACAGTCACCAGCAGAGGCAGAATTGCATTACTTGGAAAATGCAAAGAAACTTGCCATGTACGGTGTAGATCTGCACCCGGCCAAGGACTCTGAAGGTGTAGACATCATGTTGGGCGTTTGTGCATCTGGCCTGCTCGTCTATCGCGATAAGTAAGCAAATTTGGTTCTTTACAAAGACACACGTCTCTAACCTTGAATTTTCCTTCCAGATTGCGTATCAATCGCTTTGCTTGGCCCAAGATTTTAAAAATCTCCTACAAACGCCACCATTTCTACATCAAAATCCGTCCAGGCGACTTTGAACAATACGAATCGACTATTGGCTTCAAGCTGGCCAATCACCGAGCTGCTAAAAAGTTGTGGAAATCATGCGTCGAACATCATACGTTCTTCCGTTTGATGACGCCAGAACAACCTACAAAATCCACACTGTTCCCCAGATTCGGATCGAAATTCCGCTATTCCGGACGAACCATGTATGAAACCAGAAAGAATCCTGTAGATCGAGCTGCCCCCAAGTTCGACAGAAGCCTTTCAGGCCGACGATTGACCAGCAGGAGCATGGATGGTAATATTTCACACGCTTTTCATGCCACAAACTTCGTCTCTAAACTTTTTTTTTGCATCGTTCATCAGCTCTTGCTTTGGCAGAGAAAGAACGTGAAAAGGACGCTCAGAAACGCCACACCATGAGCAATCCACCCGACCACATTCCCGACTTGGATTCACCGCGCAGTCGCAGTCCCCTGAAGAAGGATAAAAAGGAAAAGGTTTGTCTTTCTCTCCCCTTTCAAACGCACATTTCACATACAATCCACAAATAACAGATTCCCATTTCGTACTAAAAAAAAACAATACAATAATTAATGAAATTTTATCTTTGTGATTTTGTGGATACTAATATCAACTAACATTTTGTATTTTTTTCCTGTTTTTGTATTGCAAACTTTACAAAAAAAAATTACATTCATTCACACACCTCATGCCAACAACATTTTTAAACACAATCCACAACACTTTGGTTATGTCACTCCACCACATTCAAAATAATGCAAATTTCTTGTGTGTATTCTAAAATAATTCAATTTATTCGTGAATGCGATACACAAAAATTGATATCGACGTCAACAACTATAACTATACCAACAACAACAGTTGAAGCGTGAATCAAGCACTGGTACAGCTTCGGCCTCATCGCAGAGTTCTATTGAAGGCGATTACGAGACCGGTGCAGATTATATAGTCGACGAGCAGGTTATTACTTAAAATCAAACAACAACAATTAATTGTCATACTTTTTGTTTATTCTTCCGATATGTATCCTTTCTTTCTCAAAAAAAAATTAAATTTATTTATTCGAGTTTTTGTTTCGATTTTTTGGTAATTTTTCTTTTCCTTTTGAATTAATTTGTTTGCTCGCTTTTGAAGGATACCCTATTTAGGCTCCCGTAGATGGGAAGTTTTGAGAAAAACAGAAAACAACAGCTTTGCGCACGCTTTACTGAAAATAAATTTAAATTTCTTGTTCTAACAGTAATTATCAGTCGGTTCTTCTGTATTTAAAATTTTCAGAGTCCACATTTAGATTAGTTTAGTTTAGTTTTTATTGTTTCCAATTCATTCAAAAATTAGCTGTAGCATTCGTCTGCGCGCCGCAAATTTTACTAACAGCAAAGTGTAGTTATAAATATTTTGGCTGGAATTTTAGTAACCAAATAATCACATTCGTTTGTCCCATCAACATCACGGATAACACACGCCATCACGACTCTACTACTAGAATTAGACACGTAAGGCAACATATATCAGCAACTTTCTGTTTATGGTTTTGTTTTGTATCCTGTTTAAATGGGACATCGGCTACCCAACTCAGCAGGGAGATTCGGATTCCAATTTTTGTTATTATTTGTTTTGTACATTTGTAAACACTGGGATTGAGAAACCATAAGATTTCGATGTACTTTGATTAAGTTCTACTGAGGAGGTCAGACGGAGTAAGCAAGGCTTTCCACATTCGTGTTGTACGGCTTTTGAACGAATCGAGCGAAGTTTTGGCAAAATGATGTCCTCGGGGTTGTCAAGTGCTTCGATAAGTAATGTGCATTGGTTCTATTTCTCGTAGGTTACATATATGTCGCATTTAGAGAAAGAATTTCGTCAAGTTTATCTGAATACCTGCGGCTGTAGTACCAATGGGCAATGAAAAGCCAATGAAAGGGACAGATTTAGATTCTCACAATCATTTTTTGTGAGTTCCTAGTTTTGAAACAAATGCAAGGGACCTACGAATCAGTGCCGATTCCAAGCGACTGAATTGAGAAGCTTTTTCAGCATTCTAAAGCAGATATCAAGTTGTTTTGTTTTCTCGAATAAGCTGCCCAGGTATTTAATCTAAAGCAGAAAGAAATACGCCTAAAATCTTGGAACCACCGAGCGAGTTATTTTTTCAATACGATAATCTCTTACATTTGATTTGTACATTCCGTTTGTGTGTTCTTTCGATTTGTTTTCCTTGGTTTGTTTTTTGTTGCTTTATATGTAAACACCTTATTATCCTTTCATACCGTATATATATATATATATTGTATATTTTTTTGAATCTCCTTGTAATTAAATAACTACGCTGTGATTTGTGTGATCAATAAGAAAACACCCACTAATTGGCAGATGAAAAATTAAACAAAAAATACTAACACACCATCTACACGAAATAAAATTTTGAAAAATTTCTTAAAACACAAAAAATTAACCTAAAAGCAAACTCACTCAAATCCAGTTGCAATTTTAATCATTTCTGTAGCATGCATGCATTTGTTACTCTCTCTGTCTTACTATTGATATCATCTTTCGAGCTTATGTTATAGATGTTTGAAGACGGTTTGTTGAGCTTGAAACGAATTATTTAAATATCTGTTTTTTTTTTATGCGTGTGCAGATTCCTGTTGGAGATTCTGAAAAGGATAAGAAGGACAAGAAAGCCAAGGAGGAGAAGGACAAGAAGAGTGGAAAGATTGGTACAGAAGGACAGAATGGTGCTTATACAATTTGCCAACAAATTAATTTGCGATCTAATGCGCTCTCTTACAGGTACTGATGATTTGAACGATTCCAATCGGTCGGATAAGTCCACTGGCAAAGGACGAGTAAGTACACATTTTTCTTGATGAATTTGAATTAGTTCTAAGTGGGTGAAGTCTGTGTGGAAAGAAAACTACCCAGATGTATGAATTTCGAGGAATGGGAAACACCACCAAGAGCGTCACGTAGACTGACCATCGTAGAAGTATATTGGCTGATTTGTTGTTTTTGTTTTTTACTCTTAAGTTTAGGTATTTAGATCGTAGAATATCCTGGTTTTGTTTTTTTGATTTATTTTGTATTTTTTCTTTATTTGTTTTATTTTCAAAATTTACCTAGGGCGGTGGTCTCTTCTCTTCGGGTCGCAAATCGCCGAAAGACAAGGATCAAAAAGAAAAATCACCCTCGCCTACGAAGGAACCCAAAGACAAATCTGGCAAAACGGGCAAGGAGAGGGTTGCTGTGGGTGTTGTGGTCGCTCCATCGGAGGGCGCCAACAAGGACAAGGGTCAAGCTGGCTACACTCGTCCGTATGAGTATTCCGAAGACGATGCTGGCACGAGCCCAACGCGTAAGTCCTACATCCCAGGCGGATTCCGCTACGACCAAGATCCAAACTCGAATAAGGGTCTGGACGGCAGCGAGCAGCTCTCCCCGGGAGCGCATCAAAAGAAGGTCGGTTTGGCGTTCAATTATGCTCCAGGAAATGAAGAGCAACTGAAGGAGCACGCCCAAAAGGTGAAGAAGGGTGAACTGTCGCCAAAGACGCGAGATAAGTTGAACAAGGGTCAGCTGTCGCCCAAGACTAAGGAGAAACTGCTTAAGGAAGGCAATTTGTCGCCCAGGACAAAGGCAAAGTTGGTTTCTGCCGGGGCAGAGAGTGCTGTTCCATTGAACGATGCTCAGGGTAGGTCATACTCGCCCAGTGGAGGTAGACCGGGCTATTCATCGGGAGCTCCGGGATCTTACAAGCCAATCACTGACCCAACTGCTGCGTTCCTTGACGCAGAGCGCTACAACAAAGATCCAGCCTTTGCCGGTGTCGATGGTGCGGGTGTTCTAGTTGGAGGTGCCGCCAAGCCGAAGAAGAGGAACGTTAAGATCACGGTTATCACCTCGAAGTTCGACCCATCGACCAAGAGAATCGATGCCGAAAACGGTCAAATCGAGCACTCGACCGGCATCTTGGACACAGAAACTGGCCGCATCGAATCGAAATATGGCCTCATCGATCCCAAGAACGGCACTTTGGAGACATTGAACCCGAAAACGGGCAAGAAGGAGGTATACCACGGAGAAGTGGATCCTAAGACGGGCAATTTGCACCTCGTCAAAGGCGTTGTTGATCCAAAAACCGGCCGCTTGGATGATTCGTTGGGACAAATTATTTGCGTCGCCCCACAAGACAATTCAGTTGCCGGAGTCGATGGTGCGGGTTATCCAGTTGGAGGTGCCGCCAATCCGAAGAAGAGGCGCGTCAAGATCATGGTAATCACATCGAAGTTCGACCCATCGACCAAGAGAATCGATGCCGAAAACGGTCAAACCGAGCACTTGACTGGCATCTTGGACCCAGAAACTGGCCGCATCGAATCGAAATATGGCCTCATCGATCCCAAGAACGGCACTTTGGAGACATTGAACCCGAAAACGGGCAAGAAGGAGGTATACCACGGAGAAGTGGATCCTAAGACGGGCAATTTGCACCTCGTCAAAGGCGTTGTTGATCCAAAAACCGGCCGCTTGGATGATTCGTTGGGACAAATTATTTGCGTCGCCCCACAAGACAATTCAGTTGCTGGTGTCGATGGTGCGGGTTATCCAGTTGGAGGTGCCGCCAAGCCGAAGAAGAGGCGCGTTAAGATCATGGTAATCACGTCGAAGTTCGACCCATCGACCAAGAGGATCGATGCCGAAAGCGGTCAAATCGAGCACTCGACCGGCATCCTGGACCCAGAAACTGGCCGCATCGAATCGAAATATGGCCTCATCGATCCCAAGAACGGCACCTTGGAGGCATTGAACACGAAAACAGGCAAGAAGGAGGTATACCAAGGAGAAGTGGACAACAAGACAGGCCATTTGCACCTCGTCAGGGGGGTTGCTGACCCGAATACCGGCCGCGTGGACGATTCGTTGGGACAAATTATATGCGTCGCCCCACAAGACAACCCAGTTGTTGAACTCACCGTCATCACTAGTCGAATTGACCCTGTTACGAAGAAGGTTGACACTGTCAATGGTGAAGTGGAACGCTCTCTGGCTGTTTTGAACACCGAAACCGGTATTCTAGACACGAAGTACGGTGAGATCAACCCCAAAACTGGCGAAATCAAAACAGTCGATCCGAAAACGCGTAAGGTTGTCACCTCCAAGAGCGTGTTAGTGAATCCAGCTACGGGCCAAATCACCCTCATTGGAGTTGTGGATCCAAAGAGCGGGAAGTCCGATCCGAACATGGGCCGCTTGATTGAGGTGGGCCGCCAAATAGACCCTATCGTCGAGGTAACCTCATTGGCTGGCAAATACGATTCCAAGAAGGGCATCATTGAGCCCAAGTCAGCTCAAGTTGAGACATCAGCTGGACAATTCGACCCTAAAGCTGGAAAGATCGACACCAAATACGGTCAAATCGATCTCGTTAAGCACACCATAACTTGTTTGGATCCCAAAACAGGCAAGTCAATCGTTAAAGATGCCAAAATCGACCCAGCCACTGGACAAATCATCCTCAAGAGCCAGATCAACCCCAAGACCAACAAACCCGACAAAGACTTTGCCCGCATCCTCTCCTTGCGCATCGTTCAACACCGCGTCGATCCCAAGACCCAGAAGCCAATTGTCGAATCACGCGACGACAAAGACATCATCATCGATCCGAAAACAAATCAAATTTGGGTTCCAACTGGCGCTACCGATCCCAACACTAACGAACTGCAATACGTTTCTAGCAGTGTGGATCCTGTCACTGGTTATGTCATCACAATCTATGGCTATCTAGATCCAAGGGCCAACGAGATCAAACAGCAAACCAAGTTAGACCCCAACACCATTAAAATTGAACCGAAAACCGGCAAAATCTACACCGCAACCGGTGAGGTGGACAGCCAAACCGGTGAACCATTGTACGCCGCGACTCAGGTCGATCCCGAAAGTGGTGAAATCTACACCAAAGTGGGTCGCGTCGATCCGAAGACTGGCAAAATCGTTATCGTGAAGATCTTCTTGATAACACGAACCGACGATCGTGGCCGTCCAGAAGAGATTGACCCACAATCGTGTGAAATCGATCCCACAACGGGACGTATTTTGAAATTCTCCAATAGAACTGTTTTTGTTTATAATATGATTGATCCAATAACTGGTGAAATTATTCAGGTCGATCCCAATGATCCACGCATCGCTGGAGCGCGAACCACCGTCACCCATACGATGACTCTGTCCGGGGAAATTGATCCGATAACGGGCCGTATCAAGAGCGAATACGGACACATTGATCCCAACACTGGTGACATTGACCCAGACACCGCTGTAAGAGATCCAGTTACGGGCAAACTCATCCTCAACTATGCACAAATCGATCCCAGTCACTTTGGCAAGGACGTTGAGGTCAGTACCACTACGGAATCGGTGCCAATAACACGGGAACAGTTCTTTGACGGCATCAAGCACATGGGTAAGAACGCCTTGCGACGTGACTCGGAGGCGAGCAGTGAAGACGACATGACAAGACATTACGAGTCGGAGAATATTAAGGAAATGCAGTCGGGAACACCGAAGTCCGGTGGCAAGTTGGGTAAATATGTGAGCACACCGACCGTAGTCAAGACAACCACCAAACAAGTGCTGACCAAGAACGAGGATGGAGTAACGCACAATGTTGAGGAGGAAGTGAGGAACTTGGGCACCGGCGAAGTGACCTTCTCCACACAGGAACACAAGGTTAGCACGAAAGCTGCATTTTAAAATGGTGATGGGCGGGAGACATTGTTTATATTTTTTCCATACTAAACGAATATCTATAATCTATATGAATGGCATCCTGGCTAGACTGCTAGTGATCTAGTCTGGCTTTAGTTGTCTACTATTTTGGCTTTGTTTTTATATTTTCTTCGTTTTTAATTTACGCTTTTTTTGTTCGCAATCATCATTCATTGACTCTAACTCATATTCGATCATCATCTGCTTCATAGTGAATGCTTTCATGTTTCTAACTAGCTCTTATGTAAATATTTTTCAAGAACGATGGACGATCTGAAGAAGGTTTGCCATTAAGTAAACGGTAAACGGTTAGGAGTACCACTTATCGACACATCAAACTCTCATTTGCGCTAGATTTAGGATAGATATGGACTTTGACGTGAGTTTGACGGTGAAAGGAACGTAGAAATGCAACAAAACTTGCGACTTACAGCGGGCATACCCCATGAAGGTGGACTTAATTAGATAGACGGATCTGTCAGAAATACCAACCCACATCTGCCATCTGTATAGGACTTTGTGTTTCTCGCTTATCCGTGTTCGTATAGTTCCTTCGCACTTAAATGTCGAGCAATTGTCGGCGCTTTTAGAAATTCCAACTTACTGAACTTTTTAATGAACAAAAATTGTCTTCCACACTTTTACTTTCGGTAGCAATGTAAATATGTTCTTTTAAGAGCGCACTCTCATGGTTGCCTTACAACATTTTTATATTAAGGGCTGATTGCAGTTGCGTTGTTTACCTGTTGATAGGACAACTTGGTCCAACACTGGAAATAGGTGTATAAACTAGCACAATTTTGGCCATTCTCGAAAGAAATAATCTTCTTAATTTTTGGAGGGTATGCTAATTGTGTGCGCCTCTCTTAAATTTGTTTAAATAAAACAGAAACTATTTTTTATTCTCTCCTTGCTTTACAATTCACACCGAGCCGAAAACTGGATTTTCGCGAAAACAGAAGTTTTCCCATACAGCAAAGAACCACGAGAACGACTTCCAATCGTTGGATTGTTGAAACAAATACACCTTTTGCATTATAGTGCATTTACACCATCACGCACACGCATTTTTGCACGAGACGGGACAGAGAGATCCGTTTGTCCGCAGTCAATGCTAATAAAGAATGAGATCAATGATCAGACGCCTAAGGTGTCATTGATGTTCTACCCATAATTATAGATAAGTAAACCGGAAACAAACCCAAGTTCCGGCGAACAAAATCTCTCCAATCACTGGAAAACATTTCTATTTCTGATTTAAAACATGTGAAATAAGATTGGTATTTAGTTTCAGTAAATTCAATCAACAATTCATTATTCAGCTATACGAAATAAATAAATAATAAATTTTCCGTTCATCACTTTCGGAAGCCATTTTGTTTTATAGAAAAGCGAAATTTCGTAAGCCATCGCTATAAAAATATCAACATGCATAGCGTTCCCATAATTCCTACCACGTAAACAAGATGGCCGACCCAAAAACGCTATTTAGTATTTAGCATCCCGTTAATCTTCCGTGTTAGGAATGTGTGACCGTGTAAATGCAGTATAAGTCACAACTTAAAATCATTTTCCAAACATAAAGCATTATTCTCATGAGAGCCAATCGCGAACTGCGAACAAACGAATATTCGTAGTTTCTGACATTTCATTCACATGAAAACTTTTTTTTTGTCGCAGATACCCGTTTCATTTTCAAAGGTTAAGTTCGAACGATTTTTTCATTCGTGGGCTTGTGGATCGCGACTTTTTTTAAGTGGATTGTGAATAAAGTGACAGTTCGCGGCAAGAATTCTCAATTCGCGTGAAATTTCCTCTAATTGTAAATTTAGGTATTTAAATCAATTCAGACTCAGGTTTCGTTAATTAAATTATGATGCTTTTGTGGTAGAACAAATATACCAATTTTCAATTCATTAATACAGTTCAATTGATTTCTTCGCAATTCGCCTATTCGCACTTCGGTCTCAAGTGAAAAGTCCTTAATTGTCGGGCCAATATTATTTTTAAACGCTCTGGATTTATTTTATTTGTTAATCAATGCGATCGAAATTTGTAACTAAAATAGTTTAAGCAGAAGTTGTACGACTAGAGTCTAATAACTGATTGAAAGGTCAAAGGGAAACTAGTTGGTGTTCGGTGTGAATGCATCGACGGTTTTCGGTGCGGTCTGAATAGGGTATTAGCATCCTTCTTCTCAAAGCAACACTTGCGCGCTACTCTATCAAGAGCACAATTTCCTTTCTGTCTGTCTTGAATAACCTGTCGATTATGTTACACAAATTACGTTGCAATATTAGTTTCGGTGAAGGCCTCGCTAAATACATTCCACACTCTGGGCTTTACCAATAAACATTTTTAGTTTCGACTTTGAACTTTAGTAGTTCACCGTGGCTATATTTTCCATACAAATTTCGCAATTGTGAGCTTCCGTAAATTTAAAGTCGATACCTAAATTGATTATCAGTACGGCGCTCTGCCTCTTAAGCTATTTTTTTCTCTTTCTCTATGTTAACACGCTTTCTTCGATGTTATCGCTTCCCTGTGTCTTATTTTCCCTGTTTTGCATAAATATGTGCGTATTTTTATTAACACAAAACACATAACACCACACCTAGGCCGACGCTCCTCGGGATGATTTGAGCGGTGCTTATGTAACAGCTACCGCTGTTACCACTCGAACTGCCACCACCCACGAAGACTTGGGTAAGAAAGCTAAAACCGAACAGCTTGAGGAGAAAACTGTCGCCACTACCCGCACTCACGACCCGACCAAACAAGAACAAAGAGTCGTTACACAGGAAGTAAAGACCACTGCGACAGTCACAAGTGGGGATCAGGTAAGTCGTAGCAAAAGTCTTTGGAAAAAAACAAAACAAAAATACAGAACAGCATGTTATTTGCTGTTTGTTTGAACAAACAAAATGAGGAAAAAAGCTGCGCATGCAATTTTGACATCATTTTTGTTGTTGTTGTTGTTGCTGTTGTTGTGTATTTAGTAACCAAATCGACAAACAATCTTTACGAAATTTTTAGTTCCAAAGAAGAGACAGTATTTCATCGACAAGCTCCGGAGATTCAGGTACCCCAATTGATGGGCCCTATGATGGGTCTGTAGTAAAAACCACAACTGTATACAAGGTTTGTATTGGAATGATAGTTACTGGTAGATTATTGCATTTGTTTGTTGTCGTTTTATACTTATTTGTCATTTATTTTCGGAAATCATTCATTGCTATTGAGAAATATTTGTAAAAGATTTTATGGGATTGATGTAACTTTTGTTTGAATTGGAATTTATAGCAATCACCTGACAGCAGTGTACCACATGTTGAACAAACCCGCGTAGTTATGGGTGAAGAGATTCCCGGATATTCGGCCCATGGAGAAATTGTATCCTCACAAACTGTTAGCAGCAAAACGAGAACTGTCGAAACTATTACTGTAAGATGCTGCTGGTTGTTTGTACTAGTTTATAAATGCTAAATATGAAAACGTTTTCTCATTTCCAGTATAAAACCGAACGTGACGGAATCGTCGAAACGAGAGTAGAACAAAAGATTACAATTCAATCCGATGGCGATCCGATCGATCATGACAAAGCCTTGGCTGAGGCAATTCAGGTTAGTTGAGATTTCGTTTTAGTTAAATATTAAGTAAGAAAAAAAGGAGTGGCGCATGTCCCCTGAGAGACAGCAATACTCGGCCACTCAAACATAAAGAAAAATGAATTACTTAAAAGTTTCCCCCCAACTGCTCCGAAAAACTGATTGGAATGAATGCTCCAGAATTTGGAGGGACAATCAGCGTAACTGTAATGTTTCGAAAGTTGCAATGTTAAATTACCCATTGTGACTGTTTTTTCTACTTTTAAACACGAAAATCAATTTTAAATTATATTTCGCCTAAATGGCGTTGCTAAACAAAACAGAGAACAATGATCAAAATGGAATGCGTAATTCATTGTGCTGCATAGTACAAATCATAGACTTATTATTTATATTATAAATTTTGCAGATTGAAATATATGCAAAAGTGGTATAGAGTGTTTCGCGAAGCCCATCCTTCCACAGATAGGCTATCTTTTTGGTTCAAACGTCAAAAAAACTTGTAGGATAACAAAGGCGTTTTGTAATGGCCAGAGTAGTGTTTTGTTCAAATATTGCCAAAAAGCGCACAATTCCCATTACTTAAACCTCTCTTCTTTTACCTAATACATATGATAAACATCAGTATTCAATTCTAAAATGTTTTTATTCTGGTTTTTGGACTTTATTACAATTTTTCAGTAATTTTTTAACAAAATTATACTACAGCCATATAAGTTCTGTTTTGTTTTCCTACAAGTTTTTTAGCTGTCACTTGGTTTTTTCTTCTACATATTTTACACTGACGTTTTCGCAAACTACCCTATTGCATAATATTGCTATTGCTATTTAAAAAAAAGAACGAAACAAATGTAAAACATCAGAAAAAACGCATTCGCCATCAATATGCGAAAATTGGGCAATTTATGGAGCAATAAATGCATTACAATACGATTTGTTATTCAAATTTGTTTGGCTCCATATATTATTATCAATTTGAACTACCACCTTTTCGATGCGACATCTTTTGTAAAACATTCCGCAATAGTTTAAGTTTCAACCGTTTTACTTAGCAAATCTACTTGCATCCAATAGGTGCTAGCATCCTATGGAGAAATCCAAAATGGTTGGCAATTTGTTACTTTTTATTCAAGTGATGCCAAATTACTGGCAACAGTAACCTACAAAATTTTTAGTGTGAAGGAAGCAGGAGGCTCCGTATCTCGTATGATTATTAACGCGGGGATTATTCTTTTGTAGAGTATCCCTATGGCGTATCCTCGTTCGTGCAGCGTTATTTTATTTATCGAGTTTATTTAGAAATACTGTTAAACAGTGTTAAGACTATCTGGAAGTGTAAATCGTACCTAAATCAAATGTCCAGTAATGTCAACAACACGGAGATCGACTGTGTGCTTTAAAATACTTGATCTACCATGAAGAAGCTCATTTTGAGCTGCATAAAGTCTCACCTAGCTTTCTAGGCTGACCATTTTAATTGCAAACGCCTTGAATATTAATGTTGCGACATCAATGTCGTTTATAGACCTCTCCAAAGAATCAAGGATTAAACGGGTGTGAAATACTCCCACACATTCGTCGTTGTTTTTCTTACTTGGTGAAGTTCGACTTCAGAGCAATGTAACCCCTTTTCGGCAACAACGTTGGTAATTCTCTTCACAAACTTAATTCCACATTGATAAATGATAACCATTTACAACTAACACGATATAATTTGTTCTTACTCTTGCAGGAAGCAACGGCTATGAATCCAGACATGACAGTCGAGAAAATCGAAATCCAACAGCAAACACAATAAAACCCCACTTACCTACAACACAACACACAACCTTTTTTTTTTTTCTATAAATGAACATTTTATGAAGAAAAAAAAATATTTTTATTTAATTTAAAAAGTGAAAACAAACAAACAAAATGTTTTATATTATATTTTAAGCGTAATATTAAAATAGCCTATAAATTACTTTATAAATACATACATTACAAAATAAAAGAAAAACAAATATGAATGTTTTTCAATGCAGAAAGGAGGACTCAGGACACATACACGGCAAACAAAAACATACGCGAATGAAGCAAGAATGAATGAAACACAAATTCAAGATAAAAGTAACATTTTACAACAAAAAAAAAAATATAAAACAGTTCAAATAATAACAAAATAAAAATAAAATCTTTGCACTCTCCCCACCACTATTACACGTACTAGACTTTTTAAATAACTATATTCTAGAAATAGTTATATTTATATAAATTAAAGCCAACAAAAAATTTGTTTAAGTGCTGCAAATTCAATAATCTATATATATATATATGTTTATCATCATCAGTGTTATTATTAAAAATGTATACAAACCATATGAACTTTTTGGCATAGCATAAAAAGATCTAATATTTATGACTTTACTAACAAACCAATGCCTTATAAAGTGTAAAATAAAACATTGTACTTCCCTGTGAACTTTGTAATTAGAAAGCAACTTTTTTAATGCTCTAAATTTTACAGAAAACCTTGAATAATATGAAATTCAGCAAAGAATATGTGTTCAATTTCCAATTTCACTTACAAGAAAAAAGAAAAGAAATTTTATCCATAAGAAAATCGACGAGAAAAAAATAACAAAACATTTTGAATGTAAAAAAAAGAAGAATAAATTAACGTTTGCATTAGGAAGAGAGAACTTTAACAAATAAAATAATTAAATTTAGCATTTATATATGTCGTAGCCACGAAGTAAACACTTAAATTAAAATACATCACGTCTGTAGATTGTTGTTTTATCGTTCAGTTGTAGCTTGTGGAACGCAACGTGGAACGCGTGTTGAATTTCCAATTTCCTGAAATAATTTTTTTTTTTCTTCTGAATAGTTGTTGTAATAATTCTTTTTTTGTTTACCAATCGGCAGTGCTCTTGCTGTTATTCGATATTGTGAAATGAAAAGCAGCACATGAAACACCATTTTTACTGAAATTTTGCATGGCATGCGCTGGATAAGAGTCACTCGTAGAGATGTACATATAAGCATCGTGATTTAAGACTTGATAGATGACAACAACAATCAATGCAAGAGGGAAAGTTTTTGTTTGGTTCGTTTTTTCACTTGCGTTCCACAAAATGTCTCCCCAGAATGTTCCACTCCACATACAAGATAGTTTAGCTTTTCTACTGAGTATTATAGTCTTTTAGTTTTTGGAAATCATACAGTGCGAATCTCCTCCTTTTGGCCTGTAGAGTTAGTTTGAACAACACTTTCCTCTAAAGTAAAACACTACAAAATACATAAATGCAAAGTATTCATTTTAAGTTAATATAAATGTTTTGTGTTGCAATTAAATGGTTTTTAAAGCTGCAGTTACTAACTGCAATAGTTTTCCTATTGTTTCTTGTTTAAATAACTTATTCTATTTTTTTTTATATTTATATTCTGTTTTGTCTAACACATTCCATTTATTTTCTGTTGCTGTTATTGTTTTCGTTAATTTTTTTCTTTTTAAATGCTATGAATATATTTTTTATGACATGTTTTTCTTTCACTACTGCGTTTTCTTGTATTGTATTTGCTGTGTTGGATTTCGAAATATTACAATAATAAACAACAAATTACATTACAATGCATATATATATAATATATTTTATACTAGTTTTATAAATAAGAATGTTTTGCTTATTCAATTATTTTAGATTTGTAAAATAAAACTGCAAACAAAAATAAATTCAAAAGAGATGAAATTTCTATTTTTTGTGCATTTAAAAAAGTATAATACATTTTTTGAGCTTTCGAGATTTTTTTTTTCAGAACTCCCAAGCAAATATATTTGCAATAAAAGGAAAGGAAAAACCAGTTTTTTATGATTGAGTTTCTGAAAACATGACACAAAATGAGAGAAAGTTTGAACAACTTTTGTTTGTATTTGCTAATTGAATAAACTTAACAATATGAATATTTTTAAACGTAAACAAGTTGAGAGGTTTTTTTTTTTATCGTTTGAGATCAAATTTATTTTACAAATGCTTAATGATAAACAGTGAATAAAAATAAATATAAATAAAAAAAATTTTCTTAGTTTTTAGACTTTTTGGTCTTTGAGCGCATTTAAATGACAAATAAATGGTTCAAGGCGAAATAATCGATTTTACAGACGAAACAAGCTTCCTCGTGTATTTTATTACGGATGAAATGACTTGGCTACTGGTTTACATCGGAAATATATAGATTCAGGTCCATCTTGCCGATGAGTATGAAAATTCAAGCTTCTTCCTGTGCCCTTGTAAAGAATTACGAGATAAGCCGTGACTTACCATGTTGACGGAACGATATTTACCAACGGTTGCCATTTAAAAAGCTAAATTTCCCAAAGTCATTATCATTTCCAAAAGTCCCATCTCTATATTACCAGCGACGCTGGTTTCGAATGCTCAAGTGTACCTCCATTACTCTCGATCTTTCGCCACGACTGCAAATATATCCATATTTGTAATGAAAAGGAGAGCAGACAAAACGCACCATTGATAAAGTACAAAGCCCACGGTGAATGTTAAAGGGTAGGTACATTGATTTAACCCCTCTAACCCGGCTACAGCTTGTATGCAGTTTGAGCAAAAACATTGAATGGGAAACGCAGTAGAAGATCTTAAGTTTCATAACAGTATAGAATAGGTCGTAAGCCTTTTCCAAATCTGCAAAATC
Organism: Cheilosia variabilis; assembly: GCA_951230905.1. NCBI lineage: Eukaryota > Metazoa > Arthropoda > Insecta > Diptera > Syrphidae > Cheilosia > Cheilosia variabilis. Next base: position 16,842,130 of record OX579680.1, on the reverse strand, counting down.
TGCGCAAGCACGGATTCTAAGCTCAAACTTTTCATAACCTGTTCGGCTATGCTTCTGCTCCGACGACCTTGACCAACCACTAGTCTTTACAGCATTTCCAGAACCTTTTATCCCCTTAGTTGAAAAGCTCACAATAACCCCAGTAAACCAGTATCTTCACCAAATTTACCGTCGCTTTTCCAGTCCATTTTCTTTTTTGACACGAAGGCCGTGAGTATTTCTGAGCACTATTTTTGGTTTTTACCTCTAAGACAACGGGGATCTGTTAGAAAATCCTGTTTGCGGTTCTGTGATTGTGACCACGGTCTAACTTATCACCGTACTCCTTAGATTGTATAGGTAGTCAATTCACAAGTTCCGTATTCCTCTCGTATCACATCATTATGAGTACTCGAACTGGCGAAGAAGACCGCTCACACAACAAAGTCAAAACACAATTTAGAAGCGCATAGATCTTAAGCTACGATTACAAAAGCCCACTTTTCATGTCAAATTTTGACATGCAGAGGTCATTATGACGTAAAGATTTGTCCCAAATTTGTCAGCACACTCCTGTCAAGGGCTGTCGCAGCGCACTATCACGAAAGACACACGACTAACCACTGAATCGCCGAATTTTTGCGACATCAGTCGTCAGCTTGTCAAAATTTGCCAGTATTTGACAAGTATCCTACTTTCTACATATAGACGCTGAGTTAAATAGCATTTAAAATTAATCAACTGTTCCCTTACTCATCCACTTGCATATAAAGGGTGATTTTTTAAGAGGTTTAGAACTTTTTTTAACGAAAAAACACAAAAAATTCGAAAAAATGAATGAAATATTTATTTGAATCGATAGTTTGAACCTTGCAATTTAATGTTTAAAGATAATTTCATGCAAATGTTGACCGCGGCTCCGTCTCAGGTAGCCCATCCGCTGAGTCCAATTTTGGCATACTCTTTCACACATATCGGCCGGTATCTCACGAATGAATGCATGGATGTTGGCTTCCAGCGCGTCAATCGAAGCGGGCTTGTCCCTATACACATTAGCCTTGGCATACCCCCACAAAAAATAATCTAATGGTGTCAAATCGCACGATCTAGGCGGCCAATTGACCGGCCCGAAACGTGAAATTAACTGTTCACCAAACTCGCCTCGCAATTGCGCCATTGTTTCGCGTGCTGTGTGGCATGTGGCACCGTCTTGTTGAAACCACATATCATGCAAGTCAAGAACTTCCATTTCGGGCAAAAAAAAGTTTGTTATCATCGCTCGGTAGCGTTCACCATTGACAGTAACCCTGCGATTCGCATCATCTTTGAAGAAATATGGCCCAATAATGCCGCCGGCCCATAAACCGCACCAAACAGTGGCTTTTTCGGGATGCATTGGTAGCTGTTGCAATGCTTCTGACTGATCTTCACTCCAAATGCGGCAATTTTGCTTATTTACGTACCCATTCAACCAAAAATGAGCCTCATCGCTGAACACAATTTTTCGATAAAAAAGCGAAAAAGAACATTTCGAACCAAACACGAATTTTGATAGTAAAATTCAATAATTTGCAAGCGTTGTTCATTTGTAAGACGATCCATGGTTAAATTGCAAACCAAACTGAAGCTGTTTGACAGTGACACAAGGTACTAAACACACGTCAGCTGTCAAAACCAGTGTTGCCAAAACCAAACCAGCTAAAAAATCACCCTTTACTTGCCTTTCAGTAATTTGGATCACGCAATGAAGCTCTAATAATTTCCCGAATACCATACAATCATTAAAAGGTATACCTACATTTATTATGCAGGAAACCCTTTTTCAGCATAATGCTATACCATTCCTACTCCATCCCCGAGGAATGTTCTATTGGTCTACGCGACGGTCTACCTCTCAATCCACCGATGCGAACAAATGCCAAAACATTGGCAGTATAATTGGCATGGAACAGAAAGCCATATTGACAGGAAATAAAATTGCAATCGAAAAGGAATTCGCGATAAAGGACAACAATGAAATTCTATTTCTTGTTGTTGCTTTTTTTTGCCGCTTCACTGATAATATTCTTGCAATTACTGTGAATAATTGACGTACGAACATGCAAATCGTAGGCATCTATACGAAACCTTTGAACTTTATCGTGCAGAGAACTGAGTGCGCGTCTGACTTGACAGCTAAGTGAAATTGGGACATTCATTTGGTTGAATGATTTGTTAAGATGACCAAATGCTTTACGAATTAAGAATTTAATAATAATTTTTTAATAGCGAAGTTCCTAAGTGTATGGCCACTAAAATATTTCGATTTATCGATTGCCACAAATTTAGTGTTTAGTTGCACCTCCCCCATCTTCCTCTTGTCAGCGGTTTTTCCAAAACATATCTTTTTAGTAATTTCACCACTCGCAGTTAAGAATACTCAATACTCTTTCATATTTTACAAAATTTGCGAGAAAAGTACAGGAACAGGCCTCTTATAAAGTGTCAAGCCCAATTCAGCTAATAGCCCAACTGTCAGAGCGAGCTCTGAACTTGAATTTGAAACAATCTTAAAATACAAAATGCAACCGTCTCTTTTATCATTTGCATTGTAATAAAACTCAGAACTAAAAGCTCAATATAAACTAGCAGTAAGAGTAGCCCACGGGAATGGGGTTGGGAACTTCAGCATGGCCTTGCTATTTGCTAATGCGATTGCAATAGTTTCGCAAGCGCCCGGCAAATCGGAGAAAATACCCTCGTGGTCAGAAATCAGTCGTGGTAATCTGAATGGATTCGCGATAAAATAATTACATGGCGTCTTCATGGTGTGTTTGTGTCGCAATTGCTATTCACGCTGACATTTGTCGACCGGCTCTTACTAGCCGTTATGCGGATTATTGCATGTCGTGCAATGTTTTCATTTTTTGCTACGATTTGGTTTTATTTTTTTTTTTTGCAACTAATTTCGTTTCGTATCCAATTACATTGAGTGAATGTAAAATGAATAATATCCTATCTGATCAATTGTGGTTGACTTTGTATTACCTTTCAAATGCAAAACTGCGATATCAATGGGAGAAGGCAGCCACAGCCAGTGAATGCATAATCGCTGAAGTTTAAACAGGCAGGGCGTCGAGCACTGTTTCAAAATGTCTATCCCTTTAACTACTAATTCTCTTATAAATCCAACGCGGGGGGATTTCAAGAAATATGTCCTTAAATAAACATTTGACGTACTATGTAAGTTTGTTTTGAAATTTAGATTTTAACCCCTTGGCAGATTCCACCAACCACCTGCTAATAAGAATGTAACTACACTTACTCAGGTGAAAACAAATAGGGGGGAAATTTCTGACTGTTTGACGTTTACCCCACTTTCGAACAATATCAACAGGTTGTCTTCAATCCAACCCCATATGCAGGCTACTTTTCCCCAAACAAAGTTGGGGTTGGAATGAAACTTCGAATTTTATACTTGTATGGGTATCCTCTCATTTTGAAGTTCCCCAACTAGTTGAATTGAAAACTTTGAAGAGAAACTGTCAACCAAAATGTAGTACAAGGCTGTACATAAGTGTTTATTCGTCTTTAACAGTATAATTCATGGATCGCCCTGTTTGAACATTCATGTTTTTATATTTAAAGACTAAGACTGAGGTTTTAATTCGTTTGCCCGAATTATTTTGATTTAAGAGGTTAAGTTATTTCTAGGTGGTTCTAGGTATTTTTATGAGCGATAAAGCGTCTACAGATAGTAGGTACCTACTGTATTTGTTTCACCGACCGAATACTTGAATGAATCTAGTCAAGAAATTCGGGACTAAGTACTAAGTTGACAGTTCGCATATGTGGCTGGCGTAGAAAAAGTGACGTTCCCGACCAATTTAGTTTTTGCTTTCAGGTTACATCTCAAGTCGACTTACGATAACTAGATTCTTGAAGCGGTTCTTAATTTATTATGACATTATGACATCTTCACAGCAACCTCAACTCCGCCGTTAGACTTAAATTAGACAAAAATGTCCGCTTAAGGAGCCGAGTATCAATTCCAATGTGGTATTTGATTGGGCGCTCTCAGAGCACTTTTTATGTCCGATTGGCACCTACGCGAAACGCAATCCTTTTCCAATTTCAGAGCACTTTTGCATATCTGGATATTTTTTCAGAGTTGCTTCAGATTTACCAATACAAGTGCGGTTGAGTTTGACAACTAGTGGAGTTTGCTTACGTTTTCGTGAAATTTTTCAACTGCAAAGAAACGCATTGTATCGCGTGGATCTATTTTTGTTAATTATTTACGTACAAATGTTTTGAAATCAATATCACCAAAAAAACGAGCACAAGACGTGTTTACGTTCGATTTAGACACACGAAATCCAAAATCAGAGAGCTAATCTGAAGACGCCCAATCGAATACCACAATAACTCAGTGTTGCCTTGGTAACTGTACCATGAACGCTACGATACCGTAAAAGTGGCTTTTTCTGCTCAACTTTCAAATGCTTTCACAATCTTTAATAGGTATTTCTTCTCTTTAATTTTGCCGGATTTTGTGTTTTGTCAAACTGTGTAACGATGTGTACCAGTCAATTGATGTCGTTTTCCGTTGGACAAAAAGAAGCGTCCGGGAGAGTCCGGAATCGAAAAAATCACTTCTGAAACCGTTCCATTGGCAAAAAAATACTCTTCTGGTGATTCTGAGAAGAGAATTTCGCTTCTCGATTTGAAGTCAGAAATCAGAATCCACACAAGAAGCACTCACACAAGTGTAATTTATGTATTTTATACAAGTCAGATTATTTTTTGGCATTTCACAAATACTTTTGCGGATTCTTTCAGAAGCAGTTTTGTTGTTCCATTGGATTTCAGAATGAGTGGATCCCCGAGTGAAACCAATGGAAAACGACATGAGAATATATTTGTTTCGCGATATCACTTTCTTCAACTCTACATGCAATTTCTAGTGAGCACAGCGTAAGCTTTTATGTAACTGCATAAATATCAAGCAAGTGTTATTGAAGTCTGTCATTGGGCTTCATTTTATTCGATTGGAGCTGTAATCAGGCAAAATTTGCAAATATGGATTCGCTGTTCATCAGCACATACAATTACTTTCGAACGTACCTACATATAAAACATTTTTTTAAGCGAACTTGACTTTTTTTCATTCAGTGTAAGTCAGTTCTGTATGTGTTCGAAATTTGTTACACGGAATAAAGATTCCCATTCGATTTCCCAAGGCCCGTCATTAAAAAGATCCATTTATTTCAACGACTGATTTCGTATGCCGCCTTATCATAAAGTTGGGACTTTGTTTCTTGGGCTTGCGACCCACATAATTGGACACAAAGAACACATTACAAACTAATTCCCATACGCCATTTGTGAAACCTTCGCCGCGTAAGAATTACGTTTCGAACTTCCAATCAATTATTAACCGCGAATAATTACATCGAACTTTTGTTCTACGCCTCCGAATTGCCGATCCAAAAAAAGTCAGGAAAGAAGACAAAATTACTATGAATACAGAAAACCGCAGGACCACCCTCCACCCCAACTATACCTACAATTCATAAATCGAATGATGATTTAAACTATTAATAGCCAATTTCCAAGGTAATAGACTCCTTCCACTCAACTGTCAAGTCCCCCAGCCACAACTCTGGCCGAAGAAACCAAGAAATTGCGTGCCACAACTACTGCATGCGATCGACGACGGAGTGACAGAGTAGAGTCCATCGTTAAAAGTAAATTTCACCAAATTTCCCAAAAAAAAAAGGATTTTAAAATATTAATGCGGAAAATCAAGTAATTGAAGAAAGTGACCGCCCTCCTCCCCCCACTAGCTGCCGAATTGGGTCATAGTAAGGCCTAAAGACGTGAATTGGAAATTCACTATCAGCGCGGCGAAAAAGAAACAAGCACCTATGTACGTACACTACGCCATTAAACCTTCAATTTGGAAATACGTACCTGCAGGAACATGTGGTGTTCCTTCGCCTTGTTTGATTTGATTGGTAATGCGTGGAGTGAGTAGTGCGTGTCCTGTGTCCTTTTTTTTTGGCCAATACATATTCCTACTTATTCTATATGCAAATGTCAAAGAATAGACAAAAAGCGTTTGGAGCATTTTCGCTGTCAGTTGTGCGGTCGAAACGGGGACAGAAAGGCGGAGTGATTAGATCGTTGTGCGTCCTTCGACATTTGCAATATAGAAGCCGCATATCGTGCCAACCATCGCACTCGCTCAATCCATTATAATTTTCTACATTTGTGCGTACTTTCATTATATTGTGTCCTTTTTGGTGGACGCACTCAATAATTCATGTGTGACACACATGTTGGTGGTTTTTTGAAATTTTCCACTTGCACGCAATATTTGGTCAATTTTCGGCAATCGATTTCGGTCTAGCAGATATATGTCCTGCCTCGGAAAACGCCTCCTAATGCGTTCCACTGGCGGTCTCGGTACACGCTGTATACGGCCAGAAGACCTAATATGATTATTTTCTATGGCAATTTCATTTCATTTCATTTCATGTGTGCGTTGTTTCTATTGTTGTTCGGTGATATTGACAGTAAACTGTTAGTACCCCATTTTCGGGGAAGTAATGACTACCTTTGCGTATACCGCGTCAATCGAAAAGTTTTCCTATTAGGGACTATAGGTGGACTATGTTCGATTGGAAAGGGTATTACTGTATACGTGTGTAGGACATTTGCTATCCTGCATACTAATTACGGTATAATAACCTTTGATAGTTTTTTTTTGTAAAATACAACAACTAACAATAAGATTGATTGCCTGAGTGGTTATATAAGGACGATTAATGTTTTTGCTTAAGTCCTTGATTTTAACGATAATTTAACTGGATACAATGAATGCACATGTAGGCAGCGGCATATAATCGCACAACCTTGAAGAACTAAAACCATTTAACACTCTCCGAAATGGTAAACTGTCAAATTTGCGTCAGAAAGCATTGCAAAGCAAGGTGTCTGAAATTGGGCAGATATCCAGAAACCCAGCTGCCTTTACCGGACTAAATTGGTGTGAAATAGATGTTCCCTGAACAAAAAATATATTGGTCGGTACGCCATTTTTCATATCATCCACATATACGAACTGTCAACTTAGCACTCTGCTACCAAATTAGATTCGTCGGCTACACCTCCATAAACGTCAACCGTCAAAGTCCCTGTACATTGCTATATTTCCCGCTCAGCAAACTCAGAAATCTCTACTTACTTAAGGCGGTTGTCATAATTGTATCAACGGGACATAAGCCTGATCGCCTGAATGTGGGAATCAATTTTGCTGGAGAGGCATGTATCAAAAGAATGCAAGATTACGAAATTGGCATTACTATATTTTTGTTGGAAAATTGACAGTTCATTGTCGAATTCGAAACGAATGGGGAACTATATTGTGAGCCCGTATGACAAAAAATGTTTTTTTTTTCAAATAACGTGAAGAATTTTAAGCCAAATGTGGTAATGTTCTATTTGTTCCATTTATTCCAGTGATGTGTCGAGTATCGTGGACCAGCAACTGATTCGAACAGGGATGTAAACCTGTAAATATCTGACAAAAATCGAAGATTTACAGTTATAGCCATATACGTAAAACGAAACCATAAACATTTTCTTTTCCTTTTTTTGAACACTTCAACATAATGGTTGAACTTAATCTTGGTCCTAAAATGTTGCTTATGAATTATAAAGTTAGTTTATCAAAAACAACAAAAAATGTTTGATGTTTAAATTTTCTAGAAAAATAATTTATTAATTTTTCCGTACGAAAAACTACTCCCGATCAACTTCTCAATAAATTCCACAAAAAAAAAACCGAATCATTATTCCACTGAAATATTTCATTTCTTTACTGTTCCATGTGTCATGAATTTTTTTTTTCTGGTGGAATCCAACCAGTGGTACTTGACTTGTTGTAATTGTTTTCGTAGGAAAAAAATGTCTCTGACAGAATTTTTGCTATGACCGCCTAAACGCGAAAAACTCATTTTCATAACGTTGCAATTTTTTCGGTTGCATTTTACTCAAAGCTATAACTGAGGCCTAAAATGAAAACGAATTGACTGTCGCAAAAGTGATTTTATTATAAATGGGAAGAAGTACAGCAGCAGTTCAGTGAATCAGTAGATCATTTTAAGGTAAATAAGTAGATCGCTGACCGCGCCGATCCGTCGCAAGAGTTGGAGCTCTATTTCTCAATGCGATTTTGACATTCCTCTTGCGACTATAGTCCCTCTGGCGGATAGCCGCACACGCACTTAATTATTTTGCCGCACTCAAAAGAGTAGAAAACTTAATGCATTATTTATAATGTACCCACATACCGATACCACTATTCGTATCTGATTATTACTTTGCCCATGCATACGGCACTAAGTTTTGTGTCAACATTTGCCCCTTGTCTGAAATGACAATAATTATAGCGAATTCTACGCATTGGAATCCTGTGCTCATGTGTCACAACAATATTGTCCTATCGCATGCAATTTGTTAATTGACCGACAAAATTGTGTCAAAATACAATGTGACTCCGCCTTGACTCCTTATGTTCACATGTACGCACCATTTGAAAGTCATTTGAGCGTATAGTGCCGATTAATTGAGGAAGCGGATCCACCGCTCTCACCTACGGACGCACATAAAGTCCGCAAACATGTATGCATAGATGTAGATTTGTGTCAACCCACAGCCCCACGGCATCTAAAACCAATCCAATATACGTTTGCTATTTAATTTTGATCATTAAACATGTGCACGAGCCCTTAATGATTTTGAAAGTTATTCCACGGGAAGTGGACTGACATTACTATATAAGTGGCGACGTTGTTTTCGTCGTCGTCGTCCTTAGCAAACCAATTAACGAAGGACATATTTTCGTGTTTTATATTTGACAGCTTTAATCAACTGCTTTCTGGATAAATTTGTTTAGCGGTGTAGCGGAATGATTTGTGGTCGAAATGTGAATATTGAAAAAGCTCTGATGTGTATATGGAAGTTTACGTTGTTCGCGGTCATAATTAGCGAGAGCCGAGAGGTGAATGCCTAATGCTCTTGTTAGGCCGGTTGTTAAGCTGACTACACACTTACTCACTTTTCTATCTGTGAGCGATAAGAAGACAGGACGCGTTCCTCTATTTGAATGTATAATATAAATTGAACCTAGAGCATATATTCAAGATCTAAGTCAATTCTTTTTGTGTTGCAGCTTGCAGGTTAAGCGAAACTCCCTGGATTCTAAGATCAATAACAAAATTGATCGCAAGGTTTGTCTGTTCATCTGATTCGGTTATGACACTTTTGCATCAAAATATATTTTTACTTGAAACTGCGTTCGTTAACTACAGGAAGTACAATTTTGCTCACTGTCCCCAGGCCTACTATTACTAACCTACAGATCTTTTACTAAAGAGTAAGAACTATAGATAGAAAACACGTCAGCACTTCGACAATCTAACACGTCACATCAAGGGATATCATGAGAGTCCGTTCAAAAATCAGGGACTAACAAATCGCCCCAAAAAATACTGAGGGACTTCATACCACTGCTGGATGACACCAAAAAATAAAAACATTTTGTAAAGCTCCTCTACAGTAGGGGCTATAATTAGATGATATATAAATGCGCCATAATATCGTGAAAGTATGGTGACATTAGGCCTTTTTTATTATGCTCACATGATCTATATAGATCATGTGGGTAAAATAAAAAACGCCTAATGTTGGTGCTTTCCGGAGATTGAACCTCGTATTCAGTTCCCCATATCGAATGAGCTCAACGAGAAGCTACAAATATTTCAACTAGTGTAGGTATACACGTTTCGTCTGGACTTTTTTCTTGTCTGTTTACCCTTAGGATTTGCTAATAGCAAACGCGCCTATTAATGTTCGGAAAAGGTCATTATCTGTCCAATGGGAGTTACACCATTATTGACAGTGATTAAAAGGCAATTTAATGGCATAAGCTTTATTTTCCAATGGCGTAACATGTTATGTGTTACTTATTTATGTCAACAACAAGCATTTGCTACTGTAGTAATTTCTACAGTTGTCCATTGACATGGCGCACATAAAATCATACTGTATCCACTTAGAAACTCTTTACAACCATTTTGATACGAAAACTCTATTAGTTCGCCTAATAATGTGTTACTGAGAATATCTACAAGTCGAGTCGAGTCAAGTCACTCTGAATAAAGTGTCAATTTACTAAACAAATCACTTTTGATACATTTACGAGTACAAAGAAAATTTTACATTTCACTTTTGCAAGATTATAGAACTGTTCATTAAAGACAACGAAATTATGAATTTCAAACCCTTTGCAGCGAATTGTCACAATTTGTTCACAATCCAAAAAACGCGTTCCATAAACCAGCGACTAAGAAAATCGATTAGATTTAACCTCAAAAAGAAAGCGTCTTTGCAATTTTTTGTTCATCTTTCATTGGATTCGCTGTGGGCTGCTAATTCGAATTATTCATCTGTTCGTAGGTAGTTGACAGTTGACACCATTTAATTGTCAGCACCATTTAACTGCCCTGCAGTGCTATTAGAGCAGTTTAGAAATCGAGCAATTAATTTTAAGAACGCAGAAGCTGCAAAATTGTTTTAACTTCTTTGATTGGAACTGAAGGGACACTGAGTTAGTTCGGTTTCGTTGTAGAGTTGCAGCTTAACAAACAGTTCACCAAAAGAAACTCCTCTTAAATGATTCTCTAGTTTAAGCACACAGACAACATCGACGGACTCAAGATGCAACCTTGTGGAACACCTATTATAGTTTAAAATTACTTTACTCGAATCATTCGATTAAAAACCTTTGTAGACGCACACAAAGGAAGCTGTTCATAGACTCCTTTGACCCACGTCCCTTAAAGACAGTTGGGACGATGACTGACAATTATTTGAAAGCCACTTCCACAATATGTTGGATTAAGGTCAAACCATAAACGCACCGTATATACCCATTCTCAATTACGGACCTCGAGACTCGATAAAAATTATTCGCATAGGTACCCTTGGAATTATTATTCAGCTCATACACGCAGCACCAGCAATTTGCTTGCGCAATTCACCATAAATATCACTTTAACCTAATTCAAATTGAATACCAATTCGAAAGGATGCCATAAAACGGACCAATAAACGAAATCGAATCGGCCTCAATTTCACCAACAATTTGCATCCAAAACAAAAGTCTAACCACCAACTAGACAATAACTGGCGGTCAGTTTAGTATTAGAACGCAAGCAATTCAATAAATTTCGATAAAGAAAAAAATCCACCACCCAATTTCACAAAATGAGAAATCGCAATAGCTCTTTACGAAAATATCAAAACAACAAAAGGAAAAGGGTTTCTGCTTGACCCTCATATGTGTGCGTTCCGAAGTAGCGCAGTTTAATTCGATGCGGTCGATGCGTATTGTTTAGTTAGGCAAATTGGCATCGTAAAAGCGATTCAAAGGAAAGACTTTTGAATCCATTTTCGCAATAATTTCCAATAAAATTGTGAGCACTATCTACTCCTTTTGAACCGTGTCGGCGTGGGTCGTTTATGACCGCATTTGATTAGTCTACAAATTGACTGCGGGTTCCTTTAGTGTGCTAAAAAAAAAATAAGTGCGTAAATGGCCTTTGGGATTTGCTTTTGGATTATGATTGCTTTTTGAGCGAACCGTCAGAGTGGTACGAATTTGAATTTGAATGCTGGGATCATTGTTAATATTCGCAGATAATGTCTATTTTTATTTGGGTAAGTGAGTCAGTCAAGGACTATTCATATGAGAGTGAATTGTGAACTGCAAACCAGCGAACATTCGTAGTTTCTGACAGAGACAATACTGAGACCACCAACTTCGGCCGATTTCCCGTTACTTAGCCTACAAGCTATATTTTTATGGAGTGTTCACGTTTGGTGCGCTAGTATTCTTACATAGAAAATCGTATTGACAAATGTCACGAAACTTCAAGAATTCCGGCTCACCAACACACTCCCAGGAGATATGAGGCACTTCCGCTGTGGGCAAAGTTGCTGGCAGAGTTCACAGAATTTTATCCGTTTAATTTGAAATTGTTCGTTACGTGTGGATAATATTTTTTTTTGGGAATAAGTGCACATTTCCTTAAAATGTTCATGAAAAATTAATAATGTAGATTGGTTGAGGGAAAATGAAAACATTTTGAGCAAATTTTCTTCATTATTTAAGAAAAATTTACACACGAAATCGAAGTTAAAATATCCAAAAGCGGAAAATACACAACCATGTTTGTCCTAATATGTTTCTAGTATATAGAACATCAACTTTAGATAGTTTTACTAACCAAACAAATCAAATTATTCGCCTTTTAACAATTTATAATAACTAACCAATGGCGTTCAGTAATGAAAAAATGTGGTATTCCCGAACTCTTTCACATTTCCCCATGGTTGCCGAGGTTGGCAGCATTTATTTTTGCATTGTTTGCATGTCACACGGATTCTTTTTTGACATAACACCGATAGGAAAGCAAAATGGCGAATTTGGAAAAAAACTGAGGGGGCCAGCGGCAAGAGGATTGTGAGTTGGGGGTCTCAGTATGGTTTGTCTATGGTTTCTGACATTTCATTCACATGGAAACTTTTTTTGGACTCAGATATTCCCGATTCATTTTTTATGTGGGTTTTTTATTTGTGGGCTTGTGGATCGCGACTGCATTATGTGGATCGTGAACAAAGAATGACAGTTCGCGGCAAGAATTTTCAATCCGCGGGTTTAGTTTGGGACTGGCAACATTCTTTGGTACATATTATTTTTGTAAGTTCACTTGAGTTAATTTGTTGAGGTCGCAGTAATAACGATACGAACGAACGAGTACTCGCGAGTTTTGACAGTCCATTTGACCCATTTTATTTGGTCGGAGGACGCAGGTACTCCAATGAATATAAACACAATCGATTTTTAGGTTAAGTCCAAAAGAATTTTTTATTTGCGGAACGCGTTTAATTTTGGATTGTGAATAAACTGTCACAAACTATGTTCAGCATCGAGTTAAGTTTATAAAATCCTGCAAAAATATCCTGCACTGTCTGTGGCAGAGACTCTCTTAGCTCTGGAGCCCGTTAAGTAAGTAAGTAATAACTTATTAGAAAGATCTGCCATTACTTCTGAAGTATGACTTTGGGTATATAGGAGCACAATTGAGTCTTATTTTTGGCTTGTTTCTCTAGCAGGTGGAGCAGTGTACATATTTCAAGTCTATACTCATATTAAACTGGCATATTCCACTCATGTTTAAATGAAATGGCAAACCATCAGCTCAGCTGTCAAATTGGTCTACGCTGGAAAAAGTGCTGCCAATTCGAAAAGTTAACTTAAAAATAAACTTATTATTTTATAATAAACACTTAGATCTTCTCATTTAACGATCCAGCAACCCGCAACGATTTAGGAACACGATTTCAAAGTCAGGAATAACTGATATCCCTGCCTTGTTTATGCAAATTGCTCTATCAAAGAAATTGAGCGCCTTCCCTTGATAACGGACAATTTTTGACCAGCTGTGTAGATTCACGGTTCCTTGTCTGATGTCATTTTATTTTCTTACAGCTCACAGATATTTAAAAAAAAAAGGATCGGCACTCCCGCATATGACTGTCGATTCCCACGCAGATGTACATAAGAGGTCACTGATTTGACTTCCATTCCCTTCGCGTTTTCCCCTGAAAAATCAAAGAAATTCCACTTTAAGGAGTTCTCCTACTGTTGAAGTTAATTCGAAGAAATCGAAAGGGTACGACGCATAACATGATGTCCTTTCCCACTGATGGAGAGGTGAAGCCTTTTTTCCCTTTTGTAAAGTAACGTTCGCGCACCATGTGCGGAACAGAATCGCTGCCTTAATACGAATTAAATGGAAGGGGGCCCGACGCCCAAAGACTGCGTTCTCTAAGTGATATATAATATGGAGCGGTGCTGGCAGTGCAATTGCTTTGTGTATACACCCTGCTGCTATAGCTCAAGGAAATGGATTTATAATTAAGGACTCTGATGGAAGCAACGCAAGTGATCTATTTTAAAACACATGGGCGCACTCGATCACATCCTACCGTGTTACTCTCGATCACAGTTGGCGGCAAACAGAAGGAGAGACACATTTTTACGATTTCCTGTCGAAATTCTCTCGCTGGTTGAATGAATTTTATCCTCATTAAGGCTCACCTGAGTTGAGGTACTTAAGTTAAATTTTTCGATCTTCACTTGCTGTGAGGTCCACAGGACTTCTCCTGCGGGTCGTATCAAATGTGACAATCTGTGTTTTGAATGAGAATCAGAGAGGCAATGGGCACAGCGTGTCACTCTATGAGATTTTACGACTCTCGTCCTTTTGTTAGACATTTCCAAATGATTAAGTGGTTATTGCTCAATCAGGAATTCTAAGTAGCCACCCAGGATCAGAGAGCGGATTTTGATTTATTAACTGGCTCGCTGGCAGTGATCGCGTGGGCAAGTAGTGAGTAGGTTGCCCACACATTTAGTTTGCAGTTTGACATGTGTAATATTTCAGTGAGTAACTAGAGATGTCATTAATTGAACTTTGGGGATCATTTTGTTCAACCCTACGCTCAAAACGACACACCAAGTGCTGTCCTTTTCAGATTAAATCGAAGCCAGGAAGGATTCTGTTAGTGGGTAACATATTGAACCACTCAGAATATTCCCACCAAATTATGTTTATTTCTTTCGAATACGAGTTGCATGTATACAATCCGAACGCAATACATATGGCATCGCAGTTATGTTCGTACGCGTTGAAATGTGAGCTCGAGTCCATTTAAAATTCCAATTATTTAAATTGGGGTCTAGCAAAGCGATGTGGCCCATTTTGTTTCATTATAGTCAAACAAATACTCGTAGGTATAAACTTGTCCGAAGTCCATCCCCTGGTGCCGGTTAGCACGCACAACACCCGTCTAGAGGCGGCGGAGGTCACACCGAATATCTTTTCCAAAAAGCATAAATAAGTATATGTGTAAAACGTCCTATCCAGAAAAATAAAAAAAATGTTGTTAAAAATTTAACAGAAGTTTGGTTAATTGCGGCACTTTGGCTATTTATTTAATGTTACTGGCGAAATATACTGTTTTGTTAGTGTCGATAGCACTGGACGATTTCGTTAACGGTTACATTGATGACTGCTGTTTGAGAGAAGATCACACGCAATACGTCGGGCGGTAGTGTTCGAAATTAAAAATCACCTGCAAGGGCAGATCAATGGGCTTGAAAAATGCTATATATCTATTTATATGGTTAGCAGCTGTAAGGGGAACATTTAGAGGTGTGCCAGTGATGCCAGTCACTATTGCTGAAGTTCGGCTTCTAAACATTTTTAACCCAAAATCAAGATTTTGGTACATTTCCAAATGTTGTTGTTAATTTGTAGTTTTAGAAATGTTTTTCTGGCGATTTAAAAAACATCGGGCTATCCACAAATGCACTAGAAAATGCGCCATAATAATACCAAGTCTCGACTTTAAATTTACGGAACCTCACAATTGCGAAATTCGTATAGAAAATATAGCCACTGTGAACTACTAAATTTAGAGTCGAAACTAAAATTGTTTATTGGCAAGGCCCAATGAATAAAATAAAATTCATATCTATTTATGGGCAGTGGTGCCAGATCGCATGACAATGCATTTTTGTCAGGAATGTACAAACATTTGAAATATACTTAACATTTTCTACTAAAATCTAAATCTATAAAAAAAAACACTTGTCTGCGGTTTTCAAATGTTATTTAATTAAATGCTTTGGAAAATTTTTAATCAATCATAAACAATTATATCAGAATCAATGAAATTCGACCAGAAAACTAAGAAATTCAATCCACAGGCATTGAAATAAAATAACCCTGAAATTTTCCGAATTGATTTAATGGAAATAATAACACAAAATGAGGTTTGCATTACCAATGCTTTGCTTAGAGTTGATTGCATTTTTTATAGAAGTTTTCTATGCAAATGAAAACTCCATAATTGCGGCGAAATTTACTTATCTTTAACTCTTTTTACAAGGGACTTATAAGCACTTTCTATATGAAAGTAGATATGCAGCTGTATACCCCCCTATTCAAATGTTTGTTAGCTACGCTATTGCGCTACTGAATGAATGACAGATCGTTTAGTAATTGTTTGTGTATTTTGCGTTGGGAATGTCAGCAAAATTTGAGAAGTTTCTAGCTTTAGACGAAAATATTCTCACTCTATAAAATCGAAATTAACGCAAAAAATATATTCTGTTGCACTTCACTCAATATTCTCTCTTGAGTCAAAATTAAGCTAAGCTTTTATTTTGTACAGCTAAAATTTCTATCGAACTCTAAATACGAATTTTCTCTTTGTAATGGCGCTAGTACATCCTTTTTTGTGTAGAATATTTACATCTATCTATTTTGGACAGATTAAAAAACAACTAAAAGTACTTTTTTCTTGACAATGTTTTAAAAGAACGACAACTCAATCATCAATCACAGCAATCACAATTAAATTGAGCCTCTTTCTTTATTCTTTTGGGACTAAACGCTGCTCGAGCTAGATTTTCGCTCCCATACATAATTCGCAAACTTTTTTTTCAGAATGTACTTCATGTGTCTGTCAAAATTTAGTGTGCCCATTTAATGGGTCGGCACATTTTCTCAAGCTTAATTGTGACAGATCGTTGTGCATTTGTTGTTCTGTTGGGGAAAAGTATGCAAGGGTGAGCTCTTTTAATTATTACATGGACGAGAAGTACCTAGAATCGGACATAGTTGAAATAAGAGAGAATTCAATTTTTGAAGGAACATTTTTCAAAGAACACCTGTTTCGCGTTCTCTTTGTCAACATTTAGCTAGGACTTTAGCTGATGTTTGGAGAGAAAAGTTGGAGACCAGATATAATTTAGTTTAGCTCGAGCAGCGTACTACGCTTTACAATAGGAACAATAGTTTCTATGACCTGCAAAACTAGCAATCGAAGTCTGGCAACACCTTCCGGCTACTATTTTTACAACAACTCAATCAGCATTCAGCAGTAGTCTTAGCTTCCAGGCAAAAATACCTACACAACTCAGCAGCCGCACTTATGTTTTACCTTCCACCGTACGACTGGTTTATTACCCATCTTCTTTCTCTCCTCCATTCCACATTAAACTACCTCATCCATTCCGTAAAGCGTACGGCTTCATGTTTTCACAATAAGCACACAGATTCAGGCAGCCAACAGTCATTCACCTCGCTCGACTCCACCAACTCAGGAAACTGGAGCTTTTCGCCTTTGATTCTAAATCGCTCTTTTCTTTTGCCCTTCCAGTTCCAGTCTCATTCCACAATGTGTGCCGGTTTTTTTTACTTGTAGTTTCGAATTAGTATTGCTTGCCGGCTTGGTGCGTTACCTAACTGCGGTGTTAGTGAGTTGTCGCAATTTGTTTACCTTGTGCGAAAAAAGAAATAAACTTCCAACCTAAAAGTCAAAAATGAACTTCCTAAAGTGTTTACTTTTGTTCTCAATCTCGATCTACTACATTCCCACTTTAACGGTAGCCTCCTGTCTCGGTTGCGTCGACCTCGATCAGATAACGTTCTACAAGCTGATCCCAAGGTATCCCTATGCTTTGATTAAATTTGACATCGCATTCCCCTACGGCGAGAAGCACGAAGCATTTGGACAGTTCGCCCTCAAGGCCCACCAGGTGACGAACGATCTGCTGTGCGGTTTGGTTGGCATTAAGGACTACGGCGAGAACGAGAACAGTGAACTGGGTGCCAAATTCAATGTTGACCCAGAGGCGTATCCGGGTATTTATCTCTTCCGACACGGATTGAAGGACTACGTCCGGTTTCCGTCGAACACGGATGTGACGGTGGAGAATCTGAAGGAGTTCGTGACGCAAAACTCCGACTTGTACATCGGTTTGGATGGATGTCTAAAAGAATTCAACGACTTTGCAGTCGGCTACGTAGACAAGACGGAAAGTGAAAAACATGAGCTGATTGCGAAAGCCTCCGAGGCGCTGAACAAAGTTACCACCGCGTCTGAGAAGGCGAACGCCAAAATGTACATAGCTTTTATGGGGAAAGTTTTGGAAAAAGGTTCTGGCTTTGTGAAAGAGGATACCGCCCGCCTGACGAAGCTGAAAAACGGCAAAATCAGCGAGAGTAAGCGGCTAGAGCTGTCACACAAGTTGAATATTCTAAAATCGTTCAAGAGCCACAGTGGTGGGGCCAAGAGTGAGCTGTAGAATGTGTTAGTATTATGTGGCAGACGTGTGTGTGTTTAATAAATGCTTTTGTGATAAAATTTGTTTCATTTCATGATGTTTGCCTCCTCTGATCGTTTTTTAATTGCAAAATTGTTGCGATTATTGTGGAAGCGCAGTTTGCACAGGTGGTCTGCAGCGAAAGGTGTTCTATTGCTGTGAATCTGGAAGGTGCACGTGTAGGAAATAGATTCCCTAAACACTGTGTCTCCGTTTCAAGTGATTTGGAGAATCGTGACACAGTGATTCCTAGCAGTTAGCATAAATGTATTCGGGTTTCCATGGGCGTATATATAGTCACAGATATTTTAGGCCTGAGGGATGACCGTCACGTATGAATAATCAATTATATAGCTTTTCAACTGTGAGTGATGGGCTGAGGTTGACCTTGTAGCAACCGGAGGGGAATTCACGGCGCAAGCTGAAGAAAAATCTTCCTTTTTCAGCGGACAATGTATATCTTTTGCTTTTGGTTACTGGACCATCAAATAAATAGTTTGTATTCCTTAATTGGAGTACTTTCCTTTTGCATTTGAATGATCTATGATCACTTTTTCTTGTCATTGTCTGTCTCAATCTCAACTAAAAAAGTATTCGCTTTCGTCGCAACAATTTGATTAACTGGTAAACAAAAATGGTTATTGCTAGCGTTACTAAACAGGTGAGATAAAAATTGAAGAGTAGGTATATGCCCTGCAGAACAGCTCAATATTGACAGAGGAAATCATCCAGCAGCGCCCCAAACTTATCTGGCAGGGCTGAAAAATTAACTTTTTGAACTCCATAACTTCTTATTTTAAATTCAAAATTCTTAACCGAAAACCCTGGAAGCTAGCGCTAAGTTCTTAATATTAACTTGTAATTTATTATTAGTTAACAGCTTAAATAAATAATAATAATAAATGAAAAAATTCAAATTCTATTGTAGAGGTAGTATCAATAGCTTTATATATATTTTTTTTTTTCACAGGCTTTTCCACGCGTTTTTCAAACGGGTTCTTCCCCACATTTTCCGACGCATTTTTTTAGACTTTTGACGCGTTTTGTAAGGCGCCTTTGGAAGCGTTTTTCCACGAGCTTTTGAAACATTTCCTGACGAGTTATTGGACACATTTGTAGAGAACAGCCATTCTCATAAAACACCATGAATCATAACAAAATATGTACGCCTCAAAAGCCAAAAGAAAATTTAAAAAAAAAAAAACAAATATTAAAAACTGCCTGAAATCTATTCTAAGAAATTCTTCGAAAATCGCACCAAAAGCACTTCGGAATGAGTCCTGAAAGTTGCCAGCAAAATACTTTAAAAACCCCTATAAAACCGCTCCCAATGCGGTAGTACTCGTATATTATTTTTCTAAAATATAAGGAACTCCTTTGTTTTTTTATAAATCGACTTAAACATGACATAAAAACACTACACTCCGGCGTGACAAATTTATTCGAAAAGTAGACATGTAGAATTACTTATAATCATTTTTAGTGTTCAGGCTCAATTTTTCGAACTCACAATGGCGAAATTTTCCATACAAAATTGCACGACCGACAAAATACTTGCATACTATAAGGTAAAGATTAAAAATGATTATTAGTAAGGCCCAGTGTCATTATGTAGGTATATTCGTAAGTACTTCACCGGTCGCATTGTTATATTCACTGTTAAATCACAACCAAAGCACTATATGAAAATTAGTCTGAAAAATTGCACTGAGAAGCTGAAACTGTTGCACCAGCCGTTCATTTATCCATTTGTTATAAAAACTGGCACACATTACCGTAGAGAATAAACGAAAGTGATCAATAATTATTGTACGTACCTGAAGCGTATCACTTTTAAATCACTGCCGAAAAGTATGCAGCAATATTAAGTAATTCATATCGTTGCGTCGCAGAAAAATAGAATTTATTATGACGAAAAATATATGCGTTGCATACTTCCCTGGCAGCTCTTCGCTCACTAATAAAAACATTAAACTAAGTTAATATTGGTTTAAGGGCATTGTAACCGTATTCTCGCAATCTCTGACAATGTTAACATTGGATCGATCGGCGTAGTACATTCATTTTGTCGTTCAGCGTACAAGACTCTTTCCATTCCACCTAAAAAAATGGTTGGATTTATTGAACGACTTCCATCTGTTTTTTTCTTTCTGTAGAACGCTTCGTAACTTAGTGCGTTTTGCGCAACGATGTTTACAAAAAAAATCCTATTGGGTACCACCCAAACCGTAGCAATTGCTTTCACTCAAGCGAAATGTCAAAATCGAAACAACGCAACGTTTCGCATAAATAAAAACTGATTTGAGCTAACAGCAACTTTTGACATTTTCAACATAAAACAATCTAAAAAGCACTGTGAATTTTCGTTGTTGGTTTATAGCGTACAGCGAAGTAAATGCTATGTTCGAATTTTCGAACTTACTATAGTAAATTAGGTTTTTATTCATACCGATTCAACGCAATTGCTAAAGGCCTTTACTTTGATACAAGTAAACGCTAGTTTTTTTAGGTATAAATATAGCCACTGTGAACTGTCTACTAAAATTTAGAGTCGAAACTTAAAATGTTTATTGGTAAGGCCCACTATTCTTTCGTGTGTTTTTGATGTGTAGGCAGTGTTGCCAGCCTTTATTCATGAATGGAACCAAATTGGAAAAGTCTTGGTACCAAAAATATCCAAAAATGCCTATTTTTCGTAATTAAGAGACTTTTTTAGTTTCCATCAGTCATTTTTAGTTTACAGTCTTCATAAAATTGGACAGTGTGTTTTCATATTCATGCATAACTTGTGAGATAATTTTACTGTTGAGATGTGAGGGTCTGTTCAAAAACTGTGTGAAAATGTGGTTGGCTCGCAATTAACTGAAAGTTATAGTATTAGTTAATACGAAAAGATCACGTTTGCAATAGAACTATGCATTTTTTTATAAATTCCTAAGGAGCCTAAAAATCGCCAAACTTTAAAGTTGATAATCTAAAGTGCGATAAATCCCAAATGACATTAAACTTTTTATGCGGGCCTACAACAAAGAAAGACGTTCTTCTCTGGTATATACCTTTTGATCGATAATAGAGTCTTTATGAGTTGCTTTCACAGGTTCGATGATTTACTTGCGTTGACCGACATTTGGTCAAAGAGCCTCAATTTTTCTGAATGTTTTCGGAACCAAATAGTTCTTGACTCTCTAAGTCCAATATGGGGAATAAGTCCAAAAAGGTTTCTTTAATCTGCAATAAAGAAAAAAAAAAAAACCTTGCAAACATCAAGCGCAACTCCTTCCCGAGCCTTTTCCTCAAAAAAAATTGGAGGAATGATTTCAAATTCAACCGAACCACAGAGCTATTGATACGAATCAAACTTTGCGCTGGAAAAATGTAGCTGGTTATTTTTCTACTAGTCAGACCTCCAGATACGTAAGTTCGGTAACACAACCACTCCTAGCCGAAACTAATCATTTTTTCCTTTAAAAATCGAATGCCTTTCGGCTGTGTCCTTGAATATGAATATTCCCAGCGCATGATGCAATTGGAAAACACCGTCCAATTCAATTCACATTGCAGTTCCCTTGCACCAACTGTACCTGCACTCGCCAACAAAATAAATGGCAAAAATAAACACAGCCGACGGTCATCCTATTGCCATTGCCACACATATCATCCAACATCCAATCGCGCAATGTAAACTCTTTAAACTGACGTCAAGTCCTTCTTCGTCTGTTCCACCAATTTGATTTGACCTTTTTTTTTCGCAGTCACATTCCCATTCCCAGACACTAATCGCAGCCCAGAAACTGACCTCTCCTGATGAATGTTGCAACTTGCAGGTTGCACCTCACGCGCAGGTACAAAGACAGTGTAACATTTTTGGGACCGGTGTCCTCCTCACGTTACAATCTCCGAGTCCCTGGGTGCCTTCTAAAAGGGTCCGCAAAGTGTTTTTATGCACACAGGTCCTATAAAAACATTTAATCCACCTACGATCGGAGTTCGTTGCATGGTCCCCCTCCGCATTGCGTTGTGCGTTTATCAACAAAGGATCTATTCACGTAAACCTGCTGCAAATAAATTTTATAGCCGAATTGTATCCCTATTGTGTGCCGAATCATGGTCCTTTCTATCTGCATTTCTCCTGCATCTACCATTTTTGTGTTGATATTATCACCTGTTACGTGGATGCAACGGGGATGTGTGTCATTATTGCGAGGGTCAGAGAATGAAAAGAAAAACATTTTTGTTAGTTTCCTTGAGTGTAGTTGTGCGTCGTTTTCTTGGATATCAAAACCTGTTCGCGCATTTGATCGCGTGATGGTTCCTATGCCATTAGGATGTCTAATTTTCATCCATCTTCTTTGTTTGGGGTTTTCTTTTTGTGTGCGTGGAAAAGTCGTTACTTTTGGGCAGCAAAAAAGGTTTGGTGATCGCGCTGTTGTGTTTTTTTTTTTTTTTTTGATTAGTTTGATTCCCCTTTTCGCTGTCCTTTTTTATTGTCATCCAAAAGTCATGTGAATCTCTGCCGGAGAATATGGCCAGGTATACCTGTTTTATTTCTGGTTGTGCGTGGATTTTTTCGATTGGAAATTTATAAGGCATTGTTTGACTTTTTGATATCGGCGTGAATGCTCGTTTATATGGCATGGTCACGCCAGTTGGGCGAGTTGAGGTGTGGGAACATTGATTTTTTTCTCCTTGGCTTTTGAATTTAAAAGATCAACGGATCGCGGATAAATCGGGGTATATGATTTGATAGTACTACTGGAGTGGACAATACAAAAAAATTTTGTGTGCTTTAATATTTCACATTCGCTCTGCGAGGGGACGGGGATTATACGCACTTGCATTGGTGACAGAGGTCTCCCGCAAAAGGTGCATATAGGTGTGCAGGTAGTGAAACTAATGAGCCAAATGCACCTGTTAACAGCTGGCAAGTGGCAATTGCAGATGATATCAGGGAAGTATAAGAATATCTAAAAAAGTTCGCTAAAGAGATGTCTCAGAGTGTCAAAGATGACAGTGACTAAGGCGGATGATCTTCACTGGTCGCTAAGTAGGTTAAACATTAAAGGTAACATTTTTTAGAGATGGCTCTGTGCCCAGGCAAAAGCGGATATACCAGCTCAGGTTGCTTTATAGTTTACAGACACTGATTTCAATGCCTGACATGAGAGCGAATTGCGAACTGCGAACAAGCGAATATTCGTTGTTCTGATGACATTTCATTCACATAAAGACTATTTTTAGTTGCAGATACCCGCGATTCAGTTTAAGAGGTTAAGTAGAACGAATTTTTCATTCGTGGGCTTGTGGATCGCGACTGTTTTAGGTGGATTGTGAATAAAGAGCGAAAGTTCGCGGCAATAATTTTTAATTCGCGGAAAATGTGCTGTAATTGTAAATTTACCTATTTAAATCAATTAAGACTAAGGTTTCTTTCAGATCAGATGGTAGGTAAATAAATTCATTTTTTTTTGGTAGAACAAATAGCAGTTTACAATTCATAAATTTTACTTGTTCGCAATTCTCCTATTTGCAATTCGCGCTCATGTGAATAGTCCGTTATTGGTTACCGGCAGTTTACCCAGGAAAATTGTCATTAGAGCCGCTGAAAAAAACACTCAAGTCATCGAGAAGACGGAACAAATCAAATGAACTGTATTAATGAATTGAAAATTGTTATTTGTTCTATCGCAACAGAAATATATTTAATTATTCTAACATCTTATCGAAAAAAATTCATCTCAACTGTTTTAAATAGCGGAATTTACAATTAAAGCAATTTCCCCGCGAATAAAAAATTCTTGCCGCCAACTGTCACTCTTTGTACACAATCCACATAGAGTCGCGATCCACAAACCCACGAATGAAAAATTCTTTCCAACTTAACCTTTAAAAATTAAGCCGAAACGCGGGTATCTGGGACCAAAAAAAGTTTTCATGTAAATAAAATGTCAGAAACTACGAATATTCGCTTATTCGCAATTCGCTCTCATGTGAATAGTTCTTTAGAGAAGTTTTCGATCCTTTTTTGAAGAAGTGGGTTGATACAGAGTGATGCCAAACTTTTCGGACTGACTTTCCCACGAAAATTGTCAAAAATACCCTCTTACTCATTACCCACGATCTGTAATAACTGGCCATACAGTATTATAAACGAGAATGCATCCACTTTCAATAATGATCCAATAGGGCTGGTGACTTGAAAGTATTTTCCAAACTGTAGCTGGGGTGTGTTGAAACAACGAAAATGTTGAATGTGCAAAGAACGTCATACCAGTCCTTGATAGAACGTAAACGAGTGCATCAATTAACCCGCCTGAAGCAATTTTCACCG
This sequence comes from Cheilosia variabilis, assembly GCA_951230905.1. NCBI lineage: Eukaryota > Metazoa > Arthropoda > Insecta > Diptera > Syrphidae > Cheilosia > Cheilosia variabilis. The sequence goes on along the minus strand of OX579680.1, from coordinate 16,817,531 downwards.
TCCGACCTTCGATTGTTGGGAAGAGTTAAATCCAACTGACAGACAACCTGTCAGACTTTAAAAATATCCAAATATCCAATTACAGTGGGGAATTTAATTGATTGTATTTTATACATACGCACTTCGCCGGTTGTCTTGGTTATGCACCTGAACGCAGCAGTAAATCCATTTACGTTGCATTATTACACAAAGGCATCCAGCTTAATCCTTTTGTTTCGTGTGATAAAAATGCAGGTAGATGCGCGTATTTTGGATAATGCATACTTTTGTGTTGCCTTTCTGTGAAGGATAATTGCGTAACATGGGAAAATATGGCAGATGATTTTTTTTCTGAGGCGATTACATTTTTTGATCAGATTGTTGATTTAAATGGAGTTGTGGATTTTGTTAACCCTTCTCTAACCGCATACACAAAAATTATGTGCAACAATAAAAGGAGCTCGGTTTTCCCACAGGTTCTAAAATCAGTTTACAAGTTATGGATGTATGAGCGGCGTGTACGAATAAGTCGAAAGCTTCCTTGGTAAACTGCACTGAAATGAAACGAGACTCGACCAGAGTGCGCATGTCCAAAGTGCAAACTGCGCAGTTCTACTCTCTCTATGCCAGTTTCTATCAACACGAAGTTGGTCAACGGGGACCATAAATCCAGTGCTGCCATTTTAGCATTTTTAATGCTAAATCTAGCATGTTTAAACTTTAAATTGCATATAAGTATAAATAAAATATGCTATATGCAATCTGGCATATTTTAAATTTTTAACATAAGAATCCATCATAAGAAATATTTTCGTGGTATATTTTGCTATACAAATAACGAACGCATCGATCAAAATTTTCTATATTTGGCAGTAAGAAGATTTGTATGACAATTTGTCAATTTGAAATATCAGCTGTCAAAGTGCTCAATTTAATTTAAGTTTTTTCCTAAATGGACAGGATAAATATCCGTATATTTTTATGTCTGTTGTTTTTTAACTTTTTTTTTGATAAAGTCGTTGTTTTTTAAGCTTAAGCATATTTTGTGTTATTCCAGTGATGCCAACTTCGACTCATTGATGAATAATTTTTTAAAAAAGGCATAATTTTTTGTGAATTGTTTTCTACAATCAATTCATACAAATAAATTTTGGTAAATCTGGAACATTCCTTGATCAAAGTCGCATCACTAATTTTCATTTACAACTCTGGGAATCATGATTATTTTCCAATTCTCTACTTAACTTACTCACCAAACCCAAAACCTTGGATTGGGTAGTTCGCGACAACGTCAGTGTCAAATATGAAGAAGAAAAAACCAAGTGACAGCTAAAAAGCTTGTAGGAAAACAAAACAGAATTTATATAGCTGTAGCATGATTTTGTTAAAAAAATTACTAAAAAGATTATAAGAAAGTCAAAAAAAAAAACAGAATAAAACATTTTAGCGTTGAAAACTGATTATCCTACAATTTTTTTTTTACGTTTGAACCAAAAAGATAGCCCATCTGTGAAAGGATGGGCTTCGCGAAACACTATTACAGAAATCGAAATGTGTTTAACTACCTTCTGTTAACTAATTTTAATGACACTATAGGCTCGTTGCACATCCTTTGTAAAATATGCATTTTTTATCTGTTTTACCAAAAGGCGTAAATTTAAAAAAAAATGCATAATTTTATCCGGGCTTATGCCTTGTATGGTGTTCCAGGAAAGCGAAAATTAAGCGCCTCTCCAATGCTTCTCTCCACCACTTAACAACTTAAATTAAATGTATTTTGCATTAATACGCCTTCTTAAATTCTGTAGAGATATTTCGTACAGCGGCTAAAAAATTTAGCTTGAACTGCGTACTGCTTGGCTAAACTGCTTTGCTAAATTTATCTTTGGAGACATTATTGTATGGGGGCTTAATTTAAGCGCGAGCAGCATACTAGGCTTTAGGCATAAAAAATTCGATCCGGGTTGGCATCACTGATGCCGTTTTGTCCGATCGTTTTCTCAATTGGAGTGTGGCCAAAGATCAGCGTGCGATTTTTTGATACATTGCACTGACGTAGTGTCGTGGATTGCAACCACATTACAAAGGCCCCAGACTTTTGGCACAGTATAACATTTTACTAGGAATACGTTCATTAATTTCCAGTAAGCCAGTTACCTTACAAACGAAACAAGAACACAGTTCCAATAAGTGTGTTTGCAGCCAGGAAGAAGGAAAATGCTTGCGGGAAGCCACTTGTCCCAGAGATAGATACAGTTCGTCAACATCTGCGTCGTTGTCCAGTGCAATTTTATAGCCCTCTCTGTGTATGCTCTTAAAATTTCAACAGATCATTTTCCCACGGCTTAAACGGCCACCATCCATAGGTAGGTACTCGGTCCCCGGCCTAATTTCCCACAACTCAACGGCGACTACCCACCTCTTCATTGTTGGCACCAGCATTATGTAGATTTGCGATTCGATATCGAAGCGCAAACAAATTTGATCAGTGAAGACGACAGATTTATCGCTTTCTACCCCTTTCTTCTTACCGAATTCCTCGATACCCAAATCGTTATCCTTTCGTTTTCAGATGGCGCATCTACCCGCGACCAGTTGCATTCCTGCGAATCAACACGACCAAATATTGATTCGATCTATACCCCGAACAATCACTTTCACCCTCATCTCTATCGAATATCAGTCAATGTGCGGTCTATTGTTTGGAAATGTTGTTGAAAAAGCGCAGAAAGCATTTTCTTTGCATTTCCCTTTTAAAAGGGGGCAAAAACCTCAAGACCCTTTCACGCATCCAAACTACGCACACTCACCCAACAAACTGCTGTCAAATTATTGGCGGAATTTGTTGGTACCTACTTAATTGAAATTAAATTTACGAAAAGTTTTATTAATCACGATGCGGGTTGGAATTGAATCGAAACGCCAATTGGTGATAATGTGTCCGATTCCGATCGGAATCGCATGTAGCAGTTTTGTCATTGTGTCAGAGGGGGGGAATTGCAATTGCAACACGGATGGGAGAGAGTTCAATGATCGCAGTGTCAGTCTGTCAGTCAGTCACCGTTCACAGCGGTGGATGTACTTTGTTCGGATCGATGTTGGTTTTGCTTATATTGCGTTGATAGGTGCAAGCACTCGGGTGGGGTGAGAACAAAAAGAAACTGAACTAATCTACGGAGTGTGTCATTCTTTGAATGCCCGTAGACAGTTTGTAGGCATTAGTCAATTAATTGGCTGCGCAGTTGAATTCAGTTATTCTTCCTTTTGAGCGGTAAGCTGATTTTAGTTGGAGGTGCGAAAATTACTGTAGAATACGTATAACTGAATACTTACAGCCCGATTCTGGCAAACCTCACTGATACCTCACAAGTTACAAGACCCTCACTAGGTGAGGTGAAATATATTTTGTGAGGTTTTCGTATTCTGGCAGCACACTCACAACTTGTGAGGCTCACAAAAACAATCGGAATTGTGATCTCACATCGAGCAAGTCACAAAATAGAAAACTAGTCATAAGCGCTCACAAATGGCAATATTTGTATTTGATGGCATTGTTTCCCTCTTTCCAAGCATTTAAAGACCCAAACCTGGCCTTTTACGCTCTTCGGGGAAAATTGATATTTGTATAAAAAAAAAAACTGAGGAATGTGGAAATTTTTGTTTGTGACAAATGTCATTAATATTTTCTTTTCTTCGTTTCTAAAACATTTCAGTGTCAAAATTTCGCATATTTTCTTAATAAATTTGTTTTTCTTTATTCAATTAATGGTGTAGATATAATATTTCCTTCCCTGACCCCACAAAATTTGAAGTGATAGTAATCTAACCATTGTGAGGTGAATTTGTTGTGAGGTTTGTTGTGAGCATTATCGGAGAACACGAAAAATGTTATCGAATCACAACAAACCTTACAAGAGCTTGTGACTTGTGAGGCCTCACAACGGCAGAATCGGGCTGTTAGCTTCATAATTTGTAAACCATTCTGCTGCCAGGTAACGCGTGTACCAAAATCCACGTCAGATTGGAATTTTGCATGGTAAAGTGCTGCCAACTCGAACAAAAAGACAAAATGACAGGTGATAGTATTTCAAAATTAAGCGCTACGCGAGAGGGTAACTTGTCTTCATTGGGAACGTAAATTTTAAATTTCAATTCAATTTGTCTTTATTTAGTTTTTATTTCTTAAAAATTTTTTTATAAATTATAATAAGTAAATTAATAAGAAAATTATTACAAACATTAAAGTAAGAATGGCTGACTGTTAATAAATTATGCCTTGCCGGAAGTTTTTGATTTAAATAAAATATTAATGAGGTTATATTTATAAGTAAGTGAAGAAAATTGCAATTTTAATTAACAACTTGAAATAAAAAAGTAACTGCTCGCTCCCGGCAAAGACATACAACAATGCTCAAGGCGGAAAAACGTTCAAGTATGGGCGTGTTTTATTGAGCTTCGATCTCAGCAAAGCAAAGTAAAGTAGGATTTTCAGCACGCGATTACAAGAACTACAACTGAGTCTCGAAGTATCAAGTAGAGCGTAGTTGTTGTAATTGCGTGATAAAACTCCTACTTTACTTTGCTTTGCTGAGATCGAAGCTCAAAAAAACACGACTTATCTAGTTTAGTAAGTCTGAGAGCTGACTGACTTTATGTGTCTCAGTTTCGATTGGCCTAGATCGATCACATGAACAGTTTATAAAGTTGACGTCTATGGAGCAGTAGCCAACGAATCTAGTAAAGAATTTTGTGGCTGAGTACTAAGTTGACAGTTCGCACGTGTGGCTGAGGTAGGAAACGTGACGTTGTCGACCAGAGTCCGTAGGGACCCTAGGCCCAGTTTCTCAGAACTATTAGTTTTGTCTGAGTTTTACATTTTTTGGAACAAATGGAAGGGATCTACAATTTTATGACGAGTCCGAACGGCTTAATTGAGAAGCTCTTTGACAGTTATACTCTCGCATGTTTGTCAGACTTTCGCGAAGTGGAAAAATGCCTTAAGATGAAATTTGGGTTTGTTTTTGGGATCGAACCCCACCCTTAGTAGTCCAACACTAACCATACTAAGCCACTGCACCTACCAGCGTCCAACTAGTCCAAACCAATCTAGTCGACAGATTTTTGAACGAGTCCATTGCTGAGCAATATTTTTAAAAATAATTAAGTTTCGGCGGCTACAGTGCTCAATTTTTGTATACTGAAGCGATGAGAATCATTTCAGACTTCATCTGACATTTCCGACCTCAAGTGCCCGTCACAGCTGTCAGTTCTAGAGCTTTATCGTATTTATGGGTCTCTTTCTTTTCTTAAGTTGGTTGGTTTAGGGGTGGTTCTCCATGAAGTGCACTAAGACCAAAAAAGATTCATTGGGCTGACACTGGGAGAGACAGGTGGGTCACATTTTCGGCTCCTGGATCTGTTTTTTTTTTAGGAAATTGTGTAATTATGTTCCCCGCATATAGGCAACATAGAGCTCGTGAAGATCGTGATAAAGGTGGCCAAGTGAGACCAGGGCAAGTACATACGAAGTGTACAGCTGTCTCCTCCTCTTGCTCATCCCTGTAGCTTTTGCAGAAATCATTGTAGAGGATATGTCTGCCGGTTGGTTGCACGGTCCACACTTATGACGTTTGTTAGTGTGCCAGTGGGACCTCTCTTGCGTCTTAGGAGTCCGGTGGACATTTGAAAGTCAGAAATTCTTACGCATAGCCTGGAGTTCTTGTAAATCCGATTTGATTTTGGTCTCAACACTGTCAGTACAGCAGAACAACCTCCATCATCAAACTCGTAGTACATACCTACGGACCGGTGCGACCGCGAAAGCTAATTTTCGTTAAAGTATATCATTTTCTCTTCCCATGTGAATTTTCACCATTAACCGCAGCAAAGCTAAAGTTCTCCTCGATCTGTCATCGGTCTCTGAAGTCTGAACGCGAAATCTACCAAACCTCTCGTGCAGCTTATAAATCTCTTCTTAGCCTCATTAAACGCACACGCCTCTCAAAAATGAAACCAAAACTGAGATGAATCCACGAGCATATAGGTAGGTGCGCAAGAAAGTACACGAAACAAAAATGCACAGCTTCAACATTAAAGCTGGCTCCGCAGTGCGCACATACAAGAGATCAGCATCTCAGATAGAAGTCATTGACTCTGTCAAACAAAAAAAATACAAAAAGGGAAGCAGCTAGGTAGCCTCAACACAATACAGCCCACACGTTGCACTAATGCATAGCGAATGGGATTTCAGGCAAAAGTCTCAAAACCAACACCACCACACTGGAAATTGGTAACGAACTGCTTTGCCACCATATCAGCCATGGAATCCAATGAGACGTTTTCGGCACCCATTGGCCCAGCTCCAGCGGTACACTTTCTAGCCCAACGAAAAGAGCAGGCAAAGGAGAAACCGAAACCAAGCAACAAACGAAATTATCTCCGGCCATTAGAATGTCAACCGCATTTGAATGAGATGCCACGGCAAAAGTGTCCTAACCTAAGCCCGCAGAGTTGACCCTTTGTCAAGCGGGCGACAGAAAGAGATTCTGTGATTCATGTCCCGGCCCTGCGATTTCATTGCGTGCAGGCGGAATTTAATGCATCGCACACTGCCAAACGTTGAGATAAAAATCTGAGGCTGGATGTGGATGCGGACAGAGGAGGGGCAAAAAAAAAAACCTGTCTCAGGTATTTTTTGTTGGTTTTTTCTATATCTACACGGCTATTAGATCCATTAGCCGGATCTATGTTGCGACTGAGCTCGTTTTCATGCGTTGGATTTTATTTTCATGGATGTCAGGGATTACGCGCCAGAGATGGCGATTCGCCGTATATCTTTACGCATTTTTGGGAATATTTCGAATTTCAGACGATGATTGGCTTGGATTTTGAATAGAGCAAACAGAGAGATGGAGAGCAGAGATATAACTGCGCCAGGCACTCCTTCGACTCGATTGTGGCTGAGGAGATTAAAGTTGGAATCTGGTGCAGATCGGATTAGCGATTTGGGATGAGTCGAAGACAAACATGTTTTGCCATGACAATGGGATGTACGTTGTCGGCGGGTTTGCGTTAGCGCGCCTGTCTTGCAATTCGTCGCAGTCGTTTGGGGAGACAATTAATGAGCTTGAAAGAAGGGAAGCCTCCAACAGATGATATAGACTACCATTAAATTATATGAACTTATCAAGGTTGAAAAAGATAATCTACTCATTTCAGCCTGGCAAGACTGAAAACAAGACTGGGTTCAGACAACAAAACGCTGGAGTCACAGGGCACTCTCAAGCCACAGATGGCTACGGGAACCGAAAGATCGAACAAAATCGAGAAATGAAAACCATATCCAAGAGTAAGACTTTAAAATCGGGACCTCGAGCATATGTTAAGCGAAAATAAGAAGTTTGACGAAAGAACGGTCGGACGGTTGTCTTACGAATTCAGACTTTGAAGTGGCAAGCCGGACTGCAAATTATGAGCCTCCGGAAGGGTTGTATGTATGTTTAGAGTGCTCCAAAAGAGAAAGCTTTTTATACAACCCAAAGAAATAGACGCTTGGACAGCGAAGCCTGTAGGACCTGAAGACATCCTGCCGGCACAGCTCCAGAACGCTTTTGACAGTGACAAAGACACCCACGCACTTTCTTTTCTAATCTGTGGAGTGGATTACAGACCTTCATATCAAGGCCGTTGGTGATACTCGTAACTGGTTTTCAGTCAAAAAATGTGTGCTCGCGAAGCTTCTCAAGAAGGAGTGCTACTTCCACTGCTCTGATTCTAATGGCGATTTTTGTTCGATTGAAGATCCGAGAGAATTGCCCCGAAATTCAGAATTGCTCTTTTCAATGAAATTCGTTGGAGCACTTTTGTGATAGTGGTAGACACCATATGAGAGATTTGGATTTATGTTGCTACTTTTTTTTTTGTTTTCTGCATTAATAAATACAGCCAGATCAATATATTTCAATTTAAGTTTACATTTTGCACGCATAATGCTATATTTTCGGATCACATAGCGAAAAATTTGTTTCTCATAACACAACAAACACTTCAATCTGAATTGACCTGGAAGTGCACTTTTTTTTTCAATGAAACATAGAATACATCGAAAGACCACTTCTAGATTTGCTCTTTTCATAGAAAGGGCAATTCTTTTCTTAAATCGAAAACGCCATAAATTAATTTTTAATTTTCATGAAATTGTAGCCCTATTTTGGTGAAGTGACAGTGACAGTTGACGTTGGTCCATCCGCAACCACTTTTCTTTCAGAACCCAACTAGTCCTGAAAAATCTGCATTGACATCTGTTCCAAATAATATATATCGGACTGTCGAACTCCTTTATAACTACCGGACCATATCAAACTAGTGTCAAATTTTATATAAAAAAAACTTACATTTAGTGCGAATGGTTATGGGAACGTTCAAGTATTTATTCTAGTAATTCTGACAGCTGGCTGATTTGATGTGACTCAGTTTTGATTGGCCTATCGGTCACATTGACAGCTCTTTCAGTTGACATTTATGGAGGGGTAGCCGACGAATCTAGTCAAGAAATTACTGACTGAGTATTAAGTTGACAGTTCACATATGCGACGTAGGAAAAGTGACCTTACCGACCGATCTATAGTTATTTCGTTCAGGGTACAACTAGTCCAGATCAATCTAGTCGACCTAAGCCAACGACGATTTTGAATGCGCGCTATATCTCAATTCGTTTTACATAGAGTTTGACATCTGGTGGTCAACAGAACGCGGGTTATATGGCGGAACAGAATGACAGCTGAATGAGCTCATTCGAAAATCTATAGTTATCTTTCTAAAGACGACTAGATTTATCTATTTATCTGGACTATAACGTAAAAACTGGTGTCCTACTCTGTATCTCGCTCCGAAAGTAAAATTTTTCGAAAACGAATTTTTTCTACTCTGTATTTCGAAAGTGGAATGAAGTACATTTCATTGTCGCATTTAGAATTCCGAAATTATTACAGAGTACCTACTACTTTCGAATGGGACGAAATAGAGAAAAGGGCCCCTGGATTGGTAGGTAACGCCACCCACATATACGAAATGTCAACTTAGTACATATACAAAGTCAAGAAATACTTGACTGGGCTACCCACGAAACGCAAACTAAAAAAAAATCTGTTCACATGACCATTCTAGGACAAAAAAAAAAAACAAAAACTCCTCAAGTCGAAGTCAGCCATCTGTCATCCACTTGCTAAAATAGAGGTTTTAACGTTCCCAATAAGAGCGAAATATTTTCAAATATGGCCGCAGTCGGCTGACAAAAGTTGATCGTATGCGCGACAGTCTTACCTAACTTTAACTTTGTAAAAGCGTCTTGTGCAAATAAAAGAAAAAATCGTTTGCTGAACTGGTTCACTGTGTGATGGGGAACTATACAAGTCCTAAGGTGTAACCGCATTTTAAAAGCAAGCTGAAGACAATTTATTTGATAGCCATTGATCAAATTCAAAGTCATTCATCAGAAGCGTTCGACAACTGTTTACAGTAGGTATTCACCAACTGATTGCACTTTCAATCCAATGGAGAGAAGACATGTGTGTAAACGCAGTTGCATCAATGTGTACCCCCACCTTATAACGATTATTAGTTGAGCATGTGTTGTGCATCAAGAAAGGTACCTACCATTGAAACTAGACAAACAAACGCACATGCTGTTGGAATTCAGTTCCACATACGACTTCTACTCGCATTTAGCAACGACCAACGTGTAACGTTTTCATGCAATTTTGAGGCAGTACGAGTACTTTTTAATATTTATTTGTCCAGCCGTAAGCCTTGCAGCTAGTGCTGTTAGTTTTAAGATTAACCTGAACATTTATGTTTAAGTAGTTAATAAATAATAATAATAATAATAAGAATATTTATTTGTAGGTGTACCTACATTTATAGATCTTTTAATGCAGGATAATTGAAGGACTGGGAATAGAGAGTAAAAACTTTCACATATTGTTTTTTCTGTTTTAGTGGTGGCAGGATATCATTCAGACCCTCATGCAGGATGACAGTTTCGATGGTGTTTTATTTTTGTTCGCCTGACTTCCAACTTCCGAGTCAATGCATTTTTTATTGGAAAACTCCCAGGAAAAGTGCGGGTCATGGGGTTCGTTTTTTATTAGAGTTGGTAATTTACTTTTTTTTTTGCATCACTGTCGAATCTATGGTAACGATGGGAATAGAAATGTCGCTGTCGAATTCTGTGGGTTCGTTGGGAATAGAAGAAAGTTGCCGAAACGTGTTACACTCAAGCAATGTGACACATTTCGTACGGCATCCTGTGGTTGACGATGATGGTATCTTTCGCGACTAAATTGGTAGTAATTTGCGTCTGGATTTCCGCGGTCGATAACGAATTTCGTCCTGGAAAATAGGAGGAATGAGCGTGGTAGAAAGGGTAAACATTTTGTTATTATGCTGGTTATAAATTCTTCTATCGGAAAGGATCACAGTACTGAATTGTGGGAAAATATCGAAATTGAAATCTTAGAGGACATTATTATACTTCACAGGGATGTCGAATCGATTTTACCACATATCTCATATCAAACTTTAACTTTGACTTTAACTAATTACTTGTTTTGTATCCACAAATACAAGCTGATCGATCAGAAAAAGAGCAACTCGATAGAAATCGAACAAGTGCCGCACCTACGTCAATATTCTCTCTGTAGGTGGAAGTAGCCCTTTTGGGATCAACCGTTTTACTCCATTTACAACATTGTCTGCGGAATGAACTTGAAGTACATGCATATAAATATATAATGGGCAAATGGTTCAAATTACAGTAAAATTTCCGTAAAGATGAACCGCTGTACAAGAAGAACCGTGCGAAAGATGATCGAAATATTTTCACCATTACATTGTTCCAAAAGATAAACGGGTAGGAATGTTGGTACTAGAAGAAATGAACGCCGATGTGTTCAGTGTTCACTCTTCTAATTGCAAGAAGTTCGAGGGAGACGTGATAAGTGACAATCGAACATGAAAAAAAACGTTAAAATTTAAGTTTTATTTTACTTGCTTTTAACTTTTTAGCTTTTCGTGTCTTATTCCTTTAGCAAAGATTATTCTTCTATTACATTTTATTGAAATAAAACAATGCACTCAAAAAAATTTCACATCTATTAAGCAACCGCTTGGATAACAAAGAACAACCGTTCGACAATTTCAAACAATTGGTAGAGGTTTTTTTTTTACAGGTAGGTATTGCAAAAAAATATTGAGTCCATTGAAATTCGCGGAAGTTCACGAACACAAGATCTGTCTTTATGTGGTTTCACGACTAAAACGCAACCGCCCTCATTTTCCATTGAACCGTTGCATTGTTGCCTCAAATTGTGCCCCTAACCTTAGAACTGCGAACAAAAGCAAACTGCTTCCATGTTTGTTCTAAATTTATAAATTTCAATACACCACCACCGCCGCGCATTGTTCGTTCCTTTCGCAGATCACGCACTCAAGACCCGATATGGAGGACTCATCTATATGCACTCAAGATGTTCTGCAATTACGCGTGTTTTGTGCATGCACGCATGTGTCATGCTCGCTCAACTAATATAGGTATACCTTCATACAAAAAAAAAAAAAAACTGTTGAAGTTCCTCTGTACTAATCGACTTTCTTTCTTTCTTCCCACGCGCAACTAAGATGCCTGATCGTAAAGAACAATTTATGCGCATTTGAGAAATTGATCCTTGCTGCGCCGCTGTTCTTGTTGCAGATCAAGCGTTTCGAAGGGCAACGCTATCCGAGGCATTCTCCTCGGTATACGCAGAATGTTTTGCAGATGTTCTTCGTATTCGTGGGCTATTTTTGGGAGCATAAATGAAATATTTATGTCGCGGGGTTGGTTGTTCGGATATTCGATTTCAATATTTGAGCGTTCGTCCTTGTTTTTCCCATTACCAATATTGAAGGAAATGCGCATAATGCGGGGGAGAAACGAAATTATCCTGTGAAGTTATTTATTAACGTTGCGTTGTGTGTTTGGCTGGCTTTTCATTGTTGAAATGTGTGTTTGGGATCATAATCAGATATGCACTTAGTGAGGGAAAGAAAGGATTGAGAATCAGTTGGAAGTTATTTTAAGTGCTCACGAGGCTGGGGATTTATAAGAAATAAATGCCACTTTACAGAATCAGAGCAGAAGTTCAAGGCAGTACACTTCACGCCTACATTCATACATTCATTCATTCTCTGCAAACTAAAATTTCTTAATTAAAGAAAATCACAAAAAGGCAAATTGCATATTCTTAAATTACCTACTGTAAAATTTCCTCGCCTGGGACAGTTTTTAACTAGTGTAAAATTACCAGCTAGATTTAAGTAGGGGGAGAAAAATTGAGCTGTCAATCAAATTAAATGACAAGTAAGCAAAGTTGGTGACGCAAATACAAGTGGGTGTAAAGTTCGTCAATAAAATTCTGAATACAGTGAATTTAAGAGTGAAATTGTATATTTTCACGGGTAAAACGCTTAGTTTTTGAGTTAAAGGATAACCGTTATCAATCAACTGTCATTATAAGGCGTTTTTTGGGCATAATAAAAAAGGCCTATTGATCCGCTAGAGCTCTTGCAACCGTTCCTACATCTGCAATTTTTTCTGAATATGTCCATACCTATGAATTTGTCAACAACCGTCAAAATGACATAATTTAAACTCAATCTTTCAATCAATAAACACCAATAACTACCTCAGTATCAGATACACAATTTACCAACAAACCACAAAAGATAATCGTACCAAATACACGCTTAACGGTAGTTTCACATGAGCCATTCAAAATAAAATGAAGGAAAAAAAAACTGCATTCATAAATGTCATAATCTACACATTCGACCTGGCTTAACATTTATTAACATTGCGCGCACACTGGGGAGAAACTAATTTCAGTCATTAGGCAAGTTAAATTAAAACTCCGCTTTCCCCTGGATTATTTCACTGACGATGGCCGGCCCCCCCTAACCCACCCAACACTCTTGGTCTTCAACAAATTATGCGCGCATAAAATTCGTGAAAAGCCAAAATGTGAAATGGTAGAAAATAGTAACAACAATCATCATAACAATAATAAATGCAGAACAAACATAACGGAGAAATCTCCGATTTAAGAGGCCCGCGCCTCACTCCACAAAACAGATGACCCATCGCCATCAGTTTAAATATGCTGCTGCCTTAACTTCAGATTCAGACGCATGCACTGGACCGAAATCAAAGTCGCAGGGAGGCCAGTCGCACCAACCTAAGCAATGCAACCGTCAAAATTATACGAGCCAAGCTGCAGACTTATGCAGTTGGCATAAAATAAAAACAACAATAACCATACAGTTGAAACAACACTACTGACAATAAGGCCTAATTGAGAGCTGACAGCAGCAACAATTCAAGTGTGCACTCTGAAGTCTGCGTCAGCGGCTGAGGCATACACGAACTTGGTGTTGCAGTTGGAGTTCATTGTGCTGCGTTTGTTAACAAAGCTGATTTGCCGTCTATTTTCGATTATTTTTCGTCTTCGAATAGTGGTGTTGCCACTCTCTCATTTTAGTCTACAAGTTTTTTAATTGAAAACAACAACGAAAAGGTGCCGCTTTCGCTTGTTTTTCTTCATAAAAATAATGCTGTTGCTTGATCGTACTTATTGAATTTGTGAAGTTAATACGAATGCTGACTAGTTCAACAATTGGCTGAATTTTGTAAACGATTTAAACTATCGATTTTTATAAAGGTAGGGCGTGTTTTTTTTAACTTCAGCAAGTAAAGTAAGATTTTCAGCACGCAATTACAACGACTACTGTGGGTCCCGAAGTGTCAAGTAAAGCGTAGTTCTTGAGATCGAAGCTAAAAATGCACAGTCCTGTAGAAGGGGAGAACGATTTGAGTTGTAATATGGTTGGAAAAATACTAGCGACATCTATTGAAGACTTCAGTGAAAGTTTCAGTACGAGCCTCTAAAGCTGACATTTTGGACAACAAATCAGAGAATTTATTTCTAACTTAGGGTTTTCCTAGCCCTCGCTAGAAAGTAAATGGCGTTGAAAGCAGTTTACCGGGCCTGTATTGATTGATGATGATGCTCCCGGGCCAACTGGTTAGCCATGAGAATGTACTAGAAGTTTTTTGCTAAATGACAGTTCGAAGGGTTATATGTAAACGCGGTCGGTAAAGAATTTTTCATTGGTTTCCTCGAAAGATTAACCCATGAATCGCCCTAAAAATGACATAAACTATCTAAGACGTCTCAAAAATGTATCTAAGCCATTTTAACACTGGAACCAACAATTGTAAAGATTACTTCTTGGATATTTGTTAGACGATCCCTAGTATAATATGTGTGTGTGTGATTGTGTTTTTCCAAAAAATTCCATAACCACTGATCTATTGCGCTCCTAATTCTTAAAGCATTTCCAGAACATAACATTTTTTTGACTACCAACGACGTAATGGCAGCACTCTCGTCACAACCGATCAATACCATTCAGCATCAGCGGTCCAACTCTACACCGCGAAATTGTTGTCGCCTCTCTTCCATCTCTAAGGCCCAACTCTATGCTGCACATTCGAAAATTCGAAATTACCCGAAAGTGGGAGGGGGGCGACGGATTACAACTCGACAGGCGACTTCATCAAAACTACAACAAAAAGAGACGGGTCCGAGGTGAAAAGGCGCCCAGCCATTCGCCGGCTGCTAAACTTGCCACCGCAACATCTCTTCTCTGCATATATGCGAGAAGTAGGCGATAGCGCGTAGCGTGTTGCACAACCGCCATCAGCGCACGCTGCGCGATCTATACGCAACTCACACAGACGCACTGGCTCTACAGCGATAAATTCGCTGCAAGTGTCAATGAACTTTTTTGTATAGAGCTCATTCCGCGCGTTATTGCACCATCATAGAGCTAGAGCGTCTAGAGCGCCAGAGCGAACAGCTCGGCATTTTGGGCAAAATGCCGTTCGATCACTCTGTCGTCAGTGTATTGGTGTCATGTCGGCTTGTGCATGAATGGGTGCAAGTTTTATTTACACATGGCCATCGAAATAGCGAAATGTGTTTAACCAGGGGTCGGTTGGAGCCAGGGGGCTGCCGAAAATTTTCCAACCAGTTTGTTGTACGTATATTATTTGTCTTTTGTTGAAAACATGCCTCTGTCTATGTGGTGCCATTCGTTTTTTTTTTTTCTTCGGGTTTGCCTTGATAAACTCGTCGGTTGGTTGCCACGGACGTGGGCAAGCGGGGGCATTTATGCGATTATGAAAAGAATTTGGATTGTTGGCGTGTTAGTGCAGTCGCTTGGTGGCGCACACTTCAGTCTCGGTCGCTGTTTCTATAAAAGTATAAAGATTAATTGGTTGCGATAATATTGGGAAATTTCCACCATTTTGGTGAACTGCGAGTATATGTGAAATGTTTGTTGCGGACTAGAAGGCGGCTTCGGAAGATGATCAATTTTGTTTTTAATTTATAAAGCTCTTTTTAAACGATCCATCACGTACTTTTTGTCGATTGTTGTTGGTTGCATTGATATTTTTTATGTACCTATGTACAGATATTATTTTGCCATAGAAAATCAGCCTAGAGCATGGAGAGCGTTTCAGTTGAAGGGGGTTAGAGGTTATGGTCACAGAGAGGTCCCAATTTTGCCTAGTCACTCTGGATTGGGAAGAAGGTCAAGACATTCTCTTCAATGCATGTTTGCATCATTTGGGCGTTGTAGACGTTCTTGGTTATAGTGTGTTTGGCAATGGATCGGTGGTTTATGTGCTGGAGTACTGAGCGAGAGGTCATAGGTTCGATCCTTGGAAAAACAGAAATTACATCGTAAAATCTTTTTTCACTGCGCCAGCTCTCGGGAATATCCGACAAACATTCGAGGTTGTGGTTCAGTGTAGGTAGGGAAGCCTGTTGAAAAAGCTTTTTTTAATTTAGCTGCTTGGAGTCGAAGTCGGCATTGTAATTTAATTTAAAATATTCGATATGTAACGTCCCTGTATTGTGCGGTAGCCTGCTTTTTGAGTTTTGTAACAATATTATCGAGTTAGCTGAAAATGAAAATGGTGTGATTTATGACATTTATAAGAAACATTAAATATTCGCAGCCCGTAATTTCAAGGGCAAGTTCCTGTACCTTAATAAGTCTAAACGGTCACCTCGGCAACAAATCAACTTATGAATTGCAAAAAAGTATGCGTGGGGGAATTTGTTTCAAATTATAGAAGTCTAAGCACCCACCAATATTCCACAAAAGAAAGTGTACAGCGGTTGTCCAGCTTGGCGCACTCACTTTCGAAGTCAGCTGGCCTTAGTTACTGCGTCAAATAAAAACGAATTAATCAACGGACGAAGTACACACATTTTTCTAAAGTGTGTTTCTTCAGAAGTTTGTTTTTCGAATTGGCATCACTTTTTCCAGCGACAACAAATTTGACAGCTGACTGCTAGTTTGCGCTCAGTGTAGTCCGCCATTTTAGAAGTAGTAGACACATGCCACTTTTCATGTCAAATGTTGACATGCCGTCGTCATTATGATGTAAGCATTGTCCTAAATTCGTCACTACGTACGATCGCCTGTCAAGCTCCCAAATTCCGCTTTATTCGATCCCGCCGCAAAGCACAAATTCCCGAAAACAATGAATCAACTATAAATGACATAAAAATGTCTGCATATTGGTCAATATTGCGGGAATTACCGTGATTTGTTTTATTTTAATTTAAGGTGTTAGGTCTCAAAAATAAACTCTCTTTAGTTTTGACAGTACAGTACAGGGTGGCGCAAAATTAATCATCCCATTTTGTTTTTAAATTACTTTTTAACTAAATAAAAAAATTATTTTGAGTGATGGAAATCTTTATGTGGAAAAGATGATATCCTTCAAGTTCAAGTGCCGCCAGTGTTGATACACTTTTGTGCCCGTTTTCGCATTTTCCCGGACTTTCCGCAAGATTTCCCGTGATAACTGCTCGCATTCCGGTCGAATATTCTGTCTAAGAGCTGCGATTGTCTGAGGCTTGTTGGCATAAATCCGCGACTTCAAGTAGCCCCAAAGAAAGAAGTCTGGAATGGTTAAATCGGCCGATCTTGCTGGCCATGCCAAATCGGGAGATTACGCGACCCGGAAACGCTTTCTTCCAATATCCATTAATTGACTGTTTTATACTGCAGCTGTCAAATTTCATTTTTAAGAATTATAGCATCTTCCGATAGGGTGATTAATTTTGCGCCACCTTGTACGAGTATATAGTCATGTAGCAACTTTTGCCAATCATTCGTAACTATACCTAAGTACCTCGATGGCAATGTTCCTGTATTAGTAGCATGCCTCTGACGCAATCTCTAGCCTCAGTTGACGATTTTTTTAATTTTTAATATTTCTGGTGCCTTCAAATCAACCACAACACAGCTTGTCATTAACTGACACAATCAGTCTGTCAGCCCACCTCAACTGACGGCAATTAGCTAAATGTAGTCATATCTTTCCAACTCGAACCGCCGAAGTATGTAAATAAGTACCACTTACTGGCTCTATGGCTCCCCTATAGTTTCGGTTCCGTTGTTTTGTTTTTACGAAAAATAAAAGAAGATTGCTATCGCCGCCTCTTTAACTTGAAATTGATAAAAATCATCAAAACATACACAGAACTACAATGCGATGGGCATTGTCTTTAATTTCTTTATTACGTGTTGCACTTGGTTGCTTTTGTTGGGCCTCGCTGTCTCAGTGCGACCTCATCCCCACAAATCATCGCTCTAATGTGCGTTAATTTAATGGAACAGAGACTCTTTCTTCTTTTAATGGTTTTTTTTTGTTTTCCTCTTACTCATTCAGGCGAATTTTAATAGGTCCCCTGACCGAATTTATGCATGCGGTGCAAAACGTTCGCAGTTCAGACTTGGGGGCATATCTTGCAACAAAAATTTGTAAATGCATTCGAAAAATGAATTCATTTCCCCTTGGGTGTTCCCACTTTTTAATTACATGCAGTTTTTGTAATGTGGAAAAGCGGACGCTGTTATCTTTAAAGTTGATTAATAGATATCTATAATAGATTTTGATCTGAAGGAGCGAAGCCAACTTCACACATATTTTGCATCAGCCAGATCTTAAAAAGAATTTAACTTTTCAAATGTTTACTTTCCGTGTTAGCCTGGTAAATCCGAAAAACGATAACTTTTTGTCTGTAGAATTCCACGGTCCTCCGAGGAGGTCAATGTGATCCCAACCTAATGAATCGGGTCTGAAATGTACCGCACATTTCGGTAAGTTGTAGGAAACAGACGTCACGCGGCCGAAGAACATTGCTGTCGGTTATTGATTGCCACGCACGTCCTGTCAGTGTCAGATAAAATTCGTTTTTGAACTTATTTTTCCGAAAGTATAGGTATATGCATAGTCCTTCTTACTTCAAAGATGAATCCCTTCAGCATCTAGAGCACTTCGTATTTGCCTACCAAGTGCTCCGATCGAACATTTCCAAAAACCTAAAAAAAAAAAAAACACTTTTAACTCTGCTTAGTATTAAGTTAAAAAAAAAGATATCGTTCCCATGGCGCTTGCAATATCCATATAATTTGCATAAAACTGAATTATCTTCGTTGTACATAAGCCTCACCTCTCATGTGTATACGCAAAGACACCCCTCTAAATTTAGCAGCCCTCCAGAAAAGACTGCAATCTTCAAAAGCAAAACAGCGAAAAAAAAATCCAAACATACAAAAAACTTGTATCGAGTAGAATTGATTTCACACCCAACCGATCTGGGTACACATATACACAAGTTCACCCTGGCTGGAGGGTTGTTTTTGCACCCTATATGCAAAAAGCTAAAAAATTTCATCCCCCTTGCATATTTTTTGTCTTCGTTTTTACCTACACCTATTTTTAGAAAGTATAGAAAAAAAAAACCGAGGGTGAGATGTTTTCGCCGCATGTTATTTACACGGGCATACGCAGCCCAAGGATTATGATCTAGTTTCCCTGTTTTATTATACCTGGAATCTGGGTGTCTCTCTATCGAATTTGCAGGAGTTTTACATATACCAGACACTTCTTATAGGGGGAAAACAAAACAAGTTCTTGTGCAAAAAGTGAATGATGCTCGGCAATGAAATTTCAAAGGCAGTCTGTACAGCACGGTACAGCATCCCCTTGGTTATTGTATTGACAGACGTTCTCAGCCGAGGGGGATGGAAAGCCAGTTTTATGAGGCGTTAGGATTCGCTGGAACTGAGATACGTTGCGAAAAGTATTCTTTTGGGCTAGCCATACATAGTTTTATAGTTTGACATAGAAGACGACCAATAGTGCGAATTCGGCCGAGGGTAGCAAAATTAATAAAATGGCGAAAAGTCACATGAAATGAAATTCGGCACCGCATAGTTGCGGATTTATTGCACATAAGGTGACGGAGGAGGTGGAGTTTGGTAAAAGTTTGCATGCAATCGAACTTGGATATATACAGCTAACGGACTGTACTGATGTTGGAAAAGCATATTTTATGTAAATAGTTGGACTGAGTGGTTAATGGCACAGTTCGAGGGATTTGTGTAGGCACCGAGGGGCTTAAGTAAGAAAATATTCAATATCAGAGTTCAGTTTAACATAATTCGCAGCGGTTGCTGTTTATATAATAAATACGTACTACGACGGTTAGGGAAAGGTACATACAGTATCTCAATCTGAATCTAAAAATCGGGTTAAGCCCAAATGCCGCCTCCAATTTTGCATACCAGATTCACGCGCCTTTTTTGTTGGCCGGTTTAGCCAAGGCATGCTAATGATGCACTATTTGATTTACGAAAAACTCAACTAACAATGTTTAAGAAATCTTCACCTGAAACTTATGCAGTTCAATCTTTAAGCAACCGTTTTAAAAAACTTATTTAATTCTAGCCCTATTTTTAACTGCTTAAAGAGTTGCTTTTCCAGGAACTTGATGATTGCCATTTAAACGCGGATATTCTCTCCATCACTCAGAAAACAAAAAGATTCTTAAGCGAAGAATTTGGAGTTTCTTAAACAATTATAAGTTAAAAGTTCTTGGTTCAAATATTATTTTTGTTAACAAGAACTCGTTTTTAGGTTTTCAAGAATCAGGTATTCAGCGTAAGAATAATATACTCTCCATAAGTATTTTATTACATCATTGCCAAGAACATTCTTAAATTAAAGATTTTAATATTTGGGTTCATTTTAACCAACGAAAATTTTTGGCATTACAATTTATTTTTCTGTGTGATTAATTCAGAATTTTCAAAAATGGACTATAGAGATAGGCCTCATCTTGGAATATGGCCAACTTACTAACGGTTTCGAAGTCATCTGCTGAGCTGCGCATTCTTCCATAGATCAAGCATACATCCATCGCAAGACTTATATAAAAGCTTTAAAATCGCATGGAATTTGTTTACACTGAAAACGGCTGTTTTGCAATTTTTTAACCAAGGGACCGAATTACCAGTCGATGACTTAGGCCTATCAAGTCTAGTCCGTCACGAGGAATACCCCGGCTTCGTTTTGGACCCCCCTAAATAGATATACGAACCAAATATACTCCAAATGTAAACGCCGCCGTTTTACGTAATTCGTCTACTGCCGCTTGGAATGAGTGCGTTCATTTACATTTGTTTCCCACCCTTTGACATCAGCTGCCACCAGCGGCATTACAAAGGAATCGGAATAATTGGAAATAGTAATACTACTTATGTGTTTTTGTATAAAGCTAAGTTTGAGGTTAAATCAAAAAGCTTTATTCGTTATTGAAAAATCTCACTTTCGATTTGTGTATTGAGTACGATTTCAGGAATAAAATGCCTTCAGCTGTTTTTCACAAGCGCCTTTTATTGTCCCAGTTTGGGCCCGCTCTTTTTTTTCGCTTTTCGTTTTCCCGCATTACATATATTTACTAACCTCACAAGACGTAATCGAGTAGCGAAAATCGCACATTACCAATCATCCATTTCGCAATAATCTGAAAAAAAATTCCCAACTGAAAGATATAAATGATTAGAAGAACACAAAACTCCTAGATAAAAATCAGAAACCTATTCCTTCATTTCAGTTTGAATCAAGCTGACCTAAAAACTAAAACTAAAGCCCCAATGCCAACACAATATTCAAAGCTTCTGGCTGTCGCTGCAAAAATAAAAGTCACACAACTGTGTAAACATTATTTACATTCGATTGAACTCATGATGGGCCGACATACTAGTTGACCTCGCCTATCGAATTAAAATTTAAACTGCAACTTCCAGTGCCCTTCGAAATCCACGAAATATGTAGATACCCGTTTTTGAAATTAGCAGTGACACCGCAGTCACAATCACAAATAGGCGACAAAACGCCGCAAATGAATCTATTTTATTCAACAAAATTCGAAATGGCAGCTAAACTTTGAGCGGCTCGCGTAACCTACTTTCTCCGTGTATGTGTGCATCAATATTGCACAAAACGGAATAAAGCAAATAAACAGAAAGCAAATTGGAGTGAACACTGGAACAGCGAAACCCGAAAAGCATCAACAAAGAGAATTTAATAATTTTATTTTTATAGCTGTTCTACGAGACAACGACGCGCTCTCGACTCTCGTATGCCGTATCGTTTGTGTTGTTGGTGCGTGGCCTTTATAATTATTGTGTCAATGACGGCCCTTTCTTGCTTTTCTGCTGTTTACTGTGTTGTTGCTGCAGTGTGTACGAAATTATGTATTTGACTTGCTCAGAGCTCGGCAAATGCTGTGTTTTTACATATTTGAATATTTTGCGGAATTAATTGAGTAGACAGGTTTTGACTATTGGATGACCGTCGATCGTGTGTATGAATATCTGTAGGGCCTAATGAGTGTTTTATTTATGGCATTTCATAAACGGAATGTTAATTGGCGAGGGTCTTTTGTTCGCGCGTCTATTTATCGCTGCAAACAAGTAAATTGTTCAGGTGACTTTCGCGCATGACAGATGATAATTTGTCTGTCTGTATAGGCGAATCAAAAAAGAGAAAACCTTCTGATAAGGTTGTTCTATTGCAAACTTTCGATTTTTCTTTCCGATTTCATATCTTTTGTGTCACGTAGGTACCTATTGAAAAAAAAATTTCTCTAAATTGCTGTAAATAGAACAAGTTAGGACCTTTTCGACGCGAACAGTCAGACTTTATTCAAATTCTACAAATTCTATAAAATATAAGTGGTTGCGATCGACAAATAAGTTAATGAGAAATTCGGCTCAACTTAAAGGCCTATTCACATGCGAGCGACCAACTGTCTATGAACGAACGAATATTCGCAAATTTTGACAGTCCATTAACATGATACGTTTTAATTGGTCACAGGTACCCGCGAACTCGCAATGGATATAAAATACAAACAATTTGCAATGACATTTCGATTTTGAGGTTAGGTTGCATTTTTTTTTTTGCTGGCTTGTGGAACGTGTTCTAATGTTATGGGCTGCGATTGGTATCGAACTCATAATATCTTTATTTCAACTCTTTTTAAACCTAAATATTTAAAAGATTTCGATGAATTAATTAAGAATTGTACTCCCGAAATAATAAAATAATACATCAAAAACTGATTTCTTTGCCTTTTTAACAATGCGCTTTTCGCTCTCTTAAGTATAGTATGCTGCTCACGCTTAAATTAAGCCCCCATAAAAAAAAATGTCTCCAAAGATAAATTTAAGCAAAGCAGTTAAGGCAAACAGTACGCAGTTCAAGCTAAATTTGTTGTTTAATTTTGACAGATCAGGGAAAATATCGATATATCAAACGAAAGCAAAAAAAAAAAAACGGTATGGAGATTGGTAAGTTCAAAACAAAAAAATTCGTTGTTGAAACGACCAAAAACGAAAAAAAAAAATTCCAACACAGTTTTTTTTTTGACTGTCAAAATTAAGCGAACATTAAGAGAAGCGGTGGAGACAAACATTGGAGAGGCGATTAATTTAAGTTTTCCTGAAACAGCATACTACGCTTTAACCTACAAATAGAAATTGCAACTAGAAACTGACGGCTGTGACCAAAAAAGAGTGTTCATCAGAAAGGAATGTTCGATTTAAAGAATATCCGCTTGTTTGCAGTTCGCAATTCACTTTCATATGAATAAAAAAAGTCTATGAGAGCGTAAATTACGAACTGCGAACAAGCGAATACTTACAGTTTCTGACATTTTATTCACATGAAAACTTTTTGTAGCGAATCAGTTTAATTTTTAAAGGTTAAGTTCAAACGAATTCTTCATTCGTGAGTTTTTGGATCGCAACTCTATTTCGTGGATTGTCAATAAAGTCTGACAGCTCGCAAATAATTGCTGTAATTGTAAATTTCGCCGCATAAATCATTTGAGACTCATGTTTTTTTTCGACCAGATGTTAGATTAATGAAACATAATATTGCTTTTGTGGTAGAGCAAATAGAAATTTAAAGTTAAATTGATCTGTTTTCCAATTAGCCTATTCCTTTAGATAAGTAATCCAAAACAAATTAAAAGATTTTCATAAATACTAATTACCCCCTATCACTGATTTGGCGCGTTGCGTGGTTTTACCTATTGTACTACCTAGTTATTGACACGAAGTGGAGTACTAGATATCTATCTTCCCAATTTATCTATTTATTACAGTAGAGTGACAGAAATTAGCGTTCTTAAAGTGCAGTGCTGCCAAGTCAAGTCCTGATAAAATTTTCGAAGTCATTTTTTTTTTCATAATTGTTTTTAATCGTGCAATAAGAAGAGAAAAAACATCTCAAAAATAGTGTACCACAGTGAATAGAATTATTTTCTCCACAGGTGGCGCCCTAATAGCGAGGGTAGGATTGTTGTTCGTGAATAATTCACAAAATGTAGCTACCTATTTCCATTTCGCCAATGTTACTAATATCGCTAAGCTCTCTCTCTCTGGACATTTTGATAATTTTATTCATTTCAATAAAAAATCACAAGCACTTTCCGCGATACTAGTAATCGTTTTTAGTGTCCAGACTAAATTTTTCGAACTCACTTTGCGACCTAAAAAGTATTTTGTGTGAAGGATAAAAGTGATTATTAAATATTAGTTGGGCTGAAACTTAAAAAAAACAACGACAAAGTTGAACGGGTAAACAATATCGCTCAAAATTATATTTTATTTTATTTTATGTAAGCCTTTTATTATCTTCACTGAACAAATTTGCATTTTAATTTGCATCGAAAAATAATGAAGCTCTTCAATATCGCTTAAGAAACCAAACGGTCGACCCTCTTCCAAAGGCCACTTTCCTTTCACCCAAATTAAGAAAGGTTTAAATTTATTTTTGCAAAATTATGCACCGGCCTCAAGCGCACATCAAATTTATTGCATCTCGCCCAAGAGACAATGATTTTCGGTTCACCCCTGAAGACATCGTGGGAAAGTCCTCGCAACTTGGTTAATTTGCATATCTCTTTGCTAAAACTCGAAATTTTCCTCAAATAAATATGCAAATTTGATATTCCACATGCACATGTCCTACTACCCAATGCAACAGGAACACACAAACAGGACAGAACCCTTTCCACCCTGGGAGCATCATATCCAAACAAATAATTGAAAAGGAAAAAAAAACTGCATTCCGGGTGATCTATTATAATTCGAATGGGTCACATAGACTCATAGGGGTAAGAAGGACCAAGAGAAAAAAAATCCTTAAGATCCTACGGTGACATAATCAAATCACTCGTCGCACCACATGAGCATCTTCTCCACAGAGTCGGCAGGGCAACTTTCCATTTCCATATGCAAATCAGTTCGAAATTGCATCCTAATGAGGACACGTATTCATACACCCTTAAATGTGTGCACGTTGCGTAGCCCCTTTCGCATGCGTGTGTGTGCGTCTATCACTATTATCAAAAGATATGCAAATTTTAATATCTTCCACTTATCGGACTGCTAAACATTCATGGGCATCTTCTGATGGCGGGTAGGTAGGATTTCCTTTTTTGGCATGCACATCGTGGGAAAGTGGTGTCCTGCATGCCTATACATTTTTCGCTTTTATTTCCGCATTTGCATTTTTTTTCCTTTTTTTTTGCAGCGACGGGGGCTTCTTTGATTATTCGTCACACGAAACCGATCTGCATCGTTGTTTGT
Organism: Cheilosia variabilis; assembly: GCA_951230905.1. Classification (NCBI taxonomy): domain Eukaryota; kingdom Metazoa; phylum Arthropoda; class Insecta; order Diptera; family Syrphidae; genus Cheilosia; species Cheilosia variabilis. The sequence continues at coordinate 16,792,421 of OX579680.1, read as the reverse complement.
TATGCACTTCCGGGTGAGATATTTTTTTCTCAAGGTGATCGAAAGGATTTGCTGATGATAATGGAATCGATTCTGACTTCTTATGCAAATCGCATTCTAATAACGGCTGACAGATCTGCATTTAGCCGGCAGGAACATAGGCACCCGGAAGACGGTTGCATTTGAAGATCTGCACAGGCGCCATTTTTATTATGTTTCTCTTCCGAATGCGGCGGCATTTAACTAATCAGCTCCTCCGAAGAGCACAAATGAGTGGTGGCAATGGACAAGTGAGTATATACGGACAACTACACATTTGTACACAAACACAAATTTAACTGTTTGCGCAGTATCCAAATGTTTGCATAGCACAATACAGGATGCAGTCAACGTCAAGTCAACAGGATCTACAGAAAATAAAAAAAACCTTATATAACATTCGCCTCACGATTCAATATTCGTCTGCAAGTGTATTCCCCACGGAATAGGGACTGGATGGGCAGTTTTGCTCTTTGATTCCTCATTAGGATTTCAAAGCAGGTACAGCAGAAAATCTGCTTTCGTTTTCCTCTTTTCATTCCAAAAAAAATTGTAAGTACTGAAAGCAAAGTCTCAAATGAGTGAAAACAAGGTCCCAGTTGAAAAGGTGAAAGGGAAAATCATCATCCTTTGTTCGAGCTCCACACTCTTGAAACTATCGTTTTGGGATCGTTATCGGTTTCTTTTCTTTTTTCGGAATGGGCTTGTCCCCTTATTTTCGAATTTAAAGATGCACTCAGTGCCCTAAAGAAAGGAGTGCAACGCACAACGGCGAAACATAAATATATCCAGTATAATCGATTATGTATAGCAAACCAATAGAGGAGTGCGGTCCTCGTTCGCTTTCTGATGGTCTTGTTATTTCTTTTCGATGTTAGGGTCACGAAAAGTGGTTTGTTATCGTTTGTTATGCATGAAAGGTGACTTTAATTCATGTTAGTCCGACCACTTGTTGAAAAAAGGAACTGGGTTTAGTTCGTGTTGCTTTTCATCCGGAATTGAAACTAGTTTCAAAAATATCATTTATTAAATATTCGAACTATAGTAATTTTACAAAGTATAAGTAGTTGCATGCAAGATACTTAGTTTCTTGAAACCAGTTATAGGTTAGGTTATGCAGAAGGGGATAACAAAACCTAAATAAAATTATTAAAGCCCCATGTAAAAAAACCTATGATGGTCTGTGGCTTTTGCAACCATCCCTGGCATTTGGGAAATTGTTTAAATCTAGATGTGAGCAGAAAACTTGTTAAATAATGAAAGAAGAGCTGGGTCAAGGAAGGAAGGGTATATTTATATTTCTTGCCCAACTTGTCTTGTTCCCAGCTGAGTTAAATTTTATGCTGAGCCACCATTTAATCTGACTGGGTTGCTGATTGGCCCCAGTGTCCGCACTCTTATTTATAGTATTCGCAGCAAATATTGTTATGGTTTTGTTGGTTTTTTGTCACTGTTCAGACCCCTTTTTGAGACATTTTTGGATGCGATTTTGTTGAGTTGATTTCTTTTTAAATGCTTTTTTGATGCGTTTTCAATGTTTTTTCCGGGCACGATTTTGACACATCTTTGACGTGTTTATTTCGATGCTATTTACATGGGTTTTTGACTTTTTTGACGAGATTTTTGCACGCGTTTTTGATGCCGTTTTTTAAATGTTTCTAGTGCGTTTGTTGACGTGATTCTGAACTCTTTTTGGAACAGGTATTTTAGCAGCATTTATTGACTCGTATTTTGGTGCGTTTTTCGACGTGTTTTTTGATGAATTTTTTTTGACAAATATTTTAAGGTACCTATGTAGGTATTTTTTTTTTTTTTTGTGGAGGAGTTCTTGAAGCGTTTTTGGCGCATTTATTGACTCGCTTTTTGACGCAACTCTGGACCCGTTCTGCGACGCCTTTTGGTCGCGTTTTTTCAATGAATCTTCTGATGAGTTTTAACTTCTTTTGACAAGTTTTTGAACGGATCTTTTGACGTCTATTTAACGCGTTTCGCAGGCGAGTTCTACTAGGGTGTCCCTGTTGAACTTGCCAGCGCAATGGCATCGTGTAAAATATTTTATGTCGCTGCAAAAGTACACACCAAAGAATAAAATACGAGAAAGGTCTAAAGGAAGTTTTCTTAAATGATAGTATACAAATAGAAGGGGTGCATTTGGTAGTACGGAAGTAAAGAAGAAAATTTTCAGCCGTTTTAAAGCCAGTTCATCACTTCATTAATGATGGCTTCTTGGAAATTTTGCACTGGTCCTTTGCTGTTACTCTAATAGGTAGGTACTAGCTGTCACCAGTAAGCAACTTCGCTGTAAGAGCGCCTGCCAATAGAGTCCGATTTACGTACGAAATTGACCAACAATTCTGCACAACTCCTTTCCTATAAAAAAAAAAAAAACAACAAAACTCCATCCACTGCTAGAGACAGTTCAGTTTTATTTTTATTTTCCCTCAAAGACTGTTTACATTTCCAATGAATATCCCCACATACACCACACCTACACGCAACCCGTGTTTGTTAAAACATTCAATTTGAAAACAAGCCGCTTCCAAATTCTCACGACACAGCAGAACAGATTCCAACAAATGTAACTCTCCGCAGTCCCAAACATGCAGTTTTCTCGTTTTCTTTTCTGCATTCACCGAAAAAAAAAAACTTCCATATAAAGAGCAATTTGACTTCTATATGACCCTGAAAATCTTAGGTTAACGAACCCACGCATAAAATTCTCCGCGCACACACTGAACCTGAAGATAGAAAACTACACAAAATTTGATCAAAAAAAAAAATGCACAAACAATTTCAGTTTCAAGACCTGACGAAGCGAAGGAGAGAAAAATGCTCCGAAAAAAGGGGCATTGGAAAAACATGGAACGGATGAAAAGATAGCGCTTTGTCGCGAAGAGCAAAAGAGACAGCGCGTGTTTTTTTTTTCACCATCTCCTCCTCGACTGCGCATTTCTAATGATTTTTTGTTTATTCCATTATGCTGATGCGTTATTGCATTAACAATTATTCGTGTTTGGCTTCTCTCCGCTCCTTCTGTTGATCGATGTAGGAGAATTAGCGTCGCGCGCTGCGATGGTGTGGTGGCTGCGTGAAAGTATTCTCCTCGTTGACTGTGACTGGGCGGCGATTGCATGTTGCATCTCTTTTGCAGAGATCTCGAGATTTAATTTTTTCTCCTGTTCAGCATTTTGCTTCCACTTTTTTTTTGTAATTTCTGGTATCCACTTCACTTGGATTGCCCTTCACTTGATGCTGTGCGTGCGTTTTTTTTCGTCCATTTTTCGGGCGTTGTCCGAAAATGTATTTTTTTTTATTCCCTCTTTGGGGTTTAATTTGAAAAACTGGTTAGGAGCAGGTTGGAATGATGCTAAAAAGGAATTTCATTGTTTATTTTGTAACGAAGAAGTGAAAGAGGAGACGAACGATGAAGAATCGGGATCCTTTGTGTTGTTTGTTTAGAAAATTTGAACAAATTTACACTTTGACAGATCTGAGGATTGTATACGCAGATGAAATTCGTTTTTCTGCCGGACAAGTTTCTATTTCCAATTGCATTTTGTTTACGGAGGGAGGGATATAAATATTAAATATAACAAAAATATTTTGTATCCTTTACATTTACAGTCGATTGGGCATGTACGTCAGAGTTCATAGAAATGAACCATTTTTAGGACGCAATATGACGGTGCGTATCGGTTACAGGCAGGTTAGCTGTCAATGCAAGACAGTTGTGAGGCAAAAGTATCGAATTATGGCATCGTGAAGGGTGCACGTCAAAATAGATTGACCAGAAAAAAGCAACTGTCAGGTGATACCTATTGTTTTCGATGACGTTTATGCGAGAGGCGCCTTTCGTTCATTGACGCGGTTTGCAATGGTATGGATTTAGGCGCTGCCCTACCGATGTATTAGTATATTGGCCATAAAATGACTGTAGGAACTGCAATCTTTTTGGCAAATGCTTTGTCGTGGTAAGAGATCTTAGAATTTCACGAAATAAACTTGCCGTGTTTTGGACAGTCAAGTATACAAATTTCAAGGACGACAAATTCGCAAGTGTCAAAATGGGTGCGCATTTTTTAAGAAAACATTTATGCTGCATTTTAAGCATCGCACACAGTCCTAACACGGAAGATTAAACGGATGTCCACTACCAGTGTGACTGAAAGCGACAGCAAAAATACGTGACACATATTTTGGTCGGCCATCTTGTCTACGTCGTAGGAACTATGGGAAAGCTCTGCATGTTGATATGGAATACCTATACTTATACTTTCCTATAAAACAAAATGGCTACCGAAAGTGATAAACGGACAATTATTTATTTATTTCGTATAATTGTTTGATGCATTCTTGGTTTAATTTACTGGCACTAATTACCATCAGTTTCATTTGAGATGTTTTAAATCAGAAATGGAATCGTTTTCGAGTGATTGTGCTGGGCACCGGAACTTGTGTTTATTTCCGATTTACGTGCCTGTAATTATGGGTAGAACATCCATGACACTTTGGACGTGTGACTTCAGACCTCATTCTTACGACTTTAGTGAAGCATTGACTGCGGACAAACGCATCTCTCTGTCCCATCGCGTGCAAAAATGTGCGTGCGTGATGTTCTAAGTGCAGTACAAATCAGGCCTCCCCGTTTACGAGTCTGCCCCATTTTCCTTTCCCCAATTCCAGTTATTTGACTTTACCAAAGTGGATTATGCTCCATTTCTGACACTTAGCTTAAGCTGTCAAAAGTCTGTAGAGTAAGCACTGGATGTACGTGCGCGATAAGTCCATAAAGACCCCAATCGTTTTGGAAAATTTATTAATTTTTAGCTGAATAAAAGAGATCTTCAGGTCTAAGGGCGTATTTGAACGACTGATTTGAGAAGCCATCCTCTTGACGGATAAAGCCTCCGGACAGGAACCATTAGATTTAACTGCTGCGGCTTCTATAGCGTAAGGGACTATAAAATGCGTGAACTACCTTAATTTGTAAGGCAAAGGCTTCTCATTGCAACCTCACCTCATTGATGGTGTAAATGGCGCCCAACGTCAGCCCTTCGATAGTAAATATGCCCATCTGTCACCAACTATCTGCTAGGATTTATTTTTTATGCCTACTACAGACCATAGGACTTTCATTCAATGACTTTCTTCGCAGGGGAAATATACAAACCGGGCCTCCCGTTGGGCGCCACTTTCACCTACTTCATTCACTTGCTTACCTCGAAAAGGTAATTTAAACTCCATTGTCCAAGCCATCCACCCACTGTCAGTACATCGAAGTAGCTGCAGGTTTCCCTTTTACCTTCGAAATCACCCAACACCTTACAAATTACATTCTATTGTGCTGTGGAATGGATCTATTCTGCTGCTGTTGCTGATGGAGCTGCTCTCCACATGTTCAACTATCATTTCATTCATTACCAGGCGAACGTGACCAACTGCCATCGGAAACTACAATTTCCCCCTATAAGCACCCACAACACTTCAACACTCCTAAGCGAACGTACGAGTATATATGCACATCAGTTTGATGAGAATGGCTTCTTCGCGTTTCCGCTCTAAAAACTCCAAAACCACCACCACAATAATGTCATTTTTGTCTATGAAATTAACAGAGATTCAGGGAAAAGTTAGACCTCATCATATTGGCCCGTACTGACACTCATAAGTATTCGTTGGTACTTGGTGCGTGGCTTCTTCAATTTCGCTCCGTGACTTCTTTTACGCGCATCCAGCCAATTGCTGCGCTCCTCTTCTGCATGCAGTTTTATTCTCAATGTTGCGCTGCGCCCAATCCCCTACACAACTCCACACAAATTCAGTCTCGCGGTGTATCTCTAAAAATAGATATGGAGCCGCTCATCAGCGCGGCGTGCCGGAGGAAGAAACAAACCCGAAATTCTGGAAAACCAAAAATCGTGTTGGTGTAGGGCTGACGCTGGGCCGCGACGCGAATACAATGCAACTATACACAACGCATGGCCATCGCACAGCAGTGCGTGCGGCATGCATGTCACGAACACGCAACGCCAAGGGGAAACGGCGACGAAATAAATATGAAAACAACAACAAAACTGCTACAACTTGGAATAAAGATACAAAAATTAACCAAAAAAAGGAATAAAAAAGGTGGATGAATACATTTGTGTATGTGTATTTTTGTGCGATGTGTTAACAGTGAGTTTAAATAAACAGAGGATCACAGCCGCGCAGGAAATTGACTTTTTTTTTTACAAAAAAATGCGACTATTGCGGGCGGATGACGACGCTCTGTATGTACATATATGCACATAAATTTGGTATGGAGCGGCGTACCTTCGAGTCGAAGGAAAAGGGACGACACGAAGGAAGGGTGTGACGATTTTTCTTGTTGTTTCTAATTCAGCGGTTCAAGGCAGATTTAGAGAAACACTCACGAACGCGATTTTATATTTAGCGAATGTATTAGCTTTTTGCTGCGCATTTCTAGGTTAGGTACGCTCAGATTATGGGAACTTATGCTGGTGTCAAAAAGTGATAAACATCAGCTCAAGTTCAGTTAAACTCGTAAAAATGGACCACCATTGCGGTCACGATGTGGAATTTCACTGTAATCGCATTCTGACTTAAGCTAGAATACTCGCACGTTGCATAGCTGTAATTGACTGTAATTGGTAGCAACACCGAGAAGTCATTTGAAAGTCAAAATTCTGGAAGGGTACAAGTTGTGCTTTTCTAAATTCTGTTTTACAAAATTCTGCAAACAATAAAAAAAAGATTTGAAAATGTTCAAAAACGAGCACTTTTTTTTACATTTTTCTAACCTTTAGCAGAGATGTAGAGAAAATTTGTTTATTTTATTTTTTTAATTTGTAATTTTTTCAAATTCGGTTTTTTAAATTTTTTTTTCTTCAAATTTTTAGGTTAGGTTAGGTTGAGTGGGATTGTGAGATCGTCACAAAAGACCAGGCACAAAGACGGGCCCATCGCCATCCCCAGGGAACCATTACGGTCAAAAACCTAAACCAAATCGCCCAAGCAGTCAATTTCCCTACAGAATTTAATTATTGTCCCGATATTGTTGGAGGAACCAACCTCCTCTAAGCTGTCAAAGAAGTACCTGCCTATGTGCTTCCTTCTACTCCGTGCAATTGCTTGACACTCGTACAGAAGGTGGGAGACATCTTCCGTGACAGTTTTTAACTTTCTCATCTTAATTTTTAATTTTTTCTTAATTAAATTTCTCATTTTTCAATATATTTATAGTTTTATTTTTTATTTTCAATATTTGATTTAATTTTAATTGTTTCTTTTATTTTGTGTTTAAATTTAAATTTTATTTGTGCTTCAAAATGATTTTTTTATTTTTCTATAAGTTCTAAATTGTTTTAAAATTTTTTGTTGGAAGTTGGAAGAAAGCAGAATAAGCTGAATTTTATTGCCTTAAAATTTGAAAGCAGCACTGAAAAAAAACAGTAGGTATTTCGAAAAGTCGAGTTTGATGACCAAGAACGACGTGGAAGCGTCAAATCGGAAGCAAAGAGCGAGAGAACAATGGAAGGCATTTGCCATCGCGACAAAGGTCTAAATGTGAAAACCCGGCAGTTTTGGTTGAACTCGCGCCCTCGATGTATTTTTGCATTTGCTCTCCACTTATGCGACTCGTGCAATTTCAGCTGCGTTGCACTTTTGGCCACTCAAACCAAACATCCAGTTTTTCAGTATTTATTCAGAAATCAACATTCCATCTGCCAGCAGCTGGAATACGGATACGGGGCATTAGAACCGCATGTGCTCCCCGACCGCGATATTAATTGCATGCTCGCCGATTTAATTAATGCAACCGAGACCGTTCGGACCTATCCCTACGCATTCCCTCTCTGTTCATACGCATCCAAAAGTCGGAGATATACGAAAAAAAAAACATAAAACGAGCTGCACAAAAAGAAACAACAACAGAACGACTCTTAACGAACATAAATTACGACGAAACTATGTGATTTGTGTGGCATCGCGGCTATTGTGTCTGTGGCTGGTCCTGGTCGCGGTTGTGCACCTTTTTCCCGAATCTATTATAGACGCAGACCACTAATTTTGTTGCATCCCGAACAAGGGGGGAAATTTATTGATCGGGAATCAGACGCTGGAAACAGGTTCGGCAAACCGAGAAGATGTACAAGCCCAGCGTGGGATGGAATTGGAAATTACAAGAAAAAAATATGAAAAACCTGTTGCTCAAATTCCTTCTCCGCGCACTAATCGAATCAACTGCCACAGGACTAGCACACACACAGAAAAAAAAAAATCCCAAAAATCCGATTAGGCGTTCGAACTTAAATCCTTTTTTAGACCAAAGTCGTTTATACCTTCTTCGCAATCGACCTTTTTTGTCCGTGTAGGGAACCGTTCTCATGATCACCTCAGTTCGCCACAGTTCAATGCACTCCAAGGCGACAGCACACCAACAATTGGGATCCTGTCGATCTCGTGCACGACAAGGAATCGGATTTTTCTTCCTTTCAACCAAAATACAAATACAAAACACAGACCGTTTGTAGAATTAAAAAAGTCACACGAAAACAACATAATATCGCAGCACACCACCACACTTTGAACATGATATCCAATAAATAAATCAAATTGCGCAGACGTCCTTTGTTGGAATGGTTTCGTTGCATGCGCGCCTGTCCCTAGTAAGGTGTGCATGGGGGCGAATTGCGCGCACATGTTCCCCTATCCCCTTTCAGAAATGCTTGGGAAAACTATTCCCTTTGTATCGAAATTGTGAAATCTCATCCTGCAGGTTCGGGGAATTGGATTTTCCCATGACTTCTTCCTCCTTCGATGACACCTTGTATCTATTGTTGAGGTTTTCTCCTTTTTTCTGGTTTCGAGGCGGAAAGTATCTATTGTGCTGTTTGTGTACATTTTTTTTGTATGTCTTCTCGCCCCCATCCATTCGAAGGGTAAGGATAATGGAAACAATATCAAGACACCGCCTGAACCTATTTGGGAATAGACAACCGACCGACGTGCGACGGGTGCGAGCTACGACGTGCGAGGTATCTCGCAGAACAACCGATCGCGAGCAGAAAAAGAATTAAAAACGCGATCGCGAAATCGCGAAATCGCGAACCCCAGCCGCGAAAAGAACCGTCAAGCGAATGAGTTGAATTCGCGAGTAGTTGTGCTTTTTATGGATAATTTGCAGTTGAGTCCACTCCAAATGGCAACAATTTTTAAGAGAACTTACGAGCGAGCAACGAGCACCGAGCACGTCGGTCCACGATCCACGAGTGTTGAGTGAAAACCTTGTTGGTGGTTGGTGCTGTCGTGTGTCAATTAAAAAACAAATTTCTTAATCAAGACCGTAATTTAAGCAACGTCCTTAAAATTACTTGTAAAGGGTGTAGCTATACTAGGTATTTAAAATGCTTTTTTTATGAAAGAGACAAGACAAAGTTACGTTTTGTTTAACGCGTTTCGCGCGTTTTTTGACGCGTTTTTTCGGGTTGGGGTCAAAATTATTTTCACAAAATTCTGCTTTCAAAATCGTTTGGGAAATGTTAAAATACGGGCGCTTTTGAACATTTCCCAAACCTTTTTTTGTGTTTTGCAGAATTTTGTAAATCAGAGATGGACAGAACATTTTCATTTTTTGAATTTGTTTTTATTTAACTCCTCTTGGGAGAAAAATAAAAGATGCCGTGGGTATTTTTTAAAAATACGATTTTATTTTATTTTTATCATAGCAATACGAAAGTAAACGAAAGAGGGGACACTGCTATTGATATCTTTTCAGGAAGAGTGAGGAAAAGTCCTTGCCTGTCCAGAAAACTATCAATCGCAGTAACAGTAACTACAACGAGCCTCCTAGGAAAATTACCTTAGAGTATTCGAAGATCCTACCGAGTCGCTTGTCGAAGGAATTTTGATTAAAGAACATGTCGGCTGTTCTTTTATACTGCCGAAATTACGCTTTTACATAAAAAGTTAAAAGGCTTTTTATATGTTTTTTGAGTTTTGCAAGGCTCAATTTTTTGTAGTTCAATTTTGTCATATTCAAAGTGATTAGGAACTTCAAAAAGTTTGATTAGGAACTTCAAAAAGTAATAATTTTCAAACATAAGAAATTCATTGTAGGTATTAGATATTTAAGTTCAATTTATAAGGTACCTTCGTAAAAATATATTTATGATTTATAAGTATAAGTATAAAAAGAAAACAAATGAAGTTATAATAAATAAAAGTTGTAATTCATTGTTTTTTTAAATGAAATTTTGCAATATTTTTTTCAGTAGATAGGTATTATTTTTGTTATTAAATTTTGTTGTCAATACTTAATCTATTTCTTCTTGTTTCTTTTCGATTTTAGTTTTATTTAAAAGTACTACTTAAATAATTTTTAATGCTTTACCTATAAATTTATATTTGTTTTTTTTTTATATATATTTTTTTTCGTCGCTTACTTGTGTTAGCTGAAAAAAGCAGAATAAGCTAAATTTTTTGCCATTAAATTTGAAAATCAGAATTTTGTAAGGCAGAGTTTCGTAAAGCAGAATTTTTGTGTGAGAAGACAGAGTTTTCATAGCTGAATTTCGACCGGATCCCGTTTTTTCACGCGCTTTTTCAGACGTCCCTATTTTACCGCGTAAAAAAAATGCCCATTTTTACCCAAACTTACTAATACTACGTTTCCACCGGAGATTAACTGCGAGATTTAGAAAAATTTCTGTAAATCCCGCATAAATCTCGGGAGTCGGGACTTATCATACAAAAGTTAATCTCATGAAAAGGGAGATTAGAAATAAATCTCGATTATCAACCAGGTTTGCATGTACAGTCCGGTTTGTGAACACACTTTCCACAGCTCGAGATGTCAAAAATACAAAGCAAACAGCGAATTGATTTTGATTTTCCATCAAAACTTTTATTTTATTTTGTGGAATTAAATTTAAGCCTGAAAAATTTTAAGATTTCTGGAACTCATGTTTTATTACTTTAAACTTTTTAATTTTTTATTTTTTTTGTCAATTATCACAATTTTCGGTTGTTTGATTTGACAGTAGTTGACAAAATCTGGTGAAACGTCGAATTAATCTTGGTTTTTTTTTTGGTGGAAACAGCTCATTTATTTTTATACTTTTTTATTTTTTTATTTTTAATCTCTTGCCCCAAATCTCGCGATTAGTGTCGCGGTGGAAACGTAGTATTAGTTATATTCGCATGTTTTACCTAAGAAACCGAGTTCGTCGGTTGAATTCATTTGTCCATCCACACTGGGCTGGGTTAATCAACTATATGCTAAAAACTGACCTAAATAATCGTCCTCAATGCTTCTGTTTTCCAATTTTACCTAAAGCTGGAAATTCGTTGTCTCGTCCGCAACTTTTTGTTTTCATTATAACACAACAAAGTCAGATAACTCAAACCAAATAAGCATTTTGAGGGTCTCTCTCAATCAGAATACAATCATTCGGTTTCGTCGGTACCGGCAGGTGGGAAGGTGAATACGGATACGGAAACAGATACGATAGGTACACGTGGAGGTAAATTTACTTGTGTCATATCTCATATCACTTAATGTAATAAGTAAAAAATCGATAAGAGATGTATGTACTTCCTTCACTCTTTGATCAACGAAATGTCTCAGAAAGAAAAGAACTCAAATCGCATTCGTTTCTCTTCGAAAATGCCAACCAACGGGTTTAAAACGAGCCAAACCGTTTATAGTGTGCGTGCAGCCATCTCTGAAGCAACCACATCATTGGTGCAAACAAAATATGCGTGCGCGAAAAAGTGACAACCATCACCACTCCCGATACGTGCGCAAGAGATGCCACCTATGACCAAGTGCAAAAACGAGCAAAACGAAAGCTTCTTTTTTGCACAAACAAAACCAACAAAACTGAGCTTTTTCCGCAACACTCTGATTGGTTATTTCGCACAGCTTCGTATCCATTCGGGTGCCTTCGGCTGTTTACGAATTTTTGCGAAGCTCTTCGTGCCAATTCGCATATTCGCCGCAATTGATGAACTATTGAGGTAGGTTGTGCGCTCGTTCAATGTAGTGAAAGCAAATCCAACGAATTGTTGCTGAATGGATGTCTTATCGCCTCGCCATGGTGTGCTGTTTGTGTGTCGAGAGCCGATAGGCGGTGGCGCTTTTTTTCGCACACCATCTACCTCCTGTGATCGCATTCATATTGAACTTGAAAATTTCAAGTTCAAGTTTAACTGTGTATTGTGTTTATGGCGAAAGAGCGTGTTACACAACAATGGCGACCGAAAGAAATGGCAAACGGCAGATTGCAGACCAGAATGATGGCGTTGCCGCGTTGGAATTATTTTGCAATTTTATTAATTTTCTATCAAACGGAAAACAATTCGAATTTCACTATTTTTCGATATCGAATTTCTCGAACACACATTTTAGTAATATTTTGCACAGTTCTATATTTTTATTATATTTTTCACACAATATTCGGCATGCGTAATCAACCAACGCCAAACATCACCACGCACAGGGCCACGATAATTACGTCTGTACAATAGAATACAACCGACCAGACCCATCCAGAAAGCTTTCCCTCTTTTCAATAACTCAACTGTGTAGGTAGAAGTCAGCACAATATTAGTAGCACCGCTCATGTAAATATGTAGCCGTGATATGTGGGCACATAAAGGGAACATACACCATGATGGAAAACGACGAAATAACACTGACACTTTTTATTAAAACGAAGCCCAGGCAAACAGACCTTATTCAAGGTCAGTGCGCGCACGCGAATTTTTCTTAAGAATTTCAGTTCTAACGCTTCGTTGTAGACACAAAACTTTACATCTGTGTTTGCTTCGGCCTTACAGAGGCAGAAAAAAGCTTCCCGCGCACACGTTGTAAACAGGAAATATCATTACAACAAATAATATATCATAATGCGAAAGTGTTCGTTGGACTTGTGTACAGTGCTTCTATATACTCGCCCCTACATACCCAAACACTTTGCAAATCTATTTCGGTTTAGATTGACGAAACTATTCGCAAAACATTATTGTTTTCCCCAAATCATTTCATGTGCGATTTTGTGAGGTTATTCCACAAGTGAAAATCATCGCTGAGATCTGTTTTTCGGTGTCCGCCCTGACAGCTTTTGTTATTGTGTACTGAATTGTAATCTGTAGACCACTAAAGACCGAGTGAATTAGAAAAAATGCCGGTAATTTAGATGAGTCAAGTGGCGTTCCCTTTGCCGCCTTTCAGGGCAACCAGCGCGCACAATAAGTCAATCAAAATAGAACAACAATGTGCTAAGTAATCGCGAAAAACAATTTGCGTATAGTAAAATATTAAAAAAAAAACTTGTGTTTCACCTCTTCGTAGTAAATAATGATAGAGCTCTTCGAATGAGTTTATGTGAACTTCTGCTCAAGTTTGAGGTTAATTCGGCGACAGTGAGACTTCTTTGCCACTATAGAAATGCCATTTGGATGGCGGCATCGTGCTGGTATTTTACTGGAAACTCAAACTAGATAGCTTGTGTTGGATACATTTATAAGTGACTTTTGGTAACATTTTCGCGACATTGAAACGTCATACTTAGGTGTTGTTAGTTGCAGATCGCTTCATTTATAAACAATATGGAACGGAATTAGAAATAACTCGAAACATTGACGTCTATTTGTGTCAGTGATTAATCGTTTTCTCGGAAGCAATTGCGTCTTGTCAGCGAAAGTGCAAGTGTAAGCAGAAAGGCCGTATTTTCACATATTGGTAAGTTTGACAGTACGCAATGTATGGGGAGGCAGTTGAACTACTACTTTGGTGACAAGATTATTGTGTGATGTGTTATCTGGAATGCCGGTCGCCAATTAGGGATCGTGTGTCGATTTCCAAGAGCGTGATGCATATTTTCTACAGAAGCCACTTGGCAGGGTACATTTAGCTAAAACTTAGTCTTTGGTTTCGTTCACCACCAGTTCCTATACCAGACGAGAACTAAAAAAAATTGTTTTAGTTTATTGAAAGAAGGAACAGTCTTTAATTAATAGGAGTCTGAAATGAATCTTCTGTTCGCAAGGTTATTCGAATGTAAAAGCGTTTTGAGTTCTTCCTTTCTGTCTGAAATTTACTTTAGGGGTGCACACAGATGTACAGCATTTGTTTTTACAGCGGGCGCTTATGGCATTTATCATTAAGAGTACTAAAATGTTCATTTTGAACATTAGCCCAAATGAATCAGAGCTTTAATGTGTTAACCGATGGCTTCCTCAGAATTGTGTGGTCGGGTGCAACCGAAACACTTTTTAGGTTAAATTAGGCTGCCCTTTTTGCTATGCAGAGGTACCTAGTTGTCAGTGGCTGCTTCGAAGTTTTGCAATAAGCTGTCAATTGCCAACATTGCACTTAATTTCTTAAAGTCCACCTGGCAACGCTCAGCAGAAAAGGGCACATGCGAAAATATTAGCAACTCCACCGGAGCTCATTCATAAACCACACCCCTCCCTTTTCATTTGCGAATTTTTTTCTTATTTTTTGCACACATTTATTTTTTGCACACTTTCATATACACACACGAGCAAACATTATTTTCGCAGCTATGCCGGCCGGTTGGTGGGTTGGTGTGGATTTTTTTTCTTTGAATATTGTTATTCAGTTTTCAGTCACGCGAAATGGAAATTGGCAGCATTTATTTTACGCGGCGAATTTCCTTTCTCGATTACCTGTTACAGCCGGTGGCCAATGATTTTTGTGGGAATCGTGCCGCTTGCGCTTCGGACGGGACTAGGTATATCCGTGCGATGGATGTGTGCATTTCATTAGGTTTGTTAGTAGAATTTAAATATTTCGGCTCACAATGTTACACGTTGTTGTACGTGTTATGTAACTTCCAGTTGTAGATGGGTAGCTAAGCAGGCGATCTTTTGGTTTGCGCGGCTCATACAATCTGTTGCTGTTGCTTATATGCAAATTTTGTCGTCAAGCTGATACCTACATAAATATTAAGATTCGAAGAAGATGCTGCCATGCGGGTTGACAACAGACTGATGTTTGCCAGAGCGATGTCGATAGATGGATTTGTTCTTTTTTATTATTAACCTGGAGCCGAATAACCCGAATTACCGCATCCGTTATCGAGTTACGTGACTGATTTTCCTATTGCTTTGCTTGTTAAATCTACTTCATTCAGTGATGTATAAGTAGGTACTTATAATAAACACTCGACCGCTGTTTTTCCAAATTATTGACGGAAGTAGGTGCCAAAGTAACAATTCAGCCCTGCGCATAGCAATTGTTGGAAAAGGAGCTACATTTAAATTAAACGGTGCAGCGAAGGATGCTATTTCATTTATAAAGGCGTTTACCTACTTCCTTCCGACCAAATATCCACCAAATTCGACTCATAAGGCTCGGGCCGTGCGTACCTACTTTATGCTGTCTCATTCAGCCTTGTTAAACATTGTTACCAATTCGCTGCAAGTCCAAAATGGAAGGAATGTTAAACATTGTTACCAATTCGCTGCAAGTCCAAAATGGAAGGAATGTTAAACATTGTAACCAATTCGCAGCAAGTCCAAAATGGGGGAATGCAGTGATTCCAGATCGTGAGTAATTACGCATTTCGTGCGAATTTGCCTTTCAAAATAATCTAAAAGGGAGAAAAAGGACATTTTTTATCTCTCAGAACAAAATCCAAATTGTGTATTTTTTTTTTAACGTCGGCATATAGGCAAAAAGGTCATTTTTTGTATTTTTGATAATCGTCGTGGGCAACGCAGTCCGAAAAGTCTGGTATCACTGGGGGAATGTTAAACATGTAACCAATTCGCTGCAAATTCAAATGGAAGGAATATATCAATGTATGACTCCCTCTGTAGGAATCCCTGTTAATATTATCAGTTGGACATACACTCAAAAAAAAAAAGATTGTTAAGCATAGAATTTTGAGATTCTTAAAAAATTGTAAGTTAAAAGTTCTTGGTTCAAATATTATTTTTGTTAACAAGAACTCGTTTTTAGGTTTTTAAGAATCAGGTATTCAGCGTAAGAATAATATACTCTCGATAAGTATTTTATTACATCATTCCCAACAATTTCATTCTTAAATCAAAGATTTTAATATTTGGGTTCATTTTAACCAACGAAAATTGTTGTCATTACAATTTATTTTTCTGTGTGTAGGTAGTACCCATATTGACACAGAACCAACGATCACACACCGCCGCTTGCGGTTTCCGAATTCCTGGAAGAATCCAAATTTGCACTTCTTCTATTTTCACAATAAGGTGCGAATTGTCCTGAAAAAACAGATTCACCCAACATCGTCGTTGGAAGAAAAAGTAAAGGCTCATAAAATTCGCCAAACAGGCATCGCCCAAGACCCAATCGCTGGAGTACAAAAGAGCCGCGCATATAGCGAAAGGGTTCGACTCTCAAGGACATGCGAATGCAATTTTTAACCCTTATTCGCCGCGCTCTCCCTTAATAAAACCATCTAATCAGCATAGGTAGGCATACCCCTTTAGAACTACACCGAAAAAAGGACAACAGTCGCACATTTATCAAAGGATTGAAGGATTGGCAAAGTCTCCTTTCCTCTGAAGAACAATTCTGTCAAAACATCACAGCAGGTACCCGGTGTAGGTGTATCAACATACAATGCCTATAGAAGAGAAACAGGAGCGCCTCTGCCTAATTAATGAATGGAAAGTACCAAAGCGATTGTTGGCATTTGCCTCGAACGAAAATAAGAGAAAAACCGACAAATACGCACAGAACTGTACAAAGGGACAACAAAGTCTGGGGCTCTTTGGCATGCAAAATGTGAGCACAATTGAGGAGTTTACGAGCGGTGTCCTTTTGTATACGACACACATCAGGGACAGGAACAGCAATGAGACAATTCGCATTCATCGCTAGCCGTCCGACAATGGAACGCTGCATTGTTGCTTTATTGCAGCTCAATTAGTAGATACCGCTTGAGGTTTATTGCGCCGAGTTCTGGTTTATATTGCCGCGGCAATTAGGCGAAAATCGTTTATTGCGCCGCGAAACCCTTTTTACTCGAGCGTTTTTGTGGACGTTTTTTTTTAGCAAAACTCTGACGGTTTATTGTTTTACGCACTCAATCCTTTTTTTGTTGTTCGACTTTTACTACCTTGCACAGATAAATGCTTTGCAAAAAGGGTTGAAGGGTTGGTAAGTTTTTGTTCAGCTGCATTGCGAGTTCCTGGGAAATGCGGATGCAATTTCGCCGGCCTTCGTTTTCCATTTTATATACACGACGCAGATAATGATGCGAAGGACATTTGAGAGATGTTCGGAAATCGAAAAATCCAAATTGACGCGTGAATATTAATGAGATGGTGATGCCCGAATGAATTGAAGGTTAAGGTTTAGGTTACCCGAGGTACACAGCTGTTGCGGAGGAATTTGCATTTCTTGAGAAAAAGCGACTCCTGTCGGGAGATGGGGTTGGAATTTTCGCAATTGATTGATTCGATTTGAAGTAAATTGCCAAAGAGTAATGATCTGTTTAGGGAGGTAATTATTTTGCTGTTCCCTGTGAAGGGCCATTCAGGAGCGCGGAGGAACTTTGACAGCCGACTGCGGTCATGAACTTGGAGATACTTTGCTGTCATTTGTCATGTGGCTCCCTTTGAATTGGGGGTTGGAATTTAAGCACGACAGTCGTGAGAGGCGACTGAAATCCAATTACTTATGGGGATGGGTCTCCTAGGTACGGCCCGAAGTGATGAAGAAAAAACATGCAGAAGCACAAGGACATTTAAAATCCAGGAAGAATATTTACTAAAAGTTAGACCGCAACAAGATCCGAAGAGAAGCCTGAAGAGACGCAGATGAACAAGGAAACCCTGCCGTGGAGTCACAGTCGGTGGCTGGGACTCAAGCCTCAACAAAATCGCGTCTCCACAACAGGACACCAGTTAACAATCCGATGAGCTTGGCTCTTCTATCGAAAGTGGTTGTCGAAACAGCTGCTGTAGTGTAAATAAGAGGAAAATCGATTTTTGGAACGAAGGAGTACCGCGCTGTTGTCTGGTTGACTGTTCCTGTAAAACGATTTCTCTCACAAAAACGAACTTTCATCGTCAAGGCGCCGAGCTAATAACAAATTTTAGACTCCACTTTAAATTTACGGAAGCTCACAATTGCGAATTTTTTATGGAAAATATAGCCACTGTGAACTACACTCAGAAAAAAAAATATTACTACCTAAGTGAAGAATTTTGAAATTTTTAAAAAATTGTAACTTAAAAGTTCTTGGTTCAAAGATTATTTTTGTTACAAGAACTCGTTTTTAAGTTTTCAAGAATCCGGTATTCAGCGTAAGAATAATAGGCGTGTTTTTTTGAACTGCGATCTCAGCAAAGCAAAGTAAAGTAGGATTCTCAGCACGCGATTATAACGACTGCAACTGAGTCTCGAAGTGTCAAGTAGAGCGCTGTTGTTGTAATTGCATGATGAAAATCCTACTTTACTTTGCATTGCTGAGATCGAAGCTCAAAAAAACATGGCTAATATACTCTCCATAAGTTTTTTATTCCATCATTGCAAACTATTTCATTCTTAAATCAAAGATTTTGATATTTGGGTTCATTTTAGCCAACGAAACTTGCGTTGGCATTACGATTTCTTTTTCTAAATGTACCTACTAAAATTTAGTCGAAAGTAAAAATAGTTTATTGGCAAGGCCCAAGGAGTTCACAATAGCTTTTTAAACATAAAAAAATGCGAGCTTCTACAAAATTTCAAGTCAAGACTATAGAAATGGTTATTCGGAATGCTCAAAGTTTCAACTATTGACGTAAGAATACCGAAGAATTCGGCCGTTGCCAAGTTTGCTGACACTGCGACCTAAGAGATCTATTTTATCAATGGGGAAAGGTTAATCTAAGAGACGTGCAACCACCCTGATGAAGGTTAACAAGTCCTTAGTGGCAGAGTGCACAATATCTGCTGGCTGGTGTACCTACGAGTCTCTCTATTAAAGGCACGTTTTCTCAACCACTGAAAAGCCGGGCAGTAACAGAAAATGTGTTCAGAAGTTTCGACAGTTTCCAGACAGAATCTATTCTGTTTTCGGACAGAGGCTCATTTGGTTGAGGCCACAATGTCCTGTGAGGAAGCCCACTAGCTTTCTTATATTATCCTTACTGAGCCTAAGGAGTGAGGATTAATGAATCGTTTGGATTGTCTTAGACGAGGGACATTTTCCCAGTATTCAAGACGAAGTTGTTTTTCCCATTCGTTAATTAGCCTTAGCGCAGTAGCCTGAGTGTGGCGCGGAACGCTACCCGCCGCCCACAAACCTAACCTAACCTAAGCCTAATAGCCACGATTTTGTAAGCTTTACCCCAAACGTAGATTTTACGATCTTCGCAAATAGGTTTCTATAGCACAAAGTCGCAGGTTCTAAGAATAGCTAACCCCAAGCATAGTACATAGGTACATAGTATCTACATATATATGTATACTTGATGGTTACGTTAGTAGTTACCACCCACAAGTCAATAAAGAAACACAGGGGCGTGTCATTTAGGTATGCCAAACCAACAGTGATGACGTGGGCAACCATTATTCCAGAAAAAGTCGTAATTGTTCAATACGCCGTCAAAGAGTTTCGCTAAAATATGTCAGAATGTGTTAGATATGAGCTGCCTACTTAAAGTCCTTGGGTGCAGCCAGGTGGAGTCACATCTCAACGCGACCAAACCCGTGGTGAAATAAGTGCTCCCTAATAAATTCGTTACACGTAGAGGTGACTTTCCATCGCCCCAGGGAATCCGCTGTCAATTTTTTAAAGAGATTTTTTTCCGTCCAACATAAAAATACAAAATGTCAGCATTTTTTTAAGTTAAATGCAACACAAGACTGCCAAAAATTGTTCAGTATTCAGTTTTAGTGTCCATATTGTTGATAACTCACTCATACAAAATTGCATATTGTGACCTACAAAACATTAAGTGTGGAGGTTAAAAATGATTACTAGTAATTATTACTTTAGTCCAGCACTCTTCGAACTGAGGGCTGGTCTGGCACTTAAACAAACTCAACTGTGGCTAATAGTTGGGCAAAATAAATTAGTTGCAGCGCTTATACGTCAAACGTAACATTTTCCGATCATAGATTTCCCAACTCCAGCAGTGCATGCGTGCCCACCGCACTAACTATGCGTCTATATCGCCCCTCTCTTTTCAGCTGCGTCTTCCTGCCAAAAAGTGCTAATTGATGGGTCACGCAAATGTGAATATCCACCATTAAACCAACAAATTTATTCATCGCCGCAGCGTTTTACCTCGAAAAATATGCGTTACGTATATGTCTGCTTTTCACCATAGTGCAAGCACCGGATCTCCCAGCTCCATTAGATAAACTAGATAAGCGAGTTACGGCCAAAAATACTTGTAACAATGCAAGCAAAAATAACAAACTGTGTGTATGCACGTCCACACATAGGCACGGGCATGTTCAGTGTTTACACTAATCAAATGGAAAAAAAAAAATAGAAAAAGTATGCCCAAAAAAAAAAAAAAATGTTGGAAAGTGGCTGCTCATATATTGTGTGCGATGTTTGTAGCAGTTGCGTTGGCGGTCATTGCACTTTTAGCAGAACACATTTCACCATATCATCATACAGAAACATACGTACGAACTACGAAATTGTGTCTCACTCACGCGCACGTTGCACGCAGAGTCAGCTAAATATAGCGCACAAATTTTTGGGAAATGTGCACTTTGGAACGTAAGCGCAGCGCTGAGTAGGAATATAGGCAATATCGAGACGCGTATAGTATCTTCATTTCGACTGTACGTTTATGGTGGCAAATTTGAAATTCAAAAAAATAAAAAAATACTTACGCACTTTGGAACTATGGTGTCTGCCGCAGCAGAAATGGGGTGCGCGTTTATCTTTATTTATAGCGCAAAGGAGGCCATTGAGTCCTTTCGATTTGGATGCCCTTCCTTGATCATTTGTATATTTGTGTCGCGCCATACTTTCAAACGTAAAATATATATACCTACTGCAAGAAGGCACTTTTTTATTTTGAAAATAGTACAAGGGGTTGAGACTTGAGCGGAGTTATGGCGAGCATTTAGGTTGTAGGCGTGTGTGTGCGTGTCGCTTTCAAGTGGAAGGCAATTGCGTAAATATTTGTTTTGATAAAATACATTTTTGGGGCTGCCAGCCTTTGGACGCTGTCGTGCAAATAAAGTCGAATTTAAGAAAGCCGATGGTATAGACCCAGCAGTTCAATAATCGTCTAATTTTATGCGTGCAATCCAGCTGCTGTCACAATCCACCTAGCGAATGTTTCTATGTCAAGTTTCTGGATCATCAAAATAATATTATTCGGCTTCTTACGTCTCTACTTAAATATATATATATATATCTTTCGCTTTTCTTAAGCCCGTATGACACTAACATTTTTTGCATTTTTCCCGCTTTTAAAATGAAATTAAAACGAAAAATTAGAACGGAAATCCCCGATAGGTGTGAGTGCGTACACACCAACTTTATAAATGTAGACACGTCAAAAAAAATGCATTAAAAATGTATTCAAATCACATTTTTCAGCTGCTGGCAGTTTTTTTTTGACATTTCAAGATTATTTGAAAATAAATTCTATTGAAAATCTGCGGTTGCTTTTCAAACAATTGCTATCCCTTTCGTAATACACTTTTAGTCTATTTTAAACACCGCTGACTTTTCAACATTATAAAAATGAGAAAAAAATGTAGTGTCATACGGGCTTTATTACTTTTCGCATTATTTTTATATCTTATATGACCTACTGTCTTAAGACAACAAAATGACAAAAGAGTTTGAGTTTGACACGGTATAGACCCTCCAAGCAGCGGTCTTCTTAGGGGGCTCACAGCTCTGAGGAGAAATTTATACCTAGTAATGGGTGTTTTGTTTTTTTTAATAACTTCAATCAGTTCTATCAGATCTGTCAAACCAATAGTCAAATTTGCAAACATGTCAGTGTCAGTATAGTGCTTGCAATTCCACAAGGTTACCAAACTTCAGAAATTTCGACTGGCATTGAATCAGCCGTTTTATCGGAAAACCTGTCTTCAGCGATGAGGCTCACTTTTGTTTCAATGCGTATGTCAATAGAAAAAATTGTCGCGAAAATAATTCACATAAGATATCGAGAAACTTAAGCGAGGAGCTTTCTTTGCGCGGTATGGCGTTTGTGTATATATTTACATCAGATACACCTTGAGCCACCCTTTTCCATTCGGACTCCCCGACCAGCATTTTCATTAACGCCCAACATTGTTCTCATGTCGATAATGCGAGTGCTGACAGCCAAGAAAAATGTGTCACTCGATGCGTATAGAGCGCATAGAGAACAGAGAATTTGACGTTCTGAAAAATACTGCAGTTTGATGGCTTAAAATAGTTGATGATGGTGGCTACACCGGCATCTTTTCGACATGTTTGTGTCTTGGCGATATAATATGTCAGAAAGTTGATATAGAAACGCCTTACGCCCTAACGTAACATGACAATCAAAACAATGTTTACCTACATATAAAAAGCTGAAAATAAAGAACATTTTACCACTACTACTACTAATTGACTCCGCCCCACTCACATTCTTTCTCATCGGTCGATGTCAAAAAGAGGCAGAGTGCACTAAGGCCAAGGTAGACTTCGCCTATGTCCGTCTTCGTGTCATTAACTAATGGAATGGATCAAACATTTCGATTTAATCGAATCGGTTACAAATATCTGGACACCTTTTTAACAAAACAAACAGTCCCAGAACATAACTTTCACGACCAAAAGCTATGACCGAAATAATGCAGTGCAACAACGAACAAACCCGAATTCACCTTGGGAATTTAATTGAAAACCCGGCTATAAGCATTATAATTTTGTACCCATGCGCATGTTCTATTATCCGGGGAGTACTGTCTCATTAATATTGCCGACATCTACCAAGAACTATCAGATCCCCGAGATCAGCACAGAGAAACTTCAATGCCCATTGCGAGAGAAATGTAGTAGAACAAATAAAGCTTTCTCCACTGCAGGTCCTTCCTTTTCAGGCATTCCCTCCATCCAAAATGGAGCAGATTGCAGGACAACAACGAAGTTCTTTTCTCTTATACGCACGAAAGTGACAGCTAAATGTCCCCCAATCATATTTTTACAAAGGCTAACCTCCAATTGGTAGGTATAATTGTAAAAGAAAAATGTTATTTAATCAAATTCACAGAACTTTATTCATATGGGTGTGCACAGTTTAATCGACCAA
The DNA here is from genome assembly GCA_951230905.1 of Cheilosia variabilis. Taxonomy (NCBI): domain Eukaryota; kingdom Metazoa; phylum Arthropoda; class Insecta; order Diptera; family Syrphidae; genus Cheilosia; species Cheilosia variabilis. The sequence continues at coordinate 16,769,129 of OX579680.1, read as the reverse complement.
ATTCGATAATAAGCATAAAGCATCAAGAAAGTTGTTCAATTTAGATCACCGACTAGCGTCAGCTTTCCTCCGCCAGCGGCGACCGTCGCCATAACCTTGACAAAAGGTTCATCAAACCCTAATCCAAATTCACACAACCAAAGAGCTCAAATCTAGTACATTATTCGAGATCTAATTTGCAATTGAAAATGCATATAGCTGGATAGACATGTCTTAATGATGCGATTTAACGGAAACATTTGATTCATTGGCATTCATTCCAATTCATTCGAACGTAAAAGATGCACCACAAGAACTTGAATTTAAATTGCTAATTAGATGGATCGGATATAGGTATACCCAAGATTTGACACTCGTTTATTTTAATGTCATCTTCTTCTTTGTGTCGTCGTCGTCTATAATGTATGCGGAGACACAGTCATCCGTTTGTATATATGGCAATTGCACTTGTTGCGTCTGAGGGAAAAAAAAAACACGATCGAGAAGCTTTATGGGATGTACTATGTAGTCGCAGTATTTGTTTCTCTCTCTCTCTTAGATTCCCTTCTGATTGAGTGAATAAATTAAGACTCTGACAAAGTGTGGCATTTTGAAAAATTGTCTAACCCTTTTTTGGAACGCTTACGCTTGTCGTCTTGAAATGAATGAGTGTTTAATCGGAAGGTGGCAATTGGCGGTAATTGTTGTTTAACCATTCTTACGGCGGTGTGTTACGTAATTTTAATTGTTGACGAGATTACCTACAACAATTGCGTGCGTTTGGTTGGTTACACTTTCGCCGGCTATAGAACTAAGTTTTTTATTTATATGCAAGGCGCAACTCGTAGGCATCGATGCGAGTCTGGCCTTGGCTCAGGCTCTGCGTCTGCGTGCCAAAGGTGAGATATGTGTATGGGAAGCCAGTAGGGCATAGCTTGACGTTTGAAGATAGGTATACGGATTTGTGGTGCCAAACCAATAGTGGTGTCATGACACCAAGGATGAGCTACATACCTACTCATGTTTTTAAATGACTAACAATAGGGACGTTCGGATTTCAAGTTTAGTAGCTGGCTTAATGTGACAGCTGACAGACTTGATTTATTTCAGTTTTTATTGGACTAGATTGGTCACTCGTGAATACTTTTTCCAGTTGACATTGAGAGGTAGCCGCCAAATAGTCAAGTCAAGTCAAGAAAATCCTGCGCCTGCATATCTACTCATTTGACATTTTTTCCAAGTGTCAAAATGAAAAATAAACCAATTCAAGCTGACAAGCTAGTCCAGACAAATCAAGCTGACGTTTTACATGAACTATTGGTGTCCGAACGTCCCCAAAGACGACGCGTATTTCCAGCCGAAAAATATCGGATTTTCCGATGCAATAACCTAAAAAAATTTAATGCGCACAAGTCATAAGTGCGTATATGTGCATTTACTTCCAAAATACAATGCGGGCTTCACCTCTGTTTGACATTCGCCTTTGTTGCGATTATTGTGAACTGTGTGCGAACTTCGAGCCCGACTTTGACTTCCAATGAATTTACTTATTTACTCATGATAGTGACACACTGTCTGTTTCTGTTGTCGAATGTGAATGTCAAATGACTACCCATACGAAAAACCAATATTGCCCAGGGGTCAGTGGACAATAATTGCTGCACGCACTTTCTGGCCATTGTCTACGACGCTCCGTCTGCGCGTTTCCAGTTTAATGTTCGTTTTCAGATTTGTGCATAATTTTCGTGTTTTCTTTGTGAATGTGTTTATGTACCGGAAATTCAATTGTTATCGCCAAAGAGATGGTGGTTTGGCTTGTGCGTTGCAGCAGTTGCACGAGGTCACGAGGGTCCGGTCATTGGATTTTTTTTTTTGTGTTTTTGCAGTTTGTTCTGCGATAATTCCCATCCGTGTTATCGCCACAAACAAACACACAATAGATTTTGTTTTTGTTGACTGTCAAATTTCAAATGCGCTGATTACGAAATTGCAGTCTTGGTCTTATTGGCAATGTTTTTGATGTTTTGTGGAAATTTCCACAGCAGCGTGGCGATCAAATCAATGAGAGTGCGAACGTTTGCTCTATTAGTCACCGAGTAGTTGATCGAAACAAGAACAACTACCTAAAGCCCGCGTTGCGAGTGGAAAACATTCCTGACGCCAAACTTATCAGACGAAAATGCGTATGCGATGCACTTAACTGACAGCAGTTCATTCACCTTTGTGCCCTTCTCTTTGGATGTGTGTGTGTGTGTTTTTTTAAATCCGTAAAATCGCGTGTCCCAATAATTGACAAATAAAAAATAAGTTCCTTATCTGTAGAAAAAGTTGGTTCGTTGCTCTTTTTCGGCTCGTTTTTTGGGGGGCAAACCGAATGAAATGAAAGTCCCTCAAAGCGCAGTTGGAATAGTTACACTTGGTGCCGTCTTCTCCTTACGAATTGTGTATTGAGTGTTGCACTTTAGACGTTGCTTATATATGTGCAATCTGGCATGTGAACGTGTGCGCGTTCGTAATCTTATCGGCAGAATTTTTATTTCTTACTCCGGCTATAAAAAAAAATGTGAAAAAAAAGATACGCAGTGAAAAATATAGCCAAAGCTACCAAAATGAGTGGGACTCTCTTTCCACGGTGTGACAGTGACAGGGTTTATCTACAAAATGTCTAGATATAGCTGGAATTTCTATCCGCCTGAGGCCAATGCTCCTTCGGCTTTAGGAGAGGTAGACCTGTTTTCGAAAATATGTGATTAGAGTAAGGCCAAGATCTTTGCGTAAAATTTCGAACACACAAAGAGCATTTGTCAACGGCGTCCAGTAACTGTCATCTTCTTCAACACTCTCCTGATCGGAAGCAGTATTATTTCCAAAAAGCACCAGGTATACTCTTGTGCATCTCGGTGTCAGTGCCACTGGATCTTGCAAGGAAAATGTTGTGCGAAAAAGGTCGACAATACGCCGAACAGCGGTCTCCGATGGTCGATTATGTCGGCTGTGCAGTGCTCTATAAGTTTGGCGCCCAGAACCCTTATTTTGGAACAAAATTTCTGCGTATATGTCGCCATCATTACAAGGACTGCTTATAGTAAATATTACTCTGGTGGTTTGCAGTCTGAAGTTAGCAGTGATTAAAAAAAAAATTACACCCACTAGGTACATACATTTGCATATTCCAAATCCGAAATTCCATTTAAAATGTCAAAATATTCAGCTTATAAAATGAAGGCTGAAGCGATATTTGCATTTTTGTATGCAGCTTTTCTAATTCATTGATAAATTCAAAGACAACCGTCTTGTTTTGTTTTGTTTTTTCTGGGCATCAATAAAAGCCATTATTTTCAAATAAACAAAAGTCCTCTGGCTAAACAGGTAAAAATAAAAACGCTGTTTGCACAAAATGCAATTTCACCCCAATTATTCAAATGTGAAAGCGTACAGACAAAGGGCGATGAAAAAGGCTTTGTTTATGACAGTTTCCCAAAAGAAATACGCTTCCACGAACTCAAGTGGGTCTCTTTTTGTGTACAAACTAAATAAAAAACTGAACGAATTCACTGAGTGTTAGTTGCAGACTCTGCCCTGACGGCAGACAGACAAACTGCACGAAAAGTTGTTAATATGGAATATGCTACCGCACAGACTCCCCGAAATAAAACACAGGCCACAGCCAGTCTAATCTACTTCCAAATGAATAATCCAATTCAGAAATCACGCTTTCACCTAAGCGTATATAGAGATCGCACAGCAAATGGTGGTTCCTGGTACAGTTCAGTCATGATGACAAGTGCGCGAATGCAGCACCGCAAGTACAGCAAACCATTAGGTACACAAAAGTGAAGATTTCCAGAAAATCACGTGCCCACGATCAAACTACAGCCAACCTTAGGTGCAATAAGTAGTTGACGGCCAACACTAAACAATTCCATCATTAGAAGTTCATCAGCAGAAGAAAGAAGAATGAAAGATTGTTTTTTGGTCTCTTTGTCCGCATTGTCCTTTTTTGTTCAAAGCAAAAGAAGAAGAAGAAGCAATTTTTTGACTGGCATGCATGAAATGGCTACCGGCGTGCTACCTGTAGCTGCATTGTTCCCGCACAGCTACCTGTTAAGTGTCTTTTCTGTTCTGTACAATATGCCCTCGCCATTTGTTTGTAGTTTTGCTCCAGATATAGGATTAGGGGCTTGTGGTCAGATTATCCGGTGATTTGTATTAAGGAATTATCGAGTGATGATTATGTTTTGCTGGGCTGCATTAGGGGTGGGCCCTCTGAGGAGGAGGAAGAGGTGCAATATTGAGGATTGTCATTATTGACGCAATAGAAAAATGTGTAACGTGTATTTGTTATGCGAAGGTTTAACTTGGAGTTCCTGAATCACTATCAATTGAAACCTCGGGATCTGGGGTAGGATTCCCAATGATGAAAACTTTCAATCGCTCTCGGTTGCATGAACGTTTTGTTTCGTGGAACTTTGAAAGCGAGATAAGTTTTCCTGATCGCACGAAATTTGAACTATATGAGGGGACATAGCCTCTTCATAAAACCTCGAGAAAATACAGACCCTTCTCGAGTAATGATGGGTTTATAACGAGCAATCCATTTCAGTGTGAAATATACCCGGGTACAGTAAGGCGTCTGCTCTGAGTTGCTGTTGAAGACCTCCTGTTGAAATGTCCTGTTGCTTTTTAACAGGAAGTCTTCAGTCCTGTCAAAAGTTAGGGCAATACCTGCAAAAAATATCAACTTTTTTATCGCCAGGTAGGCAGCTATTAAAGCCTCAACAGTAACAGAAATAAAAGCGAAGCTATTTTGTACAGAGCTCAGGGCTCTGTATATCTTTGAATACACCGCCCTGCAGGTTCGCTGAAGCTCGAAGCAGGAGAAAAAGGAACTAGAGAGGCGATGGACCAAATGGACCACCATTGGATGAATTACCACATAAAGGCTTTGGTCATCTTTCTGCGGAGCCTTTACACCGAGTAACTCATGCGAAATCCATTTTAACGCTCGGAGGAATCTGAAATGAGGAAAATGCTTGACTGAGGGATGATGAGGGAATCATTAAGGAAGTTCTTCTTAAATAACCTAGACGAAAGATCACGAACTTCATGCAATCCTCAGGATGGTTTCTATATGTAACAGCGCAGTAAGTACCTAACTGATTACAGAAAGTATTGGAGCGGGAAAGGGACATAATCTTTCCCCTGACGGGCAACACAATGGCTTCGGTACTGACCTGACAAACCTAACCTAACTTCACCTAAACTTTCTTCACAAATTGTAAAAAGGCCCACATCTTACATGAATTTAAGTGAAGAGCTATACGGGCTTTATATAACTGATGCCAGTATTTTGTGACTTTTTTAAACCGTTTATACGTTCACCTGCACATTTTTGAAGGCACGGAAACACAGTGACTCGTTTTTATACATAGTCCGCGATACTAATAATCATTTTAAGTGTCCAGGCTAAATTTTTCGAACTCACAATGGGGAAATTTTCCAAACAAAATTTCATATTGTGACCTACTTACAGAATATTTTGTGCGGTGGTTAAAAATTATTATTAGTGAGGCCCGCAGTGACTTCGAATTTGGGTCCATTAAGTCCTACCGACCAACGTCTCCTTTTTCGACCTTCTGCAGAAGAAAGTTTTTTTGCAAAATTGTTCAAGGTCGAAAAAAAAACTCCGGGTTCTAGAACTCAAATACCTACACACTTTGTTGGAATTAGAACAAGAGTCACCCGAAACTAAATAGTTGCTGACTTTGACATTAGCGCTAGTGGACATAATGTCAAAGTCAGCAACTAGAAGTGGAAGCAGTGTGTAAGATCGAATTATTATAGGTAAGGAGAAAGGAACTTACTTCAAACTTTACTTGAAACAAAGGCAATAAGCGCTAAAATTCGAGTTCATGCTTTGTCCGGTAGGTATACACGTCCAACTGTCTATTCCACTAGTCTTTGCTTGTCTTTGGAACACGGCCATTCATAAATCGAACAAGTACCTTTGCTGCAGACATTTTCGTTGGCGAATACTTGATGACTTTTATTTGCAGCTGCAGCTCGCACAAGCTGTCAATTCTAAACGGACTTTAATTATTTTATGTATTTTACTAAGCCACCTAGATAGCGCCATTCTGTTGCAGTAATTCGGACTTAAATAAACCAACAAGACCATCCCCATCGAAAACCCTTTATACTTATACCTACATCCAAAGCTGACTAATCGGTGTCCGTAAACTAGGCCAATAACAGGCACTAATTGGCCCGACTTGCCCAATGCCCAAGTCCTAGGTATATGCTAGTTTGTCCAACTAATTCAGTGAGTCAAGCATTCAAGTCCACATGCAACGAAAATCGAAATAACCTCAAAGCCAGAGAGACGCCTTCGTTTATTGCCTTTCGTAATTAAAAAATCGTCGAAATTAATTTCTCCCCCCGCTCCCTCTTGCAATTAATTGAAATTATAATGAAGATAAATATCTTCAAGCATTGGGAATGAGGAAAATAAAAACAGGAAGTAAGCGCAACTGCTATTTCCATTGAAACAAGTCGTGAAAATTATGCACATCAGAAAATATTTTTATTTACAGACACATGCTCGCCGCTTGTGCGTAATCTCAATATGCGAGTGCGAGTGCGAGTGCGAGATGCAGTGCGATAAGCGTGCAACGTTGTTGTTCCCCAATCAAAATCAAGCGAACAACGCATCGAATCGAAGTCGGAGATGGGACATGGGAGATGTACGAATTTACTTACTTCTCTTTGGAGAGTGGATTTGTGTGCCTCTATGGGATTGGGATTTGGGGTTGGGGTTTTGTTTATATACATGAAATGAAAATGAGAATCAATTCGATATCGAAAACATTTCCCCTTTCCAATGAGTTAGAGAAAATGACTGAAGGGGAGGGCAGACTGTTGCATGCGAGGCGATATGCATTTGCAAGGAAAAATGCATTTTGTGTCATGTGGCAAGTGTGCGCGAGTTTTATTATACGTAATAAAAAACGCATGGATTATTAATAATTCAGGTGGGATTGTCGTAAAGTTTTGAAGATTGTATTTTAAGCTTGTATATGCATGTAGGTACCATTTGGATTTATATTCCTTTCCCCCGTATACTAATTAGGGCTGCGAAGAATTTATCAACTGGCGCTGTGACGTCAAATGTTTGTATGTCAAATGTCACAACAAATGAGTCCCTCTAAGAGGTGCATATCAGACTTCTAAACATCGCATGCAAGATTCAATATCCTATCTGCCGTACTGTGTGAACGCCTGAAATAAATAGTAAACGAACTGAAATGACCCTAAGTGCGGTTTCAGGTTCAGTTGCTTGACAATCGATCAAAAATTCGCACATCGACGGATTCTAGAGGGAACTTGAAAAGGTCCAGAAATATCCCCACAATATCTGTAAATTTGATGGCCACCTATACGACAGCATTTAAAGAACTTTTAAGGATCATATGATGATGACATTGGCAGAACGCTTCGAGCTGTCACTGGTGCAATTCTTGCTTAGAAAGCGAAACTGCTAAAATGGGTTTAGCGGTTAATGAGGGGAAAACTGAGTTATATACCCTGCCGAGACAAGCAACATCGATGAATCAGACGGAATGTCATAATAGACAGCAATAGCTTTAAGATCTTTGGTCGTTTGATTTCTATATTTTTAGTTCGAATTTGAGGTTAAATAAGAGCGACTTTTTCAAGTTCCAAATACCCGTGAAGTTTGCGGCATGATTGTGTGCAAGTCTGACTTCTCTTATCACCTGTCAAAGCAAAAATAAAACATTAACAATCTGAACGCACTCATACAGAAGTCAGACTTTTTTGACATTAAAACTGCAGCTATTCCTTGATAAGCCACGTGGAAATTGTGTGCCTATCTCCTGGATACGTTAGTTCACTTTTAAAAGTTTCCAAACATAAGGTCGTTATAACGGCGCTAACAATAGATAACAACGAAAACAGAACACACTCCTATCTGGCAATTTATGAGTTCTACCAACGAGCATGGAAGCCCTTAGCAGAAAGAGACACTTTCCGCGATACTAATAATCTTTTTTAGTTTCCAATTCCAGCCTACATTTTTCGAGCTCATAATGGGGAAATTTTCCACACAGTGACTTATCGCGACCCTTTATTCTTAAATTTCAAAATATTAGCAACTTTTCAATCATTGTTTGGAATACCTACCGTTATTAAAATGTTTGGTTTTCGAGCTGTAAATATATGTGGAGTTGTCAAAAAGTGGTTCAGCTGCGTGTTAAGAACGCAAGTCTCATATGGACAGCATTGAGCGAGCGTCTGGTTGAACTAGAAACAAAGTGACATTTGACATATATACTAAGCTACCAACCAACTTTTGACAGATAAGGATTTCAAACTCCACAGTGCACAGTACAAAGACTTTAGTGTTAGAACCCTAACTATGGCACAACTTATTTTGTTGCAATGGGCACAGCAAAAACCAAGTTCAGCCTTCACTTTATATAATTTTGTAGGTCACAATAGATCGTGTCGAACTTAGCCATCATAAATCGGTAAAATTCAACACTTAATATTATTTTTCAGTAGGTAGGTAGTTATTTACCTGTCCATTAATGCAAATAACGTGTTTAACTACTGCCCTCCGCCGTCCTCCCTTTCTAATACACTTTTCGACATCGAATGTTAGGTAAAAGTTCATAAAGGAATCTCTTCGCTATAAATGGACGAATAAAACGTGAACACAAACAAAATCCAACCTTAGGTACCTACTTTACCCCTTTTCCGTTTGCCCAATCTATAACTCCCATCCAAATCGAATATTTTCATTTTCGATATTCGAACTTTGATTCTCGATTCAAAAATGACAAACGCCACTGTCTCCCTCTAACCCTTCAAGCCCCATTCTGTTTTTTCTTCTCTTTATTTTTCTGCCCAATGCAAACAGTCGCGAAGGTTAGATACATAGATACAAATCCATTTTTTTATGCGTGCGTATCCATAAAAAAAACACATTCCTTGTGGGTGCACTACTCTCTCTCTCGCTCTATCTCTCTTTGTAAACCTCCTATTTCTCCTAATTGTTGCACGCATAAAATAGACAAAAAAAGAACCGGGGCCACTTGTAATAACTGCACACGCAGCGTCGCATATGTGTTCGCCTCACGCACACCAATCCAACTGCAATTTTTTTCGAAAATGCATCCACAGGGTTGCACACACATTGATAAGCCTACCAATTTGCTGTTCTCTTTCCCTCGCATGGGGGAAGAACATTTTTTCTCTTCAAGTGGTGAAAAAAAATGCGTTTTACCCATGGATTGTTGTTGTGGCAATGATTTTATTTCTTTTTTTTTCGCTCGTCGAATTTTCACATTTTCCCCTGTGCGACATAGATACGATAATACAGCAACAACAACAACTTATTCACACTGCGCTCTGCGGCCACTTCGAATGAACATAATTTTGTACGGTTTTCCTTGTGTTCGGTATTTCGGAAGATTGCGAGTATTCTATTGCGGCTGTTGCAATCGCAGAGTTTATTCAAGTTTGAGAAGTTGAAGTTGCAACTACGTGCTGTCGCAGTTTTCTACTAATCATACTTTTTTTTGTAAAAAAATTAATCAAATGTTCTCTCTTACTCTTGCATTTAGTATTTAGTGTTGTTTTTGCATTTTGATTTTTGGAAATCAGTTTTTAAAAAAAAAAAAAATTCTAGCAAAATTGTTTTTTTTTAACCCAACTTTTGGAAGTGAATTAAAAAATAAAAAAAAGTCCAACTGGAACGTGAACTCGGACTGGGGAATAATTTGAATAATTTCCTGTGAAGTGCAACCAATTGCTGAACAGAGTTTTTCAAAAACAAAAAAGAAAGTGAAAGCAACCAGCAATATTATTCAATTTAATAATAAAACAAAACTGAAAATAATTTAAACTAAGTGCAAGCACCACACAGCCCACCCACACTATCTGCCATTCGGATCATTTCTTTATTTCGGCCTAATTTTGCCTATTTTTCGGAACAAAATCGCTGTGTGTGTGCAAATTTCTTGTCAAAATTTTTCAAATAATTACCTACTCAAAATTCTAAAAAAAAAAAAAAACATTTCTCCCTGTTGGATAAATTCATTCCGAACATTTTTGGAATGCGGCTGCAAAGGTGTATTTAAGGTATGTAAATTTATTTGCAACGTTCTGACGCACTACAAATATAATCTCAATATGACCCTCAGACCTAGTTTCGAGAAAAACAAATTACAAACCTGTTTCAATGAAAATACAAGCCAGACAAGACAAAACTAATAAAAAATTTCGCAACTAGATGTAAGTAGGTATACCTACTCTAATAGCAGATCTATGCCCAGATTCGATCAAAAGCTTCATCAATAACAAATAATATAGTAATGCACGTACCCAAACCTATTAATCGTCTGCCCTTAAGAGTAGCCTTCGAGCTTGGAGGTCTGTTTTGAGTTTGCTCACTTAAGTCCCTCCGCCTCCGGCGGCTCCGGTATCGCCTATCGCTGCAGTGTGTCAATTAGGTTTTTATTGGGCTTATTGCTATAACCGGGGGAGGAGAGAAGGGCGTTTGTTTTTCTTTTTCCGGATTTTGCAGCGCAAATTTTTTAAATTTTTCGTCCGCTTACTGGTATTTCTTGCTTAAGTGTTAGTCAGTTTTGGTAAATACCTATTTAGTGTGACGTGTACTATATGTAGGGCTTTTCTTGTAGATGGTGTTGTGTCTTGTTTCTTTTGTATGGTTGTGCTTGTTTATTTTTTTTTCTTGAACTGGAAGGGGAAAGCTTTTTTTTTTTGCTGAAAGCTGCTTTTGCGGAACTTGAGTTTTGTGGAACATGGAATTGATCGTGCTGATTGAGGATTTTCGTTGATAATATTTTTGCAGTCCACACTCGATGGATCTGTTCTATAGTAAAATGTAACATAGAACTACTGCGTAAATTCTTTTAAAATGATCTTTGCAGGCGTTTAAACAAATTCTTTCTAAAGATTTTGTTGCGATTTATTCCAAAAAAAATACTCTCACTCTCAACTTAAGCTGAAAACAATTGTTTCTTAAAACAATTCCCATAATTTATTTTAGTAAATAAGAGGTTAAAAAGAAATCGGTTGAACTAAGACTCCTTCGAAAAACATGAACTAAGGTACTGTTGAAATAATTTGTGCCATCACCTAGTAGTTTACTTGCATATGGTTTTTTGCGGCTCCGTAATATCATAAAATCGATGCCACTCAATAAATGGCTGATTTACCGTAACACAGTCGCGATATCTGTGCAAACACAGTGGAGGCGTTTCTGCAACATTATCACGAATCGGTAAAGTAGGGGCACACTACTTTGACACGATTCAAATATTAGCTAAATTGCAAATGGCCGCTTTAAACTTGCATTGCATGCTCGCTTCTCACAGAAACAAAAGGAGACGAGATATTAGCAAATTTACATTTAAATATATAATTTGAGTGTTTTACTTTCCATTTTAACATGATCATCACTTTTCTGCAGCTTTCCTGATGCGAGTGCGGACAGAGGTTGCACTTTGATGGCGAAATCAACCTGTGCATCAAATTGCAAATGGCCGCCATCATGATTTTTTATGTTTTGTATGCAAAATATGAACGACCCATAAAGTTATTTTCACTTGTTAGCAGTTCAATTTATTTAATTAAATTTACAAATGCGATACATATGGCTTTAAACACAATCAGCTAATTTTAAGCCCAGCCACAATGTACCTACTTCGATTTGCAAACACTTTGCCAAGTACGAATGTACTAGATTCGCTCATTCATACCACAATGCTGACTGATCTGCATTTGTTAACTCTCTTTTTGGTTCGTTAAGCTTATGCAAGGAAACCAGAAACAACTGTACTTGGCATCAGGAACTTCTGACGCACGTCATATTGAAAAAATAGCAGTTTTAGTATTTAATTCTGACATGCTTATTCGGCGTAAAATAATCCAACAGCATTAATTGTTTGACGAAGAGGTTCTACAGAAGTCAGAAAATTTCTTTTGTCATGAATACTTGTAAATTTTGTCAAATAGGTACCCAGAAAATCCAGAACACATTTTTAGTAAAGTTTACTAAAATCTTCAAACATCACCACAAACAAACATTCTGCAAAACCCTTCTTACCGTGGGTGACTCTTTAGCTTGTGTCACGTTTCGTTCAATGTCCTCTCCCTTTTGACATCTAGGCACACGACTTGTCTGCTCGACTAATAAGCCTTTTGTTATTCGGAAACCGTATTGCAAAAACCAAGGTCCAGTTGGTCATCACCACAAGATCGTTGCCCTGAATACAAAAACGAAAAACATTAACAATTGTTAAAATAAAACCAAAAACTGACACAAAGTCCTGAATACAAGTTAACGTCTTAATCTGTATATAAGCCGCTTTTACTTTCATTGCAAACGAATACCTGTTAATCTCATAATTCAGCATTATGACTCTCTCTCCACACACTCCGTTTGCCTAGTTCCCTTTTCAGTTTTCACTTAATAATCGTCTTGTAAGATCCTTTTTCACTTTATAATCCCCTTACGCAATGTACAACTTGTGCAATTTTACCTCGTCAACCTGCCAAAAACTGTACGACGACACAAATTCCAAACAAAAAAAAAAAAACTAAACCCCGAAAATAGAAAACCGAAAAGATGCCAACACAAGAAAAACACATAAATTTCGTTAAAAGGGATCCTCTCTCTCTGGACGCATCATTTATCACTTTTGTTGTTATCCTCCCTTGCCTTTTGTTGTTGCTGTTGTTTATAGGGATCTTATATCATTTTTCATCTATTTTGTGTCCTTATCAACCTGCAAACACTTGAGATCGTAATAGGATATTTTGCAGTCAGGCAAAAAAAAAAAAGTAACGTCTGCGTTGCACATGTTTTTCGGCTGTTTATAAGGATGCTCGTTCATTCCCATCGGAATGACCTTTTGAGTGCTGGCAACCAACGATTTGGAGGATGATAGGCGAGTGAAAGACATTAATTTATTGTGGTATGATCGCAAAAAAGACGCCTTGCCTCTCTGGATCAGTGAAAAATTTTATTTTTGACAGGAAGTCTGCGAAATATTTTACCTGCGCCATGCGATATCAGGGGAGTAATACGCAATCAATCTTTTCGCTAGAGAAATGAAAAGGACGACTTTTCGATTTTGCTGTAAGTCTGAAAAGAAAGTCTCCTACACAGCGAATATACGGCCTAGTACTTTCGAATTATAAATATTGGCTTCGGTATTTTGTCGAATTTTGTTGAAAACTCTTTAACATTTCTCCGCTACTTTCTTTTCACTTAGCAACTCACCAAATTGCGGCCTAGATTTGTTCGTGTATTCTTACAAAACTTGCTTCGCATTTTATCAATCAAATGTCTCTTACAAATAATATACTGACAGGTGTCAAAATTATACGTCTTTTTTTTAAATGGATTTTATTTTTTTCATACAATACAATATTCTTTTCAAGTAAGTAATTATAGAAATATGATTTGTACATTTCAAATTTATAAGTGAAAACCTTCCTTTTCCTTTTAAGCGCAAAAAGTACTAGAACAGATCTGTATCACTTTTGTTAGTCTGTTGGTTCACACATTTCCATTCTTATCACATAACCTACTAGAACCCTTTAAAATCGATTACAATTTATTTACCAAATCCACAATTGGCTTAAACGTCATTTTAGATCAAACGCTGACACTGACAGAACTGGGTTATCTTGCATTTTCGAACATTGGTCGATATTCCTTAGACTCCTCCTAAAGGCCAACAAAAATTGTTTCTATTGTCAACTACTATATTGAACTGCAAGTCAATTCGAATTATCGCCATAATGACAGAACTAGGGTACAGCGATAGTCATCTGAGACGTTTTTGAACAACAATTGATAGAAATCTATCAGTGCATTCCTAACCTAGCTCCAACAACTGTCATTAGCTCGGACGATAATAAATGCAAAGAAAGGAACATTATAAGACACAGAGCATATGGTACGCTGCATGTCGATGACAGAAGTGTCAATTGGATATGTATGGTTTTTTTTTCGAAGTCAATTCATCCCAACTGACAGGCAAACTCCATACTAATATGTCTGCAGTTTTCTAGTTTTATATTCGTTGTGTGCCATATGGTGTTCGTAACTACGTCCGTCCTGTCCGTTTTTAAATTTGACTCCTGACATCTGTTTAGCATTCGGTTTTAAGTTATGTGCACACTTTCGGTATATAATAGTTTGCTATTAGATATGTGAATGTGAGCGCATTTCGCGATGAAAGTTGTACTCATTTCCTTTCACAGCGGAAGTCGATTTTTCCATTATATGTTTGAAGGTTTTATGCGTTTTAACTGAGAGTTTTAAAGAGTTTTTCCAACAGTCGGAAGTAGCTAGGTTTTTGAACAGAACTATGTAAACCCGTCTCTGAACGATCATAGTAAGCTGTTTTTTACGTGCCATTTAAACAATTATCGGAAGATGTTATTGGGGACATTCAAGTATCTAGTCTGACAGCTGTCTGACTATAGACGTATTTCGGTTTTGATTAGCTGAAATCGGTCTTATGGACAGCTGTTTCAGTTGACATTTATGGAGGGGTAGCCGACGAATCTAGTCAAGAAATTCGTGACTGAGTACTAAGTTGACAGTTCTCATATGTGGCTAACGTAGGAAAAGTGACGGTCCCGGCCAATCTAGTTTTTGCGTTCAAGCTACACCTTATCCAAACCAATCTAGTCGACCTAAGATAACTTGATTCTGGAATATACTCATTATATTTGTGGAGACGAAACTAAATTACTGCTTGTCACTTGTCATTCGAGCAAATGTTTTCGCACACTTACTTCTTGGAGACTTGGAATATGATTATTGTTTTCAAGGATGAACAATTTTATTGAGGCTGTTAGGACTGAGCTTGAGTTTTCACAATAACCTCTCGCAAATACAATTCCACGGTTGACTTTGACAGCGTTAGACTGCACTCAAAACTGAAACCGATAATGCAGTTTAAGTTTAGGTACGTATTTGTGTATTTCGTTCGATTTTAAGCCTGTTCAGAAGTGACTCGAAATGGGCACCAACAACTGTCAAACGGAAGCCACTGCTAAGATTTGAATCTCCCCAAAGCTGCTTTCAACCCAAATGTCAATAAAATTTTAAAAAAATGGCGCAGTTTTTACGCAGTCAGACTAAATTTGAAAAAAGTGCACCCCTGCAGAAATAAAAACACCACAATTTTTCTATGTCCTCCTTCGCTTCTGCTGTTCCTATTTTTTTTTACAATTATCACACAAAAAATATAGCAAACCAAAAGAATTGCGCTCGGGGAAAAAACAGAAAAGAAAACACAAACAAAAAGGGCAGGAAGTTTGGCGGTTTTATTTAAATTTTACAACCGCGCATGGAAAGAGGGTTGAAAAGCGAAACACTGAAAATATAGCTCACGAAATTTTACTGTAATTCACAGTGAAGAAGACACATAGAATTTTCCCTTTCCATTGTTTATTACATTTCACCTTATGTACTACAATTTCGCCGGTGAATGTACTTCGTGGTAAATAGGAAACGCGTTTTTTTCCACGCTTTATTGTATTTTCCCCGTGTTGTAAAGAAAAACAAAAATTCTGCACGCAGTCGGTGGACGGGACGCCGACAATTGCGTCGAGAGACATCGGAGGAATTAAGTTTTGAATGAATGACGGAAAATGCGTCGATGCGTGGCAAGGGCAACCGCATTGGATATCTACTTACGTACGTATTTTCCTCGCTGTTTTGTTGTATTTAAAGAAGGGGATCATATGCCAAAAAAATTAATATAGATAGGAATGGTAGCGTATTGAGGTTGGATTTTTTTTTATTTGAAATTTGTTTACCTTGCATGCGTCATTAAATTGAGGGTGGATTGGGATGACGTGACAGTGACCGGTGACACTCTCTGGTGCGGGATCAATCTGTCTGAAGTATGAGAGCTTTGCAAATGCACCAAACCAGTGACCATGACTCCCTATTTGTTTTTTTTTATTCTTATTTTCTCACCGGCTGTCTAACCGGGATGCAATTATTTTGCATTCAATTGACAGCGGGGGGGACACAGGGTCAGATGTCAGTCTCACAAGGGATGATTGGCAATCTATCTGTAGACAAAATACCGTTGAGTCTTCTTGTAGGTAGGTAGGTACACCTTTTATAAAGCGTATTCAAATTAGCGTATGCAAACACGCAAAAACGAAAAGGATTAAACTGCGGCAGTGTGGGAAAATGCCTGCTACTTTGGCATAAATCATACTTATACATCATTTTGACATAAGGCTAATCGAATAATCGATTTCGTTGTTTCTCTTGAATTTCAGATCGAAAATACAAATCTCTCCACATCGAACTGGCGCTTAAAAGCAAAATTCTTCGAACCTTTCAAGAGTCCTTTAAAATGGGTGGCCCCACAACCGCCGAAGGGCAAACCTATTGCCTGCGATGGAACAATCACAAATCGAATCTGGTCGAGATCCTCGATGCTCTCATCAAAATGGAGAGCTACGTGGACTGCACAATAGTCGTTGACGACCAAGTGCAATTCAAGGCACACCGAGTTGTGTTGGCGGCAAATTCACCATATTTCCAATCGATCCTGCAAGACGTCCCCATGGATCACTGCAGCATTCTATTTCCCGGGGTCCAAGCATTCGAAATGCGTGCACTTCTCGAGTACATGTACACCGGTGAGGTGAACGTCACACAGAGTCAAATTCCGAAGATAATGCGAATAGCCGAGCAGTTGGAAGTGAAAGGACTCTTCGACATGGCCGACTTGAAGGAAAAATTCAACAAATTCGAAGAAAGTGGCACTGGTCCATATTCGACGTCAACTAGTGCTGCGGCAGCTACAGCTGCCTCCTCGTCGTCATCATCCCACCACGGGCTGGATCATCGTTCGATGAAAGAGAACAGTGAAGCACAGCATTCATCACCGGTCATCACAACCTCAACAAATATCAGTCCACCGGCAGCGCCGACGAGTAGTTCGTCGCCGCCGTACTCATATAAGTCACCGTATGCGAATATCTACTCAAAAAGTCCACAGCCCGGCCCCTCTACAATGGACCGGCATTCGTCTTGGCCAATCTCGCCAGTGATGCCAAATTCAATGCCTGCCAATGCGGCCGCTATGTTGAGTTCGGTTTATGAAGCTGCGCCCGATATGAATCCACTGAAACGCAAAAAACTCTCATCGATCTCAAGTATGCTGATGAACCGTGACACACCGATTTTGCGAAACGTTCTGGCACAATCACATTCCGCAGACTCGTCACAGCCAATGCCGCTGGTTTGTCAAACGGTGAAAAGTGAAAAGACTGAGAAATCGCCACAGGTCGGTGGTGCTGGAGCGAACAGCTGCAATGGATCGGACTACAGCAATGAGAAGGTAAGTTCGCCAAACGTATGTTTACTGTTTCTTTTCCGTTGAGTGTCGTTTTGTACGGCATATTTCGATAATGTGCACAGCAAAGGCTGAAAATATTGCGCCCTATAACACATTCTAGTACCGACTTTAAATTTAATGAATATTGGAGACATTTTTATGAACTTATTTCTTAAAATGAAAATACCATTACGTTACGTCAAATACGTAGCCGTGTCCCGAAGCCAGACAAACGTCAGTCAGTAAAAAAACAACGTGCGAAAAACCGCTTCGTAAATCAAATGAAAAGTGAAAAAAGTAGAACAGTTAATTTAAGAGAGAATGACAGCTGCCAGTAAAAATTCTTTGCCTTTAGTCGGTGCTTTAGTATTGCTAACCCTCACACGCAGTTGCCAAAAAAGTGACGTTTGTCAAATAACTAGCCGAAAAGGGTCGGCTTTCATCTCACTTCTGGATTTTTTGTAGACCTACAAACGTTCAACATAAAGATCTGTTGCACTCCGACATGCGTAGACAGTAGGGTTATATTTATATTTAAAACATTCCATTTTAATAAATTCTCTCTGTCCAACTTTTAATTTAAACTGTACGGCAACCAACATTGGGTGCATTCGGCGACTCTTCGTGCTGCATCGAGCTCGACTTCGCGGGTTAAGGATAAAGCTGTTGCGCCAACTGCTTATTTTTTTATTCCATGACAATTCCATTTTGTTTTTTTTTTTGTATTAGGCTAACGCTGTATCTTCTTTTTTTAGAAATCAAAATACGATGAACCCCACTCACCCTACACTGACCGCTCGTACGAAGATGATGGACTGGATTGCTCGCAGTCGTATCCGAGTGAAAATCGTCTCAATTCCTTTGGTTCTCAACAGCAACAGAAACCCGAATGGAAACGGTACAAGCAATACACCCGCAGTGACATTCTCCAAGCCATCGAATGCGTCCGCAATGGCATGAGTGCCCTGCAAGCGTCCCGCAAATATGGGGTTCCATCCCGCACGCTTTACGATAAAGTGAAGAAGCTTGGCATCACAACCGGCCGTCCTATGAATCGAACAATGAAGCGCAGTCCAAGCAATGGTGGCAGCGGTGCTGCCTTCCCCTATAGTCATGGATATGGTCATGGTCAATCCGAGCCTCTACTGTCATCCATGCATGATAACGGTGATCGTGAGAAAGATCACGAACGTCATCTTCCGCCCACGATTCCCCATCCTGCTGCCGCTCTGCTCGATCCAGCATTCCTGCAACAGGCCTTCGAAAGCCGTGGTGGTGACATCGCCGGTCGGGAGGCTCTCCACGCTATGGCCTTAGCTGCTGCTGCGCATGCAGCTGTGAATGGAATGTCAACGAGTCCGGGTACTAATGGCACTGCACGGTCGCCAAGTCCGAGCTTTGCGATGAAATACGCACGATCTCAGAGTCCTACCGCCAATCAGTATCGCGAAAGAGAAATTATGATCGAACGCGAAAGAGAACGTGAACGTGAACGCGAACGCGAACGAGAGCGAGAGCGAGAGCGAGAACGCGAACGCGAACACGAGCGTAGAATGATCGATCGAGAAATTATGGAAAAGGAACGATTCAAGCGGGACTTGGAAATGGAACGTGAACTTGAACGCGAACGTGAACTTGAACGTGAACGTGAACGAGAGCTGTCCGAATGTCACCGTGGTGACGATCGCGATCGCGATGAGGAGGACGATCACGTGGAGGACTTATCAGTGACGCGTAAAGACAGTCTGTCACCGAATCCAAACAATCATCATGGCGTGATAATGCCACCGATGAGTACGAAACTTCCCGCGAACGGTAGCGATGACTTCAAAGTAAACGAAACCACCAAACGTGATATTCACACAGAGGACCGTGATTAGACACGCGAAATTTTCTCATACTAGTGTCACGTGTCATCCGAATAATCCGTTGACAACTGTCACTCTCAGTGAGAGTTAAATTGGTTGTCACCGGTATTGGCCATCACACACATCACAGAGGAAAGAGAGGTGACAATTTGTCAGAATCAGCTCGTTCTACCTCATTACTAAGTGAAGGACTGTTGTATAAATGTTTTTAGCTCCTAAGTAAGGTTACGTATTCAGTGCAATTGGTTACTCTAATATCTAGAACATCATTGTCTCTCTTTTGAATAATTCAGCTGAAATGTTAAGAATGTCGGTAGGAACTTATCCAGTAAAAAAATATAATAAACGCGTCCAACGTAAGATTCGAAAATCAATTCTTTGACATTGTAAAAGAAATAAAACAAAGCTTTAAAGCTGGCTTCAAAAGTCCTGTCTTTTGCTCAATGACAAGTAAAAAAAACACAAACAGAGTTTACAAAAAATGTGGGCTGAACTACTGAGAGAATGGGAGAAATAAAAGTAAATCTGCCCCATTTCTCGCGAACGTAAAATATCGGAAGTGTCCATTAGCTTCTCATTTCAGCCGCCCGGATACGGCATTAAGTTTCAAAAAACAGACTGAGACGCAAGGCCCACATGCAATTTTTTTATGAAATTCAGCTGAATATTTCTACGAGATAGTTTATCTACAGATAACTGTAATGTAGTCGCAAACAAAAACTGATTGTGTAGTTATAAGTGTTAGAATGCTGTAAGTGCATTAGTTTATTACAAATTTGTTGTCAAATCACCGAGTGCCTAAACTAGAAAACAAAAATGATAAATACGTCGAATAAATATATTATATACATTGTGTAAAAATAGGCTATTGAAACATATATTCATATATTTTATTATTTTGCCATCATAGTTTATTTTCTTTATGTTTGTTTTACTATTTTACTACACCTTAACGTCGTATTGCCATTGTTCATTAAATTTAGGTTCCTAAGCTAGAATAAAAGTACCTATTCATTGTTTGTTTAAATTAAAAAAAAACTAAATAAGACTGACGAAAAATAAATTGGAAAAAGATTGATTCTTTTTTGTTTTTACTTTTCTCGATTGAAAACACATTTTTAACGTTCAAAATGGAGGCTACCGAAATAAAAGCAATCAAAATAAAGCTACAGAAATGACCTGAATTGTTAAAAATGTACTATATAAACAAAAGAACAGTAAATACGTACCACTAGACTTAATGTATAGACAAAACTTGAATAAAACTATTTTAACTATTTTAACAGAAAACATGCCAGTGATTTGTTTTAAGTACTACCTCTTTCTAGTTTTATTTTAGTTGGAAATTTTATTATTAAGTAAAAAGAAACTACAAATCAAAATACCTCATTTAATATCTAATAAAATACAAGTACAGTTTATGTGAAAGAAAACTAGTTCTTCTTTTTGTTGTTTATTTATACTGTGTTCAATTTATTATTACTTTTTTTTATAAGACTGAAACACTTAACACACACATTAAATAAGTAAAAAGTAGAAAAGTCTAAGTGTCAATGCAATGCAAGTTATGTCAAGTTGATGATGTACAAAATAAATATAAATCCTTTAAAATCAAACTGTTAACTATTATTATTAAACTTAGAGAAAGGAAAAGAAAATTCGAAGCGCTGGGGGCAATGCAATATGCTCTTTTGACTTTAATGATTATAACATTTTAGTTTGTACATATTATGTTTCTTTTATTTGTAAAATTACACTTATCTGGCAAAGATCAAGTATTACATTTAAAAAATCGTAATAAACAAAAAAAAAAAATTGAGAAATGTTAAAACAAAAAAAAAATAAAAAACAAATGGCAGCACGTGCATTTTTCATATTATTTTCTTTCAAATTTAGAATTTACATTTTATTTGCATTTTGTTTTTAAGTTACCTTTGGCTATAAGTGCGGAGGACATCGATGATGTCTGCGACGCTCACCATGATAAAATTAAGTTTTATGTTAACGCAAATATTATGAAACTCATTATAGAAAATGGAAGAAAGAACATTGTTTAAAAATGACTGAAATAAATAAATTAAATTAAATTTTTAATTTTGTGTTTATATTTTACACTCGACAAAGCTGAATGAAGGCGCGACCTAGGAGCTCAACTAGCTCGATCAATGAGTTTTCGGCTTTCTTGTGAGGAAAGCTGTGACCGATTTTGTTTGGAATTGGGTAGCGTATAGCACAATTTGGTCAAAAATCGAAAACGAGTTCTATTTCGAATCAAATTCTTCACATTGGTGAAATGTTGCTTGTCATTGAGGTTCAGGTATAAGAATATGTATTTGTAGGTACCGACTGCAGCAGCGACATTTTTGATAAGCACATAATATTACCGTTGTTGGCTGAAAGCTGAAGTTAAAGTAAATCCGGGTCCTTTTAATTTTGTTTACTGATCGTATTATGTGTATGTATCTACTTTTGCTTACAAAAAAAATGTTAATCGCGAAGAGATCAATTGGCCATTAAGTCGTGCGTACCTACGGCATATCTTGAAAAACAATTTCTACCAACAAACCATGTCCAGAAAATAATGTCAAGAGCATTTATTTAAGAAAAATTGTACTGGAACCCATGATACTACATTGTCCGCCTTATTTCGACAGTTCTTCAAAATTTCAACGGCGTTCAGATAAAAAACACTCATAAAGGCTGCGTTAAGGTTATCAACTGGATACACAGCAGCTACCTAAAATCTGGAATGGTCTCTACTAGAAATGGCACTTTCTTCGTAGCCTTTCGTAAATAAAAACCGCCTTTGTAGGGTTTTCCCTAATTCGGGACTGTTTGCAATAAGTGTGTTTTCTGAGGACAAATTTTATAATTCTGTTGTGCTATCACACCGGTTCGTTCTATTATACATTCTAGGTCCATATTGACTTTAAGCAAATGGAAGCTAAGAGCTTAACTAGCTTGTAAACATCAACGATATAAAATAAATAGAAGTTCTATGGCCGAATGATGACTTTGAATTTACACACCATTTACGAATATTCAAAATCCTTAACAGTAGCTTGTGGTGAATATTAGTTTAATTTGTACCATTCCAAAGAAATGAATTCGAAAATCTTCGTTTCCGGTTAGGATATTCACTATCGAAATTAGTAATGGATGGAAGTGGAAACTACTACATTAAATATATCGATATAATCAAATTGTATCCAATATCGAAACCAGATTTTAAATTTGGTTTACAACGGAAATGTCAACTGCAAACAATAGTCGATTGCGAATAAAATTATTATAATCAACCCACTAGCTACATCGAAACGAAAGTTGAAAAAAGTCAGTGAGATATTTTTTGAGCGTACATATTTGCTTTTAGAGTTTTCGTCTTTACAATTTCGGTCTTATATGAGACGAATGAAAGGGGGCAACAATTTAGGGCCAAACCTGAACAAAGATGCTTTCTTAGGACAGATATATTCCTAAATGATTATGAAACGTTAGCGAGAGGTGGCTCAGTGGAAAAAGCGGCTCTGGCCGCCTTAAGAACACGTCGTGTGAGTTGCGGTGACATATTTAAATGACAGGTAGATAGAATAAATACACCGCAATATGGCGAATGACATATAACAAGGCCAGCTGATAAAGTAACAATTCAATAACGAACCAATTCTCTCTGCGAAATAATTTTAGTTTAAAAATAAC
Source organism: Cheilosia variabilis (assembly GCA_951230905.1). Classification (NCBI taxonomy): domain Eukaryota; kingdom Metazoa; phylum Arthropoda; class Insecta; order Diptera; family Syrphidae; genus Cheilosia; species Cheilosia variabilis. The sequence continues at coordinate 16,746,148 of OX579680.1, read as the reverse complement.
GGCGGAACAATAAATGCAGCCCATGTAAACTTAGCATTATATTTCTGTTCTAGTACATTATTTCAATTAAACAGCATTTTCAATAACAATTCGAACATAGAAAAAAAGCAAAAACAGTCAGCTCGTATATATTGTTATCTCTTTTCTTCTGCCGGTTGAAAAAAAAAAATTCTGTTTACTTCATGTGTTAAGTATTCCTTGCCTAGTTCCATGGAAAGATAAAATTTGAAGCAAGTTTATTTACAGCGCCAGCTCTACCAGTCGTTTGGCTAATTTCTGATTTGGTTTGGCTGCAAAATTGACATTTTAGTTTTAAACTTTTGTTACAACTAGCAATTAGGTAGAAATAAATTCAGTTTATTAAATAATTTATCAAAAGTATTGTTCAGTGATTAAGTTAAATAGTGAAAAGCATGTGCAAATAGAAAAATGCCAGAAGAACCTGATATTGACAACTACAGTTCATCAACATCATCATCGTCTTCTTGTTCTGAAGATGAAGACGAAGATCCCAATGAAACAAGCGAAAACATTGATTCACTTTGTTCGATATGTAAGGCTCCTGATCGTCCAACGCAAAATATTGAAAATCGCAAGGAGCTGAAGAGTATTATTCAACATATCGAGGTAAGCTTTTTTTTCCTGGCAAAGCATTAAAAAATGTGACCTAGGAACTTCTTATGTAAAAGGATCGAATTCATTATTTTTTCATTTGTGACAAAGTCTGTTAGGCACTCGCGAAACATGCCGACACTTGCAGTTAAATCACAAAAACATTCTATCTATAAAATTATTTTCCAATCCGAGAGTCGCTCCTTCAGTTGTTTGGATAAATCATTCAAATTGTTGGTTTCTTCCGTTCCTGATTAGTGGCAAAACTTAGAAGTGAGAACAGGTGGGACAATTCGTCCCATCAATAATGCTTGGTCGAAGAAAGATAGTCAATTTGCACTGCGGCCCTAAGTGGCACGGACATGACACTTTTCTACTGGTGTTCTTTCTTTGCCGGAGAAAGAGTGACTAATAAAAACGACATGTCTCGCCTTTGCAATTATTTACAGCAGTCGTGCGTAACTAAAGGCTTCTCATGTTTCGAGCACGAAAAGTGATTTCCTCCGACTGTGTTGTCGACTTGGTTATCGGTTTAACCGTCTGTAGACACCCGCCGATAGTTTGTTTTTTAGCAAGTACTTACAAATAACAAGCAAACTGACGAAAAATTCGATTAACAAATCACTACTGTTCGCAAAATAAGGTTTCTGAACTGACTGACTTAAATCTAACTGTCGTTTGGTTTTCGGATCAAATCGCCAGGCGATCTATTATTCGCTGAAGTTCTAGACAGACCCGAGCCTGGCCTCAATTGCGTATGTCGTGTTGGTTGGAGTCCTCAAATAGGTTAAGGAAATAAAAAACCATGCAATTTTTTAATTTATGACCCTTTTAACGATTTTTTTTTTGTATTTTCAGTCGTCGTCACTCACGGTGAGAAAAGTTAAATTCGCCTGCCAAACATGCTTATACAAATTCTACACGGTGATTGATCAAAATAGAATTAAGACGGCAAAAGTTATACGCGAGCTAGCGTCCGGAGCGAGTACACAAGGAACTTTAGAAGCACTGTCTTATGCTCCTTGTACATCGTCATCGGTGACGGCGGATCTAACTGCTGCCGCAGAAGAGGTGAACGAAAGTAATGCTTCCGATTATGACGCTGATGATGATGATGATGAAGATGATGACGATTATAATGATGCTGATAGTGAGGATGGAGGCGGCGAACTAGGGCAATCAAATCACACGTTAGAGAACGAGGAATATGAAGTTGTAAGTATTGACGAGAGAGACAATGAAGAGGAACAAGAAGAAGAAGAAGAAGCACTGCAACAAGACATCATAGCACAAGAAGAAGTAGTAGAAGAAGAACTAGTGCAAGAACAAATAGCACCTGAAGAAATACCCGAAAAAGAAATAACACAAGAAGAGGTAGACCAATATGAAGATCAAGAGGCAGTGCAGGAAGAACAAGAACATCTTTCAGACAGCCAACCACAACTGGCAGAGCTCCAACAGCTTGATAATCAACAAGAACCTAGTCTTGGGGGTGCGTCAAGTGCATCGTCCTCACAATCTCATCTGGATGTCATGTTTGAGCGATCCGAGGCTGCGCTCATCACCGAATCTGGCGGCACACTAGAACAGTATAAAAACCCACCACTAGAATGTCGATATTGCCCCAAAGTATTTATTCTAAAAAAACCATATCAACGTCACATGCGCTCCCACGAATCGAAAGCACTATCCACCCGCAGTGGCTCGACTTCTCGTGGCCGTACCACACCCTCTATAGTTTATGCGTGCACAGACTGTTCGGCAACATTTGATAGTTCGGCCAAACTGAAGTCACATTGCCGTATTCACATGAAGCGATACTACTGTACGTACTGTCATAAGGAAAACCTTAGCCTGTTGGACCACGAATTTCACGAGGCCGAATGCAAGGGCGAACAAATGGCAAGGGAAGAGTTACCCCAAGCACGGCGTATGACGCGGTCTGTTAGTCGTTCGATACGATCCATGCGTGTAACGGCTGCCAGTGAAGCCAAACTTTCCTCAACAACTGGCAGACGATCGCAAACGAATAACGAGGAAGATGACGACGACGACGATGAAGACGACGATCGTGGTGATGATAGATATGCGGAATCATTGCCCCATACTGATTACGATGAGGACCATCGTAATTTACACCGTTGGGTAGGTAGGACATGCCACTCTGAATATGGAAACACGTCCCTAATATCGCAGCGCATAGATCCAAATGCCTTGATTGTTTCCAAAAAGGAATACGGTGAGTCAAATAAATTTATAAAAGTCCTGGCAACATTTTTTTTGTTGTCGATCCACGAGGTCCATTCGCCTGCTTATTGTCAACGAAATTGTCAGACAGATCGACCAAAAGTTTCAAATGTTTCATATCTTTTCTGATTTATGCATAATTAATGTGTTTTGTTTTTTTTCCACAGATGTGATAATGCTTAAAAAATTAATTGCACAAGCGAGGCGCAATGTTTTTACTTGCTTTTTCCCCAATTGTGGCCATATAACCAATACCCTGCGAGAGATGAGCCTGCACGAAGTATTGATTCACAAGTATAAAACGTATTTTTACTGTAGAAAGTGCAAAGGAGTGTTCACGACAAAGTAAGTTGTTGGTTTATCATTTCGGCAAAAGCTTGCCTAATGCGTTTGTTTTGCACTTTTGACGTAGATTGTTCTACGATTTCCATGTCCACGTGCAAAATTATGGAAATTATTGCTGTCATAAGTGCGCAATGAGATTCACCTATGAATACGAACTTCAGTTGCATTTAGTGAAGCATCAAGAGAGCGAATCATTCTCCTGCCGGTATTGCGGGAATAGTTACATGTCCAGCCAGGAGTTGAGGATCCACTGTTTGGAAACTGGCCATGATCCGAAGAAGAGAAAGGCTGCCATATCCATTGACCATTCCTTAACGATTGAAAACGAAAGAGCACCTGAACCACCTCCACCGAAAAGGGAATACAAGTGCGCAACAAACATTATGAATCTTCCGAAGCCAGACAAGCGGCTATACCATGAGATCTGGGACAAAGGGAAACGCATGTTTCTAGGCGAAATTGACTACAAATATGGACTCGGACTAAATTGTGTGCTGACCGAGTAAATGTAAGTATACAGTGGAGCTGACTGTACGTAAGTGCAATTTGCAAGTGCGTATTTTTAGTTTGAGTACGTTTTATTTTTAGAAGGTTGTTTTTCAATTTATTACACTTACTCACTTTGCGACCATTACGAAAGCCCTGAATGATTTTACGAATTGTTGTCGCTAAGTTTGGTTTCGCTTGATTCTAAAGTAATAAACAAAATGCATTCTTTATTTTTCGTTGCAGATATTCAGGCCACCATTTGTACAAATAAAATTAATATAAGGTAGGAAATATAACATTCAAAGTCACGGATCAATATTTTAACCAGTCTTAACCTCACTATAGTAACACATTTTTATGTAGAAGCAATAACGACAAGGGAGAAAAACAGAGCACTTGGAAGTCCAAGTTCAATGCATAACTTACCGTTATTAGGTAATAGAATATTTTGTTAATAGGCTTAGGATATGAAAATGTTACTTAATATTAAACTTAGTATGTATACAATAATTGTTTAAGGTTAGGAAAATTTGTTAAAACATGTTTTCATGCAAGATCAATGTCAAAAATGTATGTTTGATAGGAAAGCGAAGAAGAACTGTAAATGGTGACATTCACAAGGGTGCAAAGTGTGGATTTGGAAAAAGAGTTCAAATGTCAAAGGTAAAAGCACAAAGCAACTGAATTTTAACAAAAATAGTTCATGTATGCATACAAAATCGAATACCAAGCTTAACACCTGTTTGTTCTTGCTATTGCTCTCAAACTTTAAAAAATGACGCTACTTATACTGTCGTGGGCTTAAAGTTGGAGAGCAATAAAATATTTCCTCCACATCTCTGCAAATGAACATATTAATGTGTTTGACTTTCATCAATCCTTTCAATCGTTCCTCACCAGTCTTATTGCGCAGGTATGTTTTCAATCTGCGAAGACAAGAGAAAGACCTTTCACTTAAAGAAACGTTGAACCGATCTGCAAGAAGAAGTTGAGTTGAGACCGTCAATTTGATGTTTTCAGTCGATTATCCTTCGATATATTTCAACATGTGCCTGCAACAATAGTAAATTTTTTATTTTAACAGAAATCGTTAGAGATAAACGGAATAAATAAATTATAACCACATCGTCACCTCGACTACAAAATCGTAAATCGTTTAGATCCATTAACTTCATTTGGTCATTCTACTGCATAAGAATCAACCGTTATACGTATGTGTTCTGTATTCAGCGCTGAACACTTTTCCGGCAGATGTTCCCACACAAATGGCGCAAAATTAAAATCTCTCGTGAATTTTGGGTATCCTTTAAAGCATTTTTATAATTTGACCTGTAAATTGCTTAAATTAATATTTCAACACTTAATCCGCTTCAAATGCATATCTGACACTGCCCCCTAACAACGCTAGTCGTTATATTGGAACCAGCTAAAATATGGCTACTAGCAACCGAATTAATATCTTCTTATATAAAGATAGGCGAAGGGAAATAATTAAGAACCAGATTCACTGCCTTAACCACAACATATTCACTTAATTTCTTTTTTTGTTGAGAGATAGTGCAGGGCTGCAATGCTGTGTGTAATTTTAATAGTCTTTAATTTCTACCACTGGGCGAACTCTAGTATTATATCAATGGTCGTTTTTGGGTTTTGGGTTTCTCATAATAATTTTTGTGCAACATCACATCTCTTTTTCTTTTAAGCGTGTTTCTTTTATCCGTTTGCTTTGGGACGAGTTAGATGGAAAAATCCACTGTTGCATTTCGTTTCGTTTCAAATACGCGATTTGTTCTTACATCGATGAATTACTGTAACATTATTTGTAATCAAGAAGGATAACCTGCCGTCTGTTCGCATGCCGATAATCTCCATTGAACCTAAACAAACTTAATTTGATTCGGACTTTATTTCTGGGAATATTTTTGTCGGTGCAGAGGGAGCCTGGTTTTTTTTTTGCTTTCACTCACAACTACATTAAGTTTAAGATTTAATTTAAATGTAATTTACAAACAAGCAATATTACGGCTACAAGAAATTGTCTTTTGATTTCACAAAGAAAATTATATACATGTTTAAGTGAAGTTTAGGAACTTAAGAATGAGATTTTTGAGAGATTTTTCTTAAACATATGGAATTGTTACGTTTGTCAATATTTGTGTGATACACATTTCTTTTTTTGTCGTATAATTTATTTGAAGTTAACATATAACTTAAGAATTGAAAATAAGATGAATTAAGTAAATATTATATTCCTTGAATATGTGCGTATATTTTTCATTTATTTATTTGTAATTCTGTTTATTTTAAAGTACGTATATGCATAAAATATTTGATAATAAAAAATTCTAAAAAGTTACATAACTTTAATGTTTCAATTTGAATGATGGCTGAAGTGAAAGGCGGACTTTTGGATTAAAAACAGTTGCGTAAACTACATCAATTGGTTACATAGCAGTGACCTCAAATAGTTGTGCGCCTTTTGACGTCTGCTGGATAACTCTAATGAGCAAACTCGTTTATTAGCACAGGGGCGATTTGTTAAGTACATGTATGATTGTCTTGTGTGCAAAGGTAAGATGTGTCATTTGGTTTGTTTAATTGAACACCTATCATAGTTAAACTGTGTAAAGGACAAGAATACTCAAGAGAACAATTCAGAGAAAGTGCGGTATTCTTGTGGTGTATCACTACTTTTAGTTTGATTTAATTTTCTTATAGTTTCCAATCGCTAAGAGGAGCTATAGATGAATTAACTTCAGGCAGATTATCATCGCTCTTCAACTTTATTCCCTTCTATCCAACTTTTACGTATTTCACGAACAATTTGTTGTGAGAATGTTAATGAATATGACAAACTTGCCTTGCAACTACCATATAAGGTCTGTTCCCTGACGATAATTCGTCAAATTTCATCAAACTTTGTTCTCTTCTCACCAACTTTTGCGCAAGGAAACGAAGTTTGTCTTATGTGTTCGAACAAATTTTGACGTTTATGAGGGATGAAATTAATGAGAAATTTCCCAATCATTTCAGCTTGAGCGCAAAGATAATTTTAATTAATTTATCTCTGCTAGAGCTCTTATATAGGATCGAAACGTATTTCTGGAGGAAGTGACATTTACCCCGTCAACCAAAATGTCTCATCTTTGTCGGTTCAAAAATGGTTAAACTTTAATTTCCCCATCTTATCCGTTGTATTTGTTTCGCAATTAAAGTTGTTTACGTCAAACGACAACGAAAAAAGCTGCGAATTTAATTCTAGGAAACACACAAACAAAAAATATCTCGGCAGGTACTATCTTAAAGGTAATTTGTAACCATCAGATGTTAACGATTTTATTAAAACAGTGAATTCAAATGTAGACGCACACAAATGTTAGTGTTAGGTACATTTCAAATTGTTAACAAATTTGTTGTAGCCTGAACATGGCTTTGTCCCTTAACGGATATTATTATCTAGACTATAGAGCAGGAAAGGGGTACAGACAAAACGAAAACTTTTTTGCAGTAAGCAAGTCCTTAAATAATACTGATTAAATGGATTGGATGACTAGTTATTCTTTTCAATAATATCCAAAAGTGCTAGTGGCACATTCATAGTCTGGTCGTCGATTAACACAATATCGAAAGCATCCATGTACTTGCTTAGATTCTCTTCAACCTTAAAAGAAACAACACGATCACAGATTGTACGAAAAGAGCAAGCAAATTTCCAACTTACATGATCGAAGAGAAAACCTATTTTAATGATGTGAGATGAACTCGGAACTCCATCAGCCATTCCGGCATCACCAATTGAGTCGCCCATGACAATAACATGGTCTCGACTGTGGACCAGATCGTAATAGTTGCTGCCTTTTAGAACTGTTTCGTTTTTATTGAACGTGTGAATCATTGGCTCCTGAAAGCCATTTAACAGTTCACCCTTGTACTGAAGAAAATTTGAGACCACTTTGACATTTGGATACATAACCTTGGCGTGTTTCAGCACAGACACCACTGAGTTTCCCAGACCGGCAGAGAACACCAAAACGGGAACATTAAGTCGATTGAGCGACTGAAAGAGTTCATGGGTGTGATCTCGCAAGCAATCCTTGTAGTCGAAAGCTATTTTGTCGATTTCTTCCTGATCCAATGGAAAGCCCCTGAAATAATATAATAAAAAATATAAGAGATGTTTGATCAGTGCATCAGAGACGTAGAAGGGGAGTGTGGCAAAAGCAACAAATATTTGTATTTTGATTATTAGAGAGTTTCCAGTTTGCAACTGTTCTACGAAAGAAGCAACGATTTAGCTCAATACTCTCTGCTGGGAACATTTCTTGATTCGGTTTATTATACATTTTGCACTCCTGCTATTTATCCAGAGCTATCGTAATCCATAATAAATCAAGAAGTACAGTACAGGACTCATAGCAATTTACGATCCTGAAAAGTTCTTATGTCTTACAAAAAGAAACAATGCATTTATGAAAGACTTAAATCGCTCGAGGGCCATTTGATTTGCATCAGCAAACGGCATCTTAGTTACTACGTTAGGTATACCGTATGTATCACTGATACGGAAATAAACTCTTGCTAAACTTGTTATTGTAACGAAATCGCTAAGTACGTGCTTCAAGTTGAAAAGTAGAGAATATAAATTTTAGCTTCACAAGTTTATTTGAAGAGGTGAGGTAATGCAGAAGACCTTGATATTTCATTCCAACCTTCTTGCAGTTTTATGTTTTATTTGAAATTCGATTGAAATTTTCTCTTTCTCAATAAAGTAAGTCAGAGTCTGTAAGGCGAAATGTTGAAACGTTTTCGAGCACACGATTGATTGGCGCTAAATTACAGAAGTAAATCATTCGTGCAAACGAAAACGTTTGAATGTTTCTCCTTACAGAATGCCGACAGTGATGGCATAAATGGGAAACATTCCATAGGAAAATGTTTATTGGATAGGCCTTCATAATAGAGCACAGCAACTGTAGACACTATCCCCTTCCCTTCGAGTATTATAATAATAAAATCAAACAAATCAAAACGCACTTACATTAGCAAATCGCCCGATTTCGTCCACCACTCGATCATGTATTTTACCTTCTCTTCAACCGGCATGCGAGGATCAATCTCAATGGGACGATATTTTTCGAACAGCTTTTTTGATCCCTCGATAAATGAATCGGGTAGCGATTTGCATTTATTCAAAATACCAAAACTAGTCAGCACTCGGGTACCATCCGCAGTTTGTTGCTTCGTAATGGTGTAATCAAAGTCGGAGACTACTTGCAGCCGATCGACACCGCCTTGTCCTAATTCGTTGATAATTTGTTCAACACGTTGAGGATCTTTTATTCTACAATTTGGTTGACAAAGCGCTGGAATGTCTTGCAACCGCAAGTAGTTAGTAGCCTCCGTTCTCACCATCTTCTCTATAATACGTCTTAATAGTGGATGTATTGACGACAAGCGATTCAGTTTAACTGCTTTCTTATCTTGCTGGATATTTAATTTTGCTTTAAATTTGATTGCTCTAATCAAATAACCGCTGATGTAATGACTATAAGCCCTTAAGATTAGTTGTAATTGTAAATAGGAAACAAACTGGCATTAATTGAAATGATTGTAGCCTCGCTCGTGTCCAAATGTACCTATCTAGCAGATGAGTTTGATTCGTTCGCGTTTGTTTTTGTTTTTTTTGTGTAATTTTTTGGATGGGTTGTTTATAACAACTGTCTTTTGACTTTTAAATCGCAGCTTTACGTTTTTATGGCTCTACGTCTAAAGAGTATTGAGAGGAAAATCTAGAAGAACTAGACTAGAACTAGAAGTAAAAGCGTAATAAAATAAGTACAATGCAACGCGAATCAAACACCACGTTTACAGCTCGCACAGCTGATTTTTGTTGTGACGGTTGTGGCAAAGAATGGAATTACAGAGTTATATAACCTTCCAGTGGAAAGGCGGCTGCCTACAAGCTGTTTTCCCGAAAAATTCATAAAGGCACACATCCATGCTCATTTTCTTTCTAATGTGAGTTCATGAATGTGTATTTCACAATTTTTTTCAATTTAATCAAAACCTCCACAAAAACCAAACAAATTCACTACGAAACACAAAACAATTAAGCACCGCGATGCCCATAAAAGCAATATTATTTACGGCCGGCCATTGCCAACATACTTTTTTTGTAGCTCTCATGTATCCACAGCGAGTTTAAAATTACAAAAACAACAATGTAAACAAATGGGTTTTGGAGGGATAGACGTACGAAAGATGTCCATCTCCTTTAATTAATTCATCTCTGACTGTCATTTGGAATTTTTATATGGATTTAGATCAATAGGGTGGGCAAAATCTCCAATTTTTTTAAATATTGTTTCAGAAACTCTCATACAGTACTTAAGCCCTTATGACACTAGATTTTTTCCTCATTTTTATAATGTTCAAAAGTCAGCGGTGTGTAAAAGAGACTAAAAGTGTATTACGAAAGGGATAGCAATTGTTTACAAAGCAACCGTAAATTTTCAATAGAATTTATTTTCAAATAATCTTGAATTGTCAAAAAAAAGCTGCCAGCAGCTGAAAATTGTGATTTGAATACATTTTAAATGCATTTCTTTTGACGTGTCTACATTAATAAAGTTGGTGTGTACGCACTCACTCCTATCGGGATTTTTCGTTCTAATTTTTCGTACTTCTCTAGTTTCATTTTAAAAGCAGAGAAAAATCCAAAAAAAATGGAGTTTTATATGGGCTTTAATGGAGTTGAAATTCAAATTTCATCTTTCTGTATTACTATTTACGACTGTTTTACTAAATCAGAGGCAAAATGCCTATTCAACAAGTGGGTAGGTAGTTCAGTTTCGTATGTCTTTTAAATTCATTTCTGTCGAAGCAGTAGTCCCCAAACTGTATTTAGTTTATCAACTCTTGGGTTTGTTTGACTTGAATTTTCGGCGTTAGATAACTTATGTCGTTTTCGATTTGGCTTTTCAGATATCTGCTGCCAAATCAAGCATAAAATCCGAATTTTATTGGTTCTTGATTTGGCCGCAAGAAATATTGTTTTTTCACTTGCACTGGAAATAAATTTCAATTGATTCTTACAAATTTATAATAACTCATTTAGAAATAATTTAATATAAAAAATTGTTTCCATACTCGAAAAATTAATAATTCAGTTAAAATAGCAATCCTTCCTTACGTTTTGGTGTGTTTTAATGTGTCATACACATTGGTATTAGTGAGACATTGGTATAGCTGTGAAAAAATCGAGATTTCTCAAGAGAGTCAGATCAAAAGGAAGATTGTTTTTTTTGGAAAAACGAACATGAAAACAAATCTCGATAAAAAAAAATTGATTTTTTCACAAAAAAAAATTATTTTAGCCAAATTGTATTGTCTCTGATTTTGGTTTGCTAATTCCATTTATGTTTCTCCACTACCTTTCCACCCAGTAGCCTTGGATCACGTACAGTGGTTTGAATTCGGAATTCAGTCTTTTCGTGGATGGGAAAGTTTCCATCGAAGTTTTTGCTTGATGCTTGGCGACAAGTTATTTGGAATTTCTGTCCATCACGTGAGAATTCATGGAGATAAGGGCAAACTATAGAATTTTCTATTTGAACTCTATAACCACCAAGTCTGTGAAGAGACTTTTAACCCTCCGTTTCATTAGCCCACAAGTTCCTTCAAAACCTGAAAGAAATAACTAAATACAAATGGATAACAAAAGATAAAATGTGTTCGAAAAGTAATGGAATTAAATAACTGCTTATTGAGACACATATATTTCCAATTTATTAGTTTAATATCTACCTTAAGAATTTACAATTCTCTACATCTATTATGCTGGCTCGCAATGTACCATTTCGTGGTAGTGATAATGTTGTACGAAAAATGCCAAAAGATTGATGTAATAACAGTGAACAAAATAAAACAGAATTAAAGCATTGCAATGTAATACACACTTTTCTTTTTTTCTATATTTACAGACAATATACACAAGTTTTAAAATAATGAAAAGAAATAGTATACAATGAAACCGTAATTGGGATTATAAGTCAAATATCCCAGTTGGTTTGGAGTACCCACAAATGCAGGGATGTTGTTTGGCAACTACATCTTCTTTATTCACTTAAACAATTCAGTATTGTGGTGGTATAGCACGGCACAGTGGCCATGGCTTATGATCACAACTATTATTACTTGTTTGTATTACAAGTTTACTATTTAATATACCAGTCTTCAGAGTTATAAAGTTATGCTGTTCTGTTTATTGAAATATGTGGCCAGTGCCTAGTTGTATTCATACATGCCTTCGGTACCATACGGTGCTCATATCACCATCTCCGTTCAATCCATTTGTGTATTGATATATCCCTTCGGAGGGGATAATAAATAAAATAATGTTGATACTTACATAAAATTGAATAAAAATATAATACAGAGCAACTAATGTTAAAAAAATTCCCGATTTCGCGAGAATAAATAAACAATCGTAAAATAATCAAACTTAAAAAATAAATCAATAAGATCATCATGTACAAATTCGAAAGTAGTTTGTGCTTATTCATCATCCACTAAAACAACTGGGGTCTCTGCATCTGGTTTTTGAATAATCGCTGCTGCGATCGGTGTCGCGGTGAAATTTCCAACTTTTGTCGGTGATGTAGTTGACGTTGATGCCGACTTTTGTGTTGTACGGTTAATGTTGAAAAGCTGAAAAACAAAAATCATTTAAATACCCTGATTTAAAAATTAATTAGATTAATTTCGGCGAGCAATTGAAAAACTAACTCCAACCTAACTTATGCACCGACGCCTAGGAGTGTAATTGCATCGCTAAAAAAATGTTGTCTTCGTGCAAATGTGCCACTTTTGACTGACACAAAACGTTTCGTAACAATATTTGTTTCATGATGGGCTGAAAAAGCCCTGTTTAGCACCCACATGGGAAGAGTGGGTCACGTTGAATAGCTTACGCAGAGGCTTCGCCAGCGTGCAAGAAAACATCTCTATGAGGATGGTGTATATAGGATCTAAGGCCCAGCTTCTCGCAACCACTCGAAATTAATCAATAATCTGGTGCCGACTCCGAGCTTTCCGAACTTTCAGAAGTTTGTCAGACGCTCGTAAGAGCGCAAAAAATCCTTAACCACGAGTAAGTGTAGTTACGAAAATATCATTTGTACTATTTCTAGGCGAAAATTTACAGCATTTCAAGAGACCCACCTCAATTCAGCCTTTTTTTTTAATACGTACATTAATAACTTTTTGTACCGCTGGAGTGCTAGTGGCAGGTTTCGTCAATTTTAAGTTTGTTCTAATTGGAATATTCAGCTGGGAACGGTGTTGCGCTCTGAATATCCACTTCAGGTTAGCAATTTCTTCAGCGGTTTTTCCACATTTTTGTGTGGTGTACCTGGAAAGAAAGAAAAATTAATATTAAATATTAAAAAAAACAACATGTCTGTAGGGTACCTAGGCCTTAAAAAAATTAAATAAAATATTAAGGCATGATAAATAAAAATAATCAAAAAGGTATATCCCCGGCTAAGCTTAGCGTCTTAAATTATAGGGCCACAGAACTCACTAATCTGTGTGGCTAATTCGAAACGTTTAGTTCGTCGTAACGACTAATGATAACTAATACATTTGCAGGACCCAAAGAAATGCGTAGCTTGCATATTTCGATAGAAGATAAACAGTACAAATTTAGACTTAGATGCTAAGTTAAGGTTATGGAAAACGTTGTACTTACTGATTCAAGTAGTTGTGAACTGTTGCCCAGCCGGTGAGCTTCAAGATTCCATTAAAGTTTGGCACTTTGATCAGAAAATCATCGCCCAGTCGTTTGACCACGAATTTGGGCAGTCCCTCCATATTCGCAGAGAAATATCCGTATTGTGGCAAAGAGTGTTTTGGATGAATAGTTGGGTTCAAGGTAACCGGCGATGAGCTGGAAAAGGAGGACGAAGCTTTTGCCGCAGTTTTTGTAGTGATTGGTAGTGCACGAGGACACGCTTTTGCAGCCGTTCCAAGGACTATTTCCTTTTTTTGTATCGAGCTCTCAGCGATTAACGACGACCCTCCACCATCACCTTCACTTTGCACTTTTGTCTCACCGGACTGCGGCGCCAACGAAGTTATTACAGTTGTATTCGCCGAGCCTATTATTGCAAACTTCTTCAAAGGTGGCAATTCGACTGGTATGCCTTTGATTTGTGCTTGTGGCTCCAATGTATTAGCAACAGAAGTGACAACAGTGTTAGGATTGGGATTGCTTCTGAGAGTGCCGGTTGGCGGCTTGGCTGGCATCGATTGAGTCGAGACACTCTTGACGATCGTGCCTATCGAGTTTCTTTTGATGCCGCAGCCTGCGTCGGGAAAGCTCGCAGCCTTTGGTTGCGTTTGTGTAGCGGTAATACGAATTGTCTTCAGATCTTTGGGAAGTTTCGTCTGCGGTAAATCATCGGCCGCAGTGTCTGACATTTCGTCGGAAATGTGCAAAGGATCGCTTTGCGGAGACTGAGTTTTACCTGCCGATTCACCACTAGCTAGTTTTTGTATTTTATTTGGCGGTTCACCAGTAGCCAGCGATGAAGTTTTAGTCGCAATCCGTGTAAATTGTCCTAATTGTCGCTCAGATGCCTTAACATTTGCCGTGGATGCAGCTACATTCGCGGGATTTTTAAAAAATACTGCGTTCATTGGGGAAATTGGCCTTGATGGTCGCACACGTTGATTGATAACTTTGACTAAAGAACCACCAACAAGTGTGGCGGGTGTGTTCGTAGTGCTTGTTTTGTCTGCGGTGACGGTACTGCTCGTGGTGTTGCTACTGACTGCAGTATTGGTTGTGGTGGGTGGATGCTGGGGCACTTGCTGTTGTGTCTGACATCTCACGAGCGTGTTAATCGCTGTTGGCGTTCGAATTAAAATACTACTTTGCGGAGATAAAGAAGGCTGTGGGGTTACGGTGGGACGCGGCGTAAAAACAGGGCGTGGCGTAAACACAGGACGAGGAATCACTACAGTGCGCGGAGCAAGCGTAGGACGCGCAGCTACAACAGAACGCACTGACGTCGTTGAATATTGCGGATGGAACACTTTAAGCGGTTCAATCTTCTTAACAACCGGTGGCTTTTGTTTGGCAGGAGTCTGCACTTTTGTTATTTTAGGAGCTTTTGCTGCTTGGTTCAAAAGATGTTGGCGATAGTCATTTGCCGTTATCACTCTCGGCTTACTCGTTTGCGGTTGTACATTTGATGGCAAGCTAATGCGCCCGTTTGGATTTTGAATCGTAATCCTGCCTGTTGTGTTCAACATGGTCATGGACTTTCGTTTAAGAGTCGATAAAACTGCTTGTGAATTTGACACGTCCGCCGGGGTGCTACACTGACGGCTGGTATCGTCAATTGGTAATTTTGTGATTGTTACGTTGTTATTCCATTTAATTGCGTTTGTCGTCGGTTTTTCTACATTCGACTCCAACACGGAGGGTTGTACTTGAATGACTTGCACATTTTGCTTTGATCTATCGTTGTTCGGCTGGCAGCTTACGACTGTAGGTTCAATATTATTTGATTCAACTCTAACTGGGGTCATAGTCATCGGTTGAGGAGGTATGATCTTTTTCACGAATAAACGCCTCTGATTTGTAGCTGATGACGACTGGACCAGTGAAATATTCTTCTGCAAACCGACGACAGCGTTAGCATTATGTCCTTCGTGCGATACTGTTTTGATGAATGGTGGCGGGGAAATGTCAATCGGATCGAATTCTTTATTAACATTTGCCGGTTCTTGTGACAACTGCTGCGGCTGCATATGGATGACTACGTTTTGACCTGGCTCTTGGGTATTAATTATGGGTTGCGGAGCAACTTCAGGTGTCAATATTGTGAAACTGCTCTGCGCAGCATCTGGAACATATTGGCACTCACTTTGAGTCACTACCAACGAAGAATTCTCGCCCGTGTATGATATTGTGTAGTTTATGCGATCCGGTTTATTCGCTTCAATAGGGGCCGCCGGCATGAGTGTTTCATAATCAACACCGGCAGCTTCGCCCGCATCAGCATCTGCATCAACATCGATTATCATGCAATCATCGTCGTCCTCTTCATCTGGCTTGTTGGTTTGCACCAATTGTTTCGGCTCTTCTGCTGGCGGTTCGCAAGCATTTTTGACAACCACAATTTCATCGTGAACTTTGTTGACGACGGCTTTGATGACATTTTCATTTTCATTTTGAACAAACAAAATATCATCGTCGTCGACGATTTCCTGAATTGGCTCTGCCGGCTGGACCTGCTGTATAGCATCGTCTGTTGGTAGCACCTCCAGCGGGGTTTCTTGCTGGACGTCCAAAAACAATTTGCCATGCCGTTGAGTCAGCCAAAAAGAGCACGTCTTCTCGGTCTTTACAGCGATCTGGTGACGCGCCTCATAAACCTCGCGCAACATCATTTGTCCGTCGACGCTCTGCATCAAAATCAGTTGCGGTGCTTGATATGCATTCCAAAACGGGCCAAAGTACAGCTTTCTGTTCGACATTGGCGTCACATACGCGTTAAAAAGTGGCTTCTGACAGAATTGCATTTTAACGATGCGACTCTTGGTGACAGCGTACGCCATTACTTTCTGAATACGGTCTAAGGTCAGCAGATCTCTTAGTTCCGGTATGAAAATGTGAGAAAAGTCAGTGCTAATGTCCAGTATCAGCCATTGATGGTCTCCATGTATGACGGTCGGCATAAAAATCTCCTTTAGCTCAAACTGATGCAGTTTACGAGAGGATATGTTACTACGCACCATACCGTATGCTTGAGTTACCATTTGCTCGAGTATCACCGTAGCGTGATCGGAAATATTTCTTTGCATTGGCAGAACTTTCAACTTAGGGAGGGCAGAATTTGTAGACGCTGGCAGTGCTATTGTCTGAGTTAGTGCTACTGGAGGTGGTGGGGGTGATGCTGGTGGCAGTGGCGGAGTTTGGGACGCTGATGTGGACGAAGATGGTCGATTTTGTTTTGGATATTCTATGTCACATACTTGTGGTATTGTTGCATTCGAGTGGAGAACGAATTCTGGCGAAAGGCGGTCTTGACGCCTCTTAAGTTCGTTCATCTGTTGATTGATCAGCAGGCGACAGAGAATATTTATCTTTTTGGTTAGCAATGGATGAGTTTGGGGCGTTGGTTTGGGGCAAATGCGCGTCTTGTCAGGTCTCAAAAATCCCTTGACGAACCAGTACATCTTCTGGCCTTGCATAACCTAGAATTTCAGAAAGAAAAACATATATTACATCACAGTGAATGAAAATATATTAAGGAGACCGTAAGCGACAGCGACCTGCTTTGTTTCGGCAGAAGCAACTTGAAAAACATACAATAAAATCATACATACCACGGCAAGACCATCCGTAACGGAATTCTTTAAGCGATCCATCAGCATTCGACCCAACAACGGCAGGCTATCCTTTGGCAATGCGCGTATATTTACTACGCTTAAAGCGTTCACAACCAGCGGCATCATATTTTTTATTGTAGCTGCTATAAAAGTCATATTTATAGTTCGCACCTCCCACAAGTAGACAAAACCCGACATGAAGGCCTCCAAAAAGTTATTCCATCGTATGATGCAGAGAATCTCATCGTTGGGTGCCGGAATAGCTTTGCTTTCCCTCCTCAATGCCATATCGATATCTTGCATCTTTTTGCTAACCAAGTTGTTCATGTTCTTAATCACCACGTTGAAAACACTTTTAAAAGCATCCGACGAGACACCTTCTGCGCACGTTGCAGCATCAGACGACTGCTCGGGAATATACGCAGCAACAGCCGCCCCAGTTTCTGTGTCCATTTCCATTGCCTGTGTATTGAGTGAGAAGATTTGAGATATTTTCGGCACTGTTATTTGTTCGAACGGTTGGGGGGTGTAAGTCGAGGTGCCTGCGGTCGGTGGTTCTGATTGCGAATGATCTGGGGGCACTTCGTCTCTTTTCACTTCTTTGTAGCGATTAACACGAAGCAGTGATGTGCCTTCCTCGATGCTCGATGTGCTCGATAAACGGCTCCTCTTCTGATCGCGTCCGTTATCTTCTCGTACTTTATTGTCTTCGTTTAGTTTGCGCTTCTCTGGTATTGCGATGCGCGACCCAGATTGTTTACTTTGACTACCACCACTAGCGGGATTACTTTTATTAGGTTGGTCTTCAACTTTGGGTTTCTGCTCGAGTTTTACAGGCACCTGATGCGTGCGCTTATGCCTGTGATAGTAAACAGATCTGAGAACATGCTCATTCAAACTGAGCCTGGTCTCTTCAGTCTCATTCTCGGCGATGAACAGGTGTACTTCTGCTAATCGCTTTTTGTTTTTGCGTTGGTATGTATTCCTCGGAATAGCTACAACACGACGGCAATGATTCGCTTTAGAGTTCATATAAATCCCAATGCAATCGACATCTAGCTTGCGACCTCTCGTTTCGAGTTTTTCCTGCTGCCCACTTTGTAGACGGGGTTTAGGTTGTGTTGTGGTTTGTATGTAAGTCAAGTCGCTAGCATTCGATATAGAAGTATCGCTCTCATAGTAACTAGATGTGGCATCGCTTGTTCGGGTTTCTTCCTTTTCAAAAGAGTAGAACGTTCGTGGTTTAGGCGGCGCGGCCTCTTCGATTGTCGTTCCGCCTGGCTGCTGTTCCTGCTGTTTTTCGACAACAATGGGATTTCCAACCGTTACGTTTCCCTTGCAATAACACTTGTATACCGTGTGCACCATGCACCACGGCACCAGTTCGTTGACATCGCGCATTCGTTTGACATTAACCGAACAATGTTTGAGGTGCTGATAGATTTTGTCTTTCACCAATACTGGTTCGAGAGGAAAGTTCAGAGCTGTGGATAGTTCAACTTTTTTAACGGTTTTGTTGTCATTGAAATCTGATTCGTCTGGATCAATAAAGTCCCCATAACGCTTCGGAATTTTAGTGCAGCGACGTTTCTTATCGTATTGTGATTCATTTATGAGCAGAGTTTCACTTCCCGTCAACACAATGGTGGAGGTGAATTCTTTTTCGACGCGGGCGAGTTTGGCTGTTGCCTGACGTCGTAGCATAAATGCGTCCTCAGTTGTTATGGTACGTCCCTAAATTGAAATAGATAAATTAAGAGGCATACTTCGCGAGGAGAATTGTTAAATAAAAAACTTACATCGGTTTCCAAGCGCATCACAGTCGGGCATTTGCAATTGCAGTCCAGTATACACCTCTGTTTGCCACAGTGCTGCCGGACAGTGAATCCTTCGTTGATGCTAGAACACACACATCCAAGTCTGCAACTTTCTTTATCACAAGTGCCTGCGTCTGAAAGCAGTGGTTTTAAGTACTTATGTATAAAATTGCGTATATATTTCAAGTGAATTCGAGCTATGGAGTGATTGAAATGCGATTATTACCTTCCTCGGTCTTTGATACAGCTGCATCAATAATTGTCGCATTGAGTCGTCTCAGCTCCATTCTAAAAAAGAAAAAAACATGTTGGAGAAAAGAAATGCTCGCGCAACATTCTTCCAACTTACAGTAACCGACTCTGCTTCCTGTTCTGCTGCCCCGCCACGTGCTGTTGATGCAGTTCCGGCACCTTTTTCACCGACTTCTCCGCCATAAAATCATCATCAACAATCTTTTGATAAATATTATCCGGATCGTCTTTGAGGAACGAGTTCTCACTACTACTAATCGCAACACTGTTCAGCATGTCCGACAAGATGTCAGCGCATTCCTCGGCCAACGAATCAGGTGATTCTCCATCGTCCCTCTTCTGATCGATTTCCTTGCGGAAAGATAATTGCGAGCTTTCCAGCTGCCCTTCAAATGCCTCTGAACGACTATGTATCCGCTGAACTAGCACATGGCTGCGATCGTTTCGATAGGGAAGCATAAACGTATACGACGGACGTGAGTTCTCATGCGTTTTCATTTGTTGCCGGTCTAGGAGAGTAGAAACAGAAAACTCAGCCCATTCACGGGATATTCCATCGTACGGCAAAATCAGCTGTAAATACCGCTTTGCGATGTCGTGCAGTGGCTTGTGCAAACGGGGAAACACCTCCATCTCCACCTGTGGCATTTGCACGATCCCTAAACTGTCGAAAACAGCTTCATCTTCCTGAACTTGTTGAGCGATTTTCTGAGAGAGTGGACATGCCTTGTAAGTGATTTTTAAAGAAGCGTCACCTAATTTGGATCGCCTTTCTAGAGTCCTTATCGGTCGAAACAAACGGAAGGTAATACGATCTATGCACTCTTCTGGACAAACCGTCGAGATCCTTGTGCACTTACTTGAGTGTGGTCTTATGTACTTCCTCGGACTGTTGCCACGGCATCCGTACAGACGGTAATTCTCGCCATCAATCTTAATCGTTTGATAGAAATAATTTCCCACGTCCGTTAAGAGCCATGTGGCTGCTTTCCAGCCCTGCCGGGTCAATGGGACAGTACTGGACTGAAGCGACTCAATCGAGTGCTTATTGATGCGGTGGCCTTTAGTTCGTTTTTGCAACTCGTGGTAGATGGTGTTAACGTTGTTTATTATGCAATACTTAACGTTTCTTGTTCGTTGAAGGAAGTTTCTACGTTCGGCAACTGTACGCAGACCCTGAAGTCCATCGGGAAGGGCCGGTATATCTAACTTGGGAGGAATGGAGTTTGCGAAAACCAAACCATCTCCGGAACGCCGCAGAGGAAATTTCATAACGGTTGAACTTTCAAGTGAATTGTCCCGCATATATGCATTGAGAGTCTCACTCTCAAATGCAGAATTCAAGTCACGATTTTGAACCAGAGGCGTCATTAACATTCCTGGAGAAGTTCCTAATATCCGTTCGTTATCATCGAAGCCAAAAAAGTCACTAGAACTGTTAGAGTTCTCGCGCTCCTCAACGGAAGTTTCAACGACTTCCTTGCTGGTGGTTGCTTTGACACACTTTCTTGGTGGCTCCATTTGCGGTTCGTCTGCGGTGCTCTTAACCTTTGAAATCAGCATATCAAGAAAATTGCCACTGCGTCTCTCCGATATATCGGGCAATCGTTTCCTCGCCGTAAGGTCATCTTGCGACGAAAATGTGTCTACACTTTCAAACTGACCTAACATTGTTGGCAATGGTGTTTCGGTTCGATCCGATAGTGTATCCATCTGAGTATCTTCAGTGATCGTCGTTTCAGTTTCCATTTCTGTTTCGCCATCTTCTGTGTCACTCGTTTCCTCTACAGAAACCGATGCACTTGGACGCTGCTCTGCGTAAAGCTCTTCTAATAGAGGAATTGTTCGCTTGCCACTTTTCAGCAATTCCAGCTGCTCCTTCAGCTTCTTGCTGACGTCCTCTTTGGGAAACATATCAGCACTCGGTTGTTCTTCGACAAATTCAAACGTTTTGAAGCGCCGCAGATGCACCACCAAGCGTTTGGACCATTGCGAATGAATGCGTTTCGTTTGCCGTCGTTTCTTTAGTTGCGATGGATCGAAAATTAATTTGCGCAGATGATTGTAACGAAGAAACACGCGATTACGTCGCCGGATCAGTTTTTGCTTCAGAACCATATGTGGAGTTATGGCGTACTGAACGAATTTCAAAATGGCAGGCATATTATGCAGAATGAACGCTGTTGAGACATTATGCTTCCGTTGTAAGCGGAGGAATGTCTTAGTTTGTGCGGCAGATAGTTTCATAGCGGTTAGCGATAGCAATTGCCTGTGGAGTGTGTTGCGCTGATTGAATGGGTTGCTTTTAAAAGCGATCGGCCTGAAAGGCTAAAAAAAAACAGAAACATTTGATGGTTGAATGTGTGAACATTTATAGTTGATTGAAATGAAAGTTAATACGAAAGCTTTAAAATCAAAAGTACTAAAAGCCCTTGCACCCGGATAAAACCAAAAATTCCGACAACTTAAAAGCACATTTTAAAACTATTTAGCATAGTTCTTACGTGAACGCGATTGCTTAATATATTAGAAACGTTCATCAAAAGTATCTAAAAGAGGGTGAAAAACGTAAAAAAATATTTTTTTTCATTTTTTAAAATAATTTCTTAATAAATATTTATCTATTTCTTTCTTTTATTTCTTCTTTTGGTTTATTTATTATTAGATTTATTTGTTATTTAACTTAAAACTTTAAGTTAAATAAACTAAACACATCCGCACAGATGACTCAAAAATAGAAAATAACGCGAACAGTCTTATACTCTAGAGATCAGAACCTGACGATGTGTTTACGACTTTTAGACATAATCAGAAGTTTGGATGTACCTACTGAAGGCGGCAGACCTAAAGCGGGGATTCTGGGAAGCATGTCTATCTTACGATGCGTCGTAACATGATAATCAACATGATGCTACGATAGTTGAGATTGAATAGTCGGTCCCTAATCTATCTAAAGGTAGGTATATTAGTCAATATGAGCTATTTTTATTTATTCGCTACAACCTTGAAGCTCGAGAAGCTATTTAAAGTTGTTTACCTGAATAGGACAATAGTTAATAGAAAAATAATATGTACCTATGTACATAGTTGCTTTATTTTTACTCACATACCAAAAATATGTCCAAAGACAAAATAGATACTTGGCGCAGTAGCTTGATAAAGACCCTAGCCTTTCGAAACCATTCGTTTATACGAGCTTTTATTTTTCAAACAAGTAAAAGGGCCCTAAAATATCATGCCGAATAGTAAAGCTTTCTCAGGTCAATCATAATCTCGTACGACGTTCGCCTTTACTTCAATTGGTAAGTACCTACCCTTATTATTTTCTAATTTTAAGCGTAAAACAACCCCCGTTTTGTAATTCAATCACACAACCAAAACCAACCTTAAAAAGAACCGCTAAGTATTTTTTTTGATCGCTCCTTTTTGGCGGTGGCCCACACTACCGGAAGCTAACACAAGATGTCGCACAATTCAAACACAAAATGGACGATGTCAACCATTACCCGTATAGAGAAATTCAACTGCAAGTCCCATAACTCACTGCACAAAGAAAAAATTATAAATAGTTACCTACAACGAAGAAAATGTACCATTCCAACCTCACTCCCAAAGGCAGAGCCAACTGTGTGTCCAACAAAAATTACAACAAACATTCAATAATAAACACTAACCATCTTCAGCTGCTTTTTAGTAAACATATGAAAATTTAGCTGCACACCAAATCGATATACGGAAACAATTATTTACAGTCAGTAGAATATGACTTTGCTCATCCTTTTACTTAGCACAAAAAAAGCACAATAATCCCACCATCACCAGCAATACACAACACATTATGGAATCGGGTTACCTCCGCACAAAAGTCCACCAACCACCGCAATCAGTTAGGTTTGTGTTAATCCATTTTAGGAAACATTATTTACTCTTTCAACCATCACAGAACATTGCACAAGTGGTCTTACACTATTTTTGTAATGAATTGCATTTATTATCAACTAATTAATTGATAAATAACTGGACAAACTCTTCGGTTAAAAATTTTCCCATGTGTGTGATCAGTCGCGGTGCGATAAATGTACGAACTTGACACTTTTCCGTATACAGAGCTGTCTGTCATCGAACAGGCGAAGGCGATGTAGAGCAGACCATTTCGTAGTTGTTGCGAGCGCTGTAATAAACAAAAACGAAACGAGATACCGGCGGCGTCGATTGGGATGCACGGAAATAGGAACAAAATATTGGGAATTCCAAAGAAATGAAAATAAAATGGCGTAACTGCATCCTGCGCAGTTGTTTAATAAATAATTTTAGTCGAAATATGCAATTTATAAATAAAGCAAAATATGGAGTAAATTATTTACATGGTGTATTGTTTTAGCAGTGCGGACGGGTAGGGTTAGGCTTAGGATAGACAAGCACTCACCTGTTTCGTAACCACTTTGGAAGCTCGTGCAAGCTCAAATAGGTGGATGGAAATGGAATGATGGAAAACGAAGGCGGTGGCACCACGTGGCGTACAAAAATTTCAGGTTATGTTTCGCGTATAGTGGTTGGTTTGGTGATAATGAACAATTTTGAGGTTTTAAGATAATGGCCGACCAAAGAATAATTAAGTATAGCCTTTGAAAGATTTTTAAATTCTATACATAAAATAATTAAAATAAGAAAACATAATTATGATGACTTAATGTATAATCAGTGAGTTTTTAATAACTACAAAATAAGTAATATAATTTATGATCATTGGCATTTTCTCAATATTGAAAATATTTGGTTAAACAATTTATATTCGGACAATAAAGTACATGCGACGTAGATGATTTCTTAACAGACTTGAATACTGAAGTTAACAAGTAAAAATAGAACATAACCATTCACGTGGCGCTCTAACGAAAAACTTTAGTTATATGTATTTTGCGGAACGGTACAATTTATCTGATAGCAACAATTGGTTAATGCAACTCCGTTGTTAATACAAATTCTTGACATATTGATTACTTACTAGAACATGTCGCAATAGTCCCTGCTTCCTGGTTGTACCAGAATGAGAGTGTCGCGTCACGATGGAAACACCCGTAACAAACATTGAGAACTTGGATAGTTTAGGCTTTTGCGACTGTTGTCGCATTCGCGCAAATAAACAGACTCCTAGCGGCACGTGTTAAAAACTAATTCCGCCATTTCATTTTGTCCTAAAGGTTAAAGTTTAACACGTACGATCTATCGTGAACTGATCTTGGCTTGCACAAGTTAAAAGTCAAGTCGTATTACCTATGTTACTGACTGACGTGTTTCTTCAAAAAAGAGCTCGGTACCTTATTTGAACGGTTACAATCGATAATAGCATATGGAAAAATTCAATACAACAACCATTTTCATCTTTCTTGTTAAAATTTACATTTTCATACATTCATACATTTTTCAACAAATACTGCGTATCTACTAATTTTCGTACTTTTTTATACCTAATAATTTCTAAGAAATCACATTTTTATACGAAAAAATATCGCCATTGTGAGTTTTAAAAGTGGGCTAAAATGATTATAAGCTTCCCGTTTTATGTGCCCTTTGGTATGATACAGGGAGATATGTAGGTATCTTTCTTGATATTTTTATAGCGATGGTCTAGGCATTTGTATGTGCCAATATTTAATGAGTAAAATGGCACCTGGAAGACTGGCGTCAGATTCTGTAAGGCGAAACGATCAAAAGTTTTCGCGCGCACGAATGATTTGCCCTAAGTTACACAAGAAAATTTCTTTGTGCACACGAAAACGTTTGAACGCCTTACAGAATGCCGACCCTGATGTTAGGCATTAACTAACATTAGCGTTTAGAAATAATAGAAATTAATAATTTGTATTTTAAATGTTATTATTTTAACCAAAGCGAAACAGTTTTAACAAAATTCAACTTTGTTCTCCATTGCGAATCATTTTGTCGTAAGAAAATCGTGGCTGTCTCTTTACCTATTTTACATAACCAACAGTGACTCGAATCTAACTACTGATTTCATAATTTAAATTAAATTCCATCGCTTATTAAAATTAGAATTGAATTATTGCCAACATTCTCTAAATCGTTTTCCTGTTAATGTTTTTTTATTGCACAAAAAGTCTGATAATGCGACGCAAATAAATGAAACATGAAACGTCAATTATTGTTCAACCAAGCACCAAAGCATAGTTTCCAGAATCATTTCTATCAATGTAGCTTAATTTTAAGGCCAAGATTAAGTTATACAATTTAAGCGGTTTACTACTGATTTCCATACCTATGCTGACAAGCAATGACAAAATCATATCATTTGTAACATATTGTTCGGCTTTCTACATATTGTACAGGGGAACCCCCGTTCAAATTTATTGATTAAACTCAATACAAAAGTTTCGTGCAAAACTGATACTACTTATTCAAAATGTTACGTATCCGCGTTGTCAAACTACATATTTGTTAAATTAGTACTTCGCGCATGTTTATTATCGCGTGTAACTAATATCTACACATTCCTCAAGAATTTATTTTCAAATAATCTTGAAATGTCAAAAAAAAAGTGATTTGAATACATTTTTAATGCATTTTTTTGACGTGCTTACATTAATAAAGTTGGTGTGTACGCACTCACTCCTATCGGGTATTTCCATTCTAATTGTTCGTACTTCTCTAGTTTCATTTTAAAAGCATAAAAAATGCAAAAAAAAATGTAGTGTCATACGGGCTTCAGCCACTGTAAACAGTTCTTGCGGGTTTTAAAAATCTTTGTATACTTTTATTTATCATTACGCTAATTTTATCGAATGTTTTTCTGATACTTTCCCTTACATTCTGCCAACGCAAAGTACAGTCGAACCCGGATAATGTCACATCGCTTAATAGCACAACTCGTTTAATATCACACTAATGCGAAGCCAGTTGTCTTTTTTGTACAATTGGTACTGGAAAAAAAACCTTTTATTTGCACATCGCTTAATATCACAACTCGCTTAAAATCACACAAAAAATATGCTTACAAAGAAAAGCTGCATGCAATTTTGCCCGCTTATAGTCACATTTCACAGTCCATACGTAATATGTATGGAAGTCGTCTTCAATGCAAAAATGGGGTGTGTATGTACATTTTCTTTTGTCGATTGTCTTAGTATATGTGACTTTTACTGTTTGTGACTTTCTCACAGTGAGATTGATACATAGAAAAGTCACAACTCACTTAAAGTCACAGCCCGCTTAAAGTCACATTATTTTGTTGCCGTTTGATGTGATATTATGCGGGTTCGACTGTAGTTGCAGCTAAACAGAGAAAACAGTTCGTCAAGTTGAAAAATGTACTACAGTGATAATGTTATTGTGAACTGTTTTTGACTGAACGTAGGTATATACTTACATAAATATGTGACATAAATTATTTGCTTTTACTTAGGTAGGTACCCTAATACTAATTATAATGAATTTGCTTTCTTAATTATATTTTTCTATAAACAAGCATAGCTCTAAAAAAAAAAAAAAGTTCGAACAAAATATAAATCATAACCTAGAATTCACTGCGTCTCACAAAAACGCCTGCTACACGGTTTGAAATAATCAAACACACCCGCCCCGCTTTTAACATGATCGCCGGTGGTGACACATAAACGCAACAAATACCGATTCTTTGCTGAACCCAAAGCAAGACGTGCAATCCAGAGGTACAGAAACAGAAGATTACCAATATATAGGTATTACCACATCATAATATCACGCTATTTAGTAATTGCTGAGAAAAGAAATGCAACTTACTTAGGTAGGTATCAAATGTTTGATATAATCAAGGTTTTAGTACCTATCACTATTTTTATAGTTTAATAGCACTTTTTATTTTATTTACATTTCACTAAGCAGCGCATACCGCATACTTTCCTGCTATAGATATCAGCCGTTCTTCTTCGGTGTGAAATGACCTAGGTACCTACCATTGTGGTGTGAATGACGGAATGGAGTGGAATGTAAAAATATAAATATACTTAAACTGGAACTGGAACGTAGATGGGAATTTCGTAGGTACTGTTCGATAAAAATGTGCTTGAATACTGGGATGGTACTTTTTTCTTTCCTCTTTTAAGGGTGTTTTTGCAGCGTGGTGTGCGTTGAATATAGTTTTTTATTGATTTCATAGAGAGATACGAAACGTTTTCTTAATATTACCGTGATGATAAGGTATGAGACTAACTTCTAAAACTGTCCCATTTGAACCTTCCTACCTTTAGGCTTGTGTCACGTCGACTAGACTAGGAAAAACTGCGCAGTTATTTTTTATGCTGCATGTTCGTAAAACAAAACAAACTTAGCTACGAATATAAGTATAATTCCGGGTTGTAGTCTTTAATGGAATGTTCTTCAAATTTGGGTAAATAAGAGGTAGGTAATGTACAAAGCTTGTCTGCTGACTGTATTTAATGGTCGATACTTTTGAGCATCAGTAAAGTATCACCTACTTACTTCTATATTATATACATTTATATAACTACATATCACTTTTGTGAATGTACGAGTTCAATACGGTACGGTTTTTGCAGTTTAAAACGTGTAAGGGGATACGTTCTCAGAAATCATATGTGTATTGTGTGTCCTTGGACAGTTTTCTAAGCATTCTGCATTCACTGGTTAAATGTCATATTGCAACATTCTTAATTGGCGCCCAGATTGATTTCAAAACATTTGTGCATTTCTTTGCAGTTAAAAAATTTCACGAAAACGTAAACAAACTCCACTAGCTGACAAACTCAGACGCACTTGTATAGGTAAATCTGAAGCAACCCTGAGAAAAAATGCAGATTCGCAAGTGCTCTAGAATCTGAAAACGGACCTAGAGCAAAAAAAAAATACTCTGAAAGTGCCCAATCAAATACCACATAAGTAGTAGCTGACATAATGGGCCTTAAATAATCATTTTTGACGTTCAGTTTATAAGTATGTTTTGTAGGTCACAATATGTAATTTTGTATTAAGCTGTGACACTTAAACTTATTATTAGTACCGCGCTATAAAAATAAGCATATGAAAAAAAATTTTGCGTATTGTCATACCGCATTGTAATACCGCATTGGATTGTGCCCTATGCCAAACTGCGTCCCACGCGACAATGCGTTAACGCATGTAACGCACTCGCGCATATTCAACTATGTAGATGCGAAAATCAAAAAGATGACTAGTAAATAATAATATATTAGATAGGGAGCTTTGCAAAGCTCATTTTTAATTAGTGTCAGTAAATTAAACCAACAATTCTTTCCGGAATCCATCTTGTTTTATAGAATAGCGAAATTTTGCTAGCCATCGCTATAAAAATATCAACATGCTAAATTGTGCCATAATTCCTAATACGTAAACAAGAAGGCCGACCAAAATGCTTGTAATTTTTTTTTACGTTACCTAATGCTGTCACTTTTAGTCACACGGCTATTTAGTATTGGACATCCCTTTAATCAGAGACACTACTGAGGCCACCAACTTCGGCCGATTTCCCGTTACTTGCCTACAAGCTATATTTTTATGGGGTGGCAAATGCTAAGTGCGCTAGTATTGTTACATAGAAATTCGTATTGACAAATGTCACGTAACTTCAAAAATACCGACTCACCAACACACTCGCACCTTGCATATGCCACTTCCGCTGTGGGCAAAGCTGCTGACAGTGTTCATAGAATTTTATCCGTTAAATTTGAAATTATTTATATTCGTGTGGATAATATTTTTTTTTAGGAATAAGTGTACATTTGCTTAAAATATTTATGAAAAATTGTCATTGCAGAATGGTTGCATGAAAATAAACACATTTCGAACAAATTTTCTTCAGCTATTTGAGAAAAATTCACACAATAAATCGATCTTAATGATGTCGAAAAGAGGTAAATGCATAACCGTGTTTGTCCCAATATGTTTCTTATTATGTAAAATATCTCCTAAAGATATTTTTACTAACCAAACAAATCAAATTATTCGCCTTTTAACAATGTATAATAACTAACTAATGGCATTCAATATGAAAAAATGTGGTATTCCCGAACTCTTTCACATTTCCCCACGGTTGCCGCGGTCGGCAGCATTTATTTTTGTATTTTTTGTATGTTTTTGCATGTCACACGGATTCCTTTTTTGACATAACACCGATAGGAATACAAAGTGGCGAAATTGAATAAAAATTGAGGGGGCCAGCGGCAAGAGGATTGTGAGTTGGGGGTCTCAGTATGGTTTGTCTATGCCTTTAATCTCCCGTTTTAGGAATGAGTGATGTTGTGAATGCAGTATTATACTGTCATAATTTGTATTTTACGGATGCGCACACCTAGATCTATGTGAATTTACAAATTTTGGCTTTGACACGATCCTTGTACAAATTGCTATCTAGTATAATAATAGACGGATTGCAACAGACACATATGTATGACAGTAGATGTGTCACTTGACAGGTACCTAGTACATCGGTACAATACTTATCCAAACCTAAACCATTTCGAAGCAACCAACTAGTGCAATTCACAATAGCGATAATCAGTGTTAGTGCATAAGAAAAGCACGGTAAAACGTTTGTCCAAAAGGCAATTCAGCCTAGGCTAGAATATATCATCGCAAGCCTGGTAGATAGTGGTACCTAACCTGTCAAAAAAACACCCACTAAAACCATAAATGACCAACCTTCTTTAAATAATGATTTAAATAGGTACAGGCTTAATAACTATTTTGTTACGCAAAATTGTGCACAACTCAAAAAGCAAAAAAAAAAAAAAACACCAAATATTCACTGGAAACGCAAAGAGTTAACCTTAATATAAAATGCGCTTTACAGATGAAAGTTACAAAAATAATCGAACACACCCGGCACCGTCACTCTCCTCGGACAACGCTTCACCGTGATCGTGTGCCACTGCCGCAGCCGCACAATTGCAAAGTAAAATACAACACTACACCAACCCAGTAAAACTGAAAGGCGTCTGCCTATGTTCTCATTTTATGAAGGAGTATAAAATCACCAAAAACATAAAACTTACTTTTCGGATGTTTAATATAACAACCGGTCTAGGATTGTATGCTGTCTTTTTTCGATTTTAATAACAAACACTTTATTATTTACATTTCACTGCGAGCAGCACAATTATTTTGCTGGTAGTAGGTACCTATCCGCTATACCTCAGCTGTTCTTTTTTATTCGGAAGATTATGATATGATAATGAAAAATGAAAGACTGTGAACGATGGAATTGAAATTCTAAAAATAAAAAAAAACACCACATGGAATTGAAGCGATGAGATTTCAAAAGTTCATAGAAATTGTACCACAATACTGGGATATATTTTTTCTTTTGTCTTCTAAGGGTGGTTTTGAAGCGTGGCACACTGCATTTTATACGTAGGTATATGGAGGTATGTAATTAAAGGATTGCATTTTTAGGAAAGTTGTAGACGGGTATGAACGAAAATATGTAAATTAATACGCATTAATATGTCACGGGTACGAGGTAGAAATATAATTTACATTTTTTGATTGTGATGTTGAGGTACCTATCGATTGGTTGCTGGAGTAATAGTATTTATCAAACAGAGAAGAACAATATGGCTTATCTACTAACTTGGTTGTATGGGGGTGATTTTGTGCAGCCTCAACACTTTCCTTAGCTGGCCCAACTAATGCATTGGCGATGTCGATACCCACCATTTTATTGTTTGTGTGTTGCCTGCCTGTAATTTGGTTTCAAGCAATTGTTGGCTGCCAATATAATAGAGTTTCTGTTAACCTACTCAATTTTTAAAGCTACAACTACGAACTTTATTGAAAAGACAAAATAAAGCTGGCTGCGTACGTATAATAGAATTTGTGTCTAAGGCTCGTTCAACAAAAGTTGAAGAAAATATTTTTTTTTTGGAGAAATTAAACACAAAATAGGTACATAATTTACTGATGCAAGCTTTCCATAAAACAGGCGGATTTCACATCCCATTTCGTTCCTTCGGAGTTCCTCGGAGGAAGATTTTCATTCGCCGCCAATTATTATTTTATATGTTTTACAATGGTATGGAATTCATTATATTTAATCCCATCTCAATGGTTATATAGTTGCAAAACTATACTGAGCGCTCCAGTTTCAGTTAAGGACTGTGTTTGTCTAGCTTCCTACTGTTGCACAGTGCAAGTTGAATGAGTTTCTATTGGGCTACACACAGATTGTAAGCGAAAACTAAAAAAATTAAAGCTTAATTCACAATTTCGCGTTGAGCGCTTGCGTGCGTCGGTGCGCTTTGACACGTTTTATCGAAACTTTACGATTTTAAATGCCAAAGCGCGCGAGCAACAATTTTGTAAAACGAAATGCTGCTTTGAAGCGAAGGCGCGTTGAGAGAATAGAGTATGACAAATTAAAAGTTCGGTTTGGTTTAAAATAATCTACACAAATAGAGAGCAGAATTCAAATTTCAAGACTACTCTCTTTTTTCTTGTAGCTGTCATTTTTGTCTAAGAAATAAATAAGGATTCTCCAAAATAGATAAAAAAAATCATTCATAACAGTAATGCAAAGCACAACCTTAACAAAGACACAAGACCAATGATTAATTTTTTTTTTTTTATCCAAGAAAATTTAGAGAAATAAGTATTAGCTCCACAAAAAAAAGGCATTCGTCATTTTCACACACTAAATTAATTAATTTGCATTTAAAAAAACATCATATTGCTTTTTAAAACTTGTGTGTGATAAACATTTGTGGTTCTGTGCGACTCCAACTAAGAACGGCACACCCCATGACATCAAATCGAACAATTCAAAATTCTAAAGTTTACAAACGCGCGTGAGAGTAGAGAGTAGGTCTACTCAGGGCGTCGCGTTCAACTTTACGATATTTACGATCTAAAGTCAATCCAACGCCTGAGGTTGTATTTTGTGTGGCAGCATATGAACGCCTTGTTTCTACATAATCTGTCAACGCACGCGCGCGTCAACGCGACATTGTGAATTAGGCATAAAGCTAAGCAACTGCGCACATACAT
Organism: Cheilosia variabilis; assembly: GCA_951230905.1. Classification (NCBI taxonomy): domain Eukaryota; kingdom Metazoa; phylum Arthropoda; class Insecta; order Diptera; family Syrphidae; genus Cheilosia; species Cheilosia variabilis. Next base: position 16,713,968 of record OX579680.1, on the reverse strand, counting down.
TTAAATTTTACCTACAAAATTAGATGCGAGGCTAAGATACATGCTAAGCTAAACTTGGCTAAGCTAAACAAGCTAAAATCCAGCTGTCGATCAATTAGGTATATAGTATGTAGGTATCTAGATAATCTAATATTTTTACTTTCATATTTTTCATTGAGTAAATATTAAAAGTCGCCATATTTATTACGCGCTATATTTTTTTATCCAGTCAGCGACTTGTGTTTTCCAAGCGACAAAGAGCATGCACTATGTCGGAAGGCAGACTCTACAAGCACGTTTATTTATGTATGACTTATTTATGTGTTATGCCCAGAGATGGCAGAGATGCCTCTTCTTTTGAATTACTAAATTTGTTACGTCTGCGACGTAACTGAGGTAGCCGAATATATTAAACATAGCACTAGCTGTCAAAATGTAGCTAGCGTTGTCAGATCCAACCGCCAAACTGACAAACTGAAATATTCCAAACCTGTTCCGCTTTACTTTTTATTGAAATTTAACTTTTTCTCCATAAAGAATGTAACAAATGTAGGTAGTAAATGAAACATCAGGCGTGTAGTTTACTGGATTTACTACGAGTAGTTAATTAAGTAGATTACCTCACGTAATCTACTCTGCCATTTCCGGATATACGAGCATTCCAGGCCGCTCCAGATTGTCCCATGTTTATTATAAATTAACATAGTTATAGGTGGGAACACAATGATCTAGTTCTAATTTGAGTTTATTCGATTTTACATCTATTTCTGTCGGAAATTTTTTATTGGATATTTTTATATTAATTCGGTTTGAAATTTGTAAAAAAAAAATGTTCGAAGCATAGGGGGGTAGTCCCCTATGTGAAAAGTTTCAGCTGGCTGACTGTGACTTGGATGTGTTTCAGTTTTTATTGCCATTGATTAGTCACGTGTTTCAGTTGACGTTTGTGGAGGGTTAGCCGACAAATCTAGTCCACAATTTCGTGGACTCTAACTGGAGAGGTCAGTGCCAAATGTCAGCCCTCTTCCACTAAATAAAAGTGAAAGTGGTTTCAAGGAATGGATGGCAGTGATAGCCTATCCATGAGTTTCTATTAACGTACCTCGACCAACTGATTAGTCTTTAACACCACAAATAAAACTCGAACCGTCTGCTTTTATCTTTATAACATTGAAAAGCTATGTCGACCTTACTTGGTCAGCATTTTCATATCATTCTGCAGATCGTGAAGCTCCTTCAGCATATTTCTAGCCAGTTGTCCTTCTGGTGTGTTCACCGGCTCGTGCAGTAGCATACGAATTGCTTCTCTAAGCATTAATTCGGCTTCCTTTAAAGCTTCCTGTAAATAGAAGATTCATGAATATCAAATTCAACCTAAATCCTTGTGCCGATCTTACCAACAACTCCAAATCGGCTATCTCATTTTCATGGAATTTTAATCGGTTAAGTTCAGCAAATGAAGTGAACACCTCATACAAAGCAATCGCTTTCAGTCTTGATATGCCCGGTTGAACTATCCGCAACACAACTAGGATGTCTTCACAAAGTAGTGTCTTCCGTTCGAGCACCAATTTGCCGGGCCTGCACGTGGGATTCATCAGGAACGAACGCAAGATCGCCGCAACGTTTTGCTTTAGATCAATTATCAAATAATGATTCGGATGGAAGACTTTGGAAAATTTTGCAATTAGATTCTCGTACTTTCGGATGTCGTCCTTAGCCAGAAATATCTCCTCCTTTGCTCGGCTGAGAACACGATCGACGTCTTCTTCCGCTATTGCGAGGTTACATTTATCACAGATCCACTTAGGTACCCTGTGAACGATGGCGCCACCTGTGCAGCTTGTACAAAGTAGACTGCTCATGTGGGAGCCCAACTCTGAGGGATCCTCGCATCGCGGACAGTCGCAGTGGAAGTACTTGCCGATCTTCAGTAAATGACGGCGTTCTTCTGTGCCCTGAAATGAATACAGATGCCATGATCATTCAAATGGAAGAGTTTTACGTACACCAACTCACCAGCAATGGATTGGTGTAACAATAAGTCAACATACTGCCTTCGTCTACATCGCAGTTCGCATAAATCTTCATTTGGTTACTGTCGTCAATCGCTATCGATGTGTTTGCCACGCATTGATGAGCTAGGAGTGATGCCTTCAGGTATATAGCTCGCATTGAGCCCGCGTCCGGAGCTCGAATCTCGAAACTGTTTACATCTATCAGTCCGCAAATCTGTTGAACCAGTTCTGCGTCGATGTTCGGTGTTCGTTTAAAGTGGTTCAGTATTCCAGACGACAGTATTGGCTCAATGATATTTTTGACATTGTCCGACCAAATGTCGCTTCCCCGTCGTTCTTTCAGATGCGACTCTAAGCTGACAAGCTGTTCGAAAATGTTACTTGTCAAGGGATTTTCATTGAGAAGCAGACACTTGACGGTGCCATAGGTCTCCATGTTGGTTGAAAGAAAGTCGGAACGAATATTTTTGATCTCAGCAAAGAAATCGCATTCAAAGTCGTGGTGGGATGGACAGCCGGAACACAGTGGAAACACGTTGCATTTTCTGAAATTACAAAGAGGTTTTGTTTTAAAATTTAAGGGTAATATATAGATATACAGACTCCACAGAAGTCCTATTATAATCGCAGAATAGATTCAGTTTGCAAAAATCTGTGAGTGCATAAAGCCGATGGTCAACCATCTGACAGGAATAATAAATCGAGTCTTATGGCGTTTTCGATTGAAGAAAAGAATTGCCCTTTCTATGAAAAGAGCAAATCTAGAAGTGCTCTTTCGATGTATTCTATGTATCTCATTGAAAAAAAGGGCACTTACAGGTCAATTCTTAACACGGCAGAAGTGTCCGGAATATTTTTAGAGAATTGCCCTGAACTCACCAACAAATACTAATGGCGTTTTCGATTGAAGATCCGAGAGAATTGCCCCGAAATTCAGAATTGCTCTTTTCAATGAAATTCGTTGGAGCACTTTTGTAATAGTGGTAGTCACCATATGAGAGATTTGGTTTTCTGTTGCAACTTTTTTTTTGTTTTCTGGAGTAATAAATACAGCCAAATCAATATATTTCAATTTAAGTTTACATTTTGCACGCATATTGCTATATTTTCGGATCACATAGCGAAAAATGTGTTTCTAATTACACAACAAACACTTCAATCTGATATTTTGTTAGTATGTGTTGGTGAGTTGATGGCAATTCTGTAAAAATATTGCCGACACTTCTGTCGTGTTAATAATTGACCTGGAAGTGCACTTTTTTTTCAATGAAACATAGAATACATCGAAAGAGCACTTCTAGATTTGGTCTTTTCATAGAAAGGCCACTTCTTTTCTTCAATCGAAAACGCCATAACAAAATGTCAGATTGAAGTGTTTGTTGTGTTATAAGAAACAAATTTTTCGCTATGTGATCCGAAAATATAGCATTATGCGTGCAAAATGTAAACTTAAATTGAAATATATTGATTTGGCTGTATTATTACTCCAGAAAACAAAAAAAAAGTAGCAACAGAAAACCAAATCTCTCATATGGTGACTACCACTATTACAAAAGTGCTCCAACGAATTTCATTCAAAAGACCAAATCTGAATTTCGGGGCAATTCTCTCGGATCTTCAATCGACAACGCCATTAAACAGGGTGTCGCGCTATCATGTGATTTCTTCAACATCGTTCTCGAAACAATTGTACGAAACTCAAATGCCAAGCCCAGAAGTGAAATCTTTCAAAAGTCGCAACGTCTCGCACTTGCCGATGATATTCACGTAATCAGAAGAACTCAGCGAGCTGTCACTGTCAGTGATGCATTTGTGATAATTGAGCGGCAAAGGTGAGACAAGTGGGGACTTAAGAGCAAAACAATATGCTGCCCACCAAAAAAGGACGATTCTTAGCGACGAGGTAAAAGTGAATCTTTATCAAGCTGATAAATAGATAAAATAGAGATGTTTGTGGTTCGGGGTGAATATAAGCGTCAATTTCTAACCAGTTTCTTCAGTTAGCCCAGTTCTTTGCACACTGCCTTTAGTTAAGCACTCCAATTCATTTGTCGCCTTATCTCTCCGGGTTAGACTCGAAGACTTTCCAAGCGCAACCTTTGTTGTCCATCAGCTCTACATGCCCAGCCGTCTTAAGAGAAGCAGGGCCGCTGCGCCGAGAGAAAACTGGGGCCGGGACGGACAAATGCCGAGCGCATGCATATGAACATCATTGAAGAATTTTAATGCAGTTTTTTTTGTATTTTGAAGGGTGGGCAAACGATTTTTAACCCATTCAATATTTATAGATTCTTATTCATATAAATCAGAGTGTGGTTTTGAGTTGAATTCGGATCTTAGTTTCCTCTATTGTTAAAAATTGGAACAAATAGGAAAAAGTTGCATTCAACTTTTGCATTCGAACAAATTCCAGTAATAATCGAATCAAATATCACAAAAAAAGTGTTTCTTTGTCGAATTCCGTTGGTTTGTTGTCTGGATTTTCTTCGAACTGCCTTTTCAACTGTCTTCTTCAGTGCGATGGTATCTCTCGCAATGCAGTAGCAACTGTTTGGGATTTTCGTAAAAAATTCAAATCAGGTGCAATTTGGAGACCCAAATCTGAAGATTTTGAATTTCAACTTCAAGATTGACTTCTCTGCCTTCTATATTAAAAAAAATAATAAGAACTTAGTTACAATCAGTGTTGCCAGATAAAAAATCTGAAAATCTTGTTTTTCCGAAACAAAAAATCTTTTTTTTCAAGATTTTGTTCAAAATATAAAAAGAGCGAAATTTAAAATACAATTTTGAAGTACTTTACTACGAATACATAAATCACCTAAATATCTATAAAAAAAACTTTGGTCATAAATTAATGTTAATGCTTTTGGAAATTTTGGAACATATTTAATATAAAAATTAAATTGACTTAGAATTGCAAGCTCAACAAATCCTTTGTAAAGATAAAAACGTCAACAACCGTTTCAGTACATACTGAACCATTTTTCCGAAAACACGTTACATCAGTTATTTTATCAAATTCGTTAAAATTCATGTTTCCTTATGGCGTTTTCGATTGAAGATCCGAGAGAATTGCCCCGAAATTCAGAATTGCTCTTTTCAATGAAATTCGTTGGAGCCCTTTTGTAATAGTGGTAGACAACATTTATGAGAGATTTGGTTTTCTGTTGCTACTTTTTTTTTGTTTTCTGCAGTAATAAATACAGCCAAATCAATATATTTCAATTTAAGTTTACATTTTGCACGCATAATTGAATATTTTCGGATCACATAGCGAACATTTTTTTTCTAATAACACGACAAACACTTCAATATGACAATTTGTTAGTATGAGTTGGTGAGTTCAGGGCAATTCTCTAAAAATATTCCAGACACTTCTGTCGTGCTAAGAATTGACCTGGAAGTGCACTTTTTTTTCAATGAAACATAGAATACATCGAAAGAGCACTTCTAGATTTGCTCTTTTCATAGAAAGGCCACTTCTTTTCTTCAATCGAAAACGCCATTAGAGTGTATGAAAACGTTAGTGAGACAGAAATTGTACGTAGAGCCCACGACTTTTCGACTCACATTATATATAATAATGGAATTAATAAAAATAGTTTTTCTTCAATAGAAAAGGTTCTTCTAATGTGCTAGATTTACAAATTTCTTGACATCAAAAATCTTGAAATTTGGTGATTTCGAGGTAAAAAGTCTTGTATATATTTTGGAGCTCAAAAACCCTAAAAAAAAAGATATATCTTGTAATCAGCTATCACTGGGTACAATATAAGTTTTCTGTTTCAAATTTCTGATGAGCTGATATATGCTCATTACCAACTCATCTTCAGCGGCTCCAAAAATGTTGGCAGGTAAACGATCGGGCTACAAGCTTTGTTGGTCTTTAGCTTGGATATTGCTATCCTCACTTAGCTTTGATAAAATAAAAGAAAGTTTTGTCTATCCTCGTATGTTCTGCTATATCAGCTTCTTGCATAATATATAAAATTTGCTTTACTTTTACGGACACAAGAATTAAAAATGCTGAACGTTACATTCCCCTTATATTTCGGCCTCAAAACTGAATTATAACTACGTTAAGCCCTTCTGAGGTCATCCCTCACCATCATTAAACACTCAAAAACGTTCGCATTCCTTCAAATAAAGTTCAACTGAATTTCATAAAGAATGCAAACTCACCGACATTCAGTCTTGGTTAGCCTAAAACAATTTGTGCACCGTTTTTCACTACAAGTTGGCATAATCAATGTCGGACCTTCAATAAGTAAAACTTCACCAGCGCGAATTTTTGTCGCTGCTATCACATATCTAATTGTTGAATGAAAATATTAATTAAGTATATTTTATCCATAAATGATCTTATAAGTTGTACCGTCCAAGAGTATCATTTCGCAACACTTTACACTTTTCACTGAACTCGAACATACTCGTATTGGGCGATCCGAATCGGGACTTTATTGTAGCAACTGCTTCCGTCAATTACAAACTGAAGATACTTAATTTATTGCCATTTCACCTTCTGTCAGAAGCGTACCGCACGACGAGTAGGTACAAGTACAACATGTACCACTGTGTTGAACAAGAAATTAATTAGTATCATCTTATCGGATTGTGAGACACCACACAACAGCCAGACCCGAATAATTCACTTGGAGCGAGACATTGGTGCGATTTTGAAAGAGTGTTGGTTTGCATTTCCTTTTGTTCTTCTTGATTGGATACGAATTAGATGGGTTTCGTAATTAAAATTAGAACTGTGTGCACAATTAGGATGTCTCTCCCGATTTTTTATTATATTTTGCAAAGAGGTGATTGGGATTTGGGAATACTTTTACAAGGGACAACCAAATTCCGTGTAGGCATACATATACATTGTTTAAATACGTTACGGTGAACAGAAAATAAATTAAATATAAGAATTATTTATACAGATTCGTGCGATTTTGTATGTAATCTCGGAAATAGTCGAATTTATTTTTTGTAGGGACCGGCCACCCGTAGCTGGTTAATGATAGAAGTACCATTAGGTCGATTGTTGTAAGTGGCAGAGGGCGAAGGTCATTGCCCGCTTAATTTAAGCAGTGGGCTTTCCAGATTTCGCCATTTCCTTTACAATAATTGCCCTCATCCTCATTCCTGACATGTATCCGATAAATTCAACGTCACATTCTTTAATCATGAAAGTACCGCCTCTCCCGACATTTCAAAAGCCAGTATTGAGCGATCCGCCGCAAACCTTTGCAGCAATAATTGCTTTGGGTTCGGCGGCAACTTATTTGTACGGTCAGTGCCGCTCACTTGAATAGCACCCCCCCGTTGCTGTGAGTTTTAAGTTTAATATCTTCAAAAATAATTATGGTAATGACTTGTTTTTTTTTTTCTAATGAAAGTTTATTAAATTCTGTAAATAAAACAGAAGGAATGGAATTCATATTTACAGTGGTAATTTTTTTATAGATTTTGAAGCGATATGACTCAAAATATACACAGCACATTTTGGCTCACTTGAATAGCACCTCCTCATAAAAAAATTATTTAAAAATGTTTTCACACTGTTGGACTTAAAAATTTATTAGGAACACAATTAAGAATTAAATTTTGAATTGAATTTGAATTAAAAAAAAAAAAATTAGTAACGGGTGCTTCCGCCTTTGTTATAAATAACCTCATACATCCTGTTAGGTAGGGAATCATACAATTTCTTGATGTAATCCAGCGAAATGGAGGCCCAGCTACTTCTAATTGCTGCTATTAGCTCCTCCTTATTGGAGTATTGCTTCCCTGATTCGTACACCTTCCGAGCAAGCCATCCCCAAACATTTTCGATGATGTTTAGGTCTGGCGAGTATGGTGGCCAATCCAACAATAAAATGTTTTGACGCCCAAGAAATTGTTTTACCACTCTGGCATTGTGAATTGGTGCGTTATCCTGCTGCAATTTCCACGGCAAGTCACCAAATAATCAATTAATGGAAGGGATAACGTTCTCTAGTACTCCAATGTAGGACTGAGCGTTCATACGAGGAGTTAGGAACTGCAACTCCAAAGTGCCATAGTTTTTTTTCGTTGGAGAAAACAACACGGTACCATTCCTTGCTCCATGTCATGTTAGCACGGCAGAAATTAAGGCCTTGCTCTTTGCGATATGGGTTAAGCGGTGGTTTTTTCTTTAATTTCAATCGCTTTAAGTGCTTAGCCTTCGAAATAACCCGCTTTACTGTGGACACGCTTGCTTTAACACCACTTTTTTCTCTTATTTTGGCTGCAGAGTCGTGCGAATTTGACGCGAGCCGCAGAAAAGCTCTTTTTCCAGCTGGGGTAACGGCACTAACTGATCGTCCTTTCATGTTTTTGCCATAGTTGGACTCGTTCCGTAAAAATGTGGAAATCACTTTGCGGCTTCGTTGAGTTTTTTTGGCTATTTGGTGAATAGACAGGGCACACTCGCTGTAAGCCTTGATTTTAGCTTTCTCGTCCTCTGTCAATGATTTGCCACGACCCATTTTAACTAAAATTATCTTAAATTAATTAAATGATTATTAGAAAATATTTTTGCATAACCACCTGATTTGGCTTCCACACGAAAACTGATAATAGAGGGGGGGTGCTATTCAAGTGAACCAAAATAAAACTACATTTTTCCCAGTAATTTTAAACATCATAGCAAAAACTAGTTAACGGGACATTTCCAATGCATGAACTCGCTCACAGAGAGAGTGTTTAAACAGATATACAAAATATTATAAACATATTGAACCGTTGCATATTCAGAGACTCGAATTATTTTCAGTTTCATTATGCACAATGGGGGGTGCTATTCAAGTGAGCGGCACTGTACGTGCATAGCCACAGCTACTTCAATTTTTCTTCCGAAGCAATTTTTGCACATTATAGGAACTTCTCTTGTCCAATGGGACAACAAAAGGCCATTTATAGGTTCATGAATGTAAACGGTAGTCCTGTTTTTTTAGCTTCGATTTCAGCAAAGCAATGTAAAGTAGGATTTTCAGCACGCAATTACAACAACTACGCTCTACTTGACACTTCGAGGACTCACAGTAGTTGCGTGCTGAAAAAAAAATCCTTCTTTACTTTCACCCTTATTGCGAGTGTCAGAAACCAAACGATATACGATGTTCATCAAAAAATTTTAATAGTTGGTACTGCGAATGTCAACTATCATTAACTCCATTCTGAATGGAGTCAAAGTCGTATTGCAATTGTCAATTGAGATCAGTTTTATTGATAAATGTCAATTGTTTGGCCAGTTGCATTTTTGTGGACGATAAAATCAGGCGCAGCAAAAGAAAATAATTGTTTGTAATGTTTTAGCGCACCTAATTAATTGATAATTAACACTCGCAATAGGGGTGTTTGCTTTGCTGAGATCGAAGCTCAAAAAAACACACTGATGTCAGCAATTTGTCACTGAATTCCGTGATATTTTTTCAGAAGCGAATATCAATTAATTTTAATCGACACTCCTTGAAAGCTAAATGAATAAATTCTCGTTGAACTTCCTCAATTCCTTGGACATGGATTTGTTGATATTTGATAATGCTGGGGTGTCAGCACGTAACTTGATACAATCGAATTCAGTCGATACAACCGAGCCCTGGCAGCACCTAATTTGTCTCAATCGAGACTAATCGATGGAGGATAATCGATTGAAACAAATTAGGTGCTGCCAGAGCTCGACTGTATCGATTGAACTCGATTTTATCAAGTTACGTGCTGACACACCTGTTCTGCAATACGGTTAGACATCGTTTGTACAATTTTGGGTACAAGAAGTTTGGGTTGTGCATACTTTACTGTATTTTATGAACTAGAATGATTTTAAAAAGGAAATCAATCAGTTGCAAAGGTCTAGAACGATAGAAGAGGCCAGACATGAGACATCAGGCAAACAGTTTAATGGCGTTAATCATTGAAGAACTAGCTTGAAGTTCAGAATTCCCCTTTTCAATGAAACATACAAAATTCCTGTATTTCTCCATCTAAAGAAGAACGTGACACATTTTTCGTATTGGGTACTTTATTTTTGTTCGAAGTAGTAGTTGACGTCTTTTGTAACTATGCTTTGTTTCGTTTAATTACAAACTACCGCTCTGACAGATCATACATAATTGGCTGACTGATTAAGACCCTTTCCCCACCAAAAGACAAAGATATTTGTCCCATACTCATCTGCCAATTTGTCTTTTGTAATTTAGAAGAGGGGAAATATATATGCAATTTTTTTTATCGTTTTTGGACCCTTTCCAGGGACGTTATTCGTTGTATTTTTGGGCGAGCGTTTTTTGACGCGGAATTTAAAAAACAGGGGTGTCTGCACGTAATTTGATATAATCGAGTTCAGTCGATACAATCGACTCTGGCAGCACCTAATTTGTTTCAATCGATTATCCTCGATTGAGACAAATTAGGTAGTTTATGAGGACGATGTGAATTTAAAAAATTGGAACACGTTCGGTAGTAGAGCTAAAAGCTCTTGAAGCTTACGTGAGAGGCATAAAAGCTGAGAGATCGTCGAAATCATCATCATCATTGGGTGCAATATAAAAATATTCATGAATGCTATTCAGTATTTTTAACGCAGTCCCTTTGGATCGATGGGAAGTCTTTCCTGATAAATTGGGAAAATGGTAAATTCCTGCCCTAAGCAAACAGTTGGAATGAGGATGAAGCGTATATCGATCGTTCGGTCAAAATAGTTAATCTCAGAGTTGTTTCATATACACGTAGATGATTTCTCTCATAGATGATTTGTGTGGGGAATAACACGGTCTGACGGTTGACGTAATCCACAACATTTTGCACATAGGTTACCCATTATAATAGCGCCACCTTCTGCTGAAAATTAAAACTACCAACTTAATAATTAATCCGTATAAAGTGCTGTAACTTGTGCTAAACATTGATCTAGATTACAAGAACAATAAAATATAGGTCTACAGCGTTAAAGATTCAAAAGCAAAACAAGTAAACCGGATGGAAAAGGATAAAAGAATTGTGCTCGATTTGCAAAAGATTCGAACTGTGCAATAAGTTTAAAAATAATAGTAACCGATGACTAAGTTTGAAAAATGTTGACTTAAGAAACTGCTAATTTTAACTCAATTTCAGAAAACTTTTCAATGCACCCCGATTTTCGCCAAGCATTCTTCGATTTGCCGGAATTCCATCTCAATGCGTTGCATTAGATGCCCCTCGGGTGAATTGGGTGGCTCATAGGCCAGCATTTTAATTGCCTCCTTTGACATTTCCTTCGCCCTAACAAGTCGCTTCTGTAATGAAAAGTGGCATTTAGTTTCATGCTCGCGTGCTACAATCTTCCATCTCACCGCATACTCCTCGGCTGAAATCTGCGCATCGTTGAACTCGTATTCAGTCAATTCCACGAAGGTGATGACGAACTCGTATAACGCGATTGCGTAGAGTCGTGATATGCCCGGGTGCACGGCTCTAACTACCGGCAGCATCTCTTCGCATAGTTCAATTTTTCTCTTAAGGACATTCCTTCCCGGCTGACACATGGGATTCATAAGAATCGCTCTCAATACCGATGCAATGTTCTGCTTCATGTCGATTATTAAAAAGTGATTTGGGTGCAAGTCGGCAGAGTATTTCGCCAACAGCGCTTCATATTGCCGAATATCGCCCTCGGCATACAACAATTGCTCAGCTATTTCGGAAAGAAGCTTCTGTACCTCCATTTCACTGGTCGTCGATCCACACTTTTCACAGGTCCACTTGCAGTTAAACAGACTGATGTAGCCCTCGGGGCATGCCTTGCATTTAAGACTGCTCAAGTAGGTTCCCAGCTCGGTCGGGTCCCTGCAACGTGGACACGCGCAGTCGATGTACTTTGTGATCTTCAGGTGGTGTTGACGTTGACTGGTGCCCTAAAACGATGCCAACAGTCGTCGATCAGTATAGGTCATTCGCTCAGAGATATACTCACCATCAGCGGATTCGTGTACGAGTTGTTTATTGGTTCGCCCTGTCGAATGGGTACAGTGGCGTAGATTTTCAAATTGAAATCATCGTCGACCGCCATCAGGGTGTTCGGAATGCAGCTGTGCGGAATAGTTGACGCTCGAAGATACACGCCCTTGACTTGATCGCCATCCCGGTTGGTAATCTCATATGAATTCAAATCGATGACGCTGCAAAGCTTCTGCAAGAGCTCCTCATTCACCTTGACATTTTGAAAGCACTCAGCTATTCCCGATCTCAGCAGTGGTTCCACCACTCTACCCTTATGCTCGGACCAGGTCTCCGACTTTGTGTACTCCTCCAGATGAGCGTCCATGCTGAGCAGATCGCGTATGCCTGACTGATTTGCGGCTGGATTTTCCAACTTCAGCAGGCACTTCAATGGCCCATAAATCGCATAGTTTGAGATCAAGAGGTTTTTTGAAATCCCCCCAGCCCGCTGAAAGAACTCACAGTCGAACTGATCATGAGCCGTACACTCGATGCACATCGGGAAGACGAGACATTTTCTAAAAATTGTAAATACATTTTTGTAAATTGCACCCCACTTGCTGCGACGACTGAATTCACTTACTGACACATGACGAAAGAATCCTTCAGACAATTGGAACATTTCATCTGCTCGCTGTCCCAGTGCGGACTCATGAGTATGGGAATCTCCTCCAAGATCACGTCACCGGGTGTTATGTCAATGCTCGCCTTTAGACATCTTTATAAAGTAAAATGAAACACTTCTCAAAAGCCAATAAATATTTCTTCGTCTTATTACCGTTGTGAATTGTCGCTAATTGTTAGTTGGCAGAATTCACTAAAATTTTGCATGGTTCCTAAATTAAAAATCTTTGATTAACAAAAAAAAAAAAATGACGATCTCCTCGTCTCTCGTCCACACAAACACGCACTGAAAGGTGCAAATGCTAATTATTTTTATTTTTCGTTTGAAACCATCTCCAACGTTTCAATTCTCTATCTGTATAGTGGAGGCGAGATAAATGTGGACACGGCGAAATATGTAACTGTGCGGCGCAACATTTCTCGCGTACTTTGAATCAAAATAAAACATCGAGTAGCCGCCAGTGCAGTACATTGCTTAGGTGAGTTTCTGAGTTTCTCATCATCCTCATTGTTATTATAACAGTTCCCACTTTTTTGTCCCACCGATTACGGCGTAATTTCGAAATTGATTTTATTTCGGTAGGTGGAACTCCACACGCATTGTCACAAACGGTAAAAGGGGACGTTAAAGAATCTAGTTCAGTAAGTCTGACAGCTTTAAGTGATGTGTCTGAGTTTCGATTGGCCTAGTTCGGTCACCTGAACGGTTTTTTCAGTTGACAGTTACAGTGACGTAGGAAAAGTGACGTTCCCGACCAACCTAGTTTTTGAGTTCAGGTTCCACCTATAGTCCAGACAAATCTAGTCGACTTAAGATAACTAGATTTTTGAATGTGCCCAATGACGTGCTTATTGTATTGTCGAACAGCGCACGATTCCCATTACAACTTTCTAGCTTTGAACGTCAGGTGGCTTTTATTTAAAATCGAATCTCAAAATTGCTAGAAAAGTATTTTTTTTTCTTAGTAGTGTTCCTTTTTATTCCAGGCTGTTCCACAATCTCCTTTTTGCTCGAAGAAAACAAGATAAAGTCGCCATAAGATTAAAAACAAGTATTTGAGCCGATTGAATATGTTTCCAAATTCCAATACCGAATACCATTCGACACCGGGTTGCAATGAGAACCCCCGCAAAACGCAAAGAACCTTTTTATTAGATGGAAATAACATACGAGTACTTAGTACGCCAAAGTTTTAGACTCTCTTCTCTCTGAGATGTCTCGAGCAAAATGGGGGACTCTACTGACTAATCATTAGTGTTACTGGTCATTTAACTTTGTTTCTCTTGTTCTGTCATTGTTAATGTCTTATCATTCCTCCCCATTTGTTGTCGGCGAGTTCGTTTACGTTTATGTGAAATATTTCCTTAGCTTTCCTATTAATATAACTCCTACTGTATTTTTATGTTTTGTCCATCTACAAGTACCTATACATACTATAAGATATATCTAACACATTTTGGTACGCAACTAGAAATTATTTTTATGCAGACACAGTAGGTACCTACATATCCCTAGGAACAAAATAGAACAAAAACGATTCTCATAGCAATTTAGGAGATATATATAGATGAACAAGTTCGCTTTGGGTACGAGTAATCTCTGACTGTACGCAACTTTTCTTTTAGTTCCGTTCTGTGCTTGAACGAACGTTTCTATAAATAATCTGAAACAAAAGAATTCAATTAGATTGAACATGAGCACTATTGACACCGGGAAACCTTTATACGGGAAATAAGAGCATGCACCTTCCAATTTTCTTGTACATGCATGGATATATAAAATAGGGACTGCTAGTGAAATGTCAGTTCCATATTCATTCATAAATTCATTTGCAATGTCCCGGTCGTGGTCTCGATCGGTTCAACAGCATTCTTCTGCTTCATCTTAGCTTCAACATAGATGTCTTGAAATCGGCTGCCTGTTATCCAAGGGTCTGGCCCTTCAGACTGGCGTTTGAGCGTCCGGGTAACTACCCTACCGCGAAAAATTGTTACGATGCAAGGAGAAGCAACGAATATGGATGATCCAAGAAGTATCGACGACACTAGCAACGAAATAAGTTTCAGATCTGTATGTCTGGATCTTAAACAGACCTCGATGCAGCTGTGCAGTTAGTAGAAACCTCGGACAGGAGATGTTACACCCATCCAGGATATGAGACGGGATAGGAAAACCCATGGAATATCTATGCAATCTACGTCTGCGGCATGGAGCAATGTCAGCGTCTATTTCAAATGAAGATTCATTTTACAATAATTTTGAAAACATTACGCTGAGAAGACGTGCGATAAGTGCACGGTGTAAGATGTCATGATCATTGTTGATGAATTTACCTCCAAAACCGGAGAGGAGGACTGGGCTCAACAGTCTGAAAGAACATATCAGGAAATTGACTCATTCCAATTGACTTGGCAGCACTGCCAACGTGCATCACTAGTTTGTATTTTTGAGCACCTATAACGGCAAAGTAAAGTAAAGTAGACTAATGCGTAATAAAACCTCTTTGCTTTACTGAGATTGCTGCTAAAAAAAACACACCCACACCCAAAAAACAAGGCCACCATTTGCGAGACGTAATCTTTCGTGTTTAGTTAACTAGTTCAAGTTTTCGATTATTGTGTTGTTTAAAAACAAACAAAAATAAACAAATTGTAACAAATTGGAAGGAGTTCGAGACATGCAGTTTACGCGACCCAAACACAGGAGCATGGACAGCTCATTAGCTCTCCGACGTAACGCATACAGTACTCTTTAAATGACCTTTTCGAGTCACCCCCGCAATAAAACAAAGTATTTTCTATTAGCGATCATTTATATTCCTTCGGTCAGTCCCCAAATCTCGTGAGCTCATAGAAGAATTGATTAAAACCCGACTACCAAGCAAGATCGTTCCTCCTGATAACAGACTGACCAATTCCAAACATCAAATTTAAACAGTACTTGGTAGTTTTTCTTTCATTTTGTTGATTTAATTTTTCTTTCATATACATTTAAAACAATTAAGATCACTACTAATTTGTTTCCATCAATTTTGTTCGTTTTTATGTTTAAATTTCTTTTATTTTACATACATAAGTCTTATTCTTGAATTAAAAATATAATTTGTATTCTTTTGCCTACAACTAGTTGGATAACAAAAATATTGTTTTTATTTTCTTCTTTTTTTTAATGAATTTTGAACAACTTTCTTGATTTTCAAGTTTAAACAAAAATTCATAAATAAACGCATAAAAAAAGTCAATTTGTTTGCCTAAAATTTGTTGTTTAATTTTTGTATATTTTTTTCCTTGTATTTTTGTTTGTCAAAAGTGTAAAAATATTAATTATTTGCTTTCGTATTTTTATTTTAATATATTTTGATCACTTTTTTATTTTATTATTATTTTTATTTTTTGTTTGTAGAATACCGAAAATGGTAATTTTTTTTTGTTTGTACAAAAATGATAAACGTATTGACCAAAAGAGAAAATATATGTATGCACTTACCATATAGATTTTATTTTATATTTCGTGGTTTTATGTTACACTTTTCGCTTGTTTACATTAACATTATAATTATTAACATTCGTGCAGATTTCTACTACCGGAAAAATGTTGCTGACGTAAGTGGAAACATATATATGTTTAGTTTATATCTTTTTCATATTGTTATTTTCATTTATACACATATATTGTTTACTGGTAACTGTTTACAGCTAAATTGTTTGTGAATTTCGTTTAAAATCTTTAATTCTTGCTAAGGACGTGTTTTTTGCTTTTATAAGATATTTGATTGTGTTTCTTGAGATCTGAAATTTTTCTTTTTGGATGCCCTTTGATAAATGTGCAAATAGTCCGTCGTTAATACATAATTGATAGGAAAATACTCTATGGATACATATTTTTGTTTTTTTTTAGTCGTTAACAGCACAGAAATTAGATAATATCACGTACATATATTTAACTCTATTATTATCTCGTTTTTTCTCTAATTTAGCAGCAAATTGTTCTTGCTTTTGCAATTGAGATTCAAACGAAATGTTAGTTTTAAGGATACAAAATAAAAATGCCAAATTGACGGAAATTGCGAAGTAATTTCAATTTACCGAGGTGATCGTACTACCTCTTGATATTCTTTTAAATTTTGGTATGGATGGCAAAAAAGTTGCGAGAAGGGCGCTTGTCTGAATGCTGGTGCCAGATTCTGTAAGCCGAATCTTTGAAACGTTTTCGTGCGCACGAATGATTTGCTCAAAGTTGCAGAAGTAAATCATTCGTGCAGTACACAACCAGGCTACGACACATCGAAGAGTCCGAATGCCACAGAAAACTAGTAATACAAATATTGCTCTGCTCTTGAAACTCAATTTCAACTGCCTCTTACATACTCGAACTCGTACCAGCTCACAAACTACGTATTGAAGGCAGTGCCTTTGTTTTGATCTCAGCTGGCAGTGTGTTGTCTGCACTTTTGGTACCTTTTACAACGAAGCGCTAAATAGATCGACAAGCAAGCTGAATATTGAAAGTATGCTTACCAACTGCCTGGATTGCTAGCATACATTACAATCTAGGGTCAAAGCTTTCGCCACAGAGGACTCAGGGCGGTGTTATTTCCCACCTGTTTTAAGTCCCTTCTTAATAAAACAGCGGCGTCACAGTTTAACCACAGTTTATGCACTTAAGTCACCCGACATTTTTCATAAGCAAAAAAAAGAGAAAGATTTAACAGTTCATCATAGTTTCTGGTAAAGGCAGACTTCTCAAAACGTCCGACAGGCTACTCGGCATTACTACTGAAACAATTTGCCCATGAGGACTTCAGAGTTCATGCAGACCTCTATTTAACCTTATGTCACAAGAAGGAAGTTATTGCCATTCTTCGAAAAAAGTCAGCACAGAGGGACTTACACAAAAATGTAGAAGATCCCTTTCAGCCTTCGCCGTATTTAAACAGTAAAATATCTGGGGAATAAATGTCTGCCCTCAGTACATTACGACAGGAGTTTATGAAGCATAGAAATATGTTTTTGTAATATTACTTCATAAACTTTAATTTTGTCGAGATAAATTGGTTAGATCAGTCCTACATCTTTCCTCTGTTTTGATGATTATAAGCGGATGGCGCTCGATCGAAATTATTTATGAGGGTCCTCTTGACCCGAACTAAAAAAATCAACCGCTAAAGACAGACCAATGTGATAAAACTAAAACGGAAAATGTCATGCCATGAAAAGATGAAAAACAAAATGTTAAGGAAAAAAATAAACAACAAAAAATATGTTCTGACTTGAAATTATATTTTATTTTATTTTTTTATTTTTAATCATATTGCTTACGCTCTATATCAATTTTTTATTATGTATTTTATTACGCTCATTTATATTTTATTTTGGATGGGTGTTGAATATTAAAAGGTGGATTGTAGTAATAAAGAAATTATTAACAAATAATAGGCAAACAAATAAAAATACAAAACAAATTAAAAATACTCTTACTAGATTTTGGTTATGGGTATTTATTTTTTATCTGGGATGGTGATAAAATTGAAATGGGGACCGATTTTTATATTTGTAACAATGAACTGAGTTTTATTTGGGTAACCATTTGTTGATTGTAATTTCGTTGCTTTAACGTTTGTTTTATTTCGGTTTGATGTAATATTGCACTTCTTTAGCGGATATTGGAATAAATTTGTGATTTTGCACTATAAATGTTAAATGTGTATGGGGGAGTCGTTAGGGATTTATTTTCACAGTTTATTTGGACAGTTTCAATAGACAGCAGGCAGTGAGACATGGAGGACCGAAATAACATTCTTCTCCACTGGCGATAGCCGATCTAGGAGACGTGGAATTCAATGGAGACTGTTTGAAGGGCATGTGATTTGGACTATGCTCATGACATACGAGTATTTTGGCAAGTATCATCAGCGAAACGTGTAAATGAATCGAGAATCGGTCGATCTAAAGACTAACGACAAGAAGACAAAAGTAATGCCCTTAGTACGCATTGGCTCACGCCAATCAGAAAGCTTATGTCAGTCGATCAGCAGACTAAATGAAGCTAGCACTACTTTTGTATTCTGTTACAAGTTTGGAATTACAAACAAGTCTCGTGATCCGAACGGGAGAAGTAGACCCGATAAACTAAAAGCTATTCTTAAGGCAACGAAAGTGGCACTGGTTTGAGACACATACGCCTTCATAGCTGAACTTGCGATGCAATGGAACACGTTGACCTAAATAAAAGAAGAGCAGTGCGACTGAAAATTATATGGGACAGGACAGTTGATGAGTCACAGCAATTGGAGTGAGTTGAAGAGAGAACCTGCACACGATGGCGAATAAGCGAAGTAGTGATAGCAATTTCCATTCCTTTTTTATTGTGCGCGATCCCCGATGTTGTTTTGATGCCGACATTTTTGCATTTCCGGTGAAATGAAGCCACATCATGTCTGATCATAGTAAATTATTTTCGGGATGACTTATTTCATTAATCGTTATTTTTGAGGAGACCCATTTGGCGCTGCTACCAAACTTTTGATATTAGCAGGGAGATGCTTTCGCTGCGACGATAAGCATCTGAAATGTAACGTGGTTATGGGCTCCGGTCGCTTGATAGTCGAAGACAAACAACATAGTTTGCCAACGAACGTTTGTAGTATAAAAACCAAAGCTCCAATTATATGGTAAGACAAAATGCGTGATTTCGTCTGTCAACTGCATCAAATTGCCGCCAAATTTGTTTGAGACATCCCCCGTTATACCGAAAAATGTAATCAGTAATTTTGTAATTTGCGCAAAGTGGGGCCAGTCTACTGTTATTGTTCTGCTCTAACACAGTATAGATAGCACTGACATACGTCCGTCGTAACAATTGTTTGAAACAGAACTGGTGTTGTTTGTTGCAAGGTTGATTTCGGATTTTTTCATACACCTTGCCATATGAGAGTTTGCACTGAATCTGAGCAATACATATTTTTTCCACACTTATGCTGCGTAACATGTCTTCTTTTATTTTTTATGAACAAGTTTCAATTTAGTATGAGCCGTCAGACAGTAGGAACCATCTCTTGTGAGAAAAACTAATTTCCTTATAGAGGCTAGGGACAAAAGTGATTTGGAACGTCATACGAGTTCTCCTAATATCCGAGCATTGAACATATAACCGTTTGTTGAAATATTGTTTACTTGTGCTGTGCACACAACGCTTACAGCTCTACTCCAATGCAAATTCAAATAAATTCAACAACATAACTAACACTTCATTTAGGCACAAAAAAAAAATTAATTTAGACCAAGGACATTCAGCAATCCAAATACAAAAATATATAACTACTCAATAGCAAACAAATAGACTTGTTTTGTTTTTTGTTTTTCTATTTCTTTTCTTCTTCGTTTCGTTTTACTGATATTTCCATAAACGGATGAGAGACACAGATATGTGAGATTTAATGGTGCGGCAACAAGCTCATCTTTGTTGCTTCGCCACAGTAATTTGTTGTTTTAAGTACTATTTCTAAAATTACACAAATTTCAATCAACATTTTGTGAAAACTATAAAGAAAATACGATTTGATTTGTTTTGTTTTGTTGGACATTGAGATACAGATCACTTCAAATCGGGGCGCACAATATCATCACACCGACCCCTTGATTGATTGTTATACATATAAAAAAGTAAAACTCAAAGTTGATTACAAAAAAAAATAGCTTTGTGTACTGAAGGGGGAAAAAATAAAATTTATTTCATTTCATTCTCTTGTCCGTGTTTCTTAAAATAAAATGTATCGCCTTTTGTTTTTTTCTCTCTAATTAATTGGATTAAATGAATAAATGTGTAATATTTAGAGAATAAAAAAAGAAAATGAAAAGGTTTCTCTTTTTGCATACACACTTCTTTTGTATTTTTGTTTTGTATATAATTTTTTGTTAAATAAAAATGTAATTATTTGCGCTTGCTACTACTAACATTATGACACCTACTACCTTTTTGTACTCTTCGTGCTTTCTTTGTCTCGTTACTCGCCACCAAACTGAGAGATGTGACATCTACAGCTGCCTGTTGGTTGCCCAGGCCATCCTCAGCAGCAAGGCCATTGTCATCGGCTGAAGTGAGTGCCACTGTGGCCATGTCTCCAGCCGATGTGCCAGCTTTTTCAGCAGCTGTGCCGTAAAACAAGCTGGTTGGGTATCCTGTCGTGCCATTGTTATTATTATTATTATTGTTATTATTATTATTGAAGTTGCTGCTATTGTTGTTGTTATTGTTACCACCCATTGCAAACCATCCACTGTTGCTAGCTGTGGTAGACTGATTATTGCCATTTCGCAGTACATCTAAGTTGAGATCATTTGTGTTTGTGGATGTGGACGCCAGCACTGTGCTCCGCTTACCGTTTGCATTGTCACTATTTACAACTGTCAGTGCACTACTGGTAGACGCTGCGTTATTATTGCATTGTAATTGATTGCCACTGAATGGAGTAGCACTGCTGCTGCTGCTGCTCGTGCTACTACTATTACTATTATTGTGATGCCGTTTTAAATTTTTCGATGCCGAATTGACAGCCATAAGCTTTGCAGTGGTTGATTCATCGGGAAACACAAACTCGGTACTCAACGATAGATTATTGCTGCTTGTGTCACTTTCATCGGTGTCATCCAAATTGATGTTGATGTCTTCGGGTTTGACACCCTGATTGACCAGTGCCTGGTAATCCTCTGGTGGCACAATTTGTGTCATTTTCTGACCGCATGATGTGCACATTGCTGTGGCTGGACTCTTTGACCGCCAGTATTGCAGTTCAGTTTTGCATTTGTTGAGTTCCTTAAACAAAAAAAAAAAGAAGAGGAAAATGTATCAGTTGTGATACTCTTCTACACAGAGTTAGTTGTTTAAGGGTGTTCGGTTTTTCAATATATATCTTTCACTTCCTAACAAAGGTTAGGACGTTAAAACATCCAGTTCATTACACAGCTGCAGGTGCTAATCGTTTATCCACCAGAGGATTGACTGATCAAACATTTGAGTGCGTCAGTATAGGCAATGCCGTAATGGACATTTCAACAAGATCAGTGTTATCTACAAACGTATGGTAGTCTGCATAGCATCGTTCTCTTAGCGCCTGCCAAGTTTTTAAACTTGAAGAACATCAACACAAAATGCTTGTGGCAAACTCACAACACAATATACGAAAGGAACTTAACAGCAAACTTCACGAGCAGTGACCTTGACCTGGTCAAAACGAGCGAATCAGTTTTCTAAGATGACTAAAAACGCGATAATCGTGCACCGCTATTGCGCATCGTCTGTTGAAGTAAATGACCATATAACTAGATGTCTACAGAAAGTTTAGCATGTTTTTTTTTAAAGCGACAAACATGTTTTTTAAACTACCGACGGACAGGCTCTTAGCGCGCCTGCGATGTACAGGTATGCCAGCTGCAATTTAATCCAACACAAACGGATGGTAAGATGCTTGCGTCCGTAAAGGACCCTAGGTAGGTAACTCGATATTTTAGGTTAACAAAACTAAACGAAAATAGCCAACTACGAAAATACGACTATACCGCAGGAATCATATTTCGCTAAGAAGGCACACAAACGGCACTTTTACAATTCAAGTTTAAATCAAAAAGTAACATACCTGCAACAAAGTGGAAAACTTTCTTGACATTTCCTCATTCTTTTTGTCGTTCTCGTCCAAACGATTAGCATACTCCAGCGTTTGCTTCTGTTGTTCGGCCAAGAGCTTTTGCTGTTCGGCGATTTGCTTTCCTTGTTCTGAGGATTTTCGTTTACAATTTCGCAGCTCACTGCGCAACATCGACAACTGATTGTTGTACATCTTCATGCCCTGTTTTATTTTACGAATTCCTTTTCGTAATACCATATTACTCTGTGGCGGTGACGGCATACTTGTTGAGCTATCCGATAGTTCTGATGATATTTTCAATGAACTGCTGCTTGCTACAAAAGAAACCAAGCATAGCCATTTAAAGTTAATCAAAAGATCACATCAAATCGTTGCGGGTGCGACTTACGTCTCTTCGTGTTTGACAAATTGAAGAAATCCTTATTAAAGTAGGCAATGTCCGGAAGATTTGGCTCAATGTAGTCCCTGAAGTATTCCATGGCCATTGTTGAGAGGTCGAACAGCTCATCGGTTACACGGTAGGGTTTCTCCAGCCTTGGTGTGTTCCGAATGTAGCTCAAGACATTGTAAACTTCGTCTAAGATCTGGAAAAAAAAACAAAAAAAAAAAAAAAGTTAGCAAATTTGAAATAGAAAAAATGGAACTTGCGAGCAACTTACTCCGCCGGGGAAGAAGCAACAATGCTTGCGTTCTATATGTTTCCCAAATGTCATTTGTAGAAGAGATAGCCTCATGTAGCATGTCTCGATGATGTCGCACTCACATGCGAGCGGATGATTTCTGCGGGCAGACTCACGCCGTGGCATCTTGGCTTTGACATTTTGAAAACGATTGACCATCTGGGTGATCAATTTCGAAAACGTGGAATTAAGCACGCCCATGCAAATGTCGTTCATTTTGTGTGAAACCTGAAAGCGAGAGAAGAGTTTATTTAAATGATTAAGTAGGACAGAGTTTTTGTAAACGATTGTAGATTTGACTGATAAAAAAGGGACGTGCCGTGCAAATATTATTGATGTGGATTCTTCACATTATTTCAATTCTATCAGCGTATGCTGTTTGAAAAGTCGATGACGGCTTGTAAATTTCGAACAATTGCTTTATTCGCTTGTCCTTTGGCGACAGCAATTCGGTTCGGAAGCTTTGATACAAACAAAAACAAAAGCAAAGCACCCGGGATAGCAATGTTCGAAAGTTTAACCAGAGTTCCCAGAGATGACGATTCTTACAGAAGCTTTCACAGAGGAGAAGAGCAGAATAGAGGCACTATTCGAACTACATATTTATGAGGTTGCGTAGAAACAATTTTTGCAGATAGTACTCCGTAATGTGACATGCACAACTACTAAAGAAGTGTGAGAGCCAATATCATTTTAGACAGTGAAGACGGGTGTGCGTGGTGACCTGTTTATGAAGCTAAGTTTTCTTCTTCTTGAGCAAGTTCAACATTCAATAATTTCGTCCTTCATTTTCTGCATTTCTTACTTATTGCGTTTGCGTCCAACCACATGCATCCGCATGTATTTATCTCGTCAAATGTCGCTGTTGCTGGCTTCCCACGCTGGTAAAAAATGCTCCCTTTCAAAATTACAATCATCACCCTAAAACAAAGCATACAAAACTATGCAAATACACGAATCCAATTTAACACATTCCATGCGACATTTTTTGTTCCAGTAAGAGTAACTTGATACGCAACCTTTGCCAGTCATTGCGACAAGAGCTGCAACAAATTGAATTCCCCTAAAGAGCAAACATTTTTTTGTTTGCTACAGCAATTACCTTGAAAATTACATCTCCGCTAAGGACCGATTGTCCGCTCTTAAACAAAACAACATTTTTCAAATAACCCAGATAGGACGGAAAACCCGAAAAAGTCTGCAAGCGATATAGGGGAACATGTCACCACATTTGCTTCGGACTTCATAATGCCCACCATCATATTTCATTACCAAAAATCAGAACAAAAAAAATAAAACAAAAAAAAAGGAGGACACTGCCTTAAAGAAACCAGACATGCAAAGAGGAGAAGCAAAACCGAAAAAAGACGCATGTACCACCGACAAAGGGCTTCCCACATGCAAGCATGTAACACACAATGCAATGCCTAATAAGAGCAGGCTACACTCGGCTGGATATCCAGCATTGCATAGAAATTGCACGTTAAGCAGACCAAGCATATACACACCACTCCATGAATGTGCCTACATGCAGTTAAAAGCAATAATTAATATTTAGGATTAAGGTACGGTGGTGAATGCGAAAGCCTCGCTGTCTGACGCAGATGAACATCACAAGGGGTTGAGTTGCAAAAGACCTCCAAGGGGTTGAAATTAAAAAAAAAAAAAAAAAAAACACTAAAAAAATGTTGCTTTGAAGGACGAAACAGAGTGAGCGGCGGCATATAACACAAAAATCGACGGATACCGGTTGTCAAGTGAAGTACAAAGTGCTCCGAGCAGATGCCTTTCATCCACTCAGCCAATAATAATATTACTAATCCAGACGCTTTTCAGGGTACACATTGCTAAATTTGAAATCAATTGCAATTAACGATTAAGACTTACCACTCGCATTTGGCCGACTTTCTTGTAGCTAACGTATGAGAAAATTTTATCCAAAATCTCCAATGGCAAATCTAGGAGAAGGATGCTTTCTGCTGGTGGAGCTGCTGATGATCTATCGGCAGCTGCCATTTGATTTGCCGCCGCTGATTGTGGCTGATTCTGGTGGTGCTGTTGTTGGAAGTGATGAGAATGTGTGTATCCATTATTGGAAGTTCGTGATGTGGAGGCAATTCCACTTCCGCTAGTTGTTATCAAAACGTTACTACTGGAAGCTGCTTGCCGGGTTATAACAGAGAATCTCTGCATAGATTCCACCACCTCACCACCACTGCCAGCACCAGTGCTACTCGATAAAGTTGTACTCATCTGGCGTGTTGAAACCATTTTTGTTTGTTTTTGTGTATATTCTTGTTCTTGTTGTATGTGAGGGATATTTTAATTGTCTTTCAGCTTTCTGCGAATTGAAAAACTGATATACTTTTCCGAAATTATGTATTGTCGACGAGCCGAAAGTTTTTGTTTGCGGTCAGTTTCTGAAAAGAGAGAGAAAAATAAAAATTAAACTGATTACAGATTGTACAGTACGAAATGAAATTAAATTGATTACGAAATGAACTGGGTGACAAATTATCAATTAAGTTTATGAATGGGTACCAATTGGTACCAATCGGTTTTTGCTAATGCACTTGGCTCATCGAAGAACTTTATCGTAAGTAATTTTAAGGAACCACATTCTATGAGAAAGCCTGCCTATCAGACGGTGCCCCGATATCGCTTTTACAACGGAGCTATTTGTTTTCTATTAATAAGAGCTGTCTCCTTGTTGTTATAGTATAAAATTGTTGTATGTCTCCATAGTGTAGGTATAGGTATAAATACTCACACTAGCTATCGATGGCTACTTTTGGTTATTTTAATACCAATATTTGCTGGATGAGGATCGCTACATCGTTTGGATACAACTTCCTCCTGGAAAACCATTTTAAATCGTTAAAGCCAACAACTGCAGAGGTATCCATTCTTAAGGTTTCGTTTACACCCACAATGGCAAACTGTATTATTATGGTCAAAACAGATCCATAACCTATAAAAACGCTAAAGTGACTTTGGCATCATCCTGTACATACCCTCAAAAAAAAATCTTAGAACATTCGGAATCCAGTTGATTTATCATTTCTCAATACATGCTTTAAGGCGTTTACAAAATTTAAATACATAATCGAATGCTACAGTGGATTGACAGTACAAAATTGAGAAGCAGGACTTCGGTAGATAACAGTGAATGAAGACACTGCCTCAGACATCGAATGCGGTCGAAACTACACTATTAGTACAATTTGAGGATCATTCCAAGCATAGACTTATTATATTTGGAATGCTAGTAGCAAACGTTGCAAAAATACTAACACCCAATAGGTGTCTCTAGCATTCAATGGAAAAATCCAAGATGGTTGGCATTTTGTAACACTTTTTATTCGCTTTGAACCAAGGGCACTAGTTATGTTGGCATAATATTTTTGGGCAGAGCTTGAACTAACTGACATTTCACCAGCAGTCCATATATAGTAAGTCAATGGTTCCAAGACAGACCACGACGAGCAAATCGAAGAAAATTCTTTTTTAAGCTCTCATCACGATCAAAGTTGGAGAATGCTTTTGCCCACCTTTTAACGAGACTAAGTAGTGAATTAGGTTTAACAATTATCTCATCAATAATCATAAATCAGTGCGAAAGGGAACTAAGCTCCCTGTTAACCTTAGATGGGACTTGTTGCACTGACCTGAGAAGGTTACAATGAGTTCTCAAAAACGTGTTGAAAAGCTGATCGATTTAAACAACAGCTTTTCAGTAAAAAGAAAAACTCTTAATTGGATTTAAGTCGAGAAAGAGACCACCGATAAAATACTGGGATGTTCACTTACTGCTCCGCATCCATATGTCATAAGAACTTCTTTTTTTTCGTGATTCAACTCTTTTCCCATTTTATTTATTGACAACTTGAGCTCTGATGCATGTTTCATTATTACATCACCATTAGAAGCAGACCACATTTATCTGGTTTATTGGACGAAAAAAACAGATTTTGAGTTCAAAATTTATTCTGAACAAACCCGATAGAGGTACAAGAAAAAATATAAATAATTATCAGCACCTTAAATAAATAAATAACCCACAAAATAATCGCGAAATAATGAAACCAGTTTGTGGTTATAAATTTATTTATGGTTCATAGCTTTTCGCTGTCGTATTTATATTTTTAATTGTATGTTTCATATACCTACAGGGCGATTCAAAGACTGAGAGGACAAAAACTATACTATACAATACTATACGTGGCTAATAAGAGGCGTACCGCCCAGTCCCGGAGCCATTCTATCGCTGATCTTCTAAAATGTTTCAAACTGTTCTTAGCTTTGATATCATGGGAATATGCACAGGCACACTCTCAAAAGCTAAGATAAGGATTTTGTTTGTTTGTTTCAACAATGAAATGTTTCTTTCCTTATGCTTTTCGGTTTTTAACACGCAGATGGAAATGGAAAAAGCATACAGCAGGACTATTGAAAAATGTACCTGCTGGGTACCTATTAAATAGCAAATTTTGTTAGTGCTGAAGGAGAGCACTGCTGCGCTAAAGCGCTAAAAGCCTCGAAACATTTTCCACAGATCTGTTGTTGATAGGAGTAGGTACATATTTTCAAATTATGCATCAAAAGCTTGCGGTATATAATCCTCTTCTTTAAGTTACGATTGTTCCGTTTAATTCTTCTCCCGCTGACACGACACAACATTTTATTACCACTGAGATAGCTAGTCAGGCCCTCCTTCTGACTACCTCTTCTTTGAATGCTCATTCTGTGTTTTTATGACGGCTTTAGAGACTGTCTTTACCCTGACAGCTTGTTAGAATGTTATTCTGCCTCACACTGATTTTGCACAAACGTGTTCGTACAAGCAATGTCTCCAAAGAGGTTCATATTTTGTGCTTTATGAACTGAAAACAACTCGTTGTGCTAATAGGAGTAACATTATCCTTTCTATTCAATTCAAAACAGCAATCGTGCGTAGCCCATGAGTAATGGCAATAGTAGGAAATAAAACACATTCCTAAAATATGTAGTTGAAAATCGATCATGACATCGCACAGCAGAAACAATTCACTTTGAAACTGTGCACAAACAGAACTTTTATCAACAAAAACAATATAAATAATAATTATCGCTTCGTAGAGCATGTACTTTCGAGTCTGCCTACATAGCTATGTCTATGTATATACTTTTAAGTGACTATATTTATGTCTTTCGGTATACCAAGTGTAGGCTTTTTTTGGGAAAACAGTTTCGATGGTTGCATAAGTAGGAGCACCTACTCCAGCCTGTCTCGAGACATTTCAACTCCAG
Source organism: Cheilosia variabilis (assembly GCA_951230905.1). Lineage (NCBI taxonomy): Eukaryota > Metazoa > Arthropoda > Insecta > Diptera > Syrphidae > Cheilosia > Cheilosia variabilis. The sequence goes on along the minus strand of OX579680.1, from coordinate 16,685,738 downwards.
TGAAGCCAATTCATAGGAATTGTGACCACCATTTTAGAAAACTAAATTAACCTGTCCAATTACTGTTCTGGAAAACCCATGTAATCGAATGTAATCGCAGTTTTTCATCGACAAAAACTTTTCTGTATTTTTTTTTGTGTACATAACTAGAATCATACCAATGTGTACCTATATCTAGGAGTAAAGTACAGGAAACAATGATATGTATCACCACAATTTAACTGCATGATCCACAGGCGTTAAATGTACAGAAATCTATTCCTAGAAATATTTAACAATGGTGTACGTAATGTTCGTTTATTTTTTATAGTATATTGAAATGTTCTTTATTTATTTATTTATAATTTCTTTGCCTTCCTCCACCTTTTCCTGCCTACCAATCGTCATATAGTATTTGCGACGATGTTGTCGAGATAGTTCTCTACATGGCCAAAGAGAGAAGAAAACAACAAAAACTCGTCTCTTATCTTGAAAATATGAAAACTGTAGGCAAACGCCAATTACCATTATAAAAAAACTATAGTCAAAAAATGACTAACTAATAAAAAGTAATGGAACAATTTGTATTATCAAGAAACAGTTTCTGTTCCGGAAAAAGGTTTCCACACAGCCAGTGGAGGCATTTTTTGTATTTTTCTCAAACAAACTGTCCCTCACAAGGCGAAGTAGACCCCCAACCAAGCCAATTATTATTTATTAATTATACAAATAAAACTAACAAAGTACCTATATAAAAGATTCTTACATTTCTTTCCGGGTTGTAATCTATTTTTGTGGTTCCTTCCTGTGTATCTTAAGTTTCATGAACGTAGTAAAAAAAATATAATTTTATTTAGAAAATTTCTTTTTAACACATTTTTTTAATCACTTCATTGTTTAGTTATTAGATAGATTTATAAATTATTAAAATTGATTGCATTTTAAACGCTCATGTGTGTTTGAGTGTGGAGAATTCCTTTTTTTTTTGTATGTACAATGGCTGCGCGATGTGGAAATGAAAATTTCTTAATTCCGTTTCGAGTTCAATTCGGTATTTTTTTGTTAAAAGTTCTTCGCCTCACGACGAGACGACAATTTGTACATTGGCCAACATCTACTACGGCGATTGTGATGTTTTTCCAAAAATTAAATAATTATTTCCTGCAACATTTTTGCCTGCGATTACGGAACGATATCCCAATTCAACTAAAAATGGCGGTTTCAACGAACTAAAACAGAATATCTGTGGAAAGGAAATCTTCACAGAAGGTTGTTCTGGCTGTTGTTAGGGGGGAAGAACGAACAAAAAAATGCCCGTCGTCTCCACGGAGTGGTGTAATTAAAAAAAAAAAACACTGAAGTGGTGTAATTTTTCGACAATTTCCCTCGAATTTTGTCAACAACAACGAAAAACACCAGCGGTTCTTATGAATACTGGTGAGTATGAAGTTGCTAAACAAAAGCGAACAGTTCCATGACAGTTGAGTTTGATACCTTTCCGTTGAGTTCATTTTATTGATGTTTATTGGTAGAGAGTCTAGTACAATGCATATTGACGGATTATTAGGTAGGTAGTAATAGCAGTTAATAAAAGTAAGTAAGTAATAGCAGACAACAAGCAATAAAACGCATTTAAATGTTTTGGAGGCTGTCATAAATTCTGGTTCTACTTCATTTTCAAGAGTGGATTGTTATTGTCATTGCCACCGGGAAAAAAAACATTAATTAATTGTTGCCACAGTTGTCTTCTTCGTCATCATTTCATCCGGTCTAAAGTGTATTGGGTAACTTTTGACATTTTGACATTAACACGTAATTTTGTGCTGAATTGAAAATTTGCCCGGTAAATTTCAAAAGAAAGTAGCAGTGTTTCGGCACTGGCTATTTATATCTGATTTGGCTACTCGAACTTTTCACTGACTCCTTAAAATTGTCGTTTGGGATTTATCCTAATTTACCTATACGTACTTCTATTGCGAACGTACTCTTTCGTATAACTAATGTCGTTTTCGGTTGACTTTTTAGATTTCTGCTGCCAAATCGAATATTAAATCCGGATTTTAAGGGTTCTTGCTTGTATTGAGTTGGCCGCAAAGAATTTTTTTTCACTTGCACTGGAGGTCCATTTCGAAATAATTCAAAAAAACTCTTTTCCATAGCCGTTCCTCTTTTCAACATTTTTAACATTTTTAAAATTGGAATAGTAAAGTCTCTCAATTATGAGTAGTATGTGTTGTATTGCTTTTATTTTAAATTTAATATTAGCCGTGTTTTTTTGAGCTTCGATCTCAGCAAAGCTGAGACTCAGTTGTAGTTGTTGTAATCGCGTGCTGAAAATCCTGCTTTACTTTGCGCTGAGATCGAATCTCAGAAAAACACGCCTATTGTCGTCTTTAAAAATAATGTAATCAGAATAAGTAGCCCTAAAGAATATATATCTTTTATTGGCTCCAATATTATTAAAATTTGGCTCCATACCTTATAAAGTCTGGTAGAACTGCACTACAAATGTCAAATTTTCGCAAGCAAATAATGTCCCGGACAAAAAACGTGTTCGAAAAGAGAGTGAAGAATTGTTCCATGCAATCTACTACAATTACCCACTTTTCCGCCATCATTTCGCAGCAGCTGCGTTCTGCAAAACGAAAAGGAGAGTGAAATTTTTCGTTCATGATTTCGTTGTGCCATTTTTGTATGCGATTTTTCGTTCCAGAACAGGTCCGTACCAGCCTTTACAATATAAGGCGAGGAATTCCGACCTCATTTTTATGTAATGGCTGAAAAATAAATATACTCACTTTTTCCAATAACGTGGAAGAAATTATATAGGCCTGTTGTTTTGAGATTCGATCTCAGCAAAGCAAAGTAAAGTAGGATTTTCAGCACGCGATTGCAACAACTACAACTGAGTCTCGAAGTGTCAAGTAGAGCGTAGTTGTTGTAATTGCGTGATGAAAATCCTACTTTACTTTGCTTTGCTGAGATCGAAGCTCAAAAAAACACGGCTTATGTATGTTTTTCGTTTTTAAACAAAAGAAACAAATCAGTATCCATCTATCGACGTCTGAGGATCAAAATAAAACATTATTCGGACGTACAAAACTCTAGTTTACTCTCTTCGATTTCTGGCCAATGTAATGCTCTCGAATTTTAATATGTTTAAATTGATCAAGTTAACGTTTACGGAGGGTCAGCCGACAAACCACACCCAAGAATTTTAAAATTTTATCAAAATTAAAATCTCATCTTTCGTTCTTGTGATAAAAGTGTAGTCTTCCCATTAAAAAAAAAAAACCAACCAACCACAAATGTGACATTAACAGAATTCTCCCATGCGAGTAAATCTGGCGTCAGCATAGCTGCTGCCACCTTTCTACCACAAAAAAACCAAATGAAGTTGATGTCTATTTGAGAGATAAGTCATAATCTGAAAATTCCTTCTCCGTACATTTTCAAAAAAATATTTAAAAGTAATTCAAATTAATTATATTCGCTAACCCATCCACAAACACCGCATCAAGTGGGATACAAAATTCATAGTATTAATCGCCCAAAAGTGTCTATAAATGTGCAAAATCAACTTTTATCAGCAAAAAATCGAAATTCTCGCGAATTATTGACTCAAAGAACATTCAAAACAGGCGAATAAAATTCACAGTGCTTGTTCGTATTTTATTTTGATAACAATATTCAGTTTATACTCGTTCAGTGTGTATTTCTTATGTCTTCAATTGGAAATGCTGGATAAATTTAGTAAATAGATTCCCATCTACAAGAGCAACCATCGCAGTGAAACTAAAAAGCGGGAACTTGCCTAATCATACTCAATACGATGGACAAAGGTAGGTGGACAACATTTAAATGTCTTAAATACTAATCACTATTCATGTATCTATTGGGTGGATAGATGTGAAAATTTATTTTCGTAAATTTGAATTCAAAATTGAATTCTGATTTGATGATGGGTCGATGTCGTCGATGTGTGTTGGACCGTACTGGTGGGTTGATTTGTTATTTTTCGATAAACCCCTTATTTTTTTTCGTTCGTTTATTCGAGTCAGATGGAAGAAGGTTATTTGTGGATAACCGCGCATTACCTAACCATCATTATTTGTGAGTTGACAATTTTGCTTTTGATTTTTTTTCGTTGTCCTCTCAACAGTATTACATTCCATGACTTTTAATAGTTTGCCAACTTTTTGTTGCTCATAACGTACGAAACCGTGTGTGGAACAAACACCCTCCGCTGCAGTGGGAGGGTGATTAATTTTTTTTGTTACTTGCAATACACTAGTAGGTACTAGTTGAATATGTTTGAATTTGTGAATTTTTCAAACTTTTGGAAACTAAATCATTTCGAAGTGAATTGGAATGACCCAAAACACGGCAACCATCGCTGGGAAGTGATCGGTATATATCGAATAAGATCTCACACAAGGATAACAGTTACCAACTGATGCATCATCCAACGCAGTTGCTGAGTTCTAGACTACGGTGGTGTAGTACTCGCCTACTTATTTCTATCAGACGAAGCCGCAACAAATGCATAATAAGATGGAAGTCTATAATTTTGGGGAACACCTGAGTACGTAGAGTTTGGATCTTCGATCAACAGATGCGAAGAACGAGCACGTTTTACCCAACCGAAGAGACTGCGAACCTGTATTGCCACGTACATGACCACGTGCAGCGACGGAATCCCCGCAGAGCAGCCGGTAAACTCTTGGCAGTCGACATAGACCGAGAGCTTAATAAGTTCTTCTAATAACATGGTAAGCTTTTGCCACAAGGATAGCAGATCTACACTAAGAGTTCACTTCCGTTTGAAGAAATGAAGCAACTTTTCGGATGGACTGTCTAAAATGCAACATTCACAAATCGGTAGCTATCGGTGCATGTTTTCTTTCGTTTCCGCACCCACAATCCGACCAATTCAAAGTGGCGAACGTAAGCGTAGTCAAAACTAAGAGACATGGTCAAACGTACATTTGCCAGGCGAGTTCTCTAAAACGCATGCTGTTAAGGAACAAATCTTAATTCCAGCTCAAAGTGAACGTTCTCCCCCTAATTCTATCTAATGCCGTCAAATACATTCAAACTAAGTTATGTAGATAGGCACTCTTGCCCTGGCCTGTCTTGATTTAACTTGTATGAGCGCTGGTCGGTATTCGGATTGACAGGTGAAAACTATTTCATAAAGCACAACTTAGTAAATTTTCTTAAAACCGTAGCTCTTAATAAATACCTACTCGGCTGAGGATAATTGTTCAAACTCCTCAAATTGGGCTCAATCTAGAGTATTTTGTTTACTGCACAACGCTCATGATTTAAAAACGTGTTAGTTACGTTGTCTTGTAGCTATACATATAGGTAGGCACATAATACGAAAGTCAGGGCCATCTTTGGCCTGTAACTATACCCACCCATTACACGAATATCTAATAAAAGATTTCCGCTGTAAAATTAATGGAAAGATGTGCAATCTACCCAAAAGTTTTTAAAATTTATATATTTTGTAACCTAAATGAAAGTAAACATGTTTTAAATTTGATCCATGCAAAGCCAACTCCAACCCTAAAAACCGTCCGGAAGCACCCAGTTGGCGATGTAAAAACACGCTGAAACAGCATTAAATGAATCCCAACAATTTCCTGTAAAAAATTGTCGAAAGAAATATTTCCATAGTTTTTCCATTTAAAATGGTTCATCTTCAAAAAATTTGTAAAAAAAAAAAAGAATCAAATTCAATTCCTTGAAATGTCAAATCCCAAAAAGTTCTCGCACATCTCGCATGCGAGCTCCATCACATTTCCACTGTTTCAGGGGTAGATGTCGCTGTTCTGACAGTTTTCGTTTTTTATTTTATTATTTTGTGGTTAGTTTTACGCAATTTCGTTCCATCGACCGTGGGGGAGGCAGAAGTGTAATTTTTCGCCAGAATTCGGTGAATTACATGTAAAAAAAGTAATAAAATATACTAAATCTAAGTGAAAATCATGTCTGGATACGTTGGAGTGCGTGCAGCAGCAATTATGACACCAGCACTACTTGGCAGAACCATCAAGCGTATTATCTTCAGTAGCAGAAATTTCACATGTGATTACTGCCGCACTGTTCCGTCGATCTCAGCTGCCGCTTCCGCTCCCTTGTTGCGGCCTTCGGTACGTAACTATGCTGCCGAAAAGAAGGTATTCGAACGATCGAAACCCCATTGCAATGTGGGCACCATTGGTCATGTTGATCATGGCAAAACAACTTTGACGGCTGCCATAACCAAAGTTTTAGCCGACCGTAAATTGGCCGAGAGCAAGAAATACAATGAAATCGATAACGCTCCTGAGGAGAAGGCTCGTGGCATCACCATCAATGTGGCGCACGTCGAATATCAGACCGAAACTCGCCATTACGGGCACACCGATTGCCCCGGTCATGCTGATTACATAAAGAACATGATTACAGGGACAGCACAGATGGACGGTGCCATATTGGTTGTGGCGGCCACCGATGGTGCTATGCCCCAGACTAGGGAACATCTGCTGTTGGCCAAGCAGATTGGCATCTCTCACATTGTGGTGTTCATCAATAAAGTTGACGCTGCTGACCAGGAGATGGTGGACTTGGTCGAAATGGAGATTCGTGAACTGATGACCGAGATGGGCTACGATGGCGATAATGTTCCCGTGGTAAAGGGCTCCGCCTTGTGTGCCCTCGATGACAAGAGTCCAGAAATTGGTTCCGAAGCTATCCTGCAGCTGCTGAAGGAAGTCGATTCATTCATTCCCACACCTGTTCGTGAGTTGGACAAGCCATTCCTCTTGCCCGTTGAGAATGTGTACAGTATTCCCGGTCGTGGAACTGTTGTGACTGGCCGCCTGGAACGTGGTGTTGTAAAGAAGGGCAACGAATGCGAATTCGTGGGCTACAACAAGGTCCTGAAATCAACTGTAACTGGAGTGGAGATGTTCCATCAGATCTTGGACGAGGCTCAGGCCGGTGATCAATTGGGTGCTCTGGTTCGTGGCCTCAAGCGTGATGACATCAAGCGTGGCATGGTCATGTGCAAGCCGGGCTCAGTAAAAGCACTCGATCAAATCGAGGCTCAAGTGTACATCCTGAACAAGGACGAAGGTGGTCGTACCAAACCCTTCATGAGTTTCATCCAGCTGCAGATGTTCTCGCGTACCTGGGATTGTGCCGTCCAGGTACAGATCCCCGACAAGGAGATGGTCATGCCGGGCGAAGACACCAAACTGGTTTTGCGACTTATTCGACCAATGGTCATGGAACAGGGTCAACGATTCACATTGCGCGATGGCAACTTGACTTTGGGAACCGGTGTTGTTACCAAAGTTCTGCCAATTTTGAGCCCAGCCGAGCGTGAGGAACTTACCGAGGGCAAGAAGGCTCGCGAGAAGAAGCAGGTCGCCAAGAAGTAGAGGCATCAACTGCAACGCGATTGCATTTCGGGGGGCTCTAAGTATAGTTGATTATTTTGTATTTTTTAGTTTTTATGCACTTACCAAGTATATGTAACTTTTTGAAAGATCCTGTTAAGAGAAAGTTCAATAAAAAGAAGAAAAACAATGGTTTTCGGCTTGGAGTTTATTTCCTGGGAAGCTAATTAATATTTCAGGTCACAATTACGGTCAGCCCTAGCGAGGTCGGAACGGAACGCATACTCCGTCGAAGTCTAAAATTACATTCGAGGTATCCGTGTTTGGAAAAGTATATATATAATCAAAGTACTTGGGAACGTTCATCTGCAGGGACCGAATTGCCGGAATATTTGGCAAGTGTGCTCAAAGATAACTCGACTTGATACCTGACGCTCACTGACCGCATAAACTTGAGCTTACTTCGAAATTTCAGAAGTGCTGTGGACATGACCGTCTCTGAAGTTAGCTGCTTTACTTAAGAAGAGGTTCGTTCATATGTAGTATCATATCTGAGGTTCATTTCAGAACAGTGGGGTGAACAAGTCCAGCAAAAAAAGCTGTTGCTTCATTTTGTTGCCTCGTAATTTGTTTTGAAGAGTTTGAGGAGAACGTTTTCCAGTATTTAATGGCAGATTATCTTTGGCGTTCTAGTGTTTGGATCTGAGTGTGGACCTCTTTTCAGGAGACGACATCGCATTTGTTTAGGTTTACCTCGCAGCTTTAACTTAGACTTAAACTATTGATGTTTAGAACTGCAGTTCAGAGGGCGAATAAATGGTCGGTTGTGATACTGCCTGGTCGAAAAGTAGTCAAATAACAAACTCACCGTTGCTCTGTCACTTCTCGTAGCCCTTTCGAGTGGAACCCGGCCGACCGACGGCCTCCACAAATTTCCACGTTGATTATTCGTGTCAAAGTGCTGTCCATCTTTGAATCGAACTGGGTAGCCGAGTGGTTTGCTGCAGAAACCCTTCGTCCCATTGCTATAAGCTACTGGCAATACAGGTTATAGATTTGATCCACTGTCCCACTGCATGGGATTCTATTTGAATTTCTTTTGAATTATGGTCATTTGTTAGATTCATATGATTTGTCCTCTTCCTTTCAGATGCGACGATAGAAGTTGAGGAAATGAACTCATCTGATGAAAGCGTCGAGGTTGATGAAATCAGCTTCGAAGATCTCATGCGGGCCGACGAGGACACAGCAAAAAGGAACGATGCTGCCAACAAAATATACAACGACCTCATTGCGGTGAAAAAAGAAGAAAAAGAAGAAGCCGCTCAAACACCTTCACCTGCTACAGCCGCGACTAAAAGCGTTACAGTAACACAACCCTCCAACAACAATGTGATACAAAACAAACTTGTGGCATCCACAAGCACGCCCTCGTTTGTAAGAATCGCTCCCAGATCTAACGCAGCCTCAACATCCTCCACCACGACAACAGCAGTGAAAGCTTCAAACGGAAAAATCATTTACTTACAACGGCCGGGTGGGTCATCGGTTCCGGTTCGGGTTCCTGCATCGATGACGGCCAACTCCTCAGCGAACAATTCGACCAAGTCGACAGTTCAAATTCATGTTATACGCACGCCGGATGGCAATTTGGTTCCAGTCAAAAGCACCAAAGGCATAAATATTCCGAACGTCAGCCAGCTGGCAGGAAAGAAAATCATAGCAACCACAAGTGGTGCATCCAGTGGGCAGATGTTGATAAAAACACCCATCAAAACAATATCGCCAGCAGGCTCGTCGATTTCGACTTCAACAACATCGTCACTGGGCTCGGCATTAATGTCATCAGTGGAGGCGGCAAAACCGAAAGTGCGGCATGTTATCACTGCGAAGTCAGTTCTTGCAAGTTCTATCAATGGAAATTCGTCGGGCGGTACCAAAATGCTGATGCAAAGCCCACCAGGTGGCAGGCAACTGATGGTGTCGTCACAGAACGTGATAAAGCTGTCGCCGACCACTTCAAGTGGACAGCTGCAAGCTATACAAATACCGGGCAAGTCGGGACTACAGTACGTTCGGGTGTTGAACAAAACTTCAGGGATTGCGCATAAAATCGCCACATCAGACTCGACGACCACCCCCAAGTACACAGTCGTTCGGCAAACGAAGCCACCCATGAAATTCATGGTACAGTCTCCACTCAACGACAAAGAGCGGGTAATTAACAACTAAGTCGTAAGTTAGTCTCTCAAGTTTGTCTCTAATTTCCGTTTATAATTTCAGCAAAGGATGATGACCACCGTTCCGGCATACCGCAGGATAAACGACGTGATGGTCAAATCGAAGGATGGCAGCGAGGCGGCTTTCATGCAAGCGCATAAAATTTCCCAAATCAACTCGCAGATTCGCCGGTTTAGTGTTTCGGGTGATGCTAAACCGACTACATCGGGCAGCAAATATATAGTCGTCTCTAAGTCGTCACTCATCCGCAGTACGGTCACTAGTCAAAATCAGAAAATTACCCACTTGCGGCAATTGGCGACTGAGTCGCAAAAACAAGAGGCAGATGCTGGTCGACAAAGTCCTCCTCCTGCGAAGAAACTTTACACAGTTCTAAAGCCTACGACCGTACATAAAGATGTGAAAGAAATGAAGGTGAAAGTAAAGGCAGAGCCTGTCAAACCAGCTACCACAGTGGCTGCTTCACGTTCGTCTCGAGCATCGCCTCCACCGTCGGACGACGGCGTAACGATTCGACGAAAACACTGCAACTGCACCAAGTCACAGTGCTTGAAACTGTACTGTGATTGTTTTGCGAATAGCGAATTCTGCCAGGACTGCAATTGTAAGGATTGTTTCAATAATCTGGACAATGAGGACGAACGGCAGAAGGCGATACGGATTTGTCTCGAAAGGAATCCCAACTCTTTCAAGTAAGTTGCTGGTAGTCACGTCAGTAGTTGTTGTTTTGTAATAATCATTTTTCGAGCGATCAATTTATTCGAGTGTCGACTCCCGAGTGTCTATAAACGAAGCACAATTGAGCTGGTGCAATGCATCTGCTACAAGTTACACAAGTTGCGCAGGGATTTAGCGCTTCGATTTATTCCAGAACACAAGGGGCTTAAGGTAGAATGTGTACTACGTGTGCATTTGCTGACTGTCTACCGTGTCTTTGTCGGATTTCAAGGAGTAATCTTGAATGACAGAGGTGACAAATTTCTTTGCCTACTGCATCAGCATCAGTCATTTGTTTAATGTGGGACAATGGAGCATGCACGTGGCTAAGGCTGTCACTCGCCAATTTGTCTGTTTTAAAACTGCCTGACCGGTGCCCATTGTTGAGAGAAATGTTATCTTCATTCGCTTCTCTGTGTACACTTAAACATCGCACGACGATTTCTACGGCCAAAGCGGCCAATTGACTCCCTTTCACGTCGTTCAGTAGTGCGGAGGGTCTTATACAGAGTTTGATTATTTATTCGTCATGGGTCCTATTGCCCTATTGTGTTTCTGCCCAGAAAAGGGTACTCCTTCTTCGGCAAAGAAGTGAAGCCCGCAAGTGTCATTTATTATGAAAAATTATGTTTCGCAACCTCCACGCATTGTACACTCACCTAAAATGAAATTCGAATTCAGTACGAATCAAAGTAGGCGTTGCCAAACATTGACGTTTACCCTATCAATAATTCCAGACCTAAAATCACCGCAGCAACAAACGAAAGCGATCAACGATTGCACAACAAAGGTTGCAACTGCAAGAGATCTGGCTGTTTGAAGAACTACTGCGAGTGCTACGAGGCGAAAATACCCTGTTCATCGAACTGCAAGTGCGTCGGTAAGTAGTCCTCTTCTTCATATTCTATATTGCATAGTTCATTATGTCCTCTCCAATTGAAGGCTGTCGAAACGTTGACGACCATCCTGATCTTGACATGGATATGAAGAAAAGCTGTATTCCAACTGCCCAGACGCACAATCGTTCAAAAAGAAGTTTCGACGATATGATCAAACAGAGGCATTCAAATCTTCCATCCACAGGGTCATCGTCTGTGCCCACATCAATGTCTGCGGCTATAGCAGCCTCAGTACAAGCGACTGCAAGCGGTCCACTGGCTGAGAAACAACCCTGCAATTTCATCACTCAAGAAGTTGTAGATGCGACAATTCAATGCCTTATTGCGCAGGCGGATGAGTGCAAGAAAAGTTCCCTAACAGCATATCAAACGGAGAAAATGGTCATGGAGGAGCTCGGCCGGTGTCTGGTGGAAATTATTGACTTTTCTATTCGCAACACCGACCAAAATTAATAACAACAGTATAAATATAACATTTGCATACATGATAATATGTAGACCCGTAAATAGATTAGTTGTTTTTAGATTTAGGTAAACCCCTGCAATTATTATAATATATATCTACGTAGTGTATAAAGCTTTTGATTCGTTGTAATTAATCTGAATACAACACGTTGCAAAAGACTCAAATCTTGTTTTGTAGGTTTTCTCTGTTTTTTCCCCAAGTTAAAAAAGAAATACAAATATTATGGTAATTTAATTTTATGTAGGATGACAGTTTGTATTTGGATTTTATTATAAACAATAAACTAAGTTAGCAAATAGTGGATGGTTTTGTTCTTTCGCAGCTGGGACAGGGGGTTGAATCGTCGTATCTGTTAATGAAATATGCTGATTTTACACAGGAAACAAGAATAAGTTTGGTCACAGCTCTTTCGTGGATAAGATCATTCCTATGTGGATCATTCCTTTGAGGATCGTTTCTATGTGGATCATTTCTAAGTGGACCATCTCCCAAATGTCAACTCTGGTTGTAACCGACTGCAGTGAAACACATGCCGACCTTTAGCAGCCTGCAAAGCCAAACGACACAATAGTTTGGCTTTGCAACTAAAAACATAAGAAGTACCGCATACCTCTGATATACGACCTCTTCTCATTAGCAATTGCTTGTGTTTGTTTTTACTGTTGGTGCGATAGTAGGGACCTAAATTATTATGCTCATTCCGAACGGCTGAATGAGAAACTTTCTTAGGGTATTTATTCCTCGGATGTTTGTCAGATGTTCGCGAGAAGAGGCGCAATGGAGGAAACCTTTTAAATGAAATTGCCGGAGAGAAGATTCACCTTATCAGAAATTATTTGGAAGCAAAATTTGCCTGACGGAAGATGTTTGCAGATTACGCAGTGACGAGCGCGTTCCTCTCGTCAATATAGAACACAGTTTTCCTGCCACTGCACATGTACCCATAACTACTGGATTCTAATACTTATTCTCCGTTTTCGACGCATTTTCCTGCCCACCAACGGACGATTTAGTGAATTCCCATAAGTAATTGATTGCACTATCTATGTGAATATGCTTCAAATAGAAAAAGAGCAAAAAATATTCTTCTCATCGGATCAGTATTGATCTAAGTGTTGTATGGATTAGTTTTCCTCAGTAACCCAACCTAGACATTTGACTAGGTACAAATTCACCATTCGACGTCTGAAGTAAATATCCTATTCTAAAACAGCTTTAATAAAATTCTTCTCTTACAGTAAGCCAAGTACCTTTACACAAACCTTTTTCATCGTAAAAACTCCTTATTAGTATGACCAGTGCTGCCCTCTTTCCCAAGAAGTTCATAAGGTGGCAATTATGACAGTGTCTGTGCATGAAGTTTCAAATGTCCACTTTCATGTCGTTGTGCACGAGTTATTTTTCATTTCATCTGAAAAAGGATTGTTTACTGAGAACGAATTGGTATTCTAATTCTATCATAACGGCTAGCGGTATTTAGGAATAGTATCCCGCACTTCCACAGCCCCACATACTATTTCCAACGAATCTGTATCAACTTAAAATAACAAAAAACTGTGGAGCAAGTCTATTTTCGAGACTCGTTGCGAGGCTGCACAGTTAATTTTATTGAAATGGCCATGACCGTACATAACCACAATACGTCAAAGCGATTTTTCGCTCATCTCTTCTTAATTAACAGACTGAAACGCAAAAAGAAAATCGATAAACAACCACAATAATTGTTAATCGCATGAAATTCATACCACACAAAGGACGGTTACCCAATTATGTGTCGGAAAAGTCTTACCGTTACAGGATAAAGTTTAAAGCATGCACAAGTACACAAAGGACACAAAGCTTCTGCCATTGTTTTGCAAAAGTAAAATCTTAATTGTAGTAGCAATTTCTAAAAGTCTGACAGGATATCCTACATTTCTCAAGGTGCACAGGTGCGCAAGCAGCGTGATTGAAACACAAAGAAGTTTTAATTTTCCGCTGTGCTATTATACTCGTACTTAGTAGGTACCTACTTAAGTGTTTTTTTTTAAAGCCGGGTGGAAATGTTGAATGAAAGACAGGTGCTGTTATTATTTTGCCTCCAAAGGATAGAAAGTATAAAGAAAATCATTTACGACACGAGTTTTTGTTGTTTCCAGTTCAGACGACACTTGGGCAGCCACAGATTTCTTTTATTAACATCTTACAAAAAGAAAGTCAGGCCCATTGTCAAAAATATGTTTGTAGTTGTCGGATTATGATTTGATTGTGCAAATTCAAGAATCTAGTGATCTTAAGTCGACTTGATTGATCTGGATAAGATATAACCTGAACGCAAAATCTAGATTTGTCGGGAACGTCACTTTTTCTGCGTCAGCCACATATGCGAACTGTCAACTTAATACTCAGTCATGAATTTATTACACAGCAAGAAAATCAAAGAAATTGTTTAGTTTTCATCTTGTCAAAGTAGGTTACCCCAAATTATTTTGTTCACATGACTTTTTATCGTCAATTTCCACACAATTTACACATCGCCAATTGCCACCGCAAGTTAATAATATGCTTCTCAGGTCATTTTTTAAAATTTCGTTCATTTCTTTTATTTCTCGGCGATTCCGACCTTCCAAAAATTCTGGAATTAGGTACATAGTACAAAAAACTATCACAGAAAAGTAAAGTTGCCTGTCAAACGTAAAAAGCTTAATTAGGTACTGATAAAAAATTGCTATTGGTGGTTTTAGTGCGTAAGAATCTCCGAAAAGTGTTTTTTAGCACCCGAAAAAACAGTTCCCCACCGAAATTTGTTCGAAAAAATATAATACATACTTCCTTTTCTTGTTCAAGCGGTGAGTTGAGTAGATAACTAAAACAAAAATCAAATTCAACGTATTCAGTACGACTTGACTTTTTTGAACGAGCCCGCAAAGTTTAGAAATAAATTAAAAAAAACTTCAGTTTTGTTTGTAGCTCGTTTCACCAACAACAGTTTTATTTATTCCAATTAACTCCATTTTGTTTTCTATAAATAGTAATATATAATTTTGTATTTAATGTTGTAGTAACTTGTGTGCTTTGTTTGCTTATAAAGTTAGGTAGTATATCGTTAGTTTATATTTTGACATTGTTCACAAGTCGAGAATATTTGGATGATTACACAGTTATATTAGTTTTTGACACACAATGTGTGCATTATGCAACACATAACAAGTAGCGTTTTTTCTAAAATGTTTTCTTAACACATTTTTGACTATAATGCTCATAATTTTTGTTTGCTAAATTTTATGTTCTGCCTTAGATATAAAATATTTTTGTTGGGTTTCCCTACAACTACATATTGTTTATTGTATACTTAAAATTATTTTGGCTTTACACCTTTTATTTTTATGTAACAAATTTGTATAAATATATTTTGGTCAAGAATCAATTTTAGACACATAGTTGTAACAAATTCTACACATGCTTGGTGAATATTTATTTTTACAATTATTTATTTGGCATAAGCCACAAAAAGTTTTAGTTTTTATTTAAAAATCAATCAATTTTCGAAAAAACGCAGTACATAATGTAGTGGCTTTTATTTTTATTGGACATTTTCTTTTTGGTTATTAAAATTGTGTATAATGTTTGACCCCATACCAGCTTTTTTTTTAAGTGTTTTCATGTACTTATAATTAGTGTTAATATAATTTAAGTATATATTCTTGTTTATAGTGTAATGTGAGTATTATTTTGTTTGTTTCCAATATGTTTAGGTTTGAAATAAATGGTTATTGTCTAACTCACACAATAACTCTACGGAAATTTCCTCCGATTGGAGATTTTACTTTTCAAAAAGAAAACCTCAATATTGAAACAGATGCTAAATTCAAATAAAATAACAAATCATAAAGTCACCACACAAATTAAATGACGGTATCTAAATTGTTTATTTGAATACCCTGTACAACGCTTTTGAAATATGCATATTTTTAGGTTAGGTAGATACATAGATTATATTTGTTAGAATATTATCGGGTATTATATTACAAAATGTTAGAAAGATGTCAAATATTATGTAGTATTAATTAATAACGTAAATATACTTATTATTTAGTATTTTAAGTATTTGTTTTTGGTTTCCTGATTGAGTTTGCAATTCTCGTAAGAAACAAACATCTAAGAAATATTTTTTTCTTTTCTACTATTGTTTAAGCAAAAACTTTCTTTTGAATTGTTTATCCATTATGTGCAGTTTATTTTTATTAAATATCTCAATAATGCATATAAATATTTACAAATGTTTTTTTTTTGCAGAATATTGCGTTAGCTGCTAATTTTACACTTTGCTCAGATACAATGATTCTGCATTTCTAATTTCTATTTAACAGTGATTAGATTTATTTATTGCCTTAATACAAAATTCATTGCTAATGAAATATTTATAGATACTTACATGTTGCATGTTGATGACGATGCAAGAACAAGTAGTTTATTGTAACAACATTGCGGTTAGTGCAGGTATCAATTTGAATGGCACGTGATTTACATCGGTACAAAAGAATGATGCTTTCAATATACTACCATACATAGGGTATAAATAAAATAACTAAAAATGTATATGTATATGTACTTATTAATTCATATTGGTGCCTTTGGTTTTTTGAAAATGATGTGATGTACCCAGTTGTTTTTATATTGTGACGTATATGCGCAGATTGTAGAGACAGTTAAAGAACAAGTGGCGCAATTGTTACCACAAAACTACGCCACGCTCATGTTTGCTGGGTTAAACGTGCCTGAATCTGTGCTAAGATGTTACAACCTTGTGTTTCTCAGCAGGATACTTAAAAAATTAGAAATGACGAAATTATGAATTCCGTGGAGTGCCACCATATCATGCAGATCATCGGGGAAGCATTGGTGATCTTCGAGGTCATTTATCGGATGTTGCATCGTCCACAAATAAAAAATGTGTTGGTAAAGTAAGACAAGTATTAAGAAAATGTTTTATTTTTCAATAAACATGTGCTCGAGGGCTAAGATTCTTATGATGCTTAAAGAATCAGAAGGAAGAGGTTCTGATGTGTTATGTAAGATGGAAGAAAGAGGCAGAGAACGACTTTGTTTTACTGACAAACTTTTCACTTTGTTAGCAAACAGAATCATTCTAACCTAAAAAAAACTCCGCCTAGATGTTCAATATCAATTATCTGTTGCTCCGAATTACGCACACATTTTGTGAAAATTAGTTGTTTATTTGATTTTAATAGACATGCGCCTATAAATGCAAGATATATGAAATGCGCCTGCTTTCGAATAGAATGGTTTCATACAATTAACATGCAGAGAAACCCTCCGACTTGATGAAATTTATTGGTTCCCAAAAATCCGACTAGTAGGTACTGAGCGCTAAACCTTCTACAGCCTGAAAATTGTTGCAAGTAATTTCCATTTCAAGCTTGTAAAATGGCAGACCTAATGGTCAACCATGAACTATGTAGGTTTAGGTTAGTGTAAAAAATGGATGAAAATTCTCGTACAGTCAAACGTCCGAAACGGATCACAAGTTTTTTAAATTTCTATATATTCACAAGTTGATTTAAGCTGGATCACTTTTAAAGTCCTGGGGCTTTATTTGCTTAGAAATAGACATATTTTCATCCATACAGGTTGGCAAACATGAATCTACAAAAACGGAGACACACCTAAAGAAATAAATAATTAAAAAAAAAATGTACATACGAGTATCACCTGTAACCCAAATTGATAGATTCACTAAAATGGTTTCATTCCCATTTTTATTTATAAAATAATGAGTTTTACGTTTTTTTTTTTTAATAAACTGACCAAACAACGCATAGAAAATTTGCAGCCATTCAAATTCTCGCGAATATACTCAACGATCAGCTTCACTACATTAAAGAAACTTAAATAAATAATAACTTACTACTTGTTTTTGCATTTTGCATCTTACAATACTTATGAGGATATGGTAGATAAAAATTTAATTAGTAAAGCTTAATTTAAATTCAATATATTTTTATAGTAATTTCCCATAAGATGTCAGATTTCGGTTTTGATTTTTTATAGTACATTAACAACAAATAATAAATACTATATATAGTTTGAATAATATTTAGTAGGTTAATTTAATATATATATGTTTTTTTTTGTTTTTCATTTGGCAAATAACTCTGAAAAGTAATAAACTGTTTATATAAATACATATATTTAAATTTTATTATTATTTTGATTAGCTATATAATTTCTCCTATATTATTAATATATATTTAGCTTTAATTTTTTTTTTCAAATTGATATAGTTTGAGGGTTAAATGAACACAGTGCTGCGACTGTGTACATAATGCAAGCATTCGCATTCCCAAATTTGTCAAAATCATTAGATGTGGATTATTGAGGGGTTTGTGCTTAGAAGCGTTTATCTAGGGAATATAGCTTTCCATAGATAGATGTGAGATGTGTCAGCCATCAATTTCTTAGCTTTGTCAACATTTGATTGTATTGCGCGAGACTAAGCGCATATTAGGCGTACTTGAATCAAAGGAGACTACTGAACTTGCAAAGCAGAACAATCTTGTGACTTATAGCATTGTTCAAAGACGAATCTGCCAAAACAATACTACAAAAATTACTAGAACTATTAAGAAGTCCTTACACTTCACATAATTTCTAGACATGGACGGTGCTTTCAATAACCTGAACAGTAAACCTATCACCTACGGAATCAGAAATCTCGTCCTGACAAATGTTTCCTGGTCCTGGCGAGCTCGATTAACAGAATGCTTTGTAGGAGAAACACATCTTGAGAATAGCTTGATAAAGAAAACCAATAACTCAGGGACACTACAAGCGGGAGTTCTATCTCTTCTCCCATGAAATTTTGTCCACAAGAGTATAAAGTTATATGACTACAGAATATTCTCTCTTTATATTACAGGAGCAATTGGAACCCGCCCAAATTCAGCATTCGAAGCTATTGTTGGAAGCAGTATTTCGAATGTTAAAAGCTTTTGTTGGACCCTTGAGAGCAAAAAAAAAACTTTTCATTAGGACGACGGTTGCTGGTGCTACCAGATGTGCTCTAAAATGACAGCTACGAACCAGATGACCTTGCGAGATACATTTGAAAATAAATAAAGTATCTTGTTCAATCCCGGACACTACGTAGGTAGCCAAAAGGCTTTGGAATATTTCACAAGGTAGAAACATTGAATACCACCAACTGGGCTAATGGTTTACTGACTTTGATCTGGTTCTTCGTTGGATAAAAAAATGCAGCAGAAGCTGTACCAGTTTGGACATAACACGAACACGTAACTGGATAATTGTATTTCCTGCATGGGATCAAACCTTTCATTCGCATATTTCGAAAAATAAAAACACTCAAAGTTTTCGTAAGTCATACTTCACGTTGCTATATAAGTTCAATGTTTTTCAATAAAATTTAATGTTATATATATTTAAAAAAAAGCTTTGAACGTCTGTTAAGGATCTTAGCAAATACTTAAACCGAAACGACTTTGGTAAGTTTTTCCAATGAAATGAGGAATGGTTCCGGTTAAACGTTTCTTGCCTTCCAGTTAATTTCATAGGGTTTTCCATCCAAAACCACTCACAGTCCACCAATCGTTGACTTTGCCAATAATCATCTTGAAAGGGTCCTACCGGTGTAACCAAGTCTTAAGTAAATAAATTCTATTACAATCATGATCACGCTATTCCTAAGCGTAACAAAGAGGATCTACCACTATGGCAATCAGGGCAATTCCCCCAATCAAAATAGTGGTTTTCAGTTGCACAGAAAACTCGAAGCCATCCGAAGTCAACATCACCAGCAACTCTCTTCTTGGGTCTCTTCCAGAAGCAATTAAAGAAGGAGACTTCTTAGCCAAAAAACTAGATTTTAGTTGAACAAAATCATTCGTTATTCCACCAACAAATTCTGCGTCGGTGTTTAAGAAACAACAATTGAAGTTAACGAGTACTCTATCTAATTAGACTGTGTAAGCTGAGGAAGGTGTACTATAAAAATCAAGTTCGTCGAGCGGTTCTTTCAAATCAGGTGCGAAAGTCCGAGTATATGAGAGCCTAACTTAACCAGAAAAGGGTGAAGAAGTCCAATTCACCAAAGGAATTGCTGACAATGTTACATTAAAGCTGCCCAGTTTTTTTCTTATTGTTCACATGGATGTTACAACGCCTGCCGTAAGTTCTTGATTCGTAGAGTAAGTTGCGCTAGCGTCCACGCAATTTTTTGACGACATTTATTTGAGAAGGTGGGCCTTCTCTTGCAACAGGTCTAGCGACGTCAAAAATTATTTAAAAAAACTATGAATCGTAAAGAAAGTTCAGCACACTATCGCTTCGTCTTTGGATGAACTTTTTTGAAGAAGTCTCTTGCAGCAGGCTCTGTGACATTCAAGTGAATAAGACAAATCCAGACTTTATGATATGAGGGGAACTTGGTGACTGAAACTCAATATTCGGTTTTCAATTGTTCATACCTGTACATTCCTTTTGACAGTCAAAGGCCTAGGCTATATGTAGAAGTAACTCCATATGTAGCCTAGCCCTAACCTACAATTTGAATAGAATATCCCTGCAGCTTTCTAAAAGAATGTTAACATATTCTTTTAGAAAACTGTAGTAATGTAAGAATGGAAGTTTATTGAAGCCTTAAACGATCTAAGTGACTTATTAAGAGTTCCAATTAACCATCAGAAATTAAAAATTAAATGATCGTTTTCCAATATTTTTGTAATAAAATACTCCTTCAATGTTTCACTTTTAAATAAATTTAACAATATAATCAAAAACCCTCGTCTTTTTAACCGATTTTAAGGGTGACTGTCAGCCATCGTGGGGCATTGGTAGCACACAGCTTAGTAAGATCGAATAATCCGCGTGAATAAGAAAAGTCGTGTATGACCTTATAGGGAACTAAAGTTTACAATTCCTTTTGGGACGCTGGCGGCGAGAAAAAAAAAAATATCCATCGTTCTTTTCTATCCTACCTTCGAACAAGATTTATTTAGAAAAAATTAGTGTTAAGTGGAAGTGTCTCAAAGTTGGCTAAGCTGGCTTTGAAATTTTAATTGCTCGACTTGGAATAAATAATCTGTAGCCTTATACCCAAAAACTTCTTAGCACCCACCCCAATAACGCACATTTTAATTACCTCAATTTGACTAGCAAAATTTTGCATCCCTCCATTTAGGGAGTAATGAATATTTTTATTTCTCTGTGCAAAGAAAAAAAAATCATTTAGTTTTTGAAGTAACAGCATCTATCCACAGAAGTGTGTGCGTGTTCTTACTTTACATATACAAGCGAGTAATGTAGTTCTCTTCAATGCTGGTAACAAGTATATTTTTTTTATTTTTGATTTTAACAATATTTTTTTTTTTTTAATTTTTGTGTTTTCTAAAAAAAAAAACATTTTAACTTTTTCTATTTTTGTTTTATTACAAATTCTAATGAAACATATTTCTGTGTGTGAATTGTAACCAGGTGCATATTTTTTTCATCAATAACAAACAATATTTCTTTTATTTATTCAAGCTTTTAATTTAGTTAGGTAAATATTTAATATATGAGAATATTTTTATATTGTTCCCATTTGTTTCTCATTTTTAAGAACAACGGTGGGATTGAATCCGTTTCGGTTTCGATTTTCATTAAGTTACAGTTTAGTACGATTTATTTTTTTTTAATAAAATGTGTTTTATTTTATGAAACGGAAATTAATGAAATGGAAACAATAATGACATATGATATTCTAGATATTTTTGGTTGTGATAGTAGGTGTATTGTTATTAGATTGATTGGAATTTAGATTTGTTGTTTAATAGTTTATCTTACCTCGAGCTGTTATTCTTCTTCGTCGACGTTTTGATATGTTACATATCTGATTGAAGATCTCTCGCCGATAATCAGAGACTGAAATGATAAAATGTAAGAGGCAAGAATTAAAATTAGCTGCAGTGCATCAGTTTCTGTTTTGGAAGACTCATGTAGGCTTGGAAAGTTTCTGTTGAAACGTTTGCATGGTGAACAAGCGATTAGCATGAATAGGTTCCCCTCAATTTAAAGCGAAAATCATGATATCAAATTTAGGATCACAATCACAGTAGTTGTTGCTCAACGAGATAGACTTTGTAATCGAAATTATTTAAAGAGATTTTCAAGTGGATTGTTAGATTTCAATTGTTAGTTAGTTAGTTGTGCAATCAACTTATCTGAGCATTTAATTTAAAAGTTAAGGCTTTACAAACTTATTGATTTTTACTAAAAATGTTACGTATACGCCCAGTATACCCGGCGGCAATTGCAGTGAATTTAAATTCAAGGAAACCAAGTTTCCAGATCTGTATTATATCTCCAACTGGAAAGGATAATGTCTAATCGGATATGCTGAATAGGGTATTCTAGTATTTAAGTACTAAGTGACCACCGCGCCGTCGAAACCGACGATCTGACAGAGTTCGGCTGTACATTCGATTGTGTAATGCTCTACCAAACGCTGATTTTTCTTTTCTTCCAGTTTTCAGACTAGGAATAATATGGAAAAAGTGTAATTAACATATAACCCTATATTAACAAAATAAACTCTTGAAAAACTAATCCTGGGATATACTCGTATACCAGAAGACAAACCCCAATTGATTATGTATGACAAACATTTTGCTGACTTGTGCGGGATTTACAACATCACACATTCCTAGCACGGAAGATTAAAGGGAAGCCCAATAATAAAGAGCAGCCTGACTGAAAGGGACAGCATCAATTAACACGCAAAAATAATTGACATATATTTTGGTCGGCCATCTTGTTTACGTGGTAGGAAATATGGGGACGTTCTGCTGTTGATATCCATAAGCCATTGGTATAAAAATGGCTTATGGAATTTCTCTCCTTTCCTACAAAACAAAATGGATTCCGGATGTGACGACCGAAAAATTATTTATTGATTTTTACTAAAATTCATTACCACTCTCATTTGACAGTCAAAAATAGAAACATTTTTAAGTAATTGCAGTAATGTTGGTCGCCGGAATCTGTGTTTATTTCCGTTTTATATAACTTTTTTTTTGTAATGGTAGAACAGTGTGCGGCTGTGCGCTATTAAACTGAAATCGTATGCTTCTCTTAAATCAGCTTCACCTCTTTATGGTAAAATGAACATATCGCTTTCTGACTATTTTAATCTGAACATCATTACGCTATTTTTTGCGTAACGTTGTCTTTAATTAAAATGTCAAAGTAATTGTCTTGTCACAATATTGAAACCTTCTTCTTTCTTCAGCGTTTCTTAAAATTTGTTGTTTTTTTCACGACTCTCGGACTTCTCGTGTAGCAAGTCTGACAGCATTTTTCTATTATTAGCCGTGTTTTTTTGAGCTTCGATCTCAGCAGAGCAAAGTAAAGTAGGATTTTTATCACGCAATTACAACAACTATGCTCTACTTGACACTTCGAGACTCAGTTGTAGTTGTTGTAATTGCATGATGAAAATCCTACTTTACTTTGCTTTGCTGAGATCGAAGCTAAAAAAAACACAGCTATTGATTGGTTTAAATTGATAATGTCGTCATCAATTTTTCAATTGAACTTGACGGTGTGCCCGACCAATTTAGTCAAGAAAATTCTAAAAACTCAGTTGACATATTGAATTTTACCTAGGCGCTGTTCCAGATGGGAATTTGTCAGCTAAAGCAGGGAATGTTGCTCACAAATTAAAACCACATCGCATCAAAAATCACACAGGGAATACACCTTGTCATTTGCTATTTCTTTGAGCTGAGAAGTCAGCTTTGAATATCCTCATAGACTTCTGTATTCGACCATAAAAGTCTCAATTATTTTTAGGTATCTGAACAATGGCCCCTTTCTAACGGATATTCAGACATGCTCCGACGTTTCGAGAGAAAAACTCTTCAAATGATTTTTGGTTCCATATGCGTTGACAGGTGTTGAAGGAGTGGACTCCAAGACGAACTAACGATCTATGCAGCGAAAATGCGCTTCTGGCCACTTGCGATGGCTATCAAATGTACAGCAAGAAGACATCAGCTCCTGCCTGCACATTTATCAATTCGTACCAAGTATAGGAAAACATCGCATCATTTCAACGGCTACTAGTTACATCTTCGATTGTTATAGTATTGACACTATTTTCAAGCTTAAGTAATAAACAAATAGAAAAGCGACTGGGACAGCGAGACAGGGCTAGATTTGCAGGCAAACCGATCGATCAGAAGCTGTTGAAGTGTTGGCTATATAGGCAATTGACTTATTAAGTTCTGCCTTAGAAATGACGCCAACATAGCTCGCGCTCTTGTTTCAAAGCAAATAAAAAATTGTTAAAAAATGCCAACCATCTTGAATTTTTCCATAGAATGCTAGAGACACCTATTGGGTGCTAGAAGATTTCCTAAGTAAATCGGTTAAAATTCAAATTGTTGCGAAATGTTTTACAATAGATGTCGCATCGAATTGTTAACAATAGATAGATAGATAGATGCAACCAACAAAATTTGAATAAAAAATCAAATTTCTTGACTAGATTCGTCGACTACCCCTTCAGAAACGTCAACTGAAACAGCTACTCATATGATCGATTTAAGGCAATCAGACAGCTGTCAGACTTACTAAACTACATACTTGAAAGTCCCCAATAACGCATTCAATGCGGCCATTTTCGCCTTTTTCTATTTTTTGTAAGCTGTTCTGTTCTGTTCTGTTTCATCCTATACATCATTCTAATGCTGCTGCGTCCCTCTCTCATCTTCGCTTTAAAACAGAGCGAAAGAAGGTTAAAAGAAATGTCAATACGGTAAGCGCTAAGTATGTTTGATTTGAGAATGAAGTGCAAATCGACTCACCCAGCCGAAATTCACAGAAATATTTTAAATTATGAAAATAAAGAAGTTCCCATCTTGTGTACCATTATAACAGAAGAGCTCCTCCATAAGCTTAGAGAAAACATTAAATGCTTCCAATTTATTTTTAACGTTACACAGATACAAAACAAATTACAGCAAACTCATCTCCTATTTTTTCGGAACTTTTGGAAATAGAGCGCGTTACTTACAGTCATATTTAACTCACAATGGCGAGATTTTCCATATAAAAATACCCATTGTGACCCACTTTGGTTAAAACTGATTATTAGTAAGGCCCAGAGAGTAAAAACAAAGTGAAGATCATGGCCCTAGGTATACTCTCCACAATGGGTAAAATGTGAAAAATTCACCGGAATACAATCAGTTTTCTAAATTTTGTTCGCAAAAATACATACAGTACCTTACCAATAAACATTTTCGGTTTCGACACTAAATTTTAGTAGTTCACTGTGGCTATTTATTTATTTATTTAGTGGCTATATTTTCCATACAAATTTTGCAATTGTGAGCTTCCGTAAATTTAAAGTCGAGACTAAAATCTGTTATCAGTCAAAATGAACAAAAGTCGAACAGAACTACTTCAATTTTTTTACATGGTACTAAGCAGAGATGAATGAATAAAAGAGATGGCATCGCGGTGTTTAATTGTCTTGTGTAACGTATTGAACTTGTTTGGTTTTTGTGGAGGTTTTGATTAAATTGAAAAAAAAATGTGAAATACACATTAGAAAATACCGAATTCTTGCAGTAAAGTCCAATTCATGAACTCACATATACTAGAAAAGAAATGAGCATATGTGGGTGACTTCATGAATTTTTCGGGAAAACACCTTGTAGGCAGCCACCTATATATCTCTGTATTCCATTATCTTTGGTACTAAGTGTGAATTTAAAAAAATGGTAGATTGAAATGACAGATGACAAATAAGGAAAAATCTAAACATCGTACTTGTTTTCTAAAATCGATAACTTCGATCATGAAAAACTTGGAATCAGTTGGATGAATAAATTTCAGCTAGATCTATATAGGATTCAGAGGCATCACTGGGCAAAACTCGTATTTTCGGAAAAGCAAATGAAGGAAACAAAAATATAAGAAAATCAAAAACTCAAAATAGCAAAACGTCAACAGTATATTACATAATATATTCACTTAAAAATAAATTACAAAATTACAACTTAAATGTAAAACAAAAAAAAGAAATTAAAGCAAATCATGTTTAAAAAGCTTTCCCAATGTCGTCTTTCACAAATGCGGAATTCGTTTGACCCATTATACTGTCAATTGAACACACATTGGTCTGCCCATTGGCGTTCATTTCGATACCCACCTTCTTCTCTTCCTTGGTTGGTGGATTCTTCAGGAACGTCAATAGCGGAGCATAGAGAAAGCATAAAATCGCAATACCAAAGAGCATCCACTCGAAGCCGATACTGTTGACGAGAGTCCCACTCAGAGCCGGTCCAATAGCGAATCCCATACAGAAAGCCACATCGCCCAGAGCGTAAACACTGCCATACACAGCCGAATGTCGAATGTCCACTAGGTAGCCAAGTTCGGGCATCATACACGAATCAACCATTCCGATTGCGAAGCCAAGGCCGGCATTGGGGATGATCAGATGATTGATAGAGGTCGCCATTGGGATCTGCGAGAAAAGCAAAAACAAAAAATTATCACAGTCCAGTGATGTGGTTAGTGAGTCGTCTCACCATTATAAGACAGGCGCCGATAATGACCAAACCGAGGAGTGCTGCCAACCATCTGCCAATACGGTGTCCCAGGGGTCCGAATAGATTTGTTCCAATTAGATAGCTGATCGAGGCTGGCAGGAATGTGACACCTTGTTCCCAACGACTTGCACCCATGTTGTCCATCATCCAGATTGGCAGGGAAGGTTCCAGCATTGCGATGCCCATGTTGGCGAAGGTGATGGCTCCTAGAAGTATCAAGTGAAATTAGCACAGTCGATCAAGTTCATTGTTGATTGTACTAGATCTTAGAAATACATTTTTGAACGAGTTGAGCCTTCAAGATTCGACTGAAAGGCGGCGAAAAGAAGAAGGCCAAACCAAAGCTAACCTTCGAATAACAAACGCAACTTACCGGCAGCAATAAGAATGTAAGGATCACTTATCAGAGCCTTCAGCGATGGCGGATCGGAGTCGCAGCGTTGAATCGATGGTTGAAGCATAAACAGTTGGAGAAGTCCATCGCCCAGTGCCAGAGCCGAGAGTATCAAGAACGGTGCCGATTTTCCAACAAACTCGTACATAATCCCTCCGAATGGGGGCCCAATCAGCACACCGAGCGCCAGGCCACCCAAAGCTATTCCCATCGCATTGCCACGTTCCTTGTCGTCCGTATATCTGTCGGCCAGCATACCCATGCCCGAGACGGACGAGCACGATGAGCCAATGCCCTGCAATGCTCGGGCCAGAAACAGCACGCTGTACGACCGGCCAAAGGCAAAGACTGCAAAGAGAACCACAACTAGTACAATCCACATCCATTTGGGGACAACAGAAAAACTCACTCAACGTCGACAGGAACATGATGACGAATCCAGCGAACATCGGGATGCTGTAGCCAATTCTAAAGAAACGATTCAAAGATTACTTCCGATTCGGTGGCCAACGACAGCTCATTATCATACTTATGCGTGAGTGGTCCAACGATCGGATTAACCAAGAGCTGCACAAACGCCTTCGAGGCGAACATCAGGCCAACTTCCACGGTCTCGCCCACGAGTTCCTTGTGACGTTCCTCCATCTCCCGGTACAGTGTCGCGTTTTCTATATACGATTACAAGGAGACACTTGTTACAGAAGAACGACTCATCCCCCGCAATGCGGAAGTCTTACCAACATCACTAAGCGTGGAGTACTCGTAACTGGCCGAGGTCGGCTGCAGCTCATTTCCATTTTTCGAACAGGGATTCGGCGTGGGTGGCGGTGGTGTGGCTATAGACAGTGGGGTCCGTGGAAAGCTGTCAAGCGGGGCATCTGGATGGCGGATATCGTACAGGAACTCAGGAATGATAGGAACTGAAAGAGAACACAAAATAATTACATTAGCCCAACACTGAAATAAACTTTTGGCCACAAATCCGCCAACAGGCCAACCAGCCAACAAGTTGTGCGGGTGACACTTTCCCCATGCTCGACAGGAGTCACTCTCGTTGGGATTAAGTTAAAATTGCATTACACCGCCGTCGTCGGGTGGATTGTTTCGAAGGCGTTTTGTTTCGGCGAGTCACCCCGTTAATGGATTGTTGGCTCGGACGCTGTGATAACATTCTAATGGGCACAAGATGAGTTTTTCAGTTAATTGTCGGATGGGTGATGCGATTACTTGCTGGGCGACTAAAAACGATTTGGAGTTGTAGGGCGGCCGGATCTCAAGGTTGCGTGAATTGAGAGACCTTAATGAAGCAACGGATGGTAAAGGTGGTTTGTCACAGAAAAGTAATTGGGGCAGTCTAGTTGAGTGTCCTTACTTTAGAGCTGAGTTAAATTGGTCGTCTTGCTAGAAGTGCGATGGAATGGTAGGATAGAACGAGTATGATATAAACCGTGACCGAAAACAGTGGCTATTTCGAAGAGATTTGTCAATGGCAATAGACCCGTTCTGAGCTCTAGTGCTGAAAATTCGCTAACGATAAGTCAACTCTGTTCTCCCATACAAGAGAATTAGGACGGCAGCTCCAAAAAAGTGTAGCAGCTCCTAAAGCTGACGTATTTACAACTTTGATGCCATAATAGAGAAGAACGGTAGGAGATATGTAGCCTCTGCATGTCACTGCATTCGGAAACGAACAAATGCTATGTAGCTTTGCATCTCGACATTCAAAAGCCAACGTTACTGGCCCCTAGGTGGAAGCAGAAGAACGAGGTTTGATTAGTTGGCGATCAAAAGAAAGCGAACGCTTGCGCTATCTTAGAACTCTACGTACACTAGTTAACCTCAGCCCCGATCACTGCCTGTAGTTGGGCTTGGGAGTATCTCGCCCAGTCCAGCGCCAATGAAATACTGTTGAAAAGATCGCAGCGACTGTCGCAAAACTTGCCGACAGCTTGTCACTCAATCTTTTAAAAACTCCATTGCCACCAGGTGCAATAGCTGAAGACCAGGCGAGCACAAGAAGAGCATTCTCTGAGTTTCCATGTGTCACAAGATGGTTTAAAAGAAACTCGTAGTTCGAGGACAGGTTGGAATCGAAGAGTTTTTGGACCGGAGCGTTGGGGTCCGTCGTAGCCATCTTAGACGACTACTGTGTTATTTTTAGACCAGGTCGATGTCGCTGTACAACCCTGTTTAGTCTCCTCCTTCGAAAGCTCATCAACGCAAACGTAGCAAAAATCACTCGACGATTTTCAGTTTTAACTTTGATATACGTAGTTAGGAACATTGCCTACCTCGGCTCCGCTATTAACTCGAAAAATGGCATCACAGCGGAGAGTAAAGTTCATAATTGTAAATAATATTGCCCGAACCATACAACAAATATTCATGAACACATTTATGAACGCAAACTGCATCTGCATGAATGCGGCCGCCATGCATTGACAAAAATGAGTTCATAATTGGGGACGTTCAATTATCTAGTTAAGTAAGTCTGACAGCTGTATGACTTAATGTATCATGTTTTGATTGGCTTAGATCGGTCATATGAGCAGTTGCTTGAGTTGACGTTTATGAAGGGGTAGCCGACGAATCTAGTCAAGAAATTCGTGACTGAATACTAATTTGACAGTTCGCATATGTGGCTGACTTATGAAAAGTCAAGTTACCGACCAATCTAGTTTTTGCGTTCAGGTTACATAAAGTCCG
The DNA here is from genome assembly GCA_951230905.1 of Cheilosia variabilis. Classification (NCBI taxonomy): domain Eukaryota; kingdom Metazoa; phylum Arthropoda; class Insecta; order Diptera; family Syrphidae; genus Cheilosia; species Cheilosia variabilis. The sequence continues at coordinate 16,656,321 of OX579680.1, read as the reverse complement.
GATCAAGCTAGTCGACTTCAGATAACTAGATTTTTGAATGTGCCCATTGCATTTATAAATAAAGGTCATAAAAGACAGAAATAAAAACAATTTTGTCTTGTTAATGACATCTCGGATGTTTAATATTAATTCCGATTTCATTCCAACAAAGGAGTCTTGTGCCGTCATCGGAATAGTTTGTTTGCTATCGCTCATTTCTAAATAGTACCTACAAATTATTCCAATTTTCCTGCCATTTTTCTGCAGCGCGACAACAAAACAGAAACATATATGCACTATTGACAGCTGACTGTAAATTTGCTTTTATAAACGCAAGTGCTGCCAAACTTCTGCAATGATAATGCAGTTCCATACTATTATTTCGTTGACCGAGTATATTTATGTCTATGGGCCTTACCAATAAACATTTTTAGTTTCGACTCTAAATTTTAGTAGTTCACAGTGGCTATATTTTCCATACAAATTTAGCAATTGTGAGCTTCCGTAAATTTGAAGTCGAGACTAAAATTGGTTATTAGTACGGCGCTATGTTTTTCTTGGGCTTATTGGCCGTCTCTCCTCAAACCCGAGTACTAAAACTAATATTCCATCGTTTTGTTGATAATGCAGTTCGTTTACAATAACGAACGGGAAATTTGCAGGAATGGAGCTGCCATTGATGTCGATCTCTTCAGCATATGCAAGAGGCAAGACTTTTGGAATTCCACTTTCGTAGTAATAAATTTAATTTTCTCTTTCGAAATAGAGAGAACAAACCGTTCGTTTTCGAAGAATTTTTTTTTCCGGAACGAGATACAGAGAAGGGGCCACTGAGCAGCGTTACCACTTCAAAAAAATAAAGCGAAGTAGATTTGACCCAAAAAGTGAAGTAGATTCAAGAAAAGGGAAGCAGATTTCAAAGTCATAGTTTAAACGATATATTTAATTCCATATTAGTTGTATACCTATATATACAACATGTCCAAGAAAACGTTTCAAAATTTACAAAATATATTTTTTTTATTAAAATTAGTCTTATTTTTTTCCATGTTTTTTAGAAAAAAATATTATGAATGGTGCATAGCGATATGTTTTTATATATATATTTTAATTTTACGCACCAATCTTTATTCACATTCTTGAATACTTCAAAATATCTTTTCATCGCGTTTGTAATAATTCTTTCGCGTATTTGGCTAAACTTTTCGGAACAGACAGGGACCAAAACCTAACCAAACGTATCGCATTTTTGACAAAAAATTTAAAGGAAAAAAAATGTACATTAATTTTGTGTTTAAAGTGAAGTTTGTAGCAATTTATTCTTTTAAAATGTGAATCGGTGCTTAAATGAAAGAGTTTAGAGCATATTTTAAATAAATTTTTTTTTTGAAGTAGATTTACGGTTTGTATATTAAAATTGAAAATTGAATTGATTAAATAATGGATTTCTAAAGTGAAGTACATATAAAGAATTTAACGATAGTGCGAAGTAGGTAGCAGATTTTAATATTTTTTTTTACAAAATTGAAGTAAGTCTACTTCAATTGAAGTAAAGTGGTATCGCTGCCCCTGAGCGTCATTTTTTCGCTTTACAGGGTCGTCAACTACGAATCTGTCCTTATCCGAGCCCTTTTGGTTGTTTCGAATCCATATGCTGTTTCCGAGCAACTGAAGGACTGCTTCGATACCGCTACAACTGCATTTCCGATCAATATCTATCGCTAAATGTACTCAACTCCCAACTCGTACGTTGTTATCAATCCAATTCATCATCGCGCAACTTTCAACAGCACCCGAGAGCATGCACTTGCTTTCGGCGGCTATGTGCTTCACATGCAAATTACAAAATTTAATTTCACACAACTCGTAACTGTATCCACATATCCATGCACTCGTCAACAATGGATACCGCACATGATACGTGAACACAAACAGCTTTTGCATTTGCATCAATTACCCTTTGCGTGCGCCCATCATTTACGGCAAAGTAAATCGACCGCAGTTTGTTCTTTGTATTTATAAAGCGGCGGCGGCGGGTGGAGCCTTTCCACCATTTGCCCACTTTTTCGTATTCGTTTTCGATTTATAAGTGCGAGTCATTAAAAGCCCACAAGTGGTTGGTTGTGGTTGCCAGTGGCAAAAGGATTTGGGCCAAATTCAGTCAAAACAAAACAAACCCCCGCACCCCGCACCAGACACTTGCAATTAAAGTTTTGTTGAGTTAATTTTCTGTCTGTCAGTCGCAAGCACAGTGACACCGTACTTGTGCCAATGAGGCCCCGGAAATGGGGAATTATACTATAAGCTTGGTAACTTGTTTTGCCATCAGGCTGACGCTTTATTGCAGTCGTATTGGCTTTAGATACCGCACCATCCATTGGAGCGGAATGAGTGTAGGGTAGGGGAGTCCTTGCGCACGTGTGCATGTCGTGGGGCTATAACTCATCGGAATTTTGTCACTAGCTGTGCATAGTGTCTCAAACTATTTTCGGGCACAAACTATATTTTTCGGGATGCAGGAGTTCCACAGCGAGTACGGGAACACCTATACAGGAGGTTCTCCCGGTTTTGTTTATTTTCATAGGTTCGCTGGCTTAACTTATAAATCGTTCAGCGGAAAACTTTACAGATTAGTGTCTATTACCCGGGAATTCACTTGTAGCACGCAAGCACACAAGCATTCACTTTGTTTCGTCATCAAAAGTTTTTTTGAGAAGGCAAGATCTGCATGCTAGTAATGAGGGCAGCTACCTCTCAATTGTGTGACTGCACGGGAACTGGAAGTGTGAGAAGTTTCAAGTCCATAATTGCCTTGGCTTTCACACACAGTCAAGTTATTTAAACGGTGGGAGTTTGTAGTCTACCCGTTGATATAAGAGTTTTGGTCGGAGGGAGAAGGACTGCCGTCAATAGGCAACCGTTCCCGCAGGCTTTTCCCTTTAGGGGTGTCGCTTACTTTTGTTAAGAAAGCCGCAAATACATCCAAAAAGTCCCCATTGTATTTATATATACCTACTATACCACAGTTTGAGTCTTTTTGTTTATTTTTACATGTTGTAGGGCAATTCCCATCAACAGAGAAATTTCAGGGGTGAAATTTTGGCATTTTGGACCTAACCATCTCATTGGTAGAAGGTTTTTAAATCTGAAATAGAGTGACATCACCGAAACCGTCCAGAATATCAGCTGCTCGAAATTGAGTGTCTGACTTATTCTTGTGTTCCTTAAACGATCCCTGCGACTCGCACCTATACAGCAAAAGCCAGCGTAACAGCCGAAGAACTATTCGAAGCCGATGAGGACGGACGACGAAAAACACAATCTGGGAATTTATATTTTCAAAAGAGCGGCCGAAAAATCGCAACTAAATCACGACACGACTTATTTCCCAAAATATTTAGCTAGTGTCTTGAGAAGGACATTTTTCCTGAGCACCAAAAGCACCAAAGACTTGTCCTACTCCCGAAGGAGAGAAGATCTGTTGCATCCGAACTGCAATTGCTAAAGTACTCTCAACATTTGATCGAAATTGGGATCTCTCAAGGCAAAACTAAGGAGGACTCTCGAAATACGGTTTTCATAAGTCAAGATCTACCGTTGATGAGATCAATTCGGACCGAGCCGCTATAGAGGGCAGGCGTTGAAAATGAGGCTCCAACAAGTAGTAGCTAGCTCTAACCCTGAATGTAAAGAACGAGCTTAATTCGGCTAGTTGGGGACGTATTACGGGCTTCGTTATTAGAGTCAAATACCGGACTATTGTCCTAAATTGATAACGAGGTACTTTGCAAAAGAAGTACACGATTCTGATGAGGGGACAAAAAAGTAAGATGCAACTGGCCGCAAGGTTCGATCTAAGGCGCCTTGCTGTGAAAAGCTGTGTATGAGGAAAGCTCTTCGCCCATCAATGCCAATAGAAGCTTCCATTAAAGCTTTATAGCTTTTATAGGTGGTTGTGACAGAAACGATGGAAAATGTGCAAGAAGGAAGTTGCAACTAGCTTAGGTTTGGTTTGCAACTCTGCAATCATTAAATGGATGCAGTGCTTGATACGAGTACGGAAGTCCTAGGTTCGATCCACAAAAAAAGCCAAATGCCAGCTTTAGGTTTTTTAACTAGTAAGAGAAAGATATTGTACATATTCGTACAAAATTTCGAACTCGAGATGTTTATCAGTTCTGACATTACGATGATAGGCGAACTCAAAAAAGTGTATCTCAAAATTCTGTCCCTCTGTCCGTCTGTCTGTATGCCCCGAGGCCTACAGCCTAAGCGGCGGAACGGATTTCGTTCAAACTTCGGATTTAAAGTTTGGGGGCTTACAGTTCGGGGTCGTTTTTTTTTTTGCCTGGTAACCTCAATATTAATGGTACTTCCCATACAAAATTTTCATACAAGTTTGAGCATTTGGACTCGGGATAAAATTGTAAATCCCTTTCATTCGTCCCAAAAAATTAAAAACTCACACAAAACAAATCGTTGTGCGGAGGGTCCCTAAGGCCTAGGGTCCCTACGGACCTATTGCGCAAACTTTTTATCTATTTTTTTAAGAAGGAAGAAGTAGATGATGGGCAAAGGATTGAAGAAGAAGGAGAAGATTCGTTGCTCGTAAGCTTTCAGTCCTGTTCGGGCCTTGGGCTAATCTTAATGAGAAACACAGGCTGGTTCAGGCATATTCCGTGAATCACATCAATCGTGCGTCGAAGTAACTCGAAGGACGTTTGTTTGGTTTTTATACCCGAGGACATTTCTTTATCTATTTCATTAGCTGACTCGTGTTGCTCACCTTCCTACAGGATGCATGTTCATCGAACATATTCATGTTCACAATTAAATAAAAAATATCCTGCTCGACAGTTGCTCTTTCCCCAACCTGCGCCATATGTGAAATTTGAATGATTTAGTGACCCGAAAACATGAAACCATTAACCCCCTCAGACGAATACAACTGCAACTCATGCTCATTAATCAGCCAAACCCCCACAGATGACATTGAACCCTAACCATTGTCATAGCAACCTACAACCGAATCAGCAATAAAAGAGACATTTCCTGATTTAAATATCCATCAAAATGGTAAAGGAGACAAACTTTAATGACACCCAAATACCAGGACAGAACTGTCAGTACTGCCACTGCAGTCGCGTGCAAAAGGCACTTAAACCACACGCACACACACAGAGCTACCATCCAGACCGACAAAAAAAACCGTCTTTAACCAAAAACTTGTGCGGTGTGGAGGTGCATGGTACAGTCAACAAAAACTGGGGAAACTATAACCCACCGCACAACTATACCAAACCAATGCCAGCCACAAACAGTCACCCCCATGAGCCATTTAGAAACCACGAAAGGAAACTCTTGGATTTTATTTAGTCGACGACATGCGGCGAAACTGACGGGACATGTCGGAATGTATTCCAATTCAAACAGCCGAGCGTACGTGAACGGAATCAAAGTGCTGCTGCGATGAGGAATGCCCCGATATGGGAATCGGCCAGTAGGCCGCTGTTTGTCAAGTCCGTTTGGCTTCACGCGGGACATCGACATTTCATTCTGGACTACGAGCCGAAACGAAAATTCGACTCAGCCGTTGGCCTGCGAAATAAACGGGGTGAGTGGTAGTTGTGTCGTTTATGTGTTTTTGTTCACTGTTGTGGGTGCTTTCAGAACCCGTCCAGACATCTGTGTCTTATGACGTCGCCGACCGCGATGACGAAGACCTCCTCTTGGTCGGCTCTTCGAAGACGCAGTTTCAGCCGAACTCGGCTCAGGCCAAGTCGACGAAATCATCGACAGGCAACTACCGACGCTTTTCGTCACGAAAAACGGTCCTGGACCACTTCCGGAGGAGATACGACCTCCTGCGCGACGAGACCACGTCGAAGCGGAGCTCGTTGTACGACATGAGCTCGGTGTTGACTAACAACTCGCACTCCGACGAGAAGCTGGCGGAGAGAGTGCTGAACTGGCTGGATTTGGCTGGCAAGACCCCGCTCCTGCGGCCTGTTCAAGAATCCCGTGCGGACATCGACCGAAAGAAGGCGAAGAAAGTGCGAAGCGCCCACAAGCCGCAGGAATCTGCCTGCTCAAGGCGGCCCGATTCGGTCAAGCACATCACAATCATTTTCAACAAGGAGGGTGTTCCGGTTCGCCTGAATCGACCAGCGAGGAATATCGACCTCTGTGCGATATCCAGCAGCGCCGGAGCTGTACGGCGACTCGCGGGGAATCTGGCCTCGGCTAGGTTGTATGAGGAGGGGGAGGTAAAGGCCAGCTCGACTGAAGATCGACGAGTAGCAAGACCCAGGACAACAGGTGCCCGCAAGGCGACGACGCTATACGAGGGCATTGGAAAGAAGAAGGCCGCAGCCGAGCGGGAGAGTTCGGCCGTGCGCGATGCGAAGAGGCAGCTGCACATTTTTATGCCAAGCCTACCCAAGAAGACGGCGCAACTGAGTGAGGAGGCAGTTTGCTCTGATTTGACCAATCAGTGTACGATCAGCTCAAATTGAGCTTCCGTTGTGTAAATTGTGTCTGTTCGAAGTTGTGTTTTGGTGGAAGGTAGATCGCGGCCCTACTCTCTATTTCGTTTCGAAAGTCAATCCTATTCGAAATTGCTTTCCGTTGCACGTTTGAGTAGGTTCCTCTAATAAAAGTAATATCAAATATTACTGATTCCACTTTCGGAGTCCTCAATCGGACGGTGCGACTTTCGATTGCACTTTCGAACAGAGAGTTCAAAAGGTTCGTTTTCGAAATCATTTCACTTTCGGAACGAGATACTGAGAAGGGCCACAGATCTAGTGTGTGTAAGGGGAAAGATTTTGCGGCCGAGTCCAGAGAAACCGTTAAGTACGTTGTGGCAAATGTATTGAATTGGCAGGTTGAATGATGACAGGTGGAAGAATCACCTTCCACCTGTCAGTTGAATACATTTTCCACAACGTACTTTGCTGCGATGGACAAAGTGCGGTGCTGACAGTTTTCACAAATTGAGAGTGAGCATATTTTTTGGTGAACATTTTGAAACGACACGGCGATGACAGTTCAATCACAAAACACAGTGTCCACTGAGAGGATATGCGACGGTTTTAATGGGACTCTCCTTCTCCTTTGGATATGACGGATTCTATGGGTTCGGCGCTTTTGTCAGTTAAATATGTTTGGGGACACTTTTGTCAAATAAAGTTTCACGTATGTGCTGCAAGAATTTCAATGTTGCTTTTGTGATTAGTAGCTGTATGAATGATGATTTATTAAAGTTTCAGTTAATTGTTACAACTAACACGTTTTATATTCGCTTGTGGGTGTAGACCAAAAGTATAATGGCCGAGACAAAGAGAATGAAGCCGGAAATTCGCAAAGACAAACAAGAAAAGAGACGAGCGATCAAAGAGGGAGAAATTAATGCCCTATTCACACCGCACCGAAAACCGTGTTTTCATTGAAAACTCGTCGATGCATTCACTCCGAACACCAACTAGTTTTCGTTTGACATTACAATCAGCTGTGAGACACTAGTTGTGAAACTTCTAAATATTATACTATTTTAGTTACAAATTTCGATCGCATTAATTAACAAACAAAATAAATTCAGAGCATTTAAAAATAATTAGCCCATCAACTAAGTGTGAAAAATGACGATTGGAAGTCGTTTTCGTAGTGTTTTCTTGGATAATGACTTTAAACGACTCGTTTTGATGGAAAATGTATGCGAAAACTTCTGTTTTCGATGAAGTTTTCGAGTGTTTTCGCGAAAACCCAGTTTTCGACTCGGTGTGAGTATAAGTTTGCTTGTCGACCAGCATTGAAGTGTGTTGTTTACTCGTAAGGCAACTTTAAATTGTTCTAAACATTCGAAGTTCCAATATAAGGGGGGGTGTCTTTTTTCTTTTTTTCTTTTTTTAAAAAATCAGTGAGAACTGTTGTCCAACTTTGAAATATTTTCTCAGTGGGACGTTATTTCACAAAAAAATAACTGAACGTGACAATGGCGACAGTGTGAACTTGGAAGACTTAATGTCCTGGGTCGGCATTCTGTGAGGCGAAACGTTTTCGCGTGAACGAACGGTTTACTTTTGCAAATCATTCGTTCTAGACTTGCAGAATCTGATTTTATTATTTTATTTATTATATTTTATTTAGCTAAAGCTTAGACACAAGCAAAAGTGCTCGTTTATCACAAAATTCTTCGAGTTCTTAAGGCTTACGTGGACTGCAGTGTCGCCCGAACTAGAAAGAAGTCACATTCCACCGTGCGTGCTTCAGAACAATGATCAGCTGGTTGGAAATATGCTGCTTTCCTAAGAAATCAACTGAATTTTACTGATTGATCTCTTATTTCGGATCAGAATTGAGTGCGTGAGCTACGAGCTATAAGCAGTGTTGCCAGAATTTCAAAATGGAGAATGCTAGGCTGCAATAGATATGCAATAAAAAAAGTTAATTTAAAAAACCAAAAAATCCAACTGACTGAAAAAAGGAGAATAAAAAAGATATGAACAAAAGACACATGCAAGTACCTATATCTACCTAACTAATTGACAATCGACAGCATAACAAATATATGAGTATTGAGTACCCTTCGACTGTCAAATAGTTAGGTATAGGTACTTGCATGTGAATTTTGGTCATACCTTTTTAATTCGTTGTTTTTTTTTCAGTCAGTCGGGTTTTTCATATTTTTTTAAATTACATTTTTTTTTATGTTTATCTTTTAAGCCTATGACACTCCGGGGAAGAATACGAATCTAATGACACCTCAGTCTGCAAAATCGGTCAAGCCGCTTAGGCTACAGGGCGTCACGTAGGAACAAACATAGGATACGCGCGAAACACATAACCCTCCCTGTGTTCAGTCGGGTAAAAATGCATGATGCCAAAAAAAGCGTACCGAGTGGTACGCAGTCAGAGCCAAAAAATCAAAAATTTTATTTTTTTTAAATGTACTTCATTTATCTGTCAAAATTGATCGTTACCATTTAATTGGGCGGCACTTTTTCTCAAGATAAATTTTGACAGATCGCTGTGTTCTGTAAGAAGTAAGTTAAGGGTGAGCTTTTTTTCAATTAAAACGACCCAGAATCGGAAATGGTTGAAATTTTCAAAGAACAGCTGTTTTCTGTGACACCTATCCACGACGCGCTCGATATCAAAATTTAGCTAGGATTATAATGTTTGGAGAGAAAAGTCGGAGAGCAGATAGAATTTAGTTAAGTTCGAGCAGCGCAATAAGCAAACTTCGATGCCATGTATATCAGCTTAATGTACACGAATGACCAAAATTCCAGTAAACAAAAAACATAGAAAAATACAAAAAAATTCCAGAAAATGTTAAAAAACCATTTGGCATCTTTTGTGTTCTTCAAAAAATCCTTTGAAGAACTCGAAAAGAAAACGTTAAAAAATACCGGATTGGCATGACTGGCTATAGGTATTGTTTTAATTTGTGGCGAGAGTTTTTTGTTGTCTTTTAGGTAGTAGTAAAATTACTAAAGCATGCCTTCCATAGTTAAAAGGACGGCAACCATCGCACCATCCCCTTTCCTGCTTCCTGCATTAATTAAAACAAAACAGTTGTTGCGAATCTAACTTTTATTATCACTCATAAAGCGCCTCAAACTTTCTTATCGATCTCCTCTTCGTATCATTTCGTTCCATCTGCATAAAAAGGATGTCCCTCAAAAAACTATTCAACATCGCCAAAGTCATGTAGTTGATGCACACAAACGACAACAATGCAAATAAAAGCAAATTCCTATAGTGAAAGGACAAAATCACAGCGTAAGAGAATTTCCTCTCGTACACCGACAAGGAGAAGCGCCAAGAGTACAAAGACACACCGACTGCGCCCAGCGTAGCTATCAAAGAGATAACAAGGATCCTTCTGTAGATGACTGCCACATCTATACCCAGCTCCGTCAGTCCCTGCACCATCAAGCTGTACATGTTGAGCAGGCGCGTAAAACCTCTCATCCCCAGTAACGTAAGCGAGAAGATCACTAGCGTTATTGCTATTCTCAGCATGTTGATGAGTATATTCGATCCAATCGCGATTTTGCTCTCCATCATAAGCGGCTTCACGAATGCAATCATATCGCCATCGAATAGGATTAGATTCACATAAAGGTACACGGCTATGTGTGTCAGGGTGATTGCCAGTCCCACGATCGAGATTTTGAACTCACCATCCACAAGCGTATAGGGAAACAAGCCTGACGCGCGTTGGACAATTATCGCAATTACAAACGCCGATCCCAGGTCGGGCGGGTTTACGAATTTCTTCCATGCTCGAGCTAGTTTGCGAATCATTTCGCCTTTCGGATGGTTACTGGTGTTTTAAACGCACAGCAATGGTTTTTATAGGTTACTATACCGCGGAGCTCGGGAATTAATTAAATGCGTCAATTGGACAGAGAGGAGGCCATTTGGATTATTAGTTTGAAATGATATGCTACCGTATTCAGAGGGGCGTTCACTACCGCGTGTGTGCAGATACCGAATTAACATAGTGCACGAAATTCAATGAGTTTTTGGCTTTGGGTCATTAAAGTTTTAAAATGCGAAGGACTTTTCGCAAATCAAAATTGTCCACATGCAGCACTTCGGAGACAGAATTCTTCACTTTTTCTTACAGGATTTCTTAAACATAATCAGTATTTTTGTCATACATAAATCTGAAATGCCGAATTTATACTCGCTCTCGATTTGCTGAATCTTATAACTGCAGCCGCTTTTTCAAGTACATTCAGGAACGTTTCGAATCTGCACACAAATTAATTAGATGCTGATAAATGTCAAAATCCATAGCCACACACATCAAGACAACTCATCTGCGGGACAACTGAACGTCAAGACAACTCATCCACGCATATGTTGTTCAAATCTAATTATACCGTAGGATAGGGTACTAAAGGGTCTTTCAATGCCGAATTCACAATGTCGCGTTGAGTGCGTGCGTGCGTCGGCGCGCTTTGACACGCTTTATCGAAACTTTACGATTTTAAATGCCAAAGCGCGCGAGTAACAATTTTATAAAACGAAATGCCGCTTTGAAGCGAATGTGCGTTGAGAGAGTAGAGCATGACAGATTAAAAGTTCGGTTTGATTTTAACTAAGGTACTACACAAATAGAGAGCCGAATTCAAATTGCAAGTCTACTCTCATTTTTCTTGTAGCTGTAATTTTTGTGAACGATTTAAAAAAGGATTCACCAAAATAGATAAAAAAAAATCATTCCTAACAGTAATGCAAAGAACAACATTAACAAAGATAAACGACCAACGATTAATGTTTTTTTTTTTACCCAAGAAAATCTAAAGAAATAAGTATTAGCTCCACAAAAAAAAGGTATTCGTAATTTTCACACACTAAATTAATTAATTTGCATTAAAACAACATCATATTGCTTTTTAAAACTTGTGTGTGATAAACATTAGTGGTTCTGTGCCACTCCAACTAAGAATGGCACACCCCATGACATCAAATCGAACAATTCAAAATTCTAAAGTTGTCAAACGCGCGTGACAGTAGAGAGTAGGTCTACTCAGGCGTCGCGTTCAACTTTACGATATTTACGACCTAAAGTCGATTCAACGCCTGTATTTTATGTGCCAGCATATGAACGCTTTGTTTCTACATAATATGTCAACGCACGCGCGCGTCAACGCGACATTGTGAATTGGGCATAAATGACTTGAAAGCTTCTTCTTTAAATAAAATGCAGACTACTTGAGATATATTTATATTAAACAAAAAATATTCCTTGAATTACTACCAAAATATTTATGAATGGAATTCGAATTCGTTCATATATATGTCAACCACGGGAACGTATGCAGCGGTCGATACGTTGAACCCAATTTTTGACGACTCGGCCGCACATTTCGACCCATACGGCCGCTGTTTCTCGTTCAATATTGGCTCTGAGCTCCTCTAAAGTCGCCGGTTTGTTGCCGTAGACCAATGATTTAATGTGGCCTCATAAAAAAAGTCAAGAGGCGTTAAATCACACGATGTTGGTGGCCAATAGGCGGGTCCGTTTCTCGAGATAGCACGTTCACCGAACTGAGACTTCTATCACTCGATTATTGCACCCGCTGTGTGACTTGTGGCATCGTGTTGTGGGATCAACATATCACTGATGTCTAATTCAAGCAATTGCTCAAAGAAATTACTTTCAATCAGAAAAAAAAAATAACTTTCGTTGGTTATAATGATCCCAAATAACTTTGATTTATGAATGAAATTGTTGGCAATGATGTAATAAAATATTTAGGGAAAGTATAATCTTACGCTGAATGCCTGATTCTTGAAAACTTAAAAACTTAAAAACAGATTCTTGTTAACAAAAATAATATTTGAACCAAGAACTTTTAACTTTCAATTTTCTTAAAATCTCAAAATTCTTCGTTTAACTGTCTTTTTTTTTTCTAAATGTTCCAACATGTCTCTACCATTTACCGCAACGTGACGGCCATTTTAATCGACGAAAAAAACGGCCCAATGACGCCACCGGCATGACACCGGACCAATGAGTGACTTTTTGCAAACTAGGTGTACTTCATCATGATGAAAATGTTGATTTTACTGAATATTTTCGCATTGAATCGGTTTAAGGGCGCGTTCACACTGAAAGTTTGAAGTTGTCAAGTGGCTAATGAAAGACACTTTTTAAGCACACGACAATCGGACAGGATGAACTCCGAAAATCTCTATGCATGAAATAGTTAAGTGACTGACAGGCAAAACCGCTAATGGAAGAGTCATGAAACTTTGAGTGTACGCGCACCAAGAGCGGGTTTTTCGATATCCTGCTCGTTTAAGGGAGGCCTTTATGTGAACGAACTATTTGTCATTATTTACTCGCAACTTCGCCTTATGACAAAGAAGGAAAAATGTTAACCGGTTGTTACGCCGTTTTCCAAAATGACACCCTTCGGGAGGGGTTAATGATGTACTTTTCTCACAAAGTGCAATTTCACACAAGGTTTAAGAATAGAAAATAATTTTGACACAAAACATTCAGTGTGAATGTTAAAAATGTTTTTTATTCAGGCCAAAAGACTCCAAAATCAATTAGAGGTGGTGTGTATTGGTCTGGAATTTCTATTTTATATTTCTAAGACTTGCCCGAGTGTGAGGCTTTGCACGATGCTTGGCCCTAAAGGCGCACCGACCAGGTGATGGGTCTTAGCTGCTCACACAGTAAAGTGGACAAGCCTGCAGGACCAGGTGTCGAATATTGCGGTCCCAGTAGCCTTGTTCAGGAAGGCGAGAACTACGGTTGGCCAGTTAGGAGTTCACCCGCCACCATCTCTATATCAGAATCCTCTCCTTAGTCCCAAGTAGCTCAATCCATTTGTTAAGGACTGCATTCGAATTGTGATTACAATCTTTTACAACTCTGCTACGGAGTTAAAAGACCCTCCACACGCACAGCTTTTACAGTCCGAATCCATTTGGGAGTGATTGATTGCTATGCCCTTTCCTACCGCTCTATTATAGAACACAGTGACAGCAACATTCCTGGCTCCCAAGCAATTTACAAATTGAAAAAACGTACTCCACCAACTGTGTGCTAATAAGTCCCATCGGAAGACCGCAATCATTTATTACAATCGAGCAAATTGGCACTTCCATTTGAATATAATTAAGTATCCCTATGTTACTGCTTTAGCACTATAAAAACTCGCTCACAATCTGCCAACTGGCAGTCATTCGCTTCCTTGCTAATAAAATAAAAATGTCCCGTCGAACAATGCGCAAGTTGTCCCAAATGTGGAACAGATTCATCAATCCGCAGAACCTTGGATCGGCGTTCTTCATCGCGAGTTCGTTCCTGTTCTTTTCTGGACTGTTCCCATACACCCTCAGTAATGGTGAATTTAAGATGTCCTACCTGGGACTTGGAGTCACTTTGATCCACTTGTTCGCGTACACGTTTGTGAATATCAGACTTTTGTATGTTGATGTGATGATGTACGCTAAGCCACTCATTGTCGAGAACATTTATTCCGTGGCGGCCACTGTGCTCATTAAAATGCTTGGAACTATTATAACGCTGGTGATCTTCTCTCCAATCGTGATGGGCATGAATAGATTCGTCAATTTGCTGAACAAATATAACTTGCTGATGGACTCACTAGCCGAATTGGGAATCGAGAGAACTTCCGTCTACAGGAGGATCCTTGTAGTCTCTGCAGTGTCTACAATAGTGATATCTTGCATGTCCTGGTACAGCCTTATGTCCTCGGTTTATTTCTACGAAAGGCTAACCGACGAGGCACCATCGACTCAGTATTTTTTTAGTGTCGTTCTATCGCATTACTATAAGGACATTTGCTTGTTCTCACTGACCATGTATCTGTTCACAAATTATATGTTCTTGTCCTTGCTGAATGGATTTTTGGAGGATCTACTCAAGCTGCAAATGAAGCGGCATGAAGCTAGAACTATTGACGCGAATAAAGTGTTTGCGAGATTTAAGGGATTCAAGTGATAATAAAACCAATTGGTTGAGGTTAGGTTGTTTGGTTTTATCTCCGTGTGGTCTACGTTAAAGGTCTGGAGGACCATCCGCTGGGGAGCAAGAATGCGTCCTTTGTTCTCGTCAAATGTGTCATCGACGAGCAAAAGCTGGTTGTTTGCTAGTTTAGGTAATTGTGTGAGTCTGCCTTGATTTTGTATATTGGAAGGCGCAAAAAGGTTCTGATCCGAAAAGGGGACCTGTTGCTTTTCGTTGCCTTCGAATAGCTCGTGAACTCTAAGGTTATGGAGCTCATTTGGGAGCCTACATTTGAGCACATATGACACAAACGAACGCTAGCCCTTGTACTTTTTGGAGCGATTTTTGGAATTAGCTTTGATTTCCGTTTCACCACCACAGTGGTGATGATTGGCATGACGACAGTGACGTAAATCAAATGAAGCATAACTGAATACATGACCGTATTTTTAGCCGAATAATCTTGAGTAAGCAAATGTATTTTCTAACTCTGAGCGACCTCTAAGTAAATTCAAAATGACTCTCCCGCAGCCGTCATGCTTAAAAAGGAACTGCTCAAACTGTCAATAACACGCTAAAAGTATGCAACTATAAATGCACTGGTACTTAATAAATAATCTTTTTAAATGGATATACTACCAATAATTAGAGATACGTAAAACGGAAATAAACGCACTCAAACTCCGGTGACCAACATTTCTGCAATCACTTGGAAACATTTCTATTTCTGATTGCCAATTGAGAGTGGTTATTAGTAGGTCCACTCGCGTAGCTTCACGAGCCAAGCACTAAAAATCTGTCAAACTCGAATAATTGAGCGAAACTCTCTCAGAAAGCTGAAAATATACTCCAAAGTACGTGGATACACTTCGAGCTACATTGAGCCACTTACATCTTTGAAATCTAATCCACCACCGAATTTTCTTTATATTCAGATATAAACGGATTTTGAATTTGTTTCCAATCAATTTTGGGCATTTGACATTTTTATCAGTACTTGTCGGTTGAAATTCTCTGACCTGTTTCCAGCCAAGAGCAGATCTGCTCGTTACTCGTTACTTTGCTAATTTTCTCTTTTTCTGTCATTTTTGATGAGTACGTGTATAGACTTTGTGCGATTGCGATCGATTTATATCGATTGCGTTCAATTCAAGCCGCGTACGCGAACGAACCTAGTGTGAGTAAATTTAACCTACAATTCATGATCAGTTAGATGAAATAAATATATAATTGAAAGCCATTTTGATTTATAGGAAAGCGACA
Source organism: Cheilosia variabilis (assembly GCA_951230905.1). Lineage (NCBI taxonomy): Eukaryota > Metazoa > Arthropoda > Insecta > Diptera > Syrphidae > Cheilosia > Cheilosia variabilis. The sequence continues at coordinate 16,640,570 of OX579680.1, read as the reverse complement.
TTTCGTAAGCCATCGCTATAAAAATACTAACATGCTGAACTTGCCCATAATTCCTACCACTGAAACAAGATGGCCGACTAATGTGGTATTCGATTGGGCTTCTTCAGATTCGCTCTCAGATTTCAGATTTTGTGTGTCTAATCGAACATAAAAAGCTCACTTGCTATTTTTTGTGTTGATATTTGTGCGATTGGAATATGTGTAACCTTTAAATTTTATATGAAAACATTAAAAATGCTCGTCCAGATTTATTTCTAAACATTTGTACATAAATAATTAACAAAAAATAGATCAATCCGATGCAATTCGTTTCTTTTCAGTTGAAAAATTTCAGGAAAACAAGAGACAAGCTTCAAAAAGGGAAAAAATCGAAAGTCTCTGCGAAACTAAAATTGCTTAAAAGTAAAATTAATGCGCATTTTAATTAAAAACAAATATTTTGCGTCGAGAGAACAGCCTTAGCTACTGACCAAAGTTCCTCGCTTTCCTTGCTAGCCATGAACCGAAACACAGCACGGTGACATCATCTGGAGATAGAAACTATACGAAGCGGGTGTCATAAGTAACAAGGAGTCGACCAACGCCGTTCCCCACAACATATATGGATACAGAATGCCGGCTTCTGGGCAACGTCTGTAACCCGTCTACCCCGCGTAAGCATATCCACTTCAATCCGACCTCGACACACCCATCTACACAGATGGATCGAAAGTAGACTGTGGAATGGGAGCGGACGTATTTTTAACAGAATTAGGTATTTCCAAGACCCACGCAGCCAGTGTTTTTCAGGCACAAGTATTGACAATCAGGGAGGAGCGTAGACTGCTCGTGAATCACGCGACAGCCAGACCCCGATTAGGGCTTTCGATTCGACCATACCTTCGTTTAGGCTTGTTTCGGACTTTAGGGAGACAATGACCATCAGGGCATGGCATAGGTTTGAAAAAGTTCTCGTCTGGGTTCCTCTGTAGCCATACGAACATTCTCGTATAGGGGTGAATGAGAGAGCTGATAAATTTTCCGCTCGTTCCGTAGCATCCGCGTAGGAAATTTACTGGGATATAAAAAGGGAAAAAACCTCCTGTACATCACTTCAAATGTTGGGACTTGGGGGAGAATTTGACGAAGTGCTTCATTTCAAGGAAGATTCGAGCCAAGCTACGACGCTGCCAAAACAAAGAAAATCCCATCCAGGATGAGTGCAGATGTATTTAGATGAGTGAGACCTTCGTTGCCTCTCCCAAGCCTTCTTTTTGTTTTCTTTAAGCCGTTGGTCAAATGGTATCGCCGATTTTAAACCGCCACTTAAATAGGTCCTAATTATGGTGTACACCTTTTGCATCAGCAGGGTATTGTTCATTGGAGCTCTTCCAATCCCCATACGCCCCCATACATATGAATCTGAAAAGTATGGTCCACTCTCAGTGGGTTGCCGAAGCGGGGGCACCCTTTTCGTGCGACAGTCTCACTGCAAGGACTTTCATAAAATCTGATGTAAAGCTCATGGCAGCAAGTTGTGGACTCTAGTCAGCTCTAACACATCTGAGCCCCAGACTTTTGAAGAAGTCCACTTCCAGTTTCAACGTTCAAAGTTCCAAAGTTTCCTCTTACTGCTCACTCGGAAAATCTGAACCTACTCCAGAGGGAAATACACCATTACCGCCATATTGAAGGATCTTTAAAAAAAAAGCCGTAGGTGTTCCAAAGCAATCACAAACAAAAATCTGACGAAAACAATTTTATTTCAATTTAAGAAAGCCTTAGATCTATCCAACGTTATCCTTCTAGCCTCATCCATTTTCATCTGCTGCCTGAGAACGTCCTCCAAAAATGTATTCAATAGACTTACAACCATAAAACTAGTGCACAGGTACATCAGCATTGAAAACAAACAGATATCCTTGTAGTAACTGGACAAAACCACAACATAGAAATATTGCAGCGATGCCGGCTCACCCAGTATGCTCTCGTAGAAACTAGTGAACAAGAAGAATCTGTACCAAGTCATACAAACCACAACCACTGTGGCCAGTGCAGAAATTCCAAGGATCCTCTGATAAATGCTGCCAACAGCGATACCCAGCTCACTCAACTCATCCATCAGCAGGCTATACTTGTTGAGCAACTTGATAAACCGTTTCATTCCCATGACGATGGGTGAGAACACCACCAGGGTGATTATAATTCCCAGCAATTTGAACATCAGAGAGGCCAAGATGGAAAATGCGCTCTCCACGATGAGGGGCCTGATGTAGACCATCGCATCGTCAGAGATCAGAATTGTGTTCACGTACATGTACACGGATATGTGAGCCAATGTGATGCCCAGTCCCAGGTAGGACACTGTGCACTGGTGTCTGTTGAATCTGTAGGGAAACAAGCCGGAGATTTGCAGGAACGCATTTGAAATGACTAACGCCGAACCAAGACTCTGAGGGTTTATGAACTTAGTCCAAGCTTGGGATACCTTCCGCCTGGTTAGATGCCACATTTTGGTACGACTGACATTTAAAATGGCCGGCACAGTAGTCCACAATATTACTCAAGGATAATTAAAAAAAAAAACAAATGAACGCAAGTAATTTCGATTGCGGGTCGTGATAACCACAACTTGTATATAATTTTTGTTCGGTTTAATTTGTTTTATTGGTAAGTTGCCAGGAAAGTCGCGCCCACGGGGAGAAGAGAAAATGCATTTCCTTCGCTGTTTCATTACGATATCGATTGTATCTTTTGTTGATGAAAACCTGAAAGTCGTCTGACAAGCAGCTTGACCAGGGGGTGAATTCTGCTTCTATGAAAGAGTGAATTGACTAAATTTCTAGATTCTAAATTTCTATTCTAAACTCACATTCGCTTTCATTTTTTCGATTCACTCAATACTAAAAAGCGATTCTCGCTCAATAAGTGTAAATATCGTGGGGAATTTAATATCGCACATTGTGTTGTACGATATCAGGTTCACAATTTTCAATCTCTCACTAAAAACATTTATTTGAAAATGAGTAGATACGTGAAAACAAATTATTCATATGAAAATTTTTGATGTTTGGTTTCACATTTTCGTCGAACGAGAATCGAAATTGCGGTGAAAGGGTGAAAACATTTTCATTTCACTTTTTCACGGAACCAGAATTGACCGCCAGGGCACTCAATAAGTAACTTTTTAGCGAGAGGCCTCGAAAACTAGAAACTAAGGGCAGAAGTTGCGCTTTTTCATTGAATTGCTTTGTGCGAAAGCGAGACGCACAGAAAATTAAAGACACTGAAATACGAATGTCATATCGTACGGAATAAGGAAAATCCGCGGAAAATCCTCAAAATCGTCGCTTGAATGGCATTTGAATTCAGATCCTCCACAATCAAATGCGTTCCATTACAAAGTTTCGGTGCATTGAGTTTGTGCAACAAAATTATAACTGAGACAACTTTTAATTCCAAATTGCGTGGCAAATTACCCAAATTTAATAGTACCGGAACGAAATCAAATACAACTGGCTAACTTCTCTCTTCACAATGCAATTTTTCGATAGATATCTGACAGTAGAAAGTCCGTCCAATTCAATTACAATGATGAAACGAAAAGGACACCTGTCATATTGCGCAATGGCAAGTGGATCAACAACGCCACCTGGCGGTTTTTCGAATCATCAACATCTGTCAAAGTCAATGTGCAGCGTCATCTGTTTTCGAACAAATAGTGTACAAACTAAAAACAACATGAGTGCCGTTCTGCTGATTCCGATTGCGTTGTTGTCTGTCTCGGTCTCTAGTTTGGACGGCCGTACGTTGTTTTCGCTTCTCGAAGTTGCGACATGGTCGCTCGGTTGTTTTGTGATCTGAGCCATAGTCTGGATTTCCGTTTTCACGGACAGTCGGCATATGTCGTGCATTACGACTGCGACGCGAAAGGTTTGACCTTCAAACTTTCATCCCCTATTTCATCCCGATAAAGTTTTATTTTCGCGACAGAAAGTAGCCTAAAACCCAAGGTCCCCGTGGAAGCACAGTAACATAGCCTTGCTGCGCACCTCCCTTCAAATCTAACCTAACATAATCCAAGTAGTACAATTTGCATATTCCGAAGAATTGAAGCAGGCAGATGACCCACCACCATTAGCACCAGTACCACTATAGTTTTAATTATAATTGATTTCAACTAAAAAATACAAATGGCTGTTGCCAAATGTCGCCTGTACTTATGCTTTTAAAATGAAACTAGAGCAGTAAGGAAAATTAGAACGAAAATTCCCGATAGGAGTGAGTGCGTTACACACCAACTTTATTAATGTAGAAACATCAAAAAAATACATTAAAAATGTATTCAAATCACATTTTTCAGGTTTCTTCATTTTTCTTTAACATTTAAAGATTATTTGAAAATAAATTCGATTGAAAATTTTCGGTTGCTTAGCAAACAATTCCTCCCCCTTTCGTAATACACTTTTAGTCAGCGCTGACTTTTCAACATTATAAAATTGAGGGAAAAATGTAGTGCCATACGGGCTTTAGGGTGACCATATTTCCCCTGACTGAAACCCCCTTTTTAAGAAATAGTTCCTATAAGAAAAAAAATTCTATTATATTTATTTATTAAAAGATGGGATGGGAAAAATGGGTTCTTTTTTTTGTTCGAACGTTAAAAAGAACTTGTTGGATAACAAAGCATTTGTATAGTGGCCAGAGTAGTGTTTTGTTCAAGTATTGTTAAAAAGCGCACAATTCCCATCAGAAACATTCATTTTTTTTCCTGTTTTTATTTTTTTACACTTTTACACTTTTACAATCATTTCGGTATTTTTTTATTACAATTATGCTACAGGCATATGAAATCTGTTTTATTTTCCTATACAAGTTATAAGCTGTCACTTGGTTTTTTCTTCTTAATTGACACTGACGTTGTTGCGAACTACTGTATTAAACAATTGTAAATAGTTCGCTAAGAAATTCTGGATTTAACATTGTTTTTTTTTTAGATATTGCACCCATTTTTCATGAAAATATATTTAAATGTAAAAACAAATTTTGTAAAATCCAAAAAAGAGGACAAAATGCATTATTTTTAGAACCTTTTGAATGTGAAAAGAGGAATATTTTCTTCTTAAAAGAAGACGTCTGGCTAGCCTACTTGTACTTGTGTAGCAGCTGATGGAGAGGAGCTCTCCAGAAATTATTGGTTGCTGTCTCTTCGCAGTTTCGCTGTCCATTTGGAGACCACCGGAAAATGTAATTCGAAACAGCTGCGTACTAGGCTTAAGAAACTTCGAATACCAATACTGTCAATAAAGCTTCATTGAATAAACACAATATTTACAAAGCACACTTTGTGCCCCGCAAGCTACGATTGCACACGTCACTTTTCATGTCAAATATTGACATGCTGACGTCATTACGACGTAAACATTTGTCCTAAATTTGTCACTACGTGTGATCGCCTGTCAAGCGTCTGGTCGCAAAGCACTCTCGCGGCAGACGATTGACCAGCGAATGGCCGAATTTTTCTGACACGTGTTATCGTAGCTTCAGTCTGAAGCTCGTGCAGTTGCGATGCAATATAAAGCGACTCCTCCTGTAATATGCAACAATTCAGAGTTACCCCGTAAAATGTCGAATATGGTACCCGCCCAAGATATTACCATTCTAAATTGATTTCCAATGGAAACACAATTCTGACCTAATTCGCATTGCTCTACGAGACAATACACACACAGGTTCCAATTCCAAGTCATTTTGTTAGGTATAAGAATACAAAGCAACACCACTTTCATTATGCTCCCACCAGCTCAATCCATTCTGGCGCCGTAAAAACTGTCGTCAGGCGATGGTTTGTATCCGAATTGTGTCCCGTTTTTTTTTTATTCTGTGACAACGGCCATTAACTCATTTATGGCCCAAAGTTGCCTCGTGCTTCGTTTTATTTTTTCTTCATTTTTCCTATCGAGAGCTTTTCCAAACTTGCGTACATTGAACTACACACAGACGGTAATTGAAGAAAATTTCGTGTTAGTTGGGTCCTTTTAGTTTAGCTGTTCACTTGACTTGACTGACGACAGAATTAACTGCTCCTTCAAACGATGGCAGATGGAAAGTCACAAACTTCAGCTACTTCGAGTCCCGAAAAGAGACGCTCGTCGGTGCCGGATATTCGTCTGCAGAAAAGCTTCGAGAAGCGGTATAGCAACATCATCAACGAGCAGATACTGGACACCAGTGTTAACACAGAGGAAATTAGACGGCAATTGCAGGTCTTCCTGCCCAGCAGCAGAAATGCTTCACCCACCAGGGAGGCGGAGGCGCAGGACACGATGGACAGCAGGACAAGTGAAAATTGAATGAACCCACCATCGAGTGTAAAATGCTTTAATTGCTTAGATTTGTATTTCATCCGTGCGTGTCATTTACTACCGCTCGCTCTAAGCGCAGTTCGCAATTTTAATAATAATTGTAAAACTTTACGCTTTGTCGCCCTTTGTAAGAAGTTTTTTTTTCTTTTTTTCTTGTGAAAACGAAATCAATTAAGTAAATCCTTTTTAGATGCTTTTTGCTTTTGTGGTATTAAATCGAAAGAGCTCAAGTCAACTCAAGTTTATTGTGGTGATGACTCAAACAACCCCTCACCGGTTGGGGAGGACTAAATTTTCTTTACGCGTCGTGTTCGTGTGGTGATATGCTCTCCTTCTCTGGTCAAACAAGAATAAAAGTGCTTGACAGTTCGAAATTGGTTGCTTTTCCTTCTTTCAAATCAAGTGCTTAACTAACTTTTCAATGCGAGTTAAAGAAATGTGCTTCACAAGTAAAATCATCCTTGACGGGTTGATTTTTTTTTCTTTTACTGAAACTGAATTGTTAAAAGTATTTTAGAATTATTTCAATGGCAACAGTTTTTTGTAAAGATTTTTAATAAATGTCCACAAATCTACAATAGTTGGGGATTTTTTTTTATCCGCCTCTTCTTTAAAAGAATTTACTCGCAATCATCAAGGAACAACTTTCGGAAGGGATGGAACCGTGCGTTTTAATATCAAACGTCGTTTGCTGAAATTCACACAGAAAAGTTTACAGTGGGAAGGTCATTTTAAAAATTGAACCGCGCATTAATTCTCATCGTCATCAGTGTTACAAAGTGCAACAACAAGGATGAACAAAATGCGACACATGAGCAGTGTTGCCAGATTGGGCGCCTTGTCGTACTGTGGGCTATCTTTTTTCATAAAAAACGATAGAAATTTCTTCCATTAGCGCACATCACAATTTTGGGCGATATATCGTTTAGCAATTTTTTTGTAAATTTTGTTTGTTTTATTCCTTCACAAAACTATAAAAAAGAAATATTTTCGAACAAACCCGCACTCTTAACACTTGGCAGCACTCTTGCAGTCAAGTGACATCGAACAGTCGTTTAACTTGCAACCACACAAATTTATTTTGCAGGCCTTTTGTTTTGACACAAGCCGCAAAAGCCAATTTCAGAAGGTAGTGATGATGGGTAAGTGGGAAAAATACTAAAAAAAAAAGTACTTTCAACGATTCTCAGGCTACGATTTTGGTCGACATTTTTTTTAAGTTTGGGTGCTTAAAGCAAACTAAATTCTGGCGGCGCTGCACATGAGTTCCCTTCAATGCGAATCGAGCAATAAGCGCACTCTCAGATTAATCTAGATCACATTTTATGTTCTATTGGTACGAAAAAACAATCTTTGCCGATTTAGGTTATTTTGAAATGGAAAATGCCCACGAAATTGGTAATTTCCCACGATCTGGGATCACTGATTGGTCTGTCTGTATTGAGATTTGAAAAGCTTTCTGAGGATAGTTTTACAATTGTAATTTGAATAATTTGAATTTTGTTTGCGAGGTTTGATTTCATTAGGAAACCTGTTGTCCCTTTTCAATTTTTCTAACCAGTAGATAAGTCAAATTATGAGTGGAAACTGTCTTCAACTTCAAGGCGTGGATATAACCGGAGGAAAATATATTGAAAGAGCTAAAACTTTCGATATATAGTGAAGGCTATATTGGACATTACTGAAGTTTTTTTGAAACTTGGATGTGACTTCAACGTCAGGGACGTTTGAAGCTATAGAACTTCTTCACAAGTGGGCTAAATTTTTCGTTTAAACCTTTATAAAGCAGATTAAGTATGGCTAGTAGAAAATAGTTCCGTTTTCCTACAGTGTTTTGTTTTTTAAGTTTTTGTTGGGTATATGATGAATTTTATACGCTTTTATTTTCTCGTTCTGAACAATAGAGGTCGAGGTCTTCGAGCATGGTTCGGAGTGAGTTCAAAGCTATATCGGTTTCCGAAACACAGGGAACGTTCAACAATCTAGTTCAATAAGCCTTACAGCTGCCTGGCTGGATGTGTTTCATTTATTATTGGACTAGATTAAACGTCTTTTCAGCTGATGTTTGTTGAGTCATATCAGACAAATCTAGTCAAGAGTTTCGTGCCTGAGTACTAAGTTGACAGCTTGTGTATTCATATTCAAATTTTTTTTAATATAGCTGTCAAAATAGGATTCGTTAAATTTTTTTTTAAGCGACACGACAGTTCTCAATTGAACAATTCGAACTCGCCGTAAAATTGTACGTTCCTTTCATTTCTCCAAAAAATAAAAACTCGCACAAAACGAGTGGTTTCGAGGAGCTAGGCCTAGGCGTAGATTACATGTACGGACCTATAGCGTCAAGAGTTTTTTTTTAGAGTTTTCAAAAATTACATCCCAGAAATATACAGAGAGCGGCAATGAAAACTGAATGTTAATTTTTCTTATGTGTTTTTGGAGTCAGACGACTTTAGAAATATTTTTATTGATTGTCGAAAACAACTGTCAACCTGTTTCGGGGTTTGCAAATATTTTACCAATATGCCTTTTTTATTGAGCATAATACATAAAAAACGCCTAATATTGTGCTTTCTGTAGATGCAAAGAGAAAAATAGCTTTTTCTTCATAGGTCAAATGTGACTTACTTTTTTCATTTCAAAATTAAACATGAAATGCGTTTCCACACGCGCCCGCAATCCGTGTCCTCAAATCAAGACCACTCAAGCAAATTCCACAGGGAGTTCAACAAGTGAAATTCACAAGAGCATTTTTTGTTTGCCCAGAAGTCAGACAGACGAGGATTTTCGCAACCAGCCACAAGGGAATCCTTCCGTATACCACAAAGCTAACTTGTTGAATCTTTTGACAATTTAGCTCACAATAAAGAAAGCGAAACGTTTAAGACCATTTAAGATGCGACTAATAAAAAGAGGGCTCTCTCAAGGAGATGAGCAAACATCTGATATCCCTGACGGAGAACGTATAAAATCACCATTGCAAATGGATATACGAGTACGAGTGGTGGTGGCCTAGGTAAACCTCATAAATAAAACATTACAATCAAGAAGTGCGAACGAAGGGACACCCATTTAATGTATCCCTTCATCGACTGGGAGATGGAATAGCTGCTAATAAATATCATCCCCCAAGTAGGTAATAAATTCATGGACCTAACCTGCTTATGTTTATGTAATAGTCTTGATGGATGATAAACATGCCAAGCCCAAGCCCAATCCGCACAAGGACTGCTACATGGAATCACAGGAAGGCATTCATTTGGCTAAGTGCCTCTGGGAGTCGGTGAAACATTTTTCACCTGATTGAATGCGAAGTGAATAAGTACTGCTATCTCTGGGGATGGATCTGTGGATGCACCTGTGGAAGGGTTTGATTTTTTTTTTTTTTCGGTACTCACCTACAGTTGTTAGCAGCATATTGTCCAATAACAGGGCAATAGCGACAATTACCAGTACCAGTCGGCGGGAGCCCCTCCATCGGATCATCCATGCCTTGGTGGCAGCCCAGGAGCCAGCGGCTCGGTAATCCTCCTGCCGGTAGTTATCCGATGGCGGCAGGGGCGGCGATGACATCGATGATGTCATTTGCGGCCCGTAGTTGTGGTAAGTGGTGGTATTACGATCGGCGGATGTTTGTGACGGCAGGTGCGACGACTGGCCGCGATGGGATAGCTCACTTGAGTCCTGCGATGTGAGGGATTCGGTGTTGGTGGCATTTTGATAGGATGCTGGTGGCTGCTGATTTTGATGTTCCAAGTGGGCTTTGAATGGATTCCTGCTGGGCGTTGAGTTGGCGGTGGGGGCCACAGCAGCAGTGGTAGCGGTTGGATTGTTAATTCTTGCTCCGCCAGGATCAGTCGATTGCATTTCGCCACCCACTTATTGCTGCAAAGAAATAAAGCAACGCGATGAGTTCAACTTGAAGTAATTAAAAAAATCCCAGACATCATCTTATTACAAGCGATTTGTCTCTAGGGGTTACAAAGACACAAAATAAGAAAAAGAACGGAAAACCAAGCAAATCCGGAAGTGGAATTCAATTTCGCGCACACCCAAGATGGAATACGACCACCTAGATACGAGTACAGTACTCGTATTATGTTTATTCAGAGTCAAGCAGCTGTGTCCCGCACCCGCACCCGTCCTTACAGCGACTTATTTGAAGTTGCCTGTCTCTCTGATGGTTAAGGCTGTGCAAGGGCGGGGTGGAATTATGAATAACATTGCGGAGGGGGCTGGTTGAATTAGCAATCCGTTTAGGATAAGGATAAATCGTCTGTTCTTAGATACGCACTGTGCCAGTCAACGGGAATAAGAAATCAGATACAAATCGAATCAGAAAGTAATGAAATGATGGAATTATTATTGCTCGGCGATTGATCGGATTATTTTGCGAGTGTACATCTTTTTTGGTTCTTCTTTCTCTTGTTCGTTTCAACTTTTGGATGGATTGTGTGATTGACGTGCGTTGGCATCCTTTGATTTTGTAATGTTAATCAGTAATTGCTTCGGGTAGAGGTGGGTGTTTTGAAAGTGGATCTTTCTTACTAGTTTTTGACATTAAAGCCACTTGGTTGCAGGAACAGTCATTTATAAAATTGGTATTGAAGAATTGTGTTTCGTTATGCGTGCTTTAAGTTTGACATTCCACATGAAGTCTGAGTGCAGTTAGTTGTGGCGATTTTGAAGAACTCAGAAATCACTATGCGCCGTTTTGTTATGCAGCCACTCATTGTCTAGAGAGTCTAGTTCGCACTTGCGGAATTCAATATACTATTTTTCGAAGCACTACAAAAATCAAAAAGCTGTTACCTGATGAAATTAGTCTGGACGTCTTCGAAACTGATAGCTATAGGAACAAAGATGTACATATTATATGAGCCAGGGCCACCCTACCTTAAGCAGGATCAAACAAAATAGATCTACCAGTATCATATCCGTATGACAGTTGTTGTACCGAAACAGACACGTTTTCCAATTTTGTTGTACCTATTACTAGTACTTACGGTTGGTAAGTTTTTTTTAAGAAGGAATAGAGTATACTTGATTTCAGAGAGGATAAATTAATTTTTAAAAGTACTTTTTTTGTACTTTTTCCCTTACATAGCAGTTTTTTGTTGTTTTTAAAGTAATTGTATGAACAATCGCGTAATTCGATTGCTCTTTCAAACTAAATGTTTATTTTGTTTGAGTGCTAAAGCACGCCATCTGTTGTTGGAAATTTGAAATATAATTAGAATTACACTGCATTTACAACATGCACGAGACGGGACAGAGAGATCCGTTTGTTTACAGTGAATGCCAATAAAAGCGTAAGAATGAGATCACAAATCAGTCGCCTTAAGTTACATGGATGTTCTACTCATAATTATAGATATGTAAAACGGAAGTAAACACATTTTCCGGTGACCAACATTTCTGCAATCATTTGAAAACGTTTTTATTTCTGAATTAAAACATGTCAAATGAGAGTGGCAGTTAGTTTCAGTAAATTAAACAAATAATTTACCAATCAGATGTAGGAAATAAATATATAATTGTTCGTTCATCACTTTCGGAAGCCATTTTGTTTTATAAGAAAGCGCAACTTCGTAGGCTATCGCTATAAAAATATCAACATGTTGAGCTTGCCCATAATTCCTACCACGAAATCAAGATGGCCGACCAAAATACGTGTCACGTTTCTTTGCGTGTCAGGTAATGCTGTCCCTTTCAGTCAGACGGCTATTTGGTATTGGGCATCCGTTTAGTCTTCCGTGTTAGGAATGTGCTATGTTGTAAATGCAGTAAAAATCGTGATTTTCGGCAGTTTCAATATTTCTACAATGGATGGCACTGCGTTCTATGCTAAAAAAAGGGCTGGTAATACGGTTGCCACTTGCAAAAAAAAAAATAGCTACCAAAATTGGAAAAAAAGTTACCAAACCAAGATAAAATTTACCGAAAATCTGGAGACGTTGATAAAATTAAAAACAAAATTAAACATAATGTCTTTGAAAATATTCAATTTGGTACATTAGGTTTGTAGCAACTTAGTCAGTCTTTAAGTAGTTAAACAACGAGTACTTTATAAAATAAAGAAAATAAGATTTAACTTACAAATGTAATAGTAATACATATCTACTTTAAATACTTTTGCTGACCAAAACCATGATTTTCTAAACTAAATTATTTTATTCGATCTTTAAAATTGCTTGTTTATGATTAACTAACCCATCCATTATCTAAATGTAGTCATAAACAGAAAATATTTCGAAGTTCACCATCTGTCAAAAGAAGAAAATGAGTGCATTCAGTAATTTAAAAAAAAAAATGGGTTTACATGGGTGGTGCTGACGCACATGTAAATGCAATACGTTCACTTAGATATCGATTTTTTTGTGCTCTTGCTCAAAAAGGTACCAAAACCAGATAAAAATTACTAAATTACTAAATTACCAAAACTCAAAAAGCAAACAAAAATTACCAAGTGGCAACCGTGGCTGGTAATTATATTTTGACACCAGAGTTTTAGACTTGGTTCGCACTAGAAGGTTTTTATTATTTTGGTTTTCGTGCATAATTGTCACCCCCAAAAAATACAATTGCTATCGAAATGTCCTTTTTTAAAGAATGTTCTTCGAAGCTGGACTTTTACCGAAACGTCTTGGAAATTCTTAAAAATGGAACCTATTTCCCAAAAGTTCTCTTAGTTTGACGGTAGACTATGACAGTTATGCATATTTTATATTTATGCCTCAAAAAGGGCATTCATACCTAAATATATCAAAATTTCCTTTCGAACAACAGGTATGTAATATACACTTAATAGATGTACATATTGTTCCTTTTAAAAAGGTTGCTTAAATGGTCTCGGAAATTTTCCTTTTTTTTTCACAATATTTGTGATCTGAGTGACCATCCTCCCACTTGTCGACTTGACGCTTCTATCTACACGATAGGGTGGTCATTATTTCGTGAACTTATGTACGATTATTTTTTAAAAGACAAACAGCCTCATTCGCGACTTTTAACAGAAGATGAATTCGAGATTGAAAAAAATCTTATTCATATTTTTTTTTTTTAAATAATTCCCACTTAATTTAACATCAAATGTCAAAAAAATTAAATGACTCTACTGTAAATTAACTTTTGTTTTCCTTATTTATTTCGAAAATGTTCATAAAGTTGTAAATAAGTTTTATAAGTTAAGCAATATTAATATATTTTTATGAATAAACGTTTTCGACAAGAAGATTAAAGTCAATAAACTCATTTGACGTGAGTTAGTGGAGGCATTGAAATTCTATTACTTAAGGTAATCTAATAAATAAGGCTGAGGCATTTCTTTAAAAAAAAAATACATTTTTGAAATAAATAGCCAATAAACAATTTCTTTTTTTGCAAGCCATTCGACAGCTTGGTCAGCTTAAAAACACAAAACTTTACCTTTATAAAACAAGTGACGATTTCTTCCCCGGCGTCACATTGAAATGATTTAAATGAACACGCCAATGTGACACAAAGTGTAATTGTCGTGTTTCTTAAAACAAATTAAATTCAAACCAAATCACGCGTTCAATTAAGCAAAGCAGATTTGCCCGCCATATGATATGGAATGTGGATGTCTATATGGCGACCGGCCGCAGCGTCAAAAGAAGCGGAATAAAATACCAATTAGTAATGACACCATGTGTCAACAAATCTTTGCAACTAATTGCTGCGTCATTTCAACAACGAATCTACAGGGGGTTTTTCTCGTTTTAATAATTCAACAACATTTGCAAAAATATCTTCCTCCCGCAGGCAGCTGCCCCAATGAGGTAGGTAGTACGGTTCCCTGTTTTTAATTGAAACAAACGTAAATCATCTGTTGCTTATTGTTTGACACCTTCACGCGTAATCTGCTACTAATTACAAAATGATAATTATGAACAGTGATGCGCAAAGGCTGTCAGACAGGTCTGCATCGGAAGTCGTGTTGTTTGGTGATGCAAGATTTTAATTGCACACGTAAACTGCAAAACAGTTAGTTTGAGTGCTGCCCACATTTTTTATTCGGATTTTGTGAACTTTACAGATGCTTAACTCAATTTTCACGGGTCGCTCTGCAACTACTGTCAGGGCGACATGAAGCCGTCACGGTTTGGGAAAAGTCTTTCAGCAACTTTGACTGGAATCGAAAATTTCCCTTAAATGAATTAGGGAAAATTGAATTGCGAAATTGTGTATGCGCACCCACTCCCCGCGCGCGCCGTTGGTCGTATGCGTTTCAAAAAGTTCCAAAGGCACCGCGCCAATAGCAATTATAAACGGAGCGCTTTTCTGTGGGAGGGTATGTAGTAAAATGCCTCCCACTACAGGAAAAGGAATATCACTTAAAATTGAAAAAGGGACGACTGATGTGCCGAAGATGCTGTTGACGAGGCAGCGTGATATGATGCCCTCGGTTATACACAGTTCGGGTACAACCGGTGGCGGTGGTGGTGTTGATTTCAAGAAGACATGGCATATGACATGCCTATTCATGCAGCTATTGATGCACGAGTGCTGTTGTCACTGGGTGCCGGTGCGGATGCTGAAAACTCGCTGGAGTGGGTGTAATAGTCAATTTTAATTCAATTTGTGAGGACCTTTTCATTTTAAGGGAAAATCTAATTCTAATCATTTGAACCGTCGACGAATTATTATTCATGCACATCGGGGGAGAGGGGAAAGGGTGCACGGCGGAATTGCGTATACCAAGTTTGAAGTGTTTTTTTTGTTGTTGTTGTCCTGATTGGGAAAGTGAAAGGGACTAATTCTGAGAGTATATTGAATTAGGAATCTTTTGAATGCTCTATTAGATAGAGAGTGAAAGTTTTTAAGGCGAGATTATTAGTCAGTGCTGCGCTAAACATTGGGTAAGGCTGTTCCAGGGATCACTGTCATATAAATTTACTGTCATGAAAGAGCTTCTTAATTTCGTTCACAAGGTCACGTGAGAAGTTAGGCAGGGCCTTCTTAAGCCATACTGGGGCCCTTGGCACGCAAGAATTTGGGGCCCTACAGAAAACGGAAAGTAAAAAAAGAGAATGACTAAAATATTTTTTGCTATAATCTTATCTCTTGTATATATAGAATAGCCAACAAAACCTTTCTGACACTAATAAGAAGCAACGCGAGGTCGGGTCACTATAATAAATATAACACAAATTAAACTATTCATAAACAATAACTAATATTCATCAAGCTTGAGAAGATTAAGATTGTTTAAGCAAAAACTATAATGCGAATTATTTATCAAGATTAATCGAGATTTTGTCAGACGCTTTAGGTATACGATACTTTTTTGCGTCAAAATCCAGTTTTTAAAAGTAAAATTTGTATTACACGGAAAGAAAATCACGTTAAATTAACCTTTAGTAAATATATAAATCGCAGTTTGTAACACTGCTATGACTATTTTTTGGTACTAGAAAATTTTGATAAAAGACGATTTACATGAGCTGTTTTTTTTATGGACATTCAGTATGTTGATAATCATGGTGAAATACAGGTGTTTTGATAGAATTTCACCCAAACATTTATAGTCTGAATGTCTTTTGTCAGATTTCTGAAATTCCCACGATTTGGTGCTTTATTCTTTTATCCCTCTGAGGGCTTTTCGTACATCGAAATTCCCACAAAAAGGGATGAATCCCACGATATAACAAAACTGGTTCAGGGGCTCAAATATATTTTTTAGTAGATCTAGCGCTAAGAATATTTTTTTCAGTGGGCTTAGAGTTAAAATAAAGTTTTTCAGAAGCTTCAGCAGCAAAATAAAGGAATTTTTTCGCCTCGGGTTTTTTTCCATTTTAAATATCTCGGGGCGAAAAAACGATAGGTATTTATAAAATTCAGTTTTTTTATTAAAATTCTAAAATTTACCTCAAAAGAAGTTACCGTATTTTTATTTTAAAGTTAGTTTTTGGTCGTCAGATAGTGGTGTAAGAAAAAAAATAAAAGAAAGAAGAAAAAAAAAATTCAAAAATCTGAGTTTTTAAGCTTAAAAATAATCTTAAAGTCTCTACTTGGGTAATTAGTTTTAGTTTCTAGGAGCTTTTGAGGTATTTTTATGAGTACAAAAATATTTACAAAAAAATACCGATCTGGGCGTCAATTCTGGTTCTGTGAAAGAGTGAATAGAATAAATCGTTTTCATATTCGCTCTTACACATTGCTTTCATTTTTTCGATTCACTCAGTACTAAAAAGCCATTCTCGTTCAATAAGTGAAAATATCGTGGTGAATTTAATATCTCACACTGTGTTGTCCGACATCAGGTTCTCAATTTTCAATCTCTCACTAAAAACATTCATTTGAAAATGAGTAGATACGTGAAAACAAATTATTCATATGAAAATTTTTGATGTTTGGTTGCACATTTTCGTAGAACTAGAATCGAAATTGCGGTGAAATTGTGAAAACATTTTCGTTTCACTTTTTCACAGAACGAGAATTAGCCCACTGGTGTCCGATTGATATTTCAATTTAGAAATGTTGACGGTAATTTTTAGAACAGCGCGAAAAAAAATGTACACGCTGGCGAAATCTGGAACTACATATTTCATTCCAGGCAATGCCACACTTTCTTTTTAATTGTTGTCATAAAGTCGCTAGCAACAACTTCGTTTTCAGCCTTAATTTTTCTATCAAGGGGATGGGGGCCCTGTACACGAGCCCCGTGTGCCCTTATGGTAAAGACGGTACGGGGCCTAGGGTACCTACTTTTACGGACCTGTTGCGACAACTATTTATTTAGCTCAGACCCAAAAATTGTGTTTGTCTTTAAAGGAACGCCATTTGTTCACAAACTAAACAACCTAGGTATGTCAGTAATACAACGTCGGCCTTTGCGAAAAGCCAAATTGCTTGTCAATAGCGTGCCGTTCAATGTTGGTGGGGGTTTTGCAGTATTTTTATTAAAAAAACCAAACTTTTGCTCTTCGGTTCAGCGCAAATAATTAAGTGCTTCTCACATGTTCTTCCAATTGAGAGCGTGATCAATACAAGTGTAAGAACTCCTGTATTGGATGGTTTGAACTGCTTTATATTTGTTTCGCCAAACCGAAGTAGAAATTGGGATTTTTCCCGCCCGATCTTCAGTGGGCTCTCAAGAAAAGACATACCGATCAGTGTTTTGCAGTACTTTTTTTTAGACGTTTCGTAGTAGATAGTAGATATAAAACAGTTCAAACCTTTCATTTTATTTATAGAGGCACAAACTCTTAAAATGTGCACCAGGCAGCTTTCAATTTTCGGTTGGATTGGATGTAAACCATCGGAGCCGGCATCTTTATCGTTCTTAAACATTTTTTTTAGCAAAGCTAATCTCTTTTGAATTGAAAGGGTAACCGATTTTTATTGACTGGATCTGGACTCCCTTCCTACGCCACCACTCCCCCAACACGATACTCAATTGCCGAAGGAATTGACAGCCTTGGGTGATCATGTTTCCTCCGCTTTTTCGAAGAGCCTTCTTTCCGCTCTAAAAGAGAAAAGGCTACCAACTGCATGGCTTTCTTATAACACCCCAGCAAGTTTACGAATATCTTCGACCTCCTCGATCTGTTAGACTTTGTAAACGCTGGTCTATAGGTATTTGAAGGAAAGTACGGTACTACAGAGCATCTACACGGTTCAGCCGGAGCTCGTTTTAATATTTAGTAATTATACGAAGTGCTATTCAAAGCAATGTCACGAGTCGCGTAAAACAAATTCCAGTCAGCTGCTAGTAAGCACTTCAGCTCATTACTTGCCCCACAGAATGTTTTTTTTTTTTTACTTTCCTGTCACGACATCTTTTGTGAATATCTGCCATTTTTTTCAACTTACCTAATTGCTATAATTATTATTAAGTAAAAGTGCTTAAAGTTTAGAGAACAAACACATTTATTAATAGAACTTTTATAAAGTTGTAACTTAAATCAAACTGTTGAGACAATCAACGGGAATAGAGATACCTTTGATCAGAACAGACTTCAAGTCAAAAACACTTCTCACACGACCGCTTGGATCATCACAAAACTTATCGGTTCACTTAAGCAGGCTTGCAAATATTTCACTTAAAGAAACAGGAGAAATCACATCTTACGCACGGTGTCCACTTTGAACGGATATTTTTGGTTGGCGCAGGTGGAAAAGAATGCGACGAGCAGATAGGTCAAGTGCGAGTCGGACAGCGTCTTCGCGCGGAATGAGGAATCTCTCGAGCTCAGTGTAAATTGGCAATTTGACGCGCTAACAAACTTAAGAGGCACCAGAGAATTAAGACAATATAGCGTGAGTAGCGGACAATTTTGACTGACATACTGACTTGTTCAAGTTCCTATTCACTATGGAGGAAGAGAGGTTAAGCAGTAGCAACTGGTGTATGCATAAGCAATTCGTTTGCCGTATGGATTTTGTTTAGGTTCAGCACTGTGTGTGCATCGACGGCAATTAAGATAACTTAATTGGCTGTAGTGCAATTATACAGTGTGGTTGCAGAAAAAAAATAAATAAAACGATATTCCCTCAAATATGTGATGACTTTGTTATGATCTGCGCTTGTTGTTTACTTTGCGAGACGTGTGTTGAAGTTTTCTTTTGCGGTGTATAGAGGATGTTTATATTTATCTCTTGGGTGGGCACACTTGGGTGCAGTAAAGTAAATCGAAGTGGGGCAAATTTATAGGAGATAGAGGAAGCCATAGATGGGATATTTGATTATCATTTTTAAAGATGGGTAATTTAAAATGATATGTTGACGGAAAAGAATTCTTCGTTGAAATGCTGTTCAAAAAATTGCACAGAATGAAAATATTAACCGTCCGCTGGAAGGTGCACACCCTCTAAACATGAAAATTAGGTTCACCAGGGATACGGTACTTAAACAGTAGGTATTTCCACGAAGATAAGCCTGGTTCAAGAAGGATTTGAAAGAGCGGACCATAATTTCAGCAGCAATTCTTATTTTCTTAAATTTAGAACTCTAAGATGGAGTTTTCTAGGTTTGGTAGTATTTCTGGTGGAAAAGCCGATGTTCAAAAATGTAACATCAATTTAACCACAAAGCTTTGAAGTCATTGAGCCGTACTGGTACTAATAATCAATTTAAGTCTCGACCTTGTTTTTGTGGATGTTCACAATTGCGAAATTTTGTATGGAAAATGCAGCCACTAATAAAACTTTCGAAACTAAAAATATTTATTGCTCGAAAAAAGAACAAAAAGTCTAAAAAAGTCGCCCCCATAATGTTCAAGTAAAATAACATTTCGCCCATTTGGTTGGTCAATAAAATCGGACTCTCTTATTTGAATCATATAAAATTGAAACGAAAACGTGACGGTCGGTAGGCAGTAATTCAGAATTTTGATGAAAAATAAAAGCGACATGAAACGGGAGGGGGAGCGCGCGTATTAAAGGCTGCTCGGGCAGAATAACAATCGAGATTAACCAAAAGGCGACAGAAACAGACACGTCATGCCCAAATCGAAGTCGAGTTCGTAAATGGAAAAATGCTGCATTCCTGCAAAGTTCACGTGCATTATCATTTCAGATGTTTGTCAGCACTTGTGCTCATAAAGGAAAATTTACAATCAGCATAATAGTGCATTTGTTTTTGTTTTTTTGTCGCGCTACTGAAAAATGGCAGAAGATAAAATGGATGTAACATTTTTGCAAATTATGTAATCATTTAATAAACGACCATTTTGAAATGAACAATAGCGAAAAAACTATTCCGATTACGGCACAATTCTTGTGCCTTATATTTATCATTTCGAATTGGAATGAAAACGGAATATTTAACATCCGATATGTCATTGACAAGACAAAATTGTTTTTATTTCTGTCATTCATGACTTTTTTTTATAAATGCAAAGTCGACTAGCTTGGTCCGGACTATATGTAGCCCGAACGCAAAAACTAGATTGGTCGGTAATTTGACTTTTCCTAAGTCAACCACATATGCGAACTGTCAAATTAGTACTCAATCAGGAGTTTCTCGGCTACACCTCCATAAACGTCAACTGAAACAGATGTTCATATGACCGATCTAAGCCAATCAAAACTGATAAACATCAAGTCAGACGGCTGTCAGACTTACTAAACAATATATTTGAACGTCCCCAATTATGAACCCATTTTTGTCAATGCATGACGGCCGCATTCAGACCGCTGTAGTTTGCGTTCATAAATGAATTCATGATTTTTTTGTTGCATGGTTTGTGCAACTTTACTTGCAATTATGAACACACACCACATGCTTAGCCGTGTAAAGAATAAAGAAATCGACTGAATCTTTAAAAATACGTCTCATCTAAGTTGAGGATCCTCATTTTACCTATTTATTTAAAGTTTTCGACTGTGAATCTCAAGTAAGTGTAGGAGTTTTATAGAATAGTTTTGTAGGTAATAAATACTTTATTTTGACGCACATTTTTTGAAAAATTTTGAATTTGGCGCACTTTTAACCGCCTACGAAAATTAAGAATTCGTTTCGCTCGCTTTCTCGATATTTTGTTCGATAATAAAAAAAAACCAATCGTATCGCAAGAAGGAACTGAAATAGCTTCCACACTTTTATGAACTATTAATAACAATTTGCTAATGAAAAACCATACTTCCGTCCTTATTTTGTAAACAAGTCCTCAACACCACTATGCTGGTAGTTTTCTTCGAAATCTTTATTCCAAATGTTGAAAAATGTAAATGCAACACTTTGTTTATCGTTAACAACACTCTTCACTGCACACGCAAAAAGAAAACAATAACAATCGAATTAATGTTAGCTTTTTCAATTTAACTATTATACACGACGCCTTGCATGTACGACTGCAGTTCGAGATAAGCGCCGGCATCCGATTATTGAAACCATTGAGATTCTACTGAATCGGGCAGTCAGCAAGTCTATTAAATTTATATACAACACGAATTAGTGTTACATGTATTCACACAACAATTAATCATTTGAAAATTTGATGAGGTTTTAAGTAGTGGGAGCGTATAGATAGACACAGGTTCCCACCCTTTTTTTTAATAGCTTCACTGGCTGTCGGAATCAAAACAATTTGAAAAGTTGATCACCTGTTGACCTGTTTGTTTCAAATGACCGATAGGGTGGAAAATGTTTTCTATTTGCAGCCTAAAAGGTGAACAGTGAAGTTGAAGCAAGCAATATGTGGACGCCAAGCCAATGCTGTGCTTTCGAAACTATTCAACGAGATGGAGCCACTGATCTTACAAGGACCGTTGACATACTACGAGTACAATATATGGACAGCTAGTGAAATTTCAGTTCCATACAAGCTCTGTCCAAAACATAACGCCAACATAACTAGCGCTTTTAGTTTACAGCGAAAAAAAAGTGTAGCAAAATGCCAACCATCTTGGATTTCTCCTTAGAATGCTAGAGGCACCCATTGGATGCTAGCAGTTTTGCTGTGTAGACGGTTGAAATTCAACATGTTACGGAACGTTTTACAATAAATGTCGCATTGAAAAAGTGGTAGTTTTAATTGTTAATAAATGGAACCAACAAAATCCGTATTGTAATACATTTACTGCTCCATAAATTGTAGAATTTTCGTACATGAGGCGAATGAGTTATTTTTTCGAGTGTTTTACACTCTTTTTTTTTGGAATTGTTATGCAATAGCACTTTTGCATATTTTTCAATCAAAAAAGTTTTCTGGACAGTTTTGCAAATTTTGGAGTGATTTTTTTTATAGATTCATAACTCTGAAAGACATACTGGAGACTCCAAATTATCTGAACAATGGAAAGGCTGCAGAATCGAATGGAATTTCCTCCGAATTTTACAAATATAGGACAGGGTAGCTATTAAATAATCTAACATTCTTGTTCAACTTATACGAGGAAATGTATTCCCAGCTTTTTTTGTCTTCAATGTATTTTAAAAAAAATAAAGTCCACAAACCTACTTTAAGCCCGTGTGACAATACATTTTTTCTTCATTTTTATAATGTTGAAAAGTCAGCGGTGTGTAAAAGAGACTAAATGTGTATTAAAAGGGTAGCAATTGTTTGCAAAGCAACCGAAAATTTTCAGTCGAATTTATTTTCAAATAATCAAATAAAAAAAGCTGCCAGCAGCTGAACAATGTGATTTGAATACATTTTTAATGTATTTTTTTGATGTTTCTACATTAACATCATACATAGGTGTGTCACCCCTATCGGGAATTTTCGTTCTAATTTTTCGTACTGCTCTAGTTTCATTTTAAAAGAAGAAAAAATGCAAAAAAAATTTGTGTCACACGGGCTTTATGTCTGCTTCTTATAATTTGTTTTCAATTTATTCCGCTCTGAACCAGGAGCGCTAGCGCTGATGTTGGAACCAACGCGAAGTTGGCTACTAGCAGTCCATATTTAATGAGTAAATGTACCAGATATACAAGGTTCTTTACATTATTATCGTTATATGTCAAGTGTGCTTGCTTTTAGAGCTAAATTTACAATTCCATTCTTTCAAGTTGCACCCAACTTCAACACTTTTGATCGTAGTTGGTGACCACTGATATTTTACAGTAGTAACACGGTATAATGCACGTGCCAATTCGAAATTAATATTTATTTTTTAATTGCTGCTAATATGACAATCACACATATCCGATCTACAAACTTGTTATTCTGCCGTTCTAGGTGTAATTAGACTTCAGAAGCATAGAAATCTTTTGATTTAAAAAAGTTGGTATATTTTATTTTACAAGGAGCAGACTCGTTAGAGGAATTTAAGAGTAGATTCATACAGTAATGTATATTTATATCATGCTTAACACGTTGGCTCTCATTTTTATATGCGGGAAGTAAGTCAGAAACACACTTTTGGTAATCATGGTAGAATTAACATTTGAGGTCTGGCAAGTAACAGAAATGTCCGAATTTGAAATCTAAATCGATTGGAATAATAAAAGGCGTTTCTTAAAATGACTGCTGTAGCCATCATTTGTAGATATACCTCTTATATGCGACTGTGCATTTGTAATACAAATGACAGCTATAGCCGATAGGCAGTCACTGTCAACTTCTTCAAGTAGTTTTAAAACTGCTCCATCTTTTTATTGTTCATCCATGATTCTGCAAACAAAATACCTAACTAGAATATCTAATTCCAAAATCCTACAAACTCATTTTTAGTTTTATTTTTGACAGAAAAGTTCTTAAAAAACACACTTTTTCCCAACTTGCATTAGTTCAAATGAAGAATATGATGGCTACGGCAGTCATTCTAACTTAAAATTTAAGTTTCGGTTGGACATAGGTGGTTTCCCAAATTAAAAGCAAAAGATAACACATTCGAAAATAACTTAAACGCAATAAGTGTTGCCACATAATAAGGTATCGTACTGAAGAGTGTAAACTAGAAAAATGATTAGAGCTCGAAAATAATTCTTAACATTTATTTTCATTTCGTTTCTCACTGAAAGATATTACATTCGGCACTGACATTTCAGTCTCGTTCCACAATAGATTTATAATATTTTTAAGCTGCCTCTCTTTGCTTGAGAGTTATATTGTTAAATCAAATAAATCACTCCTATGTTGACTTTTTTTTATAAAAAAATTGTTGGAAGTGATCAACGTAAAAGCTCTTTCTTCGAAAAAAATCAAAATTCAGCAATTCATAGAAATCAATTGTTGCTCTGTTTTTTAACATAAATGCATACGAAAAATAACTGTGCTGCCGTAGGATTAAATGTAATACTTAAGAAATTGTTTTAATGTGTTAGGAATCAGTTTAAATAAAATACCACTTAAATATAAAACTCGGAACAAAAAAGTTTTGGGAGAATTATTTTTGCGTCACTGGGGTGACAAGGATAAATCTGCAGCTCAATTTATAAAGTTTCTAAAGCCTCTAATGGGGCAATAACCATCGAAAATGTGTACATGTGATTTATTTTTTTCCGTCAGTGAAATCTTTCAGTGTTGGACCGGAACATAAAAAAAAAATTAAATATAGGTTTCACTCCGACCAAGAGCGAAAAAAGTACAACAATACAAAGGGGCTCATTTAGTGATATTATTTGAAAATCTCAAGAGCCGAGTGTAATTTAAGAACCTTTCAAAAGGTTGAGAGTTATTTTCGAGCTCAAAACTCAAACGACGGTAAATGATGTAATTTATTTTGATGTTTCTCGAAATATGACGGCTTTAGCCGTAATAAGCGCGATTTGATCCCAGAAAAAAGACAAATTCCATCTTAATGTTCTTTCCACTGCGCCACATCTCGCGAACGTCTGACAAAACTGTAGATCCCTTCCATTCGTCCCAAAAATGAAAAACTCTTACAAAACGAATGGTTGTGAGAAGCTAGGCCTAGGGTCCTTACGGACAATCATTTTAATTTTTTTTTTCAGGCAAACATAAAGGGCTTTACTAATAATCATTTTTAAACTTTAGAAGTCCCTTTTTGAAAGTTGTTGAAAAGTCTCCCGCACATCGGTCCAAAACACTGCTTATTGCGAATTCCAAAAGTGGTCGAGTTGGTTGATCTTATGGCGTTCCTACTCAGTGGAACTTCTGTATGATTAAAGGTCCTTGTTAAAAATCCACTTAAATAGCTTTTTTGACAGCTTTTTTATACTTATCAGTGAAGCCACCCAAGCTCACCACAGCCTCACTTAAAAATAACGTGGCAATGGTGGATGTAACCACCATGTTAGTATTTCCAAGTCTAATTAAGTGCTAAAGGTCTTGATAGTTATAAGTAATCACTTCTGACAATTTATATTCCAATATTGCTTGGAAAAAACATAATTAAAATATATACAATTTACTAATTGGCCAGAGGCAGTTGTTGCACTTCCTTCATGGCCCCACAAAACTGGACACACAATTCTCAATTCAATTAAGTACAATAGCACATATAGTAAATTCAAAGAATACAATCAGTTGACTTAGATATTTGCTCAGAATTCTCAGGTGCTATCAATCATATATTGAGATGCAACTTAATGGCGGCCATTATTGCATTGTAAAAATTCTTTTAACATGAGAACTTCGAGCCGAATTAGCACACATTGAGATGTTTTTATTTTTATTAGCACGCAATAAGTGTGACTGCAGTTGAAGATGAATTATTATGCATTTTACATAAATACTTGAATTGTTATCGAATACAATTCCCACGGGGCAATTTTACAGGTGCGAGACCCAAACAAGAAAAACAAAACAACACGCGAAGATTGTTTTGCAGTCCGAGTAGGTGATGATGGGATTAAAAATGAAATCACACTCAATTGGAATTAAACACGAAGGTTTGAGTTTAACATGTATATCAATTGAATAATTAAATTTAGTTACTATATGTGGCCTGGTATTTATTTTTATTTATTTTTTTTTGTAATTTTGCCAGACTTACCTTTAGTGGCTGCTGATGCTGGTGTTGATTTTTTGAGGAAACTTTCTACTGGCGATTCCCGTTGGTTCATTTGAATTTGTCACTTCATTCTATTGGTTTAGTTTTTTAACGTACAACTTTGAAAATAAATAAAAAAAAAACCGTAAGCCTCTGCCATATTTGTACTCAAGGATGTGGTTAAGTTTTCTCTTGGTATGTGACTTTATTTTTAGACATCCCATACGGGGGAAGACTGCAAAATTGGTTTCACTTGAATTTAAATCAATACTTGGAACATACGATTTTATTTGCTTTTAATTTTGTTTGCAATGTTTGTTGATTTTTTATCCGGTTGTATTTCTTCTCATGGGGGAGCGAAATCCCATTGACTACTAAATTTGTTTATACAGATACAGAGTCAGTGGGGAAGTAAAACGCCCTTGAAAATAAAGTCTGAGAAGGCGACCTTGAGCGGTGCATTATGGCCTATGTTCTTCACAGAATATTAGAGAAGAAGACAATGTAGAGGAATGAAATGTTGGATGCCAGTCAGACAAGGAAAGTCAAATTGAATTGACTGAAATTGGTCAAATTTAATGGTGATTCCATACAAATTTTAGAATACCTACCATCCACACACAAAGAAATACCCTTTTTTGGGACTGACGGACTTGGGAATCATCCATTTATCCGCAGACATACAGTCGTACCTATTCACCTTGTGTAAACTATGTAGCTATGTTGAGGCGTCTAACTGACTTGTGAAAATTACTCTTGCCTTTTGGTCAAATGAATTTAATCCAAAAACTGATAACTTTTCACCAAGCCTATACAGAGAAAATGACTTTTTAAAGAAAAGTTTAACCAAACGAAGATTGCTTAACCCGATCTTTCGTAAGCATTTGACAGAGTTTGGCATTATAGTTTCTGTTGTCGAGATGCGTGCGTGTTTTCTTGCCGATCAATTCGGGTTTCAGGATATATGCACTCGTAATGGACGGTTTCAAGTCGCCAATTCACTTAACAAATGCTGACTCTCTCTTGCCTATTCAAAATTTTATACGCACTTTCGCTGATGATAGCAGCCTCAGTTTTTTTTTATATTCGGTCCTGGAACCGAAATACTTTCGACTTGCGACGTGTGTGTCAACAACAAACGCCGCTGGAGTGACCGCATTTATATAGGAGCCAAAAATCCATAGAAATTTATAAGTTTCTTAAATCGATGGAAGTAGTTTTACGACTTTTCAGTTAGCTTCAGTTTGCTGCTGTCAAGTGCAACGGAAACAGCATTGCGCTTTCAACTACTGGATATAATTAAAGAGCGTGGAAGAGAACTCATAAATAAATATATAACACCAAGCAACACGTCAGTAGAGCTACCCTAGGCCTATCTTCTCACAACCATTCGCTTTATTTGATTTTTTATTTATGAGACGCATGGTAGGGTCCTTCAATTTTATGCCGAGTCCGAGTTGAGAACCCTTTTCATGACAATTAAACTCTCGCGGGCGCTTGTCACGCAATGGAAAATACCTTACGATGTAACTTTGGGAGATCGATCCTGAGACCCATCCCTCAGTATAGTCAAGCACACTAACCACTGAGCCATTGCGAAAGAAACATAGCTAAGTTATTTAATCCACTTGAGTACTGCAAACATTTTAATATCTTGTTTTACTGGTATTTTCAACCAAGTTACGTAACAACTACTTATTAAAAAGCATTCTGTTCGGCGAAACTTCAAAACGTTGTGCACGAATTCACTTTTTTGAGAAAATCATTCTTGTGCACAAAAACGTTTTAACGTTTCCGACTTACAGAATCTTATTCCTGGCTTTCAAATATATTCGACTGCCTCTTGCTGTTGAACTTGTATCAGTGTTCGATAGATTTTATTTCCTGATTTTTGAGTGTATTTAAATCGGATTCACCAAAAATCTGAACACGGTTTCAGACAAATCAGGTTAATGTGCAAAAACTTTGTCTTTTTACAAAAAAGCAAAACCCGCAAAAGCCCAGGGCTGAATATGGAAGATCTCTAAATAATGCTCTTTGTCACACGTTCTCGGGATGTTTATAAATATATCCCTAATTGAACAGACTTTTTGAACCTAAAGGTCCACCCTGTTTGTAACTGGAAACAGATATCCTTGTTTGCGTTTCTTCTTTTCCAAAAAAACATATCGTCGTTAAAATAAGATCTACTGAGATTTGGATGTCAACATTTCTTTTTTGTGTAAACAGGGTTGACCAAAAATAAAACACGAACAAGAAATATTAGCGCATTGAAAAAAAGTAGAAGCTCAAAAATCGTTTGATACATTTCAACTTCAATCAATATTGCTACTTACAATTTTATGACATATTTTAAAAATAAAATGTTTGGCCGGTTATTTATTTAAAACTGCACCTTGCAGGTGTTTGGTCAATTCAACCATACAGCTTGAGTTTTGCAACTAAAGGGTTTTCCAATAAGAGGTGTTATTTTGGTATTCAAAGAAAAATGCCATTTTTTGAGATAAATGATCGGATGTTTATTTCATAATAAAGAGGAAGGTATGCCGTTAATAATGAAAAACAACATCGGCCAAATGGCCACCACGAGCACGCATAATCGCAAAGTGGCTGCCCTATGTTCTCGATAGCCTCACGAATTTTATCTTTGAGGTCTTGAATCGACGCTGGGCTGTTGGCGTAGACCTTATCTTTCACGTGGCCCCAAAGGAAGAAGTCGCAAGGTGTTAAACCACAAGATCTCGGTGGCCAATTGTGATCACCTCTACGAGAGATAACACGGTCCGGAAACTTTTCTCGTAAAAGATCAATGGTTTCATTGCTTGTGTGGCACGTAGCGCCGTCTTGTTGAAAGTAAACGTTGTCCAGATCAACTCCGACCATAAAAAATCATTTATCAAAACATGCTTTAGTTTTGCGAACTGTGACTGCAAGATTTTCACCATTTTTGTAGTGAATTTTAATAATTTGAATGCGTTGTTGAAGCGTGTATCGTAATGGTAATGGTATTAGTAATGGCGTAGTTTCAACTTGTCAAATGTCAAAGAATAAAAGCTTCAAAAGTGAAAGCTAGTGAAATAGCGGGTCATTCACAATAACACCTCTTATTGGAAAACCCTTTATAAAAAACAAATAGTGTACCGTAGGCGTTGCAGATCGAACGGTACACTTGATTCCATCAGTGGAAATAAACTTGGCATAAGCTTATTTTTTATTATTATTATTTGAGGCACAGTTAGTTTATTTCAAAATCGCGGAAGTTTCCTAGGGATGTTTTCCAAGTCGAAGATTAGTTTTCAAGATTGGGGTAAAATGGTTCATAATACGTTCCGGAACAACCTTCAAATCTTCATAAACTTTCCAAAGCTGAAGACAAGTTACCGATGGATCTTTCAACATGACAGCAACCCTTACCATACCGCAAAACTATTAGGAAATTGACTCAATGAAACAGATTATAGTCTTTAACTGGAGCAAAGACTCTTGATTTAAGTTAGAAGAATTTACGGCGTGCGCACAGGGAGGGGTTTCATTTTGAAAAACAGAACTGCTAAGTTGAGTTTAGCCGGAAACTCTTCCCAGCTTTTTTTTATTTCTTATTCAATGTTTATTATTTTTATAACTAACTAATAATGATACAAAGGAAAGAAAATTTTGAATTTTCGGAGCAGAACTTAATTTATCGTCTGGACGATATCGTTTTTTAAACATTGATGAAGATAATAAGTTATTTTCTGGCCGATTTTTTTTTCATTATCATCAGCCAGTGTTGTTAGCAATCTCTCTTCATTTATCCCACGAAGCGTGGTCATTTTTCCCTTTTTTTTACTTTTCATCATACTCCCTTTTAAAATCCAACGATACTTTTTTGCGTCAAAATCCAGTTTTTTTAAAGTAAAATTTGTATTACACGTAAAAAAAATCACGTTAAATTAACCTTTAGTATAAAAACCGCAGTTTTAACACTGCTATGATTATTTTTTAGTACTAGAAAATTTTGATAAAAGACGATTTACATGAGCTGTTTTATAAAGACATTCGGTGTGTTGATAATCATGGTGAAATACAGGTGTTTTGATAGAATTTCACCAAAAATTCATAGTTTGAATGATTTTTGTCAGATTTCTGAAATTCCCACGATTTTGTGTTTTTTCCCTTTATCCCACGGAGGGCTTTTCAGACATCGAAATTCCCACAAAAAGGGATAAATTCCACGATATAACAACACTGTTAGCAGCTCTCATTACATTTGAGTAGAATGAACTAGATGAAGCTCTCAAACTTTTAATTTTGCGCTTAGTTGCTAGTTTTGGAGGTCTATCGTTTCGACGTAAATGATCTGAAAAGTTAGGTGATAGTAGGAAATGTTAAAAATTTCCAGACTTACATGTCCCCCTCATTCAAAATAAGGGTTATGCGGAAAAAAATATGTAAATGAAAATATAAATAAATGACATATATTATCCAATTTATCCTGTATTTTAGCGAAACAAATATGGGAACGTTAGTTATGCCACAAAATACTAGTAATAAAATATTCTTCATATTTCTTGTAATTATAAACTAAACAAATTGCTTTTAATTTAATTTTTTTTTTTTGTATTTTCTACATAGCTTGGGAGTTTTGATGAAATTGTCGGTAGTGGTTCGAAAATAAAACCACAAATTTATCAAACGTTTTCCGACTCTTTTCGTCTTTTAGTTTTCGGCAGCACTGTATTTTTCAATTCCAACTTAATTTAATATGTTTCGCTTTATTTTTCTCACCTACTAAACCCTTCAATTGACGAGGCATCAATTTCATCATGCAGCCAACATTCGTGTGGCCACTGAGAAGACCAAAAATCAACCCTTTAGGCAAACAATAAACCAACTCTACAGCCCTCCATCGACCCCAATCAAACTGAAAGTCCTTCCTTTTTTATGCGCTGCCTCTCTAAAGAGAATTCGAGTTTGGCGGCACAGGAATAACTTCAGATTCGTTCACGTATCTGTTCTACGCAAATTGTGAAGGCCCGCACTTTGTCCGAGGTAATTGGTCAAGTGGTCGTTGATTGGTTTCAAGTGGAAAGGACTGTTTTTGATTTTCAAGTGCTATGTGGAGCATGTGTAGCTATACAACAAAACTCTGTATACGACTTACATATTTGTCCAGTTTTGTCAACCGTTCACAATTTAATTTGGTTAACTACGGGCGGTAAGGATAACTTTTGTTCGGTCCTTCAAGAGAAAACTTCAAACCAAAACTATCTTCCATGACACTCACTTACATTCAAGTTCACTTGGGCTTTTATTTTTCGTCACTTTTTTATGTTTTTTTTTTTTTAAATTGATAAAATTTTTAAAACCGCATAAAGACGCACACAAGTTGACTTAAGTTTTTATTTTATTTTTTGTAGTTCTAGTTAAAAAAAAAATAAAATAGAAACACACTTCCACCAGCCACGAGATCCTACCTCGTACTGAAGCTATCACTGACTAATGTCCTGTTAGGATGCTATCTGATTTCAGAATGTCATGCCAGTCACTCGGCATCTCCTGATTTTGGTCATGTGAGACTGCCACCGCGAGCCGCATGAACACTGTCATCAGGAGACAGAACAACCCTCGGTAGCAACAGGAGGATGATTGAATCGGTGAATGAGGAGGCTGTAGGGGGTTGTTACACACCATCTCTGCGATATGAACAGGCAGTTGAGTTATTACGCAACTAATGGGCATATCATAGAAGATGGGGAACAGAGGAATCTTAATGTGCGCAACTAGTGTCCCCAGCAGCGGATAACACCGGATAAGGGGAAAGTCTTTCGTTTTTTTCCGAGCGTCGTGGCAGAGGCAGACTAATGATGCAGGTGGTGAGGGGGTATCACAGCGTTGGGGATGAGAGGCCAGAGAAAGGGACCTAGTAAAACGAAATCACTTTGAAACTTTGGTACTTGTTGAATGCAGTTTTTGGAAGTTTTAAGATTTACGTGAGGCTAGGTGGAATTTCAACGGGACAACAAGCGATATTTAAATGCACGTACCACTTTGGTAGGGGTGAAAGGTTAAACGCCAGTTGAAGGAGTTTCTTAGGAAAAAAATCGTTGAATTGAAATTCAATGTAGATGTTTGGATGGAGCGATTTACTGACGGTTTTGACTGGAAGAGCTTAAGAAAGTCTGCGTGGTGTCGCAACTTTAATAACTTTAAGAATATGCTATTGCATTGAAGGTGTCCTTGAAAGGTATTATTGTTTTTAAACTCTTAGAAACAGGCAAAAGCAAGTATTAAAAATAATTGACGGGGGAATGAGGGAATAAATAGTTGCCGCAACAGGTCCGTGACAATATAGGTCTAGCTTTCCACAGCCATTCGTTTTGTTTGGGTTTCTCATTTTTTTGCGACGGGTGAAGGATCTACAGTTTTATGCCGAGCCCAAACGCTCTTTCATACCAGTTACACTCTTGGATGTTTGTCAGACGTTCGCGAGAGGTGGCACAGTGGTAAAAACCTTAAAATGTATTTTATTTTTTCCGGGAATCGACCCCCTAACTGAGAAAATTCTTTAAATAAATAAATAACTGCTTAAAAAAATGCTCGATATAAGCAGCCATACTAAAAATAGATGTTTACCTTTCTGACGCGAACTAATTTTATAAAAAAAATTCTGGTGGTTGCCTTTCACCCAAAAACGCTTCAAAAGCATTCCAAGTTGCCGGCTTATAGGTGTTACTTCTGCACTCGAAGTGGTTGCACAGTTGGTCTTTGATATTATAGGGGAAATGTTTCAGCAACACTTGCATTTAGTAAATACGGAGATTTTTGCCGTACAGACGCAGCGGGCAACGAACCAAATAAAGTCTGCTGGTAGTTAAACGATTCGTGGCTAAAGACGCCACTGAATCACTGGTTTGCAAAAACCAACGACATACCGCAGATGCAGATAACCTGGAACGTCCAACAAGCGAACTTTGTTCGATTGAATTGAAAAAGTCGCTTTCCTGCCAAGCAAATGTTATTCAATGCTATAGTTTTAACTTTTGGGATCCAACAAAATTGGAGCTTTGGGGTTTCTAGAGTAGGGCGACTCCATAGACCTATAGATTTATAAAAGTAGGTCTAGAAGGTATACCATTGCTTTGCTCGGAAGCCGACAGATAATTATGTGACTCCGTGTAGACTCATGTTTTGTCCAAAAAGGATATTCAGTTCAAACTTACTCCAAGATCGTTTGCTTTCGTTGACATATCTTAAGATTTATGCCATTTAGAACTTTTATGTCGTTTTCCATTGGTTTTACTCGGGGATCCACTCATTCTGAAATCCAATAGAACAACAAAGCTGCTTCTGAAAGAATTCACAAAAGTATTGGTGAAATGCCAGAAAATAATCTACGGCTGCTGTCAGCTGACTTGTAAAATACACAAATTACACAAATTAAATTCTGACTTCAAATCGAGAAGCGAAATTCTCTTCTCAGAATCACCAAAAGAGTATTTTTTGTGACAATGTAACGGTTTCAGAAGTGATTTTTTCGATTCCGGATGCAGACTCTCCCGGACGTTTCTTTTCGCCCAATGGAAAACGACATTACAATTGAGAAAAAGCAGTTCGACTCTTTCTACTCGTGATGAGAACAAGCTGAGTGCCTTGAGGATTGGTAGAAAACACTTTTCTGGTAGGTACAGCAGTGATCGATCATGTTTATAGTGCCTCCAGCGCAGTTTTTTAGTACAAACAGACAGTAGGCATAGCGACATCATTCACATCTATATATGTGCGAATTATAAATGATATAATCGACCAATCGTCTTGACAATAACTTTACCTTGTATAACTAGCAACATTTATGCGAAGAACAATATCTAGCATTAGATAGTGATTCATCAAAAAGAAAACACTTCGTGCGTTGTTTCTGTAAAACTGGAATTTTTGTATTCGATCGGCCGTGGTATATCAATTCCCACGCCAAAAACAGAAATGTCAACAGCAGACATAGCAATGGGAAACCTCTTTTAAATACTGTCACACCAATCTGACCGGCCTGCTGGCCCGGCTTGCAAAATGTATGTGCATTTACAAGACCCAACGTTTTCTATATACATATATAGAGTAGGAACATGGCTTAGTTTTGCTTTTATTTTTTCTAGTTTTTCCCAGCTTTTCTACAGGAAAGAGTTGTTAGATGCTAGGACCTGTAAAGTTCTGTCCAGCAGCTGTTACAGCCGTGTTTCATCAAAGCTTAATATAATTCATAGGTCACAGGAGAATTGATCAAGAGCCTAAAAAAAGGTACACATCAAACTTTATTAACAAAAAAGTAAGCTGCTTGCGCAAAAGTTAGTGTCGTTGCTGAGTTTTGTTTAGTTAAATTGAATTGGCGCTCGATGTCCTTCTTTTTTTTTTAAATTATCTAATGGATGAGACCTGTAAATGTATTATAGAAAATGTACTCTCTTCTAACTTAGACCATAGAGAACTACCTATTAAACTCGCTTTATAAGCTGTCTACATTTCATTTTTGTTATATTGCAGGTAGGTAGTTGGTTGAATCATTTAACGAAAACTAAAAATTTTCAGAAGCATTCTCGTTAAGGTTATGAATAAAATTTGAATTATTTTTTCCAATTCGAATTTCAATACGTCCTATCTAATCCGTGTCATTCGACAGGTGTCACCTAGGGAAGTCTAAAATTTGATGGCTGGATCAAGTCCGACCAGTGATGCCAACTGTGGCATTGAAAAATAACTTGGATAAAAAAGGCATATTTGAAGAAAAGAATTGCTATTTCTGTCAAAAGATCAAGTCGTGAAGTGATCTTTCTATGTTTCATTGAAGAAAAAAGGGCACTTCTAGGTCAATCCTTAACACGACAGGAGTGTCCGCGATATTTTTAAAGAATTGCCCTGAACTCATCAATACGTACCAGCAAAATAAGGGATTGCAATGTTTGTTGTGTTATTAGAAACAAATTTTTCGCTTTCTTAACCGAAAATATAGAATAATTATGCGTGCAAAATGTGAACTTAAATTGAAATATATTGATTTGGCCTATTAAAACATTCATATTTACTGTAGAAACCAAAAGAAAGCAACGGAAAACCAAATCTCACATATGGTGTCTACCACTATTACAAAAGTGCAGCAAGGAATTTAATTGGAGAGAGCAATTCTTAAATTGGCGATTCTCTCGGATCTTCAATGAAAAACGCTATTACTCGACGTCAAAAACAAAATTATATACAAAAAAGTGGGAACAAAATCTTATGTTGTCTTCTTGGATTACTGAGAGCAAAAGATGTTTAGTTACCTATCGATAAACCAAGTAAAATTAAATTGTTAAATATTCAATTTTCATATTTTTTACTAAAAGGCTAAGGGCCGTTTTATTCACTATTGTTAAACTTCCCGATAACTCCGAGGTTGACCAACTTCGGAGTTGATTTGAAAGAGAGAGTTGAGCGGCAAGTTGAAAATTGCTTTTATTCACTACTTTAATTCTCAACTCCTCAGTTGAAATTCAAAAGTTGGCTGACTTTCTCTTTCAGAAATATCCCTGGGATATTTGTGGCAGATGACACAAAATATGTCAGTTTCAACTTTGGATTTGAATTTCGCCTCTCATTTTCGTTACGGGCAAAGCATACTTTGATTATATTTTATTCTTTGTCTATGGTTTTCGCTTTAAAGAGTAGATATCCATTTAAAAATTAAATTGGTTCGAGGGTATTTTGCTTTCGCGAAAAAGTTATGTGTTGTTTGCAGCAGTTCCCAGCGCAACTTTGTTACTGGTTTAATTTACATGATCTATCGAACAAGAAACTCGCGAACTTAATAAATATACAATAAATTCCAGCTCTTCGCGATGCACATGCACAATACCTTCTCTAGACGCACGTCAACGAATTAATCAAAAGATGGAGTACCATCATTGTCGTCCACTGTGAGAGACGGAAACGATAGATAAGGTCGTCCCATTTTTCAAGTCCGTCTCCGTGGTATTATCTTTTATTACCGTCTCTCACAGACCAAATTCTCCTCCTCTCTATCCTCTTCACTGCTCGAATCAGACTATGGCCAATTCTCGCAACAATAATTTAAACAATATTTTATTTGAAATTGTAATGAATAATAATTACCTTCGTCACTTGATTTGAAGAGCTATCAGTCAAAAACCCCAAAAAAAATCAATTTAAACATAAAATCCCAAGTTTGCTCTCCTAACTTCTACTATTTCGGGGAGTTGAGCGAATCCAAAGTTGACCAACTTTCGGTTTTCTCAACTCCTGAAAATCCAAAGTTGAGCGAGTCAACTTTGAGTGAATAAAAGCAAATTCTCAAGTTGAGAATAAAAATCCCCAAGTTGTGTTCAACTTCGAGTGAATAAAACCGGCCTAAGAGGCATAATTATTTTAAAAAAGGCACGACTTGGACATAAAAACTTCGATCCGAGTTGGCATCACTGAGTCCGACATCTCTTCATTAGGCGTTTTTCTGTTATACAAAAAGTTCGTGTTTCTTTTTTAGCTCAGATACATCAGAGCTCAGAACTTGTGTTTCTCTTTTCGTTCAGAGAACTATCAGAGCGCGCTCTATGAGCTCAGAATAAATTGACTGAGCATGCTGAGTGAAAAGCTGATTACACACATCCAGACACATTTGACAGAAAAAAAAAACCAGGATAAGCAAATAAGTTGAAATGGCGGACAAACCTTGTTGTTCAAATATTTAATTTATACATATATTTACAACAAATGACAGCTAGCAGAGCCACGGTTGCCACTTGCAAACAAAATTAGCTACCAAAATTGATAAAAAAAGTGACCAAACCAAGATAAAATTTACCAAAAATCTGGAGACGTTGATAAACCACAGCACAAACACAACTTTTGCTGACCAAAAGCGTGATTTTCTAAACTCAAATTATTTCATTTGATTTTCAACGTTTGCCGTTTTTTAACCTTGACATTTCGTTACATAGCCGTGTCCCGAACGACGAATAGCTACAGCCTTTTAAAATTACTTGTTTAAAAATTAATAAGGAACGTAGGTAGTAGGAACTTTGCCAGTCTTTAAGCAATTAAACAACATCAACAACGTTGTGCACAAAATTATCTGCTAGAAGGCATGGGATCATCTACCATTTCCAAGCTTTTTTCTTATAACAAACCTTTATGATTATAAACAACTAACCTATCCATATCTCAATGTATTTATAAACTACAGCAATGCAGGTAGATAATGCTCTGCGATTCATCAGGTGCGAGTGAGACTGAGAATAAAGCGTCCTATTTTTGCTGTAGGTACTAACTGTTTTTGTGAGACAGATTATAGTTAATATTTATGTAAAATACACTGCAAAAAATAAATATAGTATTTTCCTGTTCTATATTGTTCTAAAAAAAATCTTAATAAAGGGTGATTTTTTAGCTGGTTTGGTTTTGGCAACACTGGTTTTGACAGCTGACGTGTGTTTAGTACCTTGTGTCACTGTCAAACAGCTTCAGTTTGGTTTGCAATTTAACCATGGATCGTCTTACAAATGAACAACGCTTGCAAATTATTGAATTTTACTATCAAAAGTCGTGCTCGGTTCGAAATGTTCATCGCGCGCTGCTTCCATTTTATGATCGGCATTCTCGACCTTCTGAGCAGTCTATTCGGAAGATTGTGACCAAATTTCGCACCAAATTTACTTTGTTGGACATTAAACCACCAACACGTTTACGTACTGAGCGTAGTGAAGAAAATATTGCGGCCGTATCAGCTAGTGTGACAGAAGACCGCGAAATGTCGATTCGGCGCCGTTCCCAGCAGTTAGGCCTTTGTTACAGCACTACGTGGAAAATTTTGCGGAAGGATTTGGGCGTAAAGCCTTTTAAGATACAGCTGGTGCAAGAACTAAAGCCAGCCGACCTACCACAACGCCGAATTTTTGGTGAATGGGCTCTTGGAAAGCTGGCCGAGGATCCGCTTTTTTATCGAAAAATTGTGTTCAGCGATGAGGCTCATTTTTGGTTGAATGGGTACGTAAATAAGCAAAATTGCCGCATTTGGAGTGAAGATCAGCCAGAAGCATTGCAACAGCTACCAATGCATCCCGAAAAAGCCACTGTTTGGTGCGGTTTATGGGCCGGCGGCATTATTGGGCCATATTTCTTCAAAGATGATGCGAATCGCAGCGTTACTGTCAATGGTGAACGCTACCGAGCGATGATAACAAACTTTTTTTTGCCCGAAATGGAAGTTCTTGACTTGCATGATATGTGGTTTCAACAAGACGGTGCCACATGCCACACAGCACGCGAAACAATGGCGCAATTGCGAGGCGAGTTTGGTGAACAGTTAATTTCACGTTTCGGGCCGGTCAATTGGCCGCCTAGATCGTGCGATTTAACACCATTAGATTATTTTTTGTGGGGGTATGCCAAGGCTAATGTGTATAGGGACAAGCCCGCTTCGATTGACGCACTGGAAGCCAACATCCATGCATTCATTCGTGAGATACCGGCCGATATGTGTGAAAGAGTATGCCAAAATTGGACTCAGCGGATGGGCTACCTGAGACGCAGCCGCGGTCAACATTTGCATGAAATTATCTTTAAACATTAAATTGCAAGGTTCAAACTATCGATTCAAATAAATATTTCATTCATTTTTTCGAATTTTTTGTGTTTTTTTTTTAAAAAAAGTTCTAAACCTCTTAAAAAATCACCCTTTACAACGGTAACCCCCGATTCGAACGAAAGCAATTATTTATGAAGTTGTATTTATTCCTTTTTTACTTTGCAAATCATTGCATTGCTTTTGCAACAGTCTCTTTCAAATGGACACTTCTTTCTTAAGAGGGTATTTCTTTTTTTAAGACGAAAAACTTAAAGTAAATCCTGAATTATGTCCGGTATCCCATGCTCAATGTCATGAGTGTACTCCGCGAAGCCATACAGGGGAAAATTCCCTGTGACAAATTATATTTGCCACGTGTTACATGATATGGCAAATAATAGAGTGATGATGTCAACACACGTCTGGAGGGTGACATACCCCCGCGCTCATCCAAACATCTTTCAATTCCATCTAAACTATTCGTCTGCGAATAGATAGAGCGGTACATTTTTCTATACCCTTGCTTATTACCTGAATTTACCTAAGAACACGTTCGCACTTTTATGGACTGCAATAAACAATCTGTAAAGATTGTCGTCGAAAAAAATGAGCACCTTAAGATTTTATTTTAAACGTGTAGAATCCTGACGCCAGTTTTATATTTATATATAATGATTTGGAGAGGTATCACACACAAAAAAAAGACGAAACTTGTACTGAGTTTAAATGATTTAGAAATAATTTGATCAATCTAGTCGTCTGCTGGTTGATTTTCTGATAATTATCTTCGAACTTGTTAGATTTACAGGTACGGTGGCCATATTTTATAATTCCAAATAATGAACAATAGAAAAAGAAATAAATCAGAAAACAGTTTTCAACTATTCAAATAGATACCTACTTCTTAAAAAATATAACTTTAACCAGTCGGGTAAAAATAACTTAAATTGAATAAATTTTTTAGAGCTAGATTACTCGTTTGCTCGTGCAGCAAGTTAGGCCACGTTAGCCATCATTTTATTCGTTTCATTTTGGCTTTCTTAATGTTTACATTATGGTTTTAAGGAATTGAATTGAAATACGAAACAAATAATGAACAACTTTTAAAATACAGAACATTATAGTGTTTTGTGTACAAAAAGAACATAGAGAACTGTTCATTGTTATAATGAACGGATAGTCACCGTATTGGTCCCATAACCGTCTCATTACTCATATAGGGCGTTGTTGCTAGGTGTTAGTATTTTAAAATATTGCTCGATAATGAAAACGCGTTTGTTCTTAATTTTCAGTAACACTGAAGTGTCAGTTGTCAGGGGGAATTGAAATATTGCATTTTAAAATGCCCGCTTATGTAAATCCAATTGGGTTCTGAAATTAGCTAGTTCTTATTTAAAATTAAAAACGTGTGTTATCTTTCAAATTTCGGAAATTGTTGCTTGCCTTGGTCTTTTATTATTTTCTTTTTTAGAGCTGAAATATTAATTAACAGGAGTAATACATTTGAAGAAATGAAAACGGGCAAAGATTCGTGCCTTCTTCTAGAATATACGTCAATTAGCGGTTATAAAATGAATGCACATCAGACTAAAATTAGGAAGTCACATTCCGAGATATCAGTTTTTACTTGAAAATGAGTTGCATTTCAAAACTAACAATTCAAAAAATTGCAGTTCTCCTTTCTTTTTATCATGTTAGTTACAAAAATAAATAAACATTAAATAAGAAATCAAAAAATATGGTTAGAATTTACGACTTGACTCAACTTAGCAGCTTTATTGCCATAATTAAACACCTCCCTGTGTGCACGCCCTAAATTTAATTAGCATGGATATGAGTGCATACGTTTTTAATATTATTTTTGTCCGTACATTTTCCTTCTTTTTTCAATCTAAAAATTGTAATAGAGCATACTATATAGCTAAGGTACTCGTTTAGTAATTAATTGCTGAACTGTCAAATTTAGAATGGAACTTTGTGTGACAATCTACGAATATACAAAATACCGATATTTAGCTAAAAGAAGTAGCTTGCGAATTGCAAGCAATCAATCGAGATTTTTAAGTTTAACCTGCGCTTCTGAAAAATAGAAATTGGGCACATTCAAAAATCTAGTTATATTAAGTCGATTAGATTGGTCTGGACTAGTTGTAACCTGAACGCAAAAACTGGATTGGTCGGGATCGTCACTTTTCCTAATTCAGCCACATATGCGATCTGTCAACTTAGTACTCAGTACTAGAAACAGCTGTTGATATGACAGATATAAGGCAATCAAAACTGAGACACATCAAGTCAGACAGCTGTCAGCCTTACTAAACTAAATAGTTGAACGTCCCCACTGACTTAGTTAGTCTTAGCTCGATTACGACTGATTTAGAGCTAGTTTTTGAATAGATATTTAAAACAAAAGTCAAGACAGAAAGTAATTTCTGTAACTTTTCAGACAAATATATTCGAAAACATGATAAATAAACATTTTTAGTCTCGACTCTAGAATTTTTGTAGTTCACTGTGGCTATATTTATCATACAAATTTTGCAATTGTGAGCTTCCGCAAATTTAAAGTCGAGACTGAAAATGTTTATTGCTAAGGCCCAATGCAAATAGGCAATAAAAGAAAAGATCGATTGGAAAATAATTCACTATGGCATTTAAAATTTTGAAAACTTTATCGTCGAACGAGATTTGCTCTCGGTGTTCCATGAGTTGAAGAATTGGATAGGTTCCAAAAAATCCCAAAGCTATTTGGCATCGTGAAGAATGTGATTGAAGCAATGTTAAATCAAATGCAATTATCGCGATCTATATCATCTATATCATTATTCAAAATTGTGACATGGTTCCCTTAAGTTCAAAAATGTTCATTCAAATTTTAAATCCACTCATATTACAGTTGCAGATCAATTTGAAATGTTAATAAAGTTTGTGTGACTATATGGGCCTTACCAATAACCATTTTTAGTTTCGACTCTAAATTTTAGTAGTTCACAGTGGCTAAATATTCCATAAAAATTTCGCAATTTTGAGCTGCCGCAAATTTAAAGTCGAGACAAAAATTTGTTCTTAGTACGGCTTATTGACAGCAGCTGTCTGACAAACTATTGGATTTAAGATTCCAGCTAAAACCACAGAAGGACTTTCGAATCAAGTTATCTTCTTGTCCTCAAAAGGATCTTATAGAGAATAGTGTAGTGCTATCCCATTGCATACGGAGCAAGTGACAAAATTTGATCAGAGGTGAACTTTTCAGACCTAAAAGAACACTGATAATAGCCAATGCGGTTGCTTATGAAGGGTCGTTCCCACAAAATGACAGAAAGTAACGTTTGAACGATATCCTTTGACAGGCCGGTTTTTTTTCTCTCTCAATGCAGCGGGTAGTTTTGCGCTAGATTGAGAAATTTCCCCGAAAGGGATATTTCACAAAAAAGTGCTAGACGTCTAGCGCAAATGGTGAAAGTCCAAATCTTTTCATATGGAGTTTGACATGCCGCTTGTCATCTAGCGGGCAATGAAACGCGGCCACTGAAGAATTTTCGAAAATTCTGAAATTGCTACATCGGATAGAAACTTTGAGCCGTGTTCAGAAGCCAATACATCTAACCGTCATTTGCCTCTCCTTTTTTGCAAAAACAAAACATGTGTTTAGAAACAATACTATTTCACATTGGGTACACTTATGCAAAGACGTATGCACCGCCTATATGAGCCCACAAGTCATCAGCTATGGAGCTCATTACGCATCTCTCTTTAATATTTCTACTTCCCATTTATAGGTAAAATCACTTGGCAAATTATATGCATAAAAGAAAACGACGAATGAGAAACACTTATTGCGTTTAAGTTTAACTCCAGCAAAGGCGGTGAGTAAATAAAATTTCGAACATCATCCTAGTTCACCGTGCCGCTGTTCGAAACAGTGGAGACGAACAATAATGCGTCCTCTTTGCCAATCGGGTTATTAAATTTTTCAAATTCCATTAGCACTATAAAGAACACCACGACTTCTCCCCTAGTGTTTCCACTTCATTCCGGTACCCGGCGATGCGGTGCCCCGCATAATTGAGAGTGCTAGTGAAGTTCAGGAAAATGTCTGCTTTCAAGGATATTTAGTGTGTCAATCGCAGTTACCCAGAGAAAGATAGAACATTTTTTTTGTTTTGTTCATTTCCCCAACTCCCATCCCGGATCTATCGCACACAAAAGAGCACACAGTCATGGTCCTTTTTTGCCATTCTCTCCTATCATTCCATTCGTTGTCTTATTCGGATATCTTTGCATTAAGGAAATTCACCCACGCACTATTTATCGAACCATCAACGCCCTCATAGTCATAATCATCCAGCAGTAGATGAGCAGAAGGACGATGAAAGGACGTCGTACGACTTTTCCATTCTTGTGATAAATTTCCATACGTATCCGCATATAGCAATCCCGCAAAGACAATGCTGCCAGAGATACGAGTACTTCATTAAGAAATTCCTGTGTGTTGTGATCCTTTTCTCGCTTTTGTCTCGAAGGACAAAACGCATCGCATTCCTCAGCGAGTTCGTGAGAAAATTTGATTCGATTATTATTCGATTGAATTCAAGGCACCAGCAACTGAACATAGACGGAGCAGGGCTAGGGGTGGCTTTTATACTTGGTTTGTGCGGAGAAATGACGTTCGCATTGAGGAATCGGTAGATCAGGAAGCAGAAAGGCGTATCCGCGGTCACCAGCACGTATCCTTAGGACGGTATTTACCAGCCGAAGTTGAGGGTGAAAAGCAGCACGTAATGTGCGTGGGAAATTAATATATTCAACCACGATGGTGTGGAATTTTAAAAATTCGAAAGGATATTCTGCTTTTAATTGGAAAATATCACCCACATTAAAAATAGAAAGGTTATTCTTTTGTTTTAAATTAGTTTTGCACAGTCATCCGCCCGGAATGCCTCAAGTAGGATTTTCTTTTGCTACAAACTAGTTTTTAACGAGTCATACACCAGAAGCATCCAGAAAGGGTGGCAATGGGGTGAATTCGACTTACAGTTTGGTGTAATCAGGATTTCAAAATCAGTGCGTGTCAGAAACAGTCGTATTGGTGGAATGCGCTTAACTTTGTAGTTTATTCACTATCTGAAACTGAATGGTCCTCTGAAGTTTGACTTTGAGACGGCAGTTATTCATGCCTAAACTATGCCAATGAGCCTCGATGTTCCTTTACAGTTTTGAAAGAGACAGCGGGTTATATTGTTTAAGTAAGCAGGCTTTCAACTGATGTTCCAGCGAGTGTTCCTGCTTGCTTTCGCCTTTTCTTGGTGGCGTATTTCGATGACTTTCAGGGAGCGTTTTAAGCGAATTTTGTACACTCTTAGTGCGATTTTTATGGAGTTTTTTAGGGGCGTTTTCGGGACGTTTTTCGTGAAGTTTATTTGGATATTTGGTCCATTTGGGCTGCGTTATTTTGGGCAACTCTTCGGAAGTATTTGGGGGCCTTTTCGGAGGAGGTTTTGCTTAAATTTCTAAAAGAGCTTTTAGTGCGTGTTTTGGGGACGTTTTTTATAATTTTTTTTGTAAATTTTTTGGTAATTTGTTGGACATTTTTTTGGTAATTTTGTGGGTCTCCTTGAGGCGTTTATCGGGTCGCTTTTTGAGTAGTTCTCATTTTCATGTCGTTTCTCGAGGCGAAGTTTAAGGTATATATGCGTTGCGATTCGAGTGGCGTGTTTTTCGGATTCTATGCTGTATTTTATACTCCTTTAACACTGGCTCAATAACTTGTTTAGCTTAGCTCCGTAATGTGATTCTTGATTTAAAAGCAAATTATTATCTTCATACTCACATTTTGTAGTACTGAATCTGGAAATAGAATTTCACCGTACTAATTGGAATCTTTGTTCGATCGTTAGTTCAACTCTAAAATGTTCAATAATTGTTTCCTTTTAACTTTTAGCTTTTAACTTTTTAATGACTTTCCAATTGGATACTTTTTTTAATAATTTTATGACAGTGATGACGCACAAAGGTGGGCTGGGCCTTTGTCTCAATTTGAAATAAGTAGGTACCTACTCACTCACTTGCCACTAAGGTATTCAAAATATCGTACTTCCAGAAGACTTTTCCATCCTAACTAAGCGAACGCGCTTTCTTCAACCAATCCAAGAAAAGGTAAGGAAATGCATGCCGCAGGACTACGGTCTAATTGATTTACTTTGCACCCAATCCAAGGTTACAGAAAAGGAAATAGTTGCTGAAATATTTGAATACCTAGAGGATCACCTATTAATAAACGACTGGCGCTGTGGGTTTCGCAGCCGTCGTGCTACGGAAGTCTTGTAGATGTAATCTGCTTATGGATTCAGGCAATCGAAATCGACAACCGTAGCGTTGACAGCTCTTGGGTTTCTGTGAATAAACTCCCTAATGGAAGATCTTTTTTTTTTAAATGAAACTCTACTGTCAGTTAAATAAAATAAAAGCAAAATAAAACTCTACCGTCAGTTAGACGAAAACTGTTCTTTTTCATTATGAAAAGCTGCATAAAAATTTCTTTTTGGTTACACGGGCAACGAGTGCAACCTAACTGACTAAT
The DNA here is from genome assembly GCA_951230905.1 of Cheilosia variabilis. Classification (NCBI taxonomy): domain Eukaryota; kingdom Metazoa; phylum Arthropoda; class Insecta; order Diptera; family Syrphidae; genus Cheilosia; species Cheilosia variabilis. The sequence continues at coordinate 16,595,689 of OX579680.1, read as the reverse complement.
TTGGACTCGACTGTACTAAAAAACAAATGCGCAGTTGTTGCCTAAATTGGTGTTTATTTTTTGTAAAATCCATCAGTTAATGTGCCGTTAAAAGATCGATAGAGTATCAGGTTTTCTCGGTTCATGAACATTATTTTTGCCGAATGAACAGCATAATATCATCTTCCGTTCTATCTGCAATTGAAATTTCAGAATTCAGCAGGTAAACAATTTATTTTACAATTTACATCGCATATTCCAAAAGCAAAGCGACCACTTACTGACATAACCTACTTTCCATTCAAGCAATGCTCGTCGATTTCCAACAAAAAACGCCTGTAGTAAAAAATATTTATTAAGTAATATTGAAGTATTCCTTTTCTAATTTGTATATAGATGTATACTTCAGTAAATATATTGCTAAAAATAAAACCAAAAACACAAAACTCTACTCAAAGGGACATCGGTCACTCTCCAGATACGTGATGCAAACAAGTGGCAACCGAGCATTTGCGGCGAAACCTCTTAACCGAAAGTGTTATCCCTCGGACACTGCCAAATCAATGTATGAAATTAAATAACCTAAATAATAAAAAAAAAATATATAAAGAAAACTCTTAAAGGCTCACAACAAGAGGCCTATTTCCTCTAAGTGACATTCAACGTTGAATTACACTTTAAATGGAAAGAAGGGATTTTTAGTCCTTTCGGCAACTGTTGAGTGGATTCGCTTCTCGATGAGCAGAAAGGGAGTGTTTAGTGTTACCCCATTACAACACATTCATTCGGTTTCCTTTTGTGAAATCAATTGTGGGTGCGTTTTTCTTCGAATTGTCCTTTTCTTTATGTCATCTCTTCTAGTAGACGGCTTTCTGGTCCATTAACTTTATTCAGCGTAGCGAATGCGATTTTATATGTGACGGTGACCTCGTCCTTCGAACTTGGAGTACTGTTCCCTGGCTGTGGGCTTATGTGTGCAGGATAAATCCATATGCTGATTACAGAGTACTTAAACTAGGGTGGCATAAGACGAAAAGGAATGATGCGAGTTGTGAAATAACTTCGTGGTTCGCTAATCAGGATTGGGAATACATTTTCCAGTTCGTTAGGTTTGAGCCACTTGCAAATAAAAGCCGAGTGAGATGGCTAATAATTAATAGGGTTGGGAGCTGGTAGCACTAATTGTTCTTCCATATCAATGTCATCTCCATTGTTTTCAAAGCACTGACAGAGCGAATTAAGAATTACATATAAAGGGTGGGCCATCTAGTGGTTTCATAGGTTATTTTGACACTCGCAGCTGTTTCCCGCTCAAAATCTTGACAGAAAGTCAGTGTCATTCCTCCGTGGAACGAAATGAGTCGCTTTACGCTTTAACAATATTGGGAAACATTGAAAACTTATTTCCAAGTGCTGTGCTGTGTAGCCCAAACAAAATTCTTCGAAAATTAGGCTGGGAACAACGTTTTGGTCAACAGTGCGCGTTGCAGAGCCATGTAAATCGAATTTTTTTTTACTGAAATTGAAGACACGGACTTGGACGACCTCTGGTTCATGCAGGATGGCGTGCCATGCCACAATCGATCTTATGTGCACCAAATTCCCAAATCGTGTTATCAGCCTTCTTGGCGATGTCAATTGGTCGCCTCGAAGCTTCGATTTGACCCCTTTGGGCTGTTTTTTGTGGGGAACCGTGAAGAACCGATGCTATGCCAACAATCCGGAAACGATTCAAGCACTTCAGGCCAATATCATCCAAGCAATCCGTGAGCTACAGCCCGAAACCATCAGCAAGGTCTTGGGAAATTGGAGTTACAGAATGCGCTACTGCCGAGGCAGCCACTTGAACCAGAGACAATACTGAGACCACCAACTCCGGCCGATTTCCCGTTACTTAGCCTACAAGCTATATTTTTATGGAGTGTTCACGTTTGGTGCGCTAGTATTCTTACATAGAAAATCGTATTGACAAATGTCACAAAATTCTGCTCACCAACAAAGTTGCTGGCAGAGTTCATAGAATTTTATCCGTTTAATTTGAAATTGTTCGTTACGTGTGGATAATATTTTTGTTTAGGAATAAGTGCACATTTGCTTAAAATGTTCATGAAAAATTAACAATGTAGATTGATTGAGGGAAAATGAAAACATTTTGAGCAAATATTCTTCATTATTTAAGAAAAATTTACACGCGAAATCGAAGTTAATGATATCCAAAAGCGGAAAATACACAACCACGTTTGTCCTAATATGTTTCTAGTAAATAGAACATCAACTTTAGATAGTTTTACTAACCAAACAAATCAAAATATTTGCCTTTTAACAATTTATAATAACTAACCAATGGCATTCAGTGGAATTCCCGAACTCTTTCACATTTCAACACGGCTGCCGCGGTTGGCAGTATTTATTTTTGTATTTTCTGTATGTTTTTGCATGTCACACGGATTCTTTTTTGACATAACACCGATAGGAATACAAAATGGCGAATTTGAATAAAAATTGAGGGGGCCAGCGGCAAGAGGATTGTGAGTTGGGGGTCTCAGTATGGTTTGTCTATGACTTGAACGACGTTGTGTGCCATAATTAATGGGAGTGTTTGCTCTTACTAATAAAGCCATAATACATTGAAAAAATTAAATTTTGTTCATTTTATTGCATTTTTAAAAAGAAACTTGTGCTTGGCCCACCCTGTACAACATATACCGACGGGCTTTCCCACAAAAAAAAATATATATGCATGCGGGCTTATATAGAATTTGATTTGGGAAAGATTTCCTTTTTTGCCCATTTTTAGCCATCATGTCGTAGTTTTTTAGAGACTCAAACGCAGTGATGCCAGTTAAGGAATAATTATGCCTTTAGGCTTGGTCTATTCCAAGGAATTATATTGCTTATATGTTCTTTTCTATCAATACCACTGTGACTTTAACAATAAATTAAAGGGAAAGTACCTATAGTTTCGAAGTGGACCCGAACAGTTATGGCGTTTTCGATTGAAGAAAAGAATTGCCCTTTCTATGAAAAGAGCAAATCCAGAAGTGCTCTTTCGATCTTTTCTTTTTCATTGAAAAAAAAAAGTGCACTAACAGGTCAATTCTTAACACGGTCAATGACTAACAAAATGTCGGATTGAAGTGTTTGTTGTGTTATTAAAAACAATTTTTTCGCTATGTGATCCGAAAATATGCAATTATGCGGGCAAAATGTAAACTTAAATTGAAATATATTGAATTGGCTGTATTGATTACTGCAGAAAACAAAAAAAAAGTAGCAACAGAAAACCAAATCTCTCATAAATGGTGTCTACCACTGTTACAAAAGGGCTCCAACGAATTTCTTTGAAAGAGCAATTCTGAATTTCGGGGCAATTCTCTCGGATCTTCAATCGAAAACGCCATTTTACTCCTTGATGTTTGTCAGCCATTCGTGAGAAAAACTGTGAGAAAAAAGACCTTGATATGTAATTTATATTGTGCATAGGGACCTTCCTAATAACCACTATCCCACTGCGCACACTCTAAGAGTAATCGCAGCCTTTAAATAACAAAGAACCTAACCTATTTAGGAACTGGATTTGCGAAGTTTATAAATGATTTTCATGCATTTTTTCCTCAACTTGTAGGTACAGCATTTATTTAAAAATATGTATATGTAACATGTATTTTATGGACTTGTGTTGAACTTCAGTGGCTAAAAATCGAGTCGAAAAATGCATCAAAAATCGAGTAGAAAAATGGGCAAAAAATAAATAAATTTGTCGGAAAATGTGTCAAAAAACACTTCGAAAACACCCCAAAAATTGGGTCTAAGAACCGCTTCTATAAATGGACCAAATGTAGGGAAGAAAAAACACTGCAAATGCATGGAAAATGTACCAAAAATTGCGTCGGAAAATATATCAAAAATCGTTTTGAAATTTTATTCAATATTCGAGCTAAACTGATAATACACTCACTGCAGCGTTTATCCAAATCGTGTGCGTCAGCCACCTCTCAACATGCTTAACGGAAATCGGTACCCTGGTATAGCTTTTCTTGACATTGAGAGACCGGTTAACTAAGTTGAAACAAAGGCAGTTATTTGCGCACTGACGAACCTTGGGCGAGTCCTCATTTTAGCACTCTTGAATTCAGTCATTCCTTCGATTCCAACACCCATTGGCATTGAATTGCCACTAATCTTTTAACGAGATTCAAACATTTCGTCGAAACATATCTGTTTTATTCTGGATCTATAAGACTTAAGAGGTCCTTTTTAGGCACGCTTGTTTAGGTGTTCTTACGTGTTGTTTGCAGCGTTTTTTTTTATTAGAGATTTTCGCTGGCATTTTTCGGTTGATAGGGTGTGTTTTTTTCGATTCTGGCCATATTTAGCAAAGTTTTCTGATATTAGCCATAGGTACATTTAAAAAGCTTCTCATACTTTTTACGCTTCACCTCCCAAAAGGAGGTAAAACGGTTATTTTGAAAAACGGTAAAACCACTCTTATAATTTTTACTTCTCTATCAACGTACCTACAAAAGTTTAAAGTTAACAAGACCAACGAGTTGAGTTGTAAGCTCTGATTTGTAAGTTATCATTTCATTTGGAGTCTGCACCTATTTGGAAAATCTTGCTAACCGGTATTAATGGAACTCTGTGAATGCTCAGCCTCCACTCTACTAAGAGTAAACATTAGCTTCCCAAATAAGTAAGATGTCATGTAGGCAACTATACAAGAGTACCTGGTCGTGTTCTGCTCGCCATAAAATGCCCTCAACATGAAAGCACGTGCTCGTCTTATGGCAGTCCTTTTAAAACTGACAAATAAACATCACTTTCAACAAAGTAGATACATATACATACATCCAAAGATGCTGTGAATATAAAATTAAAATCCTGCGCACTTTTACAAGAGGGCGTACCCAGGAAAGGACCATTCAAATGCGTGGGGATGCATTTGAATGGCTCCACAAAAAAAGAAAAAAAAACTTTATCCGAAGGGGAAGTATACCTACGTAATATACATTTCAGGAACGCACACTTGTATAGAGGCAAGATATCTTAAAGGGATGGAAATAGCGTTCTATCCCATACTTGTTGCATTGAGGTATTCGTATAAAAGTAGAGCAACGAAAACTATGGCTCGCAATTCCTTGAAAGATCTTAGAGAAGAAATTCCTTCTATTTTTCTTTTCATTTGCAATCTTTTGATTTATCGCCTGCAATTCTGCTGTCATTTACGATGCCCTTAGATACGGGTTAATTCTGTCATTGTGTTAAGTGCTTTCCGGTGTTAAGTGAGGTTACATACACGCTCCACGAAAATTGTATTAAATTAATGGTAGCGGCTTAACCTTTAAGCAGAGAGGTTGAATAGTTCGCTATAGGTATACCTGGAAACATGGACATGCAGGATCCAACTGTAGCTACAAGCTATCTGTTCGTATAAGGGCGAGTTAATATACTGACCAATGGTCTGACATGGAAAATGAACTACAGAGGGACAACGTCGCACCTAGAAAGAAGGACCTTATCGGTATAAACAAAGCAAACCTCTAGCTTGAGTCATCTAGGTGGGCCACGACGTACTTTTGGGGAGCTATGTTTCGAGCTTTTGTCTTCAGTTGGTTAAAGAGCTATTCAACATGTGCGCGCCACTAAAAGAGGTGTTACTCTTTTGCCTTGGCCCTCCGTATTCAAATCAATGATAGTCCTTAAGACGCTGTATACAGACAGTTCAATGACAGGGACGACCTTGAGCTAATATCTGATACAGTAGATAATCGGGGGTAACACAAAATCTGTAAGTTTGTATCGGGGCTATGAGACTCTGGCTAGTAATCCTACTACGTCCCCACACATTGTAAATTCCTCAGACACCCGAGAGGAGACAGATTAGAACGACGAATTGCCGATGAACGATAACCAGCAGATGAAACCGTTCTTTCGAAATCACGAACAATACTGTTCGCCATAACCACAGCCTCAGGGAAAGAACCTCTCAAGCTCACTTTCATATTTGCAGATTCGCCGAGTTTAATGACGATAGACGATATATGTGTAAAGGCCATCATCGCCGATGAAGGAACGAGGAGAATATTATGTACTTCAAAAAGTTGGCGGAAGTTGACGATTTCGCAAACAGCGTATCAGAACAGCTGGCTCTAAAAGCGATTTAGATCAAAAAATGTTTGAGAACACTAATCTGGCCGGTTAATGAAGCTGTTGATGCATAGTCTCCGACATTCGCTTTGTTGACTATTAAACTATCAGACTATTGAGTAATAGAAGGCATTTGGGCTATCTTTTGCGACATAGTGTTTTCTTACTTAATGTCTCTAGAAAGAGAATTCATCATCAAAACTGTAATTTTAAAAGTGATTTCAATCATTACTAGGAAGTAAATGAAGAACTGTTATTGGTTGGCCTCAATTGATCTCGGAGCCAATTTTCCAATTGCCATTGACGAGAGCTCTAGTTGGGTTTATTTCTCATAATGAACACCCTTTATTGTTCGCCGATTTTCTTCTCCTGAGGTTCACCGATGAAAACAAAGGTCTATGTAACAACATTATTTTATTCTGCCTAAAGTTCATGTTTACTATAATGTTGAAGCTCCTTTTAATATAAATTTTGGCTTAATATACAAAACAATATTAGATACAAAAGGAAAAACGAAATATATTTTAATATATTATTTTCTACAACCATTTTACAAAACGAAAAATAAAATATATGATTTATTCTATTATTTTATAATATATATAAAAATGTAGCTCTCAGGGTTATTGCATACAAGAAAGACAAAATTGCAATAGGAAAGAAAGCAAAATAAAAATAACAAGAGTAATCCTAAAATCCTAAAACAAATGTTTCTTTTGTTTCGTTTTGTTTTGTTCTATGAACATATTGGGCGAGGAGTTCAACGCTAACACACATCATACTGATTTACATACAGCTTCTTTATAACCAATACATATATTTTTAATAAACAAACAAAGGATGATACTCCTCGTCCTCAGCCCTCAGTGCGTTTGGCAATTTATTTTTCTTTTCTTTCTGGTTTATATATATTTTTTTTTGTTTTTTAACTCACAAACTATAGATACATATTATTTCGATACGTTCGAGAAGTACAAATATGCAAAATCCTATTCTAAAGTAACACTTTATAGTAGTGTGTTGAAACAATAGCAGATTCCATTTAACTGTCTAGGAGTGGATCATTGCCTCGTTCCAGTTCATCGAGAGTATCCTCTGAGCCGGAAGCAGTCAAGTCCGATAGTTCATCGAGGCATTTTTGCTTCTTGCGGACATTCCAGTGCAGGCACTCGGCCAACGAATCGAACCAGTCTGAAATTTGATCCTGAGCACAGATACTTGGCACCGGATAAATGGATGTTGTCACACGCAGACTATCACCGTGAAATAGTTCTTGACGATTTCGACCATCGAAGGAGACCCAGGACGTGTTGCGGCTGTCGGGTGATACCGAAATCTGTGGAAGATAGTAATGAAAGGATTGGAAATGTATACAGAAAATCATCACTAACTGATTAAACGCTGAGTTCAACAATGTCGTGGAGGGATATTGATGATAGGCAGATCTCTATATACTAAGTAAACTGGCAGACAAAGAACGCAGTGCCAATCGAAGTTGGGACTATCGTATGCAATCAGAAAGATGAAGCCGATGTTGTCCTTATAGGTAGACGTAAATAAGTTCAACGCGTCACACACTGGTGAGCGCACCACAACAGACAATGAACAGGCATCTCAGAACTGTCCACGGTAATGCAAAACATCGGGCGACAAAAGCAGTAATTATTCTTAGAACAGTGAGCTGGGCAATTCGCATGTAAGTTGCGGCGATATGGATGACAGCCAAGAACTGTGAGTCGACCATATGGTGTCCTGGATCCAACCAGTTTAACAGAAAATAGTTGGCGGTAGCTACGTAACGTTTCGGTTTGTTGGAAGACGTCGGATAAATCTAGTATTCCGTGAAATTCATGCTTCTAGCAACTTAGATATTCTGCGGTGATAAGGATATATGACGGCTGTTAAAGAACTTGTGCTGGTAAGTGGTATTTTTATAGTTACTAAGATTGACAAGTCTAGACCCTTAACTCGAAATACCACTTCTGCGGTTTGTTGTTAACTAAATACTATCTCCTGACATATCTGATAGTTAAGAGATGTAGCTACGTTGTTGATCAAGTTTGGTTCACTGTGCGTGAAAAGAAACAGACTAGGTTAGATAATTATATATATCTTTTCGGTAACAAACTGGCAAAGGTAGCTAAAACCATAAATTCGGCCCATTAGGTGAAACACCCCTTCAAACAACACCTGCAAACATTATCCACTTCGACTTACCTTCAATTCTACACCGGCTGGCACAACAATCGGCCGAAAACTCAACGAATGCGGACAAATCGGCGTGACCATGATCGCAGGAACGGACGGATGAATCATAGAAGCTCCAGCAGCCACAGCATATGCGGTACTTCCCGTTGGTGTGGACACAATTACACCATCCCCTTGAACTGACGTAATATACTTTCCATCGAGGAAGAGATCAATATTGCTTAAATATGGTGACGGTCCACGATCGATAACAACTTCGTTTAGTACCTACAAGCACCGAATTTGAAATTAATTCAACTAGTGAGTCAAATGACTACAGTTGCCTACCAAAATATTTGTAGATGCTTTGTTGCAAGGAGCCTTCGGAACATGTATATTATTGTCGGTGACTTGGTTTGCAGCATTAGCACCCGTTGTAGTTATATTGTTGTAATAGCGTTGATCACTTGTGCTATCCTTGTGGTGGCGATCAGACTTTCTAAAGATCACACATCGTAGGCGACTGCGCAGTGTGAGCGCCGCATGACCCTCTAGCACGTTAGTCACCTGCTCTTGGAAATTATCAAATTGGAATGGGGTGAGAAAGCCCAGCGAGCCCAAGTGGAATGCCATCACTGGTGGCACCGATTGTTGAAATAGTAACGAGGCATAGAGCAGTGTACCATCTCCACCTAGGCAGACAATGAAGTCAATTCGGTCTGTAAGATCATCACGTCCATCTCTAGAAGATAAAAGAAGAACATCGTGTGGAAACTATTTCGTATGAGTTACGGATGAAACTCACTTGAACGTGACTAGTTTCTCTTTGATGCTTTGGAATTTTTTATCTTCGTGTAGGAGAGGATCATCCAAGACGGCTGACTCAACCCAAACAACCATGTGTTTCTCCTGCAACGAAAAGCAATTAGTAATAGTCAGATGTTGGTGGCATAATGATTTATTGCTTACCTGTACTAGCCATTCAACTAGTTGCACAAATGGCTGCATCACGGCTGAATCACGAACTTTCTTTATGACGAGCACGGTTAGAGGGGGCTTGTACCATGTGAGCCTTTGACTGGCGGGATCTTGAATTTGCCTGTAACGAGTAGATTACTTTGAGAGTAAAGTCTTTTCAATAAGTTTTTCTTTTTATATAGGTAGAGTGAGTGTTGTCTGTTATAGCAACTACTAATAAAGGAGGTGTAGAGTAGCTACATAGACTAGGCGATTGGTCCGCTAAATGCTGACCATTTCAGCATTAATCGAGTCAGATGTACAACAACAAAATCTGCATTAAGTGCTTAACAGGTTCGGTGATAAAAATACGATTTTTGCCGTCTTTTGAAGATAGCTGCAGCTGTACTTACTTAAATCACCAATTGATAAAAGTTATACCTTAAATTTAAAACTTTTGGCAGTCCAAACAGAAAGTTTTAGTTGGTTTCTCTTGAGTAGGAAATAAATATGCCGAAACCACAGGCACTAGGGACTTGTAAATTTGAAATCCTGTGCTGTACTTAAAACAGAGAACGATACGTAATTATTATTTCTAGGCGAACTCAGAGTGAGTACTAACAGCAGTACCAACTGTCAAATATACACAGATGGTCGAGTTCGTTCTTCCTATTTATTCAAATTCCCTTTGCAATAAAATGCAAGGTCTGAAATTCAAACACTCAAAAGTAATTCTGCTTCCAAGTCCGTACTATTATTAGGCAGGCGTCCTAAAGGTAGGCCAACGATAAGATGGTTATGCCAAGTCTGACATTATCTTTTCTATAAATAGTTGATGATGATGATTTTGAGTCGGTGGAGTAATATCGAGAGTTACAGTCGATCCTTGGAGCAAACAGACGGAACATTTGAAAACGACTGAATGCATTTTTTTAAACAACAAAATGCTAATCGTATACAAACTCAAACACTGTTAAAAACGAGGACAAAAATGTAACTGAGAACTGAGTATATACTTACATTACCATGGCTGAATTTTTCATAATCCTTCCACATGGTCCAAATTGCTGGAATGGCGATGGAGCGTTTAAACTTCTCGTTCGCCTGTAGAAGACAATTTTAAAATGTTAGTAAGGGTTTAAATATTTATATAGTCAAAATAAAAAAATGTGTAGTGTGGCATCTGGACAAGTGTTTCCTAAACAGATCATTCTCCTTTTAAGGCTGCCTTCAGCTGAATAAATGAAATCAACTCTAATACCACGAAAAATACTCGCTCTGTCCTATGTAAACTAAACCGAATGGACTGTAACTTTTAAATTTGCGCTGACTTAAAACAACTGTGGCTACTAACCTAAGATGTTAACCGCGGTTAGAAGGGTTCCCACACTTATTGACTATTTAGCTTCGCGGTAAGAACATTTTATCGAACTGAGAGAAATATGACATTTGGGCAATGTTGTCAACAGGAAAATATATCAAAGGAGCAGACCTTTACCTGCACAACGTCTTTGACACATTATTTGGATGGTGTAAGGGAAAGTTCTGTGGGCTCAGTATAAATGAAAAGCGGAAGCTGATAGACACTGATGATGAGGAAGGCCAAGGAACTTTTTTCACAATGAACGAAAGGGTTTGGGCATTTTTTTAAATTATGTGTCCTCAAAAATTAGGTTCTTTCACTGTTCTTTATTTAGTGAATGTCTCGATGACAAACAACGGATTGTGCTTCCAACTATTGGTAAATTGAATACTCACACCATTGTATCCGGATTTAGGTAGAACTTTATACTCAGTGAGTTCTGGCCATGATATCAAAACAAAAAAACCTCAAGTACAACACATTACTAACGAAAAATATAAATTAAACCTCAATATCCTCGAAGATAGATCGGCAACGGCATGCGCTATGCCAGAATTGTTGTCCGCCAGAAACGAGTTTCCGTCCAGATGGTGACCGTTTCGTTCTCCATTCACGTGTTGCTCTCGTCGCTCAATGTACATCGTAAGTGGATCACTATTGACTTTATCATTGCGATAGTGATAATTGTCCGCAAACACATAGTCCATTGTGGCCAATCGAGGTGAGTAACTTCTGTTATGTGACAAAGCGCGACTTAATTGCCGTTTATACTTTTAATAAGTAGGTAACTTGAGAGCAAACTGTAAACTAAAAACGTCAACAAATGCGCGATCAATGGGCGATTTGACACCCAGCTGCATGTGCGACTGCTTCGATTGACTGACTTGAAGGGTCTGAGGTAGCAGTATGCCCACTTAACCAAAAGTTGAAAATCGAAATCACGTTTTACAGCAAACAGAAGCTTGAAGCCATTGAAATTGATATAACTCCCGTTTGGGTGAGCAAAAGAAAAGAAAAGTGAGAATGACTTGCCAAACAAGTTGCTGTGGACTGTGCGGTTGTGTCTGAGGTTAGACTGAAGGTTACAACGATGAAAAACAGACAAAACCCAAACTATTCGCACTTACGAAGTTGCAAGTTTCAAATTATGAAAAAAAAAAACAAGAGAGCCAGCGGCATAAGCTTTTTGAACATCGCTCAGAGCGATGCCGACGATAACTTTCGATTTCACGCGTCTGTATGATTTTTACAGACACGCGTATTATAATGAAAAATACCAAGTGGAGTGCAATGGGCTGCAGAGTTTTTTTTAATTAATTCTATAGAACTTGCAAATTTACAGGGAAACAAGGAGTCGGTGTGTCCGACACCATTTCATGGTGACAAACAAGTGATCCAGCCGTGAGAGCGAGTTGGTTTGAAGATGTTTTATTTGACTTAAGGTTTTCACCAACGTTATGTTCTGTGAATCAAAGATGAGCCTGGGTTTTATAGACTGTAATTGAAGTCAACAAATTAGAGATGGGAGAAATCTTTTAATCCAGACACACGGAAAAATTTGTGTTAAAAAAAATTACTTCTTCTATCAGACGAATCTAAGATAGTTGAAAACAAAAGAACACATAAACTAGTCGGGTGAAAAGTCTGAAACTTATCTGAAAGTAAAGTAAACCCTCACACCTCGGAGATGGTCTTGAACTCCAGGGCCAATTTGAAATGATAAAAATCAATTGATTTTCAGCAGTACATATTTTCGCTACCGAGGATGGTTATGCAAAATCGCTTCCAAACTGTTCTAAATCTCAGGTAGAGTTCTGTGATACCGCATAAAATAAGCTTTTGGAAGCTTCTTAAACTTCGTTTTTCTACTTGGGCGTGTCTTCTTAGTAGAGTCTTCAATCTACATATTGATTTCACCCTTTGGGGCAAAGTATTTACGGCTTGGAAGGTCCAACAAGCTGATGGAGCTTACAAGCTTGTAAAGCTAGTTTGCGAAACCAATTCTTCGAAATAAATAAATGTAGCAGCCTAATCTACTAACTTACGCATGTTCAATTTAAGACTATATATATGCGTCATTAGCTGTAACTATTGGCCAAAAGCTAATCGCAGGGCTTTAGGGCTTTTTCGACTTTTGTCATCCAAATTTTATTTATTTTTTCGAGGATAATCGACTTGCGGAATGGGAGTGCTCTGGTATACGAGTTCACTTGCTTTGTATGTATTTATTGCTTCAACTTTTCGCGTGGGTATGAGATAGGTAAAGCGTTTGTACATCAGAGTACCGAAGAACACCATAAGAGTTATCAAACTTGGTCGCAAAACTGCTGAATACTGATAAATTGAGCTCAGATACGTTTTAGGAATGAGATTTGCAAAGATTGTTTCATGACATTTAATGCATGATAATTATGTAAAGCAAGTGTCCCTAAACCTCATATATACCTTACCCATTCTATTTTTTGGGTCACCTTTTCAACCTTTCCATTTATACAATACGAGTACTCAATTCTACTGCCTTGCAACGCCAACATTTTTTTTATTTTATCCGCGGAAACCAGTGACAGTTCATGACCCCAGAGGAAAAGGTCCAAATGTCTCAATTCAAGCGGCCTTGTGACTGAGGAAGTTTAAAACCCCAGGCAAACACAAATTTCAACTTAACGTAGGAGTACTTAAGACAGTTAGACAGCGTCAGCTCGTACATTTGAAGTTTTGTAAAACGTCTCCCAGGTTTTTCAGTTTCTGATGCGATCGGAAACGCTGTAGTGGCCATTTGAATGCATATCTCGTTTCGAACAGAACTGCATTCTCCTCAAAATATAGCAACAGCTAAATTGTTATGCGTCAAAGATAAAGCTGTTTTAACTGTCACAAGATCACCTACCTTCGTAGGAGATCCACAAACTATTATACAAATTTCGCAATTGTGAACTTCCACATATTTAGATTAAATGGACATAAACGCCAAAGCACTGTCAAAAACGACAGCAAGATATGAAAGTTGCATCTGTTATGTTTCAAAAAAAAAAACTTTATAAATATAAGCGAAAGCTGGTCGCAATGTTGCTGTTCAATGTTAGCGTTTCGACACTTTTTCTCGGAGGTACATATACATTCCCCTATTGCGATTATTAAGTATCAATCCCCAATTTCTATCAACGGATTGTGAATGGAAATGTACGATTTTGTATAATTGGAGCAGAGTTTCGTTGAATATTTACCGAAAAGTTTAGTCAATTGATTATTAATCGGCAAACGCAATAAGAAGTCAGTATACGTTTACTTATCGAAAAAAAATGTAATAAATTATTTTTGCTCATTTCTTTTTGTCATTCCTCATTCTCATTTGTCACTTTGACTTTTGTTGTTTGTTTATTATAACAACTGTCGCTGTGAAGAACATTACACAATTATTTTTATTATTATTAGACAATTGGCAAGAAATCATTTTAACAAATGTTATGACAGATATCCCCATAACAATTTCTTACACGACCAAAATGACATCAATCACAATCACAACAGTTTTTCTCTCATGCAACATTTTCTTTTTACACAATTGACTGGAATGTTCCCACATTTCTCTTTGACAGATCGGAATGATTGAATTTACCAAAACATACCCGATAATGTTGCATTTGTTTTACCACTACATTGCTTACTGTCACTTAAAAAAAAAAGTAACAACTAATATGAAATAACATTAATCGTAACACTTATGACTACACACTTTCCATGACGTGATTTGAAAACCAACTCAAAACAAACACTCAATGTAGAGAGCTAAAAACCGACCAAAGCCGTATCATTTACTTCGTTTACTCGTATTGCTTCCTCAGATAATGATTTAACGAAAACAACAAAAAAAAAACTTAATTTACCAACTGCGATAATTGTATTTTGATGATAGCTTGCACGATCTAAAGACAGAAAAGAAAATTCGAGATTTCAATGGTCAAATGTCACTGTCAGTCAATAATGTGACAATAAGGGTATGGTGTAAATATTTCCTGACCAAAAACATCTGGATGCGATTGTGAAAACATGTCAGCTGTTTTATGTTTACTTATACACCTGACAATTGACATAAGAATTCGTAGGTCCAACGGAACGTGTCAGTTTTGTTTTTTATTGTATATTTTTGTTAAACATATTGGTTATGTAACTTGTCCCTTTTGTGGAAGAAAGTTGTATTTTTTGTCGAATGAACCTGTGATTTTGTTTTGTTTACATGTGGAAATTTGTATTCGGAACTTGTTTTGAGAACTGCAAGCTCCTCGTTAGTAAACGTTAAGCAGAAATGCATTCATTTATGCTGACATTTTTAGTTAAGGAATTTAGTTCACGGAGTTCACCGACGGGCAAATGCTTTGCTGCTCCTTGATAGAGACAGTGTTACATTCTTGTCAGCAAAAGACGTTGAAACGTTTTTCTCTCTATAGAAATAATATATTTCCAAGTTTGAGAATGCATTTTATGTGGCAAAACAGAGAGTGTGACCAGCATCGACTTGTTTATAGAATATAACAAAAGTGACGATTTTTGTATGTTAAATATCTATTTTAGTACTTTAATAACATTTATTTTACTATGTGTACAAAATAAATGTTTAATATTATGCTGCCCTTTTCACTCGACAACTAAAAAACAAGATTTTTGGTCAAACTTTCCTGGTAAATACTGACTCGTAGCTCGCGGGGCCCTCATAAATATTGTGTTATGCGTCCGACGCAGGTACTTCGTGCTTTGGAAAGCAAAATTAATTGTTTAGTTAAACACCAAAACAAATTAAAAACATTTAACGTTCGGAGTTACGGCTGTTGATCGTTAAAAACTCTCCACTTACCACTGGAGAATGCGGTTGAATTAGATTAAATATCCACGTGAAAGTTCATTTTTGCAGCAACGCCTAAACCAACAATCGTTAAATTAAGCACAAGGCTTATTTGTGACACGGTGCCGGGCATGGACTTCATCGTGAAGGAACCAGTAGCCATCACTGAACAACTTGAAATTCTTTCTTTTATTGCAGTTAACGTCAATTGTTTCACTAGAAATCGCGACGAGACCCTACATTCCTATACCAATTTTTTCCCTAACCTATCCCAGTTCAAAATATAACGTAGACTATTTCAATATTTACCAGCGCATTTTACTCACTTTGCTCCTTGGATTGGTCAAAAAAACGAATGCACGACACTTTTTTGTAGCATTTTAACAATATTCACAGCAAATTTTCGTCAGTACAAAAGAAAACAGGCCCCCAAAGAGAGGCTGGAGCACTTCCTATCCAAGCCTGTTGGATTGCCGACTTAAACTAAACCTAGCTGCTAGAACAATTTTGGTGCGTTCAATTTTACTTGACATATTCGTTATACACGCTGTGTCAGGTGTCACATTACCACCCATACATTTTTATAGAATTAATGACCGACCGACTGCATCGAAATATAACCAACAATTCGATTAAGATCCGAAAATTAGTCGCTGCGCACACGCTTCAAGCCCGACTGAACTCTGTCCATTAGTTAATGCGCCTATACGTAAATTACCTGTCCATATTGATTTCGATTTGATTGCGTAGCTGTCAGTGCGCGTCAAATAAAATTACATAAATTACTGTTACTTAAGCAGAACATATTCTGAATTTCGCAAGAAACTAACATTGAATTTAGAATGTTTTTTTTCGACAGACAAATGTCAATCGTAATCAAATTATTGACTTATTCGTCACGAGTACAAAAGCAAAAGAACGCACATTCCAGCAAACTCCAACGAAAAACCAGAAAAACACCCTACAGTGGAGGGTCAATGGAAGTTTAGCCAGCCGCCAGACAGCAGCTGCGAATTATCCAAATCCGAGCGGAAAGATGGGTGTGATGTCGGCTGTTATGATTATGCAAATGAGAACGAACTGAGATCCGGTTTATGATGGCTTTATTGTTTACAGGTGACGTTTGAGGTTTGACGAAGCGCACCCACACCATGGATTCCGTCCGATTCACGTTTGCAACTTTGAGCCGGTAGAACTACAGTCACCGCACAGTGAGATTCTGGTATACATGTGGTTGTGTGGAAGTTTGTTTACGAATAAATAATGTTTACCAACATTTTTGTTTAGTGGGTGCCATGTTTTTCGCCTTTTTTTTTTTGGCTAACTTGTTTTGGACATAATCACCTTTTTTGAAGCGGAACTCTGGATATACACACTGACTGGTACGGGACTACTTAATTATTGCGATATTTCAGTTCTTGCGTTTCGAATGGCGTTTGTTATTTTGGGTGAGTTTATGGGAGTTTTCTAGGAAAATTTATTGTTTTGAGGTACCCCTATAGGAATTGCGGCAAGTGTGTTTTTGTTTATGCGTATTTTTGTTTTTAAGCATAGTATTGCTCACTAGAATTTGACACCTACTGGAAGCAATTTTCCTACCCAGCCACATATACGAGCTGTCGACTTAGTAAAAATTATATTTTTAACCTAATTGTATGAAATTTATGGAATTAGTGACAGAAATTTGCGAGCTGTCATCCAAATCCAATCTGGGAAGCTGACTTTTTAAAACCCAAAAAGACATAGCTTTGAAAAAAAAAACTCTGATTGGTTACAACATTTTAAAGAAATAGGTAAAAAGTTTTTTGTTGCTCACAGAAATAAAAAAGTAATAACAATGGACCAAGAGGCCCCCAAAGGAGCAGGGTTGCTTTCCAACCCAACCTAACCCCTTGTCAAACAACACTAAAAAGGCCTTTGTAAACCTAGTCCTGCTCAAAAAGCGTGCCCTCTGGCGAAGGTTGATGAATAAATTGGCCTTGAACGCAAGGGTTTCCAAAAAGTTTACGTTCGCGTTCCCGTTTAGCTATACAAGTACACCGTCATCGAAAATGGTCATAAAAGTCATATAATATGGGACCGACGTTTCGGTCGGACGAGTCTTCGATTCCAACCGAGATCGACAACACAGTCGAGGTAGAGCACGCTTCAAAGGAAGGGACTTTAATCAACTTGAAATGCGGAACTGCGGACATTTAGCTAAAGACCGCGTTAGCTGAAGTTGCGCATTGGTTGAGACCTGGATTATCCGGTTTGTTAACAAAAACAATTATGAAAATTTGATACATATACAGCTTAATTAAACCAGAAAATCCAAGAACACAGATAATTCTACAAGCACAATTCGCAAACGGCCTGAGAAATGATTTTAAGCAAAGTATTTTCAACTTTCAAGGGACTTGACTTAATCACATGGTATACTACGAAAAACTAAGCCAAACGAACCAATTAATGGTGCCTGGCACTTTACACAAACACAATTAAGTCGTTAAAAAAAAAACGTTGCCTTTTAAAAATATGCTTTAAAAAAGGACACCGCTCCGAAAAAAAGAGCTCAAATTAAACGTCTTAAGTTCAAACTCATCTTGGAGTAATTACCTACAATTACAGTCACATTTTTTTAAACACAATTCGGCCAGAAGGCTTAAAACTTCTGACCTCAACAGATCAAACTTAACTCCACTACCGGATCTTGTTTTTCTCTAAAATACTATTTCTGCTCTTCGCCAGTTCTGTCCAATATTTTTAAAGCCAGACATTTAGCACAATGTATTCACTTTCCATTTTGCACAAGATTACCTAGATTTGCTGAAAAATCTCAAAATGCCTTAACCTACACTCAGAAAAAAAAAAAATTTTGTTAGGCGAAGAATTTTTAGATTTTTAAAAAATTGTAAGTTAAAAGTTCTTGGTTCAAATGATATTTTTGTTAACAAGAACTCGTTTTTAAGTTTTCAAGAATCAGGTATTCAGCGTAGGAATAATAATACTCTCCATAAGTGTTTTATTACATCATTAGCCGTGTGTTTTTGAGCTTCGAAGTCAGCAGAGCAAAGTAAAGTAGGATTTTTATCACACAATTACAACAACTACGCTCTACTTGACACTTCGAGACTCAGTTATAGTTGTTGTAATCGCGTGCTGAAAATCCTACTTTACTTTGCTTTGCTGAGATCGAAGCTCAAAAAAACTCGCCTATTGCCAACAATTTCATTCTTCAATCAAAGATTTTTATATTTAGATTCGTTTTAACCAACGAAAATTGTTTTTCATTTCATTCTTCAATCAAAGATTTTTATATTTAGATTCGTTTTAACCAACGAAAATTGTTGGCATTACAATTTTTTTCTGAGTGTATACAACCAACGGCTAAACCAATGTTCAAAATAATTTCGGAAAGAAGACTTACGGCCATGTTCCAGATCGTCGGCGTCGCGTTGCCGATGTGAAATAATTCGAGTTATTGTCATCGTCCACAGAAGTGATTTCGTCTTGTCGTCGTATTTGTTGCTGGGCGAGGTTCAATTTGTTTAGCTTATCATTTAAAATATCACTGTTTGAATTTATATCTGTACACTTGTCACTGGTACATTTTTTAACATTTCGACGCAGGCACTCGCGCGTGATTTCACTGAATCCGTAGTGGAAACTCTCAGATCGATTTGAACTCCACGCCAGCTTGTAGTTGAGACGCTCTTCCAGGCGGCTTTTATGCAATGTGGCCAAGTCAATGTCAGACAAGCAGGCCATTTTGATTTTATTTCTATTTTTTATTTTTTTTTTCTAATTTCAAGGACTTATTTTTTCATAAATATTGCGTCTACAAGTAAAAGGAACGAATAAATAAAACTAATCGCAGGACGTTACTCTTTGGCATTCAACAAACACTTTCGCTCGATACAGACGACGACGACGACCACGACAACAAAATAATCAACTGGCACACTCAGCGGAATGATGTCTATCGATCACTTACAGAGGTTGAGTTCAATTAAACAGACGAAAACACCAGCAAGGCAGAGACATAGGAAAGCATTTATAGTAGTTAATTTGATCTCGCATACAATACAATAACCACACAGCCACCGCCTTGACACACTCCACACGTACTAACCGCCAAAAGTATTAATTGGTGTGGTCGTGGTGTGATGTTATGGTTGCGGCAACGACGGCACGAGATAATTTTGCAACTAATGGCGGGGCTGTACTCTGTAGCCTGTATGACTATGAACTACTTATATAATTGTTGCCTATCGAATATGAATAATGATCGTGCGATTAAGATCGCATGCACACGGAAACTACCTCTATACAGTATGTGACTTAGTGCACCTATATCGTAGGATAGCTATAGGGTTAGTGTTATATCGAGGAGAAGTGTTGCCACATTGAAACAACTCGACTTTTGTTATGCAAAAACTTTAATTGTCTTTACGAAAACTATTAGGAAAACGAGTTTAAGTGTTGTTGTTTTCTTATAGTATACCTAGAGCCGTTATATGTGAGGAGCGTCTACATCCGTGATGATAGTCAAAGTTGAGAGGTATTAAGTTAGTAAATGTCAGAAGCGTATATTATTTGGATAATTTGGAGGTGCCTTTTGGGTCTGAGTCACTGGGGATATTCAAATATTTAGTTAGTAAGTCTGGCAGCTCTCTGAATTGATGTATCTCAGTTTCGATTGGCTTAGATCGGTCATATGAACAGCTGTTTCATTTGAGTGAAATACATTTAGTCAGCTGTCAGACTCACTAAACTAGGTTTTCGAACGTCCCCAATTGAAGCCAGATTCAGAAATATCAACATCAAGTAAGCCAGCTGTCAGATTTAGACCCATTTCACATGGATGTACTTGACACACAAAATTATGACACTTGATAGCTCAATTCACTTTTTCTTGTTATTTATTTTATTTTGTTCTATTCCAAAAATTCAAATTATCTTAAATATGTTCACATTTGGTGCTCCAAGTACAGAAACGCCCGCTTTAAAGGGACACGGTTAAGCCGAACTTTCGATCATACGGAACTACTTCATTTCTCAATCGCCTCAACCAAATTCTAGCTTATAGTGCAACCGCTTCTACAGTGAACTGAACATAAAACACATGTCCGGTTATAACGAGTTAAAAGTGTTCCATTAAGTTGAAAGCGATCTTAATAAAACAGACAGATATGCTTATTGCCGTTGAGTAACTATGGGGTAACTCAAACAATTTTAGAACTACAACCAAAGCTTCTAATTTTCCTTGTTTCAGCCCTTTATTTGTTATAGAAAACCCTGGTTTTAAGTTATGAGTTCAAATTTGTTATAAACGGTCATCGTGTTTAACCACAAAGCGACATATATTAGGCGTTTTTATTTTTTAGTTCAGAGCACAACCTGAACTGTTATACAAAAAGTTCGTGTTTCTTTTTTAGCTCAGATACTCAGAGCTCAGAATTTGTGTTTCTTTTTTCGTTTAGAGCACGATCAGAGTGCGCTCTATGAGCTCAGAATAAATGGACTAAGCAGGCTGAGTGAAAAGCTGATTACACGCTTCCAGTCACATTTGACAGAAAAAAAAGAACTACGTGTATATATGTAACATTTCAAAATAGAAACGTCCATATTTGGAGTTTGTCAAACATTTTAAAGGTTAAGTGGCCTCTACTGCAGAACGCACTCACCACATTTGATTAAACGCATTTCGGATGCGCGAATGTTGAAACATGTGAAGATTGCCCTCACAAATCGAAATTAAAATTTATCTACCGTTATCGATCATTCATCTTATCACATTTATTTAAAAATCACTAGTCAGACCCACTCGATCTAATCATGTTCAAAATACAACTCCAACAAGTAAAACCATCGATAACTTTGCTATCGAAAGTTAAACTCTGCAAGTCACTCTCCTCGTATTCAACGGCAGGCTTTAAAGTTTTCAATATCATCCACACAATGACACATCACAATATTACCATAGACATTGCATAATGACTTCACACTTTTCGTGATAAAAAGTTGCTAATCAGAAGCAAACAGCGAGACATACGCATAATACATACGGTTGTGAAGGGCAATCAAGTCATACTATATAGCCACTTCATTCATGCTCGAACTGAGCGCTATTCTCTGGCGCACCGTAAAATACTCGCAAACGTTGTCAAGGGTATATATCTCTTCGCAATAACAAAACACCGACTTCTTCCAGCTGAATGTGGACAGATCATCGAACTTGTATCCACTTAGTATTCCATTCACATATGCTTTCGAGAATGTATCTCTGACCCCGTTCCTCGAGCGTGGAAATGCGCAATCAAAATGTGATCCTCCGGTGGGTATAGGTCGTTTTTGTTACGGAACTTCCAACTTCCAAGCATGGAATGCTGTCAACCTCCACAAAAGTAAAAATAACCCAAAATTTATTTACCTCTTAATCAGATCAAGGTTACAATCAGGTATTGGTATCTCTCGTGTGCATACGAAAAGAGAAGCTACAAGCCAGCATTGCAAACATCACAACAAAACAAAAAACGAGTTTGTGTATTTATTTTAGTTGATGTTTAACAACAACAATAAATGTGTCGAATCGATACCCCATTCGCCATTAAAATTACATGCGGACGATGGCACATAACTGCTCGTATATGTGTGACTACAGACGTGTAGCTATGCCACTTCAGTGTGTGGTAGAGTGCAACTGGCCACAGACGTAGGTATTCATTGTAATTTGCAAATCAATTTTTTACTTCTTTCATTAATTATTTATATGGCAGTACTACTACTCTATGCAGGGTTAATATGCAGCGGCAGCTCGACAGTGTAAGCTAGAAAGTTAAGTATTTGCATATTTTCTGTAACTAGGAAAGTGTTTGTCAGAGAATATGGTTCTGACACTTGAAACAATCTAAGGCATACGACTGGTCGCGCGAAACTTTCTGGTTTATTGGAAAATGGGCTGGAACAATCACCATTGCATACGTTTTTAATTTGATCACTTAAAAGGTGAAATGTTATATCCAAATAAACATATGCCAATGTAACACTCGACATTCACGAACTTTGAAACTTTTTGGTTTGATTTTTACAAATCTTTAAATTTGTAATTTTACAAGGGAATCGCTAAGTTAATACCCCATTCACACTGATACGAAAACTGGGGTTTCGCGAAAACACTCGAAAACAGAAGTTTTCCCATACATATTTCACAACGAAACGACTTCCAATCGTTGGGTTGTTGAAAGAAACACACCTTTTGCAATATTCAGCAAATTCAGCAGAACAGCTGACCGAACAGAAGTCACAGCTCACAACTCAAAATCATTTTCCACGCTTAATTGATGGGCTAAAATTATTTTTAAATGCTTTGAATTCATTTAATTTTTTAATTAACACAATCGAAATTTGTAACTAAAATAGTTTACACAGAAGTTTCACGACTAGTGTTTCACATTGAAACGTTAAACGAAAACTAGTTGGTGTTCGGTGTGAATGCATCGACGAGTTTTTCACGAAAACACGGTTTTCGGTGCGGTGTGGATAGGGTATAAGGAGCAGCATCGACAATATTGACATTTGCTTCAATTGACATCAATCTGCGAGCATATATTTGTACGTACCTACTTTCCAGTCTTTTGATACAAAATATGACTAAAATGAAAGGCAGAACATTTGTGAGTCAAATGCATTTGGGCAAAACTTTTTAAAGCGACAGCCAATATGACAGCTGACAGCCAATTTGGGCTTACTTTCGTTTGAAATTTCACCATTAATAGACGAAAATTAAACTGCTTTTGTTGCTAGAAACTGGACAGGCCAAGGACAGATTTTGGGGCGCTCTATAATATGCCCATTTTTCAAAAATGTCGGATGTCAGTGTTCAGTGTGTTTTTGAACAGAACCCTATAGGCAAATGGTCGATTGGCACAGTGTTTAAAAAAAAAACTGATTCTCAATTGATCTAAATGGCGAAATTTAACAGCAATTCTTACCGCGAACTGTCACACTTTATTCACAATCCGCAAAATACACTCGCGATCCACAAGCCCACGAATGAAATATTCGTTCGAACTTAACCTTTGAAAATGAAACTGAATCGCGAGTATCTGCGACTAAAAAATGTTTTCATGTGAATGAAGTGTCAGAAACGACGAATATTCGCTTGTTCGCTCTCATGTGAATAGTCCTTTAGACTGTCCTGACAGTCAAACAGCAATAAAAGCGATCTCTGACTGAATCGAAGGTTGTAAATCGCTGTCACGAAGAGCTACGGTTTCTTGGTGCGCAGCACAACGGGGGACTGTGCATGGTTGCTTTTCACAATGGGGTATAACGAATAAGATACTTTTTTAAGTGCTTTCCATCTGTCCTAAATTTGAAAATGCTTCACAATTTTTTGCAAACCATGTTTTTAACGTGTGGAAAACATAAACCCCAAGGACATCCACACTGATCAAATGAAGACATCTCCTGTCTGGCCATCTGGTCACCTTTCCCGAACGTGTAACAAAATTCGTCTCACCTCAAATCCAGATCTGTAAGAAATTTTAGACTAAGTGTTTTTGGTATAAAATTCCAAGTGAAAATGACGGTCGGTATAAATATTTCGTTGTTGTCCATCCCACACGTCAACACTTAAGAAATTAAACTTCTGATCTTGACCTTATGTAGACTTTTTCATTGGCCGCGTTCGTTTCATTGTCAACGGTTATTGTTAGCAAACAGTTCACACAGATCGTGCGAAGTTCACACAGACCTGATAATTGTTGGCAAACAAAATCTGTCAACATTTATTTCTCATTCCTGTCGCCTAATTAATTAAACCCAATTGCATGATAAGGTGTCACATTTTTGCTTTGAAAAGCACACCCACTCATGTAGGTACCTACTTTGCGTTTTCAATTCAGTTGAAGAACTTTTACAGAAATGATCTCACCATACGCGAGTTACTATGTACAGCCGTTCGGGCAATCAAAAAAGTTAACCACTTGTGTAGAAGTAAATACGCACAATAACAGAAATTAATGGGGCGCCCACAAATTGGCTCAGCTATTCGTGTTTATAGACACGTGCTGCGAGGCAAAATAGACTCGAAGGCAGACGCAAGACGCCCCCACATGCCTGCTATGCCTGTTGGTCTTTTCTGCGAAAACTGGACGTTCGCACGCCATTTCCATTGCCATGCAGAGGGTGACTGACTGACTGACAAAATGTGCTGTCCCCCATTGAATTATTTATATTTTTAGATTTTCGGTTTGAATTAAACTCAATTTTACTGAAAACTTTATCTAATCTACTAGCAGATTTGACTGTTGTATGCGGTTGTAAATGGCTCAATTTTTTTGTATAAATGGAATGGTTTGCCATTTCAAAAACACATGCTCACTGTGTGATTTATGCCACTTGAAATGAAAAATTCACACCACGTATCTGCTTATCGCAACAAGTTCGGTCGCCACTTAATTAAAATTGATTATACTGTTTATTTACTGTGGGCCAGCATTCGAGGGAAAGCAAACAAAAGCTGATTGAAGCATTTGATGTACTAATAGATTGATGAGCAAGTACATTTCAAATGCGAATATTACTAGTAACCAAATGTACGTAATTTTGGACACAAGCAGTGTTGCCATAAACATTTTTGGACGAATCAGAAATTCTGATTGTTAAAAGACTGCGGTTAGGGCGAGAATCTGCAAATGCAGACAAATCTGCACTTATGGCAACGCTGGACACAAGTCAACGAATTGAATTGAGTCTACATTCTGTCGCACAATTCTGTCCTGCTCTTAGGTACGATACAGTGGTATAAGTTGATTTGTTTGTCTTCTTTTTATGGGCTTTTAACGGGAACGTTCAACAAAAGCTCATAATCATAGTTCTACTACTGGCAGTTCTACGTGAAAAAAAAGTTCTTTCATATATTTTATGTTTATCACTTGCGTTTTCTTCTGTAAATTACACACTTTTCCTAAAAAAAAAGTCTGACAGTCTGGGTGACTTAATGCGTCTCACTTTTGATTGGCCTAGATCAGTCACTTGAACAGCCGATGAATCTAGTCAAGAAATTCGTGACTGAGTACGAAGTTGACAGTTCGCATTATGTGGCTGACGTAGGAAAAGTCAAGTTACCGGCAAATCCAGTTTTTGTGTTCAGGTTACCTCTATAGTCCAGACCTATCTAGCCAACTCAAGAAAACTAACTTTTGAATGCGCCCAATCATTTTTTCAGTGCTGCCAACATTGTACAAAAAATTATGTCTCACTTAGAAAATACCTTAAATTTTGTTTGTGACGTACAGTGATGGACACGGCTGGGTGTAAGATACTTGCTCTTCATTAACCGTTATGCCAATGTTGATAATTTCAGAGCTGAATTAAGAATTTAACTTTCGTATTGTGAAGTGAACCACTGCAAGTCAAATAAGAAGTTTTGCGTAAGCGCGTTTAGACGTTTAATATGCAATAAAGTGTAAACACGGGCCAAAAAATTACTACAAAATATAATTTGTCATCTAATCATTACAGACAGACTTTTTTTGTTCGATTGAACTGTCACCGGCGTTTCAACGTTTCGACCAAAAAATGTATTTGCACTTTATCTCAACTTATGGAAGCTGTCAACGGATTCAACTGTCACAGATGTACAAAGTATATCCGTCTTATCTGACATGTATGCTGCCAATGGGTAGTAGCTGGCGTTTCTTTTATTCACCTATCAGATGAATACGTTGTCCGAACACGACGGATTCTGTGGGTTGAGACTTTAATTTAATTTCCTTTGAATCAATATGTGAGTAAATTAAATTTGACACCTGAGTGGTTGTAGTCACGGTTGCCACTTTGGTAATTTTTTTTTGCTTTTTGAGTTTTGGTAATTTGGTAGTTTTTATCTGGTCATGGTAGCTTTTTGCGCAGGAGCACGAACTCGATTTCACCTCATTTATAAATGTTCTATGAAAATGTTTGTTTTTGAACAAGCGATTTTTAAAGGCTGTTGCTATTCGCAAGTCGTTCGGGATACGGCTACGTAACGAAATGTCAAAGTTAAACCGCTGCAAATAGGGGTAATGTGGCTCGCTTCGCTCGCTAAAAGGACTCTAAGCTCCAGTATTTCATTTTTAATGAAACGTTACATCAAATACGTAGCCGTGTCCCTACGCCAGGCAAACGTCAGTCAGTAAAAAAATGATGTGCGAATAGCCACTTCGATTTTAAAAATCAAATAAAATGATTTGAGTTTAGAAAATCACGCTTTTGGACAGTAAATTTGTTCTCTTTGTGTTTTATAAACGTCTCAAGATTTTTGGTAAATTTTATCTTGGCTTGGTAACTTTTTTTTTCAATTTTTGTAGTTAATTTATTTTTGCAAGTGGCAACCCTGGTTGTAGTTAGTCACTCATTCGTTAATGTGGTCTATACCCGGAAAAACGCAAATTACATCATAAGGCTGTTTCTACTGCGTTACATTTTGTGATCGTCTGACATCCATCCGGGGGAAAACTGCCCTGAGAATTTAAAGTTGTAGGTCCTTTCAAATTCGTCAGAAAAATATAAAAAATAGATATTTGGAGCGGTTGCGACAAGTTTTATTGAATTGTAATAAGACAAAATTACAATTGTAAATAGACAATTTTTATAGCTGCATCCTCAAAGGTAAGTTTCGAAAATTAAAGTTCTCAGAAGATATATGTGCAGTGGAAAATGGCCGAGAAATGTGACCAGATGGAGCCACTTTTAAGCTTATTTGTTGGAACGCATAATATCGAGAGGGTTGGGCCACCATGGTCTCCAGATATAAAGAATATGTATATGAAAAATGAAAGTAAACTTCGGATAATTCCAAAATAAATGGACAACATTCGTCAACCGGCATTTGTCACGAAATATGTAGCGCCTGGGAATCTCAGATGAACGCCGTTGAACGAGATCGCATTATGCGGAACTCAAAGCGAACGAAAGGCAATTGTCAAAAACTACTTGGAAGAACAAATTGCAAACATCTTAAAGAATCTTACGCCAATGCACATGGGGAGACGTATGCAAATTCACAGGCGTTGATTATGCGACCTAACAGAAGAAGAATATGCGGCAAAGTTTCATATATTTCTTGTAAGCGTTCTTAATGTTGAAGTTCTCTCACATTTAAAAATCTGAAGCGATGCACTTCCAGTGGTTGGGCGGTCGCGAGAAGGCTTATCTAAGACAATTCATAGATCAGTTCAGAACTACAAATTTTAGGTCGTCGCCATAGCAATATAAATATTCAAGCGTTAGACTAGAGCGAGACAAAAACTCCTCTCTCAACTCGGTGTTGATATTTTGCGCCATATAAAAATAATCAATATGATTGGTTCCCCTTAAGTGGTAGCTAATGCAGTTAAAAGTGCCTCTTCCGTTGATTATTACTATAGGTACATAAAGGTACTTCCTGGCATTAATATCCTCCAACTCCAACTCATTCCGATACTAGGACAAGAACGCCACAACAAAAAAAAAAAAAAAAAACACATGTTGTCAACAACGACATACAAACAACAAACGCCATCAGGTATAGTAGGACTCTTTGATTTGTAACGGGTAGTGTGTATGCAGCACACGTCTGAAATTATTAGCGTGACAGCTGTGCTGGTACACATCGCTATTTCTGAAAGTTGTCGGCCGACATATAGTGCGAGTCTCCACTGGTCGACTTTTCATTTAAAATCTTGTGGTTGGGAAATTTAAAAAAACAAGGAAAACCACAACAAACTCAAATGAAACATAAACGAAAGCTCGTACCGCGCCGCAATGAAAGGGAAATAAGTTTCACTTTAATGCATGCGAAGCAGCGGCACATGTGGGGCACGGATAGCAACCCATAATTGTGTCACATATATACCATGCAGTACATGAAAAGCAACAACACACATCAAGGCAACTAATTGCATCAACCAGGCACTAGTTCACAAAACTGCAACTAGAGAAAGTTCTTGGCCACTGACAAGTTTATGTATCCACAGTTTGATGGTCCCTTTTCTATTGTCACACTGATAGTTAAACAATTGGCTCAATATACCATATCACAAAGACGACAATTCGCGAAAACGCGCTCGGGACGGTTATGATTACGATATGAGACTGGCGGCGGTATACTAATGGACATACACGTTCGACTGCGGTTAGTAACGAATTCAAACTGAATTGTGCTGCGAAACATTTGGCCTGGACAAGTTGGACTTTTATGACACGGCGCGACGGCACACGGTCTCACCAGCACACCACACAGATATGCAGTATGGTCTCAAACGCAGAAAGTATTTCGATTGCGATACGATATTGGTTTGAATTTGTTTCGAATGTTTGTTGGCGGTGGCTGATGGCGGATGGCTCTGGCTCGTGGTGTTATATAGTTGTGCGACGAACGTTTGATTATTATTGTTATTGTTTCGCATGGAAGCTCGAGTGTTTAGCCCCCAGTCACAGTGCTGTGCATCGTTTATGGGCGATCGGAGTCAGCCTCTTCGTTGTTGGTCGGCCAGCCGGCCCATCGAGTTGAGTCAACTATACAAAAAGCGAGCGAAAGAGAAATTCTTATGCAATCTGAACGCCGAACTGATCAAATGTGCTGTAAATAAATTTGAGATAGGGTGTGCCGGCTGCGAAGTTTGGACCGCAGAGTTCTGATCTTCTATTATGTAAAAATGAGTTCAACGAGTCATCTGGCTTTCTGTTTGTTTGTCCATCTGTTTGACTTTCTGGTAGCCTCGAAAGTGGTTGTTCTCAGGCCGATACGCAGGTTCAAAGTGTTTCAAAAAGTGGGCGTGTCACCTACAAAAGAAACAAACTAGTTACACGCTGTATCTTACAACCAAAATAAGTCCTGGAACTTATTGCGACATGAGTAGTAGCACACGTGGAGCGTGAGGACAGCAACGCACCAGCCCGACGAGTTTTTGAGTCCGCGCCTGAGGGATGACGAAGCAGAGGAAGACCCCAGCATAGGTGGCGCGCACAATTGGAGGGCCACTTCAACGTGTGCTTAAAAGAAGGCAGCTGGCTAGGGACCGATCAGACTGGAGGGACTTGCTGCTTGAGGTCGTGGTCCACCCCGGACTGTGCGCGCCACCAAAAGTAAAAGTAAGTAAGTTGTAGGAGTTGCTACAGGGATTCATTTAGGCATTCCGCGATACTAATAATAACTTTAAGTGTCCAGGCTAAATTCTTCGAACTTACAGTGGCCAAGTTTTTCACACAAAATTGCAAATTGTGACCTAGAAAATATTTAGTGTGAAGGCTAAAAAAGATTATTAGTAATTATTTTCGCAAAATGTGGGCTACTGGACTTGGCCTTACACACAAAAGCCTTTACCTAATTAAAAAAATCATTTACCCACTGCAACTTGCGGTCGACTTTCATTTTTGTGCTCCGCGCCCAAAGCGAGGTTCGAGTTAACGATTTTTCGGCCCGGAACGTTAGCGCCCATTTATCTTACGCTTTTAAGACATTTTATACGACTAATTCGCACTCTTCTGACCAGGTCAATGTCGCTTGTAGAGTTCGCTGTTCAGTCCCCTTCCGGAAATACCGTAATTACGAACATGCTCCTGGGTCTCATATAAAGACTCTCTAATGTGTCTTATGACAGCATCAGTTCGTTACATACTGACACGCAACGCAATCGAGGCACTTAACAAAGGAAAGTATGAGACACTTAACAAAGGTCAGAGGTTTTCGTAGAAACTTTAAAATAGCTTTTGGTTACAAATCAAAGATTGGCGTCGTGTCACAATCACAACGACATGCCAAACATGAAGGCGGTTCAGTTTTGACACGCGGTTAGTGGGAGATAGGGTGATTGACCGTTCCTCAGTTGTTCTTATATTTTATCTCTTAGCCACTGGGCACCGGTCTTGCTCATCTGAATTAGGGCTGCTTATAAAGGTGCCTGTCCATTTGAGAGTAAAAATGCTGCGAGCAGCTCTCAAGCAGCTCTCGACAGCAAACTCGCAAGTGGACATAGTCTTGAGAGCAGTTAACTTTTTACTCTCGACATGGACACATGTTCTGATCACTATCGGAGATTAGCTAGCAAAGTTCCAACATGCTTCGTATTTTGCGAGCAGCTGTCGAGAGTCGACATGGAAAAACAGTGGACATCGGAGGAAATTAATCGACTCATAGAGAAATATGAACATTGAATTCGATAGTTTTTAAAGATTAACAATTTATGTTCCTTGAAGTATTTTTTTTAATTTACGTTTAAAAATAAATTTTTTTTTGTTTTTGTTTTTACCTTCAAATATTTATCTTTTAAACTGTTGCAAATTGCTGGACAGACTTCTCTCACAATTCTTTCAATCGTACAGACAGGGATACGAAATTTGGTATCCATTTTAAAAATAGTAGGCCCAACGGATTGAATTATATATTCTATTTCACTTGTTGTCAAACGGCAAAAATCCCTGAACTGTTGAGCATCTTCAATTTGAAGCTCTCTTGTACGAGTAGACCCTGCACCGAGTTGATGAGGTCGATCTACCCATGGTTTAATCCAGCATTTCTTTTTTGCTTTATTCTTTTTTTTAAGAACAGTGCTAATAATTATTAACACAGCGGCAATCTTTTGCTAAGAATACATTTTAACTGGTAACTAGCAGACGAAATATATCAAGTGGACACGGTTATGAGAGTACTCTCAGGGAATCTACTCTCAAAATGTTATCAAAGAACTCGCGAGATTAAAATCTCGAAAGTATTACTCTCAAATGGACAGCCACCCGAGAGTAGCTCTTGAGAGTTTAATAGCGAAAGTACTCTCAAATGGACAGGCACCTAAAGCGTGAAATGACAGTCTCTGTAGAAGACTGGAATGCATCTCCGAGGAGGGGGTTGGACGGTTAATGAATTCCCCAAATTAAATCGAGGCTGTCGCAAATAGTCAAAACGACAGTTACCTTACGTGAGCTACTGTAAAATATTTTGAGCTGAGATTAGTAAGCATTTTTCAGGACTAGTCAGGGAGATGAAAAACAGAGAGCTCTCACATACCTGAAGTGGTTTTATGGCAGCGAAATATCCGACCTGGGGTCAAACAATAACCTGGCCCACCAGGTAGTCTATCCTCATCATGTTTATAAGAAAATATTATATAAAGAAACATGAGGAGTCCCCAAAGTAGAACGGCTAGAAGAAGAAGCTAGAATTCATTGTGATTGCAATTCCCGCTGCACTTAGCTGTATCCATTAATAAGAGCAAACACAAGCGCTTAAGTTGCAAAGAGGCTACCAATGTTTTAGCAAAAACAGCAGCTATGTGGAAACAATGTCTACTTTCATTGATTTGCGGCAAATTTACTGTTCGTCTTTAGGTATAGGTGAAAGGCTTTAAAATTTAACAAACCCTAGTAAACATTAACTTGCAATAACAACATTTACCATTTCAGACAGCTCATTATTTGAATTATTATTTGTGTTCTTCTGTAAATTGAGGTAAATTTCGGTAAGACACAAATCCACAGCTCCATTAAAATTCAGTCTTGAGTACCGGGTGGAGTCGCGGGCCAACATCACGTTATATAGAATTGGAAAGAGAATTGCTGGCTAGGGGAATACCCTTGCTAATACTCGAACATAGTCACACGACTGACAAAAGCCACTTAACAATAACAATGAAAACAAATTTAAGTAAATTTTAATTTGTTCTAAGGAAGCGGGGCTTACCCGGTTTTATAGATGCGAGTTGGTTCTTCAAAAAACAAAATTGATGACCATTTAATATTTTTGAGGATGCGCAAACGACACTCAGACAAAATTGCTATATTAGGTATTTATGTTTAGCAGAACATGTGACTTCGGTTTCAACAATGTTGGGGTGCATCTTTAAAGGCAGACAAAGCTGCAAAGCTTTCCAAAGAGGTGACAGGTTCTTTTCGAATTTGACCTTTTTGTTAAGTTTTCGTTTTATTAATTATTAATTTATTATTATTTTACTAATGTTTGCTTTAGAGTAGTGCTTCAACATTTTTTTATAAAGTAAACTTGAGCAAATTATCATACCGTTTCATATATTTTAGGCAGGCTTTCTTAATTTGCAAAAGTCAGTCCATAACCAACCACTTTGATTCCGCTAAACTGAAGCTTTGTTTATCATCAAAATTAACTAATTTTTTTATTCTGTTTGTTTAAATTTAAACCTTCTAAAAGATTTGATTGAAACTTAGTCTGTTAGTGAGCTGTTATTTTAAGCGAGGGCCTCAGTTTTAGGCCTAGGAAGGGCACAGATTACACCGGTCTGTGAGAGGATAGGCCCCAGAATCCATTAAGGGCTTGTTGCGCCATCTATTAATTATATTAATTATAATCAACTGTAATGTAAATTCTAAATGTAACCATTTAAACAGTGTAAAATGAAAATGGCTTATCTTAAGCTAAATAAATATATATCTATCTATCTATCTATTTCAGATGCGACTTCTGCGGATTGAAATGAGCTTCGTCGCTTTTTCCTTCACTTAGGAAGTACCCCGCTTCTTGCGTAGGCTTACTTCGGTATCTGTGCTCATTGAGAGTTTGATACAAATGTTTGGAATGTTTGGAATAAAGCACAAAAATCTGCCTGCATTTCTAACACACAATCAACGAACCCTTTGGCCGGCTGAACTTCCTGAATATTATAAGCATGCACTCCGAGGTCTTGCAAAGTAAGGTTTATCGTGCTTTGCGATATATCAAAAATGTATACAATTGCTTTTATTGAACAAACTTAGGCTTTCGGCGAGACTTTCAGTCTCAGCATCAATCTGTTCCACCTTAAAGATTTACACCAATAAATCGATGTGCAAACTGAAAGCCACTAACGACAGATATTTCGTCGAAAACAATATCGATGCAACAACATGTAAAGACCAAAGTAGAGAATTACATTTCCTACGAACGTTCCCCCCGAATTCCAGACAGCGGTTATCGCTTCTGTAGAATCTTGTCGAGGGCCTGGACTTAGCCAACCGAATAAGAACGATCACCCGACTGTGGAGTATATTTCATTTCATTTTCATTTTCATTTTATTATTTCATTCATTTCATAAACTTTGTTTATTTGAGTTCTTTTTTGTTACTTGTATGAACATATAGCGACTTTTTTTCTTCGCATCATTTATTTCAACAGAATTCTTCAATTCTTCTTCTCGAAACACTTAAAACCAATGAGTCATAACCACGCGATTGCTTCTCGACAAACCCAATTAGTAAGGAGCTAAAAATCTGAAATCGATTACAGACTTCTTCAACAAAAGTTAAGCAACGACATGATGACATCTAAACCGGATCCGGATAGTGAATAAAAGGAAGACGGTGTTTTGGCAGTGATAAATTTTTCTTTGAATCATCTTGCATGAGCAATACATTTTATTCACGTTAGTAAGAAGTGTAGCAAGAAAGAAGAGAAGAGACTGACATAAAACCTTGGCTAGCAAACATTCTTCGAAAATGGACAACACAAAAAAACATTCAGGTGGATAACCTTTTTGCAAGTCAACGACAGCACTTCACTAATACGTCAGTCAGTCAGAAGGTGGATCGAAAAGTGGGTTTCATTTTTGCGAAACTGCTTGGTAAGGCACTAGCGTTGCACAGAATATATCAAGTTGCTTCACTTGTTTGCTAAATTGAGCTGCTTTAAACGACCGATGCCGACGTCCAGTTGCAGTTATAATTACCACAGATGTTGCTGCACAGTACCTATATCGCATGACTAAACAAACAACTACATATTTACATGGCCATACCAGGCCAACCGGTAAATGGCACAATAACACAATCCAAAGATGAATGACTTCTAACGCTAACCGAAACTTGCTGTGACCTCTGTACTGTATTTGCTGACACAATGGCGTTTATTTTCAAAGCAAAACAATTAAGAAAGGTCAGTCAAGAAATAACACATCACTCAAATAGATTGCTGCCATTCAATTTCTTGTTTTTTTTTTTGAAATCCCTCTTACTTCCGGCTATTTTTACGGTCATTGACCGATTTTTTTTAACGGAGAATTATTGCCAAAATCACTGGTGCGTAAATAAAGAGAAGTTGGTTTTATGATTTCATAGTCAGGATGAAGGTTGAAAATATGCCTCTTGGTATGCGCAAAAACAGACAGAAATACTGTGCTGCAATTGCAGATGGCAGGGTTTCTTATGTTAATCATATTTACTGCCATTGGGTGTAAGCGAACGAGGGCTGGCTCTTTACTTTTATTTAAGACTAGCTACAACAACCTTCTTTTGATTTGGACAGTCAACAAGTGCTTAAATAAATTATTTGCGAACAACCATAAAGTAATGTTTATAATGTTCATTATTCACTTTTAAGAATTTCGAGAGACTGTCCTCATTGGTTTACCGGTAGAGGACAATATTAAATGTCTGATTTTATATCACAATAGATTCGTCACATAAGGAAGCATGTTAAAACTGCAGGAGTATCATAAAAATACATCGCTTAGCACCAAGGTTCACTTCATATCACTATCAGGCGGATATCAGTTATCACAGAAGTGAACTACCGCGTATGATGCACTTGCTACAGCATTGAAGACACGAAACGAATTCGATCTTATCATAGATCTTGGTTAGTCAAAATTGGTTGGGAAATGAAAGAGGCACAACAATTCGGACGGAAGTAGTCATTCGAAGCTAATCAGCGCCATCGCCTT
Organism: Cheilosia variabilis; assembly: GCA_951230905.1. Classification (NCBI taxonomy): domain Eukaryota; kingdom Metazoa; phylum Arthropoda; class Insecta; order Diptera; family Syrphidae; genus Cheilosia; species Cheilosia variabilis. Next base: position 16,560,545 of record OX579680.1, on the reverse strand, counting down.
CTCATTTTCTCCACTACTCCGTATTCGTAACTGGCAAACATAACCCCAAAATTGGCAAACAACGACTGATTAATCTGCTTCCCAGATTTGATTTTCCAAACTGAAAAAAAGCTATGCACCAAACGACTCACATCAAGAGAGAAGAGTTTTAGTCGATTTTGGTCTGTGGGTGTTTTTAATTTTGAAAACCTGCCTGCAAGAGCAAGTAACCTAAGTACCTACACGAAATAATTTGATAAGGTAGCCATAAGCATAATTCGTTTACAGTAATGAAACCTATTCACACAAAGTTAGTCTGTTTCAGACCACAAATGAGTACGGCGCTTGACCTTTTTACTCTCCATTATGGTTAATCAGTCGGCTACAAGAAATTTTAATTCGATTTCATAATAAAATAATGTCGTCCGTGCATGGTTAAGGGAAAATTTAAAAGCACTTTTGAACACTACTGTGCCAGAATTCATTCACCAATTCACTGCCCATCACTTTAAATTTTGATGTTTAAATTCACTCATCGCTGGGATTGGACATCTGCGGCGGTGTCGTGAAAGTTTCCCATTCGACTGCAGTTGTATTATTTGCTTTTACAGATTTTTTATAAATGAGTTTGATATTTTTAATGATTGTTTTTAGGAGCAAAACTTACCACCATTCCCTCATCGCTTCAACATCAGCCGAGTCTGCACTCTTAGCCACACTTGTTGTCGATTGAGCCGCAATCCCATTCAATATTTGTTGTGACATGCTTGTTAACTATGATAATTTCCTTGGAATTACGAAATGTTATTCAAGTTTCTTGCACTATGCACTGCAGATGCACGTTCGAAACCACTTAAGTTTTCTTCTCCAATCACTCACTCATCACGATGAAGACAGCCAAAGAGGGTCAGAGAAAAATCTGTTTCAAGTGTGTGTATATTCTCCGAATGCTTCCGTGTGACCGATTTGCGAAACGTTGACGATGAGGCAATTCTACCGCAAAGACAATGGGTGCTGCTGCTGCTATGATGAAATTGTGCACATAAATACAGCTTACTACTCTGCCCACTGATAGATGAATAATGAACTCATTAGAATCAAACACTTTTTCACACCCGCACTGGTAAACCTGATTTGGTTCGGTGGGAAGACAAAAGAAAAACACAATTTGTATACTATATTTGTAGAATATTCAGTGAGAACTTCTTTCTGCTTGCTATCTGGATTGCATGGGTAAAGATTTTAAGTTTAGCAGAATAGCGGGAGCAGAATTATTTGCAAACAAAAAACCGAAAACAAACTCGAGGACGAAGTATAAAACTTTTTTTATGCTCTACACCCCAGTAGATTGGCTGTCAGATTCAGATGTTCGTTTGACAATTCGCGTAGGTAAGTGGGAAAGTGACTAGTAGAAAACAGCTGATGTCGGTAGAGTAGGTTTCAGAGAGATAGATTTGTGTGGACTGCAGAGATGGCGTTATAGGGTAACTTGGTAAATGTGTAAATATATAAGAATATAGGAACAACTTAAATTGTTAGCACAATCACAATGAAAATATGAAAATACAATACAAAATATATGAAAAATAATGTATTAACGTGTGGCTGTGATTTTAAGAGGTAGAACCATATCTTGTAACGCATTTGACAAAGAACAAACAAGCCTTCGATAGCTCAGTTGGTAGAGCGGTGGACTGTAGAAAGATAATTGAAATGCGGAAATCCATAGGTCGCTGGTTCAAATCCGGCTCGAAGGAAACTGGGAAGTTTTTTTTTTAATTTTTTGTTGTTGGTTGCTGGTAGTATTCAATTCAACAATATTCAAGAATATAGCCGGCCAGAGGAACCGTAACCAAATTTCGTTTGAAGTGGAGAACGGGTCCGTCCTCCGTCATAAATTTTAGGAGTCGAACAGAGTTTCGCAAATGAAGCAAATGAACACATGCGCTCTGCACCACTATTTAATTATATTATTATATAAGAAATAAAAAAATAACAGAATGAAACACGTGTCAACATTAATAGCCTTAATAATATGTAAATACCGCTGAACGTAATAAAAATAAGTATAAAACAGACATTAAATACAAAGTTGTACCTGCAGGCAAAACATGTCAGAGTAGGTACTTGTTGATTTTTTTCTATCATTTTTCCCAGCAATCAAAGTTATCGTAACTTTCTAAGAAAAAACCCAAAGACTAAAAATTGGGGAAACTAATCAGTTTAAGTGGTCCACAGAAGCAAGACAAAATATTTTTTGAAAGTACAGTGGACGTCCAGTATAACGAATGATAATAATGTTTGATGTCATTCATTATATCGAGCCCGTTCGTTATATCGATCGAATTTTCAATTCTTAAAAACAAAAAAGGCATTAAAAATGTGTTTATTTGCCGTTTTTATTTAATGTTAAATTGAATAGATGATGGTCTTACCATTTAAATACTTCCATGGTTTTTAATCCAATTTATTTTCACGTTCGTTTGATCGGATAGCAAATCGTGGGCACCATTCGTTATATAGAGATACTAATGTAAATCTCTTTTGTTATATCGAAAATTCGCTATATCGGATATTCGTTATAGAGGACGTCCACTGTAGGTACTTCTCCGTTTTAAGTATGCCCATACCTGAGACTTATAAATGTTAAAATTTCCACGACGCTTTCAATAAAAAGCCCTCTGAAAGAAGTCGCGTAGAGCGACTCTCAAACTGAAAGTCTTCTGTCAAACTCAAATTAAAAAAGAAAACCTTGATAAATTCTTGAAGAAATTGACAGTCAATGAGTTACCTACTTTGGAACAAAAGAGAATGCGAGATGCCAATAGATTCCGTTTAAAAAAAAAAACAAAAAAATCCCGAATGTTTGACATTTGTGAGTTGGGGTATAATTTCGAAAGTTGGGAACTATTGTGTGTTTTTTTTACGAGCTGGTTTATTTCCGCCGTTTACGCAGTGCTTAAGAGGCTTTAAAGCATTGAAGGGGATACTATAGATGTTAAAATAATGTAATAGAACTGTCAACTTTCTCACGTCATAAAGACAACATTATTGACGTCTATGTTAATACGTGGTTTGAGTTGTGGATTGTGGTGGGTCGAAACTACCCGAAAACGCACTTTAGCCCAACTTAACTTAACGTTACGTAGTGTGGAGCATAACAAACAACTTACTGGTTTTATGATTGCATTATTTACTCGTAGTTTCCGCGACTGCCAGGAAATCTTGCATCCCTATACAATGATTGACTGCTCAGTTGGATAGTAGAAACCTCCAACAAAAAACACAGTACAAAACAACAGTTTACGTTGCTGTTTGTAATTCCTACATTTAACAAAAATAAATGGCACACTCCAGTCCTTGCACAAGATTGAGCAGTGATTAGTGTCGTACACTTTAGAAAGTTTTTTTTTTTAAAATAATGGTTACTGACAGCGATCGCATGCGATTGTCATTTTGAGATGACTATAAACTAATTGAAAGGCTAAATGTAGAGTCATTTATTAATGCGTACTTCATTGGGATCATGCCAATTGTCATGCTTAATAATAAATTAACTGTCTCAGGTTAACTAACAGCTCTGACTGTACCTTGAGGCGAAAATTTTAAATTAAAATATAACACAAGGCGGTGTATGATTATTTTGAAAGCTCAACTTGACCTACCCCGAAATATCGCTCACAAATCAAAATATCAAAGCAACTACTATCAATTACTGTCTCTCAACATGACGTCGAAGTTATGAGAGTCTTGTCTTGCTATTGCCATAAAAGGAAGTTTCTTGCTGTTCAACGATTGTGATTGATTGATGTATCGCTTTTGCTGCAGCAAAACGAAGCCAGATCCAAATGACGAGACAGTGTATAGTTCGTAAAAATGAACCCAATCGACCCAGAATTACCTCACAAACAACAGAAACACCCCATACGTAAATTCATTCATAATTTTGCAGATGCTCGCCGCGTTTACAAATCTTCCAGCTTATATAACACCCATGCCCTAAAAGGTCTTCCAAAAATACCCGCTTCCAGCGCCAGAGCTCATTTCAATATCTCTATATTCAAGAATCAAGATGGAATATGTAAATCCAAATATAGGTACGTATTTTGTACTTGTATGTAACAAACTTACCGAAATTGTTTGGTCTTATCGATTAGTTCAGTCACCCGAGTCCTCCGCATGGGCGCCGGTGATGCGCCCGGAGACGACTCCCTGGACTCGGCAACCATCGCACGCGCCAATATCAGATCCTCCTCCCTCATAGTTGCGTTATTGTAACAGCTTCTCACTCTATAGTGCAAAATACAATTTTTTTTTGTAATTTATTGCGATTTGGCTAAAATTAGTGAAACACTGGGTTATATTTTGTTCACAGTTTACGCGAATATGCACTTGAAATGATCACTTGGGGAGATTTACCGCGCGACAATGTTGAGTAAATATTTGAACTTCCTAAACAAATACTTAATGAAACAGGGAATGGAATCTCGCATGCAAAGAATATTTTGTTAGATGCATCTATAGAACTATTTTGAATATACGAAGGCAGGAGGAATTGTGTGCCTTTACTGCGACTGAACTTTGCGCGATCACCGATCAGAATATACTGAGTGGAGTACTCTACTCAGTACTGAGATCTTTGGAAAATCTATTCAAGTCATCTATTCATGATCTGGGGCTTGGTGCTTTTGTGTGTCTCTGGTCAGTCTGGTGACTATTGGACTGGACCGCATTTCAGACCCCACGATCTTGGAACTCAGAGCAGAGAGGTGTGCACTGTGTACAGCTGCGCCGTTCTCGATGTAGGTAGTTATAATAGGTGGCCGATTTATTTTGGCAAAGAATTCTCAGTGTCAGAGAAAAATTTGCATAGCACCCAAACTTCCTCCAGTGAGTCGTATTATAATTTTTTCCCTCTCTCTCTCTATTTGTATCCATGAGGTGCTGTTTTTTTGTATTTAATTTATTCGGAGGTGTGCTTTTGTTTATGGTAGAACAATCGCGTATGGGTAAATCGGGCTAATTGCCGAACTTTGAATGCGAATGCGGTTCTGGTTTGTTTACAGATTTGTGCAAAATAAAAGCCTAAACAGATTTCCAACTACCAAGTGTTGCTTGTATGACGCGATCACTGTTCAACGTACATTGTTAAAACGAGACAATTGTGGACAAAAAGAAAAAATAGCATAATTTTATTGCTCTGACGAATTTGATGGTGAGTTAAGAACTTGTTAATGAACTTAACGACTTGCAGTTTTATTTAAAATACGTGATGCCAAAATACTATTAACGCGCTAGAGAGAAGTCAAGTAATAAAAACACTAGTTAAGCACGGAAACAGTTTCGGTTATAAATAGCTCGCTAACAATTAAAACAGAGAAATGTAAATGCAACCGATAAATCTGTGCCTAAAAGTTAAAACATCTTAAGTCGACTTAAGTTGTTTTAGCTGTTTAACGTTATTTGAATTGTGTTCTCCTTACTCTATTTCTTAAGCCAAAGCAGTTGAAAAAATGTCAAATAATGAGGAAGTTATAACTGTTTTAAAATGGATTAAGTCATCAACAGTAGTGCCTTGCATAAGTTTATAATTGCTCTCCTGGAAAGTGGACAAAATTGACATAAGATGTTTTGCCTTTTAGGCACAGAAATTGGAAAGTATTTGTGTTTTCTGGCAGATTGAATAAGGCCTGTTTTATTGAACACCTATTATCATTGGAGTAAAGTGAAGTAGACGGTGTGCTCAGCTCAATAAAACAATGCAAAGTGACAGTTCTGATAAAGTGGTATTTCAGTACTCTTGCGCGTCATGAATTTACAAACATAACGGCAGGAAACGTTCTTGGGCCGCTCTTCCACTTGTTTCTTACACGTGATAATATACCGCACTCAGAAGGTAATAAGGTGCGGATGACACTGTCATACTCGCAATTAGCACAAGATAATTACAAGGCGCGTTCTTATTTTATTACCAACCAAAATAGTTTCTGGTACTAAAATGATGTGCTAGCTAGTTATGATCTGGCATTACGCAGCATAATACGGATCTGTGCTGAGTTCCTGTTTACAGAGGCGAAGCTAATGTGGTATTAGATTGCGCAATCTCAGAGAACTTATTTTGCTCTAGATCACTCTTTATGTTTGTTTGGTACGAAAAAAAGCAATCTTATTCAGATTTCAGAGCACTTTTGTGAATCTGGATTTTTTTTCTCAGCGTTGCTTCAGATTTACCAATACAAGTCCGTTTGAATTTGACTACTGGTGGAGTTTGTTTACGATTTCGTGAAATTTTTCAACTGAAAAGAAACGAATTGCATCGGGTTGATCTAGTTTTTGTTAATTATCTATGTACAAATGCTTAGAAATCAATCTGGGCGAGCATTTTGAATGTTTTCATATAAAATTTAACCAGTGAATGGAAAACGCTTAGAAAAGTGTCGAAGGCTACACATAGTCCAATCGAGCAAATATCAACACAAAAAAGAGCAAGTGACGTTTTTATGTTCGATTAGACACACAAAATCTAAAATCTGAGAGCGAATCTGAAGAAGCTCAATCGAAAACCACTTAACAGTTTCAACACCTTATATCTGACTGTGTCGTGACTCATGAGTCACTTTAAATTTTTAGTTTGTGCCTCGCTATTATTTATCTATTTGCAAAACATATGTCTGTCCATACCTAATAGTGTATTCAGATGCAAAAATTTAAACAAAATACACATGTAAGTAAATACAGAACGACTATCGTTTGGTTAGTAGATGCCGTCAGCATCATTATAAAACAGGTACGTACCTAGCTGAAAGTGTAGCTGTGTCGAATTATGTCAAGACAGCCGGCAAGTTGTAGGTGATCATTATAATAAATGTAATTAAGTCTCAGTAACAGCACCAAAAGCATCGATAAATATCGATTAAGCTGTTGGCTGATTACTGCCAGCATAGCTCTCCATTACGGCACGACTTAAAAGGTATATTACCGCCTAAAGTGTCTGTGGCGAGGTGCAGTGTTTGTTCATTACATTGAATGGCGAATTTGTATCAAACGCTGAGGTTATCTTAAATGTTGATGACCTTGTGTGGCAACAACTTTGAGGTGTTGTCTGCTCCTATAAACTGGCATTAGGTTTACATACGAAATAAGTAATATATTGTGATTCTGTGAGTGGTGCAGTGAGGAATCGTGCTGAGAACGGCCTTAAAGTGCTCACCAAATGAACCTGCAGCTGAAAATAATTGGCCATCGGCCATGCTTGCGATATCAGACTGTATGACCTTTGTACATATATAGTACAGCCGCAATAGGTTCGGTTGTGTAATGGCTGCCAGCAAAAAAGCCAGGATGAATATGTTAATTGTGATACCGGCGCAAATGTATAGCACCTAATATTCGTCGATGAATCTTCTGCTTATGTTTTGAAAAACAGATGGGCTTAAAACTTCAGACTCGAAGGACCAAACGAATACTGACGAAACTCTTTCCTTGCTTTGTGACACCGAGTTTTAGTCGGAGGGTAGAAAAATTAAATTCTTTTGGCCCTGTTCGAGCCGAGGGCGAATAAAGGGAAAGGCACAAGCACAACAGGGAAACCTATATTCAGTTATGCGTGCACAGGCCCAAACACATCGAATGAATTCAACCGACGCCAAGAGGATATATAGAGACAAACCTCAAAATTAGTAGTTGTAAACTCTTCTCTTTATTTTTCATTTTAATTTGTGGAATATGATTTCTGTCATTTTCTTTTTGAAAAGTACAAACAAGTGTTTTTCTCATAACTTCTTAAAAATGTCTGTTTTCTTTTCTTTTTGGGTTGAGCTCTTGAAACAATTTTGCATTCAAAAGAATGGACGATTGTCAAATTGCGAATTTTTAGGCGGTTGATCTATATTGATCCTTGATTGTCATGGTTTACAACAATACCTAATACGAGATCCAATTGTTGCTGTAAACCATGGAAATCAATGATCTATATAGATCATGTGGGTAAAATAAAAAACGGTTTATGAAACGTATCATCTTCAATACCGTTTTCTAATTTACAAAAGTTGTTTTTCTCCACATACAATAAGGCGTACAAAGACGCATTTGTAGGGTTTTCTTCACAAAATTTACTTTATTGACTCTCAGCGCTAGCATCGCAAAGTGGACTTCGTCCATCAGAAAATAAAGACTCGTGTTTTTCCAATCAACTGTCAAATGTCATTCCACGAATTAACTAATGTGCGAACTTACGACTGATAACATCACCCTAGTAAATTCATTACTTTATTGAAACGAATTTAAACCATCTTGAATTAAAATGACGACAAAAACAATAACACTCTTCTCACGAACAAATCGAATGGTTTCGTTCTTAAGAACTCATCAAAATCACCAGTAAGTAACAAGTCATAAATATTGCGCAATGTGACGTAATATGTTAACCTTTGTCGTTTTCGGTTTTTGGAAATTCATACCTTTATTTGTTAAAACATATTTCATTTGTATTGCAGAACAAAAATTTGTGCAACTTACAGCATACCTGTGCGCCGGTATGCAAGTGAAAAAGCCGAAACCGAAGCACCAACCGTCGAGCTAACGGAGAACGAAAAGAAGTTGACTGCAGAAATTGAAACCTTAACCAAGGAAGTGGAGACACTGAAAGAGAAAACCGAAGAACTTACTGACAAATACAAGAGATCCTTAGCTGATAGTGAAAATCTGCGAACACGCCTAACAAAGCAAATAAGCGATGCAAAGATCTTTGGCATTCAGGGCTTTTGTAAGGATCTATTGGAGGTAGCTGATATTCTAGGACATGCTACTGAAGCGGTGCCAAAAGAAGAGGTGAGATAGTTGCACTGCCCGTTCAAAGTAATGAGCAAAGTGATGTCTCATTGAACGTTAAACATTTTTGTGTTAGTGCCAGCGACATCGCAAAGTCGGTCTGACCCACCATTATGTTTGCATATTTCGGTTTGATTTCGCTCATTGTGTGTATTACTATCACAAGACCGATGACTGGCACCGGCAATCGGGCACATTTTCGAAAGTAGTCAAAATAGTTTATTGTGCCTCACTTTTGCTATAATTGTTCCGAACTAGAACTAGAACTAGTCGAAATCGAGCAGTTTTGCTAATGTAACCAAAACATGTCAAACAAGTACATTCATTTCACTATAATCCTGCAGACAGACAAGAATTGTAGAGTTCAGCCTTTTTTCAACCACTGCGAGTAGTTAGTTAAAAATATCTCGACACGATATAAAGCAATCTTCGTGAGATGTAGTGCTGCTCTTAAAACGCCTTTTCGTAGACACAAAGAACTGTTGTCGTGGGTCGCTGCTTTACATCGTTTATTTCAAAATTACTATCTTATTTTCCAGATAACTGAGACCAACAAACACCTAAAGAACCTGTACGAAGGTCTCTCAATGACGAAAGCTTCCCTGGCACAAGTATTCAAACGGCATGGGCTAGAAACAATTAACCCCCTTAACGAAAAGTTTGATCCCAATCTCCACGAAGCCCTATTCCAAAAGGTGAGTTACCCACTTACAACTTATATCCCACAATACGTCTTTGACTAAGCAAATTGTTTTTATATATTTTTAGGAGGATAACAACGTCGATCCAAACACCGTTGTAGTGGTCAGCAAGATTGGATATAAACTGCATGAAAGGTGTATTCGGCCGGCGCTGGTTGGAGTCTCAAAATCTTCGTGAGCAGAATAATCCATATCCTTTGTCACATTTTTTGTTCAATTTGGATTTTGTTGTTTTCATCATTTGCTTTGATGAAAGTTGAGAGAATGAATAATTTTTTTTTATCTTATGAATGTTTTACTATATTTAGATGTGAAGAGAATTGGCTTTGCCGATGAGGTCAGAGTAGGGACTTAGTTAACGGTTAAGAAATCTGCTTTTCTTATTGTGATGTTGTAACCGTGAACTCAATGCTGGTGACCAGACTTTAGCAAACAATTCGCGTTTCCTTATGTTCACATGTTTTTTATAGTTTCTTAGTTATTTCGGTTTAATAAAAGTCGATATAAATATGAATGTTGCTAGTTGTTCTTTTAAGTAAATGTTGGGGAAAATATCTTAAAACGTTTTTTTTCTGTTTGTATCCACAATGAGCTGTCACTGATGTATCTGATATAGTATAGAAACAGAAGCTAAAATGGGTTTAGCAGTTAAAGACGGCAAGACCAAGTATATAGAGTCCTCAAAAAAAAAAAAAAAAAGGACTTTGATTCATGTGTGTGCTGGGTGTGCTGCCTTAACATTTTGGAGGCGGCGCTCCATGTGCTATGAATAAAAATGTGTTTCGTTAAGTTAAGCGAAAACCTTCCACTCACATTATTTTGACAGTTGGAGTCACCGACAAATCTATGGTTCGTCTATGGTTGAAGTGTTCCCTAAATTTCGGTGTGAATAAAGATAAAATCTATCAACTGAACACTTGAAACAAAATGGAAAACACTTTTCCCCGGAAAAACAATGTCTTGACTCTTGACGGAATTATACATATACATTATATTACTTGGTATGGACGAAAGAGAATTTTTTTAAATTTTACAATTTCACCTTTGCCTGTTAAGAGTCAAACAGCAGCGATGAAGATAAAAAAGCAAACAGCCTTGGAAGCTGTGCGGAAAAATTAATAAAAGATAGGTACCATGGCAACGTTTTGAGCAATTGGACATCTTCTAAATATTCAACAGGATAAAATAATTTCATCGAAAAAGAAGAGACTGTTATTAATAATAAAGAAATATTAAAGAAACAACAAAATTGAAACATCAACAGGCGTGTTTTATTGTCAACTGGAAAAACTGTTCATGTGACCAATCTACCCCACTGAAAGCTGAGACGCATCAAATCAAATGTCAGACTTTCCAAATAGACACTTGAAAGTCCCCAGTCTCCACTTTAATGTCTCCGATTGATTTCGGTAAATGTTGCACTTTTGGCGATGTTAATTGGCTGTCTCGGAACTGTGATTTGATCTCGTTAACCTACTTTTTTTTTGTGAGGTAAAGATCGATGTACCTAGCTCGTTCTACCAATATCATGGATGCATCAAAAACATTTGCTTTTCATTTAATTTCACATTTTAAAACAAACTTGCATTGGGACCACCCGTTACTCAGTTTAAAATAGAAATGTATATTTGATGACTGCAACTTGTTTTTATTTTTAATTTATAACTAGGTATTTAAAGCTAATTTCCCGGAAACACATTTAAATCACATTAAGACTCCGAGTCGTTTGTCTTAATTTCCATATGTATTGGTGAGTGGTCTTTCCATGCGGTTGAAAAGGAAAAAGGTTTTCCTAAAAACGGAACACAGGACAGAACGGTTCCGAATTTTCTCTCTCCTCCGCAATTCCAAGAATGCGATGAATGTTAATGCATATGAGGCTGAGTACCTAGAGACTCGTAAAAAAAAAATGCGAATGTGTATGGTAGATGCTCCTACCTGGATTGCATTTCTTGCTCGCCTCAACCGCTTACCTGCATTTTTGAAGAAACCCAAATAATGCATTCTCCAAAAGTAGCTGCAAGTGTTTAGTTTAGTCCTTTGCTTCGCTTCGACCGGATAGTTTCCAAATTCCTTTACTGTGTCACCATATCTCGTGCTACGATGTATTTGCAGGTGAGTTGCATTATAAAGTTTCGAAATATAGTTTAATAACGGTCTACAAATTTCCAGATATTTGTAACGTCTGTCGCTCTACAACTATCCATCGCAAGTCATCCAGTAATTTTCCAGAAAGACAATTCCGTAATTGCCACTGAGCCCATGAAAGTATCACTCCCTCAGCAGCATACATTTATCGCCGTCGACTATCCACATTACGACGTTATAAGCAACCAAGCTGCAGCTCCACCTTTGTTATCAAAATCGGACAGTTTACCCGCCGATCTAATAAAAATTGCTGCAACAAAGCTGGGCATCAAGAACTTGAAGGAAATTCCAAGCATAAGTGAATTAGCTGAACTCCTGGGCACTGAATCACGCGAGGAAACTATCGACACCATACGGCAGCTGACAGCCACCGAAAGTGGAATTGACTTGATCAAGGCGTTCATTGAATCATCGGACTACACCGACAATACAGTGACAACAGAGGAACCCGTACAAATTAAAGCGGACACATCGGGTCCATCGTTGCCAACGAGTCTTCTTAGTGAAACCGCTCAGAAAGATTTGGAACTGCTTCAGAAAATAGTTAGCACTCCAAAGCCGGAGTTGGGATTCTTTCAGCGAGCATCGGCGTACTTGAACTTTTTCGATCTGTTCCCGGAAAATAAAGGTATTCCCATATCGCCAGTTAACGAAGAAGTTCAACAGATAAAGCCAAGGTCGCACAAACATCACCATGTATCTCATCATCAGCGTCGTCCTACATTGCAACCGATTTTGGCTACACACAAACTTCCGAGTGCATTCCCAGTTCCTTATATGCCAGGCGCTGGTACTGTTCCTTCGCAGACTTCCCTTTTTCGACGGTACCCGGTAAACGAAAATGGCCATCACCTCAGCCTTAACAGACCAATTTCGGAGGGATCGATACCTTAATTAATTAATCAAGTTGTTTCTGTGTATACATCAAAGTGGAGACAGGCAGCTATCATTATACAACATAAAATACACGAGTTAAAACAATGACGTGTTTATTTTATAAACTAATTGAAACAACCAATTATTAATCTTTACGTACCAATAGAGTACCGTAAGTTTATTAGATCGTCACTCAGTATACATTTTACCTTAAGTTACAATTAAAATAAATATGAATATTTAAACAAAAACGTTGTATTTAATTTTTTAGTTTAAGCAACTTTAAGTTCCTATAGTTGCTGTTATTTCGAACCCCAATCATTGGATAAATTTTGGGCTGTAACGTAGAAGCCACATGCAATTAACCATTTTACCAGAGCAGCGAAAATTAGATATTAGCAAATGTCATTAAATAGAAATGTTTTTGAAGTAAAAAATCCAAAAACATCGCCGCATACCTACCTACGTGAATGAACTTTGCCGATTTGACTCAAGGAGCAAATTCGGACACATTCCTCGCGTTAAGATATGAGGCGGTTTACTTCAAATGAAGTCATCCAAAAGTTGATTGATATCCATTATTACAAGAAATTTAGCTTGTTTCTGTTGAATTAAATTTTCATTACGGTCTGTTACTGAAAACCTTAAATCATAAAATTTGGCTGGAGTTGGGGTTTCTGCAATGGATGAAGCAGACTTCCGTCTAAGTATGGCTAATATAAGGCGCGTTTTATTGAACATCTATATATAAGTTAAGCTAAGTAAAGTTAGTAGTAAGTACAACAATAATTATACTGTACTTGACATTTTACAGATTCAGACTAGGTATTGAGCTCAGCTCATCTTTGAACCTTTGTTTTTAAATTATTCAGTTTATTAGACGATATTGTGACCAATTTTCCAATTTGCCTGTGTAATCAATTCATTCTTGATTGGTTTTTTTGAACGCATACTTTCCATCTGATGCAATTTCATTCAAGATTGAGGCTGCTCTTTAAAAATTCGAAATTTTAACAGAAAAATTTCGTTTAATTTATCAAAACAGAATGCAATACGAACGAACACAATAAAAGCACTCCACAAATGGGAACAATCTATTTCTAGTGATGGGAACTATCAACTAAAAACAATCGAATTATCGTTGTGCTTCGAAAAGCAAACAGAACTTTTTCTTTGTTCTTTTCCTGTCGTTGGTGTACATTTTACGTACAACAATAATTTGTCAGTTCAATTTACGTACATTTCGTGATTTTGAGTTATCACTTCGGTACACGGTACATGACTCCAAATTTACGTGTCATTTACGTACAGTAGGTCACAATACGTATACCTGAGGCAAATCCGCTGAAAATGTGAATGCCAAATACCAATTTCAATTAAACTGCACAGGGGACAAAGAAAGCTAAAGAAATTCACATCGTACACACCTGCTTGTGTCGTAAGCGTCTAATAATATTACCCCATTATACTAAAGAAATGAAAAAGAAATGGTTACTCAAAGTCAAAATTTCTTTAGGGTGTCAAGTATTGCTTTCGCTAAGCTACTTTCTTCATATATTGACAGCTCGATTTTTAGAAAAAAAAGACACCATTACCTCAAAAACCACAATAACTGTTGTCATTTTCACGGCTAATCGCTGTCCGGTACCTCACTCTAAGCGCCGTGAATACAAACCATTATTCAGCAGTTTAACGGTCGTTTAATGTGGTTTTCGATTGGGCGCTCTCAGAGCACTTCTTTTGCTCTCAGAGCACTTTTTATGTTCGTTTGGTACAAAAAAACAATCTTTTCCAGATGTCAGGGCACTTTTGCGAATTGGAACATGAAATCTGACAGCTAGCTGATTTCGAAAGCAGAAAAACTGCTTTGGATCTGTCCCAATTAAAAACGGCATAAGATACCTCTGCAAGTTCGTTACTAAACGTCAAATAGTGTAATCAAAAGTATTTATTCATAACATTTATGCCTATTCTTTCCTTGTCGACCGCTAATTTATACTATGTTCACTAAACTACTAAAAAGCAACAATCTTTAACTTTATAACCACTACCAGCGATTTGCTGTTAAAAATGCACACAGTAGAATAAGAGATGGTAACCCTATTTGAGGCAAAAATAAGGGATATCCTTCAATTTGTGCTATGTCCGAATCTAAACCCATGAAACCAAACATATGCTACGAATTCTTTTCTTATTCAATTCAATATGTTGCACATGTGTGCGGCCGCCAGCGACTGTCTGCATTCTCTTTTCCCTTTTGTTCATTTACCATCGTCATCGTCAATAATTGTAGATGGAGAGGACAGAGGAGGTCCCTTTTTACAAAAGGGAATCCTACCGATGCCGCTGCCGACTGGTATTTCACGTTCGTTGAACTCGTACTCATATTGAGTTCTTAAAGCACACACATGCAAGTTGATTTGAGTGACGAAAATGTTTAATTTATCCGTTCAAATTGTCCCCTCTAACTATTTTTCACCGAGGGTAATGGTGCCTAGCTTAGTCAGCCTAGTGATTGGTTGAATCGCCGTCACGAAATGAGGGTACCTACCTATAGTCAGTCTATCTACAGTTGGTGGTTTGGGATCGAAATGTATGCAATAGGAGTCGGGCCCCCTCACTCGAGTTTATTTTTAAATATCCCATAAACATAGCCGGCTGCGAGTTGAACTCATTTTGAGTTGAATTGTCACTTCACTGTGAATGTAACGTAGAGCGAACGATACCGTTTTTTTGTGCATTGTGCGCCGGTCACATTTTTCTCGTTGTTTATCTTGTTTTGTTGTTATTGCCGGACAGACGGACGAAAGTTGTGTCGCGAGCAGAACATCTGTTTTTGTTTGGCGTATGTTGTAACTGTAATCTGTGTGTTTGATATCTGCGAACTGCGACAGCGACTGCCAAGCAGGGCTGGTTTTAATTGATATAAAGTAATCAAAATATCAACGGAAGTTCTGTTCCTGTTCCCTTGTGGGATTACGTATCTATTCCAAAAATATAACCTCAGGATTGCTGCATATTTCACATAGAACCGTAAGTTGTGTTTACAGTTGTTGCAAACAGTGTTTATGTTCAATTTATCTAGAAATAGATTGACTCGCCTCATTGTTGTTATATATATATCATCTTCAATTGACTTGATTAGTGATGGTCCTGCGCAGTGATGTCTTTATTTAATTCTTTGGTGGATATTTCGATGTTTGATTGTGCTTATGTAGTAATTTACTCGTTGGAAACGTAGAAACATTCGTGTTTGCGGATATTATTCAGTGATACAGTGAAAATGATCATCTAATTCTTGATATAATTTATACCTATTCTAACTTGAGCAATGACGACGACTCAAAAAATGTAATTTTGTCGATGAATTCGGCTTCCCGCTTGTGTGCCTTATGTTACCGATTGCACATTGACGTTACAGTCTGTACGTCAAACGAAACGCTACTACTGTGGCTTCAATCGAGAAAACAAATGATGACGGGACTATGTGGGTTTTGACTCTGTCCAAGAAGTGAAAATAAGATATGAAACTGAAAAGAATCGTCCAGGAACTTACACATAGGGTAACTGGTTTTGGGGCATTCATTCATATTCACGAGCCAGTTGTATGACTCAGTTGTAGCCTATTTTCGTCTTCCTGTAAATGAAATGTTCCCTTTTTGTTTTAGATGTTGCCATCATCACCAGAGACTCTATTCCACACTGCAGTCAGCGGTGGCACTATCATTCATCGGCATGAACCTCATCAGTTTGAATCTAGTGCGTGCGCTCGCCCGCAGATGGCATGGCAAATGTACGAACAGCTGCTACGAATCGCCAACAAACAAAAACAACATGAACACCAATCCAACCAAGGGGACGACGAAAAGCAGACAGATACAAAACGATTGTGGCTTGCTGCATTCACAGGACCCAGTTTGTCCTATCGTCCAGGGGTAGCAGCAGGTGCTGCCGAACCCCTCTAAACTAACAAAAAAATACGAGGGAAACAACAATAATTTACCTACAATCAGCCATGGTGATGGTAGCGGCGGATATCCTTGTTTGTTTTGAATGGATATCCTTCTGCCGTTGCTATTGCTGCACTGATTCCAGGTGCAATGAGAAATTCTCTTTTAGTTTTCCCCCTTTTTTTTTTTTTAATTAAGTGTAACTCGAATTTATGTACCAAAAATGTATTTGTTCTCAAACTACCTAGTCACCTCATGATATTACAAAGAAAATGCCATCGAAAGGTTTAGTTTTTATGTTCTTTAGTGTTTATGTTAAATGCAATAAATAAATTAATGAAAAGAAAAAGCTTTTGGTATTTTTTGTTCTTTTTATTGATTTGGTTTGTAGCGCTTTATTTACAGAAGGGGATGATCAACTTAATACCTATGACTAGAATTTTGTTTGAGACTAGATAAGAAAAACCATCTCTGTCCTAAATGGGGATGCTTTGGTCGACTTGTCCAACGAGTTTCTCGCGAAGTGTCTGATAGACGACACTATCCTGGGGGATGCCTTCTCGCTGTAGGAATAGAAGCGTTTCACGGGCACACATTGCAAAGCCCAGAGCTTCAGCTTCATGCTTCTGGCACTGTCTGTCGACCTGGTTGTGGTGTTCATTTAAATAGAAGGAAATTTCTGAGTCTGAGTCCTCTTCATCGGGTAAGCCGTGCTCGTCGCTGTAGTCCAAGTCCCTCTCGAAGTCATTCAATTCCTTTTGCAGCTCAACTATTTTCTGCAGAGCTTCCAAGAGGATTTGATTTCTTGTGTTTGGAATCACTGGGTATTCGTTATCAGGTAGTGCTGGTGGTGAAGGAGGTGGGGTGGTATGGCTATGGTGTTCACTGATCACTGTTGGCCTTTGTTGGGGATCGAGTTTGTCACGTTTGGCTCCTCCAGATTTGGATAGCTGCTCCGCATCACGTTTTCTTTTAAGGAACAGTTTTCCGTTCATATTTGCGACACTTATTTCAATTTAATAGATTGAGACACGAATAGAATATTTATTGAAGAGAACAAAACAACCATCACAGTTACGAGAAACCGAAATGCAATATCCAAGTCCGGTAGGATATTGCCTATGTCAAACCGGGTGATACTACAACGAAGTGATCGCGACGAATGCCGAAATCGATTTGCTGCCTGCCTGCAAACCGTGGTGAACTTGTACTTGTACCACATCCAAATCCAGCCGTCCGACCCGACCCCTAAGTGACTGACACACACCAGCCAGAGACAATCCTCTATTTGGTCGTGTGCGGCTGCTGCAATTTAATGTGCGTGCGTGCGTACACCACCATTGAACCCTCCGCCGAATCCGAACGTGCACGCTTCCTATTTCCGAACAAGTTTTTTTTTTTAAATACACATGGCATGGCTGGCACTCGCTTTATATCAAAGGAACGGGAAATGGGGAGGATTTCATTCGGTAGGGGAAGAAGTGTTTTTTTTTTTGAACCAAACGCATTCGCATCTGTCAGAGCCAGAGGTGTGTGGAATGAGCAAAACAGGAAAAATCAATGCAACGAAAAGGGAAAGCAACCTACCTACATCCATTGGTAGACAACAAAAGCAGAAACAGTGTGTTAAACAAGTGAGATTTATTTTATTATATTAAAGAAAACGACTAAAATTTAGTAGGCTGCGAAGATCTAGTTAACAACAGACAAGTCTACGTTTGTTTTGCGAACTTTATTGCAACACAGAAAAATTAACAGTTTTATATTATAAGAATAATAATTAAAATGTATTAAGTAACAAGTGTAAGAGAGTTTTCGACTTTGGAGTTCCAAACTTTTTGCAGCGAACAAAAAACATCTCTGCCACGAATTGTCACAGTTTAACCACAACCTACACCATTAAAACCAGCTAATAAAACAAATTGTTTCGAACTTAGCCTCAAAATCGAAATGATTGAATAATTGCTATTTCTTTGGATTCTCGGCTAGGTACCAGGGACAAAATCAACTGTTTCATGTGAAACGGTCCAAGCTCGCGTAAATTCGGTCGTTCGTAGTCGGACGTTCTCATATGGCTTTAAAAGTATCTACGACGAACAAAATATTTCCATATGAAAATGTGTGCTTCAAGGTTCTATCATGATTACGCAATTTCTTTCATACCCACACTGTATTTCTAATCAATCGCAACAAAGGAACATGTGCAGCCGGCGCAATTCTTTATTGTCTCTACGACCTCACCATTGCACGGATCTTCGTTTCGTAGCCGAATGTGCTGTCTGAATGGCTCTCACTACAGTTCCGATCGCCCCTGTTGTTAATGTACAGATAGATGCAAGAATACTGAATAGAGCGGGAAGGAAAATGCATTTGGAATTGGGATTGGGAACAGTAAAAATGTTCCATTTAAATTTTAACACTAGGGACGGAATAGAGTATGACATACACCATACAGTCGGAGAAGTCCCCTTCCCTTTATTATAATGTCGGTGGCACCCTTTAATCGCCAGCGACCGGCGCGCGCACGACCAAATAAAATTTATTCAAGTATCGCAGAGGCGTGCTAGTGCAGTGCGGGCCACATTATTTTTGTATCTTCTATCCTCGTGGCAGATTTCCCATCTAATTTTGGGTGAAGTGCTTTGATAAGAGGAATTCATTGAAGGATTTAGTGTGGGATAATAGCACGAGGGTTGCAAACTATTTTAATTCACATGCGTTTTGGCCTCCTTATTTGGTTACTGAAGGGATATTTTATGCCATTTCTTGATGGATTTTTATTTTATCTACTTCAATATAGGTATAACCTTTATATAGGCTGATTAGGTGAAGAATGGTATATTTAACTTTCGGACCCAGAGTGGTAGACGCGTTCGTTTTCTTTTGCCCCAACGGCCATATTATTTATTTCGGGTGTAATTCAGGTTTAAGTTTATTTTACACCCGACTATTTAGTCCGCATTTGTTATGCCCGGCAATTTAAATTCACATCCATAATATTCATTCAAAAACATGCAATAGCTGGATTAAAAATGGATTTAAAACAGTTGAAACAGTTAAATTATAGGTACAAAAAATGTAAGTTTTTTGTTACTTTGAAAATTATTTCATTTGTTTTGGGCCCAGTTATATATTTTAAGGTGCATTAATTATGCCGACATTTCTGTCGAATCATCGAGTGTAGCCTCCAAAATGTCTCTTTCTTCAGGCGGAAATATTTCTGAAAAAACCTACCTATACCACATCCTAATCGTCGACGCAAGCCCGATTGTGCATTCGATATATTCGACAACAAGGACGACGTTGATTTACCATCAGCTCTTCGACAAATTCGTCTTCTGACGATGAAGACATCGACATTAATTTCGTCCACTTCAAGAATGAAGCCCTATTTTTTTTTTTTTTTTTTAGTTTCTTGCCAATTGTGGTTTTACGACTGAATATTATAGACTTGGATTTAATTTTTGGATTACACTCACTTAAATCCGGGTGTACACTGTACACTTTAACCCGGATTAAAGTGAGTTGCAACTGTCTAGTCAATAAATTCGTAACTGAGTACTAAGTTGACAGTGAATGCGCCCAATTGCGATAAACTAGTTCTAGTAGATAATGAATGGTTCATTACAACTTAATTTTGTTGAAAATATATAATTATTATATGCACGTGCGGTATATTTAGCAACCTGCACACTTGTATTATTTTTTATTTCATAGCCCTTTCAATTAAAAAATTGGTTGGAGTAATGGACCTACCCAAGAGTTACAAATTCGAGCAGATCTCGAACTGTATTTCTTTATTAATAGCTATCTGCAAACGAAGAGTATTTTCACGAGTAGGTGCACAGCTGATTCCATTCCCGACTTCTTCCAACTACCCATTAATAGCATGCAACATGTCGTTTCGTTACTACGACAGCTGCCAGCACTTGCATCCCTCCAAAACGGCTGAAAGATCAAGATAAAATGCATCCCTAGGGGTAGAAAAGTGCATACCTACTACCTTTATCTAAAGAAATTTGTTTCGATGGAGGTATCCCGATCCATTATTTTTTTTTAAACTCCATTCTTGTGAATGACAGATGTGTTCGTTTCCCCCAGAGTTATGACACCTATTTATTTATCTTTCGCGTTATGTAAACACGCTTTCTTTCAAGTTAAATTTTAGCGCCTTTAAAATGCATCACAAATTGTTCTCATTCAAATTACCCAACCGCTTAGTATATAGCTAATAAAATGTTCCGTTTAGTGATCTATGCCTATATCCCTTATTAGACTTCATGAAAGTGTCATCCAAATATTCTAGTAAATTTAAATAAATATAATAATTCAAAGCGTTTTTCGCTTGTTAAACACCTTTCTTCATGGAACATCTTCTCCATTAAAAAAAACATTGGGGAAGTTCAAGTATCTAGTTTAGTAGATCTGACAGCTGTCTGACTAGATGTATCTCGGTTTTGATTGGCTTAAAACGGTCATATGAGCAGCTGTTTCAGTTGACGTTTATGGAGGATTAGCCGACGAATCTAGTCCAGAAATTCGTGACTGAGTACTAAGTTCACAGTTCGAAATATGATCGAAATCTCCCAACGGATGGATGATGATGATGATGCACTAGCCAACTTTGTTGGTTTATCTGCTAAACTTTGAACTGTCAAAACTAATAATTGACAAGACACACTGATGAAAGAGGACCAAGTTAGAATTAATTGTTAATGACCATCCAAAAATAAAATATTTGCGTCCATCAACTTCTTTAAGATTTTATTATTTGAAAGTATTTCTTACTCAAATAGTAATCATTACAATTAATAGACCTAAGTACATTTTCAATATGTTGTGTCTAATAAGTAAAAATTAAAATGTAAACTTTTATATAAAACATTTCGTCCGAATTAAATTACTTTTCCTTACAAAATTCTTCGTTCGCTCCGATAAAATATTAACA
Organism: Cheilosia variabilis; assembly: GCA_951230905.1. Lineage (NCBI taxonomy): Eukaryota > Metazoa > Arthropoda > Insecta > Diptera > Syrphidae > Cheilosia > Cheilosia variabilis. The sequence goes on along the minus strand of OX579680.1, from coordinate 16,539,114 downwards.
CAATTTTTTGCACATTTATTTGTATTTAATATTTAATGCTTTTAACTTTAATGCGTGTGTGATAAATATTTGAATGTGTCTTATTCGTGATTCATAGATTTACGCCAAATTTTGCCTATAAAGTGTTTTTGTTTTCTCTTTTTTTTATAAGAGCTCTTTGCACATAGATATTTGAAATACTTTTTATATGTATTAATATATAGATATATTTAATTAAATTGTATTGTTGATAAATATTGATGTTGTGTCTTACAGCGTTTTTTCCTTGTTTCTCATAATTAAAGTACACAGAGAGTTTTCTGATATGATTAAGGAAGTTAATCTAATTTGATGAATTTTGTTATAAACAATTTGTTAAACTTACAATCGGTTTTAAAATATATGAAACACAAAATTTACAAAAAGAACAACTTAAATTGTAAACTTATTTAAGGTGTAGGTAGATAAGTGGAATTTTGTTTGGTCATTTCGGTTTGGTGGTAAGCTTGAAGTTGATTACCACTCAAAACGTATGTAGAGATTAATATTTTGTGTGTGTGTATACATTTAAAAATTTGGTATGTAAAGTTTTAGAATAGAACTCGTGTATATTAGGTATAAGGGCTTAAAACTAGTTAACCTACAATCTATTCTAAGAAGCACTTTTTAAAGTTATGGTTATGTTTATATACTGTAAATGCATATTTTAAGCTTTTTATTTTGTATTTCATATGCGTTATGTATTTTTTTTTTTGCTTTAAGCTAATCAAAATATTTTTTTGGTTTTTGTTATATGAATATTTTCTTGTTTTAGGATGAGCAGGGTTGTTAATCTACATACGCAGTGGCGTTAAAGTTTACTATTATGTTTATAATATTTTGTTAGCTCTAATTTGTTGGTAGTTTTTAACTTGAAAATGTGTGTCTTTTGTAAGACTGTGCTGTCTTGGAAATGGTTCTCAAAAGACCAGTTACACAAAAAGCGAACGACGGAAATTCGTACGTAGTTGGTGAGTGTTGTTTTTGAAACTTGTCAGTGCCTTGGTGTCAAACGAGTTTTTAAGAATCGTTATACAAAAAACGCCTTTCACGCCCTTAAAGTTTTAGCAAAGGTTGGCACAAAAGCTGGGCAAGAAGTAGTCTACCAAGCAAAGTAGATAGCACATGGCAGTAAAAAAAGTTGCTCGGCATAGACATACTCGTAATAAGTTATGCACCGCGAGGCGCAAACTCTTTGTAAGATGGAAATAACCCTAATTTTTCACTGACAACATACGAGTAAAATATTAAAATATTTTTTCTACATTAAACAAATATCATTTGCCTTTTATTTTCAAATTCAATTTTTAGATTTAGAATGACATTGGGTACCTTTCACACCTCACTAAAAACTTCGCATTCGACAACATTTTTCAAAACTCTTCGAAATGTGAACACCGCACGTCAATTACGTTTTGTTTGACATTTTAATCAGCAGTTTAAGAAAAAATAATTTAGCTCTGCTTTAATTTTTTACATTTGTGCAAACAAATTATTCAAAATTTCGGTCAGTCAGTAGGTGTCATCAATTTTTCGTCGAAAACTACTACCTACCCAATAAACTAGGCAACTCGGATGTCGTATTCTGTAAGATCCAAGATTGTGAGATACTTATAATCATTTTTAGTGTCTAAACTAAATTTAACGTGATCTCAATAACGAAATTTTCCATATTAAATTGTCTATTGTGAACTACAATATGTATATTCATTTCGAAGGTAAAAAGAATGATTGTACGAAAGGCCCATTGCTCTTTGACACTTTATGTAAATGTACGAACTTACAATGCGGAAATTTTCCATATAAAATTACTAATTGTGACCTATAAAATATTTAGTTTGAAGGTTAAGGTGAAGTATGATTATTGGTAAAGCCCATTGTGATCTACATTTAATGAAGACTTAAAATTATTATCAGTGGGCCTTACTAATTTTTAACATTCAAACTAAATATTTTGTAGTATTTTGTACAATTTCGCAATTGTGAGTTTGAAAAATTCGGCCTGGACTCTGAAAATGATTATCAGTATGTGTAAGCCCGATGTAATTGAGCCCTTAAAGAACACATAACATAATGTCTAAATAAAAAAACATTTGACGTTAACCTTTCTTTAACTACCAATCATTGCAAATATTTTTGACTAGAAAGTTTCATGGCTGAATTCCTAAATGTATAAAGAAACAGAACTACGTTGAAATACACTCAGCAGTGCATAGCAAACGCATTCGCCTGTCCAAGCAAACTGCCCATCAAGAATTAAAATGAAAATTGTAAACATCAAATCAAATGCGCATTCACAATCAGGGGTGTCGTGAATAAATTTCGATGGAAATGTTTCGCTTGTCAGCAATCAGATTGCTGAATAGAAAGCATTCAGCTGAAAATATTCTCCCCGATAGGGGTGAATGTTTATTCCGAACTTTATGAATTCAGCCGATTAAATGTTTGTATGCATTATTAAAAATATCCCACCCACTCATTTAAAGAAATAATCCCCATACCTATAAGAACTACTTTATCCAATTTGTACTTAAAGTATATTTTTTTTGTATAAACTTAGTTAGAAATTAGTGTTGAATGTTTCATTCCAAGTTATTAGATACATATTCAAAATACCTACAGTCCAAGCTGACAAAACTCATTAGGATATATTTATAATAAATACATGTTGGTTTTTGGTGAAGCTCATAAATTCAACATAAATAAATCAATGTTTGTCTATTTAATAAAAAAATCAGTGGGCTAACGTATCACCATTATGTCTTACAAAATATTTAAACTTAAACAATGCCTCGGCATTATTATTACTTTTTGTTTAACAAATCATCAATCAATACAAACGGTAGTAATTATTTTGGAGGTTATCCAGTGCGAATCTTGCAGTCAGTTCGATTCCAAGAATTAATAACTAATTAACCAATTGGCTCGTCTGCCCTGTCTTTTAATTGATTCTGGTTGTGGTTCTTCATCTCGCTTGATTGACAACCAATTGGGAAACAATCGCACCCTCTGACCCACGCACCAATTAAACTATAAACAATATTTTTTGTTTTAACTTAAAATGTATAGCTTTTGTGCCACAGGCGGCAACTGTAATGGTTTAAAAAGTAAATAACGATTGAAAGCATTTCCTATGTGACAGTAGCGTTGACACCAGAACAAACGAGAGTACGGATGACTTTGTTGAAGTGTCAGTTGCAGATGAGTCTGCCGATTTAGCAGCTGTGGCTGCTTCTTTGACCTGTGGTAGTTCTGGTGGAGTTGGTACCACCGGCGCGGTTTCATTGCTGACTCTCAAAATTGTTTCCATGCGAATTTTCTGTGGAGCGATTTCACAGTAGTATTTGCCGGCGAAGGATTCTGAAGCGTTTTTAATGATTAGGCTGAAGTTTTGTTTTGACACCTGGTAGGCGCTGTTTAGGACATTTAGGTCGTTGGTAATGGTGTTGTCCCCCTTGACCCAGAGGATCACGTTGGTTTCTGCAAAAGAAAATGCAAATTTGAGTAAACTATATGGGGAGAAGATAAAACTGCGTGAATTTGTCACCTACCTGCCAAATTTTTAACAGGACACTCTAGAGTTATATTGCCACCGGGCTTGACCGTACGTCGGACGATTTTAGTGTCAAAATAGGGTAACATTGTGGACTTTGGACTAGAGGCGGTGGATTTAATTTGATCAGACGACTGGCTGTGGTCTTCGTATTCGTAATCATCGTTTTGGTCATTTTGCGTTTGATCAATGGTTGCGGCACGGTCATCTGCAGCAGGCTTACAAATTGCTAAAACAAATAAACATGTAATAGTATTAGAACTGAGGTTACACAAGAACCTTATAAAAGCGCTCATATGACGTAATTTAAATATCATTTGTTTGATGTAGTCCGGGCAGGTTTAAGCGCTAACTTATATTTACAAGAACAAAATGATCGAGTTGAGCGAGAAAAAAGAGCAGAATCCTGTGACCCATCAAAATGCCATGGATTGTTTTTAGGTAACTCTCAAATGGATGTCAAATTTTTAACATCTCTCTTTTATTTCAATTACAAAGTACGCTTGACTGGGCAACATAAATCGAAAATTTCAGATTAAAATCTAACATATTAATTGCGAATGAGTAAACAAACAAAATCAAATCGTTATTTTTCCTTCGAAATAACTACTAGAGCCATCTATAAGAAAATACGACTACCAGGATATCAATTAATTCGAGATCGTAACCATTATACGGCTTATACCATTCAGCAGGTAAGTGGTTCTTGTAAATGATATGCAAACGTTAAGTAGCGACATCTGCTTGTTGATAGGAAGAGACGGAGCTACTTGTAAATCGTAATACGTGCGCATTTGAATACGATCTTATTTAAAGGACTGAATCAAGCCATAAGGAAGGACACACAAAAATATCAGGACACTCATTCCGTGACTTTTCAGACGATTATGGTCGAAACGATAGACCTCCAAAACTAGCAACTAAGTGCTAAAATTACAAGTTTGAGAGCTTAATCTAGTTCATTTTCCAGACATTTAATGAAAGCCGACGTTTGTCAAAAAAATATCGAGCAGAATATGACTTATTTTGGTGATCAAAGTTTCAAAAACGATATCGTTGAGATTTAGACGATCGTTGATATGAACTATAGGTATGACCTGTTACATCAGCGACATCGGGCATTTTCTTCTCTCTTAACCCAGATAATATATAAATGTAAAGAACTTCGTAGATGATGTTTAAACGGAGTCCCCTGCTTAAAATGCTGGAGTGCCAAAAAGATCATAATATACTTCCAACAAGAACATTCCTTCTCCATAGCCTAATAGGAGATCCCACACTAACATCAAACCTACAGCCGCTGGCGCACGGGAGACTAGTCGCTCTTTAGAGGTACCTTACGATACAAAAATAGGAAGTTTGACTAAATCCTTTGGCCATTGTGAAAAAACTGTACCTAGCTAAATAGACAGAAAAGTTATACCAACATTAAAATCCCAAGAAATTGTACGAAAGAAATTTGTGCAAATACATTACCACAGTGCAAATGATCAGTCAAATGGAATAAATCCAAACAATAGGAATAGACTGACGTTTAAGTGGTCCCGCTTTTCCAACTACAAAATGCGAGTTTCTAACCCAAACTGTTTAGTTAGGTTGACTTTCACAGAGTGCTTTTATTGAATCTTCTAAATTTATACCTTTTGGATTTCACTGACAAAAGCACGAAAACAACCCCTTTATAACTAATGGCGTTTTCGATTGAAGAAAAGAATTGCCCTTTTTATGAAAAGAACAAATCTAGAAGTGCTCTTTCGATGTAATCTATGTTTCATTGAAAAAAAAAGGTGCACTTTCAGGTCAATTCTTAACACGACAGAAGTGTCCGGAATATTTTTACAGAATTGCCCTGAACTCACCAACACATAATAACAAAACGTCAGATTGAAGTGTTTGTTGTGTTTCTCGCTATGTGATCCGAAAATATACAATTATGCGTGCAAAATGTATATATATTGATTTGGCTGTATTTATTACTGCAGAAAACAAAAAAAAAGTAGCAACAGAAAACCAAATCTCTCATATGGTGTCTACCACTATTACAAAAGTGCTCCAACGAATTTCATTGAAAAGAGCAATTCTGAATTTCGGGGCAATTCTCTCGGATCTTCAATCGAAAACGCCATAAATATCAACTAGATTTGACAGCCCAATGACCATCTGTCGATATGTTTTATTTCCTAAACTCAACAGCAGCAACAGTTTATAAATAAATCATTACTATTGCATAGGTACTTTCCGGCACCAATATTCAGTGGACGCCAGCAAAGTCAATTAACCTTAAAATTACTTTTCGTTTGTATGCAATTTTGACAGTTCATATCACGCGTTTGAAAATCGACAAATTTCATTCAATGTCTGCAATAAATAAATAAATGAATGTTAGTATTACATTTTCGTGGTTTCCAAGCTCTAGCTTCAATTGAAAAAAATGTCCCCTCGCTGAGAAAAAAAATCCCTTCATATGAGACACTGCACCCATTTTTAAACTGTGCTAGTTTCATCAAAACCTGTTGAACGTCTTCTATATTTCCATCGAATAATCATTAATACCGATGACAGTGCCTACTACCTATACTTATAGGGCTTCGTGAAAGCAAGAAATAATATGCAAAAAATAAAACAGATAAAAACCTCTATGACATCGAATACCAAACATCCAATGGGCCATTAATTTGTTCGAGCGTCATTAATGGCAAATTTGCGCCATAAACTCCGCCTACCACAACATGCTGCCAAACAGAATGTGACTCAATATTTGATTTGTATCGTAATCGCTTGTTACGAATTTCCGCTCAGTTTTCCTTTTATCACTTTTGTCCTGTTTATACTTCTAATCCAATTTTATTCAAAGGATACAAAAGAAAATTCTGTTTGCCTTTCCCACCATTAAAACGTTATGCTTGACGGCCAACGAACACAAGGACAAGTAGATCCTTCACGTCTCAATGCCAAGTCGAGAATCGTTTCTGTTTTATTTTCACTTAGTCTTTATTTCTCGAAAACTACATCACCGAAGGAAATGTGTACTTCGATTCTCACTCGTATGTATAATATCCTGCTTCGGGTTCCCATGTTGACGTATGCTATATCCTTAGAGTGCAGAGATATACATGTCGAGGTGATAAGAAAAGGGAATACTTGCGCCGTGATCGCTCAGCAAATATTTTTAGTTTTCTTTTTGGGTTAAGGACAACATTAAGGTGGTATTTGCCATTTCCTTTTAATGTCGGTTTCTCATCCGCTTAATTTGATTCCATGGCTTTTAATTTTGCGCACACGATGGCCGTTATTATTATTACAATCAAATGAAAATTCCCGCAGCGCCCAAATGTACACAATACACATGGATATGTGTTGTGGTGGGTGCGGTATGACGAGGCACTCTTCTAATCCGAAAAGTTACCCAAAGACGCGAAGGAACTCAAACTCCCGAGACTAGGTCATCGTTTGCCCGATTTCCCCAGTGGGACTGTGGTGGTGGTATTTCAAGGCGTGGGCCAACACCATTTCGGCATTAAATGTTATTGATGGACAAATATTTCCGTTTGGTTCTATTTCCACGTTTAACGGTTGCGTTGCGCACGGGATCCTTGGTGAGCACTCAGCCAGGATTTCACCGAGATAAAAGTGGAGAAATATCCTTGAGAACTCCTTGCTGTCTAAATTAAAATTGATTGCAAACTGACGCGGGGAGTATACTGTCGAGTGAGGGGGGGCTTTAAAGCGAAAACTGAAAGTCTTTTCGGGTCAAGCGTAGTAGTGTGTTGGTTGGCCTCATTATTGGGATCTTATCTTCTTGACGTACGTCAGTTTTGTATTTTTGATTCGAAATTATTTAGCTAATGGAGGAAGCGTAGACATTCAGTGTGTGCGACAAGAGATTGATGTAACCGAGTTCGAGTTGAGAAGGCTTTTCGTCACGCATCGCAGAATTGTCGTTTTATATTTTTTTATATGTATGTGAGACAATCGTGAATCATTTTTATTTTATTGTTTTGCCATCGTAAATATGTGCGTGTGGATGGGGATTTAATGTGTTCATGCAAATAAAGTCCACATAGGGTGTAGGGTGTTAAGTGTTTAAAGTGCGGCATTCTGTATACAAAGATATGGCCGCAGAGGATGCCAGGCGAATGATGGCAGTCGTGAGTTATGCAAATGTCGGGCATTTGCATTTTGCAACAATTTGTTTGCTAATGCGCAATACATTCTAACACAGGGGGATTTGTTCGAAACACTTCAAAGTCAGCTAAGGAATACATTCCATACGCGCGATGAAGACTATCGTCGGCTGAAAATGAAGTAATTATGCAATTATCCGAGAATGGAAGCAATCATTCAAATTTATGTTTATTTGTTGGCCATCATTCAACTGTTGTAATAGATGCAATTTAAATGTACACTTTGGCGGGACGTTTTTACGATCATAGCTTTTCAAATATATAAAAGTAATATAAGTTTGGTGCAGTTTCGCTGTCATAGAGCGTCCGTTCTGATAGAGATAACTTGAGACCGAATAGAGTTAGAATTTGTTTTTGTTTCGTTCAAGGATGACGCGATTAGCAATAGTTCTTTAAGTGGGTACGTTTTATTAACTTGAAGCAACGTAACATACACAGATGTAAATGCGGATCGTATGTATTTTGCTATACTTCCACTGAAGATGCCGCTGCTTTACTAAGCTTTGACAAAAGCTTTTTAAAACATTTGAAAATTTCTGATATTTTGATAGGCCTATTTTGGTGACATGAAAAGTTTTTTCAGTTGACGTTTATGAAGGTGTAGCCGAAGAATCTAGTCAAGAAATTCGCGACTGAGTACTAAGTTGACAGCAGAGATTAATGAATAAAAGAGATGGATATCTTTCGTACGTCTATCCCCCCAAAACCCATTTGTTTACATTGTTGTTTTGGTAATTTCAAACCCCCGCCTGTGAATAGGGGTGAGCTACAAAAAACCAGGTTGCTAATGGCCGGGGGCCAATCGTCTTGCTTTTATGGGCATCGCGGTGTTTAATTGTCTTGTGTAACGTATTGAACTTGTTGGGTTTTTGTGGAGGTCTTGATTAAGTTGAAAAAAATAGTGAAATACACATTAGAAAATACCGAACTCTTGCATTATAGTCCAATTCATGAACTAACATATACTATAGAAAAGAAATGAGCATAAATGTGCGTGACTCATGAATTTTTCGGCAAAGCAGCTTGTAGGCAGCCGCCTTTCCACTGGAAAGTTATATATCTCTGTATTCCATTATCTTTGGTTGACAGTTTGCATATGTGGATGACTTAGAAAAAGTGACATTACCGATCAATGAATTTTTGTCGGGGGCTAAAATAGTGGAGACTTTTACTAGGCCGAGTAAAACAAAATCCAGTTTTTGCGTTCAAAGCACATCTAGTCCAGACCAATCTAGTCAACTTACGCTAAATAGATTTTGGAATATGTTTTTCTTTCGCGTTTTAACAACCAGCCGTAATGGGAGACAAGTAGGTCCGCTGCATTTCGACATAATGCAAATACAAATATTCTTCACTAATAGTCTCCAAAATGCGATTTTATGTAGACAGTATTATATATCACAAATATACTGCGCCTTACTAATGATAAATTTAAGCCTCGACTTTTAATTTACGGAATCTCACAATTGCGAAATTTTTATGGAAACAATGCAAAGAACTACTTATATTTATTTAAAGTCAAAACTGAAAATGTTTATTGGTCAGGCCCGTTATATTTAGTTGGTAATAAATAACAAATAAGCAATCAAGCGCACTACAAACGAATTACGATTTGATAGATGAACGGGGTAGCCATGTTTTTGTGGATCTGTTCCAGTTTTGTGTAGCTGAACTAGCAGCGGAAACAGCAACATCTATTACCGAACGAAAGCGCTTTCAGTTGTATTTCTGTTGATTGTCACTTAGAAGGCAGCTTAATAAGCAATTTACATTTGAACTTTGGAAGTTGCAAATTGACGGCGAGGAGTTTAATCGGGAATACAGAACCCACTGCATTCAGCTGGTCGTTCTTTGTGTGAAAAATCGGAAGTGGATAAAAATTTAGATAGAAATTGACGGAAAAGAAAGTTGGCGAATAATTAAAAGAAAAAAAGTGTGTGGTATAAAAAATCAGTAAGAAAAGCTTTGTTTTCTGTTTAAAATGTTCCAGAGCAATATGACTCGGATAGAAAATTACTGAAAAAAAGAGGATTTAGCTCTACCTAAACACTATAGATCAAATTGAATGAGTCTGTTTAGCAAAACAGTTTCTTGTTTTTTACATTAGGTAAATAGACGGACAAAACTTAACGAACAGGAGGGTATTGCAATATTAGACACATTAATCGAGTTTACTCAAACTTTGTTCCCTTTTACCCAACTTTTATCTACGTACGGGAACGAAGTTTGACATATGTGCTCGAATGCATTATCGTTTGGGAATAAGTATAGGTACCTATAAGTACCTACTACGAACAATTTTGTTTTATGTTTCATTTACACGGTCACACATTCCTAACACGTAAGATTAAAGGGATGCTAAATACGAAATAGCCGTGTGACTGAAAGGGACGGCATTACCTAACACGCAAAAAAAACGTGACACGTTTTTTGGTCGGCCATCTTCTTTACGTGTTAGGAATTATGGGAAAGCTATGCATATTGATATTTTTATAGCGATGGCTTACGAAATTTCGCTTTCCTATAAAACAAATGGCATCCGGAAGTGATGAACGAATAATTATTTATTTATTTCGTATAACTGATTAAAAAATGTTTGGTTTAATTTATTGAAACTAATTGCCACTCTTGTTTCACATGTTTTAAATCAGAAATATAAATGTTTTCAAGTGATTGTAGAGATGCTGTTCGCCGGAACTTGTGTTTGTTTCCGTTTTACATATCTATAATTATGGATAGAACATCCATGACACTTTAGGCGTCTGATTTGTGATCTCATTCTTACGCCTTTATTAGCATTGACTGCGGACAAACGGATCTCTCTGTCCCGTCTCGTGCAAAAATGCGCGTGCGTGATGGTGTAAATGCAACATTACTCGGCCTATTCAAAGTCTCCACCCATTCATTCATTGTTGGTAACATTAAATCGGAGCTAAATTTGACATTTACAGAACCAAAGAAACTAAAACTGTACCTAAATAACTTATTTTGGGGAAGGCTACTTACAAAATAATTCAAGTGAGTAGCAGAAACAAAAAAGAAAACAAAATACACTTCCCAATTCAGAAGTCAAAATTACACTCATTTTAAATTTGTAACAAAAAATTGCTCACATTAACCACCCGATGTTATTGTGGTTCTCTTTCCCAATGAGCACGATTCCATTAAAATAAATAAATAGCACAACTACATCAACACACACCACCTGGAATTAATTGTCACTTGCAGGTGCATAACGTAGGTTGGAACGTTGTTAAACAAATTATCTATATTACAAGTGAATGTGAACGGTATTTGGTTGTAGGAAATCGAGGGGTGGGCTAGTTCTAATGAATTGTCTATAACACGATATTAATGTCACCCTTTGCAGAGGGGTGGTCAATCGGAAGGACTTGGTTACTTGTGACATTGAGTATGGGCGTGTGAATAGGTAAGTGCTCTGCGAGCGTCGCTAAGGTTATACATACAGGATTTGTCGTATGGCTTGCGTTTACAACTGGTTAACTATGAATAGAGATTTCTTTTTTGGTTTTGACGTTTACTATCTGGCTAGGTAAGTGAGTAGCATTGGGAATTTTGTTTGCACCGAGGCATGTTAAAATTCCCACTAAGAGGTGCTTCTTGAATGAAGTCATGGCTTACATCATATGCACTCCTTGTAAAATCATCATAAATACACTGTCACAATTGAGTATAAGCTTTGACAGAACTCGCTCGGCGTTGGGGGCCAATAAAACTCTCATATTTATTTGAATGTTGCCGAGCGTCAAAGTGTCCCCAAAACATGCACAAAAAGTTATATTCATTACTCAATTCACATGCAAAAATCGTAATAAATTTCGCACAGATATCATACAACCAAACTGATGTTGACGATGGCCACCGATGATGGCGGCAGTAGTTTGAAAGCGAATTTCTTGGAGGCTTTAAAATAAACATGCGGATGCATTGCGCCGGGGGCGAGACAAGAACGATGGCAATACAAAACATATTATTCGGTCGCCATAACCATCATCGGTTGCACAATACTGGCGCACTGTGTACTCGTATACTGACTGTACAGCATATGTTGGCGATGTCGTCTCGGCCGACCAGTACTGTACTGATACCTACATGCGGCCTGGTTTCCTGGCACTGTGGCGGCGGTAAACTTCCTCAATGTGGCAGTGATGAGCTCATAATGGGGCGCAACTCAACGGCAGAACGACGACGGGATGTGCTGATAGGTGGTCGACGTGGTTGTCGAGGTATGGTATCCCGCGCAAGTGTTGTTTTTGCAGTCTACCATCTCCGCCTCCGCTGCAGGCACATTGACTCATTGAATACCGTGCCGCATATGTGCATCTATAGAAATTGCTCGTGCATCGTGCGTTGTGAGTTGTGACTTGTGAGTTTTGGCAGACTGTTGCTGTTAAGTTTCCCTTGTTAATAAGGTGTCAAGGGGAGCAGGCAATTAGTACAGTTCTGACTTTGGATTTAGTCTTTCAGACGTGACAGTTCTTTTAGCAGTTTTCGGTGTGAGAGGTTAGGATAAAAGACCGCGTGCAAATAATCATTTCGAAATTACTACTGTGACCTACAATCAGTTTGAGGTGAAAATAGTCGCCAGAAAGGTCTTTCCAACTTCCGCATCCAGGTTTCCAAAGCCCTACTACATTTTTTCCTCATTTTTATCATGTTGAAAGCCAGCGGTGTGTAAAAAAGACTGAAAGTGTATTAGTAATTGTTTGCAAAGCAACCACAAATTTTCAAACGAATTAGTTATCGAATTATCTTGAAATGTCAGAAAAAAAAACTGAAAAATGTAATTTTAATACATTTTTAATGCATCTTATTTATTCAATAACACTCACTTTACGGTAGCTCATGCAAAACAAATTATGTTGAACTTTTCAGTTGTAGTCATCGTTGCACAAAGCCTTCGACTAGAATTGCCTGCTCCAAAATGCAACTGGTTTCTGGTTACAACTGTGTGCAGGCCTCCGAGTTGGTATAATGGTATAATGACGGTCATAAGGCCTCAACCGGCGGCAGATAAATAACTTTTAATCGGAGATGTTTGCAGATGTTTCAATAGGTCAGGACTCAATGTTGGTTAATGGGATACTTTATTAGCGAAATTATACAAAAAGAAAACACACTTTAACCCAAATCGATTGTAAGACCGAGCAACGTTATGCAAACTGCTGATACTTATCGAAAATTAGCCGCGAAAGCTTTAAAGATGTCCACGACTTCGAGGTATTGCTTTTTACACTAAAAAAGCCTAATTAAGTGTTTGGTTTCAGAAGTGGTAAGAATCACGACTTGACTGCGACTCAGATGTCATAACAAGGACCGCAAGTTTTGCGTGCGGGTTCAAAAAACTCAGTCACGTAAGGCTTCAAAACAAAGAATACACGACCTTGAATACGACTGCTTTTAGTGCTTTAGATTCATGCGAACGAATGTGGACAACGGCTTTGCTTACCTATGCCCATTATTAATTTTTATTTGAAAATGGGTCGCTGTTCTGAGACCCCTTGGTCTGTTGTACCCATGGTTACCCCTCAGAGAGGCATATTCCAGCATAAGAGTTCGCCTCGCATTACCATTCCTTTCGAAATAATTTTAAGGGATACTGCACTCTTAATTCTCCTTGACGGAGGAAATCCGTCCTATTCACATCAAGCGTAAGGACTTTTTCTAAAAAACGGTACTCAGAACTAGGAAAAGGAGATGTTGATGTTAGTTGAGATGGAGTGCAATGGAATTGACGTTACTATAGAGCGTATAATAGCATCCTTTGATATGCAGACTATGGAAAGACGTTTTGAGCTTTAGAAAAAACAGCTTCAGGCTAAAATTGTCAACATTGCGTCTATTTAGGACTGCTGTTGTACCGATAAATGGTTCAACGTGCTTCTGCAAGATTACCTACATGCTTGTTGACATAAAATCGTTTAAAATAGAAAATGATGCAATCTTTGGCAATACCTTCCATAAAGATAATTTTGAAAATCCTAACACGAAATTCACACTAAAATCGAATCTACAGCTGTGGGGTGCAGAATACCAGTCGCTGCGACTTATGCCAGTTTTATATACCCATCATAAGGGTCTGGATAAAGCGAACAAGCGGTGCGCAAATATTTTGACGCCCTTACCCAAAATCAAATCAAAAAAGAATTCAAGAAAGTTAAGAAACGCTATGCACAATTCAGGTCATTTGCTGCGCATCGTACTTTGAACGTGTTGCTTAACTTTTTGAATGTTCCGCTGGTGCCAGTTGTGTGGAGTGTATTTAAATATGCTAGGGGAAGTGGCCAATCCATACTCCTTTTGCCATCAATCCACATTGGCTTTGGATATCCTCCAATAATACTCCCAGTAGCTAGAATTAGGAAGGTTCTTTGCATGTTCGCTCCAGCAGATTATATTTATAACACATAATAAGGTATGCTACTATTGTGAGTTGCCCAGTGCGTTCAACGCGTTGCATAGAGACCGATCTACTTGCTGCGAGATCTTACCGAAAACGCAGTCGACCAACCCGAGCAACTGATTTGTTTGCCAAAATCTACAAGTTGAACATGGCTTTTCAACAATTGAACTAGTTGAACGAGTTGATCAACTAGGTAAATGGGGTTGGCAGCTCTTTTAACACGAACATATTTAGTTTCATGTCGAATTATGTGTTGCACCGCTCAATGAGCGTCAGTTGCTGTCCGTTCAGCGCATATGAATTCAATTAAGCAGCTGAATACATAAACGAACGCATATTTGTGCTTTGCGCACGCAGTGTACGACCGGCCTTAGCACCACTCCGCGCTTTTAATTGTGAACTCCACATTTATATCTTTAAGCAGAGTTAAGCGGTCAATGGGGTTACAAAAAGTGCAAGTGTATCCTCACCTGTAGCTCAGCCTTTCGACAGAAAGAGGAGTACTCAACTTAAATGAAACACTTGCAAAGTAGGTAAAGTGAAGTCATTAAAATTAACCCCTAAGCATATCCTCCCGTGATGTCACTTTATCTCCCGTTAAGAACATCACTTAAAACTGTGAGACCCTTTTGTATCCAAGTATGATGACGCAATAAATTTGCCGGTTCTCTTAAGCTAAATTAATTGCCGTAAAGAAAATCAATAACGTAAGCCCCACCATCGTTGTACGCCTCGCCTGGCGTGGCGGCGGTGGCGGCGGTGGCGGCTTTATCGAAAAATTGATGGTGCACTTGTGAGTGGAGAGGCATTGCAACTTCCTTTATCCGCACACAGGCAGAGCGCACAGCACAGAAGCTATATGTACGTGGTGTATGTGGGGAGAACTTCAAAGGCCCGGCTCGATGCGATGGATGTGGATCAGAGTGTTGTTCCCTTTCCATGATGCATGTGATATACAGATACAGACGCCGGTGGACGTGGATAACTGCAGATTGATGTCGGATACTAATGCGAGGCATTCTTTGTGCTACCGATCTACCCAAAGTATGTCTATATAGGTCAACGCGTTCTCAAACCGAAATCAATTTCTTTCATTGTACCCTGCTGTTGGTTTTCTTTCCTTTTTCTGTCGTATATACCAAGGCCAGAGAGACCTATAGCGGTATTCACTTTGTATGATGAAACTACTCGTATCTAAGAGGTGAGTGCATTCGCCTTTGCACGTGAGGTCCACAATATTGTTATTGAACTGAGGTCTAAGCCAGGAACGTCTGTCTTTGCGGCAAGGCGATAAGTGAGTGCAACTACCTATACCTGCACCATTAGTGATAGCGAACGGGTAATGTTTTCCGTATTCCAAATGCGAGTTGGGTAGGTATACCAGAGGAACCATGCAGGAGCTTGTCGATAGGTTTCCTCCTCCATAGTCGCTTGGATATGGACACCAGAGTGTTTGTGACCGAAAGACAAGGCTCAGCAATAAATTCTATTCAATTGCGTTCTGCATCGGTGCTGCAACGTGCTTGAAATATTGAAACCAATAAAGTGGATTCGATACACCTCGGGAACAACTCATGCAAGCACAGAAACATGCGGAATGAGTTGCGCTACACAAGTGCTGTGTGTGCTGTTGGTGCTACCTCCCTCTAAGCGAATTCTCGTTGGCGAATTTGTTCGGTGCATTTTAATTGTTGCAGTCAGCACGGAAATCATTCTGAATCAAAAGCTACATAAGGCTGGGGAAAATCTGGAATGATCATGATCGGCTTTTGAGATTCCAGCGAGCGTAATAACCTTTTCTCTGGATGCATTCATTAGGAAAATTCTACTGAATGGAGCTCTTAAAATTCTAACTTTAGCACTCAGCTGTTAGCTCTGGTTAGCCTTTTGGTGGAACGATAATCGGCCGAAAAGTTACGCGATTGCGGACCAGAACAGAATTGAAACAGGGAAATCTTAACAAAATGTGAATGCAGGGTAACGAAATCAAATGGCAAGACCGGAGGAAGATGTTGAACAGCACTGCAAGGCGATAGTTGCAACCATAGACAAACCATACTGAGACCCCCAACTCACAATCCTCTTGCCGCTGGCCCCCTCAGTTTTTTTTTCAAATTCGTCATTTTGTTTTCCTATCGGTGTTATGTCAAAAAAGAATCCGTGTGACATGCAAAAACATACAAAAAATGCAAAAATAAATGCTGCCAACCGCGGCAACAGTGGGGAAATGTGAAAGAGTTCGTGAATACCACATTTTTTCATTACTGAACGCCATTGGTTAGTTATTATAAATTGTTAAAAGGCGAATAATTTGATTTGTTTGGTTAGTAAAACTATCTAAAGTTGATGTTCTATATACTAGAAACATATTAGGACAAACATGGTAGTTGGTAGTATATTTTCCGCTTTTGGATATCATTAACTTCGATTTCGTGTGTAAATTTTTCTTAAATAATGAAGAAAATTTGCTCAAAATGTTTTCATTTTCCCTCAACCAATCTACATTGTTAATTTTTCATGAACATTTTATGCAAATGTGCACTTATTCCTGAAAAAAATTTTATCCACACGTAACGAACAATTTCAAATTAAACGGATAAAATTCTATGAACGCTGGCAGCAACTTTGCCCAAAGCGGACGTGGCTCATATTTTTTGGGAGTGTGTTGGTGAGCCGGAATTTTTGATAAGTTTCGTGACATTTGTCAATACGATTTTCTATGTAAGAATACTAGCGCACCAAACGTGAACAGTCCATAAAAATATAGCTTGTAGGCTAAGTAACGGGAAATCGGCCGGAGTTGGTGGTCTCAGTATTATCTCTGGTTGCAACTGTGTGCGGAAGGGTTGGCACAGCATTATAAATCTGTACTTAAAATCTTTAACAAAAAATGGTCATTTCGAATGAATAGACGGAACTTTATTTACAACTATTCCTACATTTTATGTACGATTTATTTTACCGGGGATCGCGTCTAAGCCAGATACCTTCCTGCTGCCTTAAGCCGAGTATGCAGCTCTTTGGAAGAAAGAATCCCAAAAAAAAAGTGACGCAGCGAAATCATGAACGAACAAATTCGCTCTTCTTTTCGTTTTGCAGTACGCTACTGCTGCGAAATGATGGGGAAAAGTGAGCGGTTGTAGTAGATTGCTTGGTACAATTATTCGCCACTCTATTTTCGCACACATTTAATGTCCGGGACATCAAAATCTTTGAGCCAAAAATAGCCAAACTCAAATATGAAGATAACATTTTAATTCATTACACATTAATTCCCACTCTTATTCTAATTAAATTGTTTTTAAAGACTAAAATATTCAATTAAAAAAAAGCACAGCACAATCTCGTAATTTGGAGTCTTTTCTACTTTCCTTTTCCATTTATAGCTCGAGCTATATTTTAGCTCCCATACAAAATTCTCTCAAAAATTGAGCTGAGCTATATTTTAGCCGAGTGGCACGCAGCTAGAGCTAAATAATCAAACATTTGTTTTAGAATGTACTTCATGTATCTGTCAAAGTTTAGCGTGCCTATTTCATGGATTGGCACATTTTCTCAAGCTAAATGTCGATAGATAGTTGTGCTCTGTTCTGTTGCGTTTTTGTATAGCGGAGAACTAAGCATAGATGAGTTTTTTTTAATAAATACCTCGATGAGGAGTGCCTAGAATCGGAAATGTTTGAAATCAGAGAGAGTCGAAATTTTGAAAGTTATTTTCAAAGAACATTTTGCTGAGAGGGGGCATTACTGCTGAGATGTGAGAGTCTGTTCAAAAACTGTATTAAAATGGAGTTGGATCGAGGGCAAACATTTTAAGTTATACGAAAAGAGTACGTTCGCAATAGAAGTATGCACTTTTTTTTATAAATTCTTAAGGCTGAAAAACTTTAAAGTGAATAGCCTAAATTAGCATAAATCCCAAATCAAAATTTAGCCAGTGAAAAGTTCGAGTAGCCAAATCGGTGATAAATAGCCAGTGCTGGTGACACTGTCACTTGTGTAGCAGCTGATGGAACTCTCCACAAAATATTTTCCGCTGCCGTTTCGCAGATGTTTCGCTGTCCATTTGGCGATTACGGGGTGAAGTTTCCTACCGAAAAAGCTGCGTACAAGGCTTAGTAAAAAAAAGCCTACCAAATATCCGTAGTGAAAATAAAAGTTCCGTGCGACCCAGTAGTGCACTTCATTTTTCTCCTATGCAACTGCTTTTTTACCATAGAAATTCTCATAAACAGACAAATTTCCGACTACTTTAAATCACTGTTCATTCGTCTTCAAGCTGCCTATGAAACTGATGCTTCACGCACTTTAGTCTCCACCTAGAAGGTTTGTTTTCATAGATTTCTTCCAAACACAGTTGTTGTATTCGTAAATTGTTCAACACTCCAAAATTAATAAAAATAAATAAATGTTTCGGCTCGGCGCACGGTGAGAATTCAGTTGGGATGTGTTATACCGGTGATAAGAGACTTTGTGCTATTTTAATAATCATGTTTAGTGTCCAGGGGGCAGATTCTGTACAACAATAATCGGCGGGACGAAATCGTTTTTGAAACTTTGATGACCATAAGAAACTATATTCTGGCCGAATTTGTTTCACTATCGTCAGCTTTCATTACATTTGTGGAAAATTAACTGTATTAAGGTCCCATCCCAAACTTGTAATTTTGTCACTTAGCTGCTATTTTTGGATGTCTATCGCTTAGACGATAATCGCCTGAAAAATTACACAGTGAGTGATTTTCTAACTCCAAATGTCAAAATTTTTCATACAAAATTGTATATTGTGACCTACAAAATATATAAGATGAAGGTTCAAAATGATTATTAGTAAGGCCCTTTTTCTTTTTGTCGTTCGGAGTAGAGCTCGAGCACTACGATCTTATTTATTTATAAAATATATTTGAGCTGTCATATGTCTAAGTGTAGAAATAGAAAAACTAAACAGTACTTGTTGCATCTATTAACTCAAGTACACTTTTTCGCAATCTGCTTTCTTTTTCTGCACCATTAATCAACCGCCATCATTATGTTCAGCTGTCAAAATATGCTGTGTCTCAGATTCATACTCTGACTCCTCAGTCGATTTATAGAGTGCTCCGTGGTCACTGGTCACATTCTGAACGAAAAAAGAAACACAAACTCACAGGTCTGGTGTGTCTGACCTGAAAAAGAAACACGAACTTTTTCTTTGACAGTTCAGGCATTGCTCTTAAATAAAATAAAAAAGAAAGTCTAAAAACGTTTAATGAGCGCTCCCACAATGCAAGTCGAGATCCTTAATCTGGGTACAGGCAAACACTGTTTAACCACGCGTTTTGCACACTCACCATCAGCATTCCGCACATTTAGCTCCTCTATTTTTGCGGTCATCTTGCTCTTGCACTCTGAATGACGTTCGCAACCACTGCTACCAACTTGAGAACAGCAATCGTCAAGCAAGTGAAAGAAGATTATGTGTAGGTTATGTGTGTATATCGGTCAAATGGGAAATGGATGCTTGCATTTGGCCGAAACAAATGCAAGGGTCACCCATTCACTTGAGTTTGAAGCTGAAACTTATTATGTGTTTTTTTTTCTAATGAGCATTGAGTTAGTTCCGGTAAAGTGGTAAAGTTTTCTTCATTTCCACAAGTGGTTTGCTGGTTTCTGGGTTCAGAGCTAAGAACTTCTTGAGCACATAATTGTGGTATATATAAAAAAAAAGTAGGAAATTTAATTATTCAACTTTGAAGAGCAGGGGTTGCAGCCGAGTGCTACAGCCTTTAAGAGAACGAACGACTCAGGTTGGGAATGCGAGCATTTTGTAATGCTGCGCAAAACTACAGTCGGAGGTCTTCAGTTGAATGGATGTTGCAATCGCTCCGAGCCCCGCATTAATGATGGTGAATCTTAATTTAGTAATCCCATTCAAGCAAGAACAATACGAGTATTATCCTACAATAACTATTGCAGTCCTTCGTGCTGTCTGCTTGCGGTTAGCACATCTGGATGTGCACGATGTCCATATATGCAGTGTGCATAGCACAGTGACTCTGAGTGGAGTGCACGTTGCACACAATGGACATTTTGGACGTCTTTCCAGACCCCCCTGGCACACAGGATGGGTTTTCATTTGATTGGTTTTTCCGTGTGGTCGCATTTGGTTGTCCACAATCAGTATTGCCTGGCTGCGGTTGACACAGGACATAAAGGAAACTGTGTGTCAGATTCCAATGGAATTGTTCGACGTTGTCGCTGCGTCCATTCGAGATCATGTACAGTGGGTGGCAAACGGATCACATGTGTTGTTTATGGCTAAGTTATTATTGTGACAAGTTCTCCCATCAAAACGAATTTAAATCGAAGGGTTGAGGCTGATTGAGTTGTAGGTATGTGGATTGGGGACGCCGGCTCAGAATACTCTTCATAGTGCTAGTATTTGTAGACAGAGTGAATTGGGAGTTAGTTTGGTTGAATTTTGACTGATTGAAACCTTGGATAGAGAGCTAGTATTGCTACATAGAAAATCGTATTGACAAATGTCACGAAACTTCAAAAATTCCGGCTCACCAACACACTCCCAAAAAATATGAGCCACTTCCGCTTTGGGCAAAGTTGCTGCCAGCGTTCATAGAATTTTATCCGTTTAATTTGAAATTGTTCGTTACGTGTGGATACAATTTTTGTCAGGAATAAGGGCACATTTGCATAAAATGGTCATGAAAAATTAACAATGTAGATTGATTGAGGGAAAATGAAAACATTTTGAGCAAATTTTCTTCATTATTTAGGAAAAATTTAAACACGAAATCAAAGTTAATGATATCCAAAAGCGGAAAATACACAACCATGTTTGTTCTAATGTGTTTCTAGTATATAGAACATCAACTTTAGACAGTTTTACTAAGAAAACAAATCAAATTATTCGCCTTTTAACAATTTATAATAACTAACCAATGGCGTTCAGTAATGAAAAAATATGGTATTCACGAACTCTTTCACATTTCCCCACTGTTGCCGCGGTTGGCAGCATCTATTTTTGCATTTTTTGTATGTTTTTGCATGTCACACGGATTCTTTTTTGACATAACACCGATAGGAATACAAAATGGCGAATTTGAATAAAAATTGAGGGGGCCAGCGGCAAGAGGATTGTGAGTTGGGGGTCTCAGTATGGTTTGCCTATGGTTATGACTACCCGTTTCAAATATATGTAATTTCAAACCACTCCTTTTTAGTACACTACCAAACCTCACTGTGTATATGGGGTCGCCAAAGTTGAGAAGTGAAATCCCTCCAAATTACACACTCGCAACTCACAAGATGCACTCCAAAGAAACCGTTCTTAATTTATTTTTCTCCACAAACCCATCTATTATAATAAACGATCTTCAATGGGGGGTAAAAAGTAAAAAGAGAGAAAAAAAAAAAAAAACACTGAAGCCTGTCATGAGCAATAAATGACGACAACATGTTGCGCCGAACAATTTATGCGAAAATCCTTCATCGTTCCTGTCATTAAAATACTACGGCAACTAAATATTTACAAGGCAACCTACACGTGATCTTCGTTCTCCCTCTTATTTCTTTTGGAACTGCGTTTATTTGTTTCAATTCGAAATGCATACCCATTGGAGTTCAATTGCAGTGAAATTTGAAATACAGCGAGAAAAGAAATATTTTATTTGGATTATGCTTTCGGTGTGCGAAATTGCATTCGTTGCCAAGCACTCTTGTTGTGGCATGCACCTCTGGTCTGCGTTGTGTCAAGATGATTCCACTTCTTGTTGGATTTTTCTGTTTTCTCCAAAAAGTGTATACACGAATATGAAGTGGAAAATGGAAAACAAGAAGCATCTTCCTTAGTGGTACTTTGGAAAATGTGTGCTCTGGTTGGTACAGTTGAAAAGTGTGGCGATGTGAATGTTTCTACATTAAAAAGTTTTGAAGCTGAATTCCGAGGAGTATCAAAGATACGAATCACGTACGTGTGTAGTGGTATCTTAAACTTCCTGCATCTTAAAGGATATAGAGAGCACTTAAGTTCGGACTCATAAAATGCCCGTGGATGTGAGCAGAAGACAGAAATGCACTTGTAGTTATGTTGGAATTTTTTTGTGGGCCTTAGAGAATAAGCTTGCCGTTTGTCATGACAGGCGTTCATTTGGCGTACAAAATTTCGGACGATTTTTACAGTTTTCCGTAGGAATATTGAAGAGACGAATTGGAGGATTTAGTAGTCAAAATTGGCCATCGGTGTTATTGACATTTTTCGAAAAATGTAATCTATTACAACCATCGTTTGTCAACGAGATAAGTTGGAGCTCATCAGGGCGAAATATACCAAAGGGCTGTCAGTAAATCGACAGGAAAGACTGAAGAATTTGTTGGTGCTCTTTTAAATCTTAGAGAAAATTTACTTTCTTGTTAGATTCTCGGCGGTTCGAGAGAGCAAATACCTCAAAAACGGTTGACAATCGTCAACCTACAGTGTCATGAACGGTTTGGCAAGTTCGTAAGTTTGTTCGAAGATTGTTGCGACCAAAAACCATTTTCCGACAAACTTCTGTTAACAATATTTTTATGAAACCGTATAATCAGAAATTCTTTCTGTCAGAAAAGTAACAAGTAGTACAAAATTAAGCAGAGGTTAGGGTAGATTGCACTGAAAATGATATAGTTTCGCTGATTTTTTTTTTGCGTTTCTGTACATGTTTTTTTTTACCTGTTTTTTGACTCCTTTTTTGACTAGTTTTTAAACTGATTTTTAACACCTTCGTAGGCGTTTTTGGCTGTTTTTTTTTACGTATTTTTTGACTCATTTTGAGGAGTTCGACAAGTTTTCGAAGGAGGTTTTTGACGTTTTTGTGGACGCGTTTATGGAAGTATTTTAGCCGTTCTTCATAGAGTTTTTGATGAGCTTTTCGAAGCGTTTTTGACGCATTTTTTGTCATTCTTTGGAAACCTTTACTTTCATTCAAATTACCGCGTTTACCTGGCGTTTATTGAACCCGTTGTCAGGCGTTCTTTCAAAGCATTTTTGGGGCAATTTTCGACGCATGTCTGTACACTCTTGGAAGCGTTTCACGACAACTTTTTGGGCGTTTTATTAAGCCAGCTTATGGACCCTCTTCTTAAAGTTTTTTATTTTTGGTTTTTAGATGCATTTTGGACAAGTTTTATGGACGTTCTTTCTTCTAAGTTTTTTTTTAGGTTTTAACATGCATTTTTGGACAAGTTTTATGGACGCTGTTCTTAAATTTTTCTGTGTGTTTTAAGATGCATTCTTTAACAAGTTTATGACGAGTTTTCGGATGCTAGGCGCATTTGAAGTCCCATTTGAACCAACTAAAGAACAAGTTTTTATCAAAACTTACCAAAGCCAAGTCTCTAAAAAATAACCCTGGTTCCAAAAAGTGTCCGAAAAAAGTTCGAAAGTCCTATATCAAGTCGATAGACCGGAGGAACTATGTCTATATTATTTAATGCCGTACGAGGGGTAAATCTATTTATTTTTATTTGTTTATAATGGAAGCAAATACTATACTCAGTTGAAATGATTATCGCATTTAAACTGATCTTTTTGTGGTCATGCATTCTCAATGTGGATATAGACAGACATTCATTTCATAGAGAATACAATAAATCGGTGTTTTTAAATGTATCATCATCCATTTGGAGCTATTTTTGGAACGCTACACTTCGAAGGAATTTAAAAAATCTGTCTCGTCTCTCGGGAAACAAAGAAAATACGGAAATCCATTTCACACTCAACGCCCCGAAATAAACAAACAAAATGAATGATAGTGTCGAGCTTTTATTAATTGCAATTGTCTATCTTAAGCCAAGGAACTGTTGGTTTCTGAAAAAAAAATAATCCGATTTTTGATGCAAACGAAGGGAAACAAAACGCATCAAGTTTAAAAATAGATCTATATATCTGCGGATCTATCATGCGTTGATTGAGAATCATGATGTGTGTATCTAACATGTTATACATATTATGGCACTCTATCCGAAATGATTATCGCAGATAAATCACAGTCCATTTTGATTCGATTATTTGTTGAAAGGCAACTAATGGATCAGCACGTTTCTTATTAACTCGCAGAGAACACGCGGCAAGCGTGTAATTGCAGTTGTATATGGGCCGCTTTATCGAACCGTGATCAATATTTTTAATGCGTTTAGCTTGTAAAACGCCGACGCACGTGCCAAAAAGAAGAACATCATTGGGGTATCAGCCAGCTCCCACTTCTATTAATAGCATTCCATAATTAAAAATTCCTTTTTCCACATGCGGAAAACTGTTGTGATGCGGCGAATAATATTCTTTTAGTGTTTGCAATTTAAAAAATAGATTATTTTGGTCTTCAACTGTCAAGAACGACTCTTTAGGTGGTGGCTTACAGAAATGGAATCCAACATGGCATCTCGGGCAAAGTTTTTTAAACGTATTTTGCGCCACAGACTGACAGTACAATTCTATTGATCAATTATGACCAGTGAATTTGATGTGCTAAGTGAGTATTAAGCTCGAAAAAAACAACACGCATTTTTATTTCCGGTTCCACCCCTATTCAAACTAATCGCCATCTATGAGCGGAGACAATAAGTCAAACGCGATTAATCTACTACTTTCTGTCTCCTCCGCTTACAATAGAAACTGCCACCAACTTCAGGTGAATCGATCTACCTTTTTTTGGAAAGTCAAGGGACCTTAGAAATAAAACAATTTAGAGACGGCTCTTACCAAAAATTCGACTCTAACTCTAAATTACTAGAAATAAAGTATAAAATTTCACTTTAAGTTAGGAAATAGATTCGAGTCACCGCTGATTAAGTCAAATCTAAAGTGACATCCAAAATTTGTTTTTCCGAAATAAATATGTCAGACGATGAAATTTGCAGGGATATTGAAATTTTTCAAAATATAAGAAATTCCAAAAAACGAAAAACATACCGAAAAAGATTAGATCCTTTCGAATATTACACAGATTCGGAGTTTAAAAGGAACTACAGGTAAATAATAAATAGCAAAACATATGACTAAATAAACATGAATGTTATTTTCATTTAAAACACAGGTTTCTTTATCAAACCGTTGATCGTTGCATATATAACTCGCTTAATAGAAAACGCTATTAAGCCTTTGGAAGGAGGTTGATTTCCTTCTTCCACTCCTTTGAACTTAACTTCGGACACATTTTCTTTGTTTGAATCTGTGCCAACAGCTATAGCCCCTAAATGTGCATCGCTGTCAAAATCGGCACTATCCTCTTCAAAATCTATTGGAGTAATCTCTTGAATAGCATTGTCCAATCCATCGGGTTCCTTAAATTGTTTGCCGCCGCCGGTAGCATTTAATTCCCTTTTGTAATCCGAAATATTTGAACGGACATTCGTTTTTAGCCGTCCCCATTGTGCTTTCAGCTTTCCTAAGGGGAATTCCATGCCGTAAACTTTTAAATCTTCGGAAATCCTTTTCCATGCTTCGTTCTTCTTTGCAATCATGTTCGTGTTATTTATTTTTGAATCCACCACCGCAACGTATAGTGCTAATGTATCTTTTAAAAACTTCTTTTCCTCCCATGTGCAGTTGCGAAATTATTACGACAAATGCTTTCCTCTATTCAATCGGAACTCGACTTACCTTATCCATTATCTTTTTTGAAAACGTCTTACATTGATTTTAATAAATAGAATTCAATAAAATCTGTTTTATCTGTCAAATTCAAATCAGCTGAAGTTCGCAATGGTGGAGCAACAGAATTGAGTCACAATAGCGAACAGAAGTTAGAGTTAACAATCAAAAGAAGTCTTTAGAGCAGAATTTATTTTTTCTATTGCTAAGGGCCAAGATGTTGTCGTTAAATATCAAACAAAGAAAGGGGACACATTCAAAAGTCTAGTTATCTTAAGGCGACTAGATTCGTCTGGACTATAGATGCAGCCTGAACGGCAAAAATTAGATTTGTCAGTTAATACACATTTTCTACGTCAGCCACAAATACGGACTGCCAACTTAGTACTTATGCCTAGTATGCTGCTCCAGGAAAGCTAAAATTAAGCGCCTCTCAAATGTTTCTCTCCACCACTTCGCTTAATGTTTGCTTAATTTTGACAGTGTAGTTCTTTAACTAGGTCCGCCAACAATTTTTTTTCTTCTGAGGTAAAAATGGTTTTCTTGGTATTTTTTTTTCGTTTTGTAGGTACTCCTCGTAAAAATATTCCATCTCTAAATGAAATTAAATTAACAACAACGAATTCTTTTGTGTTCCATTCCATACTTTTGCTTTCGTTTGAAAAATCGATATTTTCCCTGATCTGTCAAAATTTAGCTTTGGAAAAATGTATTTTGCATTAATACGCCTACTTAAATTGTGTAGAGAAATACAGCGGCTAACAAATTTAGCTTGAACTGCGTACTGCTTTGCTTGAATTTATCTTTGGAGAAATTTATGTATGGGGGCTTAATTTAAGTGCGAGCAGCATACTAGGCTTTAGTCACCGAATTCTTGACTAAATTCGTCGGCTTCGCATCCACAAACTTCGCCTGGAAAAACTGTTCACGTGTCAGATATAGGCAAATAAAAACTGAGAATCATCAAGCCAGACTTACTAAACTAGACTCTTGAACGTCACAAGTTATCCCTCTAAAACAAAAGGCTCATCGGAACTCATACAGCCATAAATATCACATATCTACCCATACAACTCTATGAGACAACTGAATTTGAGAACAACTCATCCATGAACTGTGGACTATTCACATGAGGGCGAATTGCGAAGAAATCAATTTAACTGCATTTATGAGTTGAACATTTCTATTTGTTATACAACAAAACCATTTTATTTAATCTAATCTAAAAAATCCTGAGTCTTAATTGATTTAAATAGAGAAATTTACAATTAAAGCGAATTGAAAATTCTTGCCGCGAACTTTGTATTCACAATCCACATAAAACAGTCGCGGTCCACTTAACCTTCAAAAATGAAACTGAATCGCGGTTATCTGCGACTTGAAAAAGTTTTCATGTGAACGAAATGTCGGAAACTTCGAATATTCGATTGTTCGCAGTTCGCTCTCAACTGAATACGCCTTAAGTTGTGAGATAACATTTTTGATAAAAGGGTGGGTCCCAATCGTAAATTTGGAGTCTAAAAATTATCCCACTGAATTTTAAAGCCTTTGAAATAAGAGAAGTGAGCCAACCTCTCCATTAATGAAGGTGGATGAAATGTCCAATATATGAGTTGTCTGTGGAGTCGTTCTGATCATTAGGGGGATAATGGGGCCTTAGCCATCTGTTAAATTTTCTCATGGATGATTTGCATGGGTATGAAATGTCCGTGGATGAGTTGTTCGAATGCGATTTAGAACCAACCGCCCTTAAACTATGATCGGTTAGACAATAAATGAGGATTTCCAATGCGTCTCTGACGTGGCGGACTAGTGATATTACAGCCAGTGCTTCCTCGAATACCTACTCCTGCTATGCAGTTCCATCAGTCAGACGAATTTCTTTGAGTTGTTGATCAGGTTCTTGTAAAAACAAAAAACACTCCAATTATATGGGAGCGTAAGTTCGTCTCCTTCATATATGTATACAGAATGCCCTCCATGATTATAATGTTCAATCACCTCTTCAGAAGGACGACGAACAAAAATAGCAATGAACTCTCCATGGACACAATATGCGCCATCCAGTCATTTGCCACTGTTAAATTGAAGATACATCTGTGATAACTAACTACGAGTACGAGTAATACCGATCTCCATTAAGTGGATGCAAATAAAATGAAATTACAACACGAAAAACGAGTACACGACTCAAGTCGAGCTACTAGGTCAGAGCCAGTAGTTGGAAGCGAATCTCACTGAGATCTGCGACTTCAATGGAAGACTGTCTGGAGTTAACAGCTGAAAAGTCCCCAGACAAAGAAAAACACTCTCCAACACAGAACATATCAGCATCGTGCGCGTCGTCGTCGATCTAAAAGTACAGAGGAGGAGTTCAAATTAAGATCGCATGCTTGTGACGCAACTTACTACCGACTTAATGCGCGAATTCATAAAGATCACACATCTTGCCACAGAGGCAGACCCAACCAACCAACCACATCAGAGCGGGAAGGATTAATATCAATCAAAGAAATGAACCATTCTAATTCACTTAATTCAAACGTATGCCAACTAAACGTCAAACTGAGATGATGCTTTTGGATATCATTTTTGGAATTCAATTCTCTCTCTTGATGTGTGTTAGTGTGCTGTACAAGTTTCAACGTTCAACATATCCACATGTCAAAGGGAATCGTCGTCGGCTGCAATAAAAATTACCATAAATTTGTCAGACATGTTTCCACATATTTTCCCGTTTGTGTTTTTGGATAGTGCGCCGTTGAAGATCGATACGTGATGTTTATTGTTTGATTGGTGCTTTTAGGAAAATGCTTATCCCCCACCTATAGTCCTCGGACACATGCTTCAAAGCCGAGGGGATTTATGAATTAAGTAAGAGCTTGTATCTATAAGTGCCTTGAGGGAATAGATGTGAGGCGGTGAGCCTTTCTGCTGTTCCAGGTGCACGTAGACATAATTAATTTATATTGTTAGCTGCACTGGAATACTGATTGCGGCGAGGTTTCTGGTAATAATTTCAATACTCTACCTCTTGCCAGTAGACGATTCAGTCGTTTACACTGATTTATTCGTACCTGCAATGAGAAAGTGGAGAGAATATGTTAGCAGGGTTGGCGACTTAATTTTACGGAAAAGAATTAATTGCTGTTGAAGATCGTCAAGCACAGTTGTCCACTTTGTGAATCTAAGCGGATCGATTTTTAACCTTCGAAATGCAGAAGGTAACAGCGTGTTTGACACCCCTCCCAGAAAAGAGTTTGCGTGCCTCCTTTTTTTGTTTATTTTATCATATATATCTTTGAACAAATATATTATGCAAAGACAGATTATTGTAAAAGGGAAAGATTTGATTTATCAAAATTATCGGTCGACTTTTAGCTTTCTAAACTCTAGGCGGCTCAGAGTAACTTTTTATCGCAAGGATGGTGGAATACAGAAGACAGTTGTTGCAAGTTAAAAACAAATGCAGTGCGCGCATGAATTTTTTTTTAAATTTAACGACTGATGCAATCTCACTGAAACTGTGACAACACGTCGTCAGGGTTACCGTGGAAAAATGTTGAAACGTAGCAAGGAAAATATGGAAAAGTTGTCGACGACAGAAGAAAAAGGTGGATAGACGCGTACTTATCAGGGTTGCAACGATTTGGAATAATTTAGGAATTTGGAGAATTTTTTATCTAAGCTACTCTGCGAGTCGGTAATTTCGAGCTAAATCAGTCAATGCAAATTGAGGCCTCGGTTCATCGCCAGCTGTAGAGCTATGTCAATAAGTAAGTAAGTGAGAACCGATGTTTCACGAACTCAAAGGCTACGAATACACATGCCAAATTTGGCATGCCGACGTAATTTTGACGTACACATTTGTCCTAAATTTGTCACCACATGTGGTCGCCTGTCAAGCGTCTGGTCACTCTCAGGAAAGACACACGAGTGAGCATCGAATGGCCGAATTCTTGTGACGTCAAATTTTGCCAATTACCCCTGTAATCGTAGCTCAGCTCTCTATGATATCTATGAATGGCTGAAGTTCTAGGTCTTTTAACATAAAGTTTTTAAAAAATGTGACAGCTCACATTGATTTCTCTATTAAAGCAGAGATTCAGTGACCGTGACAGCAGAGTAGAAGAATACATCCAAAAATGTAGAATCCTTATAAAAGAAGGTAAAGGCTGACGATTATTCGAATCTTCTCCTGTGAAGTGACCAAAGAAAATTTGTATAGAATTTCACAAACTTTCCGGCGATTTATTTTTTCGATTGAATTTGTGTCTTCCAAATGACATTTCGATTCTTTCCCGGGCATTCGCCGTGACTTTAACCATTTCTTACAAAACGCGTATCGCCTGTGATTCTTCGATGAACTCGCCCGCGAAGTCAATCTTCTTCCGGGTAGTAGAACTAAAAATGTAAAAGAAAAAAACTACCTGACCAACCCTATTCGAGAATACGAGTGGCCACGTGCCACAAAATTCATCAATATCACCACAAGCAGCATCAATTCACCACCTCCGCCGCCTGTCGCGTTCGTCAACTTTAATTTTAACGAAAATGCATCATTCATCTACCTCTTACTGGGGGAAACCCCTTCACCATGAACGCTCTTGGCAACGCTCCAGCATCGCGCAGAGTTATTTCAGTTCAACACGTATCTGCCGGCCGTACAGTTGCACTCTTCCAGTATTCTTTGCCAGTGTGCCTGTGTTTGTCTGTTTGACACGATAAAACATTTGGCCAGCAGCCCAAATTGAGTGTTTCACTTGAAAAGAAAATGCCCTCTCTTCAAAAAAGAAAGACACAAAAATTTGATGGCTCATAAAGTGCGAGAAAATTTGTCCAATACAGATATAGATGGGCCCGCACCAGCACAATGACGAGCATCTGTCGCTTACTCTATTTTTGGGCCCAACACCAGCGCTACAAGTTATCAGATCCTTTCTTGTTTTCTTTTCTGTTTGTGTTAATTAACGAACTTATTTCTCCACGGTCTGGTCGTGTCAAAGGGAACCGTATTTGTTCTTATTTACCGTGAACTAATTAGCGTCACGGTCTATAAACCAGTTTAAAGCCATATTCGGTGCAATTAAAGAGCGAAGTTCGAGAAGGCCCAACATTTACGGCCTATTGTCTGACGTTTTGGCAATGTTACTAACGGTCGGGGCGACGGAGAAGATTGATGTTTTATTGACCACCAGCACGATACGAAATGCCAACTTAATTAATTAGAGATACACCGGGACCGACAAATTTTTATATTTAGAAAGAAAAAATATTTGCGTAAGCATTCTGCTTTTGTACACAGTATCTCTATCTATCTACACTAAATACACATTTCGAAAGAGATGTATGTCGGTAATTGACCATTGAAGGTCAAAGAGTTGGTCTATGTACACTTGGCGTTAGAGGCGAGTTGTAATATTTGTCTTGAGGCGATTTGTACACGCCTGGTTGTAAGGAATGAGGGATGGAGTGGGTATATGGAAAATGCCTTCATAGGCTTTGGCGGAAGAGGTCAAATGCAGGGGCCTTGTGGTAGGCCGATGATGTGGCTTGCGTCATTGTGGACAAAGGCACCGAACAGGTCGATGGATTTCAATACAGAGATGTAAGTTTTGGCATAGGTGTACAAACAAAATGGCGGGTTTCTGCCGATGCATGACGTAACTAGAGCAAACAAATGTAACAGGCGAAATGGCGTGGATGTCGTTGCCGAAAACGCCAATAAAATGCTAGCTTTTTCCAAATTGAATTTCGAATTGAATTTGGGGGCTTGTTTAGTGTCCAATGGGGAAAGCTGTTATTTGATGGAAATAAGGCCCCAAAATTGGGATACATTTTCATAGTGAAATTATATGCCCCCTTTTAAAATAGAAGTTAGGCCCCAATAAAATGAGGTTTATATTTTGAATTAACTCGAATTTCTTCAGTTCTTCTCGCCTTGAAAATCGCGCGATTTGTTCATCTGTTCTGTTACTCGCTGATGGTTTTCAACGCGAGACTTACAATTTAAATAAATCTCTCGATTTGTTCAACTGTTCTGTTAGTCGCTTCCAAAAACGTAAAATTTATGTAAACCTCACTTTGAAATCCATCAGCGGTGGAAAAATCGTGTTTTTTCAGCTATTCTGTTACGCAGTTTAACTTTATTAACATTAACTTTATTGTTTCATTGTTAGTTCAGTTATGTCTTGCTTGCTGGATGAAAATCGAATAAAAAATTCTGTTGTTAAAAATGCCAGAAAAGGCATGCAAGGAAAATCAAAAGTGCGCAGCTTAGACACACAGTACTAGATTTTAACGAAATGTGCTAAACGCTGTATTTGTTATTGGTTTTATAGCATGTCTTGGGACAAGTTGAATGTTGTAGCATGACTTGGGAAGCAAGTTCAGTTAAACAAGTGCTTTTCCAAACAAATCTGCATCCAAGGGCTCATCGAGTATTTCTCTTCGTTGACTCAGCTGGCGATGTTTTTTTTTATCAATTAATTAGAGGCTTAATACAAAAATTATTAAACGTTCCGTAGTTCTACTCGCCCATCTCAAAGGATCTCCCAGTCTATTTGCCTTCTTTCTGCTAATCTAGATTAGAAGGGCTGAGAAATTTAATCCCACCACGTTCGTCAGATGTTCTTAATGGCACAGCGATCGAATGCAGAAATTGCAAAAAAAAATACACACGCGCACATTTGTAGTGTATCTATAATATGATCAGCAATCGTAAGTCCCTTTCTCCTACACAAAAAGAGGGATACTACAGTACAGACTACAGGCCAGCGTTGCCACTTCAATAAAAGAGGAGCGCAGTAGATCATTAAACAAAAATGCAGTAGATTTGATCTCTCCGTAGTAGATTTTTTGTTACACAAAAAATAAAACAAAGATCAATAATTGCTTTAAACTATATTAATCATCAATAATAAGAATGTTCTTTTTTTACAATAAGTTGGCTTCGTTCAGAGTTTCTTTACAGGGGCTATTTTTATGCATGGCTTTTGTACAGCTGTTTAAGAGAATGTTTAATAAACAAAAAAAGTGCAGTAGATTGGATTTAGTGGCAGTAGATTTATTTTTTGCAAAAAGTGCAGTAGATCTACTGCTATTGCAGCAAAGTGGCAACGCTGCTACAGACTACAGACGGAGACTATGCCCAACTGGCAGAGTGGCAGGCAGTCAATTGATATTCAATTGAATGAGGAACAACAAACCGCAGCTAGGATGCGATGCGAATAAATATATCTCCTTTTCCAGATTGAAGCACGCCTCCGTTCCCTAGGTCCATGTGATATTGAAACACGATTACGGGAGCAGCTCACAGCAGATGTCCTTTTTAGTTTTTTTTTCATTCGTGGATGTTGCCATTTGATCACTTCCTGTTCGATCTTTGAAAGCGATATCGATGTAAGGGTCGGTGTAGATAATTAGAATTACAATTACAATCGGTGGATAACAGATGCAGATGGGCATGTGACCATGTGTATAAATGTAGATGAAATCAAGGTAGACGATCAGTTGAATAAACTCTGACTACCATTAAAACATCGGTGTGTTCCTTGCTTCGCTGTTAATTTCATTGAGTCTACGGTTTTAGTCGAACTACTTTAGTGTTTACCTTTAGTTACTTTGGCATGTTGATGGTGGCATCATCGCGGTAGGAAAATAAAGCAGTAAACGGATGGTGCCGTGAAGGTAAATAAGTCTTTACTAGATTGACTCAAAAAAAATCTGTCAATCAGCACTCTCAGGCGTGAGAGATGCCAGATTACAAGATATATCTTTTTTTTCAAGATTTTTGAGCTCCAAAACATGTACAAGACTTTTAACCTCAATTTCAAGATTTTTGATATCAAGAACTTTTTAAATCTACAACCTTTTCTATTGAAGGAAACAGTTTTCTATTAATTCCATTATTTTATAAAACGTGAGCCCATGCACAATTTCTGTCTCACTAACGTCTTCATCAACTCTAAGGAAACATGAATTTTAACGAATTTGATAAAATAACTGATGTAACGTGTTTTTGGAAGAATGGTTTAGTATGTATTAGTAGTAAAGTAGTTCAAAATTGTATTTTAAATTGCGCTCTTTTTATATTCTGAACATAATCTTGAAAAAAAGATTTTTTGTTTCGGAAAAACAAGATTTTCAGATTTTTAATCTGGCAGCACTGCTCTCAGGACTGTCGTTATATTTAGCTCTATGGCTGCTAACTCAAAATTGTATTTTAAATTGCGCTCTTTTTATATTCTGAACAAAAACTTGAAAAAAAGATTTTTTGTTTCGGAAAAACAAGATTTTCAGATTTTTCATCTGGCAGCACTGCTCTCAGGACTGTCGTTATATTTAGCTTTATGGCTGCTAACTCTACCGATGCACTGCTGTCTCCAACTAAATGCAAAATAATGATGGATAAAAAGTTACAAAAGTATTGCAGGCGACCAATGTTGGCATAATATTTAGATCTTTCATCCGTACCAAATTTTTTAAGAATTTCACAGTAAAATTAAATAAAAAAAGATTTTTTTATCCGCTATAAGAGATCTTGAACTACGACTGTACCTGTACTCATGCCACTTTTCATATCAAGTTTTGACATGCCGACGTCATTATGACGTAAACATTTGTCCTAAATTTGTCACTACATGTGATCGGTCACTCCCACGAAAGACACACGAGTGACCACCGAATGGCCGTATTTTTGTGACGTCAAAATTTGCCACGAAAAATGACACAAGTAATCGTAGCCTCACACCTGAGAGTCTTTTTCATTAACAATTTCTATTTCCTAGGTTTGGTATGACTTGACAGACTGAAATAGAATTTCTCTTATGAAGAAGATCAAATATGATATGCGTAAAGATTTCACGAGATAAAATTGGGAGTGGGTTTACATAATGTTGCTAATTTGGTTTTGAATTTGACAGGTGTCAGACTGAGACTGGTAATGTAAGGCGGGCACGCGGTCTGGATGCTTTATTTATGCGGCACCCTGCATTTGTTAACTCAATACTTATTTAAGAAAGAAACGAATTCATTAGAGAAGCAGAAAAACAAAATAATATAGCACGATGCGATTCCTCATGTGCCCGCATATTCATAGACTACGTGTTTGAGGTTATTTTTCAACATTGCATGCATTTTCCTTCGATCACCGCATTTCATCGTCTATACCCAGGTTTGTGATGTTCTCCATCCAGTTTCTTCAACCAAACTTAAACATTTCGATCGCTTCTACAAAATACCGAGTCCATCTAGTTCCATGGGCTGACTGTTCACAATTTTGTCGGCCACACTGTACATATTCACTCTCCCCGATTGCACTCTCATCTCAAAAAGCAATAGCATACAGTACAGAAACAGATACACCTCGGAGACTAGGGTAGTGTGGCGTTCTAGGGAAACGGATCGATAAGCACTAGACTCTCGTACGACACCCGGATTGTGGCCATAAAATATGCCACTCTGCCCGTATTTGTGTCCTCCGCATCCACCCACTTGCAGACACTTTTCGGAGAATATCGACGCTCGCTTGTTGTTTTAAGCACAACACGAACTGAATTTATGCGAGGAAAGGATATTGTATCTTGTATCTCCAGCTCGTTGGTGTCCGAGTGCAGTCTTTCGTATCTGGGTTTGCATTCTTCTATGGTGTGTCGTGTTCGTGCGTCGTTCTCATATTTAATGTATCGTAGAATGAACATCGTCTGCCAGAGTGCACTGTTTGTCAAGAGATAGATAAAAGAATCCCCTGCATCCAGAGTCATTTTCTGTTCTGCATGTGCACATAGAAGATACAGATGAAGAAACTTACGTACAGGGGGGCGCAGGGATCACCATCATAAGCTGGTTTACGAGGAAACTTTTTCGGAAGTATTTTCCTTGTTTTATTTTGTTGTATCCGCGCTCAAAGAATACTAATCAGGATGCTATTGTTGGGTGAAACGAAAGTTTGTCCTTCTTTTGCATTACTTTGGCTGGAGAGAGAGGATGGCGAAATGATGAAGAAAAGTTCCTAACTAGAATAGAGTGGAACTAGATAGAATGCAGACGAGGTATGAATGAGATGCAGCAGCGCGCAATGAAAATGCGGGATTACCGTCAGAATAATAAATGAAAGGAAAAAGGAATTCTATTCAGGACGAAACAAAATGTTTTCCGATTCATAATATGCAAATTGGCGGGAGGATTACCACGGCAGGGGAGTGAGTTTTCGTCTTTCCAATGTGCATTGTGCAGTCAGGTAATTGGGTATTTTTAATGCGGCGAAGACGAGGAATCGGAACAACCATAAGATGTTGGCAGATATTGAGTAAGGGGGTTTTTGTTTTAAATAGTAATTAAAAGAAAAAAAGGAAAATAGAAAATACTTGAAGGAAGTACTCAGTATTTTGCAAGTGCGTTAATGCGTCATCTGACATTTGTGTGGCATTGCAGGGAGTTGCTGTTTTTAATGGTTTAAATGTATTCTGGTACTTTTACATAAAATACTGGAATCTGTCAAAAAATTATGAAGGGAAAACAATATATATATATAAAAATTGAGCCTTCAAATTGTGTTCCTTTGTCGCCTATTCACGCCTTAACGCATTTACCAATTTTAACCAAACTTCCACACATCTTTGGAATTGCTCTATATATGGGTTTTGTGAAGTTTGGTTGAATACGGAAAACGTATGTGTGTTGTGCGTGTGTGAAAAACCAAGAATTTCAGTACCTACATTTTGGACTTTTTCCAGACATTAACATTTATATAGTCGGGTAATTCGGATTTGAATGAAAGGTGACGTCAATAAAAAGGTTTGTATGTATATACGGTCTTGGTATGTGTATTGGTTATACGAGTTGTAGACATTTTAGTGAACGTACATGTGTGTCGAACTCAGAAATCCCTCAACCACTTTAAATGAAATTTTGTGGATATGTATGGTTGGTTGCAGCTTAAAAAATAGGATAGATAGTTTCGGTGGCCACCCGACAGGTGGCGCTGTAGTCAAACTCCGAAAACACTCAACTGATTTCAATGGAATTTTGTGGATGGGCATGTTAGGTTCCACCTAGGAAGATAGTATAGTTTTGGACCCGATATATGGCGCTGTTGTCCATCTCTGAAGCCACTAAACTGATTTCAAGGAAATTTTGTGGATATATATGGTTGGTTGCGGCTTGTAAGATACGATAGTTT
This sequence comes from Cheilosia variabilis, assembly GCA_951230905.1. NCBI lineage: Eukaryota > Metazoa > Arthropoda > Insecta > Diptera > Syrphidae > Cheilosia > Cheilosia variabilis. Next base: position 16,502,127 of record OX579680.1, on the reverse strand, counting down.
TGGATCTGACTCAGATTGTCGTTCTCCAAAACCGCTCAACCAATTTCAGTGAAATTTTGTGGATGGGCATAGTTAACCCGATAGTTCCATTCTTGCTCTGCTTTTTGGTGGTGGGCGCAAACCGCAAGCATTTAAGAATATTTGATGTGGCATGTGGCATATATGGCCGTACGCTCAAGTAGTCCAGGATACTAACCACTGAAACACCGTGCTCGCAAGCAACTACTTATATTTATTGTTCTATAGCACCTACATCGAAAAAAACATTATCCGAACGGTGATACTTACTTCCCAGGCTTCTTTGAGCGACCAACATCATCATCATCATCGCACGATTTTTGAAGGAAAAGCTAAAAGCGATCACGGGCCTCATCGTTAAGCACAGTGTTTTTGGACAATTGCGTTTCTGGATGTACTCAGTCGAATTGCAGAAGCGAGGTTTGCCGATTGTCCACATTCTGCTTTGGTTGATTGACCAACTCGATTCAATCATTAGCGCAGAAAAAACTATCAAGAAGCCACCCTGGAAATCTATGAAGTCGTTTCTATGCATTGAACTCAATTTAATTCCAAGGGAGTTTCATTCGTTCCATAGAGAGGTTCAACTATTGAAAGGGATGGTTCTAATTTAATCAATTTTAGGCGGTACGAAGTTCGCCGGGTCAGCTATTTTTTTTTATATTTTCAGCTGATTGTCAGATGTTCGGAAGTCGTGGCGCAGTGGACCTTAGTATGTCATTCCAGTTTTGTCTCTGGGATTGGACGTAAGAAATCTCGCTCAGTAGTCCATCACACAAACCGCTGAGCCAATGGGTCCAAAAACAAAGCTTTTATTGCAACAGTAATACGCATATTTGTGGGTCCAAAATTCATAAGTTTTCTACAACGCCCAACAAGTTTTCTGGACAGTTTTACAAATTTCCAAATGATATTTTGGATAGATTCATAACTCTGAAAGATGTACTGGTAGCTCGAAATCATCTGAACGATGGAAATTCTGCAGGATCGAATGGAATTCCCTCCGAATTTTACAAATATAGGACAGGGAGCTGTTGAACAAACTTACTTTATTGTATTAAATGTATTCTTAGCTTCTTTTGTTTTTAATGTATTTTATAAATGCTGTTTTTAAATTCCTCATACTAATAATGAAGCCCATAAGACAGTTTCCAATTTATTCCGCTTCGAACCGAGAGCGCCAGCGGTTAATGTGGAACCAACGCGAATTTGGCTACTAGCAGTCCATATACTCGTATAATAAGTCTATGACTGGGACAATTGTATCATATCGACCACTGAGACTATATGCCATCGCTGTCCATTTGAAAACTAACTCAGATCAGATGTGTCAATTTTTAAACGATAGAGTGGTCCTAGGCTGATCCTTGTGGGAGTTCATAATTGTAAAAAACGAATACACGAATACAAAAAGGGATACAAATATACGAGGGCAACTCCATCCACAGTTTTGTTCAGCATAAATATTTTAAGCACATTCTTTCTTTAGATAAATGCTAAGCTTAGCTGAAATCCGGTCCGTATAAATTTGGGTCAAACTGCAAAGTCGATTATTCCCTGAATTTATTTAATATCTACCTAAGCGACTGCAAATGAAAATATCATGTTGGCATAGTTCTGCACTTATGGGAAATGCAAATTTCATAATTTCGGTCCGACCCGACGACTCGTATGAATTGCCGCAAACGCAGGGGGAGCAATGCTTGGAAATGTTTAGCCTTTCGCTTCATTGTGCTGCAGCACCACACCGCATATTTGCGTGGAAATTCATCATTCTGCTCGTGTTTTTTTTTTTTTTGAAGAGAGAGATATAAAACGAGGCCACCACGTCACGGAGTGAAATACTGTCTGCGATGGATTTGGAACAGGGCGAGGCAGGAACAAAAGCAGGAATTTCCATACAAAAACTGTTTGTACTCTGGTGTCTGGTGCACATTGGTTCGGGGCGGAATCGGTTTATGTGGCTTTCTCGAAAGAGGGGACGACATTTTCGTATATCCAAATTCAAAATCAACACTTACATTATGTACGTGCAACGTTTGAGGTGTCTGTTGCACGCGATTGTGTGTGCCACAGAGGAATGCGGAAACTGGGCATGTTTTGGAAGTATTTTATTTGTTTGTAGGTACTTTCAGGATTTTCCGAAGAAACAATTACCCATTGTGACGGCGGGAAATGTAAGGCTGTGCGTGGTTTTGTCACTCTCATGGCTGTCTAGACTTTTGCATATTGTTATGGTGCAAGGACCTTTCTGGAAAATCCAGGCCTGTTTCAATTGAGATTTTCTGAATTTTTTAAAAAATTCACAAAACAGTGCGCGCCAATGATGTCTGCTCTCTTTATTAGGAAGGTGGATGGGGGCAAAGGTTGTCCTCGGAACACCTTGGATTTAGGTTTCAGCTTGTTCGCTATAATGCGAGTCATACAAATTACCACAGCAAGCGACAAGCTGCGGTTTTAAGAAATAACTAATCGCACTGCTTGAAAAGCGAGGTAAAATAGGTTTGAAAAGAGCTAGAATTTGAAAAGGATTGTCTCACTGTTGGAAGGGGACTGTAGGTTCAGGTATACCCAAAGATCGACAAGTATTGCAAGCAGCATTTTTTGTTTGATAAACCTTGAAACACATTTTTGGTATTCAAAAAAATAGCTCAATTCATCAAGCTTCCTAAAGGACTTCAGATTGTCTGAATACCTAAAGTAGTTTTTTGAATTTAAAACAAATGAAAAGTTGCCGCAACAGGTCTGCAGGGACCTAGGCCTAGCCTATCACTTTGTGGTTTTGTCATTTTTGGGACGATTGGGCGGATCTAAAATTGCACGCCGAGTCCAATCGGCTAATTAAGAAGCTCTTTCATGACAGTTATACTCTCGGATGTTGGTCAGACGTTCGCGTGCGGCGCCGTCGAAAAAAGCCTTAAGATGGATTTTTTTTTTCGGGAATCGAACCTGGGAACCCTCGCTTAGCAGTCCAGCATACTAAACTAAACCACTGCGCCTACACTTTTTTGAATTTAGTCATTTGAAAACAAAAAAGAAGTGCCTCGGTTGGAACTTTGCTTTCCCCCAATTTCAGTTATGCTTCTTGTAGCAAAATATCGGCGGTAATTTTTCTACATCTGCTCCCATATCCTTGCCTACGTTCAAATTCAATTTTTACTAGCGTTTTTTTTTCAAGTCTCGAAGCTTGTAAAAATGATTTCAATCAAAATTTATTGATTTTTAAGACTCTGATCAAAGTCCGACAAAGGGATAGCAACCGAATCAGCTTAGCAACCATTTTACGTTCCACTTATCCGATCCCAGGATCCGATCCAACGTCAGAACCGCATATGAAAAGCATCGGTTCTTTCGGCCGATTTCAGACCTTTTTCATGGTCTACTAAAAATCGTCTGATTACATCAATTTTGAGCTACTTAAGAAGCTCGTAAATTTCAGAGCAACCATCAATTTGTCAAATGACACTCTGTGAGTCAAAACAGCTGACTGTAAGGTTGAACGGCGACAGGTACTGAATCAAAGCGAGAGTTGCTAAACTGGTCTCGTTTGAAATGAAAATTCTTCGACCGATATTTGGTTCTGGGACCAACGGAGTGAATTGAGAAGAGACGGTATATAAATATCAGTTGAACATAAAGAAGTGAGAGAGAGAGAGAGAGAGAGAGAGAGAGAGAGAGAGAGAGAGAGAGAGAGAGAGTGAGAGATGCCAGGCCTCCGTTTCAAGGCGACAAAGGAAGAGGCAAAAGCTATGAAGTTCAAGCCATCGAGAACGGCTTCATATTTGGGAGGTTTTGGGAGCCGGTTCTTTAACTCTGTAGAATAGTTATTGGAGAATTTACCTCAAATGTCACAAAGCTCAAACGAACTTACGGGCAACGTTCCGTCAATAGAGAGTTTATCTGGTTTAGGAATGGACAACAAGTCTTAAGTATTTGGCGGCATTAGCTGCATTTTTAACAACAAGACTGGTGTCAAAACGAAGGCGACACAATCTATAGCTAAAGTTGACCACTTTGCCTATTCTGGCACTGAAATCGGTTGGACACTGTCCCATATATCCCAATCGCGGTATTCGAACAACCTGCACCCAGTTTCGCATACACCTTTTGCCAACTGCCAACTTGTCTGCCAACCTTGTCTTTCCACAAGGTTAGATAAGGTTGAACTTATGTCACAGTGCAGCCGGTCGCCAGAAAACCTCCCATTAAGATACACAAAGTTATTGACACTTAACTGCATACAGCGCCCCTACCAAAACAAAAAATCCCAGGACCCTCTCCGACCAATGCAATGCCAAAGTCACGGCTTCCTACAGTCACTTCACATGGCCTTATCCCGAACTATATAGAGCTGGTGCACAGTGCACACATGCCCCCTCAGCTGAAGCCGCATATTGTCTCGGTCAATGACGCGCTACCTGCAACAACTTAATTTCAGATTTTTTTTTAAATGCTGTCCTTTATGTCCCCGTGATAGCCGTGTTTGCATATACACAATAGGCCGTGTCCTACTGCTGCAGGCCCCCCTCTCCCATGCAAGGTGATCCTAATCAGTTTCGGTTTTTACTTTATTTTTTCAACTTTTTATAGGGCAAACAAATGGCCACAGATAAGCAGTCTTGAATAAAAGCAAACACTGTTCCTTTTGAAATCTAATTTATCACCCTGTGTTTAGATTTCACCTTCGAACTCGAACAAGGTATACACAGCGAGCGAGGAGCACTCATTCACTTGTGCCGCAGCAAAAGAACGACCCTTTTGTTTCAAAATGTGTTCTTTGTTGTCGCAGCGCGGAGCAGGGTGGGGGGCTACGATAGCACAATTTTGGTGTCTTGATTAAACAGAAATACACCTTTATGCACTTGTTCCGCGTTCTTCCTTCAACCGCCCTCCGCGCGTATCCCCATCCCCAGTAGAGTTGATTGAATGATCTGCTTCTACGAAGGACTCTCCTTATCGTAGGTAGAGATTTATGGTTCAAACATACATGGATGTTTCCTTTTTTGCTTTTAAAGTGAAACAAACAAAAAATAAGGTTAAGTGGAATACGAGTAGGTATACAGGGGAATATGAGATGGTTTCCGAACAGGTAAGGCACCGCTGCCGTTGACGTCACATGATTTGTACCCGAAGGTGTTTTAACACACGGATTATTTTTGAATTATTGTCACATGGGGTTTAAATTGAGAGCTTGCGAAACGTTTAAGAATTTGCCACACCTTTAGCTAGGTAGGTTATAGGTAGGAGTTGGAAGGGAGGCGGTGTTCTTCTATAATGCCACTCCACAGAGCTGATGTGGATATTTTTCGCATTCCAATATGCAGATGTAATACCTCCAAATTTAGCTGTCGAAAACATCAGTCCATAGGAGACTGTGGCTTACGTGCAATCTCCGCTTTTTAAATACCACTTTTATAGAGAAAGGCTTCCGCAGCGCCTCGGGATGCCTGCAGGTAGGAGTTATAGTGTCTGCCGTTTTAAAGAGGTGATTTTTTGTCTTCAGCTTTACCGGGGTGTTCTGCGAAGAGGCTAGCGTCATGGTTGTGCCATAAGCATGGTTGTTTAAATTGAAACAAGCTGACACAGTCTTTGTTAAATAAGAGGATAAGCTAGTCTCCAACCAGTTTTAAATTGGGTGAAGTGCTGCTTTTGTCAATATAAACCTACTGTTCGTAAGCTGGGATCCATTTTTTGTAGATTGTGTCATTCGAAAGTGGCTTCGTAAGCTAATTCAAATATTGTGTTACGCAAAATCCTGCTTTTTGAAGATATCACAAGACCATTTTCCAACTCTCCATTATCAGTAATGACGTTCTCTTTGTTCTAGCTTTTGCTTTCCTTCCTTCTAACAATTTTGCTCAAGAACTTTCAAGAAGTTTCCTATCCAAGCAAGGGTGCTAAGAACAAGTCTCAAAATATTGGGCATCAGGCATTGGAAACGTATCGAAGTTGTAAGTTGTTGTATTTTAGACTCAGAGGGGACTATTGAATATGTTTCTAATTTGTTTCTAATAGTTCTGAGTCAATACAGCAAAATTCCTCTTGGATGAGTAGTGTGACCACCTTTCCAAGAGTTAATTTAAGTAGGCAGTTTTTGTTGTCATCATTCACCACAAAATTTTAAACGCAATTTTAATGCAGTTAATTAATCAATGGGCCTTACCAATAACCTTTTTTAGATTCGACTCTAAATTTTAGTAGTTCACAGTGGCTCATTTTTCCATACAAATTTCGCAATTGTGAACTTCCATAAATTTAAAGTCGAGACTAAAATTTGTTATTAGTACGGCACAAAATTTTTACAAATTCTGCAAAAGTGTCGTTCTGGGTAATCAATTCAATTCAATCTTGATAGGCTTTTTTTCAATTTCTTTCAACATTTAAGGTTGCTTCTTTAGAAATTCAATAAACTCCGTACAAGTCATTTTGATAAAATTTTGAATATATAAAAAATCTCGCTATGTTTCGATTTTCAACTGTGATTTTTCATCGCTCCAAATCTAATTAATCAATGAAAATACGCGCTCAATGGTGGCTGATGTGCCTGGCAAGGTAAAAATGTTGGAAACGATTGTCACCATGTGGTTGAACGGAACCTTCTTTTGGTCGAAATCAAGCCTCGGCAGTTCAAAATAGCTCAGTGTTTCGATAACTGGTGGACTGTATACTTACTTGAGGTGAGCTTGAATATTTTGTAAATTAATTCAAATATTTCCTCTTTATATTATTTTTAATGCCTTTCAGTTGAAAATTAAGCATACATTAAAAAAACATATTTGTCGGCAGAGTTGTACTACAAAATACTATAGTGAATTTTGTGTATAGTTTCTACTTTGTCGGTTTTGAACACTCAGCAACAGCAAACGAGATTTGCTGTTACTCAGCCGTTTTGAATATTCCACTTTCACCGATTTGCAAAAGTCGTCCAATTTTGCGACACGCACGGTGAACAAACAGAAGTGCGAATAAATTTTGGCCACAATCATCTCCACATCGAAATGACAGTCGTTCAAGTCTTTTTGAAGCTCTCGCAATACGTGCGGTGCGAAGACTCCGGTTGCGATGGCTTCGCATTTCGTTCGCGCACAAGTGAATTTGACCGTTGAGAAACATCTCCGAATGATTTTGGAAGCGCAATCGGCCGACCGACAACTGTGATTGGAATTGATAAAAATATGAAACGTCTAAACGATTTCACACGCGTGAAAGTGGAACTTTTCGAATATCTCTTGAGTCAACTTCACTTTCGGACTTTGCTTTCTTGATAAATGGAAATTCTTCGCGCAATTTTTTGTTGAACACATTTGCTTTTGTAGAACACGTAATTTTCTGAGTTGCGTCATTTTAGAAATACATGAGCGAAATGTCAATTGAGCGCTTTGAAAGTGATGTGGGAACTGTCTAAATCTATTTCCAGTGTTGGGAATTATCAAATAATAATAAATTGTTGTGTTTCGAAAAGAAAACACATTTCGGTACTTCAATTTATGAACATTCGCGTGATTTTGAGCTCTGTACTCGGTACATGACTCTTAATTTACGTACTGTACTTGTCATTTACGTTAGGGTGGTCACACTAGGCATGAGCAACTCCCTTAGAATGACAAACTTCATAACGCCATCACCCTCCGGAACAGGCAGCTTTTCCCAAGTATGTTGTTTTAAAAAGGACCGTATTTTCAGTGGATGTTTTTAGTTTCGACTCTTAATTTTAGTAATTCACAGTGCGCGGTACTAAAAATCATTTCTAGTGTCCAGAGTACCTTTTTCTAACTCCAATGGCAACACTTTCCACACAAAATTGCATATTGTGACCTACAAAGTACGAAGGTTAAAAATGATTATAAGTGGCTTTATTTTCCATACAAATTTCGAAATTGGTAGCTTCCGTAAATTTAGAGTGGAGACTAAAATTTGTTATGTATTAGTACGGCGCAATGTACATATTATTGCCAACTGAAACTGAAGACAAATTGATGTTAGGAACTTGGGTTAAAAGTCAACAAGTCGTTAATGCATAAACAGAAAAGTCCACTCCGAATATCGAAAACACTTTAAACCTTTAATTTCGTTCAATTGGCAGCTGTCGCAGGCCGTTTTTAACACAACACAACACAAAGCCAAATATAGACCATCCACTGCTCGCTAATAGGAATGCGCATGACCATTGAAAGAATTCATTTTTCTAAGCACCCCCACTCGGCTACAATAACCCACTACCCACAGCCTCGATTCCATTGCTCTCTTCCTTGAACTGGCAATGTACTAAAAGCGCATCGAATTTCACCAGAACTCTTCGTCTGCGTCGCCCTCTCTAACAACAGAAAGCCACCGAAGACATCGTAAAAACTGCGTACGCGTTGCATTTCGTACGCGGAACGTGCTGCGGAGGAGCACCATACAACCATACACCGAACTTTTCCCGCAGCTCTTCTCATACTTCACACAGAGTTTTATTTTCATTTGATTCTTCTTTGTGTTGTTGTTTTACGAGTGTTTACTCGTCCGCGTCGCCTCGCCAGTAATAAAGTGCACAAACCAGCCGCCTGAAGTGTTTACGAGTTCAAATGAATTGTCATAAACGGTTTCGAGCTGATCGCGTGCATTAGCCCGACATGGACCCCTTTCGAGACCCTAATAAAATAATATTTGCATTTCGATGAAGTTCATCGGGTTTATTGTTTGACGGGAGGATGGTGCTTTGTGGTTTTGGGTCCATCATGAACTTAGAAGGCGCGCTTGGCTCAGCCATCAAAAACAACATCAGTGCCCAACGTCAAATGAGAGCTCGTCGACCACTTCTCGTTTATAGTGTTTATACGGGGCAATTGGTATAACTATTCCTTGCGACATCCTATCAGACAGAAAATATTTTTATTATTCCAGCTTCTGTGCGAAGAAAAGGAAGGGGACAGAGAAGTAAAGCAAAAGACAACAACAAGTCACAAAACACAAGAACACATTCCTGGGAATGACTCAGGCGAAAGGAGGAAAGATAAACACAGAGAGTCAACATCATCATGAGACCAACGAAAACGATGTGAAAATGGATCAATAAACTCTCCTGGTACTGGTACTGGACTGGAACCAGTTTTTGTTTGAGCATGAAGTGCTTCGTAAACTGATTTGCGTTTAGTATGGCTAACAAGTTTGGATACACAATACCATTTTTTTGTAGACCGAGTTCTAGTGGATCCCTCTGCCTACCGAGTCTACACTCTTGATCTGTTCGTAACATTTCTTTTCAAAGATCTGCTCGATCGTACATTGGTATACAGTGAATACAAAAAATACCTATACAGCTGGCAACTTAGCCTGATATCGTGCTCGCGCTAAAACTTGGACCCATGCAAAAGTGTTCACAATTTTATTTTTCTAAGCACTTGCGTTGCTGGGTTACTGATTCGCGCAAATTCAAATTTTCAATAGAACTCAACAGGAGCGGCCATCTTCAATTTGGGGGAATCATTTTCTGCTCATTCATTTTTATTTTAACTTTCGACTTAAGTCGCTCAAACGAAACGTTTTCACAGGTTTTTACGAATTTTTGCCCATGGTCAATATTTTTCGAAAAAACAACCTTTAGGCACAATTCGTATTACTCAGGGGGCTCAACCGGAAACCGCTTGTTCAGTAGTGCAGAACACAAACTACTGAGGCATTGATTTTATTGGAAACGTACTTGGAACGCTTCAAAGCCAAGGACCCAAGATTTGAACCCGTTTAGAGGGCAAACTGACAAAATATCGCAACAAAACCATTTTTAGAGCTCTACAGTCTTACACAATTCAGCCTGTTGAAATGATGCTTCAGACAATGTGGAAACCCTAAAACGCTCTATATCGAATGGCTACAGCGAAACTTTGTCTAAAAACTCCAACTTAGAGCTACTACAGACCTCTTAAGGCTGGCATGAGATTTACACTTTTCCATTCTTATAACTTTTGCTCTGCAGTGTACGCAACTCTTCAAGTTCACAAGACGTCAAAAAAACAACTATAATTTTAACCAAACTGCTTGTTTTCAAAACAAATATTATTTTCGAAAAAAAAAACTGCAAATTTTGGCTGTCAGGGCACATTTTTGTTAACTTTTTGAAAAGCCTTTGCCACCGCTTTAAATGTGTTTATAAGTATGACATAAAGACTGAAATGTGAGCAATATTTCGTCTGTCATTATGTCCAGTTCGTTTGTAAGTAAGAGTTTTAGTTTTCGGTCAGATTTTCGAACTCGAAATCCACCTTTATTATATAAAAAGTTTCACAAAACTTGAAAAGCTGTGTATCGATTGACTTGAAATTCGGACACAACTTTATATTTTAATACGCGCGTATTTTTTTTTTGTAAAATGAAAGTTTGACACAACAATGGCGAGTGTTTTCGAAAATCGACCCATACTCAAAAAAAAATAAAAATCATTTTAGACGCTATTTCTAGAGACTCGCGGGTTCTAAGGTTGAACAATTGGGAACACTGATGTGCATTAATCGAGCAGAGCACTCGGCGAAATATAAGCGAACTAGCAATAGGGGGCGTGGCATTCCCAAACAGAAAAACCTTTTTAAGACACACCATCTCCACTTGAAGTTGCAAATTTTAGACGAACAATGTCTTTTGAAAGAGTTTGACACAATGTGGGACGGATTGGACAATGGGGAGTGACAAAAAGCTGAGCCATCGAATTAATTTCCACTTTGAACTAAGGTATCATCGTCTCCCAGATCGGCCCCTTTATACGATACACTCTGTCTGTTTACAGGAATCTAAATTGTGTCCCCAAAGCTTTTCCATTCTACACACCTAGTTCCTTACCCAATTTAAATAGGAAACTTTTTCAACGTAAGGAAGTGCATACACACACACACATTGACTTCCTAATCACCCTCTATTCACACGAAGGTGTGCGATGGAAACTACAGAGGAAAATATTTGCTGTTACGTACCGGGGAGCGAATGTCCTTCTGCTAACATTTTCAATATGAATATTGAATACCAATTTCAAAAAAAGTGAATACAAATTCCCTAATTGCTTCCTTAAAAAAAGAAAAACCAATCCATTGGATAAATCCTTGAGCATGTGCCAACTGAGCGCAATTTGCTTTCATAGCTTCCCACACGTGCGACAACTGGAAACCAGTGTAACGCCAATTGGGACAAAAGTGTGGTAATCCGCCGCCCAGTTCCACATATGGCCAACATGCAAGTCTTATACCTTTTTATAGGGTTTAAAAATGCGCATAACAAACGAACTGCAAATCCCCCAATTGAAAAGGCAGTTATGGAGTTTCGAAACCATTTAACGCATTGTTCGTCATCTGCTTAACGAACCGAGCAGGAGAATTGTTCCCCCTTGAACTGTTTGGCATCCCGGTCCCGGACATTATGCAGCGACCACATGTATGCAAATTTGTGCTCGTAAAATAAACAAACAAATTTCTGATCCAACAATAGGAAACGTCAACATAAAGTGTAAGCTATACATCAACTTCTGACGGAGTCGGAGTGGAAGTCGGGGTGAACATCAAGTCACGGTCCTTGGCCGAGAGTAATGTAAATGCAGCTTCTTTCATTAATTCCTGCATGGTAAGGTGAACTCTGGCCGAATAACAGAAGAAAGTTTTTGCTTTAATTAAATTACATATTAATGGACCTTGACTCCTGGAAGCACAAACACAAGGTTCTCTTAGAGTGGGCCTGGTGCGGTACGTTTAAGTTCAATGAAAGCCTTTCAACCGCTACTTGGGGGCAAATTGGCAAAATAAAGTCTTAAGGAGAGTTTTGTTCGCTTAGTTCCAGCATCTGGCTTGGATAGCCTTTGTGCCTTTGTATGGGCTGTTTCTGTGTGCCTTGAAATATGGAAGGAGTGGAAGAAGGACTTTGAATTGAATGCGTTTCCTTGGATTGATTTTCTTATACCTAGTTGAATGGACTATTACTCATGTAGAGCCTGTTGTATGAGTCAAAAGGACGTTGGATGTGCATCGATTACGGGGACGGGTGAAAACCGATCGCATAAATGTAAAAGGAGAAAAAGAGAAAATCACTTTTTTTGAGGCATGCTTATTACTCTAAGTAATTGGAAATGAGAACCTGGCGGAGAGAACTTCCGCAGTGCGACATCTGTCAAAGTTTACAAATCTACCCGAGTAGAGAAGGGCCCCTGGTACTCGTAAATACCTAGATATACCTATAGGTGAATGGATGGCTGGTGTGGTGTAACCAAAGGGGTCTAGGGGATTGTTTGAATTGTGTCATACTTTTGTAAAAGCGGTTGGCAAACGTGGCGGAGTAGTTGTTAGGCGTACTCTGTCAGGCAGTACTTAGTCCTACAGCTATACGACTAGGATCAGGTAGTTAGACCTAGTTCGACATCTTCCCAACTGTTTTTTTATGATTTATATTCGGGGTTTTGGGGTGGCCATTCCAAAACTCCTGTGATGGATAAGGATATTGAAAAAAAAGGTGAACTAATGTCTCAGCTGTAAATAAAGCTTAGCTTAAGGTCTTCATATTTTACTAGCGAAGCTCTTCAAAACGACCAAGGAAATTTTAGAAATACCACCTTTTCGTCAAGACTTCAAGGCCGCATCTGATGGCATTCAACGGCAGGAGTTCCGTCTTAATGACGGTTTTCCAGCAAATGCGGTCCATTTGTGTCGACTGACGCTAGGCCCCACGCTGTTCCTAATATACTTCAACCATGCACCGGATTTCGGCAAGGAAAGTGACATTTTTCGAACTTTTTTAGTTTCTCTCTGAAAGGTGCAGGGCGGGAGACAAAACGGAGGATGCTATCTTCGGTAGATCCATATAGCTATTGGGTATATGCGCACCGCCCCAAGCCGATGATAATAGAGGCTTTTGCAGCGCTTGCAGCACAGGATGGACTTGTTGGAGTTCGAATAGAAAAGGGACTCTATGTAGGCTATCAACAATCAATTAAACTCATTTTCACAGTCTGGTGCAGGAGGACACTATTGATAACAGTAGTTCAACTACCTCTGAGTAAATTTTATCTGCAGGAATGGCACACTTGTGGAGTTCCACCAGTGCCTTTTGCGAAGCCAATCGGTTCAAAAGTGGTGATTTGAAGGACAAAACATACGATATACACCTGAGCTTTTATCTACCTACTGAAGGTTGATCTATAAACAAAAAAATTTAGCGTTTTTAATATAAAATACAAATAGCGTTCTATACAAAAAATTCTTTGACCAATTTTTGGTTCTGATATATGTGCTAGTAGCAAATGACGGATAAAATACCTCAATGGAAGAGAATCCTTCAATCCCAGCCCAGAAGTTCGAGGCGACAAAGAAGAACGTACTTTCAAAGACAGAAAGATTGACCTGGATAACAAGAAGCAACTTCTGATCGCAACTAATGAAAGGCTGCAGTGATTGAAACAGAGACACGTCAGTGGGTAAAAAAAAGTTCTCTAGAAAATCGTTCTAGGCTCTGGTCGACGCAAGGCTGAGAGAAGAGGAGAGTGCAGCTTCTGCCCGGCAGAGACCATTTATATTCATTCTCAGGACGGTAGGAGGACAAGAGTCCTACTCTTGGGAGTATGCCGCACTTGTCTATGTACGTTTTACAAATTTGGAGAAGGCATAACTACCTAAGGCGGGTTCTTCTTTTGACATGTTGCCCTGCAAGACTTGTCAGACCAGTGCGCTTTGTAAAAATAGGCTACAGGCAATCTAGGCATATTTTTATATTTTAAGTTAGACAGTCTGCCAAGTTTGGCGGTAAATCTTTTTTTTTTTAATAAAAACTGAACCCAGATGATCTTTCTCTCAAATCTGTCAACACCTCGGCGGATCGACAATGCCTTGACAGGGTTTTTCATTGAAAGTTCCGTTCGGGTAGTTCCGCTTCTGATCGGAATTTCAAAATTCGACAGATCTCGTTAAAGACCTGGTAGTTCTATATTAATTTTAAGGTAGGAAGCCCTTAGTTACGCATCAGTCATCTAAGGTGGCTGGCAACGCTCCACCCCAAAGAGTATTATTCAACCTGGAAGGACGAACGCGATGAGGAAGACCTCGCCTTAGGTGGCACTCGCAACTGGAATGCGTCCTTAACCAACTTGGAGTGCGCAACTAAAGGCAGCTATAGCCAAAGGTCCTAGGTCCTACTAACTGCAGAGTCGTATTGGTTGAGGCCCACGTCCACCCCGGAATGTAGCACCACCTAGGTAAGTAATTTTTAACTTAATTTTTGTTTGTTTTTAAAGAAACAAATACATAAAATTTCATACTTTCAGTAGGTATTTCAGTCATCCACACTTTTCTGAAGAAGGCGTTGATGGATTCTCCTGTTTTATAAAAGTCGGAAAAGTTTTTTCAAAAAGGTCAACAACAAAACAACCACACGATATACGAACGTCTGCGCCGAGCACTATCCCGAACATTTATTTCCTGCCACCTATACACCCCGCAAGACCACTGATCTACCTGATCTACTATCAACTTCTATAAGCTTTATGATCTAATGGCATGCCGCGCCGACAATATCAGCTGTTGCGTAATCGGTTTGCTGGTCATTTCCCCCGATAGCTAAATATATCAAAATTAAAAACACAAAAATGTAAACAAAAATATTCATCATACCACGCTGACCTTAAAACACGGACCGATCGTTTTGTCAGGTTCCCCATTTTTAATGCAATGCGGCTGTGCCATTGCCCCAATAAATTCGTGTGCCAAATATTGCGCAACGGTCCACAGTCGTATAAGTGTAATTGGGTCATTCACATTCGGAGGAGTCTTAAAATATCGCCGCAGGAACTCGTAATGGCTGCCGAAAATTCCGCATCGTTACTTCATCGCACCTTAATGACACTGGACGGGGGATGAGTCGGTGACGAACATCTTACGACCACCCAATGAAAGATCAAAGGCATATGACTGACAGTTTTTTTTTTTTTTGCTTTGTCGAAACAGCTGGTGACATCACGTCGTCACAGGGTTTTCAGAATGTTCCCCCGGAAAAGGTTAATTTTTTTTTATTAATTTCTGGGTGCAACAACGGATGATTATCTTCATTGCGAGCGAGGTGAGAGGTGTGTTCTCGCCCGCTCTTATTAGAGTTGGATGTGGTTGAGGGATTTCCCAAATGTGTGTGCCTGCAATGTTTTTGTTCGTCGACCTTTGTTGGGTATTTTGTTTTGTGTCTGATTGACAGATGAGTTTATTTAGCTCCCTATGCGACCCTGTGTGTGACTTCTTCTCGGACAAACATGTATGATTGATGACACCCCATTGATGGACAATGCGTGCGTTTTTATCGAAATTCGTAATTGTTCACACTTCAGAGGCCTTGTAAGGGTATCTATAATGAGGGTCACATCGGTCTTTGGATACGAGTTGTTTGGCGTTCGAAAAGAAACAAGAACTAATCAACTTTACCATTTGGGCGGGACAGATGGGGCTGGAGCTAGGGAACATCACTGCGAGTCGGAAAGTTATTCGGGCTTTTGAGGTGCGCCTATTTCGGCTTCAATGATAGTTTGCTGTTCAAGAAATTGGTCTTTAATCAAGGTGGCAATGCGATTGAGGCAGGCAGATTCATTTTTGGAAACCACGCGGTTTGTTGTTGATTAGAAAGGTTTTTTCTTCTGCCAGAATTGAGGGCGAAAGGTCTAGAGACGTATCCATATATGGGATCTAGATCGGTGGTGTAAAGTTGCACAATTTTGGTGACCAATTGACCCCAAAAACTGGAGAGTTAAAAAAGGCATACAACTTATAAATAAATAAAGTGCAAGACTGGGTCGAACGCAACTTTCTCGTTCGTCAAAAGTTTTGGTGCAAATGAAGCGGGAGGTGCTGATTGTGTAAGCTTCAAGTGGTTTGAACTATTGGAAGACGCATGTTTAATATACGTAGTTGAAAAAAATTAGAAGCTGCAAGTATTTGCTAAAAATAAGTTTTTTGTGGTTGTAATTGCGAGTTTTACAAAAATATACGAAGACAGATCGGGTAGCCATTTTTGAGAAATAAGTAAAAAACTGACTTACTCTAATTTTTTTGAGGAAAACTAAGTATGGTACCTTTAGAATTAGAATAATTTTAGTATCCTAAATATGTATTTTGATCGAAATCGTTGGAGCGGTTTTTGTAAAATTATGCTGACAAAACAGTAACAAATATAAAGCCTGAAAAATATGATTGCTTAACTACACCAAAACCCCGATTTGGGTGGTTAATTGGGACCAGAAAAACACGATGCAAATCGAAATAACGATTCTTAACCTTAATTGTACTCCTATGTATTTCTCGAAACTGATTGACTTCACGTAAGGTGTAAACTCGTAAGCCTTAATCTTGGGGAATCACCTTTTTACAAAAAAATTAAAGAAACAAAAGGAATAATAAAAATGCAAACTGAAATAATATCGACTCAACTTCGAAACCACAAAATTTTGTGAACGACGCAAACTGATAAAAACGACGCAGCTTTCAAACCACGACCAATTTTAAATGACGCAACTTCGAAACGACGCAAATCGGAACGACGCAAAGGGAGGTTTTGGTGTATTTAGCTGAAAACAAACTATAAGATATTGTTCGGGATGTACGCATTACTTGGTTTTTTAGGTTTTACTCGAAAATGGGGTTTTCGAGATATGAGCAGTTTCTAAAATAAGCGTTTTCGGTGACTCGAATTGAAAATGTAGGACGAAATCATTTTGAAAACATCAATTTTACTCTAAGTATACATTTTGATCAAAGTCGTTAGTGCCGTTTTCGGGTAAACTAGAGAAAACAACATTTTTGAAAAATGTCTTTTTTAAAAAATCCGAGAAAAACTGAATTCGGTATTAAGTCAGAAATGACCATAATACATGAGGAATACATTTTTGTTACAATTGTTTCGACCGTTTTCGAGATAAGGCAAAATTTCAAAAATATAGTTACTCGATTTTTAGCGAAAAACTGAGTACGCAGTCAACCTCACCTAGCTGAAATATATGTTTTGGTTTTGAAATCGTTAAAGCCGTTTTTGAACAAATGAAACTTGTATGAACATTTTATATGGTAAGTACCGTTAATATTGAGGTTACCTTGCAAAAACGGCCCCGAACTGTAGCCCCACAAACTCCAAATACGAAGTTTGAGCCAAATACGGGCAGCCGTTTAGGCTGTAGGCCTGAGAAGCATCTGGACAGACGGATAGAACTTCACGACACACTTTTTTGAGTTCCTGTATCCTCTTACTGCGTATTCGAGAAAGTTAAAAATTCAACGTTGATGATCGTTTGGTTGCAGGTTCCATTGTCAGTAGCAAGAGTTACATTACAGAATTCGCACAGCATCTAGTAGCGATCTAAATGAAAGTTCGGCGCCTTATCAACACCCGGACTAGGACCAAAACCACCAGCAATTTCTGCTGAAGGCTGCAAGTGTCTTGAGGTGTGCACAAGCACATTTCTGTGAGGCAAGGCGGTGTTCGTGATAAAAATTGTGGCTGCCATCGCATTCCGATAGGGATCACCGGTTCTTTAAAGGTCGATACCTATCAGTCACCTTGGTGCAGCCGAAAAGTCTTCAATTCCATGTCCTTGCTGTGGCATTTCGCTCAGGCATTTTAATTACCCAATTAAACGAACGTATAGTTTAGTGCACGATGTAGGGCACTCTACTCAATGTGAACCTCGAAATAAGTACGTTCTCAAGTACGACTGGCCCATAAAAACACTCAACTAGATGTCACAGGATCAGAGTCACTGCGCTGTCTTTATTTGCAAACAATAAACCAAACCCTGCTGCATACACTGTATACAGCAACGGCGCACATAGCTCTATATTCAAAACAAACCCCCCTACTGTGCAGTGCAGCAGAAAACAAAACTAATCCCAACCATGCAAGAACATTCCTCAGCAATCATTAACTCCAATCAAATCCGGACGCGGTAGTATAGTGACTCATCTGCAATACAGTTGCGCCAGGACGGAGGGGGGGACAACAGCAACATGAAAACGAAAACCTCTTTGACGTTCGGGATCAATAGAAAATGTCCGTCCTAATTAAAACGGGTGAAACGCACCGACAATTTCCAGCAGCAGCAGCAGCGCAGCGGTTAATGGATTTTTATTCATCCCAGAAACTGACGTTCAATTGAGATTGAGATACATAATATGCATGTGCTTGTGCTCGGCGGACGCAGATACAACAAAACGAATCCAGATCCAGAGGAACCGCACCATAATCGATGTCGTTCGTTGGTGTGCCGCCAACCCTCATGCCGCTGTCGCCCTGCAACAACCGACAGCCGTCGCTGATGGCTGTGGCTGATGCAGCCTGTAGGCCTGGGAACAACCTTTTTTAATTGATAGACTTGGATGGCATTAATTGTTCGATATGATGGTGCCGTTGCTGTTGTAGTTGCCATGCGAGTGCAGATAAATAAATTTGATTTACGAATACATGAGGGAAGGCACTGGCACAAAGGTTGTGCGCACGGGTTACGCCTAACTCTACGCGACCAAGCAGACTCTACATTTTAAAGCAATATATCTTGCGTCCATTAGAAGGTCCTGAAGGTTTTCCTTCTCGTAATGAAGATAAATATTGGAGTCTCGAGTTACAAACGTTGGCGGATCGAAACGCATTTTAATTTAGACATTTTTTTTAGAGCAGCAGTTTTCCCATTCTCCTTCACTTTCTTTGTTTGCCTTCTCGTGGACGGATTGAAATTGCAGTCTCTTCCCTGACGAAGAGCCGTTATAGTGCGATGTAATTATGGCTCGCTTATAAGCATATTATGTAAACGAAAGAGAGAGAGAGAGAGATGTCTTCAGAAAAGAGAGTCGGAAAGACGTTCGTTACCTTGACTGGGGTTAGACAGCGTACAGTGTGTATGTGTATACAGAGAATGTTTTCCAAGGCGGAACTTTGTTGGGAATCTTTTCAATTAGAAAACTTTTGCGCAAAGCTGATGGAGCTTAGTTTCTCCACTGAGCCATTATTTGCATTTCATTGACGTAGGAAGGGTACTGAAAAATAATGGAAAACGTCAATTGGTACAAATTAATGCAGGTGTAGGTGAGCGCAATACAAGTTCAAGCAAATGCAGCACAACATTTGAGACAAATTAAAATGGCGGGTGACCATATGTTTTAGAATTTCCAATAATGAACAATAGAAAAAGAAACAAACTTCACCACAATTTTCAACTATTCAAATAGGTTCTGTCGAAAATTAAAAAAATGCATCACCCTGTTTATTTGATTTAGGTACTTTGTATACAATTAAGTTCTAAGTTTCTCTTTTTTTTAAATAGTTACGTACCTACATTAATTCCGTTCTATTTTTGCCTTTATAAGCGTACGAATGTGCCACGAATTAGTGGAGTGGACTTTTTTGTTGACCCGATATAATATTTCGGTTGTTTTACTTGTATTTTGTAATAAAATTTATTGAACTTGGAACGGAATAATATTTGTATTTATCGCCTGTTTTTAATTTCCTTTAGAAGTACTTTATGGGGAAGAAATATATTAAAAAATTTAATAGAACGCATTTTTTTGTACTAGAATACTTTAGTAAAACTTGTGGGCACTTTGGGATCAACATTTGTTTATTGAATTCTGGTTTTCCTATTGTTTACGTTATTGCATTTGAGAATTTAAATATAAATAAAATAGAGAACAAATAATTAGCAGCTTCTGAAATTTTTAGAAATAAATAAAACAGCCAATCGAACGTTTACGTAAGAGAATTTTTTGTGCATCTGAATGCATTCACTCGATTTGACGTTTTGTCTAATAGAAAAGAAAATCATTTCAAATTCAAATTTCATATAAAAATAAAGACAAATTTCACATAGGGGAAGAAAGGGGAACTTTTTTCGAGTTTAGGAGAAAATGATTGCCTTTGCTGATGAAATGAGGGGGAAACAGATTTCACAGTCTGGGACCACTGGTTCGCTTTTGTTGAAATGAAATAACCAGCAGATAACTTAACTCGCCGAATTCGGTGCTAAGAGAGCGGATAACTTTTTGACACAGAGAGGACCTTTACTAAATCTTGATTTTTTTTCACAGTTGCATTCAATTTATAAACACCAAAAAATCAATTTTAGTTTACTAATGTTGCGAATTTTTGTGGACAAATTTGGGTGCACATCTTGACATTATAAAATATAGTTTGGGAATAGCAATCATCTGAAGATGTCTCGATTGCTACACATGACATTAGTGTTTGATTGATGGTTGATTCCAATTGCAACATTTGCGCTAGCGCTTTTGGCTCAAAGCGGAATAAATTGGAAATAAATTATAAGAAGCAGACATAAATTAGGTTTATGGGATTCATTATTAGTGTGGGGAATTTAAAAATAACATTTTTAAAATACATTGGAGACAAAAGAAGCTAAGAATACATTTCGTTTGTTTAATAGATCCCCTGTCCTATATTTGTAAAATTCGGAGGGAATTCTATCCGATCCTGCAGACTTTCCATCGTTCAGATGATTTGCAGCTACCAGTACATCTTTCAGAGTTCTGAATCTCTCCAAAATATCATTTGAAAATTTGTAAAATTGTTTACAAAAATTTTTGTTGATTGAAAAAGATGCAAAAGTGCTACTGCATAATATTAAAAAACAAAAACAAATGTAAGACAACAGAAAAAAAATCATTCGCCATCAATATACGAAAATTGTGCAATTTATTTGGCAATAAATGCATTACAATACGTTTAACTTAGCAAATGGAGAAATCTAAGATGGCTGGCATTTTGTCACACTTTTTATTCGCTTTGAATAAAGAGCGCTAGTTATTTTGGCGTCATTTTTTGGGCAGAGCTAGTATGAAATTGACATTTCACTAGCAGTCCATATATAGTATGTCAATGACCACATAACTCTTTGGGAAGGACATCTGCATGACAGACGAAATATGACAGATGTACTAGAGTTTTTAGTTTTCTTATATGCGAGCTAGATCGATGAATGCAAGGACAGTATCATGGGCTCATAATCCAACCTTTGTTATGACACCATTCTCTAAGTTAAGCTTGAGACCCTTGAGGGTGTACCATATCCTACACAACGCTGACAACAACTTCCCAAACAATTGACTTACGTATAATGCCCCCAAATCCATAACACACAAGGCCGACAGTCTCAAAGCATCCTCAATTGCGCCCAAGTGCACTTATCCCTTTAATCGCACGAGTTAGGCCGATATCTAAGTTCCTTAGCATTTCAAATTCCCCATTCAACTCCATGTCCATATATCTTCATCATGTGATTTTCATAAATAAACTTCACAATAATTTCCCATTTACACGGTAGCATTGCCCAAGGGCATCCCAAGACACCACACACTCGCCTGGCATTTCAAGTGCCATCGTCTGAATGAAATGTGTGTAGTCTTATGGGCCGAACCGCACATGAAAAGGAAACCGAGTGCTTGCGTGCAGCGACCAAAATATGAGCAATCATGTCCAATCTCCTTGCGGTGGTAAATTATTTTCCAATCTCGACTAAACGCCAACAAAAGACAAAACAACAAATTAGAAATTAGACTGATGGCATCTGGCGGCTGCAGTGGGAGAAATGATTATGATGATCAACCGGAAATGTCGCCATAAATCGTACCAGCGAGTGATGCTGCTCAAGTGTGTTTTGCTGCTACTGATGCTGTGCCGCTGTAGTTCTTCCTTTCTCTGGGGTGCTGCTGATGTGCATTCTCCTGGTGTACTTAACAATTCTCGAGTGAGGCACTGCTCTGCGCCAGGCCGGACGATTGCATTCATCTCGAGGGAAGTTGCATAGAATCGGAAACAAGCAGCTCCTTTGTCAACCGCAAATAAAGTAGACAGGCGCTGCCAAGTGTCGGTACTTGTTTTTCAATTGTCGGCAAGGGCGGGTGGTGGCGATTTTGTTTACCGAAAATAGAACCGGCCAAGAGTTGTGCGCAGACGGGGGAAAGGCAATTGCGGGGTTTGCAAACGGTTGCTTTGCCGATGTTTTCCACATGTTTTGCGGAAATTACAAGCACTTTAAGGATTCGCCACGTTATTTGGGAGGAGGGAGTACTTCCTCCGGCGCCAAATTTTGCTGAGCGTCGACCGAAACAATAGGTACTGCAGAGTTGGCGATGGAGAATACTTTCGGGTGGGTGCTATTGTGAATTGATCGAAAATGATTTGAAATATTTTCAGCAGAAAGGATATTTTTGGGTGACGTGGGAAGTGTCGAAACGAAGTTTCTCAAGACCTCCGTTAATAAGTAACGCGACAACTCGAGTTGCTGAATAACTGACGGAGGTATTTGGCATGGATCTGCCACTTCAGGAAGCCCAACAAAAGAAAATCTCTCATTATCAGTCCAAAAATAAACAAATATATTATATAATATATTTTTGGACTTTAGTTCACTTTGTTACGAATTTTATCGGCAAACTTCACCTCCTCTTTTTTTTTTTTAATTTGTTTACTTTTAATCGAATACGGCAGCTGTTTTTTTTCTCTTCACTTTTCTGAATCTAGCAGGTTACTTTGCGGTGGATTAAACAATTTCCCTAAAAGAAAATTCTTGTGCTAGAGTTTGGCATTCTGCTGGTCGTCAGCGGTCAATGCAACGCGACCAATGAAAACAACAAATTAATAGAAATTAAAAATAATTTGTTTGTGACATTCCATCATATTGATTTTTTCAAACATAACTGCTTACTAAGATTTCCGCTAAAACATCGAGTAACGGTACTTTTGAAATTTGGACATATCTCGAAAACGGTCCATACGATTGTAACAAAAATTCTTTTCTAAGGTAATATGATCGTTTCTAACTTAATGGAAAACTCAGTTTATCGCTGTATTTTCGTAAAATGGATTTTTGAAAAAAGTAATTTTTGAAAAATATAGTTTTCCCTAGTTTACCTCAAAACGGCATGATTTTGACCAAAATGCAAACTTAGAGTAAAATTGATGTTTTCAAAATTATTGCGTCCTAAATTTTCAATTCGAATCACTGGAAACGCTCACTTTAAAAACTGCTCATATCTCGAAAACCCCATTTTCGATTTCGATAAAACCTTAAAAACCAAGTAGTGCTTACATCCCGAAAAAAAGATTTGCTTAAATGACTTTGATTTTCAGTCAGACTCGCACTAAACGAGAAAGTTTCGTGCGACCCAGTCGTGCACTTTATTTATGAGAACGCGTGGACGTTCAATCGTGCGATTGCGATTGATTTATATCGATTGGGTTCGATAAACGGCGTACGCGAATGGACCTAATGTTGAGCGACTTGAACCCCATTTTTTTTAGCTTTTCTAACGCCATGTGTCAAGATGAGGAAAATTTCCTAAAATTAGCTCGTGCTCGGAGTTTTGTCAATTAATATTGATATTGATTGAAAATATGCGCTTTATCGTAAAACTGTCATTAAAGCCTTCTCCGGTCTGCAGTGCTAATTTTGAATAGTTCCGGTGCAGTTCTTAAAACGTGCAAAGTGTGCATTTAGAACCAGTTTACTATGACTCACAGACAACTGTTAGTAGTTTCTGGGAACTTTTGTCCAAGAGCTCTTATAAATATTTGTAATGCCGGGAAGTAAGTTTCTTCTTTCAATGAGCTTCGTATGTAACCGAATTGTATTTTTCTGAGGCTTATAACCCCTGCTAAAGATTGTTCAGTCTATAAAACAGATGCTTCTTGTCTTTTTTCTGGTTCTTGCAATCCAAAACTCTGTAATGAGCTATAAAGAGGATTTTCGCAAACTTATGGGCGCTGTACTAGTTGAATACTCGGCATAGTTCGGCAGAAAAATTCACAAATTTTTCTACTGAAACCCTTCCAAATGTGCGTACCATAAACTAAGTATTAAATAGACCGTCAGCTCCCACGCACCTACCCGATTCGCACCGCAAATTTTGAAAAGAAAATTCCCTCTTAAATTTCCCGTATGTGAAACATGTGAAACACAAAAAAAAATTCCTTATGGCGGGAGGTGTGATAAAAGAAAAAAACTGAATGAACCGTACGGCTAATTTACTTTTACATGGCACACATACTTTCCCACATAGTAACACGGAAAACAGCTTGTAGGCAAATTCTCTTAAGTTGTCTGAGCTGACGGTCTATTTAATATTAAGTTTATGGTGCGTACTGTTGGTTATTGAGTTAAGAGCCTAAAAAATATTGCTGTATCTATTTTGCGTAAGATCTACCAATTTTTCGAATTGCAGCTATTTAAGCCTAATAGCCTGTGAGTTGTTTCAGAGCCACAAAATTGCATTAAAAACAAAATACAGGTAAAACAAATGAAATCAGTTGACATCGCAAAAGGCAAACAGCATCTTTTTAACCCTTTAAGGAAGTCCAATTTCCTTAAGATGGGAAAATTTCAAAAGTACCGTTACTCGATGTTTTAGCGGAAAACATTGTAAGCAGTTATGTTAACCTCACCTACGTAAGCTTAAATATCAATTTTGGTTGAAATCGTTAGAGCCGTTTTCGACCACACCAAACTGGTATACAAATTTTGTATGGGAAGTACCATTAATATTGAGGTTAGCATGCAAAAAAAAAACGGCCCCGAACTGTAAGCCCCCAAACTTTAAATCCAAAGTTTGAACGAAATCCGTTCAGCCGCTTAGGCTGTAGGCCTCGGGACATACAGACAGACAGACGGACAGAATTTTGCGACCCACTTTTTTGAGTTCGCCCATCATCGTAATGTCAGAATTGATTAACATCTCGAGCTCGAAATTTTGTACGAGTACAATATCTTTCTTTTACTACGTAATTTTCCGCTCGCTGTGCTATTTTCGACCCATTTTTTAATTTTGACAGCATTTTAGTGCTGACATTGAAGTGTCACCTAGATTTTTCCCACAGACTGAACAAAGTTTCGTACTTGACCTCCGGCTCGTCGTAAGTCGTAATTCCAAATTCAGGCCAAGATTGCGGTAATCCAAAGCTCACAACTGCAGTTCAAGTTTAGCTGTCATAAGCACAACATTAGAAACAAATATCGCATTCCCAAATTTAACCCAAAATTTGTAGAAAACAAATAAACAAGCGACACTGACAACGACAATGAGGTGCATTATTGCTATGCTGTTCCGCGTTCCGCGCTCCCTCCGCGCCGGCCATGAACTCGGGGGGAATTCCATCGTAACGAAGTGGAAATCGTAAACTATGTCAGCGGTAATTATTTCTTGTGAATGGAATGGATATTGTTTGGAATGTTTATTTAGATCGAAGCGCATATGCGATAGACAGCCCTTCGACGATTGACGAATTAATTTCGTCGAAGCGTCGTAAAAAAGCCGATGTGTTGGAATTTATTCAAGTAAATAAATTGAAGGGCTTCGGGTGTGTCTGCATTTATGTAGCCCCCCCAAGCCCCAAGTTCCCATACTGATAACGATACTCCTGCCACTGCTAACCTACATTGCGATGTACTTTACGCATTAAATCGGACTTGTGAGCATACATATTCAATAGCACTACAAAGCGATGAACTATGCTCCGATTTGAACAGGAAAATCGCTGCCGCCCAATGAAGATGAACCGAATTCATAACCGCAAAACTTCTATTGATCTCGATGACATCCGATCCGAGTTGTGGCGAATTTATGCTTGCAGTGAGCTCAGTCGGCTTAGTCGGCGGCGTTATGTGTAGTTGCATGATGCTGTTTGGTGTGTAGACACTGTGGGTTATCGTGAGGGATGTAGCGCGTGCGAAAACATGCTTTTTCGAGGTTTCCTTGGATATTGTTTTTCTTTTTTTCCATGTGATGTACAATATACGAGTATGTAACAACAAGCGTACGCAAGTGGCAAGAATACATTTTGGAATATGAGAATGTAAGTAATATTTTGACATCAAAAGAGATACGCATATGGAACCGCTATCGTTTTCACTCAGAAAATGGCATTAGGCCTTGCTAGTAATCATTTTTAACCTTCACGCTAAATATTTTGAAGGTCACAATGGGTAATATTATATGGAAAATTTCTCCATTGTGAGCTCGTAAGCAAACAGTTATAAATTGCTACGAATTACGCAACCAATTCTTTTGATCGAAAACTAAGAGGTAACTTTAGCACCAGTTCTTTAATTGCCACATATTTTGTAAGCTTTATACAAGAATTTATTAAATCTGTTAATTTGAAAGACTTGAACTCTAAATATATACAAATTGAGCAAACAGCGCGTCTAGATCAGATATGCTTGTCATTTTTTGAACGATATCATTGGGAAATGCAATTTTTTCGTCTTTTTAGAAAAAAATCTTCCATATCTGCAAGACGCTACAAGATCTGCACCCTAACCAGGGTTTCAGTGAATTTTAGACCGACGCCATGTCAAAATGTAATACCAATGTAGGTACATAAATTATATTGAAATAAATTATCAAATAAAAAGCGCTAGAAATTTCTAGAAAATTGCTAGAATTTCTTAAAAAGCGCTACAACTGTAAAAATAAATTCGCCAAATCTAGCTCCGAAAACTCTAAACCGACAGTACTGGACTGAATTACTTTCTATAGAGAAATTTAAAACAACAAAAATGCTTCCGCAAATAAGAATATTCTTCAAACGAACTGTCAGACTTTATTTAAGTCGCGATCCACACTGCGTTCGAACTTAATAAATCCCCTAAAAGTAGCTGATAGTCTGACAGCTGAAATTCGCGAAATTCAGCAACAAAAAACAGAGTTCGTGTGAAGAAAATGTCAGAATACTTGTTATAAGGTACAAGTATTCTGACATTTTCATTACAAATATCTCTCGTATGTACTTAGTTAGCAATTGGTTCTATAGTCCTTTATCACCTTTTTTTTGTATCAATTATGAATTAGTTTAGAACTGGCAGAACAGCCAGGTAAAAAATACATTTTGGTCAAAAAAGCTCCCAAATTGTAGGCATGACAATTACTGCCCTAAAGCCCTTAAGTCTTCCTCGAGTCTTAGGAAACATTTTGAAAAAAGATTCGTCGAAATCTGTTCGGTTGTTTTCGGGATAACCACCCCAGCAATTTTATTGAATGTATAGAAATTTAAAAGAAAAACATTCTAAACGTGTCCTATTATTTGATTCAAATAACAAGAGCGTGGTTTTAATAATAAATCAGAAAAATTAATTAGCCCTCAATTTTAAAATTAGCCTTACTAAAAATAATCAATTTGAATATTCATCTTAAATATTTTGTAGGTCACAATAGATATAAAAAAATTATATAAAAAAATCGTTTGCTTTTTTAAATATTATTTGGACCCTAGAAATGATTATTATTAGTACCGCGCCTTTGTTTGTAATAGGTAGGTATATGTCCCAATACAAAGTTTGAAGTAATACGTTGGAAATTCATTCTGACATAGGTAATTCAAATTTGCCTTTGTTAATTTCTCAAGCTTTACATTTTTCATTTCCAATTGGATTTGTAGGACATACCTAGTCAAAAATTAAAGTTAAGTAGGTACCGGAACTAGGGGCCTTACTAATAATAATTTTTAACCTTCACACGAAATATTTTGTAGGTCACAATATGCAATTTTGTAAGGAAAATTGTGAGTTCGAAAAATTTTGCCTGGACAGTAAAAAAGATTATTAGTATCGCGGTAGGTCTTTAAGAACAGGAAAGCTAAAAGAAGAGGGCGATGCCTTCAATTCTGTAAATAGTTCCAAACCCATACGTTTCAAGAGAATTATATCGTTTACGGCGAAAGTTTTTTTTTAACAGAGATTAGGTAAATAATACAAAAATAAAGATGCTCACCAAATTGGTGGATATTGGGCCTTATCATAAATAATTTTTAACCTTCACACGAAATATTTTGTAGGTCACAATACGAAGTTTTTTGTAGAAAATTTCGACATTGTGAGTTCGAAAAATTAAGCCTGGACACAAAAAACGATTATTAGTATCGCGGATTGAGATCTATCAAATATTCGTTTAACCGCTGCAGAAAGGAAAACCGACTTTGAGCAGTTCACAAGTCGAGCAGTTAGACCTTTACAAAAATTTCAATGACTCATAGGAACACCTATACAACACTGGATGCTTAGCTAAAAATCCAGAAAATAATTTCCACCCCAGCAGGGACAACTAATTTGAACAAAGTTCCTGCACAAGTTCCAAGATAAATAATATTCTTTCTGCGGTGTGAAATAAAAAACAAGAAAAGCAAACGATAATTCCTTCCCTAAGTGCGTTTGTTATAATTTGCAAATTTGTAAAGGTGACCCGAATGCACATTCCATATGTTGCTCCTTGACCAATGAATAAAGAAAATTAATGAAAAAAAACAAACTACCTATCTTCTCGAAAATCCAGAAAATAATTATAGTTGTTCGAAACAAAAACCACAAACATCCACCTGTCATCTAAATTTTAAACTGCCACCCACTTTTGAGTGACAATTTGCAAACTTTGCTAAATGGCTGCAAAACTTTTTCACCAGCATACCTATTGTATTTCAAATCACTTTCTTACCTGTGACAATCATTGCAAAGGCAATTAGTCCACAAAGGATGTAGTTCTTGTAATCCATTTTAATTTGTTTTTATCTCCAGATGAGGGTTGAGCTTCCAGCAACAATAATAACTTTAACTCGCGGTGGAACCGATTGCACAGATGGTTATTGTTTGGACAAGGATTTAGTTGGGACACCACTTGCTTCTTTTTTCTCTGTATAATTACTAATCCAACGAGCACGATAAGGATTAGCGAAATCTTCCTTTTTTCTCAACCGACACCGAACGCAAAAGGAACTCGAATGAATTTGCTTCAACCAAGAGTAGAAAAATGCATCGAATAACCGAGTTGATAGTTGCTTTCCTACCATTCCAGTTGGCAAAAGAATGAATAAATTTTCCTGCGATGAATTCGGTTCATTTCATTCAGTGGAAAATAGTTTCCATTCGACTTTGCGAGAGGGGAAACCGAGAAATGAGTTTGTCGGAAATTTTCTGGGATGTTCTCCAAAATGAAAGAGAATTGCATGGGAAATTCCATTTTCCATTTAACAAACAAAAATCGAAAAGGAGCGGATAGTAAGAGAATTGATTACGATTGGTGTAAGTGCTGCCATTGTCGATATTCCTTTTCGTTACACAAGCCACACACAATACAGTTTCTTTTTAAATTAAATTTTAATAATGTACAACTGATTTGAAATTAAACAGGAAAAACAGTGGAAACCCATTTAAAATATTTATTGTCTTTGCAAGGTAGAAAATATAGAACGACGCCCTGCGAAATGTGTACAAGATTTTCGGGTGCTGTAATGTTGCGATTTTTTAATTAACGTAGCCCTTGCTTTACTTATTATAACCAATAGTTTGGAACTTAAATAAAACTAGTCTTCCGAATAGCAATATTCGACAGAAAGTCGCTACTATTACTAGCTTTTTATGTGAACTAGGTATAACTTTTGGGAACGCAATAAATTCACGGTCGGAACTAAAAATGCTTACTGGTAAGCCCCAAGGTGTTTATAATAGCTTTTTATTTACAAATTTCGCAAAATGTCGGCTTCCATAAGTTTGTAGTCTAAAATAGAACTGGGGGCAGATTCCATAAAACAATAATCGTCGGGACGATATCGTTTTTGAAACGTTGATGGCCATAAGAAGTTATATTCTGTCCGAACTTGTTTCGCTATCGTCAACTTTCATTACATTTGTGGAAAATGTACTGGATTAAGGTCTCAAACTCGTAATTTTGGCACTTCTTTTGGAGGTCTATCGTTTCGATGACAATCGGCACAAGAATTAGGCTTATCCTGGTTTAGGTACCAGAATAGAACTCGTCGGGAGTCCACTATCAACAAGAACAGGGACTTACTGCGTGGAAAATCGTAACTTAAAAAATATTGGCAATGAAATAAAAAAAAATTCAGGAACTTATTTTAGGTTTTTTTTTTTGGGAATCTTAAGCTGAAATAAGATCTCATTAGGGAGGGGAATTAACAAAAAAAAAAACTTTAAACGCTGTCGCTAATCCATAAACACAAAAGATACTGACGTCCGTGAGTGCACTCATAACTCGAGAACGGATCGTTAAATTTGCACGATTTTGAGCTTGATGGACATGAATTTGCACAAGGAAGGACATAGACATCTTTTTGCCGTAAAAACATAACTTTAGGGGGATAAAAGTTTGTATGAAGAAACGCACTTTGAAGAAAAATAAAAGACTGGATAGAAAAACGAAGAGTATCACTTCCAACAAAACAACAATTATTTCAAATTCGTAGAATCATAAGGTTCGTTCGGGTACTTTTTTGCCAACGTAAAATTAAGAAACTGTGCGAATGCGACCACTTACTGAGAAAATTAAAAAAAAATCCATTTCCCCTCTTTTCATTTTTTCGTAATTTTCTACTCGCCGAATTCCGACTGACTGAAAAATGAAAAATGGAAACTGACAACTAAGGGAAATCTCAAAAGTTTGACAAGTAAAACTCTATTCATTTTTGTCTTTAACGATGTCGGAGGAAGAGGTTGTAATTGAATGTTCTCCTAGAACATATCAGCGCATTCAAAATGTTAAGTTTAATAGGTATTTAGCTTATAAAAAATTCAATTCCAACTTATTTCGTAGATGCTGCATTTTACGATAATGTCAAAATGACATTTCTCAAACTTTTTGTAAGAAAACCGGTCACGTACTTCTCTTAAAATTGAGAGATTTCTCTCGATTTTTGATATTTGACATTTTTTTTCATTTTTCTATGCTGAAAGTACACGAACGAACCTATAGTATTGAACGAATTTGCAGGTTCAGCCAGTATTCAATACATCATAAATAGTGCCTGGCATAGTTCTGCGAGCAAAATGCCCTGAGTCAGGTCAGATTCGGTCACGGAAGCCTATAGCATAAAAGACTGGGTCGTCGGCATTCTGTAAGGCGAATCGTTAAAACGTTTTCGTGCGCACGAATGATTTGCCCTAATGTTACACAAGCAAATTTCTTCGTGCACACGAAAACGTTTTAACGTTTCGCCTTACAGAATGCCGACCCAGACAATCAATTGAGCTGACGATGTTCTTGTTGGATGTTGATAATAAATCAGCTCAAGTAATTCCGCAGCTTTGAGTGCGGCCAAAACATCTGCCTGAAACAGGCTGCATGTGACCGGAAGATATACCCTTATCTATTTTTGAGGTTAGCCTCAAGGAAACATCAAAAAATGCGTTTCAAAAGCCCAACGCAAAAAAAAAGACCATAATAAGAAAGGAGAAAAACGTGTCAAAAGACGCTTAATAGCAACATCCCGACAAATATTCTGAGTTTCTACAATTTTCTACGGCTTGTTGACAAACTTAGATGGAAGATAAAATCGTCTTTGAGTCCAGTAGAGGGAGACCGCCGCACAGGTGGCGCACGCAAGTGGAAGGGACCTTAACCAACCTAGCGTGCGAAACTGAAGACAGCTGGAAACGCTTTTTGGTTGTGGCCCATGTCCACATCGGCCGCCATCTTAAATCGGTTTAGCTTTTAGTTGCGATCCAGTTGATATGTTCCTGCTCTTTTGTTTACAACTCTGAGGCATCCCACAGAAGTATTCATTTTCGAGACACTACTTATTATAAAATACTAATTTGCCTGAAAACCCATTTGTTCTTTAAAATCCATTCAAATAGAAAGACCCAAACGAATGTCTTCCAGCATTGTTCCTAAATCAAAGTCAGTCCGTTGACCCGCCATTTAAAGCCCAACAAGACTTCCCACTCCTGCATTAAACTTCAGACCGACTACAACGCCGACGACTCAGTATAAACATTTGTTGCGGTGTGTTTGCGCGATGCGATTGACAGTGCACGTGTGAATAGACGCGTTGCACAAAATTGTTTGTTCGTTCAAATAGAACCTCGCTAGTGCAGACAGTTCGCACGTCGATTTCCCGGTACAATGTCACGAGTCACGACCAGAACCAGTTGCAGTCGGCAGTCGAAGTACCCATCCCTACTAGAACGATTCCATTGAGAATTATGCGGGATGTGAGAGAGAAAAAAAAAACGGTCTCTTTGCGCAGTAAATGTTAATTTGGAAATGTTTCCTTGTATCTTGTATAAATGCGGCGGGAAAATACGGAAATAAAAAAACAATAAACACGGGCCATGCGTAAGAAGACATTCAACAAACGACTCATTGAGAGAATTATTCACTCCACCTGGGGTGCGGGTTTGCTTTCCCGTAAACTTTCACCTTCAAGGATATATGTTGCACAGGGAGGCTTCCTGTTGTTTATTTCCAAAAGCACAAAAGACTGCACAAAGTTGGCCATTGTTTTCCTATTTTTTTTTTTTTTTTAAATGTGAACAGCTACCTCAACTGATGCGTTTTACGGCAGATGACAGATATGGAGCGGATATGAGTGAATACAGAGATTTCATGAGTCAATTTGAGCAAAAAAGGAAGTTGTAGAAAATATTCGACAGGTGGCGTAACTGCACGACGATCAGTCGAATTTTTGAACAGCCGCGGAATTGACGGCAATTGCAGAAAAATAAGTCCTAGGACGTCTAGGACACCTACTCATTTTAGGGGAGGACCGGGCCTTAACGAGAACGCATCTTCAGTTAGAGCTGTCATAAGCTCGGCTACAGGGTTGGTTGAGGTCTCCTTCTACTTGTGCGCGCACCACCTACGGCGAGGTCTTCCTCTACTCCGTGTTAGACTCATGGACTCCACGGGCCGGAGCATTCGGGTCTATCCGCTTAAAAAAATACATTTTCAATTCAATTCAATATTTCAATTGAAGAAGATTTAATTTTCATTTTATTTCAGGAAACCAAGGAAAGCCAGACCTCTTGTTATCACGGACTATTTGGCAAACTTCCAAGATGTGCACTAAGCTTTCTCCTTAAGCTACATATGGAACATAGAATAAGGAGATCATTTCTGTGTGGCACAAAGAGGAGCGTCAATAACTCTCCTCTTGCACGAAAAACTACACAGATAAACGTGGATTTTTGAGAATCAGGAAAGTGATTCGATGAGCCTACACTGACAGTCCGATACTGGCGTTGTGAGCCCTCGCAAGTCGCAAGCTCTGAGAGGTTGATTTGTGAGATTCTATTGTGATTCGATAACATTTACCGAACAAAATTAAAAAAAAAACTCCTCAAAATGGTTAGTTTAAAATTGGCACAAAAGTTTCCTCAAAAGTCCGAACTCGTACACAAAGGTAATAGAAATACAGTCGAATCCCTCTAAGTCGAATTTTTCCAGAAATCCCTCTAGCTCGAACTAATTTTGATCTCCCGTGAAAATTCGACTTAGAGCGATTCGTCTGTATATAAATTAAAATTTGTTTGGACGAAATTCACGAAATACGAGGTAGCGCAAAATTAGGAAGACGGAAGATATTATAATTTTTGCAAATGGTATGTCGTACGTCAATCATATTTGACATTTGTGAACTAGACAACTGCAGTATAAAACAGACAAGCAATATACTAGAAGAAAGCCTTTCCTGGTCGCGTAATCTCCCGTTTGGCGACTTGGCATGGCCAGCAACCATCTAACCATCACAGACTTCATACTTTGAGGCTTCTGGAAGTCGCGGGTTTATGCCGGAAAACTACAGACAATCGCTATCCCTTAAGGAGAATACTCGTTGAACTTTACGATGTTTACGATCTGAAGTCGATCCAACGCCTGAAGTTGTATTTTGTGTGACAGCATCCGAACGCGTTGTTTCTACAGAATCTGTCAACACGCACGCGTTTCAACGCGACATTAGGTCTGTTCCTTTACCTTTGTAGTTATAATGTAAAAGACTGTCAAAATGGCAGTGGTGGAGATAAATTCTCTCACGGAGAGAGACACTTACGGAAAAGTTAGGGAACAGAAATATCATCAAAAATTCAAAAAAGATAAACTCGAAGAATTTGCTAATTTACAAACTACATTATTTGATTTATCTACCTAGCGATGAAAGTGATTCGGAATTAATTAAATTCATGAATCCGAGTACATAATATTTGGAAGAGTTTGTACTGATCGAACTGCAAGCATTCGAGAAGAGGAAAAAGCGACACAGCATTAAAAATTACGTGGAGGAGATTGTCCTTACTTACTCCTTACAGCGAGGAAGAATTTCGTCGCCACCAAAAGAATCTAAGGAGAACATTCAATTTTATTTTTCCGCCTGTTGATACCATTTTAATATACAAGAAATTAAAACAAATGTCAAATGGGACAACAAATTTCGAATCAACTGTTAAGAAATTTGTTGAGTAAAAATTCGTAAGATTCTCAGTGGATGTAGATGTGGAGGGGTAATTTCTTGCTCTGACGCTCTCTTTTACGAATTTTTCGAGTTAAGGAACGGCATTGAGTAAAAATTCGTAAACATTCGTAAGAATTAGTAAAAATTCGTAATGTTGAAAGTAAAGGAACAGACCGTGATTTGGGTATAAAAATAGGTAGCATAAAATATCAAATGGGTCATGAAGTGTGTGGAAATAAGGAACCTCACAAAATGTCACCTCACCTTGTAAAGGTTTTGTGGATTGGGGGTATCAGTGAGGTTTGCCCGAATCGGCCTGTAGAGTTCAGTGCCTTGTAGATTTCCGTGTGGGTTGACGAACTGGCTTTCTTACAAAGTTTTCTTTTTCTCCAGGAGCAAGAGAGCTGTGCTGTGGAGCTCTTTAGCAGCTCTATTCGTATCTTCGACCGCAGCAAATCTGTTGTCAGACATGTTGTTTCTATAGATTGTGCTTCTATACCAACTGTCCCACTACAGTGGTGTGCTCCCTGGGATTAAAGTAGCCTAATAAAATCTTAACGACGTATTTACTCGTAGGTTCGTTCGAGGGGCTTGAATATACAAACTGTCTTTGGTAGCGGCGTCAGCGCATATCAGCCTGTTGTTGGCAAATTCAGCCTTGATGAAGATTGTCACAAGACGGGCCGATAGCTCAAAACTTTTCGCATAAGTCTGCCAGACAAATCAAGAAAAGTGCTGTCTCTGCCAGTCCGGTTTATCTGGTTTACGACCAAAGGTGTTAGGTTTCCCAATCTCCAGTCTGTGTTCTTGACACTGGGCTATCAGAAACGTAGTACACTCAGAAAAAAAAAATTGTAATGGCAACAATTTTCGTTGGTTTAAATGAACCCAAATATCAAAATCTTTGATTTAAGAATGAAATTGTTGGAAATGATGTAATAAAATACTTATTCTTACGCTGAATACCTGATTCTTGAAAACTTAAAAACGAGTTCTTGTTAACAAAAATAATATTTGAACCAAGAACTTTTAACTTACAATTTTTTAAAAATCTCAAAATTCTTCGCAACATCAACAATCTTCTTTTTTTCTGAGTGTAGGAGTTGCTGGTGAGCAGTTAGGGTCAGATGAATTATTGGAATGGCTGACGCCAAATTAATTTATAGTCAGAGCCTGATTGGAGCCGTCCTTTTATACGAGTTAGCAAAATGTTGCTTCCACTCCAACTCGGGTCATTGTCGATTCTTGGTACTGAACGAGAAATTGTTGATCGGATGGTGCAAATGGTGCAAATAATGAATGAAAAACGGCCACAAAATCACAACTCCTACGCCACTTCTTTGCAGATATGCAGCAAGGTATATAAAAACTCGAAGGGAACTTGAGCCTTAATAGAGTCCGCATCAAATGGCTCTAAAGAAAAGCCACATCCGAACTCAAGTCGCAGTATATAAGAGTACATCATCAAAACCGTAAGATCCAAGTCAATCTACGCTCATGTGACATGGTGACGGACAGCAACTTGATCCGTTCCATGACTAATGCATACCACTGGCTTCTATTTACACTGTACAAGTATGTTCTGGGTAATTTTTCAATGTGCCAATATGCGCGCTGTTATCTCCAATTAATCGCAGTATTGTCGAAGATTGTTCATATATTGTTCATCTGCGCCCACGTGCAAACATGCAACAGTCGTTTTTTTTTCAGAGCATTTCTGCAGTACTTACACTGAAATGGAGCTGTTCAAATATTGGCCAGCATTTGTGTCAACTGTCAACTGTCAACACTCCTGCATCCAGAACGAGAATTGTATATAAATTCCTGGACTTTAATTGTTCAAACAATTGCGCAAGCGAAAGCGTAACCCCACCGCTGATGAAGCAAGCGCACATCAAACAATATTAGTCAGCGCTTTTGAATTTGATGTTCGGAATCTATTGCCGTTGGCAGCCGAAAACTATTTGCTGTGTCCATTTAAAATTTTCAAAGAACACTTCATTACCAAATTAATTAATAAATTGACGCCGCTTTTGGTTCCTCCAATTTGCGTACACTCCCAATTGGCTCGTACACAAAGTGCGGACACAGTACGGACACAGGCGGACACAGTGCGGACACAGTGTTTAGGGCGAAGTAGGATGTTGTGCCGATTCGGCAGTGAAACGATGTAATGCATCAAAGATGGAATGTCTGACATCATCTTTTTTATTTTGCCGAACTGTAAAGTTATGTTCTGCCGACTTCTTGCTAAGGCGCGCGACACTCGTTGCAAATTGAGCGGCTGGCTTGTTGTGTTGTTGGTGCGGCTGCCATATAAAGATCAATTGACTTTGAATGACTATCGGAAGACACGATGGAATCTGGCGAACATGTCATTATTCCCCGGCCATATATGGTGGTGGGTTGTAGAGAATGTGTTGTCGGTGTGACCTTCAGTTGTACCCATCAACTTCCCTTTGAATGTTTTAATGAAAGTCCGCTGTTAGATCCTAAGCTGTCATCCTCGCTCCACCATATTGCGGAAAACTTTGTGACTCATCGACCGAAGAGCGTTCCTGAAGAGATATGTCATCAATGAATCCACTCGTGTAATTAAAGACTGCATTTATGGGCCATTGTTAGCACCAGAGTGCAACACAGCCACTGACACTTACTTTACTCGCACACAGTGCAGTTGGAGTTGTTGTTTTTATTTTGACACTGCATAACAGTTGTCACTTGTCAGCCGTCGGTCGCCGCAGCTACTTTTATGGGAAGCACGGATTGTGCACTGAATTCGTAATTGTCCGGCGCGATGAATCAATTGAGTCGATTCAGATTTGTCTTCCCATTCAATTTCAATACAAAGCGACGGACGAGGGGCAGGTGACCAGTGACTAGGTACCGTTGATCCATAAACGAGGAAACAGTTAACCAAAAACAACATTCTTCTCTTGGGCTTTGCAGGGAGTGTTATTGTGCTGTGGCAGCCCGTTTCGATTGCGAATTTGCTCAAATTATTTATTTGATATACTGTTAGGTGAATGATGTGCGTACTTGGTGTTGAACAGGCACCGCTGAAGAGATAGAATCATTGCGGTCAGTTGGGGGCCGTCCTGCATATTTGTAAAGTGATCGAGAAATGGTTGGGGTAATGAAGCAGAGAGTGGAAACATGGGTGCAGCAGCGACTAGAAAGCCGGACTTCTAAGGAAGGTTCAGCACCCGGGAAACAAAAGTTACATTCTACGGTTTTCTGACAAACAACCTATACTCTAACTCTCCTGAGAAAGCTTCCCAGCTCGCAACAAAAATGTGGGTCACATGCAATGTGGCATGGTTATGGCTTTTAGGCCTGAGGCATAGAGGAATGATTTTGAAAAAGGGCATACATTTTACCAAGTTGGAAGTGTCTCTCGCGCAAGCTATTCAGTTTAGAAAATAATGATATTAGAAATGTCAATATCATTTTTGAAGACCTATCCATAGATACCCCACACGCATAGCTTTGATGAAAAAAAATTTTTTAGTTTCAGTTCTAAGTATGAACCCCCAAAATTTATTGTTTTTTTTTCTATTTTTGTGTGAAAATCTTAATGCGGTTCACAGAATACATCTACTTACCAAGTTTCAACAGT
The DNA here is from genome assembly GCA_951230905.1 of Cheilosia variabilis. NCBI lineage: Eukaryota > Metazoa > Arthropoda > Insecta > Diptera > Syrphidae > Cheilosia > Cheilosia variabilis. The sequence continues at coordinate 16,464,278 of OX579680.1, read as the reverse complement.
ATAGTTCTTATAGTTTCGGAAAAAAGTGGTTGTGACATACGGACGGACAGACAGACAGACATGACGAATCCATAAGGGTTCCGTCTTTTTGCCATTTGGCTACGGAACCCTAAAAAGGTTAATTACATATAGACCGACCAACATTTAGTGAACAGATTTTAATCACCCTGTGCGGTAGGTTCGTTGTATGTAACCATAGTAAAATATGCAATCTTTATCTTTTTCATCAAAAAGGCAACATTTTTTTGAAGACGACATCTTTTTTCGGGTTCAGGCATCAAACTTCGATTTTCGCATCACTGGTACTAGCAAAAATAAAAAATTTGAAATATACCTTTAAGGCGCAGAAAGCTAGATGTACCTTAGTCGTACAATATTTTCTTCAACTACGTTTGGGACATAGTTATAGGGATTATCCGTTCTGCATAATAAATACAAATAAGTACTGCACCTTTGCACATTGCTCTGAATGTCATATTCTTGAACAAAAACAAATAGAAATGCGGAGCGGGACTGGAACGTTTTTCAAATTGTTGAACAACGTAATACTCGGATGTAGTACTACAAGCTACTTAAACTCATATTCCGAACTCTTCTTCAAAATCACTTCTCCAGCCTCCCCAGAAACGCGTCTCTTTCGATTCAAATCAAACCTTCGTGACCCGTTGCGTAAACCTTGACCATTTTAAAATATTGGTTGTTATTTTTTTCGCGATATGCGGTTTTTGGTTTCTTAGTTACCAAATTTTAAATCTTACATTTTATCGTGTGTCTAACATCCCATTGAAAATCCCTTCCAATATACGTTTGCACAGCTAAAAGTACCACAATTGTTTACCCTTCCTAGTTAAAGCTTGGTCTTTAGTTTTGCCCTGATTTACAGACTCATCACGTATTGAGCAGAATGACGAAGAAGGACTTTGAATGCTGCATTAGGGTTAAAATTTCACCAAAACCCCTCTTGTCAAAGGATTTGGAGCTTGTCTGGGTCTGCCTTTTCGAAATCACGGAAGCACACATGGCATTGGCCAAATCCACTTTTAATTTAGTCAACTGCGCTACTCTACATAAGTAGGTAGACCGTTTAGCTATGTTGGACTTGAGCTGAGATATTTCTTTCCTCACTTCATTTCAGTTGGGTAGAAGTCCTGTCTTTCAGCATCCTAGTTCAATGGTTCGTTCTGCGGAAATTTGGTCTTTGTCGCTGTGGTGCTTAAGTCAATTAGCACGATTTTAACGGCAAACTGAGAGCAGCAATTAGATGATTTCTTTTGTGGAGCACACACTTAAGTTAAAACAATTTTTTCCTAATACATTTTTTGTCAAATAAGTTCAAGGAGTGCGTCAAAAAGGTGACCAATAATTTTACAAGTGTGCCTCATGTGCGAATATCGAAATTAATCGGATGCCCAAATTGGAATAAGACAATTAGATCCATTGACACTTGACACAAAATTAATATTTTTCTAAAAAAATTTCACTCTGACAACCTACCCATTGAATCTGTACATGACCTATGCCAATGTCTTTGGTAAAATGGGTATCTTTCGTACCTTAAATTGCTCATGATTACCCTTGGTTAATTGGGATTGATTTATATTTCTAAAATCACCGTAACCCACAAAAGACAGAGAAGAAAATGCATCCCATCTCGAAGGCCGAAGGGCAATACAACAAATTATTATTACCCTGTAAATTGCACGCCCTGTGGCCATTAGGTGTGTTTGCACCCCTAATCACGACGCGTTGCGAATTCCTGAATACATTCCCGTTCCTGAGACAATGAAACTGCACATAAACTGCTCTCCTCTTTTTACCCGGTTGGTTATCGAATCGAATTCAAGTCTCATGAGAATAATATTACAAAAAAACAACAAAGGGATAGATGAGCCTTTGTCTTCTTCGAATTTCCAATATTATGGGAATGTGATATCAACGAAATGATGTTTGTATTGAGGAAACGGATTAAATTTTCACCACGAACTGAGAAATGTTTGCTTTCGAAACGAGCTGAGAGGTGTAGTTTTTTTTTTTAAGAGTTATTCCCCCATGAATCGTCTGAGATATCAATGGCATATTAAGTAGGAACACAAATTCTCAATGGCTGCGCATGGTGTGTACATATGAATGGAATTCAAAATAAAATATCCTAACGTGACATTTTTGTCCATAATATTGATTTATTGATTCTCGAAATATTGAACGTTATGGGAACGAGTGAAATTTCATTATAAAAAAACATACGCAAGGAAAAAAGTTGAGTGTTTTCTAACAACTTCGTGCCACTTTTACATGTCTTAATTTTTTTTTTAATATAAATCTTTTATATACATAGGCGAAGGGAAATAGTTAAGAAAAACTTTTACTGCCTTAGAAACAACATATCCGCTTTATTTTTATTTTTGTTGGGAAGATTCTGCAGAGATGCAATGCTGTGTGTAATTTTCTTTCCAATATGTTGTGTGTCAGTTTAGTGATAGAATTTCTTCCACTGGGCGAACTCTTTTTATAAGAAATACACAACAAACTGAAAATTTATCAAACATTTTTCAGTTCATCAGTAAGGGTTTTCTGGAACTCGAAAGATCGCTAGCCGCCATTTTGTTTTCGACCGTTAACTTTGACAGTGTACCTAACATAGGCGAAGCTATTGTTTTCTTTAGTTACTGGAAACATGTTGACAGAGTTTTAGCTTTACCGTACCGCCAGTCAAAATGCCTTGTCCCTGCTTCTAGTTGATTTTCTAGACAATGAAAAGGTGACCGTTTGCATCAGGGTCGCTATAGTGACTTCGCTACTGATCAAATCAGCGTTTTTAGAACACGTCTTTGTAGATGGATATGTCTCTCTAATACAGCCCTATTAGTTTAAGACAAAGCTTGATGCAAGCTGTTATCCTCTTCTGTGACCCGTCATTTCTTTTTTTTTTTCTTTTTTTCAAAATAATCTAGAGAAGAACATTCAATAGAGTTTTACTTTGCCACCTGTTGAGAGGTTTGCCATAATTTAGTTTGCTATAAGCGCCCAAACATTGAAAAAATGTAGCCCAAAGTCGTTGTCCAGGAAGCCCAAAAATCGTTTAAAATTTTCCCAATTCCTTAAGTACTTTTTATTTTTTATTTTTCGCACTACCTTCTGCAACTGGCCTTTGTGGCTTGTGTGTTTGTGTCAAATGAAAACTAAATTGGTGTGTCTGCAAGTTACACGAATGTTCGATGTCACTTGACTGCAAAAGTGCTGACAAGTTTTAAAATTGCGGGTTTGTTCGAAGATATTTCTTTTTTGTAGTTTTGTGAAGAAATAAAACAAACAAAATTTACACAAAACTTGTTATACGATATGTAGCCCAAAATTGGGTTGGGCGCTCATTGAAGAAATTTCTATCGTTTTTTAAGAAACACTGCCTGTTGATACCAGCTTAATAGACAGAAAATCAAAAAATGCACGCGTATGACAATAACATTTTAAATCATCTGTCAAAAGTCAGTTGGCTGACAGGTAGCGTTACCGATGGGCGACATTAGTCGCCATTTGCCCACTTTTTACAATTCAGCGACCGCGGCGACGACTTTTCAAAAATTCTTCGTTTCGCCAGTGCTACCAACGCTGGCAACTTTCTGCCCACTATTTCCATAAAAAGTACTCAAAACCGTCAAATAATTCAAATATTCGCTGTGTCTATATAAGAACGGTTTTACTTCATTCCAATGCGGAGTATTCCGTTCCCCTCGTTATTCCATTGCATTTCTGTCTTTGATTATGCACTTGGATATTCTTATTACTTTTGATCTTTCCGACACTTTTTTTTGGCGACTTTATCATTTTGGCCATCGGTTCGGTAATGCTGCTTCGTTCAGTAAAAATTCGTAATATTCTCTTCTCAGTGGAGGGGTAATATCTTGCTCTCTCGAAACCGCTCTCTTTTACGAACTTTTCGAGCTAAGGATCGGCATTGAGTAAAAATTCGCTAGATTTAGTAAAAATACGTAAAACTTAAAAGTAAAGCAACAGGCCTTATAAGGCTACATGGACTTTTATTTTCCATGTCATTGTCAAGTTTATTTTTCATCGTGGTTCGGCATGTAAACGTTCAGACTTAGAAATTAGGGGGCCCAATTCGTCGTGCTCCTTGCGTCAACGGGTCAACGATTGGAAGAGTCTCATAAAATTGGTCGCATGTCTCTTGCGCAAAACAGGGAAATTCCCTGTATAATTCCACAGAAAGCATGTTTTGTGATCGAACCATCATCGGTCTTTTAAAGTTTCCACATCGTACATCTCAAACTAGAAAACGCATTCAATGCACACGAAAGCGTTAAAAAGAGTGTACCTGGACCTACCGGTCTTTACTAATGATCATTTTTAATCTTCACACTATATATTTTTTTGTAGGTCACAATGGGTAATTTAATGTGGAAAAAATCCCCATTGTGAATTCGCAAACGGTATCTTAAGTCACATCCGAAAGAAGTTGTAAGAATAACTAAAAGGACGAAATAAGTCTCCATTCCATTTCCTCCAGACCTGTACAACTTTTCTTATTGTTACTAGCTATTTTTCTCTTCGCTTGTTCCAAACAATTTCCTCCCGTCCAGTTTTATTTTGCAGGTAGGTTGACACTTTTAAAATTGACCTCATAAAAGCTTAAACATCTGAATGTGTGTAATTACAGTGTTGCGCTCCAACGCAAGCGGTTTCATTGAATTTGATTAAAACTTCGTTAATTACACATTCAAATGAAGAAAACGTCTATTATGACATTCTGCTCACGATTCTCTCTGTCAGTGGAAATAAATAACAAAGCGTAGCAGGTGCATCCAACCGCTATAAACGTCATATCGGCGTTGAATCAAATATCTTTGGCGTCGACGGAAGAAAAAGTGAGAACGTAGCATAATTGCATGGCGGCCATGCTTAACGCCGGAAATTCACTTTCACCGCGGTCAGAAATTAAAGTCAGAACAGGCGACGAAACGATTATGAGGGCCCTTTGGGAACGAAAACTCACTTAAAATCCGTTCTAATTGGCAGAACTGTAGGTGCCTTACTGTGTGGAGGGATTGCCTCATATGGAAAGTATTTGTTAAGTAATCGAATTGTGAATTATCATAGAGGTAATATTTTATTTACCGTATACGTGGCCAGAATGCTGTATTACAATAAAATGCGAAAGAGAATTTGAAAACGTGGCAACGTAATTTTATTAAATTTGCATTTATATCTGCAAACGCGTGAGCAGGGGTGCATAATTGATAAATTAGATGAATCATTTGTTGGGATATGAATACATTTGGAATAAAATTACTGAAATGAAAGTACATATAGCATTTTTACATTTAAAATTGAATTGGTTTTTTTTTTTTAAATCAAATTTCTAGTGCGACTAAAAATTGTCCAGTGGTCTCCAAAAAGAACAATAAGCTTGAAAAAAGAGGAAGTTACTCTAAGAAAAGGTGGCTTGTGGGAAGTCATTTCCAATTTTCCACTTACTAGCAAACAATGCTTCCAAAAAATTACATTCTAGGGAAAAGTTAGCATTTTTTGTGACACAATTTACCATTCACGAATAGACCTACCTAAATTCACCTTTCACTGGGTCTATATTTCATAAAAATATGTTTTGAAATTACGTCGCAGTCTGTACGACAAAAAATCTGTAGACTTAAGATAAATCAACAGAAAATCACGAACTGCAAAATTCAAATGTCAACATTCCTTATGAATTTATTATAGCCCACCATATGCAGGGTGGCGCGAAAGGAAGTAGGGGCTTCCTATATCTAGCATTCAATCACCTATGATACTGTGTGTGCGTTCTTTAACATCGTAAAAGAAAAGAAATTTGTTTACATTTGTCAACCGATGTGAAACATTTAAAATCTTACGACTTATGGCTTTTTCAAAATTATGAAAATTTTACCTGATTTCTTCTATTTGTATTTTATTATTTACTTATTTATTAATTTTTTAATTTTTGTAATGGCACAACCTCCATTTCTTCAGCTAATAATACTCTTAGATTAAAAATTGACTTCGCTGATATAGGCGGACCAAGCTTTTCTGGGGCACCTTCTTGAAGATGGAAGAACAAACGCGATGTAGAACGTAGAGAAATCTGTTCACATAATGGTTTGAGAATTCTTTTAACGACATCAAGCGATTCGTTTAGGCTGGGTGCAGTGACGCAAACCCGTTTACAATTGTAACTATTCCGATACAATACACTTTGGGAAAATTAACAACACTTTCGTTTCAAAAAGTATCATTTTTATATTTTAGAACACCAACAACATATAATTGCACACGCTTGAAAAACCGGTTGGAAAACATATTAAAACCGTTTCCGAGGTGTTCGAAAATCGTTTCAAAATTGTATCCAAAAGCGTATCGAGAAACGACCCAAAAAGAAGCGTCAAAAAACCCATCCCGTGTTCAAAATGATTCAAAAAGCGCCCAACAATAAGTCAAAAAACCACAAGAAATTCGTCTGAAAACGCATCAAAAAACTAGTGAAAATGAATCCGAAAACCTGTTCAAAACGAGGATAAGACCCACCAAAAACGCTCTAAAAAGCACGATCAAAAATGCGGCCCAAGACTTGGTGGAATTTATCAAAAAACGTGTTACAAAATTTTCCTTAAAACGGGCAAAACGCCCCAAAAGAACATCGCCTTGAAACGCCCCAAAAACGGGTCGGATTGGTTCCGAAACCATTAAGAAAATTCGTCAAAAATCGAAATGACGCCGTACCTTAGAAATGGCAGGTTCTCCTTATTTGCCTTGATATTGATAAACACCTGCAGCACACAATCATTACAAACGAGCTTACTGTTCAGAGCTTGCGAGAAAACACCTCCCCAAAGTCTCGTCTCCGTTTTGGACCACCCTGTATATAGGCAGACGGATCTCCTGCACGACAATCATCACTACTCCCCCTGACAGTCCTGAAAGGTATCTACATGTTTTTAGATTTCATTCGAGATTTGAAATGATTTTGGATAACATCTCTTTCTTTCGTCTTCTTCCAAGTTTGCTTGGCATCCACTGCCGGCCTTGGGGTGTGCCATAACTTCCATCCGAGCCATAACTTTTGCTTATAAAGAAACGATACCATTTACGCTTATTTCAAATATTATAAATAATGTAAAGAAGAACGTTTCTTACTTATTTTTACTTACCTTAATCGCATAAGAATGGCCGCTGAAGAAAATCTCATTCGGGGCGCCCGCAGAGCTGAGGCCGGCTCTGGCTACTGTATCAGTGGAAACCCGCTTCGTGGCAGTGATGGCTGGAAATACTTACCACGTTTCAGACCCTTTACAAGTCGCACAAGGGACAGTCGTAGGTTCTGAAAATCATTGCTCAAATCGCGACGCAGTTAAAGAAAAAACCAAGTCCGTTAAATAAATTAAAATTAGTTTTATTCGAAGAAGAAAAATTACAAATTACAAAAAAAAAAAGAAATAATAAAATAAAATTAACAATGCGTATTCTAACTACTAGCTCATACAGATGACACGTCCTATATCCTCAAGAACAAGAAAATACCAATCACAGACGTCAGGAGCAACGATGTTGCCGACTTGAAGTACGACGACTCTTGGGACGACTTCGAGCTCTCCGGGACGATGGCCTCAATGGCGTGCTCGCTGACAATCAGCGTTGTGTGTTGGCGGATCTTCTGCGGCAGAACTTCACAGAAATAGTCGCCCTCACTCGCTTCGGATGCATTTATGATGGTTAAGGCGGAGTTTGCCGTATCCAGAGCGTATTCCGAGTTCAGGACCTGGTTGCCAGTTGTCAGCACGTTGCTGTTCTTGTACCACAAGATCACGTTGTTGTCTGACGGGGGAAAAGGGGAAAAAAAAGGATTACCTTGTGTCCCAGAACGGTCTTTGGTCGTGTATTTACCTGATGTGTTTTTGGCTGGACACTCCAGGGTGGCATTCTTTCCCACAATTGTCGACACAGTCACATGCTTCTCCTTGAAGAAGGGCACCATTGGCGGCGTTAGACTGGCTGGTGTCGATTTGGTGTGACTGCTGGGACTGCTCTCGTCATCTGAATATTGGTAGTCGTCGTTTTGAGCATCGTCCTGCCAGTCGTCTGATGCTGACAGCGGGCTGGCAAACGCTGAAAGAACAAAACAAAGGATGCTGCATAAGTAAGAGGCTTTTCCACTATCTTAAGTCATAAGCAGCTTGGCTAGCCGAGTCAAGGAGAACCGCATCCCATTCAACCAGAAGTGCTCACTATTTGAATACGTTAAAGTTCAAGGATCCTCAGCAGAGAATACTAGAAAGCTACTTCCCTTACACAACAAAAGCAATTCAATTGCGCAAATCCTCACATCCGGTAACCATTCGTTCGCTCTACTCAAATTATACATCCTTTTGTTGGGCTCGTCCATGGAGAGGGTGTATATACGAGCTGAGCGCACTCGTTGCACAGAGCCAAGTAAGAGGACTAAGCTTCCTTTGAAATGGAACGGAAGTCGTTTGAATTATTTGTGTGCATTTATTTGCAACAATTGACGAGAAGAGGCGTCCTCCGCGTCATCAACAGAAAATAAAATTGTCACGTGGAGGAGGAGGACGATCCTTTGTCCACAGTGAAATTATTATTCTGTCCAATAACTGGTAGGAATGCGGATGTGAATTGCCAGACCATCTGTCAGAAAGGTATATTTACATTGTCCTGCGGGTGCACATTGTGAGTTCATTAGGTCGCCGTCACAGGGTAGCAGCGAGCGTCGCTTCGTCCCTTATCTGGTCAAGCGAATGTTGGTTGTGCATGGTGCGTGGGTCGACAGCGGGACATCTGTTGGCACACAAGATGGGTGGTTGATGATTAGGATATGAAATCGGATCTAAGGCTTTGTCATGGCTGCTACAATTGAGTGGTCAGGCTCAGGGGTGCAAAAGTGCGGCCGACTCTTTAAAAAGTGGTAATTTAGTACCGCACACGCGATGCGATGAATTAAGAAAGCCGTTAATGATTTTAAAATGCTACAGCAGTATATCATTCACGGTACAGGGTGCATCGATTGTGCAGGAGGTAAGGGCCTTCTGAACTTTCTATACTTTGACAAAGAAATTTCCTAGCTGCGTCAGAGACTTCCTACGGGCAGTCCACTGAAATATGCAACGATGCGGTTTACCTACTTCAAACGTCGACCAAAAGTAAACATTTATCGAACGAAAACAGCGCGATACGCGATAACCAGCGGTACACGCGCAAGCATTTCGCAATGAGAGACATTTGTGAGCTGGCATCGAAAGCTGTATAAATTGCGCGCCTCCGACGACCAATCAAAAATGGGAATAAAACGGGGCCCGAGTCAAAAAAATGGGCCTCCACATACCTACAATGCTAATAAGGAAAAACCGAGCAGCAAACAAATCTATAGCAAGAAAAACAAACAAATGCATTAATTTCGAAACAATTTTATCATATTTTCGCATTCTTTTTCGTTCGATATAGAGAATAAAAACAGGCCAAATGGCAACGCTGCAACTAGTGCATGTGACGGCATTTGACTGCATATGCAAATATCTATGATTACCTTATCGGTTATTTAATTTATGCAGCTCATTGATGTGGAGAGGAGTTGGAGTAGATTGGACTACACAACCTAAGTCCTTTTTCCCTTTTGCGTAGGCGAGTTTTCCCTCAGCTGCGATTATCTTCTGGGTTAGAATCGAAAAATGTGAGGGACGGTGCGTTTATATTAAAGAAGAGGCCAGACAAAACATTCATTCGCTCGCATTTTTCAACTAATTAAGCAGCGTTTTTTTTTTTTGTCAACTTACTCGTGGCATTAATCCAGCTTAAGCCCCTGACCGATTAAATATTTAATCGGTTTCTCTAAATTGGAGTAGATTTTCAAATAATTTTGACAGTACGAACAGCGCTTTTTTTTTAACTTTCTGTTTCAGGAATGCGTGGCATTAATCCAGCTTAAGCCACTGATCGTTACATTGAAGTGGTATACCGTATTCGTATACCGCTTCTATGATTGTGACCCATTTCAACAGTTTCTCTAAATTGGAGTAGACTTTCAACCAATTTTGACAGTAGCTTAAGTTCACTTAATCGCATTACTTAAGCTTGTTTGTAGACACTTAACGTAACCTAAAAGGTAGCTCTTCCGCAATAAAGGGTTTTGTGAAGAAATAGTCTCTCCTTCTAACGGAAAGAAAGTCTCATTCGTCCTTTATGCAAGGGCGACATTCAGTTTCTTGAATGACACCTATCTTATGTCTCTATTATTATATATCTTATGTAAGTAACATCTAAGCCGGCAGTGACTTACTTGGATTATGAATAATAGAAAGCTAAGCGCTTATTTGTTTTCTTGTAAAAAGGCTTTTGTCGCTCTTAAACTGAGCCCCAAGTTTGGTATTCGAAACCTTCTGCGACCGCGACTTTGGTCGCAGATCACTAAAACATGCGCTGATGGTATTTTATTTCTATTATTTCGCTCTTACCGACCTGAAGCGATGGAAAGACAACAGCAACAAATGAACGAAAGCAAACATTTCCCAATGAGACCTACACCAGTGAGCTGTCATCTGGGAAAAATTTAATAAATCGATGTTGGCCAATGGCGATGAAATAAAAACAACACGTCGCTCCCTCTTAAGTCCCATCCTTTTCTGTAAAATGCATACGGATTTTGTGGTTATATTTCCGAGGTGATGCCTGAACAAATCCACATACAAAACAAGAATACGAACTTAATACGAACTGTTGCAGGTACACCTCCTCAGAGTAGACCAAACCTCATCTTCAAACGTTAGTCACACAGAAGGTATTTCTACAATTGCCTAATCATCCCCCGTCGCACCCAAATCACACTTGATCACATAAAACACTGTTTAATACCGATCATGGGTAGCTACAACCCACTAAGCAATTTAAATTTCAAAACTCCCGCACCAAATCCGCTTACAAAGCAATTCCAACAACAAAGCATTTCAATTATCTTCCCATAAAAAAAAACACACCTCCTCCACCTCCTCCTCGTCAACAATGTAACACGTAAAATTTATTTTAAATACCCTGCTGACACCATCACATCCATTCAGCACTTATCCGTTTTCTATCCGACCGACCGACGTATGACATTGATTCGTAAATTGCCCACGACTCTCGAACAATGAATCCAGCTAGACTTTGTAAAAAGAAAAAACAAACAGCGCATCGCTTAATAAACAACTCCACATAAGCTCCATGCGACTCTGCCCCATAACGTGCCCCATCCAGGCACACACAAAGTTCTGCCGTGTATGCACTACTGCGTGACTGACGCAGCAGCATTGGGTGCTCCCATGCATATGGACCAACCGCCATTCGCTCGAAAACAAAACACAGTAACGTATGGTTCGTGATTTTTGTCGATCTTCGACTTCGGTCGTCCTGTTTGTTTATTTTGGTCGCCACTTGTGTGACTTTGTTGGGATTTCATGAATACTTAGTGTTAAAAAGTTTCCGAGTGCCCAAGGCGAACTAATCCAAGCTACGATATTACAATGTCAGTCCGACACACATTTGTACATTGTCCGGCAGGAATTTGATCGAATGCTGATGATAGTCTACTGTGGCGGATATATAGATCCACACATCACAACTCAACTGTCCTACTGGCTGTTTCCTTCGGAAGTTTTAAATCCAAACAAACAATATTGGCGGCGGGCATGATCGTAAACAGAAATGTGGCGAAAGATAAAAGCAGCTCCGGAAATCGTCTACCACGCGGAGGCATTTTGTTTGCGGTAATAACAATTCATGTCGCAGCACACAGTACGCACACTGACCATATACCCAGTCGAGTGTAAAATGCACCATGACCACTTTTACAAATGCGTTACAAAAAAAATGTGTGAAAATAAAGAGAGGGGACTTTATGCATTTACAGCTTGACGTGAGAGATTACATCATTTCACGGACGAATGGAAATTCGTTCAAAGTCTGTTGTGCTCTGCAGCAGTGGTCCCAGATTGAGGGGAAAAGTGCCAACTTTGGCGCTTTTTCAATGAAAAAGGGGAAAAATCTCTTTGGAACTTAAATTGCTTAAAAGTAAAATTTAAACGCATTTCCATTACAAATAAATATAGTCAGAATGAAATGTTCACACTAAATTATGGAAGCAAACAGCCCATCGAACGTCTACGTAAGAACTTTTGTGTATCTGAATGCATTCACTCGATTTGACGTTTTGTCTTATAGAAAATCATTTCAAATTCAAATTTCATATAAAAATAAAGGCAAATTTAACTTGGGGAAAAAAAAGGGGAACCTTGATTGCCTTTGCTGATAAAAAAGGGGAAAGCAGTCTTCACAGTCTGGGACCACTGGCCTGCAGCAGGATTGTGTCAATTTTTTAACTTGATCTCTTGAAATAAATCGGAAAAGGATTTCACTTCCTTAATTTGTCTAAGTTCGAAGAGAACGCTTCAAAGTACGCCCAGCTCTGGGCATAGACTTTCAGGCCCCCTTCCAGCGATGCTGTACACAATATACAAGAAGAACCGGTTATAGAAAATATATTTTCACACCTTTGCAAGTCCGTTGATGAGACAAGATGCGACCAAGAAATTCATTTATTTTATCACCTTTTCAGAGTTCATGCATAAGCGCATGGTACCTCGATTCGAGGCCTAAAACAACGCGCATTCTTCCCTTCTACGAAACTTCATCTTTCCTTTGATCTATATAGCATAGAACTCAGTTTGAAAGTCTACAAAAGGTACGACAAAACGTTGCACCGTAGGTACTAATAATAAATTTAAGTCTCCACTTATTAAATCTACGGAAGCTCACAATTGCGAAATTTATATGGATTTTATTGCCACTGTTGAACTACTAAAATTCAATGTCGAAGCTAAAAATATTTATTGGTTAGCCCCATTGCGTTCACAGCCTTTGGAGGCCTTTGCTACTATTTTATTTCTACGCAAAAAGGTTTCAAAAAAACATTCGACCTGAGTTTACATTGAAAATACTGATTCAATCACCAAAGTCGGTAGTCTTTGACCCTCTCAGTATCACAAACTAACCTTGTGCGTATTCTCTCAACGATCTATAGAGGCCTTGAAGTGTTTGAGCAAGAAAAATAACATGCCCCTCCAATTCGAACGTCTAAGAAACATCCGAGAGTACAACTGTCGCGAAAGAGCTTCTCAATTGAGCCCTTCGGACGCTTCGTAAAAATGTAGTTTGCAGTCCCTTCCATTCGTCCCAGAAATAAAAACTCACACAAAACGAATGGTTGCTGGGAGCTTGGCAAGGGTACGAACCTATTGCGGCACCTTTTTATTTATTTAACCGGACTATCCAGGCAAAAATCCCACCGACAAGAACCTATCAGGTTGTTGACGATCGGCTCTATGAATGCATTCGCAGCTTATCGCTGACAGACACAGAATTTGCAACGTAGAGACGACCTCTACGCATAGTCCAGTTGGCGTAGCACCAGAGGCCAGGGGAGACCCGAAAACTTCGCCTTTAAGATTTCCAGTAAGGGTTAAACATAAAATTAAAAAAAAAAATAAAAAATTACAACAAAATACAAAAACAACAAAATCCACTACGCAAAATTTGAATTCACTACACTTTTTCGAGAAATCTTCTGCGTAAATGAATTTTCCAAGTCGGAACCCTGTCTCAAGTGTTTCGTTGTATGTTGCCAATACCCAAGAGATCAATTTCCAACCCAATGTCGACTATCATGTTCCGGTACCGACCGAAAAGTCAGCTGTTTGACAGCTAGCCCCTTGTCGCTATAGCTGTTTTGTGGATCAAATTTTGGGTTTGCAACTGTATGGTCGGTACCCAAACTGGCTGTCAAGTCTCTACGCCAAGTTGTGAAATTGACACTGTGCAATATTTTTGCTAGACCTCTCGTTTCGTTGACGTTACTTAACTCAGCTACGGAACCACTTTCTCTGAATTTCGGCGCAATGAGCTCTGAATAAAGTTTGTACAACGACGCTCAATCGTACGTAACGCGCGGAACGTTCTGGGAACATAACTTGAATTTTAATGCCAAATTTTTGCGATCTCGATTCGGTAGTAAAATCCTAACTATGACAGATCCAAATGGCAGCAGAATTTCAGCAATATAAGTTCAACTATGGCTATATCGGCTGTCAAAATTCGATCATAACTTTTGAATGATCCTTGTATAGTTTTATGCCTCGTGTCGCGCGGAACGTTCTGAGAACATAACTTGTGTTTTGATCCCGAATTTTTGCGATTTCGATTCGTTGGTAAAATCCCAACTTTGACAGATCAAAATGGCAGCGGAATGACGGCAAAATAATTCCAACTACGGCAATAACCGCTGTCAAAATTCGACCATAGCTCTGCTCTTTTATAATTTTATGCTAAATGTCGAGGACAAGTTGTATTTGAGTGAAGTTTTTCATCAGTTTGACAGGAATTTTTCCTGTCATCGTCAGCGCTGATAGATGAACCATCTGAATCTGGTTGCCATCTGCTTCAGCAGAACTTGGGCTGCAAGTAAACACACTCCCCTCAACAGCATACCTACTGCTACTCCCTCTACCAAATCACCCGACTCCGTTTCAATTCCATTCAATTAATGAGCTTATTGCGTACATACAATACCACCAATTGAACCCATACCATGATTCATAACCATAAGGGGTATATAACTGCGCTGCTTAAAATATAAAACGTGATCGCAATTCTGTGTGCAGCGTGCATGTGCTGATTGCACAATTCCAATATACGATTCGATTTAACTACAGCGACAATCGGAATTGGTTTCACCGAAAGAGGGAGACAGCCTGACGAAGAGAGGAGCAAGGGCAATCGATGTCTGCCGGCTGTGTCTGTCTGTGGCTGGTCGTGGAAATTAATTTCAATTTGGCACTCAATCCAATTGAATCGCCTGGATTTCATTAAATATGTTGGAAAGGTCCTGCTCTAGGATTCCGTGGTTTGCAACCGCACGGGCGGTTATCTAACACTAAACAGAGTGTCTGGTGTCCGGTGTCGGGTGTCCCGCCTGGGGCCATGCGGTGGAACAATTTCCAATTTGTAATTTATCGGTCAAAGTGCACAGCCGGAAACCAAAATACTATCAGATTCTGCTGCAATCCGCACTCCGCAGTGCAAAATGCAAATGTACGATAATCTGCGAGCTTGTGTTCGGGGTGGTCCTGGTCAGATAAAGACTTAACACAAGTGCTTGTTAGAGGTTTCGCACAAACGAGGCGCCCGCTTCATGAGTGTGTATACACGACCGGAATAGTGCGGAAATGTAGTTTGTGGATTTTGTTTTTTGTGTTCCTCGTCATCGTCCTGCGCGGCGGCTATATCCATGCGGACATGGACAGTTTTTAATGACCACAATAGGTCGTTTGTTATACCTTGTCGACTGTCTAAGCGATGCCGCCGCGGCGTTCTCACCACTCACGTGGCCGCTGTATATGTTTTACAAAAGAAAAAAAGAGAAGAAGAAGGAAAATGGGTCACCGTGAGTAGGGAGGAAGACCCCCAACTACAGCGCCGAAGGGTCATTGGAATTGTAATTGCATTTGCCGCGTCCAGCAGGACTCTAGCATAATAAACTCGAGTATTTTATTGCCACCTCTTACAGTTCACAAACATACACGACTGGATGTACTTTTGTGATTTGCATTCTGCAATGTTGCGGGATACATCCCTTTGGGTGGGGGTACGTTTCGTACATTTGCGGCAGAAACCGATGCTACATGTGATGGATAGTGGGCTAATGTAGTCGGGGTTTATGACCCAATTCGGACCTGTATCGATTTAATGTTTCTCTGATGTAATTTACTGGGTGGGGCGGCAGGGGAATACAATTGGGAGCATTATTCAAATTCGACTGGGTGAACGCCTTTATGGGGCACTGACCGTTTTATTGCCGGATGTCCTTTGCATACTTGACCAGACTGGCTCTGGTTGTTCTAGGATAAAACAACTGGTTTCGGCCGATGTATTTTATGCCGTATGATAATGGTTCTAACAGCCACACCTAGGCAACTGTCATATGACGTGTCTCCCTCACAGTGTCAGATATAATTTTTTGTGAGGAACTAAGCTGCTAAAAAAGCACGCATTTTACCCACCTAAGTAGTCAATAGACTGTCTGCAAATACGAAAGTTCAAAAGGCAGTGAATGTATTTACGTCTGTTCAAAAAATACTCAAAACTAAACACCGCAAACTTTAAGAACTACTTCCCACTTGGTCATATTTTCTTTTAAATTAAATAACAAACATGCAGGAAAAATTAATGTCGTATGACCGTTTGACACGTTTTTCACCTGCGTTCTACCCCGAAACTGGACTGTGTACAATTTCTTTGATCACCAAGAACAAAAAATAGTAAAAGCTTCTGCCCAATTAAAAAACAAAAATAGGTGCGACGAGCCATGAATTTCTGTTTTGAGTTTGCATGTCAAATACGTTCATACGTCCACCGGTTACTATCACCCGCTATACTACTGCAGAGCTTCTTACTAGGACTGGGATTGTTTCTAATAATAATAAATAAATAATAAATAAATAAAATAAAATCATACTTCCATGCAATATTTGGAATCGAAATGAGCCGGGACTCGTGTCAAACGCTGTCAAACGGCTCGCATGTGTCAAATTGAACAGACAAAATATGTGTCAGTCATTAAAAGGCCATATTTAACAACAGAAAAGTACCATTTGCCCACATATGACAGAGGGTCATGTCATATTGCGCCAGGAATTTCTGTATCAATTATTGTTCTTGTAAAATACTGTCAAATGACCTTTAGAAAGTATATATTTCTGCTACTTACTTAAGCTGGGATTAGACTGTGTTTAAATTGCTGTTTTAGTCCCATTGAAAAACCACATTTTTGTACCGCAACTCCGTGTCACTCTGCATGTCAAATGCTGTCCAGCGGACCACAGCGGACCACAGAAAGGAGGCAGAAACTTCTACCAGGGAGATGATACTTCTATGCCGCTCTGTCATAATTTGCAAATAGTTTACGACAGTCATTTTGTCACATCTGTTGTTTCCTTTTGTGTCAAATGCTGTCAAATAGCCTTGTCTAAGGTTT
This sequence comes from Cheilosia variabilis, assembly GCA_951230905.1. Lineage (NCBI taxonomy): Eukaryota > Metazoa > Arthropoda > Insecta > Diptera > Syrphidae > Cheilosia > Cheilosia variabilis. The sequence continues at coordinate 16,447,180 of OX579680.1, read as the reverse complement.
GGTATTACCTTAGATCATAGATCAGTTGTAAGGGTATGAGATGGTCTTGAATGAGTTTATAAAGGTGATCTTACCCGTACCGATTGAAGACCGAAGCTTTGTAGATAAAAACAAAAGCTGTTGACGAAACAGTTCCGAATAGGTAAAGGTCCGTTCAGGCCTAGCTTCTCACAACCAATCGTTTTGTGTGAGTTTTTATTCTTTGGGACGAAGGGCCTACCTTACAATTTGATGCCGAGTGGCCAAATTGAGTGGCTCTTTGTTAAAAACTATACCCTTGCAGCGTAAAAAGACCTTAAGCTGTAATTTGTGCCTTTCCATGTATCGAATCTGACACCCTTCGGCCAGTAGTCCACCACACCGACCACTGCGCATTGCAGGTATTCATTCACAGACATTTCCGGAACCAACTCCCCCATAGAACTAGTAGACTAGCAACAAGCGCCCTCTTTGGCATGCAGTATGCAACTGTAAATACTTCAAGTTGCTCCCAGTCGGTTGCAAATATGCAAAATACAATCCAGGGAACTTGTTCCCCGAAATGCTAATTCGCTTTCCGTCTCTAGCGAAATTGTAAATTCATCCAACTGTGTAAATATTTTCCAAGCGAGACTGCCAACATTTAGCAGTCGTGTCATAAAATTGAAATAGATTCGCTTCAGGCTTCGCCATTCACTCGGTGACTGACCATTCCCAGTGAACTCAATTAAATTTCTGGAAAGCAAAATAGTTCTATGAATCGAAGCTATTTATGTTTTCGCCCAGCAACGAAAATAAATGAAACTTATGTTTCACTCTCTTAATCTCGTTTCAATTGACTGCCGTACGAGTTCGATTCATCAGCCGACCCAACTTCAAAACTCGCACGAGACGAGACGAAATTTGTGACTTATCTCAATTCAAGTAAATAGATCTGTATACGGTCCGTGTCCACCGATTGCAACACGACTCATACTCATATAAATCGCGTAGTTGCAATGTCACGCCAATGAAAAGCCACATCAGATGCTCCATCTCATTTGTAATCGGATCACAATTATTATTCCAGCGTCCATTTGTTTATTTGTTATTCTTATTATAAATAACCCATCTTGTATGCATTTAGCATGAAACTTGCGTTACGTAACGGAAATGTGCATGCATTGCATTGACTTCTTTTTGTTGAACATATTTTGTGCTCGCATTACCAGCAACAACATAATTAGTTCGCTTAATGCAAATGTAAGCAACGACTTAGCGTTGCGGAAGTTTCGATGTTTTATGACCTTAGCGTAAGATGATCGCTGTACACATTTACACCCAGTTTGGCTGGCACTTGTTGTACTTCGCCTTTTTGAGCCCCACTAGTACAGTGGCCATGTGCTGTTTCCATTGCGGATACACAAATATATTTTTTGTGAGCTATAAATATTCATTACGCACTCCCAATGACAGCGACATCACGTAATTATAACAAATTAGATCAGCGTCATGGAAATATTCAAATGATTTGACAAGCTGATAGGGCTATCAGGACAGAGGTGTTTTTGAAAAACTGTTTCACAATCGAATATAATGGAATGAAGTATTTTATCAGTACGGTTATGGGTTGCGAACACATAAAATGAGAAAATGTTGTTTGCTTTTAATGCAACATTTAGCATTTAATTGGCAAAACAGCTTGCGAAGAGAAGTACGATATGACTTATCACGCGCTGGTTGCAAAAGTACGTTGGACTGTTTGACACAATAATTTTGACACTCCAATTTTTTAGAGTATCGTAGAGGATACATTAGTTGACACGCTGTTTTTTATACCCTCCACAGGAAGGCATATTCACTTTGTCATTACATTTAACCTCATAAAGTATATATATTCTGAATCAGGATCACATTCTGAATCGATTTAGCCATGTCCGTCTGTCTGTCTCTCTGAAAGTACGATAGCGTCCAAAGGAATTGACATAGGCGAATGAAATTTGGTGATAGGACTTATTTTTATCGTCGTTAGGTTGGTATTAAAAATGGGCTATGTCGGTCAAGTAGTTCTGGTACCTCCCATAGAAAGATTTTATTTCTCTCCAAATATATAAGAAACTTGTAATATTTTCCTGGTTTTCTTATACAAGGTGGCACAACATTAATCACCCTATCGGAAGATGTTATAACTTCTGCAAATGGCGTCGCACGTCAATCATATTTGACATTTGTGGACTAGATAGCTGCAGTATGAAACAGACAAGCAACACGCCTCAGACAATCTTAGCCCTTGAGGCGAATTCGACAGGAATGCAAACAGTTATCACCGGAAATCTAGCTGAAAGTCATGGAAAATGCGATAAAACGGGTTAAAATGTGTATTCTTACTGGCAGCAGCCACTTGACGGATATCGTCATTTCCACTTAACAGAAAAATTTGCTAAGGTCCAAGTAAATAATTCCATCACTCGAAATCTTTTTTTTTATTTAGTGAAAAAATAATTCAAAAACAAAATTGGATGATTCATTTTGCGCCACCCTGTATTACAGGCTCTCTTCAGTCGATACTTGTAAAGTGTAAGCACTTATCAGTGACTTTTTTTCAGTGTAAAATTTTGTGAATTTTATTAAGGACTTCCAATTTTGTTGGTAAAGATTTTTGCTGTAATTCTGAAAACATGTCTAAAAACTTCAAAATAACACTATATGAAATATTATAAATTTAAGTTTAAATATTAAAACTATCAGCTAGTATATTAAATAAGACGGGTGCCAATAACTGCTTCGAACAAGAGCAATAAATTCAATAATTGACACGAAGTGCCAATAAACTTGTTCATATAGGGCCACAGTTGTAACTGTACTTTTGACGGTGCCAGCAACTTTAGCATACGACGGTTATTTCTTTCAGATTTTTGAAAATGTCTAAAGAGAACAAAATTTATGTTGAGGAGTGGCAAGTAGGTATTTCAGCAATAACGTTCTTTTTTGATTAGAATATTACAATTGAGATAAATTCGTTTTAGATTTGTTTTTAAATACAAAAACTCCATTGTTAAATTTTTTATTTTGTTTCTTATTATTATTATTATATTATTTTATTTAAATGTGTATTAACTTATCAACCTTTCGCATTTTTGTTTAATAAAGAAGCATTAAATGCATTTTTTGAAAAAAACATTAAATCGTTATATACAACTGTACTTCCGTAGAGTGCCAACTACTGTAGTTTTTACGAGACATTTTTTATAATGCATTTAATTCTAAATTGATAATTTTAAGTAAAACTAAATAAATTTCAGTTTCTCTGAACTTTCTGCTCCCTAATTGTGTTCATAAATTCTATACACGAATTAAAAGCGTTTTTCTTTCGCGTTTTTTTAGAAAAAACTTCCGAACTGTTGTCGTGGGTACCTAAACAAATTAATTCCCGACTGTGTTGAGTTCTATCCACCAGTCCTTTTAAGCCCTTTCGACATTAGCCCGAAAAGACATAAACCTACCTTTCATATTTAAAATTGATCACTCACCAAGAGTGCTCTAAACCATAAAACGTTTAATGCCTCCTTTTTCTGTAAAAAAAAATGTTACGACTTTCACCGTTGAAAGCTTTGCAACTTTGCCAACGGCGCACGCAGTTCAAAGTCTTAACAAAACTAAATATAATATCCCAAATTGCCTTTTTTTCGTTTAAAGTCCACCAATAAAAATTGCCGTATCGTGCATCTTACTAATTAAACTGTTTTGATTTTAAATCGATCATAATTGCTTCTTTCAACAGACAGCAACAGAAATTCGAAAAACAAGAAGCCCGACCCCGCCGCCATTCATCACGTCCAATTGATCAATTGATAAAAATGTACATCTCCCTTTCTTTTATGGCTGCTACATCGCGTCTTTGACTGGAGATGTTTTGTTGTATTTTATTGCAATATTTTCGGGGCTGTTTTTGAAAATATTTCCCCAAAATTATTACTTTACATGTTACACATGTGGTGTTCCTCATTCAATACCATCCAGATCGACGGGCAAATAGATATACTTTCCACTATAGATGCGCGGTAAAAGCCCCCTCCTTGACATTGAACTCCTGGCAATCGATAGGAAATTTCTCCTCTTCGGTTTGTTTACTCGATTCTCTCCGCATCTTCAATCAAATCGAATGCATCGCGCCCATCTCCCCCATTGTGGTGGCCGCACTGCACATTCGATATCCCCCATTACTCGGCGGCGGCGGCACCCCGACTTGTGTTCGTTTTACGGAATAAAAATGATAAATTAATATCGAAAACATCTCGCAGATTGATATATGGCCACGATGAAAACAACAAAAAAAAAATACACATTCCATGGGGAGCGAAGCAAAAGTGGTGGTTGGTTGGTGGCTCGAGTTATAGACCGTGGGGACGAAAGTCGCAGACGCTTTTACGAACCAGTACAATTGAAATATTGTGCACACCCAATTCCTAACCCCAACCGAGAGCGTAATGAACTGACACACTCGCAGAGTTGCAACTCCCTTTGAATATCCGAATACGAACACTCGTACGTGTGCGTGTGTAATTTAATGATGCAATTATAAGGGCCACTCCTTTTCCCATTAAATTACGGCCTGGCATGAGCAACGAATCTGGAAAAAAGAAGCAAACTATCTTTGACAAACATCGAACTCGAAGAGTGTTAAAACGCCCCCCACTCAAATAATGCCGAACTTGCGAATGCCGCTGACTAACACTCGCATTGACGTTCGCCAAATCCACTCTGATAAGGCGAAAAGTGATGCGATCTTTATGCAAATGTTGGTCACGAGACCACGAGGGTTGGATGTCGTTTGTCGACTTCCAAATAAATGCGCTTATACCTTGGGCTGAAGTTTGCAAAGTCATCGTTCCAATTAAAACTACCGACATCATATCAGATGACTCATAATAGGAATTATGAAATGGGTCGGTGGAGGGCTGCTATTTTTGGGCAGACGAACTTCTGACAAAGTGCGGGTGACTCTTATTTTATTAATGGGACACATATAATTTATTTTAGAAGTGTCTCACATATTTCCCCGATGATAATTAAAGCCACTTTAGCATATCAGTATCGAATTATGTGGAATCTCTTGGGCGATGTTGGAAATAAAGGGGGATCAACCCAGACGCAGACATTTGAAACAATTTGGTAGGGTGTCGTGCTTGAAGAGGTGCATTCCGTTGAAATTTATGACACGAGGTTATAAGTTGGAGGGCGTGTGATTTACCGGAGCGGTTTCAGGCTGCAGATCATTGGATGCAGTTTGCTCTGTGATCATTTGTTTGCTTAACCCATTAAGTTGTAGTAGGCATATCGGTAGCCTTGGGAGTGTTCAATTACTTAAGATCAGCCGGGGCTTGTAACAGACCTCTTTTGGTCAAATTTTGACGTGCGACGTCACAAATATTCGGCCATTCGGTGGTCACTCGTGAGAGACCCGACGCTTGACAGGCGATCAGAAGTAGTGACAAATTTAGGACAATTGTTTGCGTCATAAGAGGTCTGTTCCTTTACTTTTAAATCTTACGAATTTTTACGAATTTTCACTCAATGCCGTTCCTTAACTCGAAAAGTTCGTAAAAGAGAGCGTAGAGAAGTTACCCCTACAGACCTTAGGTCTGTTCCTTTACTTTTTTAGTAAGAATGGAAAAGACTGTCAAAATGGCGGGGATAAATTCTCCCACAGAGAGAGACACTTACAAAAAAGGTAGGGAACGCTTTTCCAGTAATCTATGAAAAACGAGAGATTTATAATTCAAACATTCAAAAAAGTAATACGAAAAGTCGTTAAAATATCTGATAAACTCGAAGAATTTGCTAATATACGAACAAAATTAGTTGATTCATCTACCTAGTGATTCGGAGTTAATCGAATTCATGAATCCGAGTAGGCATATGGAAGAGTTTGTACTGATTGAACTACAAGCATTCGAGAAGAGGAAAAAGCGGCACAGCATTAAAAATTACGTGGAGGAGATTGTCCTTACTTACTCCTTACAGCGAGGAAGAATTTCGTCGCCACCAAAAGAATCTAAGGAGAACATTCAATTTTATTTTTCCGCCTGTTGATACCATTTTAATATACAACAAATCAAAACAAATGTCAAATGGGACAACAAATTTCGAATCAACTGTTAAGAAATTTGTTGAGTAAAAATTCGTAAGATTCTCAGTGAAGGGGCAATTTCTTGATCTCTCGATGACGCTCTCTTTTACGAATTTTTCAAGTTAAGGAACGTAAGAATTCGTAAAAATTCGTAAGATTTAAAAGTAAAGGAACAGACCTATAATGACGTCGTCATGTCAAAATTTTACATGAAAAGCGGAAAGTGTAATCGTAGCTTAAGAAGAGTTTCTACAATACTATTTCTGTTGCTATTTGCTTTCACTGCAGTTGAACGAGTGGTGATGTATGAGACGCATGCGATGTTCTCCCGAAAAACTGTCCCACTCGGTGAAAAAATAGGTTCAAATAACACTGACAATAAAATACCAGGTAATATTGACAAAATTCGGTTGCAAAACTTCAACAAAAATAATTTTGTTGAATTGAACAAAAATTGTTGTAATGATAAATGAAATTTATAGATTCAACAAAACAGAACGGCAGTACTGACAAATTATTTCTGCGCAATCAACAATATTTGCTGTTGATTTAACAAAATACAATAGCTGATTTGACAAACTTATTTTGTTAATTTGACAAAAAGCAAAGACCAAATTGATAAATTTCTTTGTAAAATCAACAAAATTATGATCAATTTAACAAATTATTTTTATACGCACAAACAAACGATTCTTGTTAAGACAACAATTTTTTTATCATCACAACAAATGTTTTAAGACAAGATAAAACTTATTAAAATTTTGTCAATTTGATAGAAACATTTTGTTGGACGTGTATTGACAAAAAAAGTTCTTGAATCAAGCCTCATTTTTATCAAATATACCAGGGTTTTATTTTCAGTGAAGTGTACGCCTTACCTTTGGAAAGAATCAAGTTTCTCATTTTAAAGGGCAATCGAGGAGAGTGGACGGGGGCACAAGTATTTTTTTTTTCAAACTCACTCAATCTGTAAGTCATACGTTAAAATTCACAAGTCATTTAGTAAAAAGTTATTCAAAGTGGAGATCCAGTGAATATTTTAAGGCCGCCCTGTAAATGTGTAAATGGGAACAATTGATTTCGCGAAAGATATCCACTGCGCCATTTCGCAATGAAAAATCAATTACAATAAATTCAGTTTTTTGAGTTTTTTTTTATAGAGATCAGTTTCCAAAATCACCACTTTTGGTCACCCATTTACATCACCTCCGAGCTCAGGTAACAATGTCTTAATTCGGCTTAAGACTGAACCAGTATACTTGTATGTCTCCCCGACAACATTCCTTCATGAAGAATATTCGCGGTGAATTATCAATGCGTGTGATATGAGTGAGACATGCCGTGCATATCGATGCGATGCTGGTGTACCCTCATCATCCCCACGTTGACAGAGGCGACGACAACTCCTGTTTCCACGGATTGAAATCCAATACTGTTCTCATGGGGTTCACTTTTCACATTTGTGTATCTCCCTCCGGCTATGCATTGATTTAAAATTCATACGTGGGCACCACCACGATTCACTTTATATGCTGATAGATACTGATGGATCTCTACCACAGATGCATAATGCATATGATATACCACATCCATCCATTAACCTTGAACTTGGTGTATCTTCTATTCTAGAGCAAACGCCTTTTGTTGCGACGACGAAGAGGAAGACGTAAAAGAAAAAAAATCCGAATCCATTTGCATTGTCCCAGTTCCAAAACGGGTAGACGTTCTCTTGTCATAGGTACCTATGTATTGTCTAAATGCGCGTGTAGAATGAATGGGGATCGGGAATCGGGATATGCATCATTGAAAAAAAAAAGAGCAAATCCAATTGCATAGAGGTGGGAACAATGGAAGGTTCACACAAATGGTTAGGTGCTTGAAGGGCCGTCAAATGGGTAATGAAAGGGTTCATCTTTCCAAATTTTAAGTGTAAATATCTGATCAGCTGCTTTGTTCGGCAGATACCGTTATGATATATAACTCTTTAGGACAACCAAGAGCGATCATGTGAAAAGGGGTTGATGTAGGTTCTGTCTGGAGAGAAGTGTCGGACGGATATTTCTAAGTATGGTTTATTGGATAAGTATTCAAATGTACTTAATGGATGAAGGGGGATTGAAGACCAGAGTCGGAAGTCTGTCATTTTACCTATTAATCTAACAAAGTAGTTTCCATGGTGTAAAATTATCTGTGACCGCTTGTATTAAAAGAAAACATTACTGGGATGTTATGTGAAATGATCGTCCTAATAACATCTTTTTATAAGGTCATTGCTGTGACCTTTAAAGTGGCCTTTCATTACGTAGCGACATCAAACTACTTTCGGGGACTTCTTGCATTCTCAAAATGGGAAAAGATAACAATATTGCTGCCGCCGCAGAGGCGGAGGTCCACAAGGGCCGATCTGATTGTATGAGCAATTGGGTGCATCAAACGGACCGCTCTTAGATAGCTGGCAAACAAGTTCTTTTCAGGGAGGATGACATGATGACATGATGGCGAGATCATGGTAATTGATATTAACAGTAGATCTTTTGTAAGCAATTTTAAAGAGTGGACCTATTCAAAATCATTACACAATAAAACCGCGTGCCAAATATTTCGTTATCCGTGACTGAATTTTCGTTCTGTTTATTTTTTTTTTTGCATTTTAAACTTCCTAGCGTTGACTACTGTCACATATATAGACGAAAAGGTATCTTGGTGCAGTTAATTGCTTAAAACGCTCAATGCAAACTGAATGCGACCAATGAAACGAAAAGCTTATTGGCGCTTAAGCCAGATTACTGCTGTTCAATTCTATTTGGATTTTGATTCCCCACTTATCTGTGAGTGTCATTGTCTAATAGTCTCGCTATATTGTGTTAAGTTGGATAAAAAGCACTTTTGGCTCGCGATTCATAAATTTGACACTTAACCATTTTACAGAGTGGCGGACTGTCAAACCAAATGAAAAGTTGTCAAATGACGAGACCATATCACTATATACCCGAATACACTGTCTGAAACAATGTAACAACTATTTGTTTGCTGTCGATCAGCCTGGTGTCGGATATTTGACATTTGAGAAATGTTTAAAAAATTCTTTTAGAAGTTAACAAATTTGTTTGGCAATCAGTTATCAGTTGCAACCCAAAAGACTCTGAAAAACCAGGGTTGTCAATAAAATTTCACAATATGTCATGGATGGAAAATCTATATTCTTAGTTGTAAAAGTACGGGAACGGTTTGAAATACAAAACATCTGCGTTACCAATCAGCTCCGTGCGAGTTATGTTAGTTAATCGTGAGAAGTATTTTTTTTTTTATAAAAAAATGCAAATTTTTAAATGCCTAATAACTAGAGGAGTAGAACTATATGATATAGTACTGTAGTTCGAAATAAAGATAATTTCGACGAAAGTACTATTTCATATAGTTCTACTCCTCTAAGTGATTAGGCATTTCAAAAGTTGTATTCTGACAAACATATTTTTCTCGACTATTACTCGACTGTCCGAAAGTGAGACCTGCACTTCGCTTTTCCGTCTACATCCTGAGTCACTGCGATTGCGCAGCTACTCCAGTAAATGTCAAAAGCTCTTCCATTCATGACAGCAGCTAGTTTTGTTCATATTGAATTGTCACCAGATCAATGTCTTGCAATTCGATCTACGATTGAAAGCAAATAGGTATAGCCCTTTTATAAAAATTAAAAAGATCTCCTTCATAGAAAGGGATTAAAACTAGATTTCTATAAGTTTGTACTAAAGTAATAGCCGTTAGCGGGAATTTTGACCTAACTAGGTAGATAAGTCCCAATGAAAGTCCTATCAAAACCACGAACTATATTTTAACTTGTGTCGAACCCATTTAATGTGAATTTTGGTTGCATTTTACTATGATTTATACAAAGCACCAATGAAATTTGGAGCCAACAATGAAATTACTTTTTCAAGATCTATTTGCTATAGGGTTTCCGCACTTTTGAGGGGTTCCTAACATTTTTCGGGTCTTTCCTGCGAATTGTCCTAATAATACCTGTCAGTCGGATTTCCCGAGAACTGAAGAGCTATATGCAAATGCACCTACTTCCACTCTCAAGCGACAAGTGCAAAAAATTCAGCAAACGATTTGAATTGGAGAGTGTTCGGAATTTAGTTCTAGTACTTTTTTTCTAGCTCTTTAACCATCGATTCAAAATAAAAATATGTTTAGTGTACATCGAACCACTTGAGATTGTCCTTTTTTCAGATTCTACTGTATTAACTATAACAGAACAATAATCTAATTATTAACTAATAACAGAATTAAAAAAAAAAAAAACCGATCAATATTTCAAATTCTTCACGATAACATCTCTGCACTCGGTAACCAGAAACCCGGTTTCTCACCACAAAAATTATTTAAAAAAAAAATAAAATTTATATAAACAAATTGTTAATTACCTAAACTGCAAGCACCGAAAAAGATTAATCCAGCCAAGATGTGGTAAAACATTTGACGATCCATTTTATTTATCGAAACAAAAAAAAAAATAATATTTCTATTTTTAAAATAAATTGCAAACTCCTTGAACTTGTTGCTCAAATTATTTCCACTGAATAATTTATTAATATTATTTTTCGCACAAGACACACTTTGCACTGCACTTCCTTAACGTATCGCGGATCGTTTAACAATTAACTGGATCTGCAGTTTGTGACACTAATTTATTTAAATCTCTTTTGGAAAATCACTTTGCGAATTTTATCAGTCAGCTGTGACGCAATACCGTGAATTATTGTAATTTCTTTTCCAAAACGTTTCTTTGAACTCGTTATTACTTATGTTGAAACTCAAAAGAAAATGCAAAAAAAATAAAACAGAATATTGTTAAATTTAGAATTCATGCGCTGTTCACGATCACTGCAACCAGTCGCCGCAAGGGAATATTTTTGAATGAACCTCAAAGCGCAACCAATATTGGGAGAGTGTGAGAGTGGAGTGCAAACACTGGAAAGTTGATGGGCAAAAGGCGAACGCGCGCAAGTCAGCCTTCCAGTGAGTGACGAATGAATATTTAATTGGAAGCCGGCGAGGGGCAGCAAAGAAATTTCCCGTCTTCTTAAAATTTTCGTTGGCAATTTGAATTCACTTGGTGGATGTGGTTTGAATTTATGACACTGCGGTTGGAACGAAAGATTTTATTTAATCAGTGTGAATCATCGAATTTAATGAATTTAAGAAGCTGAACTGAACGCGTTGACATTGGCGGCATTTTCATGACAAGAGATGAGTAATCGCACAGTGCAGATGCAAAGATACAGCAGATGGGCAGAGATAGGGTACAATACTCTTGTGGTTTGTAAGGTTGATTTTCAAAAGTGAATTTTATTGAAAAAGGTACATTTATTTAAGAGAAAGTGCAGACTGAAGAGCGTGCATATAGCACCAGTGTCAGTGTAGCCGTAGCATCGATTTACCAACATTTTCTTTACCAATAATCGTTTTTAGATTTAAGTTCAATTCAAAAAAAATGTATTCAATTCAATTCACACTAGTTCCACAACCTACCGCGCTTTCGTGGTGAATATTTAAAAAATTGATCGAAGCAAAACAAAGCAAATACTATTACGCTGTGTTGCAAAACAAAGAAAGCACTAACTTTTAACAAACAAATATGTATTTAACACTAGTGAAATTTATGGGGCAATTAAATATTACAAAATGTTTTGTCGTTCACAATCCATTTTGAAAGTAAATGGGAAACTATATATTTTTTAGTGCTGCCAAGTTTTCTGTGACATTTATGGTGAAACGACTGTGAACCGCAAAGTATGTACTTGAGTGACACTTACCAGGTTGTCTCCACTTAAACTAAAGGTTAAACATAGGTCTATGTATGCATTGTAAAAACTGTCAAATGTCAGTAATATTGAAAATAACCATCTTAAATAATCTGTAGGTCACAATTGATAATTTTATTTGGAAATTGATCGTCAAACTCAACTTGATGCGTCTCAATTCCCCAAGAGTGAGTTTTCCTGTGCACACGAAAAACTGTGCCCACTATCGAATCCACGGTTGCCGTTTTAGTGATTTGATCACAATTTTTTTTTTGATTTTGGCTCTGCGAAGAAATAAACTTTTGCTTAACTTAGTAGGTTTTGCGTTTTTAATTTCGTTTTTTATTGTAACTTTGAGACTGAACTGATTTTGTTTGTTGTTTTTTTTTATAAGTTAACATTATGTATTTACATATTGTAAGTTTTTGATTTATTGTTCAAAACAAAAATGTTGTTAAAATTGAATATATTTTTTTTCATTTGTAGGTAGTGAACATTTTTTTCTAGTGACTTTTTTTTTTAAATTTTAGCATATCTGGTGGATTTTTAGGTTCGAGTTAGTGACTTTTTTTTAAGTTACGGCAACCCTGATCGAGTCCTCAATCGGGAGATCCGAAAAAATTAATTCGACCTGTTTCAGAGAGGGAGTTAAAAAGCTTTTCGCTAAAAGAAAAAAGTAACATTGGACGACCACGAAAAATAAGCGAAGTTAACAAATCAGAAGGAAAATTAAGGAATACCACTAAGCAATACAAAAATAGATTCAGCTTAAATAAAAGAACTTTTATTCAGCACACAAGAAGCCGGCGTAAGGCACTCGGACTCAGGGCTGTCATTTTAGCGCTTTCGGCGCTAGATCTGGCGCTTTTTTAGTATGTTTAGCGCGCTTTTAAAAGTTTTAGCACCTAGCGGAATTTCTAGCGCTTTTTATTTGCAAATCCCCTCTTTTATTTCAGTAGTTTTGCGGTTTTCACACTCAATCAATCCTAACAAATGAAGTGTCAAAAGAAAGAGAGTTGGTTTACACATTTTAACCTTTTGAAAATATTAATAATTCGAAAAAGTTAAATTTTATACTATGTACATATAAAATCCACATGCCAGAGTTCTCGCACTCGCACTCGCACGGATATGCTAGTATCCGTATGTGGAAACTCCACACGGAAAGATATTGGTATTAAACTTTGACATGGCATCGCCCTACAATTCATGTGAATCCCCGTTTACAGTGCAAAAACTCGACGAAAACTCAGATTTTTTAATTGTTAAATAAATATGTACTTGATTGCTGGGAAAACAATAAACAAAAAAAAAAACCTGAATATGTTGTGGTTTTACTCTCCATATAAGAATTTCAGATATAGCGCTTAGTTTAGCTCTTAGTTTACCATGGAAAAAAAATGTTAGCGCGTTCTAGCGCTTTTTGTTTAGTTTTTTGCGGCATGGCAGCTCGGACCCTCCTCCACATGTAAAGGTTTCGATTGTCAAACTAGACTTTGGCCATTTAGCTTGTTGTGTCTGCCAGCTGTCAGATAGAACGAAATATGTAATTTGGCTAACTAAAATGTAACTAAAATTATAAAAATATAATTAATAACAATATCGCAATTCAAGTGCAATAAGGTTGTTGGACCAAGTAATGGGGGTCAAAAACTCTTTTTTTTTTTAAATTTGGCCGCTCTTCTGTTTAACGACTTTAAGACTACTTACGACACCATTTTTAGGAATAAAGTCCTATCCAGACATTGCTGTGCATCCCTGCTTAACTCGTCAGGCTAAGCAGGATGAGAATAGGTAAAATTTGAGTTCGGAAACAATTCCATCTCGACTTTTGAGGTCAAAAAAGGAGCAGACCTAATGGGATGCGCCATCATGCGACCTCATATCAAACTCAACTGTGGAGGCACATGGAAGCGGGTGACTGTGGTAGAGCTTAACTATGTAGCTGTCACTAAAAGGGTCGAAAAAAATATTGGCATGTTTCGTTTTGAATGAGGGCATCGCCAAGTACAATTTAGCTTCAATTCAAACCTTACAGTAGAGGAAGGTCACGCAGAAAGTTGAAGGCACGCCCCTAAAGATCGCTGGACACGTTGAGGGCCAGGTTCATCCGGGACTGTAAGTGAGTTACCTCTCCACATTAGCAACTATCATACTGCTCGCATACGCCCCCTTCCTATCGCAATTTAGCTGAGCTGAGGTCATATCTATGAATCCCCACAATGCCAACTAATTTGCCTGCGATCACTGCGAGTTATCTGCAGTTCTGGCAAAGCACACGTGTCCCACTGACTAATTTCCAATCGCCCCAACGACTTATCACCGAATGACTATTCCCAGGAGCATAACTATTTCTACAGCCCTTCTGCCGGTGACTAATACCGCTTTTATCGTGCAAAGTTCTGCCCGTGCGACCTACGCAGATGATAGATATCGCTCCCCAAGGGCCTGACCCATTAAAAATTCAGCACTCATCGGCGAACATTTTACAATTTCTCCGGACTTTCATTTTTATTCGCATTCCAAAAGGCAGCCTTTCACTAGCCCTTTTGTGCAGCACACATAGACACCCACCCACCCAGCTAATGAAGTCATAAACCATTCTCTAGGTCAGCCAAGCCACAGTGGTAAACGAAAGACTCCACCAATGCACCTTGAAATGTAAAGAAGTTTTTTTTCCACTCTTACTATCATGAGGTACGACTTTTAGGGCACGGTTCGCGGGCCGCCTCTTCTTTTAATTACGAACAAGAAGTAAAGGTCACCCGAAGGTGTTTGGAATGCAAAACGCGAAAGTGCATTCGATCAATCACTTTGCGAATGGGCGTTGTCCTTTTGCAGTATATGCGTATGCAACTATGCGATATCCGCAGTTATTTAGAAAGTGGCTGATCTCATCGGCGTCAGGACCGCATGTAGAAGAACGTGAACGTGAACTTGTCAGTACTTGTTAATGACATTAAAAATTCACATTATGTCCCATCGATGGGAGGCCTACGTGTAACGATTCCAAAATGAAACGCACCCACTCCTAGTTGGGATTCACTTGATTTTTGGATACACTCTATCACTTCCCATAGGCAAGAGGTGGGGGGAGAGTTTCGTTGTTCTTCAGGAATAGTGGGTATGTCGGTGATCATAAAGGCCGATGAATTAGCATATCAACGAGCAAATGAATGTACAGTTTGATGATTGATGTCATACAGCGTGTTGGATGGTGTATGGCGGTGGAGTGTATTTGGGACAATGTGGCGAGTGTGCAATCGGACCGTCGATACTCTCTAATCGGTATAGGGGAACTACAAATCATGCTAAACGTAGCTATCGGTTGAGACATCTATTCGTTGAATGGGGAAGGTAGCTTCTTTTGGAAGTGGACTACGGTATTGTTCCTGTAGTCAAATTAGAATCACAATCGGGCGCCACACCCAAATATCGGTTGTAAATACGAGTGGATTCATTTTTAAGGGCTTGATACTGGACTGCTTTTGTAGTCCTTCTTAAGAACTCTATCGTCACCGTCTACCAATTTATTCCTTTGTCACGTGAATTTTTCTTGTAGATACGAGTGTGTTACCGCAGAGTATTTGTCGCCTTATACTAGTTCAAGAAAGGGAAAGGGATGGTCTATCTTTCTGTATATAGGTCTCGATCTGGCGAATGCGCTGATCACATGTCTGAGGATATTTAAAAGACAGGAGTTTTCTCGTTGTGTGAAATATGTGTGGAGGCAGAGCAGGGACGGAACTCCTAGCAGACCAAACTCGTTATCGTGTCCTCCGCCTGATCTCAAGATCAGGCAGGGCCCGACCTAGCTATTTCGCCGCTCTGGGCAAAAATAGTTTTTGCCGCCCTTAAGCCGCGGCTGTAAGTCATAACTTACAAGTAGTTATAAAAAGAAAAAAGATTATAGGTAAACCAACTAAAAAAACATGTGGTTAAGATTAATGTAACATAAACAATACCTTCAGAATTTTTTAATGTTTAGGTATTTACCTTTTATTTCTCCTTCCGCTCAATGAAAAACATCAATTGTTTATTTTTTCAATTTAATTCAATTATATTCATTTAAACATTTATTTTTTAATATGATTAAAAAGACGTTAAAGCAAACATAAAGTAATTATAGTTAAAGGTATATTTAGACTCATGGAGCATGTAGGTAGGTATTCTTAAATATAAACTAATTGAATAAAACCATTTTTTTTTAGAATATCAAACTCTAACTAGGTTCGCAGCTACTCTAAAACAATTTTTTTCGTACCTTTTGTTCTGAAAAATCTTTAACAATATCTACTAAATTCAAACTGTCGCAAATCTTGTGCTCTATCGAAATCATAGCCAATCCAGATAGTCTCTTTTGAGTCATGGTAGACCGAAGATAATTTTTTATTATTTTTAGTTTGGAAAAACTTCTTTCACCACTGGCAACCGTTACTGGCAAAGTCAAAAGAATTCTTAGCGCAATACTTACATTTGGACCAAATCTTAAATCGGTTATAAGTTTTAAAACCTCTTGAGGAGACAAACTACTATTTAAAATTGAACATAAAACTGATAACTCCTCTGATAATTCTAATCCATTTACATCCGATGAGTCCTCGTGGGTTAATATAGCCTCGAGGTTTTTGCAATGTTCCAATAATTCATTTTTTGGCAGTTCTCTTAAAGCATATATGTTATATAAAAAAGAAAAATGTTTACTATGCTCAGCAATCTGAGAAAACCTTAACTCTAAGGAGTTTACAGCTGTATCAAAGATGTGAAAAAATACTTCGACCTTATATTTTTGACGGGGATCAATTATTGGTTCATCATCACACTCGTAGCCAAACTGTCTCTTTTTGGAGCGCACACGATGTTTAGGCATATTTTCAAAATCTGAAATCTCGCAGTAGGTAGCAAATTTGCCGCCCCTCATTTTTGCCGCTCTGGGCAATTGCCCAGCTTGCCCCCCCCTAGATCGGGCCCTGAGATCAGGGCAAGTAACCTCCATGAGCTGACTGGCAACGGGAAGGCTGCCAGTCTGTGAGAACCAGAGGGGACAGAAAATGCACAATTAAATCGTCATCAATGTGGAGGAGATGATACAACTTTGCATAATTTTATTAAACGCATTAAAAACACCGATTTGAAAAAGAAATACGTTAAGAAATCAAAAATTCTTGAAAAATCTTATAATGGTTGAGAAAACCATCGAAAACGCTTCAAAATAGTGAATGGTGAGGCGCACACTAAAAAACAAAAACAAAAAATGTTCAAATAAATGCAATAAAAAAACCTTATACATAAACAAAAGAAAAATGGTTCAAAAACGCACCTAAAATACTAAAAAAAAGCAATCAATCAATCAATCATTTTTAAATGTATAAAAATCGCTTGAAAACACCAAAAAAAATCCCATCAAAATCGCTTAAAAACCCTCATCAAAAAAAAAAACGTCAAACATCTTTAAAATAAATACGAACAAAACTCATCAAAAAATTTTAAATTTTGTACAACAAAACGCTCCAAAAACACTAGAAAACAAAAACAAAAAAAAATTATTAGAAAACTCTTTAACAACGTTCAAATAAGTGTAGCAGAAAAACACTAAAATCGCATTAAAAAGCTGAAACAAAAACGGACTAAAAAACACACAACAAGCACGTCAAAATGTTAGCTTATGTATATGAAACGAAAAGCGTTAAAAAAACAAATCAAAAACGCTTCAAAAATTTCATCAAAAAAACGTTGAAACACGGATCAAGAGAACTTTAAAACAATTAAAAAGCACGTTAAGAAATATTAAATTAAATGCCACAAAACACGCGTCAAAAAACTTATCGATAAACAAGTAAAAAAACGTTTTAAAAAACGTAAAAAATTAGTCAACAAACTCATCTATAATACTAAAGAAAAGAAGCCATCGAAAACTGAAAAAAGAACCCGTCAAGAAACTCCTCTTTTTTAAGAATTTGGGTTTTTTTTTTTGATTTTTTTACGTTTTTTCCAACAGGTTTTTCGACTCTTTTTGATGTGTTTTTGGAAGCGTTTTTGATGCGTTTTCTCTTCAATATCTTGATGGATTTTTCGCGATTTTATTGCGTTTTTGGATGCATTTTTTCGAAAAGTTCGAAGCAAGTCAAGTTGATGGCGCAAAGAAGAAAAACAAGTTAATTTAAAAAACCAAAAAACTCGACTGCCTGTAAAAAAAAGAAAAGAATATGACACCTCGGGGAAGAATACGAATATTATGAACCCTCACTCTTCAAAATCGGTCAAACCGTTTAGGCTACAGTGCGTCCCGTAGGAACGTACATAGGATACGCGCGAAACACATAACCCTCCCTGTGTTCAGTCGGGTAAAAAAGTCATGATGCCAAAGCCTTACCATACGAACGAATATTTTGATCGATTGGTACGGTCGCGTTATTCATGATCAAAGGAATCTGCGAATATCGGCGCCTTGCAGCACAAACATTAGCCTTACCTCAAGCCAATAAAATAAATTTTGAAGTTCCCATTCAATATTTCGCGTGCCTTTTGAGGAGGGCTCCAAAACCTGCGTCGCCGTCAAAGACCTCTCTACTTTTGGTGATCGGTTTAGCAAGAGTCTGTGCAAAAAATTTGACAAATTTGCGTGGCTAAACCAGAGTTGTATCTGCAAAACTGTGCTGTCACTATACATCAACACTGTTCCTTCAGCGAGCATCGAAATAATTTAAAGCCGGTTTTTAGAAGCACAACATTCATCCCTCGTTGCTTTGTTGTCCGTCTCCCCCAAAAGAATGATCCCCAATTAGGACAATGTTTTCTTGTTTTTTTTTTTGTGTTTATGATGCTAATGTTGCATTTTCCAAAACCAAAGAAACTGCGTAAACGGTGTCACATGCACAGACACTTTAATGCATTTGTTTTGACATTCGTTGGCGACTTCAGAGGGTGCCTTTCATATCTCCCTGCTTCCGTACACGGTACATTCCTTTTTGTGTGCTTGTGCCATTGTTATGTGTGCTCCTTGGGGATAGGTATATACGTATTATTTTTAAACACGTGAACTGATTCATAAAAATGTTCATTTGGCGTCCGGAGGAAAGTTATAGACACTGTGCTGGTGTGCATTAGTCGCAGATGGATATTCCTTCCACATGCATTAGGGTATTCTCGTTCTAATTACAAAATGCACTTCTACTCTGAAATACATTCTTTGCACACATTCAGAGGCGAGAGCAAGCGCGGGAAGGTACGAGTAGCTCAAGAAATGACATGAAAAGGTGCACCACTTGCAATGGGGGTAGAGCATTTTTGCCAGCCCTATGACTATTTGCCTTTTTAGATGATTGCCCTTAATTATGTTCGTTTAGCTCTGATGTGACATTTTATGCGCTTAGATACAAAAACTCATTCTGTTCTGGTACCCTCATGAGTCAGTCTAAAGAAACAGAAACACAATGCGTGTGTGTAGAGTTGACTTGTACTGGTGCTGATACAACAATCGAGGTTGAAAATTGTATGTACATATGACCGGACCGATGGAAACATGTCCAATGAAATTCTATGCTGGAGGGGTACCTTTAAATGGAACGTATTTGTTAAATGATCATTCCGAGTCTCATAAAGGTAAACAGTGCGTCTGGAGTAGATGTATATATGCCGTCCTATGAGCCTACCCACCAAACTGGCGAGCTCTGCCTTAAGTGTCCCCTTCCAAATCAAATGCGAAGGAGAAGAGGCACCCGCGAAAAACTTACTGGATACGCCTGAGAGAAGAGCTTGACTTGAGAGCTGGAAACTCAGACAGACGGAAGTCGGAACTTGGTGAAAACCTCATAAGCAACATCACCAGATGTTTTGAGCAGTGTTGCCACTAAGAGAAAAAAAAATCCGCTAGAAATGTTTGTTTTTGCATCGCAAAAATCCGCTAGAATTCGCTAAATTATCAAGCTAAAAGTATATAAGTTCAAAAAATACCTACATAATATTTAAAAGTACAAACTAAACAATCAACAAATCTAACAACAAAAAACAAATAAACAAGTAAAGAAAAAAAAATGTTTTGGAAAAAAAGAAAGTTAAAAATTACAAATTAATTTCCAACTCAAAGATGGATTCATCTATTTCTAAGTCTAAAGTAGAGGCCTCGGTTATAGTTCTTGAATCAGATTGCGATTTTGTTGGCTTTCCGATTTTACTTATGACGTCGTCTGGTAGATCGTAATTTAGCAGCTCTTGTTCATCACTTTTAATTTATTTCTTATTGTTATTATACAAACTTTGTAGTACCAGTGTTTGGTAGTAAAATATCGCTTGAATTCACTAGATTTTATTTTAGCGACAGCATTTTACTAAAAATCGTCGGAAGTCTAAAAAATCCACTAGATTTAGCGACAAAATCGCTAGAACGGCAACACTGGTTTTGAGCTGAATGAGCTCCCTGACGGTAGAACCAAGAGCTGCAGAGAATTCGAAACTTCTGAATCGCGCACTCAAGACCAATTTAGACGGTGACTGGTACCTTTTCCTGAAAGGACTTCTATGAAAGAATGAGAGCCTTGCCAATAAACATTTTCAGTTCCGACTTCAAATTTAAATAGTTCAGTGCATATATTTTCCATACGTATTTTGGAATTGTGAGCTTTTGTAAATTTAAAGTGGAGACTAAAATTTGTTATTTGTGCGTCGCTGAGACTCTAAAGTGATACCAGAATAGGTTGGTTAAAGTTCTTAGTAGAGGCAGCCTAAACGCACTGTTTTCTGTTTACTTTTACAGTTAAACTGGTAAAACTTGGAACGGCACCTACACTAAGACGAAATCGGAGACTTTAAGTCCGCTCCTAGAGGCTCATTTTCCGAGTAACCAGACAACTTAAACCGGTCTGACTCAACCAGTGCTACAAGCCTTCACTATCCGGATATTCGATGAAGCGAAAAACCTGGGAGTGATCTTAGACAAGAGACTTCTTTGGGCGAATCATGTTAAGTCGAAGCCAAAGCGCTCTCAGTTTTGTGGCAGTCTAAGGGAGGTTTTGGTGAGGAACTCATCTCCGTAGCCAAGACTTCCTCAACAATGACGGATTTACCCTGAATACGCCACAAGTAGAGGTAACTTTAAAAATGTATAAAGATGGGTGTGAAAAAACTGACCCATTACAGTATACCAATGTGGAAAAATTGCCAACTTGTGACTGTTTATGACCACAACCGCATCTCGGCAGCGCATTTATGTGAACTTTCACATCTTCTACTTCTTTTTAGATATTTAACCATTCCGCTTTTAATTGAAACCGGTTTAAGTCTTTGATCATTTAAAAAGTGCCTCGTCAAACTTCTGAGTCACCGTGTCGAACGTGACTTTGAAAAGAGAAAACCCTTGCCCTTCCTAGAGCTGATGCAGATGTGACTACATGTCTCGTTTGACTTAGCTTATACGAAAGGTTTTCTTTTGCAGTGTATACATTTGATGCGTCAGACCGGTTCTATTGACCTTGTAGATGATGTGTAGCTACGTGCATCAGTTGCTAAAAATGCGCAATTGAACGAAGAAACGAAAGTACGCGTGTGGTTTTTTAATTGCTTTGCATTACTCACTTGCGGTTGTGGTCTATTATTCATCCGAAAACCAAGCGTACGCGGGGAGCATGTCATCTGTAGATTGCGCTTATTTTAGACAGTTAATTATAGCTGCACGGTTGAGATTAAATATTTCTAAACATGAGTAGGTCAGGGAACCCCAAAGCGCGATAGACAGTTCTTTCGAAATAAACGAAATTGATTTCACAATATAACACAATGTTTGGGTGTCTGAAAGTTTTTTTTAGAGACGAATGGTTATGACACACAGGGCGAAGTTCGGACTCGGCAAGGCTTTTCAAGATATGTCGATCGCAGATGCTTTCACGCCTACTGGCTGATTCGGACAAGTCGCTCTGGTACTTTGCTTTGCTGAGAGAGATAGAAAGATATTCCAAAACTGACCTTGGTCCTTGGTCCAAACGAGGCGCGAGGAGACAAGACAATTGATGTATCATGCTACGGTGACCATTTTTTCAACCACATAAAAGAGGACACCTTTTTTTAAGTAAATGTCGAAAATGGTTAACGTAGTTAATATTATCAAAATTTGTAGGCTTGATAAAAGGAATTGACGGCGAAGGGTCATAAGTCCACCTAGGTGGGTTATAAGTCCACAATAATTTGGGCCATAGGTTCACAATTTTAAAATGGAAGGAGGCCATAAGTCCACAATTATCTATCGAAAATATTCCAAAGATCTTTTAAAGAAAGAAATTTCTGTGCTCCACACAAGTGGGAGGACTAAAAACTTATTAAAAATGTTGTAAAACTTTTTCTCTTTCCGCAAAATTTGTAAAAAGTTGGGAATTTTCGAAGCCTTATTTTTCTTTATAGTACGGCAGTATTGAAACCAGCGCCCTCGTATTTCGGCAGCTGGAAAAACTTTAGTCAACCCCTTTCTTAAAGCTTGCTGAAAATCCAAAGTAAATGCAGCACCACAAAATTTAAATATATTTGCTTCACTGTATTATAAAGCATGCGTATCGTATATGCGTCTTCAGACTTCTTACTCATGAGTATGAAGAGAAAAGGATAAACCTATAATTGATAAATGGATGTATAGATCAGAAATTATAGTCTTTTATTTAAACAAGAAAAGTTTTTCAAAAAGTTGGCGTGAATTTTTCAAATTAACTTTGTAAATTGTTTCAAAAATTGTTCAAAATAACTTAATAGATTTTTGGAACAATTTACAAAGTTATTTTGAAAAATTCACGCCAATTTTTTGAAAAACTTGTAGTGTTTAAATAAAATTTCTCAACTCCTTGTATGCTTGTGCAATTTGTTTACATTTTGTGTCAATCCGCTCCTGAAATATGAATCAAAGAAAACTGTTTATTTTTGTTTTATTTTAAATTATGAGAATTGTGGAATATGACCCACCATAGTGAGCCATAAGACCACAATCAGTGAGTCAAAAGTCCACAAGAATTTTGTGTGAACTTTTGGCGCACCCACCCAGTCTCTCTCAAAAAAAAGGACTTGTCACCATAATCATGCGCCACCACCTTGTCAGACCCATCTGTAGCTGACTTTTCACATGCAAAGCAAAAATGAAGTAAAACAAAACAACATCCCGTTTAACAGTTCAAGGATTAGCTTTATATTTTTTTTTAATTTAAACTCTCCCATACATCGTACAATATTTAAATTTCTTTTATTCTATTACAAACTAATATTTACAAATAAAATTTGAATTTTCCTTTTTGTGCAAAACTGAAAACTGTTCTTCTTTTGAAGTGAAAAATCCCATATTAAGTTTAACACGAAATTATTATTTAAAATGTATTTCCGTGTGTGTAGCTTAAGAAAAATTATAATTCTAACTTTTATATTTAACGCTAGCATTTGATTAGCTCTCTCAACAAATAAAAATGGTAATAAATACTGACTTGATTTAATTTATTTTAAATTACAAAAGAAGACAAAATTGTATAAATGATAAAGGAAGCTTCTCCTTTCTTTTGTGTTGGCCATTGGGAAAGTGGTTATTATGAATAAAATAGTTAAAACTATCAATTGGCTTTGCCTTGCAAACACTCATTTGTTTTATTCGTGTATTTTGTTTCGTGAAAAGGTACATGGTTTTGTTTGATTTAAATTGGATCGAAATTACACTAACATTTGTCTACATAATTAAATAACAAGAGTGAGGGTCTCGAAAATATATTATTTCTGTGTAAATATGGATTTTCTGTGGGTATTAAGTTCTCAAAACGTCAAAACTTCTCGCTACTCGTACATTTATCAATCTTCAAATGATTTTTTTCTTTCTATATATATATATGCTAAATAAATTTATATAATACACATTTTTTGTTTTTTATTATTCTCTTTTTAAACTATAACATTGTTTTTTTTTTAAGTTTTGAGGCACATATTTTAAGGTTGTTTGTTACATTATTTGTTAATTTTTTTGTTTTAATTTTTAATTTTAAAATAAAAAAGATATATCTCGGTGAATGTTGCTCCGACGGAAAAGATATTGCGTGAGATTGTTATACTCGTAGATATATGAAGATAACTTTTTGCGTTCAAAAGGAAACATACACCTGGTAGTGTCTGCAAGGCAGAATACGAAGTTCGCTTTGGTAATCTGAAACTCATCACTCTTCAACAAACAGATTCAAACAAAGATGCCTGAAGAAGAAGCATTGGTTAGCAGAGATCCTTAAGCTGACGAAATGACCTCAAGTGATATATGGATGGTTTCAAAAAGGACTTGCGTGTTTAAGAGCTCTATATAGTTTTATGCCATTTACAACTTTGTCTATGCTAAGGAAATTTACAGCTCGGGTGTCAAATGGCCCTGCCATAAAAGCCTTATACTCCACTGCTTCCAAATGAGATTAATTTAATCAGTCAGTTTTTAGTGATCAATTTTGTTTCCGATCAGGAGGGCTTTGAGACCTTGCGTGGAAGAGATGTTTATCACTATTTAACGGATTTTTGATCTCGGGTGCGCGGAAGCTGAATGAAAGAGATTTTTAACTGTCCAAAGATGTGTACAACATCAACATTTTTCGTCTGCACTGGCTCGTCTAAATAAAACGAATGGAAAGTATTGTTTCAGCCAAGAAGATCTTCGATACGACCAGGCAGACCAAACTTCTGTTTCTTAGACTAAGAGACCTAGAGCTCGTGGTGTAGAATATTTTTAAGTGTCAGACGTTGGAGGGAGAATGAAAGACTCTCTCAGGAAGTAAAATTCATGGTTTGGGAGCCCGTTAAGCCCGTCGAAAGTTACAGAGTTACTATTGTCGAAGCGAGAGTGCTAGTAAGCTTTAATGAAATCGAAATTGCTGATGTAATGGAACTTAAATAAAGACTGCTGAATTGGAAGGCGAGGAGAAACAATGATTCTCGCTTTTCGGGGTCTTCCGGAAGATTCTCTTGAGAAATTATTGTTGAATTGTCTATGATTAATTGTTGAGAGAATAACAATAAAGTTGGATGCCTAAACCAGTCGAACCAGAAGTTTATAAGTACCCTCGACCCTGAAAGTCTACCTCATATGGTATGAAGAGGCAACAGAAAGATCTTACTCACGAGCTAGTGGGTAAAGGCAGAGCAGAACTCTATTTATTTTTTTGATTGAGAATTTAAAATGCTGCCCAGCTTGATCAGTTTCCTGTTCACTCGAAACAGATATTTAGAGCTACAGACGCTAAGAACAGATGCATTGGACCGCAATTGACTGGAGCTTCGATTTGCTTGGGATAAGAGGACAGATGGACTGCCATAAAAAATCTAAAATTGGGAAATTATGGCTACCCTCTCATCAGCATTTTCTTATGACGATATCCACAGCTCTTTCGTTAAAAACCTATCCTTAGTGAAAACTTAAAAATGGATAAAGTCGCCATAGATGAGCTGTCCCATAGTTCAGGTGTCTATCATATTTGAGCCTAACGAAACGAATAGGTTATTGCAATTTTCAAATTACATTTGCAAGTGGGCCTTCATATCGAATGATATGCAAGATCTTCAAATAAAGGGCCTTTAACAAAGCCAGCGAAGGAAGCTTTTAAACCGAACAAGTATCAATAACTTGTAGGTATACATCGAAAACTTGACTTTCCAACCAATGTCCTTCTACTCATTCATATTCAAGCCTTGAAGACTACAGTGTGCTCAAAGTTTATTAAACATGTTTTCTATTGCAGTTGCAACCATTTATGTGACTAGGACTAAAAAAAAAACATATTACGTTTGCAATCTAAGAACAAACTGATTAAACTTAAGAATATATGCTTAACAAAATCATATTTCAGTGGATATAACAGGCAGTGAACAGTTTTTAAATTAAATCATGAATTTAAATAAACAATAACCATTATAGCAAACATGTCTACACAATTACTTTTCCATTCGTAAGTTCGTCATTCTCGCAAAATTAGTTGATCAAACAAAAATATTATAATATTCACATGAACTTAAGTAAATAAATTTTAGTAGGTACCTACAATGACACTATAAACAAGGTATATTAGAGCTGAATTGGTATGCACATTTATAGGTAACAACTTATTGTTTTACCGCAAAAGTGTTCGTCTTTTTAATGGTTTTAACATTTACATAAATTTAGTTGAGAACATTCTAAAACTCTATACAATCGGTTGTTTCAATAAAAATAGCAAGTATACGCCTACATCGTCCGTGCAATCGTTCCTAACCTCCATCTTAATATGCATACCATAGTTACAATTAGTTATATGCTTTGGTCTATATGTTATATATTAATTAAATTATAAAATAAAAAAAAGCGTATAGCTTTCTAGACATAAAGTTAAGCACTAAAGAAATTAATTTAATATTATACTTTTTTGTGTATGGATTCGGGGTGTTTTTCTTTGTACGG
Organism: Cheilosia variabilis; assembly: GCA_951230905.1. Lineage (NCBI taxonomy): Eukaryota > Metazoa > Arthropoda > Insecta > Diptera > Syrphidae > Cheilosia > Cheilosia variabilis. The sequence goes on along the minus strand of OX579680.1, from coordinate 16,420,869 downwards.
AGACTGTGCCGCATTTGCTTTTCTTTCTCGTTTCTGTTTTACTAGCTATTGAGACTTTTTTTTTCTTTTGTTTTGTTTGCTATTTTTATGCTTTGTGATTTCTGTTGGATTGTTTGGGGTATAATATACATAAATAGTCAATAGTATACATAATATTAGCATTTATATTGCGAATTGGTTTTATAAATTCATAACAGATGGCACAAATCGTTTGCAAAGGGTTAGCAGGCTAAGGCATATGACAAGTGATGGCACTAGTGTCAGTTGATTGGACCTGGATGAGCCGTCAGATTTGGAATCAACATTAGAGCCGATACCAGCGGCCAGCACCATATCTTGCGGAATGCTGTTCTCCATGTCGTCTGCAAGGATTAAAGTTTTTTGTTGCAGTTAACACTGTATTTACAATGGGAAATGTTTACTGACCTTCTTCGTTGGATTCGTCGATTTTGAAGCTATGCTGAGCGGAGAACTTGGACCAACCGACCGTATTTCTTGTTTTGACGCGGGCATGCCAGAATCCGGGAACCAATTCGATTTCGTGACGCAATTTCCATACGCCAGTCTGCTCTGGGTGCTTACTTGTGCTGATGACTGTCTCTGTGCTCCAGGTGTAGCTCTGTGAAGTGAAATTTTGAAAATGGTTTGTGTACTAACTCTATACAATTAAGAAACTCCTAATAATTCCTTTTTTTTCATAATTAATTTCTTTTGGATCCAAAATTGGCAACAGAAAGATGCCGTTTGCCAATGGGGACGTTCAAGAATCTAGTTCAGTAAGTTTGACAGATGACTGACTTGATGTGTATTAGTTTTGATTGGCCCAAATCGGTCACATTTTTAACATTCTCCATTACGTAGTAAGAGAAAGATATTGTATTCGTACAAATGATAGGCGCACTCAAAAAAGTAGGTCGCAAAATTCCGTCCGTCTGTTTTTCAGTCTGTCTGTCTGTATGTCCCGAGGCCTACAGCCTAAGCGGCTGAACGGATTTCGTTCAAACTTCGGATTTAAAGTTTGGGGGCTTACAGTTCGGGGTCGTTTTTTTTTGCACGGTAACCTCAATATTAATGGTACTTCCCATACAGCATTTTCATACCAGTTTGATTTGTTCGAAAACGGCTCTAAGATTTCAACAAAAATTGATATTTAAGTTTATGTAGGTGAGGTGACATAACTGCATACTCAGTTTTCCGCTAAAAAATCGAGTAACGGTGCTTTTGAAATTTGGACATATCTCGAAAACGGTCCATACGATTGTAACAAAAATTAATTTCTAACTTAATGGAAAATTCAGTTTTTCTCTGTATTATCGTAAAATGGATTTTTGAAAAATATAGTTTTCCCTAGTTTACCTCAAAACGGCATGATTTTGACCAAAATGCAAACTTAGAGTAAAATTGATGTTTTCAAAATTATTGCGTCCTAAATTTTCAATTTGAATCACTGGAAACGCTCACTTTAAAAACTGCTCATATCACAAAAACCCAAAAACCAAGTAATGCTTACATCCCGAAAAAAAGATTTGCTTAAATGACTTTGAATTTCAGTCAGACTCGCACTAAACGAGAACGTTTCGTGCGACCCCGTCGTGCACTTTATTTTTTTTCAGTTGACGTCTCCGGAGGGGCAACCGACGAATCTAGTCAAGAAGTTTCTGACTAAGTAGAAGTAGGAGTACAAAGGTGACAGCTCTTAAATGTGAGTGAGGCAGGGAAACTATTCGACTTAAAGTACATAGTTCGATTTTTAAATAAGCCCAATATTTAATAATATGAACTGTCACCTGTCACCTGTACTACTTGTAAATTGGACTGAAGTAGAACTCTGGTTAAGGTATTTTTTCCACTGCGCCACCTCTCGCGAACGTCTGACAAACATCCGAGAGTATAACTGGCATTAAAGAGCTTGTCAATTAGCCGTTTGGATTTGGACTCGGCATTAAGTTGTAGATCCCTTCCATTCGTCCCAAAAATGAAAAACACACACAAAACGATAAAAGTTATGTGAAGCTAGAAGAGTCTATTCAATTTCAAAACTCTCTCGATATAAGTAACCTTTACTTTTGGCATCCGTTCCTCATTTTGTTGTCGATGCGAACGGAACGGATCACTTTCTTCACCTTTTCAGCTCAAGGCATCAAGACTTTCTGAAAAATTTTAACTTCCCCAGTAAAAAAGAAGTCTCCCTCGCTTTAAGATTTGACGAAAACTGCACTGCTACGAAAGTACAAGTTGTTTTGCTAGGATAAGGAGAATGGGTGCTTCTTGGAGTCTTGTTTTTAAAAATGTATTCCCTTTAAGAGATCCCCAAAGTAAAATCCTGCCTAATCCCACTCCTCACAAGCCACTTTAACCACAAAAAAAATTCATAGGAAGTTGTTCAAATTGATAAATCGGTCAGTGCCTAATGTCAGGACACTCCTTTCTATATTCTAGCATGGTGTCGCCAAAAACGAGCCCGTAAAACGGACCCCACTTACCCCATCGATTTTGTAGTCCATAACAGCTTCTGAAAGAGCCTGCACACTCCTGACCAGCCAGAAGAGGGTTACTTTCCTTCCCTCGATCTTCATGTTTTCAAACTGGGGATTTTCGGGTTCGTAGATCAAATGTATCTTCACTTCGTTCGAGCCAATTGCGTTCTGCAAACACAAACAGAAAATATTAACCAACCCCTTTCAAAGGGCACTCGAGGGCACCTACCTTGACTTCGCATTCGTATTCGCCCAAGTCGGCTTCCGCCACATCCTTAACCATTAGGATCGTGCGGTTCTTTCCCTTGTGTGTGGAACTCTTCACCGAATACTTCTCGGAGAACATTTCCAGATACTGTCCCTTGCGCTTCCACTGAGCCACAGCAATAGGCACCGCCTTGTAGTCACAGTACAACTCCGCTTTGCCTCCAGCTTGGGTGTTCACGTGGTGACGATGAGTCGACACCTTTGGAGCGTAGTGCACGTCGATGGTCACCGACCCATGCAGGGGATCCTTGGATCCGTCGTCGCCCAGGCACTGGTAGATACCAGCGTGTTCGGCGTCAAAATATTCGACTATGAGCTTTCCACTCTCCAGCTTGACGTCAAAGTTGTCAGCGCGTTCGCCCTGGAAAAACAATATTTGAGACTGTTCTCAGGGCAACAATCCACTGATAGATACTCACGTTCAGCGACCACTTGATTGTGGAGTTGTCGTTGACGAAGGTCTTGCACTCGAGCGTGTGGCTCTCGCCCTGACGAACGGTTACAGTCTTCTCTGTAACATCACGACCGTCAGAGTAGATAGCCAACTTGCCGCCAATTGCCAGGTTGACATGCAGCCGTATCAGCTCTGGCAGCACAGAGCAATAGTAGTCGTCGGCATCGGATTCTTGAACGTTCAAGATTCGGATGGAGTTATTCTTCAAGGCCTCGATGTGCTTGTCCAGCGATATCCGACCGTTTACAATGAGGTTCTGTTTCTTGTACCACATGACGACGTTCTTCACTGTAATTTTGCAAGGGGATGAGGATGAGATCAGTTGGAAAATAGGACAGACTTTTGCACTTACACTGGAAATTTCGCACGTCACAGTTGAGGATGACATTCTCGCCGAAGTTGGCCTTCACGCTTAGCTCGGAGGTCTCGAAGTAGGGCGGTTCACTGTTTATCGAGTTGCTTTCAATCGGCGTGCCGCTGTCTGCGCCTTCTGATTTATTATCTTCATAGTTCTCGTAGTTGTAGTCATCGTCATCTGCGTAGTCGTATGTGTCAGGTGTGTCTGTTGTGGCGGGCTTACAATGACCTGAAAGGAGAGAGAAGATGGAGAGTTAAACGGGATTTATAATGATAAAACTATGAAAAGGCTTAGCAAAGAATGTAAGTGACTGTAAATGACTGTAAATGACTGTAATGACTGTAGGTGACTGCTAGTGACTTCAAATGACTGCGGTTATATGTAGATGACTCCAGGTTCGGTCTAAAGGGGTTTGGCCAATAAGGAAACGGAACAATCACCCTTAGGTGGCGCGAAGACGCAGAAGGAGCCCCCACCAACTTGGAGTGCGCGACTGTAATCAGTTATCCAAAGGCAGCACCGGACTGTACCTTGAAAAGTTAGACGTCAGTTTTTTTAAATTAAAAGGTCGAACAGTCTTACAAATTAAAAACAAATTGCGAATATTGACTGTGGAAGGAAACGAGAATAAATGGAGTTGGTGGTGTTTCTGGCAGAAAGTTTCAGTTAAATTATCTTCCGCACTAAAGAACTGTAGCATCTCTTCTGTAAAATTGGAAATAACCGCCTTCGTCTTACAGAATATTTTAGCAGACCGAATTCTCTCAATCGCTTGATGGGCTCCTTATAAGTTACCGCCGTTCCTATAGCAAATTTTGGTCTCGACTTTAAATTGAAGGAAGCTCACAATTGCGAAATTTCTACGCAAAATATAGCCACTGTGCTACTTCAATTTAGAGTTGAAACTAAAAATGTTTATTGGCAAGGCTCCTCCAGTTTAACTCTGCCAACATTTGGACCTTCCATCTAACCAAGCTGTGCTTCGAACTGTGCAGCTTCACTAAAAACTGAAGACGTATTGTCGTATATGGAAAACTGACCTCAGAAATGAAAAATATCCACTCACTGACTGAAAGCTTAAAGTTGAAAGGCACCATAAATACGGCCACTTAATTCGATGCTTGTATAATATATAGAGGCGTTATTTTTATGGCTTTTTCTGTGGGCGTTCAGAGTTCAGATATCCGATCAAGTGTTTTTAATTTTTTTTTTATTTCTTGTGTTCGTGGTAGCAAATTTTATTTTGGACTTAACAACAATTAAATTGAGTTTTATTAATCGTGACCAACTTAAGTGCGGTTCCAAGTGTGAACGTGAGTAATGCTTATGCATGAAGTCATCAGAGTTGTTGCACTCTGTACCGGCTGCTTTAAGTGATATAAATCTCAACGAGGCTGTATGTATTCACTTGCTGAGGTCAATCATTTGGGAACAGCAATATTTTAAACAGAAAATAATTAGTCGCCATTATACTAAATTGAAGAACTCTACTGAATAGTTGACTATAGCTGTTCCAACGTTCAACAAAAATCAGAGGGTAAGATCCGGCAAAAAAATCACACAAATGGTTGCTCGAAGCTAGACCGAGGATCGTATATACAAGTGTTGCGCCAACCATGTTTAAATATTTATTTATTTTTTTATTTTTTGCTGAAAGAATTTTGCAAAACTCAAATGTCAACATCAGAACCTCGATCTTTCAAAAGTCCTGAAGCCGTCGTTTCTATAGCTCCATACACGCTCCCCTTGCATTGTAAAACTCTTTTATAATTAGTAGTGATAATTAATATCATAAATTAAATTAATATATATAAAAAAAAGAAGTTCTTTTGAAGATTGGGAACTTTTTCTTGTTTGAAAGCTCTTGGGCAAATGTTCCTAGCGGAGGCCTTTTAAAGCACTCGTCCCAAATATTTACTTTGTACGTTTAAGGAACTGTATTCCGGGAGCATCTTAAACTAGGAGATCTAATAGCAGTTGAAGTACTGGGCCCAATGGTATTCTCCTTCAAAAAGCCAGAGAAACCGACCGCTGTTTTTGAATTTCCACAAGTATTCGGTTCCGGTTTGCAATAATTCCTTGTTGAATTTCCCAAATTTCGCCAAATCAAATGAGTCACGCCCCCTTTTCAATTTGACCACATTTTGTAAGGTGCTTGATACTTAAAATATATTTTAACATCACGAATTTAAAGACTTTGGTTGTCATATAGCAGTTTAAATATTGTCGTTGCATAGCAAGTGCCACGCCCAATTGCATACCACCGCCCACATTTAAAGAAATACTTCCAACAGCCAATATATCCACAAATATCGATTTTTTAACTTAAAAGAGACACAAATGCCACTATATGTTTTATATGGGAGGTGCCACGCCCTCTTGTACAAATGACAAATGCGCCCACATTTGGCAAAGTCTTACTTTCGGCCAATAAACCTACATCCATTTGCAAAATTTCAAAGCTGCAGCTGTCACAAATGCCAAGATATGAACGACTTTAGTGTATAAAAGGTGCAGCGCCCCCTATTGCAAAACCATTGCTTAAGGGCTCTTCAGAAGACCCGTTGTTCGACATTCTATAATGGATCTCTTTTCGGATAAAGGTGTTGGAAATGTATTAAAAAATTGGTCTACTGGAATCGGACTGACAAAAGCGAAACTAATAAGGTTCCATTTTTTTCCTTTGGGTGCGGAACCTTAAAAACGGCAGGTCAAAGATGCTGCTTCGCTTTTTTTAAATAGAAAACAGTAGAATATTGCAGACAGTCACTGAAGACATTCCGGTTGAGCCCCCTAAAGTACAAAATGAGAAATAAAATCGCTGCCATTTTGCAATTAATTTTATTTCAAGACCGAATGAGAATTTGGGAATTTGTAAGAAGGTTTTAAGACGCCTAAGGACTCAAACTTTATAAATCTACTCCAATGACCAACCTAAAAAAGTCTTAAATTTACTACTATTCCAATGACTCGGAGGTCTCTGGTTAACTTGTAAACACCACTGCCACCACCATAAATCATCCATCAGTTAAAGACTTACAGATTAACCGCAAGGCTTGGAGCGTACTGCAAAATATTGCACCAAGCAATTCGCTATAAATGAGAACTGTATATGGAAACCATCTGCTGAGTCAATTAGCAGTAAACTGTCATGCCTCACGTTATTATAAATATGCGCACATACTCGTACTGCATGCCGGTTCCATAAGACGCTAAGAAATAAAAAGAGAATTTCCATACTCGCTCCTTCAGAAATTAGAATGCTGACCTCGTTTTCTTGTAATTGAGTAAGTTGGTTTTTTTTATTTTTGGTTTTTGTATTTTTCTTACAGATTTTTATCTTGGAGATGTTTCCCGCGAAAGTAAGGGAAAATATTTTTAAGTTTCCCCACACATGGGGACGTCAATAATCTCTCATATATTATATAGGGAGATGACATGTTCATGATCCCAAATAGCGCGTTCATTACCAGGAAAAGAGCACAAACATAACAAGCCCAATAATGTACGATGAGAAGAGTAGAAGACGACGACGAAAAACGTGACGAACGCTATTCAATTAATTGAGAAAAGTCTGGATTCATACTTGTGCCCTGGGGGCACACACATGTGTGCTTAAAAATGCAACATGTGTCGCGAGGTGACATGCACATGAAGCTGAAAACCAAGAATGAGGAACACGAGCGGACCTCATTTTGTTAACATTATGACCACATGAATGGAACTGAATTCCAAAGGCCGAATCTTTGCAATGTAGTCTTTGGAATAAAAATAAGAAAGCTCTTAAGAATTTTATTGGAGGCTTTGGGTATCCAAATATATTGGGAGTTTACGGTGGGGAAGATTTGTTGTAAATGCGCTCAAAGTATTCGATCCTGATTTCTTGGTTCGTAAGCGAATACTAAGCAAATGTCTTTGGCCCTCTTTAAGTTAGACTAGTTTAAAAACCATTTTGCGGTAAGCCGACTTCCTTATGTCTATAAGTGGCGGTTCCCAATCAAATCGCTTTCTAAGTGCCTCCAGGTGCGTGCTAAAAACATAGACTTGTGGTCACAATCTACTCCCTTTCACAGGACTGTCTTTTCGAGTTGAATTTGAAGACTCTTTGCCGCGACACATTGATGTGCATTAGTCCGTCGTACCACTTTTAGACAACCGATTTCGTTGCATAGCCCGCTGAGTTCGCTGTTGAGTGTCCTCTACAAAATACGGGTGCAAAGGGTGCCGACACGAATTTTGTATTCAAAACGTCCACGGAAATCTTCATCCGCCCTCGTAAGGGTTCAGCAGGGCTAGGATTACGAGGATCCGATTTAAAATGTCTACACTCAAAAACCTTTTCTCAACCACAGAATCTGCGACCTTTTGCAAGTACTGCTCTTCAATTGGTTGCTCATTTGCGGTTTCAAAGTCACGGTTGCCACTTTGGTAATTTTTTTTTTGCTTTTTGTGTTGTAGTAATTTGGTAATTTTTATCTGGTTTTGGTAACTTTATGAGCAGGAGCACAAAAAATACGAACTCGATATCAATTCATTTAAATGCTGCCTTACTGTTTCTGAGTGAAAGCATTGCATTTGCATATGCGTCAGCACCACCCATGTAAACTTATTTTGTTCAAAAAATTATTGAATGCACTCATTTTCTTCTTTTGACAGATGGTGAACTTCGAAATATTTTCTGTTTATAACTACATTTAGATATGGATAGGTTAGTAGTTAATCATAAATATTATTTGTTTGCAGACATAAAACTCTAATTTGTTAAAGGTTTGTTATGAGGAAAAAGGCACAGAAATGATAGATAATCCCGTGCACAATGCTGTTGACGTTGTTTAATTGCTAGACTGACAAAGTTCCTACCACGTTCCTTACTGAGTCTTATGTTTTAAAAATGTTTGTTTTTAAACAAGCAATTTTAAAGATCAAATAAAATAATTTGATTTTAGAAAATCACGCTTTTGGTTCAGCAAAAGTATTTAATACAACGTTTCCACCGGAGATTAACTGCGAAGATTAGAAAAATGTCTGTAAATCCCGCATAAATCTCGGGATTTATCATACAAAAGTTAATCTCATGAAAAGGGAGATTAGAAATAGATCTCGATTATCAACCAGGTTTGCATGTACAGTCCGGTTTGTGAACACACTTTCCACAGCTCGAGATGTCAAAAATACAAAACAAACAGAGCTGTATTTGACATTAGGTCCATTCGCGTACTTTCACGAGCCAAGCACTAAAAATCTGTCAAACTCGAAAAATTGAGCGAAACACTCTCAGAGTTCTGAAAATATACTCCAAAGTACGTGGATACACTTTGAGCTACTTTGAGCTACTTACATCTTTGAAATCTAATCCATATCACAAATAAATTTATAACTTACCTTTTTGCAACATATGAAACTCTCTCGGAGAACATTTGACCACCACCGAATTTTCCTTATTTTCAGATATTTTATTTTTGTGTACAATTGATTTTTAAAACGGATTTTGAATTTGTTTCCTGTCAATTTTGCGCATTTGACATTTTCGTCAATACTTGCCGGTTGAAATTCTCTGAGCTGTTTCGAGCCAAGAGAGGATCTGCTCGTTACTCGTTATTTTGCTAATTTTCTCTTTTTCTGTCATTTTTGATGAGTACGTGTGTGGACTTTGTGCGATTGCGATCGATTTATATCGATTGCGTTCGATTCAAACCGCGTACGCGAACAAACCTATTGTGTCATAAAAATTTCTGAGAGATTTCTCCTAGCCAAGGAAACCATCAAAACTGTCATTTTATTTTGCAGAAATAAGCCAATAATATTTTAAGATTTCTGGAACTCATGTTTTATTAAACTTTCGAATTGGTTGTTTTTTTTTTTTTTTTCAATTATTGTTCGTTTCGACAGTAGTTGACAACATCTGGTGAAACGTCAAATTAATCTTCTTCTTTTTTTGGTGGAAACACCTCAAGATTTGTTTGTAATCTCTTAGTGTCCGGTGGAAACGTAGTATAAAGTAAATATTAAGATTACATTAGTAAGTTAAGTCTTATTTATTTTATTTTATATTTTATTTTTATTGTAACTATTTAAAGATTGACTAAGTTCCTACAAACCTAATGTACCAAATTGAATATTTTAAAAGACATGTTTTTTTTATGTGTTAAAAATGTTTTATCAACGTCTCCAGATTTTTGGTAAATTTTATCTTTTTTTCCAATTTTGGTACCTAATTTTTTTGTGCAAGTGGCAACCGTGTTTAAAGTGTGTTGTAAATATTAAGTCAGTTGTAGGCTTGCCGGTCGGCAATAAACCGCACTTGTTGGGGCCCATCTATTTCAGTTTGTTGATAAATCACTTAAGGCATTCGCACAGTACGGCAGAAATGGCCTTGTAAGCGATATTAGGGAGACTGATTTCTCAAATTAATGTTGTTGTTTTTGTGGAAACACCTCAGGATATATTTTTTGGAATCTCTTGCCCTAAATCTCGCGATTAGTGTCCGGTAGAAACGTAGTATTACAGCTTTTAGAGTTTCTACTTTCCTCATGTAGCTGATGATGCTTTCAGCGATTAAGTGGGCTTTATAAAAAGACAATAATTGTAGCTTTTTCACGTACAAAGTCAACTTTTTCTGGCTTAAATTGCGCAGTTGCTATTGGAATTGGGATTTTTAAAATTGTGGACACAAAATGTTCACACACACTGCGATATTTCTCCCTTTATTTAATCTTTTTTTAAAACTAGTTGTTTAATTGCATCTGATTTCTGAATTGATTCGTAGGCCCAGTTAAATTTTTTAGTTGCGCATCTGTCTACCCCTTTTTACAATCTCCCATATACCAACTCACTGCAGAGATACCCTATGTAGCATACAGAAACAGAGCCCCCGTTTTTCGTAATCAACTAATGTATACGACATCTTGGGAGAGTGATGCGGAATTTGTTACAACTAAATGGGAACGTCGCCGTTCCGTCGGTCGTCGTCATCGACGTCCCCCTGGACAGAAGCGAATGAATTCATGTTCTTTCGCTGCTTCACAAGGATTTCAGCTTCGTTAGCAGGCTGCTGAGGAGAAGAAAACCGGGAAAGCTGCCTCCAAAAAAGGTTACAATCATGCCAATGCCAGCCCACTGACTTCATACATTTCTCTGCCGCAACTTAGCGCGGAAGAAGACAAAGGTTACCTTGTCTGACCATGTTTGGCTGCATACACAAGCAATTATACGAGTTTCTCGACGGCGAATGGCGCGCATGCGCTGCGCGCCAATCAATGCACACGATTAATGTGTATCGCAGCAAAGAGAGAATTGAATTCCTTATCTTCTGCCACTGACACAGAGAGTACGAGATACGAGTACGTGCCACTGCAGTCGTCTCTCGTCTGTCGTGCACTTAATTGTAATTAACATTTTTTTCTGTATTGAACGTGAGAAAATTGTCCAAATCCAGCGTCTAATCCATAGTTTGGAATTGTTCGCTAATGAATCTATAAATGGGGCTCACTCGGCACTTAACAACTTGATTAGGTTTTTTTATGGAGCCGACGACGGTGCGCGAATTCCATAAACGACTGTCCCAAAGTGTCCAATAATTTTTATGGCTTAGTGTTAAACAAATTGAAATGTTTGTGCAACTTTTTGCTCGAACAACTTTGGAGTGTGGCGCTGATGCACAAGATGCGAGCCACTTCGGAAGTAGTCAGTTGAAGATTGTGTTGTGTTTGTTTTGATGGATAGTGGTGCTCAATGGCTAATGGACTGATCACGGCGGTTGAATAAATCAACACCCAACCAGACTTGGCTGCAGCATTGGCGAACATGCACGGAGGATAGGTTCTTGTTAGCAAAACTAATGAAGATCATTCATCATGAAGGGACTTAGGAGAGATTTTTAATGCGAAGGCCTTCCAATTTCGCTCCATGGGTGGTGCCCAGGGCCGGACCAACCATACGTGTAAGATGTGCAAATGCACAGGGCGCCAAGTTCTGGGGGCGCATTGATAGGAAAGAAAAATTCATTTTATCTTGCGCGAAAAAATACTGTCATTTGCATTTAAACAAAAAGCTTCTTCAAATAAGACCAAAATAACAACATCCATCACACTTATACTGAATGAATTATTTCTTGCACGACTTAAGACCGTTCCAAAATAAATGAAAAAAACAATTTTCAAACTGGCAGAGCTTCGCCGTATCAACTTTATCATTATTTACAAGACTGAACAAACTGATTACATTTTCAGAGGCTTTTATATTGTTTTTTTTCGTTAGCTTGCAGTTTTCCGTCGTGAGAACGGAAACGAAAGGTAGATGTACAATTTGTTAAGAAGATATTGTATTGCAACATGAGGCAATATATTTGATTACAAGAATTATTTGATATGAAATTTATGACTGAATAAAATGCATGCCAAGCAAGATGTGCTATGGTGCATCTGAGTGTTGGTTGATGTTGTGCACATAACTCACGCACATCACTTGCAATGTTGCAACTCAAAATATCGCCAAATAAAAAATCCCACCACACCTATGCAAGTTCACTTCTTACCTACATAATCTCAAAATATACCACCCTGTTCATGTAGGTATATTTCTTGCACATGCACTTACATTTTACAAGAGAATCTAGTTCAAAGATCTCAAAACAAAAAATACCGCAATAAAAAAAACGAATTGAAAGTGTACCTTCTGGGTGATGTGGAAAAGACTTATGCATTTGTGCAAATATGAAAAAAGGGCGCTTTCTGTAAATCTTCCACAGGGCGCTAGTTTGGCTGGAGCCGGCACTGGTGGTGCCCGAAGATGGAAGCTGTCGGTTGTGATTCATATACTCTGAGTGGGGAAAGTTTTTACTCATGATCGGCATCAAGAGAAATTAACATTAGAACTTTCTGCACCCAATAAGAGCTCAATGCTTGTTCGTTTTGTACCAAGGACCATCAAACGTTAAGTGATTCAGACTTTTTTAAACAACTCCTCCAGACCTTTCCCTATCGCAAGCCTGTCGGGAAGTAATCAAATCATCGTACTAAAGTTGATATTCATTTATAACAAAAAACGTTTACTATCTTTTCTGGAAAAAAGACCTGTAGAGGCCTTAAAATATCGATATACCGAACTTATCCAATTTTGCCGGCTTTGAATTCGTTGCACTACGAGCGGGGGTTTTTTTCTGAAACAAAAACCTGCCCATAGAAGAACTTATGAGCTATTCACTCCACACCGAAAATAGTAGGTCTGCTCCTTTACTTTTAAATCTTACGAATTTTTACTAATTTTTACGAATTTTTACTCAATGCAGTTCCTTAACTCGAAAAATTCGCAAAAGAGACCGTCAGAGCAAGAAAGTACCCCTCCACATCCACTGAGAATCTTACGAATTTTTACTCAACAAATTTCTTGGTGTAAGAATTGAAAAAGCTGTCAATTAACAGCTGATTAGAAATTTGTTGTACCATTTGACATTTGTTTTGATTTCTTGTATTTTAAAATGGTATCAACAGGTGGAAAAATAAAATTGAATGTTCTCCTTAGATTCTTTTGGTGGCGACGAAATTCTTCCTCGCTGTAAGGAGTAAGTAAGGACAATCTCCTCCACGTAATTTTTAATGCTGTGCCGCTTTTTCCTCTTCTCGAATGCTTGTAGTTCAATCAGTACAAACTCTTCCATATGCCTACTCGGATTCATGAATTCGATTAATTCCGAATCACTAGGTAGATGAATCAACTAATTTTGTTCGTAAATTAGCAAATTCTTCGAGTTTATCATATATTTTAACGACTTTTCGTACCATTATTTTGAATTTTTTAATTATGTATCTGTCGTTTTTCATAGATTACTACAAAAGTGTTCCCTAACTTTTCCGTAAGTGTCTCTCTCCGTGAGAGAATTTATCTCCACCACTGCCATTTTGACAGTCTTTTACATTATAACTACAAAGGTAAAGGAACAGACCTAGTGTCTCCGTCGAAAACTCGTAGATGCATTCACGTTTGACGTTTTAATCAGCTGCGAGACACTAGTGGTGAAACTTTTGTGTAAACTATTTTGGTTACAAATTTCGATCGCATTTTATTAACAAATAAAATGAATTCAGAGCATTTAAAACTAATATTAGTCCATCAATTTTCTTTTGTATTTTGTCGACTTAAAAACTAAAGCTCGATCACGGATGCGGCTTTTAGGCCCCCAGTTCTTTTCAGACGGGCAAATCGTGTCGATAGCACACGGAAAACTGATCCTACTTTTCAAAGATCCCCTCACGAATGCCAGACCGCTTCTTCGTGGTAATCGTAATCTCATAGGGTGCATCCTAAACAAATATCCTTCCAAACCAACATCCGCCATATATTTTCATTTTTTATTTTTCCTATAGTAATTTTTATACACCGCACTTCAAGTTAGATGGATGGATACGACTCATCTCAGTCTCACCGAGCCAAGTTTTCAATCTTGTGACCGCATCTGTCCAGATATAAAGCCGCACACTCTGCACTACATTTTGTCCAGCCCGCTCCCGGCTGTGTCGTATGTGGCATCATTAAACTTACTGTGGTGGCGGCGATGGCGATACCATTGCAGTTCTACATCTGGTTGTTGGCATACTGGATACTGGTATTCGCATTAAAGGTGCCTCAAATGCCACCGTCACCATTTAAGAGGACTTTTTCCCAAGCATATTCCAAGCAAGTGTGCAGTTCAAGTTCAACGGACGATGCGACTTTAGATGAATCCTGTTTTATTTTCCTTTTTTTTTTCATTTTTTCCTGTTTTTTTCTGTCTTCCCTGCTGCCATAGTGAGTTCATTTACGATGGCATTTTAAATCGAACGGAATCGATAGAACTTGATTCAATTGCTCGCAGATATACACTTCATTCAATGGGACTGGTGCTGCTTTGACGTTTACCGTGTTGTTTGTGTGCTTTTACGCTTTGTGGTCGTCTTCGTCTACGGGAACACAAATAATGGGGAGAATTCATTAAGAAGTCGCATTCTCATTGACATTCACTTGCGATTGCAACTGGAAGCACTGAATATAAATTCGATTCGATATTGCGTTACCGATAACCGATAAATAGTTTGAATGGAGATTATTTGCTGCTGCTTTTCCAAGTGGATCGTATTCATTAGGACCTCGTTGGCAGTACAAGGATATAAATATTTTGCTGGGTTTAAGTGGTTGGCAGGGGGACTTTTGGGTGATTCGTATAGAAACTGAACCAGATGATTAAATGATGGGAGAAGGGAGATTCAAACCTATTTTAATTGGAGTAGGCATTTTGCTCTCTTTGTGCTCCCTTGGTAAAGGCACCAGGTTCATTTCTAAAATCGATTTTTGAACCTTCCGTATACAAAGGGGTTCCCTGAATTTTTATTAATCGAAAACGGACTTCCATCAGCGAAAGTAATGCGATTTGGGAGTGCAATTCCGATTAGTAGTTATTGATAGAAATTGGAAAATTAGTTCTTCGACAAACCGGTTGAGCCCCCAATAAATTCGCTAAAAGTCGACTGAAATGTCTAAAGTAAGGAAGTTCGATCCGATGACGCTTCATCAACACTCTGAGATGGAAGTTCCTTAAAAACACAGCCTTTTATTAGAATTTTCTAAAGACATTTAAGAGGCCCTTAAACACAAGTTAGTTATGCAGTGTATACGTATTTGCACAGCATTTATACACCCTCCCAAAAATTCTTATTTATAAAACATTTTCCCATGCATACTAGTTCTACCTTGCTTGCGTCAGAAAAGGTACTGAAGAAGAGAAATCTATTACATTTATCTGTCCGAGGAGATTGAAAAATCAAAGCAGCTTGTGAGAAATGCAAATTTAAATACAAAGAGAAATTAAGAAATGGTAAAAGTTAAAAGACAAAGTTGGTATGCAAATTAAAACAAATATATAAACAATTTAAAATATCTCATATCTCTATATATTTATAAGGCAACTTATCGAGAATAAGTACTTGTAAAATCTTGAAAATTTAAAATAAAAACGTCGATACCAATCTATCCGATTTATTTTTGATTTCATTTAAAATAAAATGTGACAGATTTTTTTAAGTCAAAACGACTTTTCGGTCTTGGCGTTGGCTTGGCCTGCAATTTCGAGACGAAAATCTGATTGCTGCTTAGCAAACTCCATGTGGTCATAGCGTAACAAACTCCTACCATTTATTTTAAATACCATCAATCAAATTGCAAGTTTTAAAGTTCACTTACCCAGCTGGTCGAGCAACCACAGAAGCCCACTCCGCAACTACGTGTACTAACCGCGCTTACCCACCGTTCACTGATTACTCGGCTGCTGCCGCCCGAGTTGAATATGCAAGAATGCCATTTAACACTTAACACCTGCATGCCGAGCTAATGACATACCGCGGGACTGTTTTAATGCATGTGGTTTCGATTATCAAAACAATCTCTGCGCAGTTACAAGAGTCCAACATGAGCCAGACACAATGTATCTAAACAAAGTGCTCTGTGGTGAGTTAGTTCCCCAGGCGACACCACCCGCCCCCCAATAATTATTACTGAATCCTCATCCTCGCAGAGATACTCGTATATTATTTGGCCTTCGTATCGCCGCAGAGCAAGGACGAAGCGACGGGAAAGGGAGAGGGTGTAGCTATGCCAGTCACGATGAATTCCATTCCAATACCAAAAATATATGCACACATCTACATCTACAGTGTACACTTTGTGGTATCCGAAATCCAGCTTAGGTTGCCCCTGCCATCGTGAGTCATGGTGGAACTATGCAGCCGCCAATTTGGCGCCGATTTACATAACAAAACTTATGTCGTTGGCTCAGCATGCTGTATACATACTCGCAGATATAGGGACTCGGAATACCTATTGCGGCTCTTCCATAGCAATGGATTGTTTCTTCATATTCGGGGGGGGGGGGGGATGCTGCATGCTGGCCGGGTTTGAGAACACACTTTGTGTTGATTATGCCATTCTGGATGGGATTTTCAATTTTTGTAGTGCGGATGTACAGGAATGTGCTGTGCGAGTGGTATTTGGTTTGTTTTGACACAAGCTCAGGTGCCGGACGGAAATGAATGGTTAAGTGGACTCCGGACGTCAATCCCCTTTGCGGTTACGTGAGGATGGCGCAGTGTTAAAAGAAAATACAGATACTTAGCATCCACGAATGTGATGGTTTGGGAATAGAGAATAACTATACACCTGCTGGGCTGATCGAATCAAGGGACACCTTGGAACGCTCAAGGAGAAAAGAACCTCTGCGCGGATTATGTGTAAGAGGGCTATTACTTTCATTCGTGCGGGTGACACAATCCAGAATGAGATGGCATAAATCGCATTATTTCGGTACTTCGTGTTGGCATTAAATTACTGGGCCAACACATATGTGACGCGTTCGAGGCATCTTTACACTGTTCAAGGTGAGTTTTTCTTAAGAGGATTACTGTACGATGGCACTTCGTAGACCTAGCGGAAGATGAATGATAGTCAAAGGTGTAGGTAGTCCATACCTCGGGAGTGGAGCTGAATTTTTGAGCCGAAGGATATTCGACGAGGTGTGAACTGAGGATATGGCGTCCATTAGTGGGGGGCGAGGAGATTATAAGAGAAGCAGAATTTCAAGGGTGGTAGCTTGGATAAATTTATGCATAGTTGAATGCCAGGGGAGTGGATGGAAATGAAAAATTGCGACTTGTCCTTCAATTTAGATCCATCGTCACCAGGGTGTGTAACTCTTACTGCAACAATTGTTGTCAAAGGTAGTGAAACGATTTCTCGCAGCCTTCACGTCCTTGGTAACGTTTTCCACCACTTCCATATAAAATTCACAAGGCTCTTTCACTCCATGAGAGTAACACACACTGTGAGCCACCAACGCGAGGCATAAACACGACCGAAAATCTGAAAATCTTGTTTTTACGAAACAAAAAAATTTTTTTTCAAGATTTTGTTCAAAATATAAAAAGAGCGAAATTCAAAATACAATTTTGAAGTACTTTACTACTAACACATACTAAACCATTTTTCCAAAAACACGTTACATCAGTTATTTTATCAAATTCGTTAAAATTCATGTTTCCTTAGAGTTGATGAAAACGTTAGTGAGACAGAAATTGTGCATGGGCTCTGTTCGACTCACATTTTATATAATAATTGAATTAATAGAAAAGGTTATAGATTTAAAAAGTTCTTGATACCAAAAATCTTTAAATTTTATGATTTCTAGGTAAAAAGTCTTGTACATGTATTGGAGCTCAAAAATCTTGAAAAAAAAGATATACATATCTTGTAATCTGGCATCACTGAACACGACCAAGAACAATCGCTGCTGAATTTTTTTTTGATTTTATGGAATCTGTCTAGCGTAGCGGATACACCTCTCTCTTCAATAGCGACTACCTCCGTTCGTTCCAATTACTTCTTTCGAGAAAGATTTTTTGCCTCCAAACATATAAGAAAATTGGTAATATTTTCCTGCTGTTCTTTTAATAATAGCTCTCTTCAGTCGATACTAGAAAATCAAAGTGTAAACACTTATTAGTGATTTTTTTTAGAGTAACATTTTTTGAACTTTAATAAGGACTCCCAATTTTGTTGGTATAGATTTTTTCTGTAATTCTCAAAATAATGTCAAAAAACTTTGGCTATTTCAAATGGCAATATATAAAGTATGTGAATTTATGTTGAAATATTAAAATAATCTGCTTGTATTTTAAATAGGGAGGGTGCCAATAATTGTTTCAAAGAAGAGCAATAAGTTAAACTATTGACAGCGGGTGCCAGTAACTTGTTAATACGGGACCACAGTTGTAACTGTACTTTTGACGGTGCCAACAACTGTAGTATGTATAAGACGTTTAATTTTTTTTTAATTTGAAAATGCTTAAACACAACAAAATTTACGTTGAGGATTGGCTACAGCTAGCTTTTTCTGCAATAACGCTTTTTGAATTAAAATATTAAAATTGAAATAAAGTCGTTGAAGCTTTGTTCCTTTAAAGTTTCAAATTTTGTTGTTAAATACAAAAACTGAATTGTTTAATTTATTGTATTTATTATATCATATATTTATTATTATTATACTTATTAATAAAAATATAATAAATAGTTGGCGCAACAGGTCTGCAGGGACCCTAGGCCTAGCTTCTCACAACCATTTGTTTGAGTGAGTTTTTTCATTTTTTGGGACGAATGGAAGGGATCTACAAGTTTATGCCGGGTCCGAACGACATTTATACTCTCGGATGTTTGTCAGGCGATCGCGAAATCCAACACTGCGCCTACTATTATAGGTACGTAGTATTTTATTTAAATATGTATTAACTTATCAAACTATCGCATTTTCGTTTAATAAAGAAGCATTGAATGCATTTTAATAAACCTGTAGCTATTATTTAATCATTATATTTGGGTGCCAGCAAGTGTAGTTCCGCAGAGTGCAATCAACTGTAGTTTTTGACAGCCATTTTTTATAATTTAATTCTAAATTGAAGCCCCTGAACTCGAAAAGGTTTATTTTTAGTAAAAATAAAATGCCTTAAGCAATATATAAATGTATAGCGTATAAAAATCATGTTTAAAATAACAAAGCTTCGCTTTTTTGAGAGTCAAAATGTCCTTATGGGTGGCAGCTACTGTATATTTTACGCTAGTTTAAGGATACTAGCCTTTGAGATGTAGCTCAGCTTTTGAGATGTGCCTCAGCTGTTGTATAAAGCCGGAAGCTTATAGATGGCTTAAACTATTCAAGCAGGTGTTGGCTTCCTTAGGCTTACTCTTCTTACTTGTACTGATTAAGAATTATTAAATTATTAAAGCAATTGCAAGTTAAGGCCCACTAGACTGATAAGGCATGTTTCGGTCAAAATAGCTCACCCAAAAGTAGGCGTGGCAATCAACTGTGAAGCCTCGCAAGAAACTATAAGTGCCTGGATGGATTGGATAAGCTCTGCAAATGTTGAACTTCCACAGCCGTTTAAATGCTCTTTCGATGCATTTGAAGTGAAATATGTGGGTTCTCCGAATATAAAAACCTTACCAAAAGCCGACAATACATTTTGAGCTTGAGATATAACCCTATGAATTTGTCGTCGGGTACGATTTCAAGTATGGCCGCTTGGTAAAACTGCATATTAAACATAATTAACTGACTTCAAACTCATCACAAAAAGGTATACCTATCCAAAGCATGTTAGGTGTAGCCAGGCCCCTGAAAGACGCAGTAGTGCCCAAGAAATATCCAGCGGCAGATTCCGTACAACAATAATCGTCGGGACGATATCGTTTTTGAAACTTTGATGACCATAAGAAGTAATATTTTGCCCGAATTTCTTTCACTGTCGTCAGCTTTCATTACATTTGTGCAAAATGAACTGGATTAAGGTCTCAAACTCGTAATTTTGGCACTTAGTTGCTACTTTTGGAGGTCTATCGTTTCGTCGATAATCGTCTGAAAAATGTAGGAATGAGTGCCCAGTTTATAAGTAACCGCACAAATTTTCCCCAAAATCCAAGAAATTTAACATTTCACGAATTAGGTGGAGTTGTTTTGCGTCTTCAAACAGAAAAAATGTACCCTGTACCTAAACCTGAGGTTATGACGAACAAATCCACTTGCCGCCCATGGAAGCACACACTCTTTTGTCAATGTTAACAAATCTGAATAGATCCACTTCCCCAGTCTTAAAGACCGAAAATCTGCCGAAGCTATTACCGTTCACCACGTTTCCCCTTCTCCACACTCAAAGCCATATACAGCAACGCATTAAAAACCAAATTCAATCGGATGCAACCATTTGTTGATATCAGTTTCAAAAGCAACACCCACCGCCAGCATTAATTTGAACTTGAATTTCATGTGTAAAAAGTTCAAAAACAAAAGTCCACAAAAACACATCCATACATGGAAGCTAATTGATTGAACAGTAAACATAAATAAGCCACCAGCTCAGTCGACTTAGAGACGTCTTACATTAGCGTCCACGTCCAGATAATGTTTGCATCTAATTTTAAACCGCTCGACCCGCGTCCAAAAATAAACACATACCCACACGCACCAGAGGATGGCTCGAAAACAAATTGCCAACCGAATACAGCCAAGCCCCGATATCTTCAATGATTGATTAACTTTGATCTGTCTGCCCGATAGAGGTCCAATAAAACGTAAACAATTCGACGTGTGTAATCATCTACACGTTTGGGCAACTCTTCCAATGCCCTTTTGGCCTACAATTAGCCACGATGGGAAACGAAATGGATTGGTGGTCTGGTCACCTTATGCGGGTATAGCCAGCGTACCGAGTGCCGAGGAGTATCTGCATGAGACTGTGGCTCCATGAATACCCGTGGGGCATTTGTGTGCATAGACACCGTGTGCCCATCCAAGGGTCAATGCCTTCATGTGCAGTAATTACTATCGTGTCGGGGGAAAAAAAATACACAAGTAGAAGAACAAATATCGAGGAAAAGCCCTTCGATTTGGACGGGTATTGGGAGACTCTTTCGACTTTAAGAGTTTCCGCTTCGTCTTCGTTTTTTGGAATGCACTGGTACAAAATCAGCCTCAGCATCTGTTGTCTTTGGAGCGAGGGGGAACTAGCAGCCCCATTTGGTCGCCTTCACATATCTGCAGAGGATTCGATTTGGAAGAACGGGCATCATGGTGCGGGTCCGCTTTTTTAAATATTTACTTTGGGTGTTCAATTTTATTCTATTCTTGAACTTGCCGGCTGTGGCTACTAACAGCTGCACTCAATGTTGTTCGTCTGCATCATCGATTGGAGGAGCAGCTTTATTTTCGGTTGTTGGTGGAAGTAAGGTGCACTTCCGGCAGCAATTCCAGAACGTTTCTTTTGTATCGGTGGACTCAGAATTCAGAACAAGTCATATTGGTCCGATAACTTGAAAAGGACGAGTTGGGAGCATGCTTTTCTCTCTTCATATGGCTCCTCGCCGACGAGCTTCAATGAATATGAACTCGATGAGGTGGCAACACCTGACTGAGAGTATGTCAAACGAAGGTTATTTAAAGACTGGGGTACAGGTTACAAAACTCCGTCGTCAAAGATCTGTGTGAAAAAGAATTGAACTGAGATGACAAATGCGGCTTGTTGATCATTGAAAAAGGCTTTAGGTAGACGAAATTTGAAGCAGATTTAACAGCGAACACCACCAGCTGCACTGCGACATTGACCTTGCCAGAAAAGTGTGAATCAGTCGTTTAATAGGGCAAGAACATGCAGAGCAAATGTAAACTAACGGTCCGCTTCGAAGGGTTTTCAAATCCAACCCAAACTGACCGTCGCAGTAGTTAGAGACCTCGCTGAAGGTGACGCGCACACCAGTGGAACAAGACCTCAACCAACTTTGAGTGCGCAACCAAATGCATTAAGCCAAAGACCGCGATAGCTGCAAAGGACAATTGGTTCAGGGCCAGGTCGACCCCTACCCCTACCATATTTAGACTAGAGAGACGCGATCTCGAAAAGGCCATCATTTAACGCGTATCGCCTTTATTCATTAAAAAAGCGTTAGAAGCACTTAAAAAACACAAAAAGAAAATGTGTCGAGAAGTCCTTCCAAAGCGTAAAAAAAAAACTGCTAAGAAACAAGTCAAAAACGAGTCCAAAAATGCTTTCAAAATTAAAATAAGAAAGCTTCGAAAATCGAGTTAAAAATACACGTAGAAGAATACGTCAAAAAACGATATAAAAACGTATTTAAAAAATGTGCACGACTGGGTCGAACGTAACTTTCTCGTTCATCAAAAGTTGTAATGTAAATGGAGTGGGAGTATTGTGTAAGCTCCGAGTTGTTGGACATATATTTTTATATATATATATATTTGCATATTCAATATGGTTGAAAAAAAAACTAGGGAAAACTATATTTTTCAAAAATGACTTTTTTCAAAAATCCATTTAACGATAATACAGAGAAAAAACTGAGTTTTCCATTAAGTTAGAAATGACCATATTACCTTAGAAATGAATTTTTGTTACAATCGTATGGACCGTTTTCGAGATATGTCCAAATTTCAAAAGCACCGTTACTCGATTTTTTAGCGGAAAACTGAGTATGCAGTTATGTTTACCTCACCTACATAAACTTAAATTTCATTTTTTGTTGAAATCGTTAGAGCCGTTTTCGAACAAATCAAACTGGTTAATATTGAGGTTACCATTCAAAAAAAAACTGTAAGCCCCCAAACTTTAAGTCCGAAGTTTGAACGAAAAAAAACGGCACCGAACTGTAAGCCCCCAAACTTTAAATCCGAAGTTTGAACGAAATGAAACCCGTTCAGCCGCTTAGGCTGTAGGACAGTCAGACAGACGGACAGAATTTTGCGAACCCCTTTTTGAGTTCGCCTATCATCGTAATGTCAGAATTGATTAACATCTCGAGTTCGAAATTTTGTACGAATACAATATCTTTCTCTTAAAAACGGAATAAAACACATTAAAAATATGTCAAAAAAACGTACTAAAAACGCGCCGAAAACAATTCCAAAAACGCACAAGAAAGCAATTAAGAAGGCGTCGAAATGCAGCCTTACTGCGACCGGCGTTCAGGAGTAGAAAGAACTTGAGTCGCTCATGGAATTGACTTCGAGATAATTAATGTCGTTTCTGGTTGACAGTGATGAACCGTCAGGTAATGGCAGCTTTACTTGTCGACAGTTGGTAGCTCATTTCGGTCCCGGTTTTTCCTCAATGCAACTGTGGAAATGAAACTGATTTGAATGTCGCTCATTTTGACACATTGACATTTTATTGTATATTTTCTATATATTAGTATTTGTGGAGTTTTTTTCTGACATTTTTTCACAGATTCCACAGCCCTGCATCCTGCATGCAAATAGATCGTCATTTCGGTCGATGGTCATTTCTTCGGCGGTATATAAGTTCGAAAAAAATATCGGCGAAGTATCTAGTTTGGTAAGTCTGACAGCTGTCTGACGTGATGTTTGTCAGTTTTGATTGACTTGGTCATATGACAGCTGTTTCAGTTGACGTTTATGGAGGAGTACCCAAAGAATCTAAACAAGAAATTCGTGACTGAGTAATAAGTTGACAGTTCGCAAATGTGGCTGACGTAGGAAAATTGACGTTCAGGTTACATCTAGTCCAGAGCAATCTAGTCGACTTAGGATAACAAGATTTTGAACGTGCCTATTAATTGTAACTGTCGTAATAGTTTCCCAAAGTCAATTACTTCTGAAAGTGACAGCTACATCTGAATAATCGCGACTTAGCTCAATTTGAGAAGTCAATGGTTTATTTTAGTTTGTTTTCAATTCAATTTGTAAGCCCAAAACAAATGCTTACTCTCGGAGGGTGTCAGTGATTAAATATTTCTTTACTAAACCGAGTATTGCGTGCTTCTAAATTAATTAATGTTAACATGCGAGAAATACATTTTGTAACTTGGACCCATACAAGGCTGAAATTGTTTTATATCTGCTTTGCGATAGCGATACTCATACGAGTATGCGGTGCAATTAGTGACATGTAGAAGTGAGAATAATGTGTCCGATGGCAGCAAGTGATACATTTTTCAATTTGCCACTAAATAAAATACCGGGACTGGTATGGGTAGAAGCTTAGGGAATGCAAGAACAAGTGTAAGTATAGCCATAGCTAAAGCCTTCACCTATAGTTATTTACTTTGCGATGTTGAAATATCCAGTGATGAGTGTCGTAGTTGGGGATAAAAGAAATTTTCGATATGGAAGCAGCCCTAAATAGCTTTGGTGAGACACTTACACCAAACTTGTTTTTTTAAAGTGTTGAAAGTGCATTCTTGTACTCGGACCTATCTTCGACATCACATAGAACCACTATAAGGGTCTGTTTGAAGAATTTGACCGGAGAAAGCAAGTATTTATAAAGAAAGTAGTTTCGTCACGTTAAACGCACGTCTTTAACTCGGTTTCCACGACGTACTATGAAATCTGAATCAACAGGCAAGCGTTCACTGAATAAAATAGGCTTTTGTTTGGGCAGAAATGCTAGGTAATTGCATCGAAATTTATGGAGATAGGGTGCCCTTTTTACTCTTAATAGCCGTGCAAATATTGGATTTTCAGTGTAGTTTAGGAAGGTGACTTCCCCCAAGTCGCCTTCAAAGGCTATAAAATGTTACTATAAACAGTTGCTATAAAAAGTTCCACCGATCTGTTTTGATCGGCGTCTCCGACTGTCATACTTCGGACGCCCTCAGATACATCCTTGTGGCGCCTTACTGATCTTCAGATCTGCTTTGTAAAGCAAGTCTTTTCAGGCGTTTTTCAATGCATTTTTTGACAGATTTTTATCCGGTGTTTGAACATTTTAAAAGGTTTTTTAACGCGTTCGCATTTTTGTGCGTATTTTTAACTTAGCTTCCTCCTCTTTCTTGCCTGTTGACTTTTAAAAGGTGTTGTCTAAGTCCAACCTGCAGTTGAGAGTAGTGATGCCAGATTACAGGATATATCTTTTTTTTCAAGATTTTTCAGCTCCAATACATGTACAAGACTTTTTACCTCGAAATCATAAAATTTAAAGATTTTTGGTATCAAGAACTTTTTAAATCTATAACCTTTTCTATTAATTCACTAACGTCTTCATCAACTCTAAGGAAACATGAATTTTAACGAATTTGATAAAATAACTGATGTAACGTGTTTTTGGAAAAATGGGTTAGTATGTATTAGTTCAAAATTGTATTTTGAATTTCGCTCTTTTTATATTTTAAGCAAAATCCTGAAAAAAAGATTTTTTGTTTCGTAAAAATAAGATTTTCAGATTTTTTTTATTTGGAAACACTGGTTGGGAGTCCTTTAG
Source organism: Cheilosia variabilis (assembly GCA_951230905.1). Classification (NCBI taxonomy): domain Eukaryota; kingdom Metazoa; phylum Arthropoda; class Insecta; order Diptera; family Syrphidae; genus Cheilosia; species Cheilosia variabilis. The sequence goes on along the minus strand of OX579680.1, from coordinate 16,395,510 downwards.
CTTTGACAGAGTGTAGATATAAAGGTGGATCCTCTGGCTTTGTCTGACTGGCATTGCGATCAGAAGCCTGTCCCCAGTTTTGACATTTAATAGAGCAGCCACTTATCGTGCAGGCAAAAATAAAAACGATATAAATACCAAAAGATCGGTAGAAAGACGGACTCTTCCCAGTTTTCCGCGCGCAACTACTAAATTCTTAGCTCGACTAAAGTCGATTGTTGTATAAGACAGAACTCATCAGCAATAATAAGTTTTCCAAACTATACATCCACATGTGCATAAACAGATTAGAGATGCCTGCCGTTTGATGTAAAGATCGTAATGAGAGCGGTCTGGAGAGGAAGTTTCCATTTACCCGCACCAACCACCATCCAAATGTTGTACACACATATCAATTATAAATTCGAATGATAATGTGCCTCCACAATCCACTTTAGCTTGGCATGTGGCAGTGCCATGCCAATCACTTAAACGCGCCGAATGGAAACGGATACTCCTAGTGGCCGTGCATTTAGTACGTTCAAGTGGTTTTTCGAATTCGAATTCCAACATACTCGTAAGTAGCGACGCATGGGAACGTATCCCGCTGTCTGTCTCTCTGATCAAAGACGAACTTCAAATTGAGAAACAAACGCGCCCCAGCATACCTAATTGTCGGTCAATATTTGTCACGTTGTTACCCTGTCTCCAACGGGACCGAAAACTGACCGCACTCACAATGGCCCCAAATTAGTATCTTTCGAATAATGTGTGCATTTCTGTTGCCGGTGCGTTGCATAACAATGACATTGACAGCGCACATCGTATCTGTTCAAAAAGATGTATTTTAGGTATTTTATTGATCAGGTCTTTCTATATCTCGGGTCGACCTTCGCACGTGGGTGCGAGTGTACTTTGTGTGGGCAGGCTTGGTAAATACGCAGCCACCCAAGCGGAGAGACATGATGTGTGACAGATAATGCCACAAGATATCCCCACACCGAGCAACATACTAATTTATTTGATGTGTCAACTTGGATTTTTGTAGCCATCTCGGGAAGATGTTAATGTCGAGAGAAATTGAATGCCGGGGGCGCTAGAGTGCATCTTCTTCGGGCGACGCAGCCGACGAGATACGGCGACATAAATAAATTTGTTGGCTGTGATCTTGGGACGTATGGATTAGTTTTATTATGATATCGTGTCGAGTGGCTGATGTAGTAGAACTGAGGACATGACAATTAACTTTCTGCCTAAGTTTGGACGCTCTTGAGCTGGAGTGTTGGAGAGTGCGGGCAGAGAGTAAGGGATTATGTTGTTAATGGGGTGCGTTAAGCGTTCGATTAAGCTAGTGATGGAGTGTGTTTGGAAATGTTGGCTCTATTAAAGGCGGACTGTTAACATGGTTTAGAAGCTGTAAAGTCGCAATGTCATGTTACTGAACGGATGGCGGTGACATCTTCACACGTGCTTCTTGTTTTCTTCCGTAGCATGAGCTATGACTAGTCCATTGATCCCTACAAAACTTAATGAGTCAATTTCCACTTTGTCGAGATTATGAATTTGGTTGTTAACGTAGTTTATGAGACAACACAACGGATGACGAATATTTTATACGCCTGTTGCGGTTGTAAAAATATTCTCCCATCTTTTTAGACTACCGGAAAGTGCCACGGATTAGGGGTGATCCATTTATGTATGTTTCAGTATTTCTGGAAGACCGATTGGCCTACGACACACGAGAAAAATGCATTTAATCTCTAAAGAATTTCATAACACATATCCCACCACTAACAGAGGTAGTAGCTTTGATAGGTATATGACAAAATACACTCAGAGGAAAAAAAATTGTTTAGCGAAGAATTTTGAGGTTTTTAAAAAAATTGTATGTTGAAAGTTCTTGGTTCGAATATTATTTTTGTTAACAAGAACTCGTTTTTAAGTTTTTAAGAATCAGGTATTCAGCGTAAGAATAATATACTCTCCATAAGTATTTTATTACATCATTTCCAACAATTTCATTCTTAAATCAAAGATTTTGATATTTGGGTACATTTTAACCAACGAAAATTGTTGGCATTACATTTTTTTTTTCTGAGTGTAGCACTTGCGAATTGGATTCAAAGGACAATTTTCTCTACGGGGTTTAAATGTTCCTAAGGCCAAAAAGCAAACATCAACTTTGACAACAGGAACAGCTATAGCAGCAAAAGTCGTATTTATGTAGATTGAAAATTGCAATTCTGGGAGTTAACTTAGTGAAAAAATAGTCAAAACCCCCCGTTAAGCGTTTTAAAACGTTTATGTCCGTCTTTTTGTTATTTTTTCTCCAGACTATCAACACCTTTACTTTTCAATTAGAATTTTTCTAAAACGTACGGGAATCGGATTTATGTATGAGAATTCGACCTCTCCACGCCACCCTGTTAATAATTTATTTTAAGTCTTGTAAGTCATTAATAAAATCAACACAAATGAGGAACACTACCGCGTCTAACAAATGAAAAATGCTCCAGGCTCCAGTGTGTAGGTACACAGCGAGTTCTCTTCACAGGTAATTACTCCAACCAATCAAATTGAGAAATTACTGATTGTTGTAAACGAATGCATAGACGAGAGCACCCTCGGAGCTTCAAAATACGATCAATTACTGGCCGTGCATAACCACACACAATAGTCGCTGATGAATGACTGCCGGCTGCAGTCTGCACTAATAGAAAATTCTTGTCGAAGATTTTTGTTGAGCATTGCTCAATTTCGGGATAACACAAAAGGATGCGATTTTAGTTAAGGTGATCTTATTTTAGAGTTCCAAATAATGAACTATTGAAAAATAGAAAAAAAAGTTCAACACAATTTTAAATTAATACAATTATGTATTTCATTTGCAAATAGACACTTAAAAAAAAAAACATTAAAAAACTTAAAAAGAACGCATTTTTAAGTACTAGATTACTTTCTTGCTCATTCGGCAAGTAAGCGTTTACATTATCATTGGATTTTATTTCACTGGGCCTTACTAAAAACAAATTTTAGTCTCGGCAGTTGTAAAATTTGTATGGCGAATATAGCTATTTTGAATTACTAAAGTTTTAAGCCGAAACTAAAAATGTTTACGTTATTGTTTTTGAGAATTTAAATGAAATGAACAATTTCTAAAATACAGAACATTTATCGAAAATTCAGCTGATAAAGTGGCATCATGAAAAAGCAGTCCGTATTTTATAACATTTATTATATTTTTCTTGTATTTTGTTGACTTAAATTCTTTCGTTTCCAAATAAAACAAAACGCAAAACAATCAAATATTTTCTAAAGCAATAAAACATATAGGTATCTACATAAAAAGTAAAAATATTTAACAAGTAATTTAAGTAGTACCTAAGTATATAACTGATTGCAGAACTGCAGACGTTGCTTCAGTGTATCATTCAAAATAATACAGAATAAAAGAGCTTCAATATAGAAATCTGCCCCTGAAGAAGTTGGAAAATAACAACAAAATAATGGAATATTAGTTTTAATAATTTTGAGAAGAACGACCAAAAAGCCCAAAAAAGATATAGACAAAACTGTTCATTGTTATAATGAACGAATGGTCACCATATTTATAGCTGAAATGAATCAGGGACAAAATTTACTTAAAATATTTCTTTGTTTTGTTTTTAAATTCCATAAGCCATTTGATTTTAGCCCACCGAAGTTCTGCCACTAAAGCAACGAATGCTCCACTTCCATATGTGATCGGGAAAATGTTTATACCCATAAATAGATTCCTGGAAAATACATGCCATGTAGTGAAAACCAAATTCCAACCTATGGCTTTTTTCCGCTGCGCCCCCTCTCGCGAACGTCTGACAAACATCCGAGAGTATAACTGTCATGAAGGAGCTTCTCAATTAGCCGTTTGGACCCGGCATAAAATTGTAGATCCCTTCCATTCGTCCCAAAAATGAAAAACTCACACAAACGAATGGTTGAGAGAAGCTAAGCCTAGGGTCCCTACAGACCTGTTGCGCCAACTATTTATTTATCTATTTTTATATTGAAAGCCGCATCGAAATCCGTTCAGTGACTCTTGTGATACACAGATAGACGCGTGACTTTAAAAACAACAGCGCCGACTGTCGGTATTCATTAAAATCACTCCTTAAACACTGCTGGCGGTAATAAGAGTAAACTGTTGAATTTTCAGCGGAATCGGTCGAGTAGTTTTCGAGCAGGCGAAGCACTAACGGACATTGCAATTAATTTATGTAGATTAAATTAGAATACGTGCTTTAAAAATAAAAATTCTCTTGAATATTTTAAAAGAAGGTACAAAGACTGCACAAATACCAATTTTAGTAGGTATATCCCCGAGAATAATAATTTTTATGCAATTGCTCTTTTTAGTCGGCTGGTTGTATATCAAATTTGTTTCTGTTTCTTCCCTCGAGGACGCCCACGCTGACAATCCCCCTCCAACCGGTTCCGGTTCGTCTCCTTACAGGCAAAGTAGAACTGAAATTCATATACCTTTTTCCAAACCTTCACAACTTGGATCAGATGCACTCATCTATTCGCTTATACACGGTAAAATAAGGTTGGCGCGACCTGATCTATTGTTGATTAAGAACGTGTCCATCGTATGGGTCTGAATTCCAGATGCGAAATTGCTAACTCACTGCTGGCACCAGTGACTTGATCGGATAATTACCTGAAAATAAACAAAACAAAATGTTAAAGTCTCGTTTAAAAAATTCAAAACGTCAATTGATGTTATAAATAACAAAGGTGTTAAGAAATTAATCCAAGTGCCTGGTATTTTATTATTCAAATTTCTCCAAATTTATGTCGCTTCGATTATTCATTCAATTGACCACCAAAACAAGACGTCACTTAATAACAACTCGGATACGAGTATCAGTAAACTTATCCATATACAAAAACTGGATGCTTGACAACGAGACAGTATCTCAGATTTAATTGTTTATTTTGTGCTAAAGTATCAAATGTCATTCTTCGCTGGCGCCAATATTGTACATTTGCATTTAAAAACGTTCATTTAAATGTTTGCGTAACTGCGGACAGTACAATTGAGGAGCAAAGGAGAGGTGGCCGACCAAATTGCCATGCGAATATTAATGAAGCTTCATTGATTTGTTTTTGCGAGATTTTTTTGTTCCTCTGTTGTTGTTTTTTTTAGTTTATTCATTCTTTTTTGATATTTCGTTTTACCCGTTGCGCTGTTTAATTTATGCAGTTATCTACAGGATGGGCGGGAAAAAAGCGGTCAAGGCCAGTTGGTATTGATTGTTGTAGTGATAGTGAAAATAATATTTACCTACAGTGGCAAAGTATTGTGTGAGAAAGTGTTAGAGAAAAATGCTGAATATTGCAGAGATTGGGATGTGGTGAAAGCGCAAACTTTGGCATCACTCACGCACGTTGGTCTCATTGATGAAGACAAGGGGTGTGCTAGCTGAGATTTGAATTAAAACCAAATCTGCTTCGAATTAGGTTCGTTTACTTAAAAATGTCGAAGAAGTTGACGGGGAATGATGAAGAGTTTCCCGCGCTGGGAACATTTGGTCTGCCTATATCGAATGCCTTAATGACTTTCGCAGGTTCTGAGCCATTCTTCAGAATAGGGGACCTCATACTCAAAAAAAAAAAATTTAGAAAGAAAACCGGGCTACCTCAACTCTGGAGCAACACTCAGGGCATGAGGAAAGCTACGTAATTTTTAAGGTAAAGTGCTGCTCGCAAAATCAAAAATGTACATTCGAAATTAAATAAACTGAGTTTTTCCAATTAGCATTTTACCGAACATCACCCTACAGACAATTTGTGGGCTTCTTGAGTTCTTTTACTTAATAATAATCGAATCATTGAAACACAGCCATGTCACACAATCATGTGGCACCACTCACAACAGTGCCAAGGTCTCCCAAGCATGTCCATTCACATTCCAATGTGTAGCACACATCAGTCGGCTGCTCCCAAATAGCGGTTGTTGCGACCGACAAGGCGACAACTAGCTGCGACATGGGAAGTCATATATACATGATGTCCCGCATAACTGCTACTTGGTAGCACAAAGGCTGACACAAGCACATTCATCATCATCGATTGTGCGCTTCTAAATAGCTGTAGTTGCGACCGACATCGACAACGAACTTTCCGGTGACAAATGCTAGCCACCAACGATGGTTAATTTCCCACTAACTGTAATGAAGGCTGACGATTTTAAAAATCGGGCAGCATATAACTAATTATAGTAATCAAAATTTGAAAAATTATAACGCCCAGACGATCATTCATATACGAAACCAGTCCCCAGGGAACATAACCAATAAAACAAGCCAAACTGAATACTAACGAGCTTTTTAACAGGCAAGTATAGACTTTAGGGGCGCCTTAGGGAACTACATATGCCTAAAGAACTCATGCAGATTCTGCGATGAGTTCAGTGAAATTTCAGGATATGTGCTGTGCTCTTGGCAGATAAGCAACTGAAAGTTAAATTTTTCTAGGCGAGAAAATGTCGTTTCAGCTGTCACATGCTGAAAGGATGTGAGAAGGTGCTTTATGAGTAATGTCTTTCAGCAAGACGCAGTAAGAGTACATGTAACAGGTACCTCAAAAATTATTCGGAAAGGGGTCTTAACTGTCGCATAAAGGCTCTTATGAGGGAGCATTTGCATCTCCAAGGTGGGGAGTAGGGGGAGTAAATTAAAACGCGACAGAAAACACATGTCTTCTCTAAAAATAATACACACAGAAAACGAAAAAGGAAATAAGTTGCAAGCCAAGTGGATCCTCGAGGCATAGCTCCATTTTCAAGACGAAAATGAAGACCGAACCTTCGTTTCAAAGCAGATCGCGAATGATACAGCTCTTGGACAGAATATCTGAAAGCGACATGACCAGGATTACAGAGGGTGAAAAGGTGCAGAGGGAGAAAAGTTGCAGGGTCTTGTTTCAGTGATGGCCTTCGTTCTAAAAATTCATCAAGTATACATTAAAGCACTCTTTTATATATTTTTCACGTCTCAAGGAAGTAGGTACTCTGAACACCTTATCTCCAGTATAACCAATCATCATACAAGTTCATGAAAGCAAACTCTTCTTAAAAATAGAACTATCTTCGGGCAGAATTGAAATAAACAAGCTAAGTCGATTTGCGAACCCAATTGACTCGAAACGACTGTCTTCCTCGAATGAACCAAGTCCATTGTATACTGCCAACTGCTAAATGGGTCAGCCGAGGAAGAATAGCTTCAACTCAATGCCTCATTGAGAATGACGTTCCAGAATTGTTTGCCCATTAATATAGACTTGCTAAACAGTGTTTGCCTATTTTCCAATCGCTTTTGTGAGGTTAATCGTCCGTCGCATCAACACTCAGAGCATCAGCGATACAGCTCTAACTTGACCGGTTTTGTTTTCACAATAGATCTAGCGACGTTGCATTAGTTTGTTGCAGTCCTAATCAAAATTGTAAATTTTCACACAACAAAAAAACTGAGTCTCATGTTCTGTAAGTACGGGTATCTACTAAGCATTCATCCATTCCATCGCATATTAAATGAGAAAATGGTCGATCTGAAAATATTATGCAATACAAATCTTCGAGATGTGAATTAGCATACAAGTACTTCAGATTCTTCTCTTCGACATACAGTTGTCGTAGTCGTAGCGCGTTCGAACGACTTGTTTGCATAATTTTCATTGCGGCGATTGTGCCCTCTGTTTGGGATCTCTTTGCTCGTTAGGTTTTATTTGAGTGTGATAAATGATATGTTCTCAGATTCATTAGTATAGGTATGTTGGAAGAAAATTAACCATGTGGTTGGCTTTTTTCGTCGTTGATATCGGCATAAGACACATGGTAGTAAGATGCCTTGAAAAAATGTGGAGGATAAATAGATGTTGGGCACAAAAACGAACTACAAGCTTTTTCTAAAGGTACACGCCGAATCTTGGACCAAAGAGTGACGTGTGGGCTTACTCCTGATAAGATCTGTTCTTTGTGCGACGTGCTCTCGAGGTATTAGTATTACCCAAACGAAACGCGTTTTATTAACTCATAGACAGCATTTTTGTGTCAGTGCCTGAAGTGGATATAACTCATTTGCTTTTCGCTTTTGATACAACCTAACCATAGACCACGCATGCGTACCTATAAATCAAAGCTGTTGGGGAATAGACACGTATTTAGCTCTTTGAAAGTAACGTTTTTAGTGGCTTTCAGTCTGAATACTTAACAATGGTGAACTTTGTTCTTTGTAGAGGCAGCAGCCACGAAGTAGCTCATAGGTATACCTCCAACCTTGAAAGGTATAGTGCTCCGCTCCCCTCTAGCTCAGATTTCGTTGTTGATTTTCGTTGTTTCGCTTTGACCTTTAGAGGTTTCATGCAGAAACATAATTCAAAGAAGCACACTCAGAAAAAGAAATCATAATGCCAACAATTTTTATTGGTTAAAATTAACCCAAATATCAAAATCTTTGACTTAAGAATGAAATTGTTGGCAATAATGGAATAAAATACTTATGCTGAGTATATTATTCTTACGCTGAATACCGGATTCTTCAAAATTTAAAAACGAGTTCTTGTTTACAAAAATAATATTTGAACCAAGAACTTTTAACTCACAATTTTTTAAAAATCTCAAAATTCTTCGCTAAACAATCTTTTTTTTCTGAGTGTATGAGGAAAAGTCGTTAAAATGTCTGATAAACTATAAATAAATAAATAAAGAATTTGCTAATTTACTAACAAAATCAGTTGATTCAACTACCTAGTGATGAAAGTGATTCGGTATTAGTCGAACTTCTTATTAAAACAAACGCACGCATATGAAAAGTAGGATAAGAAATTGAATTTAAGTCTGTAATTGATTTTTGTTACCATTTTGTGACGTTAATTGTAAGGTGGCTCTGACAGCTTTTCCAATTTTTACACAAAGAAATTTGTTGAGCTAAAATTCGTAAGATTCTCAGTGGAGGGGTTTTATCTTGCTCTCTCCTCTCGATGACGCTCTCTTTTTCGAATTTTTCGAGTTAAGGAGCGGCATTACGTAAAATCGTAAAAATTCGTAAGAATTAGTAAAAATTCGTAAGATTTAAAAGTAAATTTCCTATTGAGTGAAGTTCAGACTTATTATATACACAGCTGTCACTCAAATTTGACAGCTGTCAAATTCTGCTATTCATCGGAGGGAATTTTTCTTCAATTTTCACTGAACACTATTCTACTATTCATTCGAATCGAATGTGCATTCACCTCGTTAGTGTCGGTAACGTCGGTAATACTGTGCGGTATTCTCTTATTCACGTGAACGCATACATTCTATACAATTCAGATCCGCATGTCAAATGCTGCGGATTTGTTATTAGATGGATCGTCTTTCTGGTTGGTGGTTGAAAAAATGTAAGTTAAAACTAATTTATTGCTGGATTATTTGTTTGTAAATAAAGATTATTTATTTTTAGGGGTAGAACAACAAACAGAGACCAGTTCACTGCTTTAATTTCCGCAATGAAATTAAACCCAGATATTGCCAAAAATAATACCAAAAGGCAACCCGAAGACTTACGGAATATTGGAATAGCCTTAGAGATAGGCTCATCCTCCTGGGTCCTCTAATGAAAAAGGTGACTGAGTGGAGGAAGGTAGATTCTGTAAAATTTAGAATTTTCTTTTTTGGATTTTCTAACGTTTCTAAAGTTCTCTGTTCGATGATTCTCTTATTCCACTGTTTGAAAGTGGAAAAAAAAGTCCAATACTATCCATCTCTTTTTTTAAATTGTTCTGCTTTATTAAAAATAATTAACCAAAGTTGGATAATTTTCCAAAGGTTTTCAATCATCAATGTATTCAATTTTCATCAATAGAGATCAAATTGAATACATTAATTTCAATTTAAAAAAAAAAAAAACTTCTCATGGATTTCGCGTGAACAGCTGTTAACTTGAATGTCAATTTCGTTAGGATAACGTAGTTCACCCGATGGATAGCAAAATGGAAAGGCAGAGTGAAAGGGAATCGAATGGGTGAATCGAATCTACGATTCACGTGAATAGCAAAATAGGGCTGTTTGTCAACTGATTGTCGGCAGCATTATCTGTCAAGGCAAACAGATCGCAAGACGCTACCTTGCAGGTTATGCATCTGCATTTCCTGGAATATTTTTGCATCATTTTCAAATTGAAAATTTTAGCTCAAATTTATCTAGGAACCATCCAAACAGCTCATATATCCACAAACCTATTTATAGCCCGTCGAATTTATCAACGGCCCCGCCACCCATGCAGCCGCATGCACAACATAAAAGCGACTGCATTTCTCTGAATCATCAGCGGGCGGCCCGCTCTTGTGTGTTAGTGCACTTGTAAGCGCGACGACCGCAGCATATTAATGTATATATTCTGGCACATTGCTTCCCTCGTATAAATTTATTTATGTTTCATAAAGTTGCTGTCGTCTTGTTGCACTTTCTGGCAATTAACCAAAATTGACTTTCTATTTCTTCCTCGCGGACGCCATAATAACACAAGAAGCAGATCTCGGCGGTTGTGCTGGTTTCACATCGATTTGTAGTCCACTGGCATCGCACTGGCCAGCTAACGTTCGTGCTATGGATTTGTGCATGTAAATATGTTCTCCTGTAAACAGCGTTTTTCGTTCTTCGAGTTGTTGCCATTGCAAAACGTTTTGTTTGCGTTTAAAATCGGTGAACGCAGCTTTCCACTTAACACGGAAATTTGCAATTCGACCTAAATTCCTGGCGGCTATGTCTGCAGCGAACAACGCATGCTTGGTACAATTAGTCATCGCCACAAAAGTGTAGCGTGTATGGTGTTGGTATCCCAAATCGGCTAGCAATTCGGTAAATAACAACCTACCCAGCGGAACTCGCCCGCTGAGCTCGTTTGATGTAGAGAATCGGCACTAATGCGCGCAAACTTGACATTTTAATTAATTTTTTTTTTCGTGGTTGTTTTTTCTTCTACCAATGAACAGCAGGAAATTTCCAATCTGCCATCCATTAGGTATTCCTTTTTTTTCTAGCACACACACAGCCTTGTGTTTGATATTGACGCTTAAAGGTTAAGAGATATACGAGTTTTTGCATCTTAAGTATTGCGTGTGGTCGTTGCAGCTTAATAATGGGCTTGCAATTGCGAGATGCACCTCTGCACTTTGAGCATATATTGAGCCGAAGACCAATGGAACAGGGAAAGGGTGTACCACGGTGAGATTTTTCAGCACGTCGTTAGTGCTGCCGCTTTGTGAAATGAGAATTGAGCACTCAATTGCATTTTAGTAACTCAACAAGCAATATGCTTTTGTATGCTAGAAAAAATCTGTCACCAGTGGCGTAGGGCTCAGGGGCTTGCGCCCCCACAAACTACAAGCCCAAAAACTCAGAAAGCTGTGAAAAATTGTTTGATGGACTCCATTGGCAAGCATTTCGTAACAAAATTAAGTTTCAGCCACTAAACCAAAAATCCGGCGCACGCTTCTGTCTGTCACTGTGGCTAGTTTGAGCTTTAACCGAAATATAAAATATGAATCGTTTTAGATTAATTACGCAGGCAGTTATGTTCTAAATTGGGCCTTCCAACAGGAAGCTCATACGTACCAAATCATTCTGAGTCCTTTCAGCGAACGGCCCAACATTTCTCTTTTTAAAGTGAGAAAAAAGCTGCTTCTTTGACAGATGGACTATTAAAGGGCTGACAATGAAAGGAGTTACCGAAAAATTAATATAATATGGAACCCAATACACAGCCTTACGGAATACCCAGATTTTGACCACATTTGGAACAGAGATCATTTAAAACCCGTGTGTTTTGTTTGCGGTTTACTAACTAAAAACAGAACCAATTTTTAAAAGAACATCTAAAACTAGCTTTGAAAAGTTTCACCAATTACATTTATCCAGAACTTTGGTTACATCAATATAAACGAAGCTGGCTCGTTCCTAGAGAAGTTTACTTCACTTCATAGGGACTTTTCACCGCTCTTTTCCTCAAGTAAAAAAACTCGATATCATTTTCGATGACATTTGCTTCAACTGCTTTAACCACAAGTTGAAACACACTTTACACATATAGTTCACAGAGGCCGGCAGAAAGGAAGGAGATCAGTGATGCCAGACTTTTCGGACCGACTTTCCCACGACGATTATCAAAAATACCCCTTTTGCCCATGCCATTTCTAGAGAAACCCCACCATATTCCCCAGAAAAATATAAATACATAGATAAATATTTATACTACATATAAAAACCACCAAATTTAACAAAACCAGCCTTAACTTTTTATAGAATTCGAATGGTTTTTCTTCAGATTCAGTATTTGAATTGCCCTATTTTTTTGCTCTGGAAGATATAAACTTTGCCTTTCTTGAAATGAAAAATGTCCACGAAATGGGTAATAACCCAAGAAATGGCATCACAGATGGTGATTATTGATGAAACAGAGCTGTCAGAGAAAAAAAAACAGCCGAATTCACAGCAGTGGCGGACGATTTTTTGAGCTTCCAATGTTATTAGGGATATTATTTGAAATTATACGTTTGTTGCGCCCTGGGGCTACGTCCACCTTAGTCGAATTCCAAAACAAATATCCAAGCTCTGAGTTGATTTTATTTTCTAAAAAATAAACCTTTAATATAGTGCATCCAACAATTTAAAAAACTTACAAAGGATTTCTAGGGACAGGGGACACCAAAATAGCAGCAACCTTCCACCGAACACGGCAATTACAGAACAAGAAATAAGAAAGACGAATGATTGAAACGTCATTATCGCGCAAACCGAACGGAACCCTCTTATATATTTTCTGCCAACGTTTACTGGCAACAGTCGGAAACAACAACGGGATCGTTATGAAGTATGTGTGGGAATTGCGAAAGGCAAAAGAGACAAAAAAAAAGTCTACACAAGTTATGACATTGAATTCGATTTGGTGCTGCCAAATTGGTTCACCTTTACAATAAAAATACTTAGCCTCAATAGAAAGGGCAGCTATAAAAATAAACTTTTGTACTTAATAAAAATAAAAGAGCAGGAATAATAATTGAAAGTTCTAAGACCGCTCGCTGACAACGTTGATGAGTTCTGGTCCAACAGTCACATTTGCTACAAAAATTTGTGAGTAGAAATGCTCATTCTGATTTGAGGGAACAGACTTTTTCCCCCTAATCGAACACCTTCTAAATGTAATGGCTCACATTAACATATCCATCAGCAATAAAATAAAACGCGCCCCAAACTAATTTACAAAAAGTCAAGACAACCACCCCATGGGATTGGATATAAAAACTAAAATATGCATTGTAATAAAAACCTGTACCGAAAAATACGCAATTTCTTTTCGAGTTTAATTAAATCCATCAACATTTGACTCGATCAATAAAATAACTTCTACAGCACAGAGATACAAATTATGCCATCAATACAATTTAAGATCTCTAGGTGCAGATAAATAAAAGCATCGATTCTCCATGGAATGGACGGCCGGCGTCAAATAAAGGGAAATGAGAAGAAAAAACAACACCCAGGAAAATCCCCATCAAATCGAATCCCAATTGATGGTTGCGATGGAATAAAACGCGCCGTCATAAAAATAGAAGCCCGTCCATTGCATAAATGTAGGATGGCCGCGTAACAGAGATCGATTTTATTATCTCGGCATTTGGGGCACCACCGACCGTAGAGAAACAATGGGATTATTTGTCTCAAATGGATTTAAATTGATACAGCAGCAGTCTGTCTCTGTGGAGGAATTTGTTCCATGAGTGTCGGAAAAGGAAATTATGTTGTGCCAGCGATGGCCGTGGAGTTATTGTAGGGAACGATATTGGAAGGAGCTTACACTTAATCCACCTGAGAGATGAGATGATGTGACCTATATTCAGAGCGGTGACAAGTTCTTGAAATAGATTGGCTGTACAAGTGCTTTGGAATTTTAACCAGTGCCGGATTTTGGGTGGAGCGAAACGAGGGGCGCCGTGGTCAAAAGGGCGCTTTATAAGCTGAATACGAAAATAAAAATTGAAATTGAATGAATAATTGGTTCTACGTTAATGTTATTGTTGCAATTATTTCAATAGTCAGTTAAGAATACGATCAGTGTCCCTTGTGTGCTGCTGCTGCTCTTCGTCAGAGTAATAGTTTTTTTTAGTAGCAACCTCGAACCGCTCAGGAATGCCGATGCTTTCGATGGTATAATCTACCCTTTGCAAATCCCACTTCCTGGATATGTTTTTGAATGTAGAAATAACATTTTAATGGGATTTTATTAGGCAAACAATCTTTATGTCGTCATTGTCTACCTTAAGGAAGCTCTCACTGTTTGATACAAATTTGTTTAAACTTTTGTTCACATAAATTTAAGTAAGACCAATCGACTGTCGTCTGGTTACTCACTTGAAGACTGTATCAAAAGTGACAAAAAGAGCCACAAAGTAGGTAAAATATCTTCGATTCTACGATAGCAATCACAGCCGTCTTGAAAAGGCTTCGCAATTCACCCGTTCGAACCTGACATAAAATTTTAGATCCCTTTCATTCGCGTCAAAAAATAAAAACTCAGAAGAAGCTAGGCCTATACAGATCTGGTTACGCCAACTATTAATTTAACTCAAATACTTGGCAAAAACATTTATTTCAAATCCATTTGACAGCTGGTGCTGAATAATGTTTAATCGTTAAGATCGGTCTGGTTCGGGTGAAGCTTGACATATTCGAGATCTATTAAGTGCTCTGCCATGAACGAGAAAAGAATCACACTTGCACAAGTTCCCATATCGACACTGCTCGAGGAGATGATCAATGATTGTTAACTCACTAATTTACGATCATTGATCGTGCTCTTGGTACCAAAAGAAGAAGATTCTATGTCCAAACCGATCGTGGAGGGACTCACGAGATCACTGTTTATAAAGTCATGATCCACATCAATATACAGTTACTATGATCCTTCTGTTAAACAGTTTTGAAAGCCTAACAAATCCAGGATATCAATCTACTGATCGTAGACCCAACAGTTGATCACCCAGCGCTCTTTCGACTGATCTAGTAAACATATTAAAGCAAGTTCCAAATTCCGACAGATAATAACCATGATCGGTTATTTCAGTTGCAGTTGTGTTTCGATAACTTTTTCAATTTCAATCACTCGCTTTATGTTCATGATCACCACCTAACCGATCACGGAATTACAAAAAGCAAAAACTTTTCAATCAGTTAACCTGGCACTGCTTCCCAGCCCTTCTGCTCAAACATAACATCTCTTCAACCCTTTTCAAAGGTAGCACTGTGGAAAGTTTACATTCGGAATTGTCTCGACATCCTGATCCTGAGCTGAATCATCCTCCCCCCTCTGCGTTTGAGTCCTCATCAAACCATCAAAGTCTCCGCATTTACTTGCCTGATAGTTTCACTCCTCGCGCACTTGAAGTGACGGGCAAATTCGGTTTTCTGAAACTCCTTTCTTCGATAATCGATACTGTTGAAAGCGACCGAACTTAAGGACTATTCACATGAGAGCCAATTGCCAACAAACCAATTTAACTGCATTTATGAATACAGTATTTCGCGACAACGTCAGTGTAAAATAAGAAGCTGAAAATACCAAGTGACAGCTAAAAAACTTGTAGGAAAACAAAACAGATGGCTGTAGCATATTAATGTTAAAAAATTACTGAAAAGTTTATAATAAAGTGCAAAAAACAGAAGAAAAGCACTGAAGAATTAAAAACATATGTTAATCAAATGTATTAGGTAAAAGCCGTGAAGTTAAAGTAATGGGAATTGTGCGCTTTTTAACAATATTTTAACAAAACACTACCCTGGCCAGTATAAACCGGCTTTGTTGTCCCACAAGTTGTTTGAAGTTTGAAGCAAAACGATAGCCCATCTGTGAAATAATGGGCTTCGCGAAACACTCTTTTGAAATTTGCTTTTTATTGTACGTCTACTACAAAAGCATTATATTTAATTGATCAAAAAAAACCTGAGTCTTAATTGATTTAAAAAGCGAAATTTACAATTACAGCAATTTTCCAGCAAATTGAACATTTTTGCTTCCAACTGTTACACTTTATTCACAATCCACATAAAACAGTCGCGATCCACAAACCCACGAATGAAAAATTCGCTCGAACTTAACCTTTAAGGACCATTCACTTGAGAGCGACCAACTACCTACGAACGAACGAATATTCGCAAATTTTGACAGTCCATTCACATGATACATTTTATTTGGTCGCAGATACCCGCGAATCCAATGACAGTCGCTGTCATTTGTCTCTATTTTTTTGAATAAAAAAAAAACTCGAAAATGGGAGGTAGCCGCATTCTATAAAGGAGAAAAAGAATATTGTTGGCCTATTTGTGGTGGAAAAAATTTAAGACACAGCAATTAATGCATGTACTACATCCGCTTAACCGAACACGAAACACTGTTGATTCAGTCATATTTCTTTTATTTCCCATTCGAACCAAAACAAAACCACACCACAAAATGAAATATGTACAAAAAAAAATGCCAATGACATTTCAAGTTTGAGGTTAAATTTGAACGAATGTTTTATTCGCTAGTTTGTGGAACGCGAATTGGATGATTCGTTCGCAGCAAAAAGTTTGGAATTTGAAATATTGTTTATTAACTTGTTTTTTTAATACATTGTGATGGAATAATTAATTAGTCTCCTCTTGGAATAGTAAAATGTGCAATTTTCTGTTCATAAATGCATTAAAAGTGGTTTGTTCGCATTTCAGCAATTCGTCCGCTCGCTCTCATGTGAATAGTCCATTAAAAATGAAACTGAATCGCGAGTATTTGCGACTAAAAAAGTCTTAAAGTGAATAAAATGTCAGAAACTAAGAATATTCGCTTGTTGTATGGTGCCGCATTCACTCCAGCGTCGCTAAGAATAAGTTCCACATTCAACTGAACCCCTTTCAACTGGAAAACGAAACCTCTTTCGTTTTGAATAAGACCCAGAGGTCTCGCGAAAAACGCCGTAAAAAACGTCCTTCGCTACTATCCCCGAGAAAACTTTTTTTAAAACTCATCTACAGACAGAAAAAATTGCCTGCCGCACTCCAAATATCGAATCACCGGGCTTGCTGTATTCCGAATCCCCCCTCTGGAAATATCCATGTTCAGTCCCCTTTTAAAAGTAGAAACACTTACCAAAACATTCTCGAAGTGGTGACATTCTGACGCTACTTCGTTCTCAATGTATAGGTGCAGCATGACCTATATTTCAACAAGTTCCCTTCACCGAAAACCTGTCAATCACATCAGCGGGATGTTGTACATCTTCTCACTCGATTCAAGGCAAAATAGTACCGCTCAATGTCATACAACAACTTAAATTCATTTACAAGCACTCACATCACGACTATAAATCCTCCATTTCGGCGCCACACGCCGACCCACCGAATTGTTACACCAAATACTTTGGCTCGAAGGATACAGTCGGCCCGTGCGAAGCTGGTTATTTTTGGCACAAGTCAGCTCACACCCCATTTCCAATTCAATGTGGCGCAGTTTACCCCCTTCCAGCAGGAGCAATCCGACTGGAAGAAGAATGCTTGGTGTCCTTGAAAATGTTTTTCGCCCCAGTGTCGCCAACATTTGTATCCTCGCTTCCATCGTTCCATCCCAGCGCTTGCTCGATGATGATTCACCACCAGAGAATCAGGGCGTGCTAAGACCGAAAACATAAGCAGAGTAAGCATTTCCTTTTTTTTTACACTGGAATGCAGAATGGAGGATTTTGTGACCCTCAATCTACCGTCATCTCATGAAGAAGACGAATTTTAAATCGCCAAGTTGACTAATGGTGTCGGCCATCACAATGTTGTCCGCAAAGGGATCGTAAAAGTGAAAAACCAAAGACACAACTTGATGGCCCATATAATGGCCAGGGCTTAATTGGAAATAAATTCTGGTGTATGGGTACTGGCCACCCAGTGCATTTGTGCTGGAGGAAGCGCACCAAGTGATTAAGTGAAGTGCATGTTTGCGATCGGGCTGGGCTGGCACTTCCGTGGACACCTAATAAAGTGGGGCGACAGCTTATAGCTAGTTTGTCTCTTCCGTTAAGGCGGTGGTAATAAATTACAATGTATCGACGACTGCTGCACCCATCAAGAAAGTAATGGCCGTCTTTTTTTAGTACAATGCTGCCAAATGCATTATTATTCACCACGACAAATGGTCGGTCGTTAGTTGATGCGGCAACACAGTACTACGATAGGTGTAGTGAAAAGGGCTATGAAAGCGTAGGAGTTTATCTGTTCAGAACGAACTGGCCATTAGCTGGGGAATGACAGAGTCGCGTCTAAACTACCAAGGGGCACTTAAGAACCGCGTTTTGATAAGATTGGCTGGGGATGATGTTCGTGTGGGGTCAAGGTTTCTGTGAAAAATGGCGAAATGTGTCGGTCCCTGTCAAATTTTAGGATGTGTCCATAAATAACTAATCACCGTCACATTTGCAGTGGCAGACATACCATGCTGGGATGTGAATATTTTACTTAAACCCGGAACTCCTCTCCAGTCAACCATTTTTCTTTTTGTAACCAACAGCCACCTGTTGCAATATCCATTTGCAAACGTTTCCCTTGTTTGACAATTCGCCTGCTCAGTGGAATGGCACAACTCCTTTTGGCAAATGCGCAGTACCACAAAGTGTTTCCTGAAGTCGTTAAAGTGCTTGACACATTTGACAGCTGTCATAGCCCCAGCCATACGCTTCCCATTCCATGGAAATGGCCCTTTTGTCTGTCTCCAGAAACTGCATATGAATAGTGAAACTCGGTTAATGGATCCCAAAAATAACCCAGCTAAGGCCAACACAATCTCACAGTGGCATCATGCACTACATAGAATCGCACGCGGGGACACCTCTAACTGTGCGTGTAGTGCGGGAACAATTTTCAAGAGAAATTCTGAAAATTTGTACTCGTCATCGTTATGCATTTAGCTTACCAAATGTACACCTCCCTGGGTGTGTAAAGAGCGGCGACATGGACGGTGTGCGTAGAGCGTACGTGGATGGTATGTCAAATTCGAATTTAGACGTTCTTCGCGCTTGTGGGGTTTATTGACACCCGCACGCCAGAACGTTGCGGGAAAGTAAAATGTCTGTCCCTCTATGCAAATAAATCAACTTCAAGTGTAGAACTGTTGAAGATTTGCTCCGCGATTAGTCCGCGAGTTCATAAACTACACACGAGTGCGAGTACATGGATGGCATATAGTGTCTCCTGTCTCTGTCTCTGGTCTGTGTTGTGCAATGTCCAAATAGTTGGTCTTGGTCGCTGCTGAGCTGGCCCATGGCATGCACGATGCACTCGTACTCGTACTCGTACATCGTACCCATACTCATATCGTATCTCGTCGTCTTTGTCGTACCTACTTCTTGCGGTTTAGTTACACGAGTGCGGCCGTGTGTGTGACTGTTTGCTTGCATGAAACTAATTAAAGGTAAAGTAAAATTCCATCACGCACGCGGTCCGCCATGGCTGCTACACTACATGCTACAGAATTCAATTTATTTTTATTGCGTCTCTTTATTCCGGTATTTGTATTTTACAACTATGCGGTTTGATGACATTTTCTAAAGAATAGGGAATCATGTGTCATTTGTGTTGTCATCAACAATGGCGCATTCGAAAGACAAAGCGACAAGCAAATGAGTCCTTCTGTCGATGAAGGCGAAGATGATTTGTTCGTCTTTCTTGGTCATTGTTCAGAGCTGATGGTGAGGCTGTCAACCTCATGTCCACGCGGCACCTGTTTAGGTGGGGGTGCAAAAGATTTCACAAACCTTGTGACAGTCTTGCTACTGGATACTATTTATAGCTGTCAAAAAAATGCGTTCGCCCAGGCGGAAGTTTGCCTCTTTTTTAAGGCCGCATCTGACAGCATTTATAGAGATGAGCTGTCTGGAACTATGAGCAATCCAGCCGAGCTTCTGAAAATGATTAGGTTGTTCAGCATGACGATGAAGAGCGTACGCTGTTTGGAAACAATCTCACCAAGCTCTTTAAAGATGGAGAAAAGATGAAAAGCAGTCATGTGGCAACTTCAACTTGCGAAAATTGTGCGGAACTCACAGGTATATCCACCGAGGTAATTTTTTTTTCAAAAGTCTGTCGAATTACTACCATAACATTGACAGCAATGCCCCAACTCAACGAGATGTCACTGTCGCGCTTGCAAATATGGCGACAGAAGTGGCAAGAAATGGGCCAAGTCGTGAATGAGAACAAGATCAGGGGTAGGATTCTATAAGGCGAAACGATCAAACGTTTTCGTGTGCACGAATGTTTTGCCCTATATTACACCAGCAAATTTCTTCGTGCGCACGAAAACGTTTGAACGTTTCGCCTTACAGAATGTCGACGCAGGTTAATGCTGTAAAAAAGAAGGAAAAGGCTCTAACGTGAAGGTTTTAGCCGTAAGCCCTGACAGCTAGTGCTATCTTATTATTTATTTTGTAAATGAATACATTTTAGAATAATAATAAAAACTTGGAGGCACGTTTGGACTACCTTGCCGTCGCTAAAAGCTCTGAAAATGACTATCTTCTTATAAGGCAAAGAATTGCGCTTGCTAATCTTCAGCCTAAGAAGGCCTTGTCGGAGAAAAACTGGGGAGAGCTCTGTCCTAGGGTGTAAAATCATGAATGCTAGACAAGGAGGGTTAAGCTATCAAAAGTCGCTTTTAACGCAAAATTCTTCAAGTAATTTTTGGTCCCGTTTTCCCCGTCAGAGAGTGGTTTAACAGGCAACTCTATGAGCTATATAGCGACATGGATTTGGTCAGAAAATTGCAAGTTTATCATCTAAGAATGAAAGGTTATGTAGAGGTAACGGACACTTATGCTTCGGCTAGAAGAGTCTTCGATTCAATCCTGCAGGTAAAACAGCGGTTGAGGTACGTATAAGAGCAGTTGAGGTATAGATGTCGCTCTAGGAGGCGAGCACAACTGGACAGCGACTTTTAACAATTTAGATTGTGAATTGTGAAACTGCAGTAGTTAACCAAGGAGCACGCTAATGAAAGAGGTATACAATTTGAAGCCCGGACTCTAGCGCCCCCAAGATATTTATCTTAATATACTCTAAAAATGTATAATAAAAATAAATTGAATTTAAATTTACTAAGCACTAACCCCGACTGTCAGATTGAAGTCCCGCCATCAAAAGTTAAGTACTTAAGTGGGGTTTAATATAGTTTCGCCCACCCTGCCGCAGTATTTTGACTTTAAAGGAGACAAAGTTCATTCACGACAATTACAGTCAACGTCACGGCCATTAATCTTCCCACACACTCCTCTATCTAGCTTAAGCGAGGTCTCCTTTTTAATTGATTCCCTTGAATGCCGCATCTCAACTCACACTATCACAGATTGCAAACACGAATTCCTAATTGGAATCCTTAAGCGCAAAAACACACTTCCCGCGACAAAGGTATGAAACCTGTTTTCGTCTTCCGATTTAGTACCAACGCTTGGCATGTTCTGTATATCGATGCCCTACCCTTCGATTGCATTCGCACCCGCACTGGAAACAAAGACATCCGAGTACGTATACACAACATGGGCTCGTCCCACGCGCGCAAGAGCCAGCTGACACCGCGATAAATCATCTGTAGAATGCAATGCATCTCATAAGCGCAGTGCCGTCTCCGCCACCTTGCCAAGCAATCCAACTACGACCCAAACGTCCCGCGTTAATTTAGTTCCCTATGCACTGTGCGTGCCACTGCAGTTGAAGATAATAATACAAGTTCCTAGATGCCTTGCCTATGCATATACAACAGCCCACATAGACTTTGCCATTCGCAAGATATACCCAGTCTTCTTGTTCTTGTTGGGCTCGAGTCGTTGCAAGTTGAAAAAGAAAAAGGATTATCTCTGGCACCCGCATTCGGCCGCTGCGTCCTGTGGTTAAATGGAATCTTGTTCTGTCCCCCAACACCACCGGGGAGGGAAACGGGCGACTGTGCAATAAATTGAGTTTACAACTTTGCCTCGTTCATATAGAGAGCTATGGGTCGTAAAAAAGTTTTGACAAAAATAACAAAAACGTTCGTGTGCCCTTCGCTGCACTTGGAATGCATAAAATGGAAACCAAGAGAAAGTCAAATGCGACGTCTTCTGCGGGTAGGAAGATTTTCGATTTTTTTTTTTGTTTCTTTTGACGTGACTTGAATAGCCCCTCGGGCAGACCGATTTACAACGAAAATTGGCATCGAAATCGGCGCTGATCTTCTGCTTTTGCATTTCATCTGTCCATCGTGACGCTAAAGTCCGTCCAAGCGACGACGGCGACGGTGGCCCTTCCTGAAGTGAGAAAATGCGCTGGGAGTGCGCTTGCGGTCCTGATAAATCGTTGGCATGCATCTATATTTAAATTTGCATACAATTCGGTGTAGAAAAATATATATTTCGCTTTGATCTTTCTTTTGTTTGGGTTTTCGCTTGGCAATAGTGCCGGAAAATATTTACATTCAAATGGATTTCTCCCGAAGGAGCCAGCCTTGGTAGCGACGGAAAATATTTCTTTCTAAAGAATAATTTGAATGGCACTATGGGTAGCATCATGACCAAGCTAATAGGGAGCCGCATTCACTTTGTACATTAGCACAATCGTGACCACTTCCCTCGATCTGAAAGCAGCTTTTAATATTTATTTCAGATTGTATACCAATTTTGGCAGGCGGCTTGTTACATAAAAGTGTTACGATTTAAAAATGTTGTCAAAAGTTCGAAAATGTTTAAATATTAAATATTTTTTATCTAAAATGTCAATTGGCATTTTATGTAGCGATGTTTGAACAATCTTTCCGCGAATAATCGATTTTAAAATATGTAGTTAGACTCATGTGCATTCTGGCGGGAGAAACACAAACAAGCAAAGTGGTTTTCAAACTATGGATAGCTAAATTAGAAGTTGAACTTAGAATTTTCGCTTTTTGTTTACAAATGTATTTTGAATGTATTTTACAAAAATAAATGCTGTATGCCGAAAAGAACCAAAAAACGCTGCTCTTTGATGGGCGATAAGTTCTTCTTAATGCAAGCAGTGGCAAATATTGACCTATCATTTTTTAATAAGCAAAACAATATTGTTACTTATTCTGAATGTGAAAACGCAAAGCATAAGCTACAACCGATATAAAATCGGTTGAGTTTGAAGAAAATTTGCATTCCGCTTTCCAATTTTGCAGCTTCTAAATATGAATAGTTAAAAAATCAACAAAGTGATGGGACGGGAAATGTGTACATCGTTTTTAAATAAATAAATCTATATATATATAAATTGAGGCTTAAAATTGTGTTCGTTTGTCGCCGATTAACGCCTTAACGCATTTATGGATTTTAACAAAACTTTCACACATCTTTGGTATTGGTCTATATATGGGTTTTGTGAAGCTTGGTTGAAATCGGAAAATGTATGTGTATGCTGTGCGTGCGTAAAAAACAAATGAATTTCCATACATTTCGTTCGACGTCTCGACGGATTTGAAAGATTTTTTCTATTTTGTTTGTCTTAAATCAGGGTTTAGGAAGAATGAAAATTCGAAAAATTCTCAACAGGTGGCGCTGTAGGCACATTTCGTTTTTCATCTATCTCTTTCTATATATATATCGAAATAAGTCGCATTGTGTTTGAATAACTGATGTTCTCTTAATGTGTGAACCGGTTTTGTATCTGGAAACGAAACCAAGGTTTGTATGGATATACTGTCTTTGTATGTGTATTGGTTATACTAGTAAATTAATAAATAGCTGGCGCAACAACATTTCCTTCGACTTCAGGTCACTCACGGTCCGCTCTTTATTTTTGTACTTACTTTTCTTTCGCGCATTTGTCAACAAATGGTGTATTTTACAGAAACGGGTCACAATGGACTGTCATGACATACAAAAATATATAAAAAATTGTTGGCGCAACCAGGTATAAATAGGTAGATACCATAGCTTCTCACAACCTTGAGTTTTGTGTGTGCTTTTATTTTTGGGACGAATGTATGGGGCCTACCATTTTAAGCCGAGTCCAAACGGCTAAATTGAGCTGCTCTTTCATGACAGCTGTACACTCGGATGTCTGTCAGACGTTTGCGAGGAGTTGCGCAGTGGAAAAAAAAGCCTTAAGATGTACTTTGTTGCGAATTGTAATCGACCCAACTGCCTTTGGTTGCACAAAAACAAAACGGTCGAACAGAATCCAAAACGAGGCGATCCCTGCGTAGGGTTGCCATATTTAAAAATACGAAAAGGGGGACATCGTGAGTTTTCTAGGGGGGGCAAGTGTTCAAAAATGGGGACCAAATTTTTTTTTTTTAACACCAGAGTCAAAAAAATGCGAAAAAAGACATATGTAGGTACATATTTTATTTCATTTCTACATATGAGGAAAAATCATCAAAATTATTTATGCACATACTTTATTTAAGAGAGAGAAACAAAGGAAAATAAAAAGTAAATAAATAAGTATTAGACTAATAAAAATGAAGTATAAAAAAAATTAATAAAATAAAATTAAAATATTTTCAAAATTTTCAATTGAATGATTTCTTTTATTGAATTTTGACTTAATAAGCGGGACAGTGGTTTGTATTAGGGGGGACAAACAGCATTTTTGTATGAAAAAGGAGGACTGTCCATCCTAAAGGGGGACGTATGGCATCCCTATCCCTGCGGCCAAAAACTAACAGCATTCTAAGAATTTGGCTTACGGTTTTCACAAATCAATATTAAATGGTAATTCATCTACGAAAACTCACGTTTTTTATCGTCTGCATTTCAGAAAAATCGCTTCTGGAAATAAGTCCGCAGGCTATTGATAAATAAAATTAAAAATCAAGCTTGCAGTTCCAGTTGTTACTAATTCTTTTCACGAATCTATCATGAGCATATAGAGCAAGATAACATTTCAGTAGCCGCTATACATTTCATTGGTGTAGACGAGGAATAAACTAAACCTTGAGGTACACCGAGCTTTACTTCTTTTTAATTGTTTAATTCTATGAAATACCGTCTCTGCAATAACTATAGGCTTTAGGATTCAAGCGATTTTATTTCTTGTCCCATAGTTAATGAAAAATATTCCCGTCTACAGTTTGAAAAGCTCTCCAAAGACGTAAGAAGACTCTGGGTGGTAGAAATGAAAAGTAGCAATTGCTTTTACACAAACGAAACATCAAAATCTATATTCCGTATGAATAAAAACTGAAATGAGTTAGCATTAACTTCAGACACGTTCGAAAAGCGGCGCCGCTTGCCTTTTACTCAGAACAGTACGAATAAAATGTAGCAATTGCTTCAAAAACCCAAGTCTGCTTTTTATCTGACGCATACCTTTTGCTTAATATTTATTTCACACATTTTTGACATAAAACTATGTAGGAACTGTGAATTTTCGATGTTTTGTTTAAGAAGGTTTAAGAGAAATTCTGTTTCTACAGGAAAACCAACAAAATACCTATACAAAAAAAAACATAAATTGCTTTGTGTCACGCGAACTACTTGGATACAATTTTTTTCAGATGAAAATATTTAGACAGAGTCATTTCCAAGGATTATAGCAGATCCGGGCTTTTAGGTTGACAGTTCAAAACCTGTCGGTAATTTGTATTCCCTCTGACTAATTGGCTAGTGTGTCAATGAATATTTCCATCAATCCTATGATCGGATACAATTCCCGGCACCTGATGAAGAAATAAAACATCAACAAGCTATTGGCAAACAAAAATCATATTTCCAGGTGCAATTGGAGCTATAAATTGCATTCATGTCTCTGCATTTTAATTTTTCAATTTCAATTTCAATTTTCAGAAAACCCATTAAGCCCGTATGACACTACATTTTTTCCTCATTTTTATAGTGTTGAATAGTCAGCGATGTATAAAAGAGACTAAAAGTGTATTACGAAAGGGGTAGCAATTGTTTGCCAAGCAACCGTAAATTTTCAATCGAATTTATTTTCAAATAATCTTGAAATCTTGAAATTTTCAATTAATCAGCAGCTGAAAAATGTGATTTGAATACATTTTTAATGAATTTTTCTGACGTGTCTACATACTCACTCCTATCCGGAATTTTCCTTAAAATTGTTCTTACTGCTCTAGTTTCATTTTAAAAGTAGTAAAAATGCAAAAAAAAAATTATTGTCATACGGGCTTTAGAATCGCAAGGAAAATTCACAAATTGAAATTTACTGGTCAAGTTTGACAGGGACAGTAAGGCAAGTACAGCGAAGTTAATGCTATGTTCGAATTTTCGAACTTACTGAAGCAAAGTAGGTTTTTTATTCATTCCTTAACAACTGCTTAGGGCTTTTGCTTTGCTACGAGCTTTTGCTCAAAGAAAATGACAGTTTTTATTCATACGACGCACTGTATTACCAACACTCGTACTTTGTATGTCAAAAATTTTGAAATTTTAAGTCTATTTTGCTTGAATACTAAAAATTCGGTTCTAATTTATTTCCAAATTTGTGGCATAAGCTAAATACTCTTGCTGGCATTTCTGGTCAATGTGACGAAAATAATCAGTCACAAGCCGTGCTGAGAAAGGTACTTTTATAATTATGTTGAGCTCGAAAAACTAGGTCTTACCGCCAGGCTGTCTGCACCTGTTGGCTGGTACAATATTTTAATTAAATTAGTTGCTTGCAAAATTACACAGAGACGGTCCAAATTGTGGATATGCAGCGCAAAAACAGACATAGCATTGGGAAAATTGTAAATTCTGCTCATAAAAATTACGTAAACATTTAATACGAATTTGTACAGAAATGCTAAACAAGCGGTACGTGCAAAAGCAACGCACGTTTTCCGCAAAATGCGCATAAATTGTTTATTATTTTATTTTTGCTATGCCCCGGTCCGCACGTTTGCATTTTTGATGTGTGTTATGCGTTTACCTTTAAAAAGCTTGAATGGAACGAGAGTCTGTGCCGTGCATTGTTTTTAAATTCAATGCAGCGCGCGCTGCGTTCATGTGCAGCAAAACGTGGTGGACAACGCGGTTTCTGTGAGTATGGTGTTCATGGGTGCTATGGTTAACACTGTTTCTCAAATGTAGGTACCAGAAGTATGCGTTTTGGTTTTTCGCTCGAGATTTATGGGCTGGTCTTTTATACCCATTCAGGTTTTTAGAGAAACCTATTCGAAGTCAGTGGATAGGACTAAACATACGACCAATGATACGACAAAGCTTGAAGCTTCTTCCGTTATTTAAAAAAGTTATAGAGGCAATTCCCAATTGTCCCAATCCTTGTATTGATTCATAAGATAAAGACGAACTTTCTGTGATTGTAGCTGAAAAGTTCCTTCAAAAATGCGTTCGGGGGGAATTCGTTTGCGAGTTTTTGTAGCATATGTGTTTTTTTGTTTAAATCGTGCCTCATATTAGCTACCTAGATCCTAGAGGTATGACCGGTATGAGGCATATAATTTGCAAACAAAATCCCCTTTTCTGTTGCAAGTTCCACCGATCTAGAACGATAATACCGCTTGTCAAGTAAGCTTGTTTTTATGGGGCTTTGTAAAATAAAACTCTTGCTGCAACATATCCCTTTAAACGACTCAACATCATGCAGCTGTGTAGGTACTTCTCGTTGATACTTAACGATACGAGAAAAACACATCGACGTCGATGAAGAAGAAGCAAAGTGTATATTGATCGAATTGGGTCAAGCTGTCCCATAAAACCGGTGCGTCGTCGATGATTCTCCAGATAAGTGCATGCTCATAATACTCGCATATTATAGATGGGCCGCATTTTTTGGTTTTCCTTTTCTTTTTGTGTTATCAGTTGTTAAATTGTTATTGTGGCTCAATTTTCCTTTTAGTATTATTTCTAAGCACTTTTACTCTACAGTGCACTTGACTTAACGTGTCAGTGTAGTATGGGTTCTTGTTGTAAAATTAGAATGCAATTTGTGACACGTTTTGAAATGGGTAGGCAATTGTTTATGCATAGTTAGGTGAATGCGAGTTGAGGCGTGGGTATGTATAATGCGTGGCATTCTGCTTGTTTTTAATGCTGGGCACGTGAACATGGTCATGTGGAAATCGTATCGTATCAAAGCTAGGGTACCTATTTTTTTCTATCTTTTTGAACTATTTTATTTTATTTTATTTGCTGCAGCGTAAAAGAATTAATTTCAATTGCATGTTGAAAAGTCACCAGCAGTTTATAAAACTCTTTTGGTTGAAGAGAGATTTTTTTTAACAATGAAGATAAAACGCAATTTGAGTAACGTAGAACAACATTTTAGATCTAAGCTCGTTGGAGAAATGAAATGAGTCAAAAAATTAAATAGAACATAAATTCGACCAAAAAGTAAGCATCGGGAAAACGTCTCTTTTTAAACAAATTGAAATATTTCCAAATGGTGCAAACAGAAACAGCTAAAATGCTTGCACATAGTTTAACAAATAGTAAAAGTCGAAAATATCTCTTGTTTTTGGCTTTTATTTCGGGACTTTTGGGAATTTTTTTTAGCTCCATTCAAACCTCAAAAATCGAAAATATTTGTTGTTTCTGGCCTTTCTTTCCGGAATTTTTTGTAGCTCCATTCAAACCCCAAAAATTTGGTCAAAAAATCGAAAATATTTGTTGTTTCTGGCCTTTCTTTCCGGAATTTTTTGTAGCTCCATTCAAACCCCAAAAATTTGGTCAAAAAATCGAAAATATTTGTCGTTTCTGGCCTTCCTTTCCGGAATTTTTTGTAGCTCCATTCAAACCCCAAAAACTGCACCTTTCAGTTTTATTTAATTAAAATATTAAAGGTAATCGTTTTTTGCTTTTTATTTTTCACTTTAATTTATTCGAGAACATTTTGTACGAAGTATGCCACATTTTAAAAAAATTAAATAAAGAATTTCTGTTTTTTTTTTTATTCTACACCAAAATTTACCATCTTTGTAGAGCTTTATAAATCAAACGAGTTATCAGATAATTATTTTGTTTGTTCTCTTTATATTTCTATTGAAAATCAATAACAAAGTAATAAAAAATCGGATTTTTTTTAATTCTACCACAACATTTGGTATTTTCAACTACAGTGTGACAGATTCACTGATGTCAATCGCGTTTTTTTTCATGCTTAGCAGGCATTCACAAAGCCGAGTCCTTTCTCGTAGAACTAAGGGGAGATTGCACAAAATTAATTTATCCCCATTTTGCTGAATAGTGCAGAACCATCTGCAACTTTGTCGAAAGCTGATAAAAAAGGCTTTTTCTGAAAATATTCTTGGGTGATATTCGATCCGATATCGAGAAGAAAAGTTATCTTCGAATGTTACGGTCTATACAGCGACGATGATCTGGCCAAGGGGCTTAAAATACAACGACTGAGGTTACTGGGTTAGTCTGATACTCTCTTGGTATCGAAAGCAACGCCCCATCAGCCTGACAAGTCTTTGAATCCACCATTAAAGAGAAACACAGTGTTTCCAGACTTTGAACACTGTTTTCATTTTTTTATAAGCAAAGGCATTATATTTCCCCTAAATTTGAAAAAAAGTACTCCTTTTTTACCAAAGTGAAATTTTCCTGTATTTTCATCTGAAAAAATTAAAAAATGCAGGCTATTTCTATTAACAAGCTTAAAATAAACACTTCACATGAAAATATACACATGAAATTGATTTCCTTTTCTGTTAGACATAATATCAAAACGGCTGAATGCATTTGGATCGGATACACAAAAATTCTTACGAAGACGTTCGATGGGCTGTTTTCTTTCAGATTTAGTGTGAAAATTTCATTCTTTGTAAACTTTTAAATTTGTTTGTAATGAAAATAAGTTTTAACTTTACTTCTAGGCAATTTAAGAGTCACAGAAAATTTCGATTTTTCGCCCCCTTTATCAGCTTGTCCTTCGTTTTTCCCTTTTTCATTATAAGAGCACCAAATTTGCCTTTTTTCCCGTCAAACTGGGATCACTGGAGCAAGATCTACCATTTATGTGTCAGTATTTGGTGACAGATAAGTTTTGACCGAGATAGCTGAAGGTGCTTGTTGATTAAAGCCGTGACCACACCTTGAACAAGTGCCTCTTAAGGCTATACTTCTACAAAAGAGGGGGTAGCTACAAATAGGGCCTTTTACCCAATATAAGGTCTGCCCCTTTCACCATTCTATTTCGGTAAATATTTATTTCATCATTGTATGGCGGGCTGTGGACAGAAGCTCCAATTTAGGGGACCTCTAGGAGACCAAACATTTAGATTAGCACCGCTGAGAACTTCTCTAACCGCTGATATACAAAAAAAAAATTGATTTGAACCCGTTTTCTGTCATTAGAAGCTTAACGAGCTTCTTTAAACATTAGAGTGTTTCGCGAAGCCCATACTTTCACAGATGTATGTATTAGTTTTCAATTCTAAAATGTTTTTATTCTGTTTTTTGGACTTTATTATAAATTTTTTAGTAATTTTTTAACAAAATCATGATACAGCCATATAAATTCTGTTTTGTTTTCCTAAAAGTTTTTTAGCTGTCACTTGGTTTTTTCTTCATCAGATTTGACACTGACGTTGTCGCGAACTACTCTATTGATACATTTTTAATAGGCATAAACCTTGCACGAGAAATGCCAGAGCTATTAATAGCTTCCAGATATTCCCGCAAAAGTTACAGACTAACACAATAATTTTGAGGACCTCCCTCTGAGCTGTGATGAAAAATTTAAAATCAAAAATCGCTATTCTTACAGTAAAAAAAAGCTCACCGAACTGTTTAGATGACCGTATGCTGAGCTCCCTCGACTAATTGGTCATTCCAAAGTGTCTACCCTCGATTATTAGACTGCTATAAGTAGGCACCCAAGCGGTCTGTTTGAAATTTTATTTTTGTGTCTTAAGAAAATCTCCCCACGCACTTGTGCCTCCGAGCCCACAACATTTATACAAATTGATATGAAGTAGATTACATCACCGGAAACTAGCATTTCGCAATAATTATGGCCGATGGAATAAATCAAACCCATTCCAGCATTATCGCATATTAATGGAATTAGAATTAGTGCGTATGAAGCGCGCTCATTGATAGTGTCTGTAGTGTCTGTAGTGTCTGTATGAACGCATCAACTGAATAAATTCTGACAAGCACACAAAAATCTATGCACACAAACAACAACGACAGGCTTCATAATATGAAAAATGTTTTCAAAAATAATTTAGCTGCTTGCGTAAGGTACCTATATTTGAAAAAGCGTGACTACAAAGTTTAACCTTATCTTGGAATGTGACATACTCTATGTGGTAATTAGGTTTATTTTTCATTTTCTCTTTTGGTGGTAACTGACAGAACTTATGTGTGAGAATCAGCGGAACTGTTGCTGACGTTAGTGGCTGATAAGGTGAGATACCTGTACCGCTTGTGTAAATAATAGTCACGCGGAATATTTTCCATGAAGGTCTGTGGCTGTTGTTGGAATTCTTATTTTGGCATTATTAGAAGTATTTTGCAATTGTCCCGAGAATTGACACATAATTGGGTCTATTTCTTATTTTCGCTGCCACTCAAAAAAAAAATTGCAAAGTTAAAAAGCGATGTCAAAAGTGAGGTAAAAAGAATCTTTTTTCTTTTTGTAGGTCACAATGGGTAATTTTATATGGAAAATCTTGCCTGGACACTAAACATGGTTATTATAGTGCCCAGGCAAGATTTTCCATATAAAAAGAATGCCTGTTGGCATTCATATGCATAATTGGCATACAGTCTAATCGTAGCTTTAGACATGCATACAACATACCTAATTTCACAACGAGTGAATGCATTCAGATACACACAACTTCTTACGTAGACGTTCGATGGGCTGTTTTCTTTGATGTTAAATATGAACAGCTAATTTTTTTGAAATTTGTTCGTAATAAAAATAAGTGCTTATTTTATTGTTAAACAATTTACGTTTCACAGAGATTTTGTTCCCCTTTTTTAAGCTTGTCCCTCGTTTCCCACCTTTTAATTGAAAAAGCGCCAAAATTTGCCCCTTTCCCCTCTACCTGGGATCACTGTGTGGAGTTAGGATCAGTCAATATGTACAAAGGATTTTTTAAGAATGCGTGCGACGGCAGTGGCACTCCTTTGATTTAAACGGGCACAAACCCTTAAAACAGCTTGTAAGCAAAGTTCCCGTTTTCGCTCTCAAGTATAAACCGACGATCTATTTTATATAGTTTTTTAGCCTCCAAGGTCTAGTTCTACCGTCTATTTATTTTGGAAAAATGGATTTGCAGTTCGACCTAGGTTAGGTTGAGTGGGGCTGTAAGATCATCACAAAAGACCAGGCACCTTCCAATTGAAAACACTTTGCAAAAGCTATTGGCAACCAAAGAAAATAATTCGAAGTATGAGTTTATGACATTTACAGCCCGGAAAAGTGTCAGCACAAAGTTTCGACATCCACAGACTTTTATAGGGCATTTTGAACAACAAACTGCAATGGAGACATTGTCACCCTGAAAAATATTCCAATCTTTCTAAGTGAGGCAGGAAAGTGCTAATGGACCGCACACCTTCCAACTTCCAAGTGAGGTTAATGCCCTCAAATTAAACAAAAAGATCGGGTTTGAAAGTTGGGTGATTTCGATATTTTTTCTGAGTGCTTGAGGCTGGAAAAAAAATACAAACGCACACCAGTATACAGAAACATACCTCCCAAAGCACACGTATCAAATTCTCGCCACCATTCCGCTTTTTTATTGATTCTTCGTAGCCTTGCACTGAGATTTATTTCATCTTTATAACCCACCGATCACGTTACAGCCTCGCGCGAGATCGAAAATGTATCGGATTCATGTTTTTTTTTCTCTGTTTAACTACTTCCCCCCTTTAACCAATTTCTTGTGAGCCACTGTGCCTGTGAAGGTCACGCTTCTCCGATGTGATGAAATATATAAAAAAAAAGACAAGTTCGCACCCCGAAGGTGTAACACGATAAAGTTGCCAACAATCGCGCACTTGAGCAATGTGCACGCTGCACGTCCCGCAGAGGAAGGGCCCTCCGAAGCCCCATTATCGGCGACCTTAAACAACGTGTCTTGCACGCTCAGTAACATGATCTAAAGCGGCCAATGCCTACCGGACCACAATTGCCAAAGCCGATGTAATCTTGCCGAGAATTTATGTTATTCTCTGGGCTGCCCATAAGTCAGCGATAACGTACAACAGCCGCTGGCTACCATCAAGGATGAGCACCGTGTGTGCGCTCGTTCTGATTATCGAGCGTTGGACTTACTTTAGCGACGGCCTGTGCTCAGATTAGCCAACGGATTAGGATCCGTTCATTATCCAATTACTGTAGTTATCCTGACTGTCCATTGGGCAAATGAGGAAATATTGACTGAGCCATCGTTAGACAATGGATCGGAGCCATTAGATCTTCAGGGATGCACGTTGGGGAGGCCTTATTTTTGTCGCAAACTCGTTTCGAATTGTAAAGTGCAACACAAATCACTGCGCGGCAATAAATCTATCTAATTGCAACCATTTGTGCTGGCAACTGTTGCGATCCGCGATCACCTCACGGTGGTGTGGATACAAGTCTCCACCAACTGGAGAGGCAATTTGGGTTGCTCATGTTAGATTCCAATTACGATGCCGACGAATGTCCCTGCATCGGGTCGCTGGATGATTGAGTACGTGTGTGTGGCAAAGTAAGGCGGCTTAAGAAGCCGGCCGAAGCCGATAAGTGAGTCTATGAGATCAGAAAAGATTTTATGTACACTACGGATTATTGCGGATCGTGAACTGGTTTGTGAAACTGTGGTGCCTTTCTCTGACAATTTTTTTTAATTTTTTTGTGTGTGTACCTATTACTGGCTGTGTGCATAAATCTTTGCTGTCAATGACTAATCTTTGAGCATGACTAGCGAGTAGATTTTGTAGCGACGGTGTCCTAGGCTGGCCAGTGGGGGCTAATTGCAGTAGTTTGGTTCAGGTATTTCACAGATGACGCTGCTGATTTGAAATAATTCAAATGTTGTCCCTGCTTTTGAGGGAGAGAGTCTTGCTCGAAAGCTTATAACCAGGCACTCAGCGGAGCGTGTTATCGTGTCCTATTTGTTGAACATTTACTTAAGACGTAGGTGGATCTGAACCCTGTTCACTTATCATAGAGTTGATGGAAAAGCTTGTCATGTTTAGTTTTTTGAGGGCTGCACTAAATCGATATCCGCATGTTTGATCCGTCGGAGTACACGGAATGGTCTTTTGTTCCCGATTTGCAAGACCTTTCCGTGTACTCAGACGGAAGTCTTGCAAATTCTGAAGTAGTCTGTGAAACGTATAAATGGCCAAAGAATGTCTGTAAAATCGTTGAACGGCCAATTTGATTACATTTCCAGTCTGTTGAATGGCTGATTCTCAAGACAATTACGGCCAGCGTTGCCGCTGAAATTTAAAATAAGGGGAGTGAAAAAAGAGCTCGAGCCAAAAGAGGCCCCCCACATAAAATACAAATATAGCAAGCTATATCACAGCTTACTGCTCGATTCTAAGATGCATTTCTAGCAAAAGCCTTGGTGGACCTTAAGCTAAGTTTAAAAAAATCATTCAGGAAGGCATGCACTATGGAGACTCCTGAAGCTCCAGGAAAAGATAAAAATAGTATGGCAGCGACATTGAGGTCATTTAGATGTCTGTCCTATTTAGAGTTATGAGTGCTTAAAGTTTTGCAGCTCATAAACTGTTTTTACTAGTCGAACCTAGGTGTCTGTACCTTTAAGAGAGCTTATTGAAAGTACAACTTAGCTTAGGATGGCGCTACTGTTAGAAAAAATTAGAAAAAAAAATCCGGCTCGAAGGACCATATGTAAAGATTAAAGAAAATGTTTGCAAGATCCTTTATCGCTGGTGGCGGAAAGTCCAATGATAATTCTAGAAGATGAATTCGTTTGGTTTATTCTTCTTCCTTAAATACTTAAATATTGCTTAAGCTTGGTACAAATATTTCCAACTTAAACTGCCAGGTGTCAAGCAGAGCCAGCGACGATTCGTGAGAATTTTTATTCTTCTGACCTTGCTGAGAACAGAAACGTCAAATCTTACACGTTAGAAAAAAAAAAAGAAAAAAAAAGATATAACGCTGTCTGGTGTTGTAACTATGACAGCTACAGTTCGGAGTGGACTTAAGCCGAAGTAGCCCAACTAATCTTGAAAGCTTCTTGTGGTTTTGTGCAAAAGAGAAAAAGCTACCACCTCTTAAAATGAAAATTATGGGAAATAGTAACTAAAAATTTGTTGCTATAAAAATAAACTTTGCTTCCCAAAAATTTTCTTTTTCAGTTTTAACTTTTTAATTCTACTAAAATGGGTGAAAAATTTATATGAAAAGCTTCGCCATTGTGAGTTCGTAAAATCTGTCCAGGACCTGCACACTAAATCCGATTATTTGTATCGAGCACTCTGTATGCATCGCCCAGATGAAATATAAAATAAAAATAAAATTGAGATATCGTCTAAAGGCATATGTCGTACACGCACACCTCGAATTTTCCTTTGATCTACAAAAATCCTTTGTTCTTCTTTCGCTATAGATTTCCAAACATGCATAATCAGATGTTAAACTCCCTCTTAAAGGTATTCAGCATAATTTTCCAGTAACACCCTCTCAATGGCACACGTTCCTGTGCATAAAACTGTGTAGAATGTGTATATAGGTATACGTATACCGAAAAGTATCGAAGTGTATAATAGAACCAACCCTCCTTCGGAGAGGTCACGGTCATTTGTTTTTGGTTCAGGTAAACCGAAATATCCTTTCATCCGTTAAAAGGGAATGAACGCAATTGTGCACGTACCCATTCCCAATTGTTATTATTTATTGTCTATGCAGCACATGCACTTTCCGAATAATGCCAATATGGAATTGGAAACACCTGGTTTGCGAAATTTGTCCAAATTGAAAGTTGCATCGTGTGCACAATGAATTCCAGTTGAATACATAAATAACCATTCATTAGGTTGATTGCAACAAAAGACCTAAATTGACAGCAAGCATGTTGACAATTTATGGAGTTTGCGTCAAGGAACTGTCCAAACAGAGGTCTATCAATCGGAGAGAAATAAAAACAGTTTCCCCTTGAAGTGTTTCAAGAGTTGGCCACTCGTAAACAAAAAGTTACCTATTATAAGTTAGTCTTCAGTGGCAGAACCTGGTTTCAGTTACCTTTAGTCAAAGACCGCACAAAGTGCACAGCTTCAGCAAACAAAAAGGTTCACTTCTTTTTAAATATGAATGAATGTGAAGAGTTTCCTTTCTCTGGTCTTTCCTTACAGCAAAGGTATATGTGCATTGTACAGTGTACACCCGACGACTTTTAAAAGTAATGTACCTCACGACCGCAAAAGGTCAAAAGCAATTACTATCACAAAATCGCTGGGACTTCGTTGCACATGTAACTTAATATTCTCCGCACCAACTTATTAACAATTCGCATCCATACTCTCGGCCTGCATCGCATTGCTTGTGGTAAATTAAGAACTGCTTCAAATGGGACTGCAGACTTCCCATTGGAGGAACAAAAAAAAAAAAAACAAACAGAGAGGCTATACAATTTTCTAAGCATTTTCAGTTTCGATTTTAAATTTTAGTAACTCAAAATTGGTATATTTTTCAATTTGTATATTTAATAGGTATAAATTATCAATTTATTTATTTCTATTTTGCAATTTCGAGCTTCCGTAAATTTAAAGCCGAGGCTAAAATTTGTTATTAGTGCGGCGCAATCAGGAAAACGAAGTCTCGCTCTACTTCAAAGCATGGTTGAAGGTTTGAAAAAAAATAATATCAGAAAGGTAACCAAAATTTCGCCAAAAACTATGATTTAAGAATCTATATTTATTTAAGGTTTAGTTTTTGGAGAATTTCTGATTAGATCTGATGGTTTATCCTTTAAATGCATTCGAAAATCGGAAAAAGGTTATGTTATGTATTTAATCTATTTTAAGAAAAAATGTCAACATCATCATACTTCATCAAAGTCTTCAAAATGGGTATGAAAAAAGTTGGACTTACAGCCAACTGCGTCCGAAAGCAATACGGGATAAAATCACAGCGTATCCAATGCTGTTTCCAATTTGTGATCATACACCTTTTTCGACATTCAAACCCAAAAGATCTGCAGACTTTCAGATAGCATGGATTGTTGGTTGGTGAACTCGCTCAGTGCTTCCACATTGATGGAAAAAACTAATTTTGGCGGTTTTATAATGAAAAAGGCGAAAACGAGGGACAAGCTTAAAAAAAGGAGAAAAATCGAAAATCTCTGTGAAAGTTAAACTGCTTAAAAGTACAATTAAAACGCATTTAAATTACAAACAAATGTCAAAGCTTACTCAGAATGAAATGTTCGCACCAAATATGAAAGAAAACAGCCCATCGAACGTCTACGTAAGAACTTTTGCGTAGCCGAATTCGTTTTGTAATTTTTATGTTATAAATGTTTATTTGTTAAGCTTGTTAATAAAAACGAAAAACCTTTTTTTTTATTTTTTTTTATATGAAAATAAAGCAAATTTCACCCGGGGGGAAAGAGATTTTTTTCCGGAAAACAGTCTTCAAAGTTTGGGACCACTGCACTCGCCCTTCACTAAGGCTTTACCGATGTGTCCGTGAAGCATTTGTAATTACGTACGATTGAAAGATTCCAAGTCTGAAGCCTAGTTCGCGCAGCTGTTTTGCAACGAAATTTGCATATATAATATTTTCCAGATGCGATAAACAAAAGTCAGCGGAAACAAATTTGTGGAGAGTTCCATCAGCTGCTACACAAGCAGCAGTGTTACCAGCACGGACTATTTATCTCCGATGGTTCGTTAAAATTGTCATTTGGGATTTATCCTAATTTAGGCTATTCACTTTAAAGTTTGATGATTTTTAGGCTCCTTGGGAATTTATAAAAAAATGTATTCCTCTATTGCGAAAGTACTCTTTGCGTATAAATAAAATTTTCTATACAGTTAATTGCAAATGAGCCATCCATTTTCCATTTTCATACAGTTTTGGAACAGGCTTTAACATCTTAGCAGTAAAATGATCTCACAAGATATGCATGAACATGAAAACACACTGAACAAGTATGCAGGTGCCCCATTCCAGCAAAATGTTTTTTTTTTTTTTTGTCATTGAAAAATTGAAACCAGAAAAGGCTCCCAATTACGATTTACGAGTTTGTGGTGTGTTTTTTTTTTTAATTAAATATTGTGGTCTTTAAAAACAATTTAATCAGAATAAGTGTGAATAAAGGAATTACAAAAAAAAAAAAACGAGCATTTTTTATCTTCATATTTGAGTCAAGACTTTTGACTCCATACTTCTTATAAAAGAGGGCAACACTGAGTACAAGCGTCAAATTTTCACAAGCAATTAATGTCCCGGACGGTAAATGTGTGCAAAAAGCGATCTACTACAGCAGCAGCGTACTGCAAAACGAGAAGGAGAATTACATTTTTCGTTTATAATTTCGATTTGTCACTTTTGTATGGCATTTTTCGTTCTGAAAAAGCTGCGTACTAGGTTTTAGGGTATGTTATGTTATAAGTAGAGTTGTTAATTCGTCATAAAAGACCAGACACCATGGCGGGCCCATTGCCATCCCCAGCGATTCTTAGTCTTAATAGTATGGAAATATGTTTGTTCTCTTCACGAGCTCCATAGTGTGACCAACTTTCATTTTTCCGAGAAACTTAAGATCAGCTGGCAAGTATGCAAACGATAGAGATAAATTGCATCTTACTTTCCCCTGATTTTTGCTGTGCAGTGAGCTCTATAAAAGGAGCTATAGAGAAAGTTTTTGCGTATATTTCCAGAACCATCAATGGGCTCAAAATTGAGCACGGAAGAATTACAATACCCTTGTTCAGAGTTGCATTCAAAGTACTCGTACATAACAGAATGCAGTCGTTGAGATTGCAATGCAAAATATGAAGCTTCCTATAGACAGATGCCGAGAACAACCTACCTTACATCGGATTCAAATCTGGAGCCCGCGATTTCATGCTGATGGCAGCACCGCAGGGTGGAAGGTTTTTGTGGCTGAGACTCCCATATGGTCGGTCACCGCGTGCTGAGCTCGGTCTTTGGAAAATTGCCAATGGAAAAAACTGAAAAAATACTGCTTCTACCCTGTACCTTTGTAAAAAAAAAAGCCTTAGTCTGTGAATGGAGAGTTTGTCCTCAAACAATGCAGATTGTTGTCACTCGATCTGTCATCTAAATCTTGTGGATATGTCACTAAAATTTGTTTAATTGATTGTTTAAAAAGTTTTAAACAAAACAACAAACCTACCGTCTTACCGTCCTCTCTGCGGGCTTCCTAAGACAAAGGCGCTTTGCGACTGCATGCAAACAACTTTCCCATCTCCTTTGAATCATCGGCGCATTTGCCCTATTCCACTATAGGTGCATCCACGTAACCCAAAGTTCCGATTTCATTCGTTTTTCTCATGGACCCGCCTTTGTGCTCGCCCAACACTGCGCCTAAAGTTTATGTTCTCGCTGTCGTTAACCTTTTTCCCTTCCATTCGACTCCTTCATCCTTTTGCTTTCGCTCGACAAAAAAGTAATTGTGTTCGCTAGATATTCTCTGCGGCGCAGGGAATGACGCCGAGTTCATCTTCCCTCGGATATCAGGTTATTTGCGATCAAAAAAGCGCATTACGTGCATTGCACTGCAACTTGCTGTCGCAGTCTAGGTCTCGACCAAACCACAAAGGTCTACCACCGCGCACCGTATACACTCGTCTACATGTTGCATGCGTAACAGCAATTTCCTTTGATCTGATGGCGCGATGCGAAGATGCAGAAAATCGCAAATTTTCCCCATGGTTTCCGTCGGAAATAATGGAAAATCATTGGATCGCTGCAATGATGCAAGATGATCGCGCTGCCTCTATGCGGTCGGTTTCCTGGAACTGTTGTGGTTGCCGAGATGATCGCTTTGATTGGAAAATGTGAAACCTAATCGCGCGCACCCTTGACGTGCGTCGCTGTTCGCGTAACATTTGCCCCCAGAGATGTAAGGCAATCATCTATTCGATTGATAACGTGCGGTGACTCCAATTTTGCGACAGGAATTAATGCAATGGGTGTCTCGCATTAGATTCATTGCCAAATCGATTAAATACGCGAGTGGATGTGTGAAATACTGACAATTGAGAACGAGTACGTTTGCGCCAATTATACATATCCGCGCGATAATGCGGCAATTTGTGTCAGTGCTGTGAGAGAATCGTTAAAATAGAAGCCGGGACTGGTGAATATGTAATTTTTATATAGCTAACGATGGCGCTAATGTACCATGGCTGGGTTAAATTATTCAGACTTGTTTGCTGAGCTGTAACTTGAGTTGGATGTGTGCTGCAAGCGCACATTGTCATTGGGGATTTAGGTGATATTGATAAACGACACATGTGCTGGCAGTTTGTTTTCTCAGTCTGTGTATCTGTAGGGTTGCAATGATGTAACGATTTGGGCGCCTTGCGAGCTGACGCTTGGGGTAATTAAAAATGGATTAGGTACATGCAAGTGGAAGTTGGACGAGATAGGCAAAATAGCGCCATTTGGCGGGCTCTGCAAATGCATGCAGCGGCATCGATTGGCTATCTGAATTTTAGAGAGGCTTTGCGTGACTGTATAACGCCGGTTGGTGCATGAGTGAGGCGGCTATGGACCCCTCTTTTGCTATTCGATAACAGGAGAAACCCACTCGTCTACTAATAATCGCAAGCCCAAAGTTAGCTCTAGCCTCCAAGAACCTCTCCTAGAAGCTAATCTTGCGATAGCAGTACTACCGGGAATCCAAACAGTTCTTAAAGTAAAAATGAGCTCACACCAGAAACCAGTGACTGCCCATCGTCCAATGTCCCTTTATCTTCGAGTAGGTAAATAAAATTCCCCACGAGGCGCGATAAGTAAATTTGTTTTATAATTTTCTTCGATATCTACGTTCAATTCAAACTTATCAATCGAAGCTGATTGAATCAATAAAGGCGTTTCCTCTAAAACCGCATGAATCAGACATCCCTGTCGCAGCTGTGAGAATCCGAATTGTAGCCGTACACTTGTCTCCCGTTTGATTGCGAACTTGTTTACCTAGCACGACCGCCCACAGGAAATTATGAAAAATCGTCTATCACCAGTTCCCTATTCGAATAACAATATCGCACAAAATTTGCCTTTTTGTTTATGGTTCGGAATTTGGATATTTCAACAAAAAAAAACATTCGCTCTCCCTCCGCAATAGCAGGTGTATTCGCACAGTTTTCGTATGCAATATAAAATAGATAAATAATTTAAGCTCCAGCAAAGTCTTGCATTTGTTCTATTTTGCAAAAGATTTTAAATTTAGAAATGAAACCAGAGATCGCGTGCGTCCATCCCGAGGGCGGGTGTAGTCTTGCGCAAAAATGCAGATTTTCAATTACAGCGAATTGAATTAATTAAAAAAAAACAAAAAAAAACTACTACAAAACCACTTTTGCATTATAACAACGAATACTAGCGCAATTTTTATTTTTATACCTTGAATGGCAGGCAGATGGTGCAATTGTTTATTCTAATCGTTTGCAAAAATGTATTTTCGGCCCAGACTTGTATACGTCAAAAGGAAAATTATTAAATTCTGCACTTTATAGCGATTTGTTTATGAGAACCGCAGATGCATTTTACTATTTATTTGCAGTTGTGCGGATAGATAAATGAAATAAATGGCTTAGGCATAGGGGAAAGTGGGGCTCTTTTCGACGTGGACACAAGGGGTGTTATTGATTGCTTAAAAATGTAATAAAATTACATTTTATCAATTGGTTTCTATTTAGGATTAAAGATATTTATAATTTAATTTATAGGATCCAAAAATAAAAATGAATAGTTTTGGAAAAAAATTCACTAAATCTCAAAATGTAAAGCTTTAAATTTTATACGTGACATAGAATTCAGGAAAGGAACGTAAGTTTTTACAGACATTAAGAATTATCACAGTTCTTGAAAATTTATGTGAACTTTGCTGGGAGTTTTCAAGATAATTTCTCCCCAATATATATTACAATCGTAACTTTTAAGTTACAATATTTATACTCATTGGATCTTAACAACAAAACATTTTGGATACGGAAAACAGCAAAATCTGAAATACCAACTCGAGATCCACACAAGTCAAATCTAAAGTGGCATCTGTCAAATACAACTATAGTTGAAATTCACACCGGGGCGAGTTCCCAATAGCTTATTTTCTAGATAAATAAGTAAAGTAAAGTAAGTTTTACTTCGGAAACTTAGGACTTGCTTGCATGGATATGAATTTTTCCTGAATGTAGAAAGTGTGTCGTGTTCATTTATTAGGGCAGTCGAATATTGGTACGGTTGTAGTTATTAACAACTAAAAGTTACACGAATTTACGTTTTTACTTTTTTAAATCTCTCATTTGGTTCACATCAACGACAATTTAAAGATTGAAGCTCGCCCAGTGGAACAAAAAAATTGAGTCATAATAGCTAGCAAAAGTTGACTTTTGTTAAATTTATTTCATTTCTATGCAATTCTAGGTGGGATCTCGAGTTTACATACCAAAAGAGGACTTAAGAGTCGAATTTAATTTTTTTTATTTCTAAGGTCTTTTTTTTGTTTGTATCCATAATTAGTGATTTTATCCAATAT
Source organism: Cheilosia variabilis (assembly GCA_951230905.1). Taxonomy (NCBI): domain Eukaryota; kingdom Metazoa; phylum Arthropoda; class Insecta; order Diptera; family Syrphidae; genus Cheilosia; species Cheilosia variabilis. The sequence goes on along the minus strand of OX579680.1, from coordinate 16,352,821 downwards.
TCGAAAGTTTCGGTTAGAATGTATTACAGGTTCTGTGTATATATAATAATAACGATACACAATTTTTTTAGCTTTAGCATCTTTCAAGATTGTTGAGTGAAATTGTTAATCCTTTCGGAAATGTTTTTAAAGTATGTAATTGGAATTGATTTGGAGATCGTGAAAGTTCATTATTATACAGATAAACAAGTTGAAAGGCAAATTCAGGGCTTTTAGTGAACTTACAATTTGATTTCCTAAAAAATACAATTTAAGAAATCGAAATTTTTAAATTGCAGTGCAAAATAAAAAATTACCCAGACGGAATTGGAATCGGAAACATCTAGAAATCATTTGAAATTTTGTACGAAAACTATATCATTTTCCTATTCGTATACGAAAGCAAAAAATACAATTGGGCCCGAAAAAATACAATCGTAACTAAGATTTGCTTACAGTCCACGCAGTTCATTTTTCATCGCTGGGATGGACCACCACAATTGTTTTAGAAACCTCGCATCTCAAGACCTATGATTTTTGAAACAAAAACTGAGACTGTTAATCATAAAACATTTGTTTTCTATCAATTGTTAAAAATTTGCGATTTTTTAAAGCCTTAATCGCAAAAATTTTTCGACGAATACAGTCTTCCTGAGTTAGGCAATCAGTGGCAAAGGTGAAAATTTAACAGTCACAAGAAATATAATGAAATACGCCAATTATCGAAAATAAGTCATTCAAAAAATAGCCTTTCATGGTTCTTATGATTATTGTGACGTTGAGATATGATTCAAGGCCTACTTTCTTACTTTCAAAGCAACAGTTTCTTTCACTACAACTTAGCATTCGTAAAATACATAAAATGCAACTTACGCAATTAAAAATCCTTGTCGTAAGCGGTACGTACCTGTAAGAAGAAAACAAACAATATAAATACAAAATATAGTAAATTTATTCACATCAAAAAAAAAGAGACATAATATATTTTTGGGAATATAATTACAAGACATTTACCCTTTTGGTACTCCTTTTTTGTTGTAAGGTTAAAAGAATATTTTTGTTCTTTTTGTTGTTACGGAGGCACCTACTAAAAACATGGGAACATTATTTTTGTTGAGTATTTGTTCGAAAGTGGTTTTTGGGAAATTTGCCATAATGGCATCAATTGTATCAAGTGGCAACAAAGTAAATCACAAAATTAAAATTATTTTCAATCATAAACCTAGTTTTATTTATTATCTACAAAATTGAAAAGCAAATAACATCATTAAATTTATTATATTTATTCCAGTATAACGAATGATATAATATCCAGGTGTATTCGTTAAATCGAAAAATTCGTAATATCGAGCACATTTTATTTGTACGAAACGTTAAATAAAATGTACAAATGTTGTTTCTACTCATTCGTTTTATTTCATTTATTCATAAAGTTAAAAAAAAAAAAACAAAACTTTTCAAAGTAAAAAGTAAAAAAGTCTTTTTGAAAAGAAATCACCAATAAACGTTTGTTTTCGTGATCTTTGAACGCACCAATTTACAGCTTTTTCCTGAAGACTTCTTAGCACAAATATTTTGGAATGTTCAACGTTGTTTTCTTTAAAGTAAGCGTGTCCAGTGATTCGAATTGAAAATGAAGGACGCAATAATTTTGAAAACATCAATTTTACTCTAAGTTTGCATTTTGGGAACTAGGGAAAACTATATTTTTCAAAAATGACTTTTTTTAAAAATCCCTTTTACGATAATACAGAGAAAAAGTGAGTTTTCCATTAAGTTAGAAATGACCATATTACCGTAGAAATAAATTTTTTGCTACAATCGTATGAACCGTTTCGAGATACATATGTCCAAATTTCTAAATTTAATTTGGTGGGGGCAAAAACCCCCATTTATTTGGCTTAATACAAGCTATTACAATTACTTAAAAACTAAGACTTAGGTTTACTACTTAAAACTAAACACTTAGACTTATAACTAATAACTATAGCTAGGGTTTAGAGTGAAGGAGGCTGAGTTTAATGGAGTAAGAGCTGCGGTTGAAGTCGAAAATGGAAATGTTAGAGTTTACCTGCCGTAGCATACGGGAAATTGGTTCGTTGGATCCGTAGGACGTGCGGTGGGTAGGAAGGTAGAAGAGGCGGGGGTTTCGTATATTACGAGGGTTTGTATTCAGGGAGATGGAGTTGAAAAGAGACGGGCAATCGATAGAGCCTGATAGGAGTCGATGAATGAAAATAATGTCTGCGGCATCCCTACGATCCTCAAGGCTATTCAAGTTAATGAGTTTGAGGCGGTCTAGATATGGGGGAAGAATTAAGGGATCGTTCCAAGAAAGACCGCGGAGAGCAAACCGAAGAAAACGTCTTTGTACGTTTTCGATTCTGCTTATATGAACTTGCTGAAAGGGTGACCACGTTTGGCTGGCGTATTCGAGAAGGGGGCGTACAAAAGTGGTGTAGAGAGATCTAGTCACATAGGGGTCGGAGAATTCCTTTGACCATCGTTTAATGAATCCAAGGGATGAATTGGCTTTGCGAATTATTTCATCTATATGCGAACGGAAATTAAGCTCCTGGTCGTATAATATTCCAAGGTCACGAAGAGACTGTACTATGGGTATAGGTTGGTCGTTGAGTAGGTAAAGACGGGGAGAAGATTTGTTGATCTTACGGGATAAGGTGATAAATTGGCATTTAGAAATATTGAGCTCTAGGCAATTTTTAAGACACCAGATAGAAAAATTATCTAAATCTTTTTGCAGTAAGCAGGAGTCTTGTGATGAAGATATGTGTTTGAAGAATTTGGTATCGTCGGCATATAGAGAGATACCGGAGTGTTTAATGACCCTTTCAAGATCGTTTATGGTTAAGATGAAGAGTAGGGGACCTAGGTGACTGCCTTGTGGTACACCAGAGGTTGCCAGGAATGAGGTGGATAGGACGGACCTGAAGCGAACACTATAAAAACGGTTTTCCAAATAAGATGATATCCATTTCAGCAGTATTGGTTCAAAGCCGAGGACAGACAATTTGAAAAGAATTAATTTGTGTGATATCTTATCAAAAGCTTTACTAAAATCGGTTGCAATAACATCAACTTCTTTACCAAAAGTAGTAAAAGGAAAACTGAGTACATATTATGCAGTTATGTTAACCTCACCTACTTAAGCTTAAATATTGAGTTAAATATTGTTTAAAGATTGAAAAATACAAATAAAATATTAAATGTTGTTGATATATGACTAAAAAAAATATTTTGCATAAATGTGGCGGAGTTCCCCAATTGTCACCATATTCATAGTGGCCATGTTCAGCTACGGACCGTAATGGGAACAGATGGAATTGAGCACCACAATATTTATCGTCCCAAGTTCCAATTTTACCGTCGGAGCTAAGCCCAATTTGCAAATAAAATACCAGTTTCCACTTCGTCGTCTTAAGAGGTACGCCAATGCATTGTCTGCACCCAAATAAACAGCCAGACAAACATGGTTTCCTTTATTTTCATTTTCTTATGTTCGAATGTAGAGGGCAGGTGAGCATTCCGAAATGCTGCCACCTGCAGGGCGTTTTTGTTGTCCCGCAAATAACCTTAACAAACACACTCACACCAAGAGACGTGTGGGAACAGATTTCGCATCTTTGCTTTACGTCGGTTGTCAAATCGAGACGAATTACTTCGCGTGTGTTTGGTTAAATAGTACCGACATTCAACACGTTCTTCTAAAGTGCTTCCCTTTTGTTTTGTACAAACTGCTTTCCTTTTGTTTTGCAGGTGCCGACTCAATAAACTTTTGAAAATCCTACCCAAAAAAATAACAACGACTTGGGCTCATCGTAAAAAAGGACTCAACAGTTGTTGGGGTTTTAATAAAACAGAATTTATGCCGTTGTAGCGGCCTATTTGAGTGTGCCCTTGTTCGAACGGTTTATATCCTACTTTGAAGATGGTGAGAATAGCATATCCGATTTTATGCGTATGGCATTTAATTTCGAGTCGAACTCTACCAACTTTATGACTTTTAAATCAAATCGAAGTAGGAGAGTTGTTTTTTAAATGGTGGTACATGAAGCAGATCACCTTTAAGAAAATATACAGTGGGGCTTAAAATTTTGGGGACACTACCTGTCAAAAGAAAAAATTATACAATTTCGATGTGAGATAAATATTGTTATACAAGTTTGGGATATGTAAGCAATAACACACTCCAAAGAAAAGATTGAGGTACATAGTGTAGAAATCGAACAAAGGGCTTCATTCAATTAAGTTCCTTCAGCTATATAAGCAGCTGCTAAATTTTAGCCCCACGCTTCATTTATTCCATTAAGTTCAGCACTTCAAGCCCTGTCAACTTGAGGCACATTTCTTATGCCCGTAAATTCAGTAGACCGAATATTTTGTTTGCAGTTGATCTGCCTTTGCTTGTTGAATTCATTTTGTACGGTAGCCTCGTCTTGAGAGATTCGAACAATGAAATAGATGTTCAAAAGAATTTTTTTTTAAAAGCCCGGTTGAAAACTCTTCACCCAGACTGTACCCCATTAGAAACATGATACTCTGCTCTCGGTACTGATGGCGTCAACACGAACATCTTTGCTCTCTATAATTTAATTAAGGTAAACCTATACGTGAGCAGCACAAATGGTAACGATGGGTATTCCATTCGAACTATTCCCTCGAAAGACTACAGAACCTTTTACTCGCTCCATCCGATGGTGACGATATCATGACATGACATCTCCGGTTGAAAATTCCCCATAGAATATTGGAAATTACAGCACTGCGCCAATAGAAATAAGAACGATGAGATGACAGCGACATATCGGCTGCATGAGGGTGCGAAGGGAGGTGCCGCTGCATAAAGAATATTTAATATCGTGTAGTGCAAGCAGTGTAAGGTCATGAATGCTTGAGCTGCATGTGGCAGTGGCACAGCCGAATAATCCCCCAAAAAGGAAAACGGGTGAAGGACTTCTGCATAACAATTCAATAGGGGATATATATAGGTATAGGTATAGGTACCTGCTGAACTACCTGCATTGAGGAGAATCCATTACGAATGCATTCGGTACCTGTATATATGCTCGGCTCGCTGTGAACTTGTCTACAATCTGTAAATGATTCTGACAGTGACAAATTGATATCATCGATAGCGTAAGGGAAATCGAATTCAGATAAACAGTCGTCAGGGGTCTTCTGGGAACATCGAAATCAAAGGTAATTCACTTTCGTATCGAAGTGGGAGTCACGCTCCGCAGTGCGCCTTGTAATAGTGTGTCGGCATTTAGTTGTGCGTTTCGCTTTATCAAGAAACATTAAATGCCTCGCATGATAAGCCAGCTGCGGGGGTGATTGTCCGCCTGTGGTTATTTTAAAGCGTGCCGCATGGGCTTTAAAAACAATATAAAAAAACCGTTCAATTGAATGATATGAGATGCGGCGTATCAGGTGGAAAATTTCAAAAAAGATCGTCTGACAGTTGTAGTCGGGAGTTAACCATTTTGATGCGTGTTGCCACTTTTAAGTTTTGGATGCGATTGGAAGGAAATTCCTATTCCTCGACTTTCCCATTCACTGATGAAATCTGCGTTTCAATTAAATAATTTATCTACCAACAGATTAATTTAGTCAAATATTTTATCTAGAGTCTTCCCTTCTTTCATATTCAGCAGTGAAATTTGTATATTTCTAGCAACAGCAGATAAATCACATTCATCTTTTTCATAGGTATGCATTTGATTCGTTTTTGTAGATTTAAAGCTCACGCTTTCAAGGGCTTTATAAGTCGAATTCACCGGAAGGGAAATTGCTTATAACTATGGCGTTTAAAGGCGGACAATATGAAATTGAGGATGCTAGTTAACTATGAACAATAACTTCTTAAGTTCTTCTATGATAAGTTCTTTCCCTCAAAAACTTTGGGGAAAATATTTTCCAACTGATTTGCACTGCTTTCAATAACTACAATTATACACTGGTGTCTAGTGTTAACTTTTACGTAGTAAGAAAGATATTGCATTTGTACAAAATTTCGAACTCGATATTTTAATCCATTCTGAAATTACGATGACAGAGGAACGCAAAAAAGTGGATCGCAAAGTTCTGTCCGTCTGTATGTCTGTCTGTCTGTCTGTCCGTATGTCCTGAGGCCTAACGCCTAAACGGCTGTGCGGACTTGATTCAAATTTTTGGGCCTGTTTCTTTTTTGCAATGTAACCTAACCTCAATATTAATTTTACTTCTCATATAAAATGTTCATACCAGTTTTATTTGTTAGAAAACGACTCTAACGACTTCAACCAAAATTGATATTTGAGCTTAAGTAGGTGAAGTTAACTGCATACTCAGTTTTTCACAAAAAAAATCGAAAAAGGGTACTTTTGAATTTTGGACATATGTCGACAACGGTCCATACGATTTCCGCAAAAATTCATTCATAAGATAATATGATCATTTCTAACTTAATAGCAAACTCAATTTTTTTCTATATTATCGAAGAATGGATTTTTGAAAAAAAAAAAATTTTTTTTTAATTTAGTTATCCTTAGTTTACCTGGAAACGCAAGTAAAGATTTTTACCAAAATGCATACTTGGAGTAAAATTGATGTTTCCAAAATGATTGCGTCCTTAATTTTCAATTCGAATCACCGAAAACGCAAATTTTGGAATCCGTTCTTATCTCGAATTTTTCCCATTTTCGATTTTGATAAAACTTAAAAAAACATTATCTTATACCCAGTTTGCAGCTAAATACACCAAAACCTCGCTTTGCGTCGTTTCGAAGTTGCGAAGCTGCGTCGTTTTTATCAGTTTGCGTATTTTCACAAAAATGTTGTGGTTTCGAAGTTGCGTCGATATTATTTCAGTTTGCATTTTTATTATTCCTTTTTTTCATTAATTTTTTTTTGTATAAAACGACTCACGAGCTTACACTTTACGTGAAGTCAATCAGCTTGGAGAAATGCATATTAATAAAATTAAGTTTAAGAATCGTTATTTCGATTTGCGTGATGTTTTTCTGGTCCCAATTAACAACGCAAATCGGGACTTTGCTTTGGTGTAGTTTAGCAATAGTATTACTCCAACTTGACATTGCACTATTTGCTACTGTTTTGTTTTTAGAAAAACCGCTCTAATGTTTTTGATCAAAACACATATTTACGATACTAAAATAATTCTAATTAAGTTCCCGTACTTAGTTTTTCTCAAAAAAAAATCAAGTAAATCTGTTTTTTAATTATTTCTCAAAAATTAACCCAAATCCCGACCTGTCTTCCTATTTTTTTTTGTAAAACTCAATACCGTACTGCCAATAAAAATACAATTAAGACTACGAAAAGCTTTTTAGCAAACATTTTTCACTTCCTCTTTTTGCAACCATATTAAACATGCATCTTAGAATAATTCCAGCCTCTGGAAGCTTAAAAAATCAGAAACTCACACATCATTTACACGCAACACACGTCCATCGGCATATTCTGTTTATAACTGCTAATGCAAATTCAAAAACACATCCCTGAATTTTTACATTATATATCTTTAAAGATATCAGTCTACTTCCAATTTCAATCATAGACACCTTAAACCAGCAGGTCAGAAAACATAAACTTATGTTACGTTGCTCCATGCACTCAAAAATCTTGTAAAGTATAAAAGCGTATAAAATAGTATAGCAGGCGCTTATAACTCTCTAACCAGAGCTTGCGAAAATTTCCTGTTACTGTGAGCTTCAACTTATAAAAACTCTAACTTTTATTTGATATGCACTGCCATATATCAAATGAATAGCCCAAAAGCGAATTTTATTTAACCCTACCTACTCTTATATTTTATGAACTTCTTACCTACCTACCAATTGACTCAACCAAACTTTGAACGAGAAAGTTTTGTACGTCCCAGTCGTGCACTTTATTTTTATTTAGTGCTGGAATTTTATTTTATTCAAGACACCTTCGAAATGAGATCTGCTGCCACTGATTCATGGTGTGCTCAGTACCTAAATTCGTCTCCAACCATCACGTGTGACAAAGAACCAGCTGAGTACCTATTATCTATTTCGATAGTGAGTTTCAATAAATAATTTTAAATCAAATTCAATCACTAATCGATTCGATGATTCAGCACAGTAACTCACTTCTACCCCAACACTCAAGCCCCAATACAAAAACGTCGAAAACAGACGCAATCAGAACATATAAGAAGTAGACCGCATACTCTATCAGTAAACGTAATTCAAAGTTGCGTCATAAATTAATTACCAAATTCATCGTCAGTTGACCTGCACACGGTTCTGTTGAATTGAATATTTAATTAATCTTATCACGGCCACGCATGGGAAAGTAACTTTAAAAAAAAAAAACGAGTGAGGTAATATTTTGCTCATTCTGTAAAATTAATTTTTTAAATATTTGCCTTTGACATATGGGTGCGACTGGTGCGGAGGAAAATAGGTACATTTTTCTTTTATTAAAAACAAGAATCGGGGTGCGCCTGTAACCGCTAAATTGAAGAATCTATTTGTCTAGAGCTACCAGTGCTGATCAGCAGAGTAAACGAACAAGTCTTAGTCTTAGCCGTAGGTGTAGGTTTGTTTACTTTTACAGTCGATGGATAGAAAATGTGCAGTTCTTCTGATAAAAGCGTCGAGTTGGTTCCATAACCGTAAACATACATTTTTGGCTGCTGCAGTGGGTACGAAAGCACCCTTTCAGGCTTAAGTACGCTCATTAGTACCTAATTGAGCTAATCAACTGCTAAATTGAAACAGGAATGCACTTAACGCGTTAAGTGGTTGTAGTGCCACGCACACCTATACCCATAATAGCTCTATTAAGAATGAGAGTTAATCGAAGTAAAGTGAAGTGAGCTAATTGGAACAAAACGATAAAACAGAGGCGCTCGCATAATCTAAACCTAAAGTATGAAATCACAGATTGTGAGCTTGCTGCGACTGTTATTCAGACAGATGGACAATGAAGAGATATATAGACGCATAAGTTACTGCAGGGGATAGGTTTATGAGATAGGTATAGGCTTAGAGGTGGCTAACCTTAATTTAACGCTTGTGCACCTATTAGTAGCAGAACTCTGTGATTTGGTTGTCAACGTACGTCTGTTGGACTCGAAGCGGTATCCAGGCTCTCATACAGCACTGCACATGTAGGCATCTTATTGGAAACTAACTGAATCTTAGGTTAAAAATGTCGAAAATGCCGTCGCAGAGGGGTTTGCCTTGTGTGGAATGTGTGGAATGTGTGAGAGTGGCTAGTACCGGCTTCTGTACAAAGTTCACTTTTCACAGGGTAGAGGAATTCCTAAGATTGAATCAAATGTGTCCCCAGGAGTCAAGAGGGTGTGGATACCTTATGTAAACCCTCTGATATATTTGGAACTTGAGTAGATAGAGCTTTCTTAAGACTTGTCAAGCTGCTGACAAAGAGATGGTGATTGGCGGCGGAAAACTAAATGCAACTATGGAAAAAGGCAACGAACAAATCATTTGAGCCTCGGATAATAGTGGATCTAATGTTGACAATTCTGCAAAACGGAAATAGGACCACGACATTCGGATCTACTCATGAAACTTCCGGACTTTGAACAGGCCGCATTTATCCTAAATTTCAATTCAATTCAATTTATTTATTTTATTTTATTTATTTATGCATCTGTATCTTTCAAATTCTCTTGCAATTTGTAAAGTTTTTCCTAAGAAAATAATTAAAATAATCGAGATGATGATGACTTTATTTCATTTTGGAAGACATAAACAAGAAAATTTATGTATGTATATCTTTTTTGGGCTTTTTAGTCGATTCTTCTAAAAATGCGAATATTAAAAAAACTATTCCATTATTTTCCACCCTACGTTTCGTTGGTATTTTCCAACTTCTTCAGGGGCAACGTTCTTTATTGGAGAAAGCCCAAAAAAGATATACACAAAATTATAATTGGTCAACAAAATAATCCTAGAAAATTAATATTCAAAATCGCTTTTCTAAATTTTCTGGACAACCAAAAGCAGTTGTATCAGGAAAATTTAATTCTATATTGAAATTTGTTTTTGAATTTGTTCCTAAAAAAAAAGAAAAATATTCAACAAATGCACTTGTAGACTGCTAAATAATACAGCTATTTAAATATTATTCAATTTCAGAATTTTGGGCTGAAGTAAATTCAATTAAAAACGAGTCTAATGAGCTAGTGTTTGAAAATATTTATAAAATTGCTCAAGCCGTTCTGGGTATTCCTAATCAGCAAATGTGGAAAGGATCTTTTCTTGCCAGACATCAATAAAGTCCAAATGTCGAAACCGACTTCAAGTCGACACTTGCTGGGCTTTGATTGAAACAAAAAATTTGATTAGAAACTCATCCTGTTCTGAGTTTCAAGTTCAGGGCAATATTTTGAAGATGAATTAGCAAATTGAGAGTATAAAACCTGAAGAGATCATAGATTAAAAATATAAACAATTTTTTTGTAGGTATTTATCGCTTGGCTATGAAGTCATTAATGTTTTGTTAATTTATTTTTGTTTATGTTTTTGAAAACGAAATATTTTGAATTCACTTCTGTGTACGAAAAAATGTTTTCAATACAACTGGCTCCATTTCAGGACGATCTTACAACAGTTTTCAGTCCAAATCGAAAATGGCATTTTCCATCCCTGATTCAGTATTCATAAAGGAATTACAGATCGTGAAGCCTTCAAAAAGTAGATTACGATGCGAGTAACGTCCTTCCATTTATTAGACTTGACTTGTTGAAGGCGGTGAGAAGAAAATTTCCTACACTGGCAGGCACGGCTCATGCAAAGCGAGACACAGTCCGCGATACTAATATTAATTTTTAGTGCCCAGGCTAAATTTTTGGAACTCAAGGTGCAGGTTAAAAATGATTACTGGTAAGGCCCAATGACTCTTCTTTTTTAACGTTGAATCTACCAGCTTTAGAAACTCAAAATCAGTATTTAGTACCTGAAAGAAAAATTTGACCAGCAAAGTAATCGCCAGATTACTTCTTATCCATGGATGAGGCGACTCGGCTCCAGGGCCTATAACACAGGGCGGCGACTACTTGTAAAACAAGTGAATTCCAACAAGTGTTACACTTTTCTCAGGCCCTTGTTAACCGCGAACTGTAACGCCACCAATGAAGAAAAGGAACAACCACTTGTCTGACTTGTCCCAATATGCTATAGACCCCATATTGCTTACCTACCTATTTCCTAAGAGACTGCTTGAATCAACCGTTGTAATGGAATTTCATCTAAACGTCGAGAAAATGGCCCGCAACACTGTTATCAAGCTTCTGCTTCTTGGCTCGTGAACGTGCGGCAATAGGCACATTTTAATACCACATACGTACGCTTTTGCTATCTATTTAACAACAAAAACTTGAGTTTTTATATGAAAACAAAACTTCAGAAAAAGATTACAAATCTTATCTTCATTTCTTTTCTTTTCGTTAAGACTATAGAAATTAAGCCAGCTCTACCATCATAGCCGGTGGAATAAAAAACAGATCAACTCAGATCAAGAAAGAGTAACGAGCAAAACTGTTAATTAGTTTTCTATTTAAATTGATCCGTCTGTTATTATGGAAACTGGTTATAACAATTAAGCCGCGCCGACACGAAGTAGTACATTTATCAGAAATCAAAGAACTCCTGTACGCGGGCACCGCACTTAAACTGTACCCCAACATTTTGTTTGACTATCGTAATTGATTAAATTTCTCGGACACGCTTTGGGAAAGTGAAACCAAATGAAAAAAAAAATAACTAAAAAGATACAAGTCCAGTCATTAACATTTTGTAGCGGAGCTCGGTTTGAGATTCCTCTCCCTTACTGTTCCATTAAAAGGCAATAAAATAAAACCGCACACCGCACCTCGAATTGAAGCTGAATGTCTTCCCAAATTTGGGTACCTAGTTCTACCCAAGAAAGTGACTCAACAGTCGGACTGAAAGTGGTCGATTATGTCATCGGAAGATGTGCATTCTTTGAATGCAGCTGCCTCTCGATATTAATTAATGAAAAGCCGAAAACTTTCCCTGTTGCATAGGAAAATTTAGCTTTTCCGTGCAGGTAGTTCTCTTAACCTTATCGAACAGAATTTGTGTTAGTAAGTTATTTCGCAGATAAGATATGGAATGCCACAGGTATCTGGATGTTTGCTCTGGGGAATTGGAAAGCATTTTTACGCGTTCATATTTAGTATGTAGGTAGTGTTATCTTATCTGAAACAGTTAGGTATAATGAGTTATTTTCTAGCAATGCGTCAAACGAGGCCATTGCGGAGAATATAATTGAAAGTGTGTTACGTGTGTAGATATACAGGGTGGACCGCCCTCAAGAGTGCGATCTTTAGAATATGTGTTTTTATTTGAAACTGAGACCCCTCGCTCAATAGTCTGGGATAATCAACGATTGCGAACATCTTTTTATTAAATTTGTATTTACCTTTTACAAATGTTGTTCATTTAACTGAAAATACCATACAGGAAAATAAAAAGAATCCGATAAATGAACAAAAGCAGTTTCCCTCATACTCAACCTGCTAATTGGAATATGTCTATCATTTTGTTCGGTTTGAATCGATCGTAATAGCACAGTCTGAGCATGTTCCGTTAAAAACGAGAGAAAAACAAAATTCTCGAAATAACGAGTAACGAGTAAATGCCCTTTTAACTCTATCCATTCGCGTACTTCTTTGATCGAAGCACTTTAAGTCAACGTTGCCGTTTTGGCCCCTTTTAGAGCCTCAAGACCTGTGGCCCCCACTCTTTTGTTAGCTATATTAGTATTTCTACTCCTCTTTTTGAAATTTTTCCAGCGGCAACACTGCTTCAAACCTGCCGTCAATAGTATGAAAATTACGCAAAGCAATCAGAGAGTGAAATTATAACTCAAAAGAACGTCGCATGTACTTACACTTCGGGATACTTTCAGTCACTACTGTTCGAACATCATAATTTGAACAAAACAAAATTCTTTTAAGCTGTAGTTCTTTCCTATAAAATGAGAGTATTATTTATATTACTATATTTTACCGATCAACCTTTTCAATTTCACCCAAGCCGGAAGCATTTTTTTGAGTAGTTTAGAGAGAAAAGTTGGTGTTGCTCGTTACTCGTTATTTTATTTTTTTCTTATATTTTAATTTGTTGCTCATTTAAGGCGAACGTGGTTACTATTGACGTTTGATTTAAAAAAAGTACAGAATCGTAAATTTGTAAAACGCACAAAACTGAGACTGAGACTAGTAACAAAAATTACCAGAAGTTGTTCGGATGTTCTAAACAAAGATTTCTGTTTCTGTCTATGAACTTGACATTTAAAAACATTGGAAAAAATAGTTCTGGCTGCTGACCGGAAAATGGAACTGGTTTTAATTTGAATTAGTTTCAGATTGAGAACAAATTCAAATTAAAGTTTAAGAGTTTCCATAGCTCCATCTGCTGATTGGCATGTTTTTGCCATAATAAATATAGCGAGTAGCTAATATAGCAACTGAATATAAAACAGTTCTAACTGGACGACAAAAGAACTGTCGTCTATAGGAACATTTCCTGTCGCTTTGATAAATGTTATAGCTTTTGACAGATCCACACCGATGTCTATTTAATGCAACTTTTACTGCTATTTGAGTTATTTAAAATTTTTAGCTGGAAGTGGCTTGAAGTGTAAACAAAGATTCACCTTAAATCTGCCTTTGAGTTAAATTTCCAGTCTCCTAAAAGTTGTTAACTCAATTTTTTTTTTCAATTTGACAGATTTTTATAGCTTTTCTTGGAAAAATATGCGCAAATGGGCCTTATAAAAAGCAATTGTTTATAGGTTCAATTTCCGTAAGAAATTTTAACAATCTAGTGCTAATTGTCATTTATTCATTATAAGTTTCCTTTATCTATTATTTCATACCGCAGTCATACCAAATATTGAGTGGTAGAAAAACCTAATTTTAGCACACTTCTGGGAGAATAAATATTTCAAAACAACGTAGGCCCCACTGTCTTACAGGTGATAACCATAGAAACACAACCAGCAAATCTTTGTTCCAGTCTTGCTTACTCTTACAGTTATCTTATTCAAAATAGTTGCTTAATGCAATTGAAAGTGTCAACTTTTTCAATTCAAACAAGTAGAACTATGCTTGAATTTAAAAATTACATATTTGAGCTCTCAAATTTTAAAATAGCAACTCTGAACGGTTTTGCAACAGGGTTCATCTTCAAATGTTTGACAGAACTGAAATCTCCTCCGTGCGTGCAAATTATTCGAGCAGAAAGAACAACGCTGGAGTCGGAAGCGCTGTGTTCCATAATTAAAGGGACCTTGCAAGACAAGTCCGACTTTTGTCAGAGCTTCAATAGATCTAAAAATATCTACAAATCATACTTTTATTTAAAAAGAAAATCTAGTAAAATGGGGCACCCTGTACTAATTAAATACTAAATAAATGATATTGGTCGTAGCAACCTACTCTCCCTTTCAACATTGTAAGCCTGCGAGTAGAGAGAGAGTATTCTGTTAATGCAATCTTATCTGTATACGAGTAAGCTATTTCAACACAAATATTTTTATTCAGTTGAGAAATATTTATAAGGTGTTATAGTACTTTAAGCCATGATATATGACATCTTCCATTACAACTTTGAAGCCAGTTGTGTCTGGGTGTTTCCCCAACTTGGGGACAGCAATTGTGCGCAATAGTTGCTCCTACTGCTTTTCGTATGGTTAATTGTTTTTAACTATTGACTGACTAAGCTTATAAAGGCGAGAGAGATCAACAAGTACTAATTTACTTAATTATATTCAGCAATGTGAAATATTTCTAAAAAATATCAACGATTTATCGGCGCCGACCGGTAGAGCAACTCGCAATGCAACCTCTGTTTCGGTTATTGGACAAAACGTCAAATATTTGAAAGCTTATATTATAAAATGTTTCAAATATTTGGCAGTTTTTTACTGCAAAAAATTTCGTTTTGTTAGACCGTGATCGGCTGTAGATTGCGCTAAAAAAAACTATAACAAAAGAAAGTGCTCACACAGAACAGCACAGGCTAGTGAAAACTGTCAAACCAGAAGATTACTGTCTTCTTTTGCATTCAGCGTAGATCCTCTACGATTTTAGCAAAAAAAACTCGTGTCCTTATGTGAAGAAGATCAAGATCACCTTTAAGCTTAACAATCTCACCGGCGATCTTATTTCACGCAATCGCAATGTGAGCTGCGACTTAGACAAGAATCAGAATTGAGCGTTGCGACCGCAGTTTAAGAACCATAATTGAGCAAGGCCTTAACCGCAGTCTGGCTGTGGCTACAGCTAAGGCAGTTTTCATTCAAGCAAGACCGGACTTCCATCTCTTTTTGGATAGGATCAAGTCTAGCCTCTCTTAAAGCGCCACCTTGCAACGATACTCTTCGACCGAATATTTGCTTTAAGGTTGTGATTCGCAGTCAGTTTTGCGATTAAAAAGTTTCAGTAAACATTGAAGAAACAGGGCACCTGGAGTAAACGGAATGTTCGTCCCCGATGAGCTCATCCACCAAATGGGGAACAAACGCATTTTTGGAGTAGACACCACTTAAATGCTTCAACTTTGAAGAGCAAATAGAGAATATTAATTTAACAAATGAATCAGCCAAAAATATGCATTTGAAGGGGGAAAAAGTATCACCCTTCCTTCACATATACAGAATGATACGTTCGTAACGTTGGTACCGTCTCGTTGAGCTCTAGCAATAAAGTTTATTTCATAGAATTTATTTGACGTCGAAACAATTCGAAGACACAACCAACTTCTTCCTATAAAAGTTGAAACCCCAAGTTCACCTGTACGCTGTACCAAGAATTTTTAGCATCATTCTCATCATTTTGAACTACATAAGGTCGTTGTGAACTACCTCACGCATAGCTACCGCTTTTAAAATATTCTCACGATAACAAGCGGCATAAAAACCCAACAGCCATAGGCACTGTCCAAATGCAAACAAAAAATAAAAAATAAAACTCAATTTAACGTCCAGCCTTTGGACATCACGCGGCTTTATCTCGCTGACACATTTTTCCACTTGAAATCGGTTAACTAGCTTAAATTTCATTGACCCCTCGGCACTTTGCCCAACTCAGCAAGCACTTCGCGATGCTACACTTAATTAAGGTTCGTATCCAATGACAGGCAAAGGTATTCCTCTAACATCATACTCGATTCGGCGTGGGTGGTGTGGTGACCAAGTCCAACATCGTCAAGTGGATACTCATCGCGACGAGTCAATAACAAAACGATAAATTTTGCGCTAGTTTAGCACCTTCCTATTCCTATATACCTATAATCGGATGTGTTACCTAACTGCAACACCTCAGCGCCTCCCACTGAAGCTGACATAACAACAACCCACCACCGCAGCGTAGCCGAATTCGGTTAAACGGTGATCGCCGATCACCTTGACACTAACCTGTGTTTATAAATCCAAAGACCAGGCAGGCAGCTACCAGCATCCATTTAAAATATTCCATAGTGCTCTGGATGCGGTTTGCACGACGAAACCAATTACAGAGGAAGTTTATAACGAGACGAAAACAAACACCCGGAGGTCTGGAATGCGACGTTTAATATCGATTTTAATTAAAGCACTGCAATCACAATCACAGAGGAGCAGCAGCTTTAGAGCTCTCCCTTTTCTTATTTAAATCGCGACAGACACCCTTCGCGGGGGGCAACTATCAATTTACAACAATAACAAACACTGGCGTGCACCTCTTACCACAATCACAAGAAACTCAAGGCAGATAGAGATGCAGACTTGAAAGAATTTTTTTATTGTAACACCGCACCGTCAAACGGACCGTAATTGTGGTTAATTTTCACCTTGCCAGGCGGGAGGAGGAAAATTCCACACGATTCTTTTTTTTTTTCACTCTCTCTCTGAAGTCGAACTGCTGTAACACGCTCTGTGGCACTATAATTTTGGTCAGTTAATTATCCGTTGGATGAAAATCAACTTACAAAACGAACGGAAAAAAAATACACCGAACTGAACCCACGAACCTAATTTTAATCGAAAACCCGCCTTTCGCCGGTGTGCGGTCAAAGATACGGGGAAAAAAACAAAGTAACGAAAAAGTATCTGTCGGAACAGATGGATGCACCTTTCTATCTCGAAACAGGTAGCACCTAGCAGAGTGTTGTGTTGTTTCTAGCACGAACAGAACACAGCGAGTTAAGGAAGATTTTGCTTTCTTTGGGGCGGAATGGAAATTGATAAGAAATCGCTGCAGTTGCAGAGCGCTCGTTACAATACCGCAAGCAATGCCGAACCACAATTTACTGAATGAAGAAGACAAGAAAATACAGAAACATGCGATAACTTTTGCTTTTCAACTTTTTCATAGCGGTAAGCAATAAGCAAGCTGGCCATGGCCACTTTGTTGCTGGGTGGTGGGTTTCTCAGTTCAGTTGTGCTAGCAACATACTGCGGGACGATATGGGAAAGTGGACCACTGGCTGTGGTGAATTTAAGAAGTTGTGGATTGTGGTTGATCTGATGAAAGCTGATTGTTTTTGTTTTCCCCGTGAATATAGGGCTGCTGGGGACATGCTGATGGGCAGCATCTTTTCTATTTTATGAATGGATGAATAATTTGCGGGGACATTGTTGCGCGAGTTGGACTGATTGTGTTGCGATGCACGTACAGTATGATGAAAGAAAAGCCACGGAGGCTAGTCTTGGGAATGGCAATTGTTATCGATCGATGGGGTTGGAAGCCGATGAGCACATAGATGTGAATGAGCCTTGGAATCATCTCTAACGCCCTGCACTGGTGACCCAATTGCGTAGGGCGTTCTAGATTACTTGACGACTGACTTCGAAGGAGAAATAGTTTTGCTCATTGTATTTGGTTTCAAGTTATGTGAACTGGACCGTAAAATATTTGAATGAGCTAACGTTGTGCGTGCATAAACTGTATACTCGGTGCATTAGCTTTGAATTGTTTAAATAGTTCTATCGGGGAATTGTGCCACGGGATGCTTCCAGTTATGTGGGTGTTAATTCTGCCCCTGAACTGCTGAAAGTTGTAATCATCTGGAGATTTTACGTGAAGCGGGTTTCCACCTTTGCCTGTTTTGAAAATGTGATGCACTTTTGGTCGTTTACCTGTCTGGTAGCAGGTCGCATTTTGATGAATAAGTTCGATCTGCAAGTAGTACAAGGGGTTTTCCTTCATTGAACTTAGGTTTAACAAAATATATTTGAAGTAGGTAAACAATCAGCCAATACCCGAACACCAGATCGGCCGAGAACATTCACGCGGCGCTTGAATGTGTATAGGAGAACCAGACCTCGCCGTGCCCAAGAAGTCCGCCTTTAGCAGACTCAAAATTTGTGGACTGGATCCCACCCCTGCAAGATTTAACTAGCCCAAGACTGACTGGGCTTCGGAGCGTTTAAAATGGACACCTTTTACAACCTTTTGGAACAGAGTTCAGCCACCTAAAACATACAACGTGCTCAGCCGTTCGAACCTCCCGTCCGACATCTATACAGAGTGAGGTGCGAATGGAAGCAATTCCGACATCCCTGGCATCTCCCACTCAATTAGTAACAGAGAAGACTAGTATCTGCTTGGAGATCTCGATACCTATATATAATTATGTTGTCATCTCATCATACACCAAAAGTGATGTATACGGTATACCCCCTGCAAAAGTCATATCGAAATAGACAGCTTCTATAGGCTGTATGGCATTGAAGTACACACAACACATGTACGCCAGCCACAATATGTTGAAAGCATCAGTCACAGATATGGGGGCCGTAATTAAAAAGGGGGGCGCGCAATTTATGCAGGCATTTAGTATATATGTAAAAAAAAAAACCATCGCCTCCTTCTAATGGTTTTTGGCTGTTTTTTCAGTTTCGTAAATCTGAATCTGTTTAATTTTTCTTTATGCGAATACATCTGGCAGGTCAACAAGATACACCATAAATATAAAAGATCGCGCCAGCAAGTAAATTATGTTTGTTTATGTTCTTTTTAGTCAGAAGTTACTTACGAAAATAAATTTTGCACGTCAGTCGGGGACTAGGGCAGTCTGGCTTTTTTACGTGGTTCCAAATTCGTCGTCTATTCAACTACTGCTGTGGCAATAAACGGGCGGACTGTTGGCACAGGCCATTGTAAACAAGTAGTTATGCAAAGGTAAACAATAAACGTTTAGTGAAGCAAACTAATTGTTATTCTTACCTTGATAGATTGGATTTTGTAAGTTTTTCTTTTAAAAAAAATAAAAGTACTGACCTAATCTGCGACCGCATCTTTATGAAAAGATTAGGCAACCGATCAATTAAACAGCTATCAGTCAGACAACAATACAGCTCGAGAAAATGAGGTATTAATCAAGATAATGCGGCCATTATCTCCTGGCAATCATGTAACCTTTTGAGATGTCTTCTGCTTTTGTGGAAAACAAAGCTGCAACTGAAATATTACCACAAACGCCTTGGAAAATAATTAGCAAGTTCATTGTAACAAAGGGACGGACTAAGCTGATGGACGTTATGCTTGGATAAGGTATTAAGGAAGTAGCACATTTCTTTTGTTGGAGGGTTGTCCAGCGACTTTGTTTCGACTTTACCCTTGACCATATGGCTGAAGATGCGACGTAATAGGTCTTTTGTATCTTCGTTTCCTTGGAAACGTGTAACCTACGTTACAAATGCGGAGTTCGCTTAATTCGCTTACGAAAATATTTCATTTTGCCGGACGTTCACAGTGAATGTATTGAATGTATTGTTATATTCGAAAACATTAAAATTTGTTTTATTACACTTTTGTGGACCATTCTTAAACGTTATTACTTAAAGAGAAATCTTAAGCGACTTAAGCCAATCGCTTAATTCACTGTACTGCGTAGAATTAAAACTTCGAGTAACTCTATAAAAATATTTATATCAACAACAGCGCCACTTATCGGGTCCAAAACTAACCTTACTTTCGCATTTATAGTATTAGGATTATATTAAGGCTACCTTGAATTTTCTTTGCAAAAATGACAACTGACAACAAAACCTATGTTTTCAAATAACATAACAACTCTCCTACCCGATTCCAGCGTTGCCAGATTGGGCGCTTTATCGTATTTTGGGCTATCTTTTAACTTAAAAAACGATACAAATTCTTCCATGAGCGCCCAACGCAATTTTGGGCTACATATCGTTGTATTTTCTGCTTTGTTTTTTTTAATTTTTTTATTCTTTCACAAAACTAAAAAAAAAAAACATTTTCCAACGAACCCGCATTTTTCGTTATACGTCGGAGCTTCAGAGATATTCCGATTGAAATGCTTCCACAGGACAAGAGAAACTCATCCTACATTGAACTTTTGGAGGATCAATGGAATAAATTGTTAGTATTTGACTGGAAAGTTGTGTTTCCTCTCGAGATACCACAAAATCCAGAACATTTTTGGACTTAAGTAATTTTTAAAGACTTAAGTTTGTTTGCCATCCAATTACTGACACTTCCAGTAAGCAATGCTGTAGTAGAACGAGCGTTTTCTTTTATGAATTCCATAAAGACCAAAACCCGAAACAGATTGTCGACGGAGTCTCTTGAAGCTTTACGCATCGATTCAACAGTAAAAAATGTATGATGCAAAGACATCAGAAATGATAAGCAAATTTACGTCAGACATTTATGCAGGGGTTAGTGATGATGATGAGGATGAATATTAACCGAAAATAGCTATCATATCTTTGTGATTTTTTTATATAAGTTTTTTCTACATATCATAATATAATATATAGGTATACCTACAAAATGTTCAAGATCTTCAATTTATAAGCAAGTCATTGTGATATTTTGTTTTGTTTTCGTTAAATAAAAATAAATGTTTCATAATAAAATACAAGAATCGACTTTTATTTTCAACGATATTTGGGCTACTTTCAGGGCAACGATATTGGGCTACATGTTTTCAAGGTTTGGGCGCCTAAAGCCAACAAACTTCTGGCAGCCCTGCCCGATTCCCCCGCAAATTTTGAAAATTCTCTCTTAGATTTTCTTTGACTGTAACTCTCTTCGGCCGTCGAGTCTCTGTCGTGGTGTCGTTTGTATTTGTTTTTGTACGGTCTACGGAAACGGTTGCCACTTCGGTAATTTTTTACCAAATTTGGTAATTTTATTTTTGCTTTATGAGTTTTGGTAATTTGGTAATTTTTATCTGGTTTTGGTAACTTTTTGAGCAGGATCACCAAAAATGCCAACTCGATATCAATTCATTTAAATGCTGCCTTACTATTTCTCAGTAAAACATTGCACTTCAATATGCGTCATCACCACCCATGTAAGCCTATTTTGTTAAAAAAAATTTACTGAATGCACTCATTTTCTTCTTTTGACAGATGATGGTTAACTTCGAAAAATGTTCTGTTTATAACTACATTTAGATATGGATAGCTTAGTTAATCATATTATTTATTTGCAGACGCAAAACTTTAATTTGTTATAAGAAAAAAAGGCTCGGAAATGGTGCCTTCTAACAGCTGTTAAATTTTGTGCACAACGTGGTTGACGTTGTTTAGTTGCTTGGACTGACAAAGTTCCTACTACGTTCCTTACTGAGTCTTATGTTTTATAAATGTTTGCTATTAAACAAGCAATTTTAAAAAATCAAATAAATAAATAAAATAAAATAATTTCAGTTTAGAAAATCATGCTTTTGATCAGCAAAAGTATTTAAAGTAGATATTACTATTTCATTAGTAAGTTAGGTCTTATTCATTTAATTTTATAAAGTAGTCGTTGTTTAACTTCTTAAAGACTGACTAAGTTCCTACAAACCTAATGTACCAAATTGAATATTTTACAAGACATATGTTTTTTTTCTGTTTTAAATGTTTTATCAACGTCTCCAGATTTTTGGTAAATTTTATCATGGTTTAGTAACATTTTTTTTCCCGTACAGCTCGTAGAGTTTGCTGTTAAATCTCCTCCTCCAAAGCCCGTCAACACAAACAGGACCGAAAATCACTTGAAGAATGTTGCGTTCGCAACAGACCAAGGAGATCTTCATCCGCATTTGATAACGTCAATGCTTCTGCACCATAAAGAAGGACGGCGATGATGAGGGCCTTATATAGAGCCTCGTTAGTGTTGCTCGATAAAACCTTACAATTTTTTACAGTTTTCAGTATTTATTTATTTTCAGTATTATTTCATCATACAATTTTACAAAACAATTGAGCTTGGCTTTGCCGTCTGCCAGATTGACAATTATAATTCAGTTATGCATAACTTTGGTTGTAAAGATAGGCTACTGCTAATATTTAAAAAAGTAAAAGGATATACCATTAATTTAAAAAATAAAATAAAAAACAAGACCTTACCGAAGTAACAGCGGTTGGCAATTGTGACTCTTCGCTTGATTTCTGAGGTGATGTCATTTCCAGAATTAATAGCGGAGCCGAGGTAGACAAAGTCCCGAACTACCTCAAAGTTAAAGCTGTCTATCGTGACGTTCTGTCCGATTCGCCGATGTAGTGTATCCCTTCTTGTTGACAGCATAAACAGGTGGTGGGTATCGATTTGGGCTTCTCGGGCTTCTTCCAGGATCTGTCGTAGTATTTGAATATTTGGTCGATTGTTTAAACAAATGGTTTCAGGCGTTCACACAGTACGGCAGACAGGATCTTCTTGATCTTGCAATGTTAAGGAGACTGATGCATCTATTTTTGGGGCAGTTTAGAGTCTTTCCTTTCTTGTGGCTCTGGCAACATAATGCTGAGACTCCATTCATCCACCGAATCTTTTGTAGACGAGTTGGCGTATGCTGAATTAAAGTCTGGCCCTGACCATATCCATGACTAGAAACTTACCTGGGTGATTGACTCTTTTCGTTCAAAAATCTGCAAACGCGTTTGTTCAATTCTAAACGGCGTTCAAACTTAAAAGATGGAACCTCTCATGAATTTTGAAAGGCTACTACTTGTAAGTGGCGAATCTTCGTTTCAAACACTTTTAACAACTACTAAACGTCTCGTCAGGATCGTAGCCTCAAGTAAATCATGCTCGCTATGATCCTGCATGGGGGTACAAGGTTTGGTAAAACTTGTCATCATGTTACCACTTGTCTTACCATGGCAAGTCTTGCCAGCATTCTATTCTTCGCAATCTACTCAGATTATCATTTGTAAATCGATCAATTAGTTTAATTAGAGCGATTCTCTAATTGACGGCAACATGATTGCTTTATCAATAAAAACTTGCAGATTATCCAAGCGACTCATGCGATGATTATTGCGCTCAGGTTACACAAGGCCCCCGATAAAGCGCAACATAGCTCGGCAGTGCACTGCTGCATGCCGACTGCAATAAGACGCTTGGCTCGTGGTCCACTCAGAAGTGCGATACGTAGTATCGGTAGTGGGCTGCTTAATCGCACTCGAGTACTGGTGGTAAACTACATGGCGATCAAAGAGAACGAGACCTCATCTCGGACGGACAAGCATAATTACTCTCGAGAGGAAATTAACTCCAATTGGACCAAGGATTGTGGACTTTCTGTTTCGTGATCAATCACCGGAGCTGCAGTTCATAAATGATCCGCATCAAGACTTCCCAGAGTGGATGTGGCAATGAATCAACGCAGCGACACAATGGAGTGGCTTATGCTGAAAGGGAAATTGTAATTCGTAATTAAATAAGGGCAGAAGCCAGATTGAAGTACGTAAGTAGGTACTTCGAACAGACTTTTAAAGTCGACATGATCCGTTTTACTAATAATCATTTCTAACCTCCATTTGAAATGTTTTGTAGGTCACAATAGATAATTTTGTCACCATTGTGAATTCGTTAAATTTATCCTGGACACTAAAAATGATCATTGGCATCGCGTAATAGTTTCCACGCCATCATCCGATGTTATTTGAAAATTTAATTAACCGGAAACCCGTCGTTGTCGCTGTAGAATTGCACACATGGCAATTGGTAGTAGAGATAAATCAGTTCCCGTAATTTTATCTCCCACCTATCTGTGTTTATCTTTACTCGGTTCTTTTGCAAAATATTTGCTTTTCTCGAAAAGCCACGTAACCGCTTGGTGACACGTCTTCTAGTGTTGGCTCAACTTATCAATTTTTGCCTTTCAGGGTAATTGCGTATGAGCAATACTGGAATCGTTATGTCATGTTATAGTTTCATCATGGGAACAGTTCAGTCTTCAAAATACATTCCACAAAGCACGTATACAGTGAAAAAAAAACAGCATTTAAAAACGCATTTGACTCGTTTTTGATGCGCTTTCTTGACTTGCTGTTGATGTTGGTGCTTTTATCTGTTTCTTGTGTACGACCGATCAGTGATTTTGTTCCCCCTTGGGTACGGAGGTTTATAACGATACCTCAAACCTTATTACTTATGAATTCAAAGAATATTATCTCACAACAACTTCACACAGATAACAAAGAGCTTGAGTTCCAGTCCAAGTCTAAGTCATAGCAACGTCAAAGTATTTTATACTTTAGAAGGCGGCAATTTAAGCCTCTGGTTGAATATAGAGTGAATATCCATTTGTTCACAAATGCAATCTTTAAATCGATCGTAAGTGTTGAAACGTGCCAACGGCTGAGTCACACGCTCGAGTGCGTGCCCAGCCAACGGGCGCCGCCGATGGAACAAAGCATCCAATTAGAATGCCACTCCTCTTCCAGTCTACGGTAGTTTTATTAAAAAACTTAATTGTTCCTTATATAGAACGCACATTTCAACAGTAAAATGCTTCAAAATTTACGTTTACATTTTCAGACTTGATTTGTGAATTCGATTGCGAAGAAGTGAAGCAACCACACGGAGGAGAGAGGAGATTCAGCATTGAGCTAGGGTTCAAAATCAAAATTGTCTTGACCGGATGTGTTATATGGGTGGAACGATGCTAGCTACGCATTAAAACTAGGTAAACCGATTCAAATGTATTGCGAATTACATAAAACTAGTCTCGCTTGTGGTCGAAAACTTTTATAAGTTTGCACTTTATGCCTAGTATGCTGTTCCAGGAAAGCTAAAATTAAGCGCCTCTCCAATGTTTCTCTCCACCACTTCACTTAATGTTCGCTTAATTTTGACAGTTTAGTTCTTTAACTAGGTCCGCCAACAATTTTTTTTTATAAATGGTTTTCTTGGTACTTTTTGTTTTGTTTTTTTATTTTTACTTCCTCAAAAACCTCTTCCAGGTACTCCTGGTTAAAATATTCCATTTCTAAATTAAATTAACAACAACGATGTTGAACTTACCATTTTCCTTCTCCATACTGTGATTTTGCTTTCGTTTGAAATACCTGTCAAAATTTAGCTGTGGAAAAATGTATTTTGCATTAATACGCCTACTTAAATTCTGTAGAGATTTTTTGTACAGCGGCTAACAAATTTAGCTTGAACTGCGTACTGCTTGGCTTAACTGCTTTGCTTAAATTTATCTTTGGAGACATTTTTGTATGGGGGCTTAATTTAAGCGCGAGCAGACTAAAAAACGTACCACCATATTCTGTATTTATGTTGTTTTTTTATAAACAAAAATGAGACATTTCGATATCGAAAAAATTAACCCTCTTGAAAATAAGTTTAAAGTCTGAACTACATCGGAACAAAGGTGAAGAAAATGTTATGCTTCATCGCATAGTGCGCTCTGTATATTTCTTCTCAATTTAAGACTTGCAGTGTGGCTGAAAGTTCGAGCAATGGCATGCAGATTAAGAAGAGATTTCTTGCCCTGAAGGAAAAGTTGAGAGAGAAAAATAGGAAGGAGGACGCTCGCACAAGATCTGGAGCTGGAAAAAGTAGTTCGAGATTTGTGTAGAAAAATGTTCGTTTCCATAGTAAAATCATTGAAACAAAATTATACAGTTGCCTAGTTTTAGGGGTAGGCGAATTGCATTCCGTAGAAAACAGGTTCTAATCTAAGCTGATTTATATTTGAATTTGTAACTATGGTAGTATTGCAGTGACAAATTAAATGTCTCTAAAATGCTTTCATGTAACTGATAGACATTAGGTTCGTTCATATACTTTCAGCATAGAAAAATGAAAAATGTCAAATATCAAGAATCGAGAGAGAAATCTCTCAATTTCAAGAGAAGTACGTGACCGGTTTTCTTACAAAAAGTTTAAGAAATGTCATTTCGACAAAATAAATTGGAATTGCATTTTTTATAAGCTAAATACCTAATAAACTTTTGAATGCTCTGATATGTTTTAGGAAAACATTCAATTACAACTTCTTCCTCCGACATCGTTGAAGACGAAAATAAATAGAGTTTTACTTGGCAAACTTTTGAGCTGTCACTTAGTTGTCAGTTTTAGTAGGTCTGTTCCTTTACTTTTAAATCTTACGAATTTTTACTAATTCTAACGAATTTTTACGAATTTTTACTCAATGCCGTTCCTTAACTCGAAAAATTCGTAAAAGAGAGCGTCAGAGCAAGAAATTACCCCTCCACATCCACTGAGAATCTTACGAATTTTTACTCAACAAATTTCTTGGTGTAAGAATTGAAAAAGCTGTCAATTAACAGCTGATTAGAAATTTGTTGTACCATTTGACATTTGTTTTGATTTCTTGTATATTAAAATGGTATCAACAGGCGGAAAAATAAAATTGAATGTTCTCCTTAGATTCTTTTCGAAAGTGGTGACGAAATTCTTCCTCGCTGTAAGGAGTAAGAAAGGACAATCTCCTCCACGTAAATTTTAATGCCGTGTCGCTTTTTCCTCTTCTCGAATGCTTTTAGTTCAATCAGTACAAACTCTTTCTAATACCTACTCGGATTCATGAAGAAGAAGTTGGAGAGTTATGTATCTGTCATTTTCATAGTTTACTACAAAAGCGTTCCCTAACTTTTTCGTAAGTGTCTCTCTCTGTGAGAGAATTCTTACTACAAAAGTAAAGGAACTGACTTAGTAAGTCGAAATTCGGCGAGTAGAAAATTACGAAAAAATTAAATGAGGGGAAATGGATTTCTCTCTCATTTTTTTTAATTTTCTCAGTAAGTGGTCGCATTCGCACAGTTTCTTAGCAAATTATTAATAATTTTACGTTTGCAAAAAAGTACCCGAACGAACCTACTAAGTATGGGGAATTGTTAACTTAATTTCAGCAGCATTAATGGGGACATATACGATGAACCCAACATTTTTTGTTTGTGCACATCTATAGCAAGTAAGTTGACAGTGATCCCACTTTTTCGATTTACTCGTTACAATAACAGATTTGGAGCAAATCACAGTCACATTTGCTGTATTTCGAAAAAAAAAACTTGACATAACTTTGACTACACACTAACGGAGCCCAAAGAATCACCTATTGGCAAGAGTGATTCTTCGGTAGCTCTCTGCGTCGAGTCATTTTGGAAAGTGATAGTTAACCAATTTCGAAGTTATATCTGTCCATCGCGTGACGTTTTGTCAAACAAATACTGCCGTTTGCATTTTAAACAAAAAGCTTGTTCAAATAAGCCCAAAATAACAACATCCATCACACCTAACTTGCAATGTTGCAACTTCAAGGAGAATCGAACTCAAAATATCGCCAAATAAAAAATCCCACTAGAACTAGACCTATGCAAGTTCACTTCTTACCTACATAATCTCAAAATATTCCACCCTGTTCATGTAGGTATATTTCTTGCACATGCACTTGCATTTTACAAGAGAATCTAGTTCAAAGATCTCAGAACAAAAAATACCGCAATAAAAAAAAAACGCATTGAAAGTCTACCTCCTGGGTGATGTGGAAAAGACTTATGCATTTGTGCAAATATAATATAAAAAAAGGGCGCTTTCTGTAAATCTTCCACAGGGCGCTAGTTTGGCTGAAGTCGGCACTGTCAGCACATGCAAGCATTTCAACGGACTTTTAAAAATTCCTACCTCGGACATTGGCTTGTGAATTTAGTACAATAGCTGCAAGAATGATGTTATAAATAGAAGTTACCTGATAGCGCGTCACCTGGTCCTAACCTTTTCCAACATCAAAGGGCTCGGCGGTGTTCTTGCCGATTTCGATGGGGAAATTTCTTCATCGTCATCCTTCGCAGACGGACGAGTTTAGCAGAAATGCCGACACTTGGGATAACTTTGTATAGCTCGTCCCTTTTTCTAAGATTTTTCACGGTTTTAAGATTTGGTCAGTGGTTGACTTTGCTAATCTAAGGCCGGACGGATATCGTCCGATTGACAGTCATCCGTATTCTCAGGCCTGACTCTGAATTCTACAGTTCGTTTCCATGCACATAGCTGTGGGCCTCTCTTTGGGTCTTGTATATTTGGGAGATCTTCTTACAAAATTAGCTAAAGGCAAAAGTTTTGTCGGTCTTTTTCAGTGACGATGTCGAATCTTTTGTTGAGTGGTCCCTGGTGGATATCAATATTCGTACTTTCGCTAGTATGTACCAGGTAGTTGACCGAGTCTATACATCCAGTACCACGTAGATCTACTTCTCATTTTCAATGCGATGGTTTTCGGATATTGCTCAAAAGTTCCAACTAAATAGTAATGAAAGCAGACGACTCGTCAACATCTGCTGGATGAGGCGATTCGGGGGCGTTTTAGTCGTTTTGCATTTTGCTGCACATCGAAATACGTTGGGGGCTCAACCGATACAGTCACCAGTTTGATATCTTACGTTGAAATCACTGATCTATATTGATCATGTGGGCCTACTGTTCTGTTCAGATTGACCTTAAAGGAGGATTTATAGAGGAAATACGTATGCTGCTCCATAAGCATATTCAGTTTTAAACCGAATCACCCGGGGACTGTATAAATGCTCCGCACTCTGCCGCATTAAAAAGTCATCGCCCCTCATTGACTTTGAAAAGAAGTTCACCTCTCAAGGGTCTGCACTTTAGCACTATCATCGAACCTCTCTACGTCTAGACGCAATCTCATCTCATGCACCTAAAGATAATATTCACTCGCTCGTTTCGGATACACACAGGATCACCGCACTGCATCGAATTGAACTCATTTCATATATAAACAGAAACACACAAAGAGCCGCGGCACCACAATGGAAAGGGTACGGCAAGGAACTATAAAGAGGGAACCCACAACCCACCACGGTCGCGCCGCAATAATAGAAATCAATTTCAGGCAATAAACCAGTGATCTTGCCCATTCGAGCGTGCGACCGCACAAGACGCCATCCATTAGCCATAACCTATCCGAACCAATGTCCGTAGAATGATCTCTGACCACATGGGCCATTGGGGGCCTTTACCTTGCGGATTTTGCAGCAACTTGCACTTGGGCATAAGGCTCACCTCTTTGGCATCAGAACTTCGAAAATGTCTGTGCGTCTTTACAATTTCTAATGCCGACAAGCCCGCGGCAAATAACTGATGAACCCATCCAAGCGAGCGGACCGCTCCCTTTCCGCTTGTTCTACACCAACTTGTGCGTGTACTCGTGCAAAAATTCGGTCGTGACAAAATATCATCACCTCCCATTCCAGTGAATAGATACTGCAAACAGCACACCAAAAGAGGCAAACAGTAGGAATGCTGGTTAATTATTGGGAGGCAACTAAATTACGCGGCACGATCGCATCCGATGATCGCGCGCATCAGTATTAGCATGACTGACGGACTAGGTGTGTTCGCTGACATCCGCTGAATGAATTTTAATTCGGACCAAGAGCATAGCGCTGCCAGACTGAGTGTCGAATGCGGTTGTGGCGATGGTGGCTGACATCAGCGCGATGTATACAACACTTATTCATGTCTAGCGCAGAGCCGCTGCGCATGATTAATCCAAACGTCATAACCACAAAGTTATTTGTTCCTCCTATTCGGAGAAGAGCTATCACAACCTCGCCAAACACTAAGGAAGCACAATTTTCACTGCACTCGCTCGTAGGTATATAGGTAGGTATATACTAAAAATAATTACTGTTAGAAACGTGACTTTCAATTAAATGGGTATCATATTACCGCCGCAATGCACAGTTATGTGGTCGTGTGACTGCACAGATACTTTCAAATTGAATAAACAATTTTTCAGCGAAACGTGTAGTTGGCTGTCTAAAATAAGTTTACCCAAAAAATCGCCGAGTGGTAATGCTAATGACACGGGCGACCCGGCGCCCAGGCCTCTCATCGGTGGCTTAAGGGCGGAATGTTTGCTGTTCTAGCTGACTAGTTATACAGTGTGGCAAGCAGCGTTGCAACAATTATACAAGTATTAGTGTTACACTTTTTAATTATTTTATAGTTTTGTTACAATATTACTTTTTTTCGCTTTGCTACACTTTTTCCCATTAAAACCTTTCTTTGTTTTTCTCGTTAAAAAATATTGAAAAGTCAAACTGGTAGCACTTTTTTCTCTCGAACAAGCTTCTACTAATTTCTGTCAATGGATTTGTTTGTTTACAAAGAGCACAACTTGTGCAAATCGTCAAACTGCGAGTGGGAATGGGAATGGGAGGGAACGAGAAAATACAACAATATTTTTCTGTCTCGCCGCGTCGCCGTTGACAATGTTCTACATCTCGTGGTAAATAGTACAGTTTGTGAAATAGAAATTGAAATTTACTTCGATGGTCAGTAATTTTGTTATTTTTATTTGTTAAACACAAAATGGACAGGTAGGTCCATAAACAGCTTTTTTTTGTAAAATTATAAAATTTAACTTTTTTTTCAGTTTATTAAATTTATTTTCCATTTGTTACACCTTTTGAAGGAGTTTGTTATACTTAAAAAAAAATGCGGCAACATTCTGGCAAGTGCTCTCTGGCAGCTCGTAGTCTTAAATAGCTGCTCAGTTGGTTTTGTAAAGATGTATTCTTTGTGCTCTAAGATTTGCATTTGCATTCAATTGAAAGTTCTATTAGAACTTTCTGTGACATCTGCAAAACTGGTACAAAAGTTGAACACCATTCAATGTGCGACTCGACCAGGGAAGTTGTTGCAACAAGTCAAGTCACCACTACTCATATAAGGCGGAACTGCCTTGTATAAGGAGAGCTTAATGAAAACTATTTTCGCTTATGGTCTACAGTCGAACCGACCTTTTATAAGGATGTAAAACAAAAAAACGTACCACAATTTTCGATATTGTGTTAGCGGAAAGCGACATCTAGTAGATATCGAAAATATACTCCTCTTTAAAAATAAGGTTTACCCTTTAATACGTCACTATGACAATTTGGATCAAAAAATGTTTGTCGAAAAATCGTCGTTTTCAAAAACTCGCAGATTATGTAGGTACCTGAATTAAAAATAGGTATACAGTTGCTTACTTTTAGGGGAAGGTAAATGGCGTTCCTTCGAAAATAGGTTCTAACCTAAGATGATATACACAAGTAGGCGCAAAATGAATCACCCTATCGGGAGATGTTATAATTTTGCAAATGGCGTCGTACGTCAATCATATGCATTCCAAATCGTTTATAACGAAACACCGGATATAACGAACAAAGCCTCCAGTCCAGTGTTGCCATTCTGACCGAAATCTCTTCACTCTGACCGGAGAAAATTTTGAAATCCGGTCTAACCGATTTTTGACCGAAACGAAAAAATTCTTTAACCAGAAAAACCTTTTTTGACCTGAAAAATAATATTGTTCTATGTTCTAGACATAAAGAATAGATTTATATAATTTGAACGATACCTGGCCATACTTAACGAACGCACTCACAATTTCATACAGAAACCAGTTTATTGTGAATAATCCTAGTACAGCAGCTCCTCGCGGCAGTCTCATTTGAATGATTTAGCTTATTTTGCAATTTAGGTGTTGGTTTTACCAAAATTCAAACGCCGAAGTGGAGTGGAAAGTTCCTTTTTCTGCGACGCTTTTCAATGAACTGCTTGTTTTTTTTTGTTTTATTAGATTTAAGATATGTTTAGAAAAATAAAGTAAATACGTACATATAATATAATATAATTTTTCTTTTACATTTTTAGTTAAAACATTTTACTGTATTCCATTTTTGACCGGACTTCTGGTCAAAAATTCTTATTCTATCTTTTGACCGGATTTTCTGACCGAATTTAAAAAAATGAAAATCATTCGTTCAGATTTGACCGGATTCATTTTTTTTAGTGGCAACACTGCTCCAGTCCCATCGAATTCGTTATAACCGATTTTGACTGTATTTGACATTTGTTAACTAGACAGCTGCAGTATAAAACAGACCAGAAATGGAGTGCTATACTCCGCAAGAGCGAGGAATAATCAATGGATAATGTGAAGGAAGCGTTTCCTGGTCGCGTAATCTCCCGTTTCGGCGATTTGGCCACCGATTTAACCATCCCAGACATCTTTCTTTGGTAGCTACTTGAGGTCGCGTGTTTTGTT
Source organism: Cheilosia variabilis (assembly GCA_951230905.1). Taxonomy (NCBI): domain Eukaryota; kingdom Metazoa; phylum Arthropoda; class Insecta; order Diptera; family Syrphidae; genus Cheilosia; species Cheilosia variabilis. Next base: position 16,320,476 of record OX579680.1, on the reverse strand, counting down.
TATGCCAACAAGCCCCAGACAATCGCAGCCCTTAAGGAGAATATTCGAGAGGAATGCGAACGGGCACAAATGTGTGCCAACACTGGCGGTAGCCACTTGGCAGATATCATCTTTTCGAAGTGAAGTCAGTTACAAAAAAGCATTTGAACGATTTGACAACTATCTGTCAGCCATAACCAACTAGCCCAAGGAAATTTCTTGGGGAATTTACAGTCTAAGAAAACTCGTTGAGGTTCAAAGCTATCTGCAGCTGCATTACCGTACTCTTGCGGTAGGCAAAATTCCCAATTTAATCTCGTTATCCCAAATCTGGGTCACTCGAATTGCGCGGTTATTCCATGTCATTGATCAGTGATCGTTATTCGTGATCATGCGTGCAATACCACATCGCGACTTGCAGCTGCAATATTCCCATGCATACGCTATCAAAACAACTCACCTGGACGCTTTTGAGCACATTCCGTCACCGGCTGTAATGAATCACGAGCTCGATTGAACTGCGCACGAGTGCGCGTACTCAAATGCCATTGCCAACGAGAAAGTGTGTCCGAGCTAAGCGGGCAATGTTTACCAATGGTACTCGTACGAGACCTAATGTCGCAGGCAAATATTGTTGTCATCTAAAAGGCTTAACCAAAATACAAATACCTCACAGCGCAAACTTAATCTTGCGCACAATCTCAGTTCCCCGCATACACCATCTCCGACTCTCCCAGCTGATGCGAAAAACTGTTTGAACTTCACGAAGCCGATGAATATTTGCAGAAACATTTTGTTTGTGCACTTCCATCAGCGGCTTGTGCAAATAAACTCGGATAAGGTAAACAGCGAGGTATTATCAAAAAAAAGAGCCACCTCACCCATTCAGATAATTACGCATAAAGAGTCATCATGAGCATGCTCAGCCTAGGATAGGGCGACACCAAGTTCATCGTGTTGGTTGAACGAAAACATGAGGAACTACACAAAGCATGTGAATAATTGGAATCCATTCGTGGCGGTGTTCTAAAAATAATAAAAATCAGCTCAAGTCTCGTTTTGTGAAGAGCGTAATCTTCTTAGCGTCTGCGGCGATAAGTAGGGCCGTCCCTCTTGGAAGCCGGCCCTCCGAATGAAGGCAATTAGTCGATGTGATCAGGTCATAAGTTTTTTTACTTCCACACAAACAAGGCGCTTCTTCTTCTCTGTGTGGTGTATTAGGCGCCAAGATTTAGGTCATCAAATCGTGTTTTTATTTTTTTTTAATTCCCAAAAAGGGTGACAATAAGCCAACGCCAAACATTTTCGTTGAGAGCTCGTCGAAATGGGGACGAGTAATTATCATATTAATTTTGAAAAGATCAAAACTGATGTTCGAATGGTGTTATCAGTGGGGTTAGGCTGACTACCTCAAAGAGGATTTGTTACGGTTCAGTTGGAATTCTGATTGAATGTGTTTGCTGATGGGGGGGAGGGGCGATCCCCATCTCCATTTGTAAGTAAGAATGAGAAGAATGCGCGTGGGATTTTAGTGCTTCGAAGTCCACGGAGCACGGAATGTTTATTTAAATTTATTAGGTACAACTTTTGGACACACTTCTTGTTACAATAGGGACAGCAGTCGATTGTCAAGTTCTTGCTTTGCCGCATAAATTGACGACCGTTAAAATTTGAAGGTGTAAACAATTCTGAAAATAGGATATATCAAATACAAGTCTTATTTATGTTTTTGTGGTGCTTTTAAAAGGGAAATGATGTAGCGTTTGTAAAAACAACACAACGGTAACTCTAACCAAAAATGCGAGTATGAGTGCGAAATTGATGTACGAGAAGAAAATACTTACATCATTAAGGGATATGTGCTGAAGAGTTATCGTATTGCTTGTTAGAAAAGTTCAAGCTGGCACTTTCGTCTTTTATTGTTCTCACTTGAGGACTATCCGCGAACAAATCAATTGAACTGTATTAATGAATTGAAAGTTCCTATTTGTTCTACCACAACAAAAATTCTTGCCGTCAACAGTCACACTTTATTCACAATCCACATAATACAGTCGCGATCCACAAACCCACTAATGAAAAATTCGTTCGATGTGAATGAAGTGTCAGGAACCACGAATACTCGCTTATTCGCAGTTCTCAATTCGCTCTCATGTGGATAGTCCTTTAATGGCTATCCATTATCCTAAAAAAAGTCTGGCTCAAGCCCTCTGCGGATTTTAAGAACCATTCACATGAGAGCGACCAACGTCAGTGTAAAATAAGAAGCTGAAAATACCAAGAGACAGCTAAAAAACTTGTAGGAAAACAAAACAGATGGCTGTAGCATAATAATGTTAAAAAATTACTGAAAAGTTTATAATAAAGTGCAAAAAACAGAAGAAAAGCACTGAAGAATTAAAAAAATATGTTTATCAAATGTATTAGGTAAAAGCCGTGAAGTTAAAGTAATGGGAATTGTGCGCTTTTTAACAATATTTTAACAAAACACTACCCTGGCCAGTATAAACCGGCTTTGTTGTCCCACAAGTTGTTTGAAGTTTGAAGCAAAACGATAGCCCATCTGTGAAATAATGGGCTTCGCGAAACACTCTTTTGAGAATTGCTTTTTATTGTACGTCTACTACAAAAGCATTATATTTAATTGATCAAAAAAAACCTGAGTCTTAATTGATTTAAAAAGCGAAATTTACAATTACAGCAATTTTCCAGCAAATTGAACATTTTTGCTTCCAACTGTTACACTTTATTCACAATCCACATAAAACAGTCGCGATCCACAAACCCACGAATGAAAAATTCGCTCGAACTTAACCTTTAAGGACCATTCACTTGAGAGCGACCAACTACCTACGAACGAACGAATATTCGCAAATTTTGACAGTCCATTCACATGATACATTTTATTTGGTCGCAGATACCCGCGAATCCAACGACAGTCGCTGTCATTTGTCTCTATTTTTTATGGGAGGTAGCCGCATTCTATTAAGGAGAAAAAGAATATTGTTGGCCTATTTGTGGAGGGAAAAATTTAAAACACAGCAATTACTGCTTAACCGAACACGAAAAGAAAGAGGAGAATATTTTACTTTGATCTGTTGATTCAGTCATATTTCTTTTATTTTCCATTCGGACCAAAACAAAACAAATATGTACAAAAAAAATGCCAAAGATATTTCAAGTTTGAGGTTAAGTTCGAACGAATGTTTTATTCGCTAGTCTGTGGAACGCGAATTGAATGATGTGGATTTTGAATAAACTTTGACAATTCGCGTCAAGAGTGTATTCGTTCGCAGCAAAAAGTTTGGAAATTGAAATTTCGTTTATTGTTTATTAACTTGTTTTTTTAATACAATGTGATGGAATAATTAATTATTCTCCTCTTGGAATAGTAAAATGTGCACTTTTCTGTTCATAAATGCATCAAAAGTGGTTTGTTCGCATTTCAGCAATTCGTCCGCTCGCTCTCATGTGAATAGTCCATTAGTGCTCATAAAATTTGACGCAAGCTTTCCTGTTCTCAACCGACTTCCGAACTCGTACACCAAATCAGGCAATTCTATTAGAAGGTCTATACCTATGAATTGTTTGTCGTTCCGGATCGCAGTGACTTGGAATCAGCGTTGCCAGTTTGGGGGTTTTCCCCCCAGATCTAGGGGTTTTTTTGGCCGACGGGGGGAAATCTGGGGGGAGAAATTATTTAGGGGGAAATCTGGGGCTTCTTTTTTTGTAATTGCGTTCAATTATTTTTTTTCTTCTCACTAAAAACTATCGTAAGTGAACATTAAAAGCTATAAAGCAACACCAACAAGAACACCATAAATTCATGTTACATTTATGCCAATTCCATTCCAACGCATTGCAATATTCATTGCTGCAAGGATATTGATAAACCCCTATCTAAAGCTACATACATCACACACTATTGCATTTGCGAAGAGTTCACAATCATATGAGAAGCAATAAATAGAGCGAGGCTTTCTTTGTATTGTGTCTCTTGCCAAAACCAATTTGTGATTGTTCCTGGATCGAGATGTATCAATTTTACCCCTTCCGATCAAATGATCAAAATGTTCATGAGCAGATGTACACAAACAAAGATGAAGACAACGAGAACTATATTTTAGGACTTATTTATGAAAGTTGATTATTTTTACTTATTAGCTAAGTTTTTCTTATTAAATCTTATTAAGTATCTAATCTAGCGAGAACAATAGATGTACTCATTTGATTAAAAAAAATAAATAAAAAAAAAATAAATAAATCTGAATTCACTTCCTCTTTTTTTTTTAAATACGTAGGTATACATTAAAAAATCTTTTTAGTTCTTTAAACTTTCTTTGTATTTAATGTTAAATTTACATACATAATTTGAAAAAAAAAAAAATGTTGGGGTTTTTTTTTAGAAAATAGCTAAATCTGGGGGTTTTTCAGATTTGTCTGGGGGGAATTATTTCAACCGTCTGGCAACGCTGCTTGGAATTGTTTTTGAAAAGACGGGAAAAAGCTGAACCTTACACCCGTAGATGGTACCTATGAAAATCACACGATTCATTCTTTGGGTTCATATCTTCTAGACTTTACAAAAAAAAAATTGCGGGTTCTGTGTCTGTTATCGGTTGCCATGAAAAACACAAAACAAATTTGGTTGAAATTTTATTTAGAAGTGTCACTTAGACTCCGAGAAGGCTTCATCGGCTATGTCGTTCATTGCCACGCCGTCTTTGCCTGCTTTCTTTTAGCCTTTTTGGCCAAAACGTCCTTTTTTAGTTTCCTAAATTTCCGCTACTCAAATAACTCTAACTCTAGAGCTGTTGAAAGACACATGCTTTGGTCCAATGGACGTACATATATGATAAGCGATTCAGAGAAGTTGCCTGACGCTGGTTCCAATTTGTTTATCCGTCAGTAATACACTTCTTCTTTGTCTTTCTTGCTGGGTAGTCTAGGCTCTCGGTAAAGATATTGTAAATTGTCAGTATAAGATGTAGTCCGTGTTAGGTATAGGTACAAGACTCACGAATTTTCTGTAAGTTCGTCAAACGAACCCTCACGTTGATGGAGGTCCCCTTCCATTCGGACGGTGCCACCTTTGGTAAGGTCCTCATCTCATTCCATGATGTCGAAGTTTGCAGTTAAAACCTCTACATCTGAAGTTACATGAACCACTGGGCCACTGCAGCCAAAATGTCATTTCTTTGACTTTTTGCCACTGATTTCCGAGGAAAGTATAAGCACACTCAACTCAACTTACAAATCTAAAGTTCGTCTCACACCCCCAGTATGTTCGAATATTCCATACGTCAAACATCTCAAAGTCAATGACAATTTTGCCAACACCTTCAAAAAATTAAACCTGCGTTTAAAAACCCTGACTTATCTGATCAAGAACTTTACTGCTCACCGGTGGCGGCTGTTTTCTTTTATTTATTTAATCAAAGCTCGCCACAAAGTCTTCCCCGCATAGCTGACTCGAAATCCTATTAGAAGCATTTTCACTAAGTATACTTATAAGTGCTCGTAGTTCTTTTACGTACTTTTGATGTGCAGCCAACCATGACCAGGGTCTCGCTGTTCATATTGTTCACTGATTTACATGTGAAATATAATTTACAGCATTATGAGAAATACTTGCACAATGCAGTTGTTCTTTGATCTATGGCCGAATGCCGCCCATCAGTGAACATTCGTATAGGTAGGTACTCCACGCTTAGATATGCCTTGTTAAGTGTTTCTCACTTCCCAAAATGTGCATACACCGGCCGAGCTTTTTCAATTAGCAGTCATGATTTGTTGCTTGAAACGTACGTGCATCTTCTTTCAACGTGTGAAAAATTTTGTTTTTGAGGTTATGCTTAATACCGATAACAATTTAAAAACGTGGGTTGAGCAACATAAAAATGTATCATTGACAGTAAATTAGTTGAACTTCTCAATCTCTGATCATTAAGTTCGATATGCAGTGGATGACGCATAGAAACCACCCAAATATCTAACTTATTGCACAGTTCCATCAATTGTACAAAGTAGTGACAGCGATTTTTATCTTCAACAAATCAAATTTATCGCCATCGGTTGTAGAAGGTTTTCCTGCGAAACCGATTTATTTATAAAATATACCCATTCATATACCCTTATCTCGATGTCTTACATGGACTCCAATCTCCAGCCGCCCCTACACTTTTGTGTTGAAAATAATATCAACCAACCCCACACAAAAAAAAAAAATCGATGAAGTGACTAGAATTTCTCTCCATCTCCACTCTCAGTACTCGATTAGTAGCAAATTGAGCGTCATATTATTGTGTAACCATTTCGGATATTTTTTGGCTTTAAATTGACAAAAATGAAAAAGTTAAACACAAAAACAGCAGATGGCGGATGTATGCCAAGCCATGGGAGACGAGTGGACAATTTATGCAGCCACAGAATAACCTACAAAGTAGAGAAGCATCCCCTGGTATTGGTTTCTGGAAGTCATGCATAGATTTATCATTGACAACAATTTAATTTACATATCCGAGTACATGCATCTTTTTCATGCGAATCCTCAAATTGCGTAACTAATTCCTATTTTCGAATTCATGTGCGTTCCACATTTCTGTTTTTCTTTTTTCTTTTTGTATATGCGGCAGTAATTATGTTTACTTGAGCGAATAATTAAAAAAATAATGGGGAACAGTTAGTAGTGACAGTTTGTAGCATTCTACAGGAAAAAGTTGAACTGAAGCCGCATGTAGCCGCATGTTTTTAGGGTCAGAACTTTAAAATTAATTAAAACCCATAAAATGACTGTTAATGGCCGTGGCGTTAGCTTTACTGAAAAGATATTTTGTGCCATTTAGTGTTTGAATATGACTTTTGGCCTATTGGGGCCGCAAACTGTGTTAAAGGAAGTGCAATCTGGATTGGGAGTCTATTTTTTTGACCACTTTATCGAGCAGCTATCGGCAATGGCGCGGCGAATTTTGACATCTGTCGACTGTCACTAGACAGTGGGTTGAGCAGTAGTTCCAAACAACGGTGAAACAAAAAGCGATACAGGAGAGTTACCTTTCAGACCGAAGAATCGGATAGGCTACATGAAACGAGTGGCGACACTAAAGCAGAATGTTCTGGGCCGAAATTCTGATGTGTCAATTACTTGGACTAAATAGTCAGTGAGCACACTCGTTGGACACAGACGCTCTATCTCGTATCCATACAAGACCCGCAAATAGGTTCATAGAGTCTTGGCACATTAGCTGGCTTGGTATGAATGTGGCGAGTTTTCATGCGAATTAACATTCGAATTAGCTATGCTGACCTATGCTGCATTTACAACAAGCATCACATGCGTAACACAGAAGATATAAGGCATGTCCAATAGCCGTGAGAACGGGACAGCATTAGCTGTCACGCAAAACTACGCGAGAGGTAGTTTGGTCGGCCATTTTGTTTACGTGGTAGGAATTATGGAAACGTTAAGCATTTTGATATTTTTATAGCTATGGCTTTTGAAATTTCGCTTTCCTATAAAACAAAATGGCCTCTGTTAGTGATGAGCGCAAAATTATTTCCTTATTTCGTATAACTGATTGATAAATTGTTGGTTTAATTTACTGAAATTAATTACTCCCACTTCACATGTTCTAAATAAGAATTAGAAATGTTTTCAAGTGATTTCAAAATGTTTTTCGGCGGAATTTGTGTTTACTTCTGCTTAAGCCCGTATGACACTACATTTTTTCCTCATTTTTATGATGTTGAAAAGTCAGCGGTGAGTAAATGAGACTAAAAGTGTTTTACGAAAGGGGTAGCAATTGTTTGCAAAGCAACCGCAAATTTTTAAACGAATTTACATTCAAATAATCTTGAAATGTCAAAAAAAAACTGCCAGCTGAAAAATGTGATTTGAATACATTTTAATGCATTTTTTTTTATGTTTCTACATTAATAAAGTTGGTGTGTACGCACTCACTCCTATCGGGAATTTTCGTTCAAATTTGATTGAGGTTATATAGAGTATGTAAATAACGTTTAAAAGAAACGCTCAGTCGTGTGGATACTACAGAGACTGACAGCGTGTCTTAAAATATACATGTGATCCATGAGCATCATTATTTTAACAATTTTCTCGATGATGGAGTTTTACTTTTATGGACTAGCTTTTTAGGCTGACCAATCTTTTTCCGCCCTACAGTCGGTATTTTTCTTTTGATACTCTAAATTTGCCACTTGAGGTCATTATACTCCGCCACCAACACTCTGACTGTTGTTTTGAGAAATTCTTATAGACCTTAGCTCAAAATAAGTCCAAATAGCAAATCGTGAGCTTGGAACTTGGCAACGTGGTTATACAAACAAATAACTCAAAAGTAGGCCATTCATAGACAACAGCAAATAAAGGCTTTTCTTAAAATAAAAATTAAATTAAACTAAGCTTAAACTTAATTAAACTTCTCACATTGGAAAATGACCGACGTCCGTATAAGGCACAAGACAGGCAACCAAACCTCGAACTTGCAGAACCACCTCAGTGGTAAAACTCTTTAGTGCAGCTATACTCACTTGAAAAGAGCTTATATCATTTACGCTTTCACATGCAATTTGCTTTGGCATTTTTTACTACAGCCGGTAAAACCTTGTTTCCCTTCTACTCGCCGACATGTGAAAGGCTTACCTACCGATAATGTTCGCTACTTTCTCGAGGCGTTGCCAACGCGCTTAAATGCCAATTTTCCACTGACACCTAATCACTTATAAATGCGCCAAAACCCAATGAATGATTGATTTCCTGCATGTATACAATTCCGTTTAACATGCAATCCGAAGTATACGTGCAACTTGCCCCAAAGAACCTACACAGAACACAGCATTTATACGAGTTTTTGGCAAGCAGCACATCAACATCAGTACCTCCACTCACCGTGTTATTGTGTGCAAATCACCGCGTAATAGCTGTCGTGACTGGCCAATTAATGTGACCCAAGTGCGAATGCATAATTATTCCGTATTACCATTACCACTGTTGTCTGTCAGTTCGCCGAACAACCGGCCTGCCTCCGAAATTGGACACATTCAGGCAAATCGAATTTCGTTGTTAAGTGTGCACGGTTTGATGGGGACGCGCTGGCTGGCTGATGATGCCCAGCATTAGATGCGACTAGATAATTCCTTGTTTAAATCGAAATTCAATTGATACGGCCGGGGCACAGCCACAGCTACTGTTGGGATGTCCCACATTCTAAAGAGGGGCCACAATTCAGATTGAAAATACACTCGTGGTCACAGCGATTGATCGGGTGTGTGCTCGCTTGCTTTATCGCAACACTGGATCTGCCCCAATTTCAAAATCGGAATTGTTTCGATTTGTGTATTTCCATTCTGGGCTATCGAGAGAGGAAAAGTGCTGTTCTGTTTGGGATCTCGCCTCACCTCGTTTTTGTTTTCGAGTGGAAATCGGAACGCACTTGGGTGTGGGCAGGTTTTATTTTTTATTATTGTCCCCATCCCAGTATAGGGTATGTGGATTTCTATCAGTGTAGTTAGTATGGCAAAAGATAGGAATAGAGGGGCGATTTGAATGTTAATCGCTGATGTCCAGAGCAAATTTTATGCGACGAATGAGAATTGTTATGACGGCTTAAAGAGTGCAGCCATCTATAATACAGTAGGTACTAGGAGCAAGTACCTGTTATGTCCTCTTTCTTCAATCATTCTTTGCTGCCGAAATGCTTCAATTGTAGAGGAATTTCCCGCATTTTAGGGAAATTCACGTCAAACGTGTAGGTAAATAAATGTTGTCTAAATAATTATTGCATGATTTCGGTAGAAAAACTTGGACAAACACACAATCAAAGCTGATTATAAGCACCTACCTTAAGAACCCAAATGTTGATTTGATGGGATGTCAATAAATATTGTTACGGATTGGTTTATGCGAAAGATGACATGTAATTCCAGGCTAACATTTTAAAATGAAAGATTCAAATCCGAAATCAGAAATACCTGAATAGATGTAGATACGCGTAAGCATCCACTTAATTCCACTTAAAATCTCGTTGAAACCTACTCAAAGGAGAGTCTAAAAACTGCTTTATGAGCTTTTACAAAAAGAACAAAAAACCCTCCAAAACTAACTGACAAAAAAGTTCGTTCGCGCTTGCGGTTTGAGTCGAACGCAATCGATATAAATCGATCGCAATCGCACAAAGTCTAAACACTTACAACGTACTCATCAAAAATGACAGAAACAGAGAAAATTAGCAAAATAACGAGTAACGAGCGAAATATTCCATTCAAAGCGCTTAAAAAAATACCTAGAAAAAGCTTTAAAAAGGACTAAATAATCATATAGAAAACAGAAACGAAACGAAAAACCTTTCTTAAATGACTGATGTTGGAACTTTTCCGCTGGTCTATGTATGAATTACTATTTCAAGACTTCTAACTCATATCGATATAATTTGCATATCCTTGCTAAATTGCATTTGCATTTTCCTTGTTGTAGGTACCTTAAACTAAAATCCCCGTTTCAATTTCTCAAGTTCAATGTCTCCTCGCACTGATATACGGACAAGTTTTTATAGCTCAAAGTTGAAAATCCTTGGGAATAATATAAAAACTCTGGCGACAGTCCAATTTTTACTTTCTGTTCATTTGCAAGCAAGACAAATTCAATTCACTTTATTATGAACAGTTAGCGAAATTATAACGGCCGACTACAAGTCTGGGTCAACATATAAGGACTTGGCTGGTGTTTTCGTTTGAAGTTTCTGCTTTTGGGTGTACATAATACGCATGACGAGTATAAGCATGTACTCTCATAGCTTTATGACCAATGAGCTGCATGTAATCGAGAGTTATGGCGCCTGCAGGACGACGCAGATTTATAACATGGAAAAAGTTCAAGGTTAGTTGGCATGCAGGGCAGAAAAATGTTTCGTTTAACATATAATCCGTGCATAAGGACCTTAAGGGTGGTCGCTCAACTCCGTCCGAAACGATGTGTTCGTAGCGTAATAAATTTCTCTTAACTGGGAGATATAACTGTTTGACATCCACATTTTGACGTGCTGCTTATGGGGCTGATGGTAACTACTGCATCTATTATGTTCTAATAATTTAGTTAACAACGGGGTCTCGGAACGAAATGTCAACTGAACTGGGTATTCAAGCAGGATTTTCAAGACTGAATTGAAATGTTAGTTAGAATAACCGCTGGCAGACTTAATGAGCTAAACATTGGAAAATTGGAACGTATCCAAAGTTGACTTGTGAATTTGTCCCTTGTGAAATAGTCAACGAACCTTTTTCTTAAATAAAATAAATAGTTATGTCTCGTAAAGTTGTCAAAAAAAAATATTTAGTTTATGTTTTTAATTCTCATATTTCACAAGTATATTATATAGTATTTAATACACAAATCTAATAGTCTGAAAAACTAGGCCTAGGGTCCTTGGCGGGCCTTTTAAGGTAACCATTTATTTTTTGTATGTCGTAACTTGACACTGTCCTACTGCCCATCTCCCCTGTAGACGTTAAAAAGAGTCAGCTCACTGAGGCCAATGTAGACACCGGCTTAAGTAGACTAGATTTGTCTGCACTTAATTACATAGTGCATACATGTTCGCGGCTAGCTAAATTGCAAACCAATTGTTCGAAGCTGTCAAACGAAGTCAGCTATAGATTTTTAAACGTGTCCATTTAACATGAGAAGCTATTTTTAAACAAATCAATGAAATATCGGGGACGTTTAAGTCAATGTCTAGTTTCCGTCTGACAGTTGGCTGACTTGATGTATCTCAGTTTTGATTGGCCTAGATCGGTCACATAAATTGCGTTTTCAGTTGACATGTATGGATGGGTAGCCGACGAATTTAGTCAAGAAATTCATGACTGAGTATGAGTATCTACTAAGTTGACAGTTCGCATATGTGGCTGACGTAGAAAACGTGACGTTCCCTACCAATATAGTTTTTGCGTTCAGCATTATTATACATGTTTCCTCAACGTCATGAATTTATTTCCGGTTCAAAGTGGGTGATAATTCAGTCCCAGCCATAACTATTTTATTTGGCTCAATATAATCACAATGCACATACGTTTGCTACAATAAATTCTTGTATAAACATTCTAAGGCGATATAAACGTGCACCATGTGGCATTTGAAGAAAAAACAAAAGTATTTGTGGTGATCTAATTGAACCAACATTTATTTTTCCTTTTTGTTGGTGACTCACCAAAGCATTTATGTATGCATATCCAGTAACACAACTCTGTGACTTTCATATAAAGCTGGGAGAATTTTTTCATGGAAATTTGCAATTGGAATTGTAAAGTGTATGACAGGTGGACGCCCTTGTAGAGTCCAACTGTCAAAATGTAAACCTCAGCCATCAGTGCATAAACTCTACTAACAAGCAAGCAATTCACTGTCGTCGTAAGCGAGTGATTTATTCGAAAAATAATTTCATTCGAGTTCGAGTGGAATTGATTTATTGCTCCCAAATAAGCATGGAAGAGAAGTATAAATCTGCTTCGGTGGGGTACTAAATATGACAAACGTTTTTGTTTTTAGACAGATGAATAGAATTTGGAATTGCAATTCAAATTTTGTTAATGCTTTATGGAATACCTAGATTTGCAGTTTGTCGCTGTCAGCAATCGGTACCTAAGGATTTGGATTTGACATTGAATTGAACGTAACCTATAAAATTATATGAAAGAGTTTGGGACAGCGATTTTGTGTTTATAGCTATACCTGTTTATTTGGAAAACATTTGAACTGGATGTGCAATAAAGCATTTCTTTTTATTTCATTCGTGATTTTCCTTTAGAAGTCTATTGTTTGTTGATGTTCTGATTTTGATGTTTTTATCAATCGAACTTCTTATTTTTGCACAAGATTGCGACGGGACGAACGGTTCGTTGATCGTTGCTTATTTGAAATGGAAATACCAATAAAGTGAGCGAATCATTTCGTTGCAGTGTTGGTAAGTGAAATGAAAAAAAATGAATCATGTCCAATACGCTAAATCAATGGAGACGTTCAAGTATCTAGTTTAGTAAGTCTGACAGCAGTCTGATCGACTTAGATAGGTCATATTCAACGGCTGTTGACGTTTAAGGAGGGGTAGTCGACGAATCTAGTCAAGAAATTCACGACTGAGTACTAAGTTGACAGTTCGCATATGTGGCTGACGTAGGAAAAGTGACGTTCCCGGCCAGTCTAGTTTTTGTGTTCAGGTTACGTGTGGTCCAGACCCAACTAGTCGTCTTAAGATAACTAGATTTTTGAATGTGCCCAATTATTATGCTTTTCATTTTTAGTTGTCAGTTTAAATAGGTTTACGTGAAATGTTGCCGCAGTTTCTTTAAAAGCGTAACCATTTTTTTCAAAAAGTGTAACAAATGGAAAAAAAATGTAACAAACTGAAGAAAAAATTAAAATTTTATAATTTTACAAAAAAAGCTGTTTATTGACCTACCTGTCCATTTTGTGTTTAACAAATAAAAAAAACAAAATTATTGACCATCGAAGCAAATTTCAATTTCTATTTCACAAACTTTATTTACCACGAGATGTAGAACGTGTCAACGGTGACGCGGCGAGACAGAAAAATATTGTTGTATTTTCTCGTTCCCTCCCATTCCCATTCCCACTCGCAGTTTGAAGTTTTGCACAACTTGTGCTCTTTGTAAACAAACAAATACATTGACAGAAATAAGTAGAAGTTTGTTCGAGAGAAAAAAATGTTGCCAGTTCCACTTTTCAACATTTTTTAACGAAAAAAACAATAAAAGATTTTAATGGGAAAAAGTGTAACTAAGCGAAAAAAGTAACATTGTAACAAAATTATAAAATAATTAATATGTGTAACACTTTTGTTACACTTGTATCATTGTGGCAACGCTGTTTACGCTAAAAACAAATTTGTTTTGTTAAAAGTAGGAAACTTAAAAGTAGTCGCGCCGAAATATTACTGAATTAATGTGTAAGAGCAGCTTAATGTTTTGCAATATATTTAAAGTGGCAATACCAATTCAGTACAATTTAATTAAAAGTCGGATATCCTAACCTGGAAAACCGCATAAAGATTGGAAACGAATAAAAGTTGAGTAAAAAAAAAAGAACTGCCGAAACCCGGGATCGAACCGGGGACCTTTAGATCTTCAGTCTAACGCTCTCCCAACTGAGCTATTTCGGCACATGAAAATTGTATGCCAAATTTCTAATTTCAGATACATTTCATCGCTACTACTATCTATAACTTTGTTACAAAAAGATGAACCATAGCTGTAACTGCAAATGTACAGCCACAGATAAGGCACAAACAAAAAACATAAACGCAATATAATTGTACAAATTGGTGACTCTCCATTTAAACCCATGTAAAGCGTACCTCTGATGGGAGTACATTTCGCTAATGGAACGCTAACGATGAGTGGTGTCTCGGTTAACCTAAATAAAGTGCCAAACATGCTAAACAGAACAACAGCGCAGCACACACACGTTAATCACTTCGCATCTTGATGGTGTGTGCTTATGCATCAAATAACAATGCAAATTAATGTCAAAAGCAGAACTATAAAAATAAAAACTCGTTCATGTTCTACTTCATGTTATGGGGAATTATGGTCCACACTTAATCTCTTACTAACACTCGCCATTAAGTAGGTATATCATGTACCACATTTGATGTCAGTTACAGGAATTTGGGTTAATATTACAAAGCACCACAAGAACCACTGAAGTACCACCCCACCCAGACAAGTAGCACACACCATTCAATCGAGTTTCTCAACGAGATATGACGCTGACGCGTTGTGGGGCGAGTTCTTTAAATTGTGTGCTTCAAATCATTCCACCCGCATGTCCTTATTTGTGCGAGTTAAGTTAAGGCTCCTGTGAGAGCAAATAATGCGCGCGTATAACAATCTTGATGATTGTAATGAAGATGAGATGATGCTAGGAGCTCATGAGGCGATACCCCATTTGAATTGAACTTGAAGGGGTATGCAGAATTTGGCGACGCTATGGCGTGTAAGGATGACGGTCATTGGTGCTTATGTAACGCGTGAGCACAAACATCCTTGGCCGGAATAATTATAATGGTCTGTTATTGAAGTAGGTATATAACAAACGATGACTAATTAAATGTATCACGAGATCAGGATGTGTTAGTGGTAGGTATACGTAAGTGGGTCTTTCGAGATATGATTGATAAATTGTTTTCTTAGCTCTTCAGTACGAAGTTCGAAATGGTGAAGTTTTATATTTGTCAGACTGCAACTCAGGCTGAAGATGAAATTCAGAGATTCTTTCAGAGACACGGTAAACGCTACATTCACTTTCAGCGAGAGCGAAGGGAACCCTAATTTAGAGATAATTTCTATGAAAATTCTTTAATTTGTAGGTTCCGAAATGTCCGCTTGGGGGATCATACAGAGTCTCAATTGTTACCGCTTTTTCATCCCAGATACGTAGTTGTGTTTTTTGAATTAATAATCCCACAAATATCACAGCATAAAAATCGAACCCCGAATGCGAAACTCAAATGTGAGGTCACCCTTCGTTTAATTGAACGTGCCAATCGTTTGTTCTTTAAATAATTGTAGTTAATTATTGGCTCATTACCCCAAGTTTGTACTCTGTATGGCAACTGCCCAAATTGTCAATGGGTTACAGTAATTATGCGAAGAATGTGAGTAGTTTACTGTTTCCGTTTTTGGCATCAAAGGCGTAGCGCTTAACTTTCCCACTATTTTAGAATATGCAAATTTGAATTTGTTATAGGTATGTTTGTAGGTGATTTAGGACTTGAATTAATAAGTAACATTACCTTACACTTTGGGTCGGAATTTTCTAAACGACAGGCATTTCTCTGGAAAGGCAGAAGTCGCTAATTATCGGAACGTTGCCATTGTTTGTGACTGAACTGCCTTCTGATGTGCAAATTCTACCTGTTCTTCTAAGGTGGGGCACTGTCCAAATTTGAGTGGGCATCACAAATTAAACAGTGCAAGAAAAAATAGGTGTGAGTTATCTTGTTTTCGCTAGTAATATGGGATTCAAGATGCTCTGTTCACCTGGCATTTTTTCGAGGTTCACCTTTCCTCGGATTGGGTTGGCAATACAAATTGGTAGTAACTCTCGGGTTACGAAAGCTCGACCATTAGCTATGTAATGGTACCACGGGGATGGGGACAGCCTCTGTGCCAAAACTGGTGCAGCCCCATCGTCTGAGGTTGGATTCGTGGAGGCTGTGGTTTAACCGAATGCGGAGAAAAAAGCGTTCTTTCTGAACGAAGAGGTGTCTTGGTAGGCCTCGCCCTTACCAATGGGTCGGACTGTTGCCAACTTAACAGCCACGGTAATTACACCAGGGTTAGTACTTGTACTGGTTTGGTCAACGTCTTTCTCAAGGACTCTGATATGGGTATGAAGCCGTCAAGGCAGGTGTTCGCGTTAAGCAATACTTTTCATTTCTGTTCTTCTAATTTATAAACCAAGGATGGTTACACAAATACCGTTGAAGATAGAGGAGAAAATTGCACCCAAGTACTAGAGAACCAAGCACCCAGAAAAGATTTAAACAAATTCAAAGGAATCCATATCAGATAAAAATGGTTTTGAATACTATTGCGTCCGTCGATGGTTTGGTCATCTTAATCGCATGTCCACAACAAGGTACCCTCAGGATCAGGATGAAATTTGTCGATCAAGCCTTATGACTCAGAGTCGTTGCTAGAGATCGAGAGCTATAAGGAGGTCGGTTTGAGCGTCAGCATCATTCACTTTCAACGATGAACAACCAAGAATATTCCGATTCGATTTTAGACCCCTTTCCTCAGACTGACAAGGACATACAATATTTCCAAATTCATAACTTCAAACTTAGGAGACACAAGAAAACTAATTGCAAAAAATCAGCTTGATGTCATATTGAAAACTTACTTTATTTAAAAAAAATTATACAAACTTATTGAACTAGAAATATTATGCCATAACTGTATTCTCGATAATTATCGCTCTGCTGAGGTTTCTTGCACAAGCCAGTCGCAACAGATTAATAATCTCCTCAATGTTTTCGATGCGATAATCCTTCAGTATGTCGATAGGTGTCTAAAAAGAAAGTTACATTACAGGAAAAGGGGTTTAATTTCAACAAACACAGTGTACACCTACATCTGGAGACTTTTCCATAATTTTCTTCTTTTTCTCAATCAGCGGCATTAATTGCGACTCCAAATGATTTAAAATGGCACAGGTTTCCTTCGCCAGTATCTTTGGATCCTTCGATTCCAGCAATGGGATTGTATCAATCAGCAATGACGGCCAAAAGCTGAAAGTAAATAGAAAACACTGGTAGCACACACCACACATGCCGCTACTTAACTCACTATTCTGGAGTAAGTTTCGAATCCAGCAGGTTTATCAGCAATTCAGCGGCAGGTAGGAAGTCCCTTCGTCGATAAAATTGATAAAAATCAAAATATTTCACCAGAAACACCAAACGTGGTGATATGAACATTTTTGGACCGATATTTGAGATTACATCTGAACAAATCATGTCCCCCGTCTTGGAGTAGTGCTGGAGAAGGTAGAAGTAATTATTAATAAAAATTGCAAAATGCGTACAACAAAAGATTGTACTTTAAGGAAGAAATCAGCAATTGATGTGACGTAAATGGCGTCCTTCGAACGTATAGCCCACTCTAACGCATTGCCATATTGTTCATCGTCGAATGCCTTTTTTGATTGCACCTTACAAATTTCCTTTTCTGAAATAAATTGTTTTTGTCAAATACATTGCAGGGTGAACAACGTAGGATAGTTACCGGCTAGGAGGAGGCTCTTGTATCGGCAAATGCCTATGATTTTCAACGCCTGCTTCTCGGTTCGAATTGGAATTTTTGTTAAAAGAATTTCCACAGCACCTCGACCTAAGGGGAAACAAAAGAGAGGAGGAGGTTTTGTTACAATAATTTAAAAGTGCGGGAGGGAACTGTGTTCATTTGAGCTAGACAAGGATATATATAATATATACGTGCGTAACTCACCTTCATGCGAGCATTGCTCCAAGTAGTCCATGCCAAGTTGCCATAGGGAGTTCCGCGACATAAGACACGAACCGAACTCAAAGAGAAGGGATTCTCTGAGCTTGACGGAGTCACTAAAAGTGAAAGGCTTACAAATCGTAAACTGGAATGACCACTTCTCACACTTACTTGGCGTGTTGCTCACCGATAGCCTGCAGTTGTCCGCAGTGATATAGCAAATCTGTTAGATGGGTCACGAACCAGCGATTGTCGCCCATGAACTGAATGGAATGTATTACCTTGTGCAGGTCATTTTCCATCAGATTAAGAATGACTTTATCCAAGTACTTTAAAGAGCCACCATATGAGGATCCCTTATTTGCGATCCAACGACCTATCCATGCATCTGCCAATGTAGCTAACTGAAAATGCTTACACGAAGGGTCTGTGTAAAAGAGATATCCTGGAAGGTACTCGTACCAGTAATCTGATTCTTTGATTTGTTCGTTCCATGTTCGTGTGTCTCCAGTGACTAACTAAAGTTAGAAAAAGGTATTTTTTTGCTTTAAATGACTGACACAAGTTTTCTCACTTTGATTATCTGCTCCAGATTAGGATCAATGGATATAATATCAGCAGCAAGTTTTCGTTCTGTGTCTACCAGCCAATACTGCCATTGCGAACGGAACTTTTGTATCGAGAAACCTCCGTAAATCTAAACGTAAGAGAAAGGACTTTTAATGTTACATTTCATACTGCTTGTTATTGAACATACGCTTGCAGAGGGCATTGTTCTCAAAATCTGCTCGGCCATTTTAAACGCAGCGCTCTCCGATAACGGGTGTAGTTGTAAAATCGCTCTCACAACGTCAACCTGTCCCTGAAGGACTAAACCTCTGATTGTGGGCCAATAATTCTCGCTATCGCCAGCTTCTCGTCCCAGCAAGAGAAGATCTGTGGCCATACGTTCAGCAGCAGGGAAATGAAAGCGGATCCAATCAAGCAGTTGAGGTACAACAAAATTCGACGGCGAGTGATCGATGAAGAATATCTCACAAAGATGCCACAAACATTCCACCGAATAGAATATCGTTATGTAGTTTTGGTACCTAAATATTTCAGAAAATCAAAACTAGCAGTGACTTCAGGGGCATACCACAAACCTTGAACTCTCGTCTGTCAGCTCCAATTGAACAGCATTTTCCTCCTGTAGTTTTTCTAAGCACGCACGGATGATACTACGATAGGTTCGAGAGATTTTTAAATAGCCTGTCTTGTTTCCATTTTTGCTCAGATCTTGAAGCGTCACAAATGTATTGTTTGCCTCTGCTACAAGACTTCTTAAAATTGGATCATCGAATATAAACTCTGGCTCCAGGTGGAAGATGTTTACTTCATCCTTATTAGCATATTCAGTTGGACGATCTAGTGTGGTGCTAATCAATTCAGTGGTGTGTTATTATTTTATGTGAAACTCTATGAAATACTAACCTTGTAATGTGATTGTAAGCAGAAACCGATATTGTACTACCATTTACGAATTTGCCGGTTAGAGAGATGTTGCAACGCGTGCTAAGTTCATCAACGATGCCCTTTGAACGAAGAGAAGGAAATTCTTGTTTTTCATGATGTGATAATAAAGTTGAAGTTACTTACAAATACTACGGCTTGGTTTTCTTCCATTTTAAAATATAAATTGAATTGTTCTTCGATGCCAAAAATATATCACATTCCGAAATCAACAATCGCAGCGGAGATTTGCTTGCAATGTTTTACCGCGGGCTTCTTGCTGTCAGTTGCTTTCGGATGACATCTGACATGACAAAAGCCAACAAGTTTTTAGTTATACTCAGTGGCTTTCCAGGCAATTTATAAAACTGTTCCCAACTCGTATTCCAATTTACAATTCCCAATTAGTGGATAGTAAAAATTCACCTCAAATTTGTTGTGTTGAGTCTGGGTTTAGCTGACAACAGATACGAAACTATTTGATCTGCAGTGGAAAAAACCTTAAGATATTATTTGTATTTTCCCAGGGATTAATCTGAGAGGCCTCCCTTAGTAGTCGCCCACTTTTTATTTCTAGTTTTAAAACATAGTTACAGGAGTTGGTTCTTACAAATCTACCTCAAATTGTTATGTGAAGAATTTAAAGTGGACTCTCATGTTTATATACTTTGTGTGCTGTTTTACTGCCCTTTTAAAACCCTTGTAAGAATGAACATGTATAACGCTTTTTAAACATTTATGCTTATTGCGTTCGGAGGATAATTAAACTTGAGTGAATAAAACAACAAAGGAGTAATAAAAGATGGAATGAAAAAAAAAAACACTCCCTCGCGCTCTGAATTGAAAGATTTATAAAAAGATGCATAATCGAAATAGACTTCTTACTAAAAGGGAAAGAACTACATACTTAGCACGCACAAATACGTAACGTTTATTTTTGTTGGCCATCTGTACGTGATACGAAAAAGTTCTGTACATATATATTTTCACAGAAATAGTCTACGAAATCTACTTTACCTATAAAACAAAATGGCTTCCGAATGTCATCAGAAACTGTCCAAAGTGCTCGTTGGCATAACGCATCAACTACAATCAATATATGTTTGATTACAGTCTTAAATATAAACATGTTCTATCAACAAAAAAATTCAGATGACGTATTGTCATTGAGATTTCTCTACTTCTCCCTTATGTTGACAATTAATGCCTAATTTTGCTCCTGCTCAAAGAAAATGAGATAAATTTCAGAGATATCACGAAGAAGAAGAATAAGGCTGCGTTTACATCTATGGGTTTTCAACAGTGACCATGCGATAGTTTCATGCTCCTTCTCAATTGTATATTTTTGGTTAGTATATTGTGATCAGAGAAAGTGGATTTGCATGCAGTTTAATTATAGTTTCATTCGAGAAAATCGTGGCTGTTCCAATATCACGCTTGTACCATACTTTTGCTCTCAAACTGTAACCGCAATTGGCACACTCGATGATTTGCTAGTTCGCCTATTCAATGAACCTAAAATCGAAAATAAACAAATCGATGTTGAAATCTCGCACCAGGTAGGTCATGCCAAATTATTCGAACCCAATATAGATTCATAAACATAATATATATAATATTTAAACATAACTAAATATTTAACTAAAAACTGAACTCAATTTCATTGGCTAGTATCAAGAAACTTGGAAAAGAAATTCTTTTGATTCCATCTACAGCAAGAAAAATATGTTCAAATTGACACGCACCCAAAAAAAACTGCCAAAAATGTAAAGTGGGAACTCTAATTCATATCATTATTCATTAGGTAATTGTACTAGAGCTAGAGCCTTCCAAACTGGGAAACAAATAATCCGCCATGTTTTCTTACTCCGAAAAATCTTTTTATAAAGAAGACATTCACTGAGGGAGCACGCAGCTCCGTTGTTACGTGGATAAATTATTTCTTTTTCCTATTTAAATAGTAATATAACTTCTTAAAATAGTGCATAAATTAACGATAAACTGCAGTACTATAAAGTAAATCAACAAGACAATCAGTTTTCACCAGAATAGGCAAGTTACAAGATTTTCGTTAGCTGTTCTTTTTTTTCACTCTACGTACATTCACCACTATATGGCAGACATTTTGTGATTAATTTTTATTTGTGCGAAAGCGTGATAGTGAAAAAAAATTGATAAAACGCATTAAAATCGTTTATTAAACTGTATTTCCCTGTGTCCATATTTTTTTTTTTTTTTTTCGGCTGAATGTATTTAGCTTTTTTTTGGTGATGTGTACAGTTTTAAATCGTGTCTTCGTGTGCATTTTTGGTTATATTCACCTACGATTTGATAAAAATACAAGTGCATATCTTTAAATTAGCTTTTTTTGTGCCCTAAATTTGGGGAGAAAAAACTCCATGTCGTCGAAAGTGCGACTACGTGCTCTTTTCATTGCATAAGCCATGTACATGTGGAACATCTTTATAATTTCCCCATATACCTAGTTATAGCTGCTTTTCCGCTGTAATAGTATATAAATATACAGTCATGAAATAGGTAAATTTGTACTTATGTTGTGTCTGGCCTTTGTCGTTGCAGGCAATGCTCCAATAAACGTAATCAACAGCAACCACCTAATAACAATCCAAAAGTACTACAAACGGAATTCGAAGTTCGTTGTACAAATTTTGGGGGAGGAACACTGCAGCTCTTGGTAAATAAATCTTTAACACAACAATGGAGTCCGAAATTAAGGATCAAAAGGAGCAAAAAGTTGCCGAGGAATACCTATCCAGTTTGGCTGACTTGAATGTGAACAGTAAGCCGCTTATAAATATGCTGACGATACTGGCTGAGGAGAACATCGAGCATGCATCAGTGATCGTCAAAGTTGTCGAACAACACATCGCTAAGGTTAATAGAAATAATCGTTTAATTATCTAAAATTAATCATTATCGTAGTTGTTAAGAAGTAGCACTAAAAGCGGTTACAAAGTTCCAGTAGAAATGATACTTGTAGCATGACTACCCGTCTAGCCACCGTACACTTGTATCTTTTGTAATGTCTTAAAATCTGCTCTATATTTTAGACTGATGTAGAACTAAACTAATTTGTTTTAACAAGATAAACGTAGCGATTACGAAAATGTAAAAAAAAAAAAAACAAGTTGAAAGTCAGCCAATGATTCAAATGTGCATTACGAATACTACCTAAAGGCATACTAAAACTTGATTCATGTAACAAATTGATAGATTTTCGTTTGCCGATTTTACTGGAAACAAATATAAAACCTGTCAGTGGAAATATTCTGACTAAAAACAAGCATTAATTGCACATCTTTACTGTGTACTCTAGTTATGATTTTATTTGACAAATGTATATTGATTTTTGTGTGCATATCGTTGGATTTCTAGCTTAGCATAAACACGGGTGGAAAGTGCAAACGCACATATTTTGTTCTTAAAATTGCATTCTCTAGAACGCCAACGATACTCATACTTGTATTAGATTTTATTATATACAGTTTCAGCAGTCAGATTCCTTGGCTTTATTATTTCTTTGCCCAATATAGAAGCAGATCCTGAACAGCAAATTAGATCAATCAAAGACCCACACAGTATTTCAGTAGCAACATCCATTTGGGGGCATAAGGGCGGTAACTTCAAGCGGACTTAATTCCGGCATTTGTAATTCTAGCAATTAAATGAAACTAAGCACAAAAGACGGCGGTTTTTCAGGGGCTCTCGGTAGGCCACTGCTAGCTCGTACTTTTAAGGATGGACATGTAAAAAAGATCAGTCACTTCCGCCTATAAAAATGGCGCCAATAACAGTATTTTCTCCATACGTCAAACATTTCCTTGTGGTAAACAAGTACCTTTTGTCAACTCATTAACATAACCAACAAGAAAAAGGCATCGGTCATTTTACCCTATCAATTTTATTCAAGATGGTTTCGTCAACAACGCCCACAGCGATTTGGACAGACCTTATAGTTTTGACTTCAAGTGAAGGCAATTTTTTGTAAATTTGGAACAAGGCAGAAATTGTTTCGATTCGGAAGGAGAATTTCCAATAATAAGTCAATTTTGCATACGAAACAGGAACAAACTCCTTCACGTATTATTCGTTTACGGATAACACGATTCGGGATTGGGTACGATCTTTTGTATGATAAAAATTCTGCTCGTCATTCCGTTTTTTTTTTTTTAACTTTCTCCATTACGTAGTAAGAGAAAAATATTGTATTCGTACAAAATTTCGAACTCGAGGTGTTAATCAATTCTGACATTACGATGATAGGCGAACTTAAAAAAGTGGGTCTCAAAATTCTGTCCGTCTGTCTGTATGTCCCGAGGCCTACAGCCTATGTGGCTGAACGGATTTCGGTCAAACTTCGGATTTAAAATTTTGGGCAGTTTTTTTTTTGCATGGTAACCTCAATATTAATGGTACTTCCCATACAAAATTTTCATACCAGTTTGATTTGTTCGAAAACGGCTCTAACGATTTCAACAAAAATTGATATTTAAGCTTAAGTAGGTGAGGTAAACATAACTGCATACTGAGTTTTCCGCCAAAAAATCGAGTAACGGTACCTACTTTTGAAATTTGGACAGTATTTTGAAAACGGTCCATACGATTGTAACAAAAATTAATTTCTAAGGTCATATGGTCATTTCTAACTTAATGGAAAACTCAGTTTTTCTCTGTATTATCGTAAAGTGGATTTTTGAAAAAAGTCATTTTTGAAAAATATAGTTTACCTCAAAACGGCATGATTTTGACCAAAATGCAAACTTAGAGTAAAATTGATGTTTTCAAAATTATTGCGTCCTTAATTTTCAATTCGAATCACTGGAAACGCTCACTTTAAAAACTGCTCATATCTCGAAAACCCCATTTTCGATTTCGATAGAACGTGTACCGCGTATTCTTTTCGTGACACTGTTTATAACATTTAACAAGATGTAACAAAGGGTAGATAGAATGTGTAGTATCGAGCAGTAGAAGCAACCCACATTAATTTATAATTGTTTGTCTATGTCAATAAGAGTCAACAGAAGTGAGGAAGAAGACGGAGTTGAGACGGTCACTCAAACATGCCATTCCGGCCACAAAATAAAAAGCTTTTCTAGATAAACACTCCGAGTGCATTCTTACTGAATAACGTGCCCAAAAATTAAGAGATGATGCATAAGTCTGCTAGAATAAATCACCCTACCTCGTCCTTCGAGGTTAAACTTCCTCCGGTTTTGTCCTAGTTGCCTCAACAGTTCTGCACCATGTTTTTCCCAGCTGATCTGCATTTTCACCGCTTTGGGTTCACGAATTCGCAGAGTTATAATTTATAACTGCATATAATGATTCCATCTATCGATTCACAGTCCGTTCTTAGATAAATTTAACACACGATTTTACCAGAAAATGCTTTCGGACGCACTTTTACAAACAACTCGTGCTTCCATTATATTTTCTACGTTAAGTTGGGCTACATTGGCCCTTCAGAATAAAAACCAGTGCATTTAAATGTCGTTGAAAAGTTAGTAAGGAATTTTGAAAAATTCCTCCCGGGCGCTGGCAATTTGCCAGCTTTTAAACGTGGCAAAAGCTTAGGTTTATCTATCTAGCCGCTGTAAACGTGCGTACCCCATTCACATTCCCATATGCACTGTTTGACAAGTCCTGGTGGAAGCTTTTGTACTTGTCGCAAAGAGAGGCATGCGCTCTCAGCGCAGCTCTATTTTTTGATTGGTCCGGTACGCTTATAGATATACGCAGGCAATAAGCAAGAAAAAGCAAATGACGTCTGCACTAAGCATAGAATAAACGATCGTAATAAGAGTGGAGAGCTACATATGCAGTCATAAAAGCCTGTTCAGTGCGTTAGTCAAAGACTGGGTTGAGGTGTTGCGTTGAATTCGAATTGAGAATTGAAACCAGCTCGATTGACATAAGTCGTATTCATTTGTCAAAATTTAAGACGCAATATTTTCGCCATTTACAGCCAATTTGGCAATTTTTACTGCGGCTTAATTACTGAAAATTGAGATGTAGCTATCTCTAGAGGAATAATTCGTGCACAAGGTGAATTTGCTTTGAAATATTTGTACTCAGGAACGTTCGGAATTCTGATTATCACATTTTCGCCACCGGTTTTGCGTTAGCGTAGCTCGGGGAGGCATCAATGTGAGATATGCCGACAAAAAATATACAGAGCCTTCTTACTTTTTAAATGTCTTCTTGACACCTGGTTGGAATCACCAAGAAAGTTTTTTAAAACTCTTAATCTGCGTTCTCCTAGTAACTGCTCGCTGAGAGTGAATGGAGCTTAAAGCAACAGACATTAGAGTTGTTTTCTATTCACAAGCGATTGCTGGTTTTATTCTAGTGCAGGATCTCATATTCGTCGAACTGCTGATCTGTGTATGCTGCCAAATAAGGTAGTCAATTGAACATTTTGGAGCAAACGTCGGTTCGGTATTGGAACGAAACTGCACGAACTCGGAAAGAAGCTCTTCCTTACAAAGATATGACTTTAATTTGACTCCAACAACAGCAGGGCAGTTGAGTTTCGCATTTTAATATAATTTGTTTATGTCGTGTACGATTTTTAATTTTAGTGCTGTATACGAATAAATAAATTTATAACTATTCACGCAAGCTTCGAGATTCCAAGTTCCGTTGTCGAATCGCGTCGTCCATGAACGAGCATTGTGACGGAATTCCTTTTTGTTTCACATGTAAAATCAACTTAATTCTGTTTAAGGAAAGGTGATCCGAACCCCGATTTGTGTGTCTGTATTTGTGATGGCCGTTCCGTCAAAAATTGTTCTTCTGCAATTGCACTGAATGACTTATCCTTATAGTTTACGTTTAGTTTAGTATTTCCTTAGAAGTGGTATGTTCATTGCTAACTTAGGTCCATCCAAAGAAACACTACAAAGCTACGTCTCGGTTTGGGTATTAGCTGATAAAATCAATCGCATTATAATAGAAAAGCTTTTTTTCCTTGAATAGTTTTAAAAGTTTTACCTTTCGAATATCCCACCTTTAACAAAAGGGTTACTTGAAAAATAGTTCAGTTACTAAACGTAGTTTAAAACTTATTCCCAGAGAATACACGCACTTAAAACAAAAATCGGCGATTGGTTTTATAAAAATTTAAAAACACCATCACGGAGCAATTATTTATTATTTTTCCTTTCTCTTCTTTTTTCTTCGTTGCATTTGCTTGACATACCACAGGTCCATCCAGACATAAAATTGCCCATTCTCTATTTGATCGATTCAATTGTGAAAAATGTGAAAAGCACTTATATCTCGCTTTTCAGCCAATGTATTGTAAATATATTTTGCGGAGTATTTGAAAAGGTATGTTGTTGGACTGGCAGTTTTATTTCGAATAGAGATACTCATCATTTTGAAACTTTTAAGGTGAGCGAAAAAATTCGCGAACGAATGTACACACTGCGTCAGACGTGGAATGAGGTTTTCACTGCCCAAAAACTGTACACACTGGATGTAAAGGTCAACTGCATGGACAGAAATTGGCCCATAACAGCAAAGGTTATTAAATCACCTTCCATTCATGTGAATCCGAATTTTCTCAAGAAAGTAAGTTTGGTAACCAAAAAAATAAAACAAACCTTGATAGAGAGTTAATGATTTGAAACTTTTTTTTCTTCAGAATGAGATGGAGGCAACGCTTCGGGTGAAAACTCGCGAACTCTTGGAGCTGGAAAAGCGCAAACTTGAACTAGAACTCGAGGCAACTAAGAAACTATTACAGGAACAGGAGAAGCAACTATGCAAGCAGACAGAGAGTGTCAAGATTGCACCAGAGCATCCGCAACAGATTCGCCATCCATCTATGGCAGCGATGCAGGGACAAATGCATCAGCCTGCACCTCGGGGTATGAATATGTATCATAACTACCGGAATGCTGGGCCAAGGCAGCCGCCCCCAAACATGATGAATATGCAGCAGCAGGTGAGCTTCTTCATTTACAATTATATATTTACATCTGTAAGGAGTGTTTAGTCATTTTAAGTTCATCATTGCTGTGCTTCGTTGCAATTTCAAGTGGAAGCTGCTTGCGATTTCTTTTGCAAGTCCTTCACCCGAAAAGGATACAAGCAAAAAACATCATTTCATCGAATGGAAACAAAAGTTAGTACGAGAACGTTTTCTTGTGCATTTTTGTTTTTTGTATACTTGACATGCGCTAAAGAAGAAGTTGTAACTACTCACTCTTATGGCGTTGAATTTGACAAGAGACGCCGCTGGCCCTTTGTTTTAAATGCCTGTAAATAGAAATGGTTAGGACAAACAGAGTTTGACAAAGCATTACCTGTTTGTGTTGTACGGCTCTAAAAATAATCTTTATATTTGATAGTACTGTAGAAAGTAAACTTAAGAGTACCATTCCCAGTATTGCGGTTTTTTCGCGGAAGGGCGAAATGCAGCAGCTGGCGATTTCGTTTGGCAACTGATCTGACAGAAACAAATACACGACGATGTTGCAAAGAATTTATAGAATTATAAATTAAGAAATTCTTGTCTTCGAATTTGTTACCTGCAGCTTTAGCAGTATATCCACGGATTGGTGATTGGCTTCCTTAACAGAGTGGAACTGTATTTATGTTTTCCTTTGAGTGTTGAGGACATCGATCCAGGCTATGCCTATTGGTAATAAACCCGTCTTTGTCCGAGTTTTTCATTAGGAAAACAGCAAAAGTTCCTTAAAAATGTAGTTGATCTTATATATTTCATTTTATTTGTTTAAAATGAATATATCATTTTTCTGAAGCACGCTGGCAATGGAAGAAATCATCATATACCTCTGGCATGTTATTATTTTGTTGTTGGTCTTTTTTATAGATTTTTTAAGCAAACTTTAACTGAAACAAAGGCTAACAGGTAGTTAGATCTCAAATAAGAACTGTTCTAGTTCCTCAAGCTATGAAAACTGTTCCTCCTTTTGCCACCTTTACTCAACCTTTGACACCTCCACCTTTACTTGACACTTGATTCCCTTTAATCGCGAAAGAACGGCCTTTTTGTCGTAGCTCCTTGGGCCACCCACAGGACAAGGGAACTTCACCAATGTCCATAGAATTATAACTTAAGAGCAGCATCTCGGGACGCTGTTGAAGCGATTAGAGTTCTCCTTTTCCGAGGAAAATATGTAAAACACACACAAAAGCTGTCAAACCGAGCTCTCGATCAATATTACTTTTCACAATTCGTTACAATTTTTTTTCATCCTGCACTTTGTTTTTCTTCTTCTCATCCGACACTGACATTGTCGGGAACTTACTTTTTATTTAAAGCTGCCCAGAGAGAGAGAGATAAAGCAACGAACTACTCCAATGCTACTTGAAATCTCTCTCAATCCCATTTAAATGCTCATCATCAGTGGCCGTTAGCAAAAAGAAAACATGCGCGAGATGAATTCACAGTTGAAGCAGACTATACTCAATTGGGATTCGCAAATTATGTCGTATTCGATTTGGCCCACAGATTTCAGATATCCAATTGACGTCATATTTCAAATTGTTCTCTTTTTTGATGGTATTAGTGTCATTAGAAAATCTGTACTTATTACTTGGCAGATTTAATAATAAATTATTCTAAATGTAAGCTCAAATTGTTTTTTTTGATGCAGTTGAAATATTTCCCGAAGCTGGGAACAAATTCCACTTGTTGTGTGAAGTTCAAACGAGAGTCGCTCACTCTTAAAGGATTCGGAAAAGTGTCAACCATTTTTTTCTGCCCAATCGAATTATTCGCTGTAAAAAAATTAAAAAAAAAATGGTATTCAATACCACATTTGTGAAAGTCGTTCGCCCTTAACCTCCAAGCATCTAAATCATCAAAAATGTGTGACAAAGTTAGTTGATTGCGATAAATGAAGTTTTTTTTTAAACCGAAATTAAGTGAAAACTGGAGGAAAAACGTGCAAAACCTACTTTTATAGTTTTATTTCGTACGGAAATCGGTAGGCGGCAATCAAACAAAGGTAGTGCTCTTTCCAAAATATGAGGTGCATTGTGAAGTAAGTGAAAACTTATATTTGCATAGTTTTTAATGTTTAAGAACCACCTTCATCCGTTCGGGCAGCCGTAGAACAGTAAAACTATCTTCAGATTTTCTGTACCTACATAAAACAATCCCATTTCTGGCTTCCTTTTGTATAGGTATAGCAATTCTTTTTTTACCTCCATCTTGCTCTGTATAAATTATTTGCTCCCGGACGTAACAGCTGTTCTTCCTTATCAAAACAACATGTAACATATTTTTCATTTACAGGGTTATCCGTCTGGCAACCCAGCGCAGCATATACTTCAACAGAAACCAAAGGTGCATCCCGTTAATCCGCTTTTGTTGAATACAATTCGACAACGTGATCCACGTCTTGCTCGCCAACAACAACAGCAACAACTGCCGCCACCAGCAGTCCCCGGTCAAGACAAATCGCTTTCTATGTCATCGTCAGACGTGAAATCGAAATACATTGCAACAGCAAATGGGCCGGTTTCCAGTGCACCGCCACAGCCACAAATGGTTAATCAAGGCAATAGTGGTACCCAAGGGTCCAGTTCATACAGGGCAGCTAAATCTTTTGAATCGCGCATATCAAAACGCCGCGACAACGATCGTCCAAACCACGATCGATCCTCACGAGATAGAAACGTACGTGAGCGTTCGTCCAAGTCTCGCAGTGAAGAAGAACATTCAGATGGCGGTAGTGGTGGCAGATCAAAGTCCGGAATTTCATCATTGAATCGCAACAAAAGAGGCGAAAGCAGATCACGCAGTGAAAGCAAATCACCAACACGGGTAAGGTCATCCTCTTCCCGATCGTCCAATCGCAGTGGAACCAATTTAAGAGACAAAGACAGACGCGGAGTCAGCAACAAAGGTGTCTCCGACAGGAGAAAGCCCAGCAACAGCAGCAGAAGTATTGATCCGAAATACTCATCTGCTTGTCCGAAAATAGAAGAAGAACCAGATATCGGCGGTGATGCGATTAAGAAAAAATCCAACTCACCAGCATCGTCACCGGCCAAGTACAGAGATTCAAAATCAAAATCTGTATCGTCGCTAAAGTCCTCAAGAAATTACTCAGGCCGCAAGCATAAGTCCCGCACTCCATCGCCCAGCCTCTCGAAAGACATTGACCTGCGAGTTCTTCACCCCGATAAACGGGCGAGACTGAATCCAAATCCCACGCCCAAGATCGAAACTGAGGCAGATCAGCAACAGCAAACTGCTATAATGCCACCGCCACCACCGTCAATGGACATGAAACCACCAAAAATGGAAACCGAGGAAAAAGTACTGCCAGAGGCGACCTCAGCAACTGCGACAGCAGATCTTGAACCACTAACCACCAACGTTACTGCTAAAAGTTTAGATCAAAGTAAGAATGATTCTATAAAATTTACAATTAGTATTTCTACAATTACGTTTCGCAAAGAGAGTTTCCGTACAATTATCCCCGAAGTAGCGCACATTTTGCTCATGATGATGGTACTAGTACTAGTACGTCCACCATCGAAATTCGGGACGAAATTGAGCTTCCCTTCGTCGTTAGTTGTTGTATTAGGCACTGAGTTGGGTATTACCTGAACAATTAAACTGTGTGTACACTAGACTTTTTACTTGGAACACTTGTACACATGCACTAAGCATCTCACAGCTGGTTAGTCTGCTACTCAAAGATAGATGTGTCGCTGACAGGTTCACGGGAAGACAGCTTTCTCTAAGTACAAACTTGAACAAACAAAAAAAAAGTGATTAATGATGAGATGACGAAATAAAATATAAAAACTGGATTTGTTGTTTTTATTCTTGAATGTTGCACACCACACACGTTTTGCTGGAGGATTTCTCTTGTATTCTTTTTTTTATTTTTTTATTTTTTTTGTATTTTTCATTTACCACCAAAGAACTTTCCTTCCTTTCATCAGAAAGCTTTCGATTTCTTTCCGTTTTCCTGTCGACATAATGTGCTCTGCTCCGTGGGGAAAAAACATATAGATATTCGATTTTCATTCTTGCTAAATGTAAAAATTGTACATCAAGTTTATAAAAAAATTAAACAAGACAAAAAAAAAAAAAAACAAAAAGAAAATATGATAATATAACTTAGTTGATAAGTAATAGTAAACAGAAAAAATAAATAAAACGATTTTTTCAAACCACAAACATTTTATATAAAATATTTCCACAAGTATGTGAACAAAAAAAATCAAACAAACAACGTGTGAAGAAATATGTTGCGATTTTTACATTATTCAGGGACTTTTAGTTTTTGTTTTAATTTAACGGTCGCTTCGGATGCCCCACTCTCTCTCTCTCTCTCTCTGTCTCTCTCAAAAAAAAAAAAAAACCTCACCCTTTAAAAAAAAATACTCACAATTTTGTTTATAACAACAAAAAACGATAAATAATTGTTTATAGATTTAGAAGCGCTTCATTCTGTAAAGGATGTTGACTTAAGACAATTTCAAAGAAATACAAGTATGCCTCATCAGACTACTTCTACACCAGCGCATGTTGTACTATCGATTAATAAATTAGAAAAATCTTCAGAATTACCTACGGCCAGCAGTAATTTCGATGTCGTCGCCGTCGTCGTTAAGAATGATGTGAAGGATGAGCGTAGCGCCGATTCCGTCGACACAGATCAACGAATGGAAGACAATCGCAAGGAGGAAAGTGTTTTGAATGGTAAACCAATTGGTGAGAAAAAGCGCCCATCCGCCGATGATCCCGGAGAGCCGAACGCCAAGAGAACCAAATCCGGCAAAATGGACGGGTGAGTGAATTATTATTACCTTCTCATTTATATTTTGATTTTAGTGATAGATATAGCAATTGGTTGGGGCAACAAGAATTTTGTTGCTTTATTGTTACGGCTGGAACAGGTTATTGTATATTCTCTTCAAGTGCGGCGTTGCTAGTTGCTGCGCGCATCCTCAGAAGTAGGACGAAAATCATCACCTAAGGAGAACAGCAAATAAAAATTATTTTCCATTTTAAGGGATAATGATCGACTACAAAAAAAGCGCATTTTCCAAATTTAATTTATTGTGTGAACAATGTTATGTCCTTTTGGGCTTGCATTCGAAAAAAGAAATATTTCCTTAAGGAAATAAATTGGTTTTAGGAAGTAGAGAAAATTTGAAGTATACATAAATAGATCACCGTTTTGTTAAAGCTGCTTGCACTTGACATTTTCATTTCCGACGCGCATTGTCGACCGTGAGTCCTTTAACGAAGATCCAAGTAGTTAAGCATGAACATTTGGGCCTATCGCGAATAAATTATCCTTACAAAACAGGAATATTTCCCATTCAATTTGATTTACATCGCTGACAAAGGAAAGATTTCATCGCGAAAGCCCTTATTGTGTTTGGTTTTTAATTTAGTTCCGCATTTATCTCAAAATTATGACATAGTCCGTTTCATATTTCATTTCATGACATGACTATTTTTTTCTCTAGTAATGTCCTTCATATCATTTAAAGGTTAGGTTAGGTAAGGTGGCTGTCAAAAGAGACTCACTTAGACCAAAGTAAATATAGGTCCTTTGTGGTACCACATGGGGGGGGGGGGGGGGTTGGCCAGAGTAAATAACTAGACCGGACAAGCTGGTGGGAACGTTGTTGTTGCCTAATACTGATGGCGATTAGCCCATGGCTAAAATCCTCCTGTGTCACGTCGAGGGTAAAAACGGGGTGGTTTGTCCTTGGGTCGGGGTAAGGGTGCCGATACAGTCTATCCCTTGCCCGTGAACCTCGGACGACCCTGGTTGGGCGGTATGTTTACGAATAATGTGAGGGGTGACCGAAACAGTGTACCCTTCGTTTATGATTCTTCGACATATCGTCCGAAATGACGTATACCGTTTGATTCAGTATCGTTAGAGCTGCCCTTTCTTTATGGGGCCCTTGGTAAGGTTGGTCGAGGAGGAGGTGACCTGTCGATAGTTAGCCTTCAGATAGGCGGGTGGTAACCGTAACGGTTGGACCCTCGCCTGAGTCCTCTGGTAACTGCTCGAAAAGGGCCGATGGGGCGAGGCGTAGTAGTAGAGGTGATTGGATCAGTCGTTCTGACTACTGCGCAAATTGTGAGGTGTCACAGATTGGTAACAGATTGGGTCTGACCGAGTGACGGGTTGTTTCGGATAAACAACGAGGGATAACCGAAACAGTTTCCCCTCTGTTGCAATCCATAAACAATCTGTCTAAATAGGGGCTAATGGGATCAACTTCTGATACCGAAAAAGTAAGAGTGATCATTGCAGCCATTTGGTCTTGGTAATAAATTTGCTGATGCAGCGTGTGTCTGTGAGGGACAAGTCACTGAGGTCTACGAAGAAGTATTTACCTAAGTATGTTTTGCGCAAGTTTGCGAGAGCTGGGCAGGTGCACAGAAGATGGAGGACGGTTTCCTCTTCCTCCTCATCCATGCAGCTTCTGCAGAAGTCGTTGTAGGGTGCTCCTAGTCTGCGAGCGTGCCTACCTATTAAACAGTGCCCTGTTAATACTCCTACTACTGAGCTGATTCTATTTCTTCTGATAGAGAGAAGCTTCTGAGTCCTTTTGGCATCCATGTTTGGCCAGGTTTGCTTCGATGTGGTGCAGGTATTAATGCTGTTCCACCTATTGTTCGCGATCGTTATTGCCTTCTTAAGTAAGGAGAATTTAATCGTTTGCATAGGAGCGTACGGTTCACTGTTGTTGTTCGAGTGAAGGCCGCTGCCTTGTCTGGCTAGCTCGTCCGCTTTGCAGTTGCCAGGAATGTCACTGTGCCCCGGAACCCAGCACAGGGTTACTGAACATCTGTCCGCAATCTCGTTAAGAGATTCCCGGCATTGTTTTACCAACTTTGATCTAATTGTTGGTGTATTCAGGGCTTTTATTGCTGCCTGACTGTCTATGTATAATACGATAGCTTTTTTGTCTATCGCAAACAAGGCGAGTCTGCAGGCTGCCTCGCGTATAGCCATAATTTCAGCCTGAAAGACGCTACAGTGGTCTGGAAGACGTAAGGCAGTACTAATTGCGGGTGATGGAGAATAGACTCCAGCTCCCGTGCCTGTTGCCATTTTGGATCCATCTGTATAAACTTCAAGTGCAAGATTGTTAACTATTGTGCCATTCTCCCATTCGGAACGATCTGGGATTAGTATTTTGTATTTAATGTTGAAGTCCTCGGAGATATAAAATTAAAATGTGCTAATATTCAAGTAAATTAAGACCGAGGCCAGTGGCTTGCAACAAAATATAACAACTGCATATTCGCCGAAAGCCCTGGTAGCTGGCGCTATGTTTTCTTTTTTAATATTAACTTTGAACTTATCATTAGTTAATAGTTTGAATAATAATAATAACTGTACTGCCACCTGTTGTTCATTTAAATGACATCAACAAAAAGTGCAACACTTGCTCAAAATTGTCACTTTCCACCAGCAACAAATCACCTCATTAGAGAGATGGGTAAAGAACAAAATATAATAATTCTAAAAGGTATTCCCCTTGGTGCTTTTTTAGACAAATAAATAGTTGAGGTAATAGGTCCGTATTAGACCTAGCGTCTCACAACCGTTCATTTTGTGTGAGTTTCTATTTTTGGTACCGATGGAAGGGGGACCTAACGTACTTAATCGGCTGACTTAAGAAGCGGCATCAAGTTGTAGGTCCTTAATCCAAAAAATAAAACCCATACTTGAAAATGGTTGTGAGAAACTACACGTGGGGTCCTATGTGGACCGTTGCGCCGACTATTTGCATATTTTCAATGCAAAATCAGCAAATGGTAGATATCATTACCCCATTAGAGAAGAAGCCAATTTGTAGTAATGGGAAAGCTTCGGTAACACATTTCGAAGAGGCAGAGGCGACACTTTCATATCTACTTTATACAGTGCGACGGTACAACTAAAATGCGAGAATAGCAATTCACATCAGTTGGGAAGGAAGTCAGCCGCGCGTAGGTTTAGAGCCTACCAAGAATACACGATTTAAGAGAAAAAACGGTCAGAATTCAATTGAGTGGTGAGCAGAGATAACAATAAAAGGGACATTTAACTTTATAAGCAGATAAGATATGATTTCGGTGTGATTTTATGTTTGGAACGGAAGGCTCCTAGCATATGTATGTCTATCTGAAGAAGACAGAATAATTCTCTATGCAAACTGCATAGAGCGGCGAAAAAAGTCCGTGATCAATTCCGACAAGAAGAATAACAAAATTAAATTTTCGGTTTACTTTATTTGTGTTTAGTTTGAGATGAATTCGTTGCGGTTTTTTATTTATTTTTACTGTGAAACAATCCGAAATCCTGCAAGTTCAAATCTGCCCGGAATTGATCACTGGGTCTTATATTCTTCTTTTTCTATACCACGGTTGTTATTGGCAAACATTTCGTTACAAACTCAACTCAAACACTGAAATAGCTTGAAGACTAGGCCAGAACTGCAGGCTTAAACAACGGATATATAGAGTCTTTGATAAGAAATGAGTCAAGTCCCCTATAGCCTTTATGAAAGTCAATGAGGGTGACGAAAACACAAGTTAGAGAGTGCTAGATTGAATTAACTGAGCCACGTTTAAAAATGCCTTCAAAAAAAGTTACTTACATTCTGTACTGCTCACTTGCTTTGCTGTTGTGCGGCACATGTCATAAGGCAAAGTAGTTATAAGAACCACAGTTTGCCACAGTAGTTGATGCGCCTTATGTGAGTTTGCCGCACACATGACTTACTGAAATATGTCTTTCGGTATGCGGTATTTTAGCCTCTTATAGTACGTTCCTATGGAAATTCTCTGGTGTCCACCAAACCAACTAATGCTGGTGTTTTAATGGTGTTTTAATCGAAGTATCCAAAGTAGAGTGGCTTGTGGTTTAAGTAAGTATATAAAGTAAATCACTTTTGCCATTGAGCAAGCGCACAGCGTGGCGTGAATACCGCCCAAACACAAATACCCGCTGCCTTACTGATGTATAGGCAGATAAATCCACGTATCTTCACGAATTTAAAAATGAGAAGGTGATAGGTATAAACGAATTTAGTTCTTTTTTTCAAAGATGTTTTTTTTTTTTTTTTTCAATATCAATTTATGTGCAAATATAATAACAAATGAACGCAAATTTCCCTATAGCTTATTTGGTACTGAAGACGTCGATCTGAGAACAGTCATCCCAACAGCCATCCTCAATGCAAACACCGGCATAATGACGCCCCCTCCACCGCCTGTTATTTCCAACGAAAAGGAAAGTTGGGCTAAGGTTAAGGTAAGTCAAATCATCTGTCCCAACATCGAACACATCTCAAAATTCTCTCCTCTGATGATAGGGCTCATCTCCAGCAATGAAAATATCGCCAACCAAGTCCAGTCTCGACGATGTTCGAGCCAAATTAGCGAAAGCAGCTAAATTTAACAGAATGGGTAAGTAGATCTACCCCGCCCATCAAACATGTGTACCAGCAACTTACAATAACCTTGTTCATATAAATTTACAGAAAAATCGGCAAGGGAATTGTCGCAAAAGTTCAAAATCCATGAACTGCAAGACGAAACGACTTCTCAAGAATGTAACGACGCAAAGATTCGTACAATCATTAGTCAAGCCCAAGAACTGCTGGAGAATGGGAACATCAAAGAAGAGCAATATCACAATTTAGTTAAAACTGTTATGCAAATAAATGAAACAAATAAATTGAATGCCGCCAAGCGGCTTGAATCACTTAATTCGGGCGACCAATCAGTGGAAACCGTGCCCGAGGATCCTGACCGAATAGCTCGTGAAGCTGTTCACAAGAAACGCATTCCAAAGTTGTCCAAGGAACAGCAGCAACAGTCAACGTCAAATCAAACCGATGCCAAGGACAATGTTCTTCCGATGGATGACAACTCACAGGAAAGTCCAGATTCGGGGCCACCCACGAAGAAAAGCGGAGAAAAGGAGAAGAGAGTCAAGGTTTCAAAGTGGTCGGCGCCTTCACAGTCGGCGAATAATCATCCAGTGCTCCTGTCACAACGGCAACGATTTGGTGCTGGCAACAACAGGCCGCCATTCAACAACAGAATGCTCGTTCCAAGTCCGTGGCAGAATCCAAACAGCGTGTTCAACGGCAATGCACAGGTTCGAGCGAGCGCACCTCAAATATCGGTACCAAGTCCACCACAGCCGCCACCAGCAGTGATAATACCCAAACCATGTAACTCCATAGACAATCCACAAGCGGATGTTGTGCGCACAATCACGATTGATGGACGCACAAAGGAAATTCGTTTCTATGGCGATGTCGCTATTGTCTTCATGGACTGGGATCAGCCACGAGAAATTGGATTCCAGCCCGGCACCCGAACCATCACCATTGATAACAAGGAATCAATAGTGTTGAACTTCAACGAGAATTTCAAGGACGTTACTATTGACGGGGAACCCCATCGAATGCGATTTGCGTTCCCATCACGTGAACTCTACATTGACGAGCACTGGTATGAGGTGTACTTTGGTGGTCCAGCTATGCCGATTCCAATCAACAATAAAATACACCTTCTACAAGCGGAAGGTCCACCTCCTCAAGTGCACATCGGTATCCTGAGAAGGGATCTAGTGTGTGGAAAAATCAACTTGATTGTCGACGCCAGGAATATTATTCCCGTCTTCCTTGATGCCGATCCGCAGACATTTATGCTAGACGGACAGCAGCATGTTATTGAATTTGCCGACAACTTAAAGACAGTTATTATCAACAACGAGCCATTGCAAGTTGAATACGGTGGTTTGCCCAAGAGCATGCTACTAGGCGGCCGGAAGTATTTCATAAGATTCGGTGCACTGCCAACTGGAATTATGCCCGGTCATCATGCTATCAAGGGAATGAAGTATCTAAAAATGCAACCACCGTCAGTGGAAATAGTGCCAACTCCGCCAGCGACATTGCCTCTCTCAGAAGCAGAAGCAGCTCCCGCTACTGAATCCGATTTATCGGCACCTTGCATTGCATCATCAGTATCACCTCCGCCATCAGTGAATCCACTGGCTGCCCTGCCATCTGGAATTCCGGGTATCGCTCCAGTGCTACCCAATGTCAACATTGACGAACTCTTTCAAAAGCTCATATCGACTGGCATTATCAACACAATCACCAACAATAATGGTGTCGCTGAGAGTAAGCCAATCAAAGAGGACCCAGCTGAGAATAAAGTCGCCAGGGATCTCGAACCAATCAAAGCGATTAAACTCAACGTCGCAGACACAATTAAAACCCGCCAGGCTGCTATTATCAACGCACTGTTCTGTGGAATGCAGTGCAGTAGTTGTGGTGTTCGTTTCCCGCCCGAAGAGACTATCAAGTACAGCCAGCATTTAGATTGGCATTTCCGCCAGAATAGGAGGGAACGCGACTCGTCGAGAAAGGCGCATTCCAGGAAGTGGTACTATGAAATTTCCGATTGGTTCCAGTACGAAGAAATCGAAGACTTGGACGATCGCGAGAAGAATTTCTTCGAATCGCAGACCGTCGACTTGGATAACGTTGATGAAAATTCAAATCAACGCACGGCAAACTCACCAATTCCAAGTTGTCCAGCCGAGACGGGTGACGTTGATCGCGCATGCGACATGTGCCAGGAGAAATTTGAGCAATTCTACAACGAAGACTTGGAGGAATGGCATTTGCGTGCAGCTATTCGGGTGGAGGACAAGATCTATCATCCATTGTGCTACGAGGATTATAAGGTATGTACTTTGAGTCTGGATGCGGAAATGGTGTTCGCATTTGACCGCACAGTAGGCCAGTAAACTTTATATAAAATCTACAATCCGTCCAATTTTGATTGCACCATTTAATTTTCAAATAATCTATCTCCTAGGCATCATTGAATCCGCCCGAGCCGAAGCCAGAGACTGAACCGAAACCCGAAGATCTTAATATTACAGAAATCACAATTGACGACGACAACGCTGTGGATGTAGCTATCGTCAAGGTGGAGAATGTGAACGGTAAGTTCTGACGCACTACAAAGATTCATTAGAACTTTGCAACTAACTGCTATTTGCCATCTAATTAGATTCCACGGCTATTATTCCCGACGACGACGAAGATGATGACGACGTCATTGTTGTGCCACCGGAAGAGCCCTCTATCACTGAAATCGACGACGATGAAGAATATATTCCAATAAACATGAGCCGAGAGGAAATGGGTTTTGTTGTTGACGACAATACTGAGGTTCCCATAAACGAAACCATGGAGTCGGACGTTGAAATACAAGAACCCAATATACCATTCACCGACTTGGACACCTACATTGAGAAGCCGTCCGCATTGGATGAAACATCACAGTCCTCGCTGCGCAATGTTAAAATCAAGGAGGAGCCCAAAGATGATGAAGAAGACGACGGTTTCGAGGACGTGGGCATCGTACTCATTCCCGAGGAGGAGATCTCCATACAGAGCAGCGGTAAGTCAGCAGCAGTCCGGTATCTATAAACATTTTAAATAAATAACCTTCTACCTTGTGTGAATAGATGAAAATACAGCAACACGAACGATATCGTCGACTGTGTCGTCCCCCACGCCCTCGCCAATAATTGTTGCGGACGCATCTGGCGAAACATCCCAGCCACCCGTCGTTCTGTCAGCAGAAACCACAACAGTAACAACATTGGAAACACCGGAAGCTACCACCTCAATGGATGGTAATCTCGAGTCGCACGACAACCCACTAGCAACGACCACACAGATGGTCGGTGTAAATAAAATTAAAATTAACATGACTAAGAATATTGTTACCTCAAATAATAGTACTTCTACTACAACAACAACAAAATCGAATAGTCTTAATCCAAATGAACTGAAATCCTCTAGTGTTAGCAATATATCCACAATTCCAGTTCTTTGCAGCGGTGGTGGTATGAGTATCAGCACGATAACTGGAATGCTCCCAGATGCAGCGGGAGAAGAATGTGATTCCATATTTTCTGGCCATTCGGCCTTTTCTAGTATTTCGTCGTTGCGCAAGCCGGTCGTCCCGGACCGCATTGCTATTGATGGCAGTGCGGCAATTGCCAACTCCATCAATACGAACGTTATTCAGGTAATCACCTCCCACACGACCACCGGGCCAGCTAATATGGACACGTTTCCAAGTAGTATACCAGTTCTTGGCAGCTCAGCGCGAGACAGTGCAACTCCTCCCCTGCCAGTTACGAAATCACCGATAGCCACCGCTGCCGTAGTGGTAGAGGAGGAGGAGCCCACCTTCACCTTCAAGGAGGAGTTACAGAACGTCAAGTTGAAAAAGGTGAAAAAGATCGAATGTGGCACTGAGGCGTCCGGCCTTTGTTCGATAATGTAATCCAGATCCTTGTTCGCCTATTACAATGTTAATATTTATTTATTTTTTATTTTGTATATATGTATTTTAGTTTCTAGATATAAATACAAAATAATTTAAATAGCTTTTTCCATCATTTTTTTTTTTGTTATTAATATTATAACTTAGTTTATAACTTTAAATTGAAATCTACAACCTACACATATTCTGTGTAAAAACGATTTTTTTTTTTCAACAATTTTCTTCAGTATAGATATATTGCTAATTTTTAATTTTAAGTTTTTTTTTTTTAAATTGTTGAACTCAGAACGCATCACGGCTTAGGTAATATGCCAAGATGGTTATTGTTTCTAAATTTTCGTCGTTTTACAAGGAAAACAGAAAACAAACTGAATGCAAACTAAATTTTTTAATAGTAAAAATAAATGTGATAAAATTTTCTATGCCGAACTTATAAGTAGATGATGACGAAGGGAGTATAATTATTGAAAAAAAAAAAGAAGAGAAAACAAAACATGAATAAAGAAAAAGTGAAAACAAAAACCGATTTGCATTATTTGTTTCTTTT
Source organism: Cheilosia variabilis (assembly GCA_951230905.1). NCBI lineage: Eukaryota > Metazoa > Arthropoda > Insecta > Diptera > Syrphidae > Cheilosia > Cheilosia variabilis. Next base: position 16,279,038 of record OX579680.1, on the reverse strand, counting down.
ATATCATATAAGTCGTATAAAACTAATATAGTATACTTAATATTAATACTGATGTGGTAAAAATGTAATAAAAATTATCATTTATAATTAAATAAGTGGATTGTGTCGGGGGCGACTTAGCTGGATAATAAATGAAATATAACCCGCAATAAACGTTTACGTTTTATTCCTTTCTTTGAGAGGGTACATAGTACTTTTTGATGAGTTTTAAACCTCAGAGTTTTTTTTTTAATGCCGTATAGATCTAGGGAGCCGCCAACAAGCGACTGCGTGTGCAAAAATGATAGACGCTGGAAAGTGAAAGCTTGCACTCGAAGGAAAAGTTTGCTTTGCCAGCCAAATAGGAGTGGGAGGATAGAAGGGAAGGTTTATTTAACATCTATCACAGTCCACTGCAAGGCAAGGTAAGGAAGAAGCTTCAATTCAATTAAATTTATTTATAAAGGCAAGCACAAGTAAGAACATCTTGTAAATGTTTTTTTTTTTTGAATAATAAACAAAAATTTACATAAAACTCAAGAAAAGAGTAGGAAGTGAAAAATAGAAAGAGACGGAGATGTAGCAGAAGAAGAAGCAATTACAACAACTACACTCTATTTGAGATTCGCATCAGCTATTTAAAATTTAACGCAGTCAATTATTGATAGCAGCCGTTTAAGCTGACACCTTTCTGGTGATGTGCTCATGATGCTGGTAAAATGCTTTCAGCGCGATTCATTTTCAGCAAGAAGGAACTAGTAGAACGTTGCACGAGGCACCACAAAATATACCAGTTTATACCACTTTAACACGAATGTGGCTGTGAACTGTTTTACTGCTCATTCGTCTACTTTACTTTGCTTTCCTGAGAGAGGTGTTCAATAAAACAGGCAGGTATTTAATAATTATGTACAACCAAAATAACGGCAACAAGTGGTGCGGCGTAAACTAAAAATTAAGAGACGTTGGCCGCACTTGATGTTTTTTTGTAAATGTAAGGGTAAGTTTCATGCGTGAACAGTTTAAGTTTTAAGGACTTTATAAACTACATGATCATATTTCTTTAAATGCATTTTTTTATACTTATCACGTAAGTGGACTGTGGTAACACTGGGCATTTTTATTTTACCCAGATGATCTATATAGACCATTGATTTCCATTTCTAAGAATACGAGATCAAACTATTGTTTTAAACTATGGAAATAATTGATCTATGTAGATCATGGAGGCAAAATAAAAAACGCATAGTATATAATATTTAAAGAAATACTAAATCCAATTGTGACAACACAACAATAAATCATTATTGCTAAATTATTGATGCTAAAAACGAACAAAATAAAAGGACCGCAACACGCAAAGAAATGATTAATTAAAAATAGCAATGTAATCGTTGAATCTTAATAAAAAGCTTATAAACTTATTCCATTCGTGCTTTGCTGCTTTTCCATTGGGCCACAAAATCAATAGTTTTTCGATTTACATCAAATTTTGCAGGTCTAGATTTCTGTGTTTACAAGAGGTGTGTAGTTGACACAGAGGACGTTTTATATAAATGATCTATTTAGAATCATTGATTTTTAAAAAACGTTGAAAAACGAGAAAGTAACAGAGGGCCTAAGGTTTCAACAATATTTCCAAAAATCTAAGATCTAAAATTAAAATGTAATGTGCGGAAAGAAAATTATTTTTCATACGTTAAAGTAAGTCATTGGGAAGTGGCATCACTGCCGAAACTAAAGTAGTAAAAAGCTGCTAAATGGCGTTTTTCATTGAATTCCAGAGAATTGCCCGAAATTCTGGGGTCAGATTCTGTAAGGCGAAACGATCAAACGTTTTCGTGTGCACGAATGCTTTGCCCTATATTACACAAGCAAATTTCTTCGTGCGCACGAAAACGTTTGAACGTTTCGCCTTACAGAATGCCGACTCTGAATTGCTCTTTTCAATGAAATTCGTTGGAACACTTTTGTAATAGTGGTAGACACCATATGTGAGATCAATATCTGCTTCTCAAATTTAAAAAAAAAATCACAAATATGAATATTGACTTGAAAAATATGTTCCCTGATGTAAATACATACAAATGGAGTAGTTTTGGTGATTCGTAGTCTTCAGATGACGAGGAAAATTATATCCATGGCTATTTATATACTTCTACATTTGCTCTTTTCAAAGAAAGGGCAATTTTTTTCTTCAATCGAAAACGCCATAAATAGACCTGGGGCCCTAATCTCTATTTCGTTCCATTCGAAATAGCTTTCCCCTTCCGCTTTTAAGTAGGTACTTTGTAATAATTTCGGAATACTAAATGCGACATAAGTACATTTCATTCCATTTTCGAAATACAGATTAGAATAAATTCGTTTTCGAAAAATTTTACTTTCGGAATGAGATACCAGGTTTGACTATCGCTGTGACAGAATTTCCATGCCTTGTTCATCATATTGAGGCGAACATTTTCGAATGTTCTATTTTTTCATAGAAAGCTATTTAAATCGATGTGATGGTTGTTATTTCTATGTACCTAAATACAATTTAAATAGTGAACGAAGTTAAGTCGTTCTACATTATTTTTGTATTTTGTAATAATATCGATGGAACAATAGTGGATTGCAATATATCTAGCATTTATTTTAGACACAAATAGATGAAAGTACATTTTTCTTAGTTTATGGGGGATAATTACATTTTATGAATTCATTTACATATCTTTTAAATATTATTAAATTGGTTTCGCTTTTTGTTCTGTGCGGAAGTGTGTTAAATAATTATATGTACATCCCTTTTACAATCCAACAACTTTTAAATATGTATTGAATAATTATGGGAAAAGGAAACAGCTCATTCTCGAACCAACGTGTGAGACACAATAATGTACTAGAACCTTCGTTAAGTAACTGATTGAACATAAAAATGAGTCGTTTAAATAGACAGTTGATTAATAAGTGAAGTTCAAAATATAATTGGTTGTGTATGTAAATAATTGTGAAAAAGAATTGATTGATTTTAGTCGAAGTTTATATTAAATACCTAGCTAAATTAAAGGGAATAGTTTTTGATATTTTCGAATCACCCCAAATAAAATGTAATTTATGTAACATTGCTGCTCTCAATTGACAGCTGCGTTATTCCTTTTCAAAGTGCAGCGCAAAACACCGCAGGACATAGCCCGTCTATAATCCTGTTAGGACAAACAGTTCAGTTGAAATTCTAGTGAGTAGAAATTCGAATATCTATATAGATATATATATATATATCTGCTGAGATCTATATATTATAGATCTCAGCAGAAATTAAATCGAAGGACTAAGAACGAAATTACTGTAATAACCTCATTGAAAAAATATGCCAAAAAGTTGTAACAAGAATGCGGGCAGGAACCCTATTGTATTCAGGGTGGAATTCGAAAAAATTAAACACCTCTGATCAATTATCTCAATAGACCACTACATTTAGAAATTAATTATTCACGTAAGTCTCTTATAAAGTAACTCATTCAGGTCTAACTTAAGTCAATGATTTTTCAGTACATTTCAATTCCACTGATTTAAAAAACAGCGATTAATTATCCACTGGATCCTTCTGTCATAGTTATTCACGGTAATCAATCATCATTAATCAATTGAATGTTCAGATACTTTCAGCACTCTAGTCTTCAGCAGATGGGGCTGCATTTATGAAAAACATTGCTGCTGTCCTTCCGTCTATTACATTTAGAGTGGCCCTTACCAATAATCATTTTCAACCTTCACCTTATATTATTTTGTAGGTCACAGTATATGCAAGTTAGCTTGAAAAATTTCAGTATCGAGTATCGCCTATCGCGGAGTATGGATATGGATAGCACAGATGAGAGAACTATTTAGTTCACAGGATGGATTGCATTTGATTTCAATGGTAGGAATTAGAGCCAGTGGGGAATTGCCTGCCAGCAGTTAAGTACTTGTTTTATGGCCAGCAGTTCACAAATAGATATAGCCTCTGCCCGTTATCGTTGTTATAGCAATGTTCAGACTTGTTTTATTTTTCGAGCCATTTTTAAATTTAGCTTCAAAAATGTACTTACGCTGACTTAAAACGAAATAAAATGGATGCCGTTTATAACGAATGCCAATGTTTCTTACAACAAACGACGATCTTAATGATATCCAACGTCGTATGATATTGCCTTTCCAACAGAGTTACTAGGCGACAATACCACTGAGTCTGATTTTTCCAAATGATATTTTCAGCGTAACGAATTCTTCGGATCTTCCTGGTTTTAATTCGATCAAGCTTTCTCACTCCTGCTACGGGCAACCAATACTTATGCGCAGTTCAAAGAAATCATAGAGAGATTTAAACTTTATATTTAATGAGTCGTCTTAACAGAAATTGAATCGCACCTGTAATAACTTGCACCTAGAAGCGATGCAAAATTTCTAACTTACACTTACAATACAAACCTAGCTGCTTAATATCTACTATGACACTTATTCAGATAGAAAGAAAACAACTTTGGATATTTCCTTTAGTACTGTATCACCTCCTTTCGTTAGGAATCATTGCACTTCATCTAAATATATTTAAAACATTTCTGCTTATCATGCGGTATTCGAGTTTTAAACAGTATTGAGTCTGCTCTATATTGCGTGTTCAGCAGCGGAGTGTAGCCAAATACCTTTGAAATATATGTGATAAAACAAAACCAACAGTCAATTAATTGGGAAACTATAAGCGACATACGAAATCACTCACCTGTGTAAAGAAGTTTATGCATTTGTGCCTTTCTTGAAAGTGGGTATCATCTTCACTAAGGGATACCGGGCAACCAGGACAGCGGAATGTCCACCTCGAAGTAACCTTGACTGGCGGTTTTCTTGTTATATGCGAGACCAGGAAATTCATTGCGATATCCTCACAGTTCATGTATTCGTCGACTTTATCTCGAATCGCTTGTGGAAGATAATAAGTGTACAGGTACAAGTAGTACTTGTGCACAAATGCAGCTCCCGTGAGAACCATACTCAGCTCACAGCTGTAATTGGAGTTGTAGTTCCAATTGTGGTTTGTGTTTAGGTCCCAAGCATGGAAGCGGCCCGGGAAGCCTACCACTCTGTCCCTGTGCTCACGCCATACTCGGAAACCGAAGAGAATCTCATCGTGACGGAGATGGGCGTCATCGTCCACAGAGAGAACCGCCTCAGTTTCAATTACATCGAAGGGGAGGAAACGATTGTTGAGGGAGTTTCGTGGTGCACGTACCACAGAGACGGGAACTCCGATATCGGGCCAACGAAGGTCATCCAGTGGCGGTTTCGGGGAGTTCCAAACGACAACTACTTTATGGAGGTACGGCAGGCCGTACAAACGTCCTAAGGAATCCATTAAGACCTGCTCTCGCTCGTAGGTCAACATGACTATAGTGAACTGCTCGCGGGGGTAGTTGCCGCCCAATGCCTCGCTGAATTCTTTACCCGCACCACCGCTTCCCTTGCCGATGGGTCGGAATCCCATGTGGGAGCCCAGAAACTTTGCTTCCGACGGTAGAACTGGATCGAATGGCAACTGTGGGTACAGATAGAACGGGTCAACCCAATCGTTCCAAGACTCTCTGGATTGCGTCCGCAGTATTGTATAGTTCCGTCGATATTGCGGACTGGGGTATGGTGGTTCAATAGGCCCCAACGACTCCTCCGGCTCTGCGTCCAATACCGGAGGATCAGATTTCAGTGGAATGAACGTGTTGTTAAAGACAGACTGAGCTATTATCGACGGTACAGGCCGAGGAGGGATTCCCAAACGATCTCTGAGACTGGCAATGATTGTATCGACTGTTGCTTGAACCGAACTGAGGTATCGCTCCCATATTAGTCGTCCCTGACGACGCATCATTAACAAATCTGCATCCTGGACGGCCCTCAACAGAAAATGCAGCTCAGTAATTCGCGCTTTGGGCAGCATCAAGGAAATCCGTTTCCAATCAACAGTGTCCTCATATGGCAACCGGATCTCGTCGGCACCCAATATCACTGGAATCGCACCAGAGCGTAAGGCCTCATACAATCTTGCCAGCATCAAGGTGGAACTGACCCGATTCCCACCGGGCGGTGGCAATATCAACGCAAATGTGGAATCCTTCAGCACGTTCTTTCTAGACGAATCAGTTCCACATAAGACCCAGTCGCTCTGCGAAAGCTCGTCGTGCTGCTCCGTTGCCGGAATGCATTGAAACTGCAGAAGAAACTTATCCTGTGTAGATCCTTGCGACATATCGTTTAAGTGTTCCAAAATGAACTCATCTAATGAGTTCACCACCGAGTGGGTGTCTATCGGACGCAGTTCACCTTGGAAAGTCAATAAGTACAGCCGCCTTGCAGGCACCATAACTGAACACTCCTGCCAAACATCACCGCCCGGTGGTCCAAGTATAGGAGGAACCACCAAGTCATATCCCCTGCGAAACTGTAACCGATCAAATGAAGATTGCACAATAATCGCTCGCATCGTGTTTTGTTCGGTAAGAATATTCGTTCCGATCGATGACAGATCTCGCCTCGCAAGGTTCAAAAGTACGTGATTCTTTCCGTCGCCACCCCAATATGGAAGTTGATACAACTTTGCCATGTCCAGTGGATTGGTTTTTGTAGGAATATTCGGTTTTTCTTCGTCCTTTCCCAGGTAGCGGTTACTCTTGACAACGTCGTTCTCGAGCATCGCCTCGCCAACCAAAACCAAATAAATGCAAGCGATCTTGGGATCCTTTACGATGTGTGCGTTGTAGCCGAGGGTTTGCTTTATGGTTGTTTTCAAGAAACCATCGATATCATATCCACTGTTGAGTACACTGTACTCATCCGGATCGTAAAGGTAAACGGGGAAGCCCGAGGTCAAGCTGCAGCGCGAGTGGTCAAAACAGTTATGCATTTCACAGTTCGCAACGGATTGTTTGGTGAGTGGGTTGCTCATTTTTGGTAGAGAATTGGGGTAAATGGATTTTGGCAATGCCAAATCGGGAGTATTACGCTGTACAGCTTCCCGTTGTGCGACTTGTGCCTGCTCGACTGAGATTTTAAGACGCTCCAATTCGGTTTGTTCTCGAAGCAGTTCCTGTTTGAGGTCTTCGATTTTCTGATTGTACTTACCAATGTCCGATTGAAGCTTTTGACGGCGAGATTCAAGCTCACGAAGTTCAATCGAGACTGTGTTCTAAAATGAGAAGAAAGAAGGAGAAATTTAAGGAGTTTCGATTATATCCTCTTTTTCAGTAGTCAAACGAAGTCGGCGTGTCTGGTTACGTCATGTTCAAATAATTGTGAGGAGCTTTGCGTTCGTTTATTGTGAAAAATTATCTAGCTAGGCAGTATCACGAGGGATTGCAACGAAGAACTTCATTAGCAGTAGTTTCTTTCTTTTACCGATGCCGTTCGCCAGGACTTGCAATCTATCGTCACAAACAGCTGTAATTTGACTATAATTCCGCCTTCAGTGTGGTACGCTTGTTTTACAGCTCTTAAACAAAAAAGAAGTAACCATACCTTTATTCGAAGCATTTCCTCTATCCGCAATTTCAAGTCACTGGCTCGCATACTACTAAAGTCCTCATATGCATCCAATTGGGAGCGTGATCTATGAATATCGTTTGATGGCACATCATTGTCGGGCTGGAAATGTAATTGGCAAAATATATTCAGTGCACTATTATTACATACATCTATTTGAAACTAACATTTCGCAAATTTCTATGCGCAAAGAGTGGCAGCAGTAACAATACAACTAAAACCAGTAAAATTATTTTATAAACACGGATGTGCCGAAACCACGATCCCATTGCTGAGTGTTGGGTATGGGTGCTGGCTCCTAATAGCTGCGTTTTTGCCGACGTCTCTGGGTTTTCCAAATTTGACATTTTCCGAAAGAAGTTGAAGGATAGCAGTAGCTACCTTCTGCGAAAAACTGAATGCACAACTAGTCCCACATCATTTGGTGACTTTTACTTCCCTAGCTAAGGTTGTTAATGTTATTACAAATACTATTATTTATTTCATATTTCGCAGAGGATTGAGGATAATTTATAAACAAATATTTAAGTTCACTACTGAATTCGAACAATTTTATAACATGCAAAAACTTTTGTGACAGTGACAGCTAAAATATAATTCAGTACAGTACAAACAGGAATGAAAATAGTGCTGACACTTTTTATACTTTGCAAAGAGTTTTGAATTTAGTCCACATGTATGTACCAATGACTAGCGCTGCTGCAATTATTTACGTATGTTGTGGGTAGGTATTTGATTGGAATTACATTTTGTGCGGCTGAATAAATGGACAGAAATGCGATCTCGTGTTTGATGGCTTAACTCACCTAATGACCGGAATATTACATTTTATAATCTTCATTGTTTTGTGTTACCGCCAGGATCGCACCAATAAAATAAACGATGTTTGGGGTATAATCAAAACATGGCAATGCGAATAATAAGTTGTTATTTCAACTTCAAATTTTCTAAGAAAACGTTTTCCCGACCGCAGTTTGAAAACCAAAACATCTCTAATTTTTCGCTTTTAAATTAATAAATCAGCTTTTTTTTCTTCTAAGCACTTACCCAATTCCAGGTGAAAAAATGATTTAGCAGCTAATTTTCGTTTCCCTATAATAAATTAAGAGTATTTAAAAAACTGATCATAGGTGTGTGCTATATTGTGGTTCGAGGAAAGTAGGTACGTACCTTAACAAAAAAAAAAAAGGAATTGTAAAATTGAACGAACTCTTCTTCTTCCGCAAATGTTTGTTTACTTCGGCAAGTTTGACTGGAAGTGTTTTGACATATTTCTACTTAGCACGTGTTGTTTACTTCGTGTCTGGACAGATTTTCAGTCTTCTAATTAAATCATGAAATTTTCCTACAAAGTGAGTAAAAATAAATACGAACATTTATTCAAACGAAGCCCTAACGAATGCTTTATAGTTTTCAAACCTATTAGGAACAATTTATCGCAATGGTAACCTTTGTTTCACACCTGACGGCAATTCAATCATCAGTCCAGTGGGCAACAGATTGACCATTTACGATCTCAAAAAGTAAGAGCTGGCAAAGAATTTGAAAAACACATCTAACATCTTTATTTGTATATTCTAGTAACAAAACAAAAACCCTGTCACCGGAGAGTCGATACAATTACACAACAATAGCCCTATCGCCCAATGGAAGCCTGTTGCTTGCCATCAACGAATACGGCGAAGCACAACTGATAAGTTTGGTTTCATGTGCTGTTATTCATAAGCATAAGTTCCAAAATAATGTCCAACATGTGCAATTCAGTCCAGATAGTCGACACTTTGCTGTTGCAAAGGAGAATCTTGTCTTCGTTTTTAAAGCTCCCGGAGAGGTAACTGGCGAATACAATCCATTTGTGCTGGAAAAACATTTCCTTGCAGCCTACGATGATGTCACGTGCTTGGACTGGTCATCTGATTCGAGATTTATTGCGGTCGGATGTCGGGACAACTCCACAAAGGTCATTGCAATCAAATACATGACGAACTTTCGTACTTACTCTGTTGGCGGACACACAGAATCCATAGTTGGGTGTTTCTTTGACCAAGGAAATCTTAACCTAAACACGATCAGTAAGAATGGACAACTTTGCTTGTGGGAATGCAGCTTGGGATTTTCTGACATTACAATAGGAGAACGAAAAGGAACAGCAATAGCAGATCAGCCACAGGAAAAGCGAACACGGAAGGATAGTGAAGAAGAATCCGAGGACGACGTTGAGAATACTGTTGACAACAAAAATGACGAAAGTGTTCCGGAGAAAGACGAAAATGATGTGGCAGAAGAAGATGCCAGGAAGAGGCACCCGTTCTTTTATAAAAAACTAATCCGACACTATCTGGCTGACGAAGCGCACAAGGAGAATCGTAATGCATATGTTACAGCGGTCACCTACAATCGAAAGACGAAGATCATAGTTGTGGCATTCTCAACGGGGTCATTTTACCTATATGAACTACCCGAAGTGAATATGATCCACTCATTGAGCATATCTGACTATGCGATCACTTCGGCATGCTTCAATCCCACGGGCGATTGGGTAGCTCTGGCTTCTTCGGGTCTGGGACAGTTGCTGGTTTGGGAATGGCAGAGTGAGTTAATTTTTAATTTTGCATAATCAATTTCTGATGGATGTTTTCTAGGTGAGCAATATATAATGAAGCAACAGGGGCACAGTAGTGAAATGAGTTGCATTGCGTACTCTCCCGATGGCCAGTACATTGTAACGGGTGGTGAAGATTCAAAAGTTAAGCTTTGGAATACATCGAATGGATTTTGCTTCGTGACATTTAGTGATCATTCTAGCGGAGTGACTGGTGTCCAGTTCAGCAAGAACAAGAGGTTCTTAGTCAGCAGTTCATTGGACGGCACTGTGAGGGCGTTCGACATTGTCAGGTAAGACCTCTTCACAGTTTGAAAATGTTGGATTGTGATTTCGAGAATTTAATGGGTGAATATAAAATGTTTGCTTAAATGTTCAGTGAGTAATTTTTGCCATTTGTCTGCAGTTACTGTGAAACTTTTCGACAACTCTTAAGACTCGATCGGCAAACGTCCTTCGCATTCACACAATCCTCCTTATAAACTAGAAGTGCTTTATAACAAATGGATAGATGATTGAAAATAAAAACATTTGCGTCTCAATTTTCAGATACCGCAATTTCCGGACATTCACCTCTCCTCGTCCAGTACAGTTTGCTTGCGTAGCTATTGATCATTCAGGAGAACTAGTCGTCGCTGGTGGACAAGATGTTTTCGAAATTTATCTATGGTCAATGAAGCTGGGTAACCTGCTGGAAATTCTGAGTGGGCATGAAGGACCAGTCACTGCAATTGCATTCACCCCGGTTCCCACTTCATCTACATTAATATCCGGCTCTTGGGATAAAACAATTAAAATCTGGAACTGCTTAGAGAGCAATAGTGAGCATGAGACAATAGATATGCTCTCGGATGTGACATGTGTTGCTTTCAAGCCAAACGGAGAAGAGGTAAGTTCTAATACTTAAGAGAAATTACATCCTGTGATTATATTTGTTTGATGGACTGCGAAATGTTTTCCCAAAAATACATAGTCTGACTTCTTTTCTCTTAAAAAGTGTCTTATGGCGTTTTCGATTGAAGATCCGAGAGAATTGCTCTTTTCAATGAAATTCGTTGGAGCACTTTTGTAATAGTGGTAGACAACATATGAGAGATTTGGTTTTCTGTTGCTACTTTTTTTTTGTTGTCTGCAGTAATAAATACAGCCAAATCAATATATTTTAATTCCAGTTTACATTTTGCACGCATAATTGTATATTTTCGGATCACATAGCGAAAAATTTGCTTCTAATAACACCACAAACACTTCAATCTGACATTTTGTTATTATGTGTTGGTGAGCTCTGGGCAATTCTCTAAAAATATTCCGGACACTTCTGTCGTGCTAAGAATTGACCTGGAAGTGCACTTTTTTTTTAATGAAACATAGAATACATCGAAAGAGCACTTCTAGATTTGCTCTTTTCATAGTAAGGGCAATTCTTTTCTTCAATCGAAAACGCCATTAGTGTCATAGTTTATTAGTTAACGTATTGTTTCGTATTGATCACATATTTGCTTGGCCAAAATTAAGTTGAGGAAGATCTGTTGCATTGATGAACTTTTATAGATAGCAGTCGGTACGCTCAGTGGCACTATTACAGTGTTCGACGTGAAGACGTCGAGTCAGGTTGCATCGATTGAGGGAAGAAACGATTTGTCTAGTGGAAGATCGGAGATCGACGTAATAACAGCCAAGAAGAACTTGCAGGGAAAGTAAGTGTAGCGCGATAATCCTTCGAGAAAAATTACTTCAAATTGAAACCCATTTCAGATGCTTTTCGTCGGTTGAATTTTCCGCGGATGGAGAGTGCATTCTGGCGGGCGGAAAGTCCCATTTCATCTGCATATACCATGTGATGGAGGGTGTGCTGCTGAAAAAATTCGCCATAACACAGAATCACAGTTTCGATGGTTTGGAGGTGAGTTTTCGATCGATTCCGTGCATCTCACTACAAAGCACTTTCTTCTTAGGATTTCATAAGTCGCCGTAATATAACTGAGTTTGGTAACATGGCTCTGTTGGAAAAACGAGAAGAACTGGAGGGCGGCAATGTGGCGATTAGATTACCCGGCGTTCAAAGGGGAGACATGGCTTCGCGAAGCTTCAAACCCGAGGTGAAAGTGTTTTCGGTACGGTTCTCACCAACAGGGCAATCGTTTGCGGCGGCGTGCACTGAGGGATTGCTAATATATTCGTTGGATAAAGGTAAGTGACTGCGATTTGCTGGGAGACAGATTATGAGTTTGATCTTTTTCCTAGGCGTCGTATTCGATCCGTTTGACTTGTCAATCGAAGTTACGCCAAAGGCAGCCACAGAAAGTCTCCGACAGAAGGAGTACTCGAAAGCGTTGATTATGGCACTCAAGCTAAATGAGTCCAATTTAGTTACGTCCATTATCGAGGGGATTCCTATGAACGACGGTGAGTACACTTTTATTTCTCCCAAAGCGCTGCAGCATGTTTACTCCAACGCGTACCAGTCGCCGTTGTTGTTTTGATTGATGACTTAAAAGTAATGGTAGTCAATGGGCATGTGATCGAAAAGGGCGTCTTCAGCAACCGAAAACCGAATCAATTCCCAACAAAAGAGATCATTTGGCGATCAGTGAGCTTTTCCAAATGAGTTTAAAGTTTAGATTCTTGCACATGTTATACGCTGTTAGCAATCTCTTCTGGCTAGCTCAGTTTCGTCTTGATGGATGATGGTCGCACTGGAGATGGATATAAAATATATTAAAGATAAATTTGAATATTCTCTAGAGTTGATTCGGAATTCAAAATTGGAAACCTGGGTAAGACCGAAACAGCGATTAGACGAACCCTGAACGATGACCCACTGCTCCAAATAATATTATTATCAACAAAAGGGACACAGAATAAGAGAGAACCGAACAACACGGCACACTTAACCGCTATATCTTTTTGCCATTTTCGGCTCTTTTTGTACAAATAATTTGTTAAGGTCCGCAACCTTTAATTAAGAACGAGTCAAATATTTTCCTCTCAAACGCTTTCTTAATGTAAACATTTAAATTGCCGTATTATTGAATAAATACCTCTCTGACTCGCCTCAACCGGTAAACATTCCACAAAACTAAACTTTTCGTACCCACACGTGCAAATGAAACCATTTAGGAGAATTTATTTCTCCTGTTCGAGATAGCATTTTGGCGCAATACATGACCACCCACACGTGTCCTTATGTGAAGGCTGAAGAGGGGTTAATTTTGCCTGATTTATGAACATAACAAGCCCTTTTCAAATGGTGCCCTTGACCATTTCAACTGTCATCTTTCTTTACTTTGCAGTTGAACTAGTTTGCGCGTCACTTCCGAATGAGTACGCACACCGAACACTTCAGACAGTAACGCAACTTCTCCGCAAATCGCCGCATGTAGAGTTCTACTTAAGATGGGCGTGTTGCCTCCTTACTCAACATGGGAACACAGACAACGTATTTCAACATCACTCTCTTTTGGGATTACACGAAAGTCTGTCGAGGAAATACGAAATGTTAAATAAGATGTAAGTATGGGCCCACCGGAAATTGATTATATTTTTAGCATATTTAAGCGCTCGATTTTCTCTTTAACAGGTGTGACTTTAATAAGTATACATTGAGCGTGCTATCTAAGGTGGGTGAGACTCGTAGCAGTAATGCTATAACCGGAGGTGCGCCAGAAGGCCAAGGATATGATGATGAGGATGAAAATATGATTTTGTTAAGCACTAGCAATAATTTGGAAAAAGAAAATGTTGCTTCAGACTTTGATGAGGATGAAGATATAAGTTCAGATGATGATAACTAGTTTTATAACAAATAGATGTAGTTTTGTTTACAAAAATAAAATATTTATTAAGACGATTACTATCTGTATTTTATTTTGCGTGAATCAGTTATTTCAATTTAAAGGCCAGCCATGTGTCGATTGCTTTAAATAAAGGGTGATTTTTTAGCTGGTTTGGTTTTGGCAACACTGGTTTTGACAGCTGACGTGTGTTTAGTACCTTGTGTCACTGTCAAACAGCTTCAGTTTGGTTTGCAATTTAACCATGGATCGTCTTACAAATGAACAACGCTTGCAAATTATTGAATTTTACTATCAAAATTCGTGCTCGGTTCGAAATGTTCATCGCGCGCTGCTTCCATTTTATGATCGGCATTCTCGACCTTCTGAGCAGTCTATTCGGAAGATTGTGACCAAATTTCGCACCAAATTAACTTTGTTGGACATTAAACCACCAACACGTTTACGTACTGTGCGTAGTGAAGAAAATATTGCGGCCGTATCAGCTAGTGTGACAGAAGACCGCGAAATGTCGATTCGGCGCCGTTCCCAGCAGTTAGGCCTTTGTTACAGCACTACGTGGAAAATTTTGCGGAAGGATTTGGGCGTAAAGCCTTTTAAGATACAGCTGGTGCAAGAACTAAAGCCAGCCGACCTACCACAACGCCGAATTTTTGGTGAATGGGCTCTTGGAAAGCTGGCCGAGGATCCGCTTTTTTATCGAAAAATTGTGTTCAGCGATGAGGCTCATTTTTGGTTGAATGGGTACGTAAATAAGCAAAATTGCCGCATTTGGAGTGAAGATCAGCCAGAAGCATTGCAACAGCTACCAATGCATCCCGAAAAAGCCACTGTTTGGTGCGGTTTATGGGCCGGCGGCATTATTGGGCCATATTTCTTCAAAGATGATGCGAATCGCAGCGTTACTGTCAATGGTGAACGCTACCGAGCGATGATAACAAACTTTTTTTTGCCCGAAATGGAAGTTCTTGACTTGCATGATATGTGGTTTCAACAAGACGGTGCCACATGCCACACAGCACGCGAAACAATGGCGCAATTGCGAGGCGAGTTTGGTGAACAGTTAATTTCACGTTTCGGGCCGGTCAATTGGCCGCCTAGATCGTGCGATTTGACACCATTAGATTATTTTTTGTGGGGGTATGCCAAGGCTAATGTGTATAGGGACAAGCCCGCTTCGATTGACGCACTGGAAGCCAACATCAATGCATTCATTCGTGAGATACCGGCCGATATGTGTGAAAGAGTATGCCAAAATTGGACTCAGCGGATGGGCTACCTGAGACGCAGCCGCGGTCAACATTTGCATGAAATTATCTTTAAACATTAAATTGCAAGGTTCAAACTATCGATTCAAATAAATATTTCATTCATTTTTTCGATTTTTTTGTGTTTTTTTTTTTAAAAAAGTTCTAAACCTCTTAAAAAATCACCCTTTAGTAGGCCCATTCCAAATAATCTGGTTATTTGACTAGGCTCGTCCAGCTGCACAAATGGCATGCGTCTTAGGAATGCGTACTATATTTATATTCGTGAAATAGATTCTGCTTGAATATCAGATCTCCGCTCCCGAAACGCGGATACCAAAAAAAGTATATCATATTTTAGGTTAGGTTAGATTAGCCGCGGGGTTGTGGGGAGAACCGTCACAAGACACTGGGCACCTTAGTGCATCCTACGCACTTTCCCGAAAGCAGTTTATTTTACTAAAAAATTAAATACATTCGCTTGTGAGATAAACCCTATTATTCTTCTGAGCTGTTAAAGAAGTAGTTTTGAAGAATTTTCTTTCGCGTGCGAGCCATGCCATGATATTTGCGGAGTATGTGATGTACGCTGTCTTCCTCGACGCCTATGTCGTTACAGAATCTACACAGATCCGTTTTGGCATGCTTCCTGAGAAGTCAGTGCCCAGACAGGTTTTCTATCGCTACTCTCAGATTTGTTCTGCTTAGTTTAAAGATTTCGATGGCCGTTTGTGTTTTCCCATCTTAGGATCTTTCTTCGAAGATCAAAAAAACACGCCTATTGTTGTAGTAAAAGTTTTCTACTGAACCAATTCCTTGACTAAAAAGTCTTTCAGGCTGGCATGGTCCCAACTGCTAAAGATTCTTCATTTTCTACATGTAATAAATAGTTTTCGTAATAAATATCCATATAATAGTTGAATCTGACAAACAAAAGTTCCTTCTCGTGTACCCTAGTTCGTGTTATTTGGAAGTAGGTATTGTATTTTTGTGCAATTTTTTTCAATAGCCCTATACAAAATGAATTAGTTGCTGAAAAACAAAAGCATTACAGACTCACCTGGAGGGCTAATATTTACACTACCCCATTGTTCCGAGAAGTTGTGAACTTATGATTAGAGATTGCACCCAGTGATACCTGATCGTGGGTAATTACCCATTTCGTGGGCATTTTTCCTTTCAAAATGAGCTAAAAGGGGAAAAAAATGGAATTTTTTGTATCTCTCAGAACAAGAAAAACTAGTGTATTTTTGGGTGTTTTTGACGTGAATCGTGGGCAATTCAGTCCGAAAAGTCTGGTATCACTGATTGCACTACACCAAGCATACCTGGGCTTCACTTTCGACAGCATCAAAAGCCAAACATATCCACAATTAAAAGTAAAATCACAAAAATGACGTTCATCTCGATTTTACACATTTAATGATTTCAATAAAATATAAGTAGATTACGTTAATATGCATTTATACTAATTATGTACTAAAATCTACTCTAGAAACTATTTTTGATTATACGTACATTATACGATTTAAGCTTATCAATTAATTTATATTCGATTTTATAGTTTATATCGTTCAATTGGTAACTACCTAAAACTATTATAATCACCTAGGCACATGCAAAATGCCTTTATTTATAAAATAATAAAGTTTATTAACTCATAATTGTTGGTATGTAATGTAAACTCATATTTTGATCTATAGTATTGCGCATTTGTGTCTGAAAGCGTGCTGTCAAACACGTTCTCGCAAAATGCCACTATCATCGGTAAGCGATTTCGTTCTAATTACATAACGTACCTACTCGTACTCGTATATATACAAATAGTTTTTGTTTAATTTACATGCATGCGTATAGTTTGTTTGTGCTTAGTTCATAGAAATATGTTTAACAAGTGTTCGAGGTGTGTGAGTATATAATATCCGCAAAAGCGACTAATGTAAAAAGTTGTCGTTAAACTTTATTATATAAAAAAATAGTTTTCCGATATAAATAAAATATATTTAAAAAATAAACAAACCTACAAGTATAATTGTCTCATATCTGACAATCTCTATTATTATCAATTTTAAAGCACCAGTTTCATATCATATTTTTGTTGTTGTTTCATTTACTTATACACTTCTTATGCGTTTCAAATTATTTACTGTTGACTTAAAGGCAACCAAATAAGTAGTTTGAGCTTCCTTGATTCTGATTATTTACACGATAAGTTCAGCAAGTCAGTATGGGGCTAAGGTCGTACTACTGTCGAGATGGGCAAAGCAATTAATGAGTATTCCAAATAAGTGCTTGATTGACCACTGACATTAGGCTTTAAATAGCTTAGTCTATTGTTTTAAAATCTTTTCGGCTTCATATTTACTCGTTTCAAAGGCAACTGTTTAGCGCGTTCTAAGAAGATCGTTTTATTCGTCCTCCGATTTTCGTTTGTTTTTTATGTTGAGGCGAACATTTGATTGAACTAGCATTCTCCTTTAGCTGAAGAACCATAGCAGCTGATTATGTTTTTCTATATACTTTGTTAATGGAGTCCAGAAATTGATATTCTGGAGCTCCCTAAATCCTAGGACGATTTCATTAGCAAAATCGGCCAGTACAATAATACGAAAACGAAAAACAAAATCGGAAACACAGCACGCGATACTTTATCGATTTCGCGCCACATAATCCTTTCCACTCCGGTGTCGATGTCAGTCCACGCGACAGACAGCAAGCTTTGGCGACGAGCGGGCTTGGGCGGCCCACCGTTTCCTTGAAGGGAAGTCTAAACAACAAAAAAAAAAACAATGAAAATTACATAAATTCGATCACAATCCAAGGGCATACGACAAATGAATTTAGGAATAAACTTTACCTGTCCTGGCGTTGTTGGGGTCTGTGTGGCCTTTCGTGACCGAACAGCTCCGCCCTCCCAATTTGCAACACTTGCACATTGACCTTTTTCCATTGCGCTTATTCGCTATGTTGCATTTGGAGAAAATACAAAATTTGATAAATTAAACCCATGGTTTGACAATGTAAAATTATTTAGTATGAAATAGCCACACCCACACCCACACCCACACCCACACCCACACCCACACCCACACCCACACCCACACCCACACCCACACCCACACCCACACCCACACCCACACCCACACCCACACCCACACCCACACCCAATGTATTCGGGCCTTAGAATATAGCGGTAAGAGAAGGACAGTCAACAACGTGAATTCTACGTTTCTGTTTTTTTTTTTTTTTTTAATTTTAGGTTAACGTGTCAGCAACAAACTGGTCCCAGTAAATCGCCGCTCAAACGCGCTCTTCTAAATAATTTCTCAAGTTCTATTGACCGCTAGGTAACTAGCGATACGTTGAATCGAAATCTATTTAAAACGAGCTGCCATCTAGTAAAAGCTCTAGATTGTTGGCACATTCAAAAATTTATCTTATCTCAAGTCGACTAGATTAGTCAGTACTAGATGTACTAGATGAACGCAAAAACTAAACGAACTGTCAACTTCGTACTCAGTGTCGGCCACGAAATTCTGGACTTGATTTGTCGGCCTCCCCCTCCATATACGTCAAAACTGTGACACAACAAGCCAGCCAGCTGTCAGACTTCCTAACCTACTCGTATAATTTTGAACGTCCCCAATAAAACAGTTCCGCACTTGTGATTTATAGCGTTTTCGATTGAAGAAAAGAATTGCCCTTTCTATGAAAAGAGCAAATCTAGAAGTGCTCTTTCGATGTATTCTATGTTTCATTGAAAAAAAAGTGCACTTCCAGGTCAATTCTTAGCCCGACAGAAGTGTCCGGAATATTTTTAGAGAATTGCCCTGAACTCACCATTAGTGGTATAAACCAGAGACATGTCTATGGTATAAACTATAAGAACCTTTAATCTGACTTAACATCATTCCACTCGCTCAGAGTGAATGGCGCTGCAAATAGTTAACTAGCCATTTCATGAACTCATAGCTGCTGTCAAATACATGTGTAGCTGTTGTTAATTACGTGCCGAAGATTTTAGTATATTTACCCAACAGGTGGATATTTTTTGTGAAATATGCTTACCATTGGAAGAATTTTAGGCACTTTATTGATCTGATACTGATACTGAACTTCTAGGACCTTAACAACAACAAACTCGGCTAAGGCAGCAAAAACAGACACCATGCATCCAGCCATCCAAAGGTCTAGGGCCTGCAATCAATCAAAAAATGGTGTATCAGTTTACAAGTTGGTAGGTATGTGGGTCCCATTATCCTACCTTCACATAGGCAACTGGTGGTATATCCGCTCGTAGTCCCGTAAACATTGTTACCAAAGTCAACATGCATGTAACAAGCAATGTAACCCTTCCCGGTATTGCGTCCAATCCCAACCAGAAACTAAACCACGACAGCATGACAACCAACGACGACGGAGCGAATGTCTGTATTAAGTGGTGGCCGATTTGTCGTTCGAATCGAAAATACACGGTTAAACGAGAGAAGTTGCCAACTTTCTCGGGCATATAACCGTCGCTCTCTTCCAACTGCAGCGGCTGTCCCAAGTTATATTGCAAGAGCTTCAACTCGGGATTCAGAGTCACACCAGAATCGGACCATCGGAGTTTGACCTTTTTGTTGCTGTAGGAAACTGAAAAGAAAAATTGTAAATTCAGAGCCAAGCTTATTGGCAATCTGATCGAAAGTGCTGAACAGTGTGTCACAGTTTTCCATGTTTATCCAACTGTCACTGGAGTTGCGTGTACTCCTGCTCTGTTCAGCACTCGTATACAGGCGAATTCACATAAATATTAATCATGAAAACCTCCGCTGCATAGGTATCAAACTGCGAAACTTACAACTTTCTATGTAGATTGGACAAACTTGTATGTCCATTGGGTAAAGCTGAAATTCCATTTGACACGCGATAATTGCATGCATTCTGGCTGCGTATCGGATTGTTTTGTTCTTGTACAGAGTGACAGATGTGAATTTGTGAGTTAAAGTAGCAATTTCTGAAAGGAAACAATTTTCGAAAAAAGTTAATATTTACACAGTGTGTGTGTGTTTGTGTTATGCTAGTAACTGGAAGCGAGTCTAGTTAGCAGTGGCCAATGTGCAAAGTGGGGTATTTATGTGAATTTGTCTGCCTCGGCACAAGTAGATATTTCAAGTGTGCGTTAAATGCAAAGAGCAAACAAAGCTTAGTATTGGGTTAGTGTGAGTTTTTAGCCAATGTACATATTTGAATTGAAGGTGCTTCCATTTTCCGTAGGGAATTAAATTAGTAAGTTAAAATTTATAACGTGAAATACCTTAAAAGTAGGAGTTACTTAGATGGCGCTGCAGTCCGAAGTGGACCTGTGCATTTGTTAAGAAAGAAATCACAACTCGAGTATGTCATCCGTCCAGCTTGATGATGCGATAGTTGATGATAGTTGAACGTTACATCATTTCCTGTCGTGGTACAAGTTGTCCTACCTCTAATAATATAGGCACCAATTTATGCCGTCAAACCCAAGCGCGTTTTGTAGTTAACTCAATAGTGGCAAGGGCATTGAGCCACGGAAAGGTGGCAGAAGTAGAACGAGGGGTCTTGGAGTTTTCCGGATCGCGGAGATTAAAAATTCTTGCAATCGGAACAAATTCAGGAGATTTCAAATAAACCTTAGTTACTAAAGTTTTGGGAATCATAAAATGAAAAAATAGGGTGAATCGAGGTCTGAACTAACAGGCATAGCTACTGCCTGCTTTTATTTCTGTTTGCGGAAGTCAAAAACGAGTAAATTTTTTTAACGTAATTTTTTTAGGTACTTCTCTTAGGCAAGTGTAGTTTTTTTTTTAAATCTTGCGACTTTCGAAGCTTTAAATCAGGGTCGGCATTCTGTAAGACGAAACGTTCAAACGTTTTCGTGTGCACGAAGAAATTTGCTTGTATAACATTATGGCAAATCATTCGTGCGCACGAAAACGTTTGATCGTTTCGCCTTACAGAATCTGACCCCAGTTCTTGTGGTGGCCATCTAGCTCTAAACCTAGCAGTGCGTGTTTGAATTGAAGTCAAGTACTGAGTTTAGTGACAACCACGATTTGAAATGCTTGTGGAAGTCTACAGAGCCCCACAGAAAGAAATTACTTTATTGAAGCAAAAATAAAACTTCATTGTGCATTACATGTATTTAGCGATGGGGAGTATGCTTCAAAAAAGTTTGATTCATCGTTGCGTCAGAAGTTTTTATTGTAATACACGTATATCGGATTATAACTCAATTTTGCATTTTTTCTGCTTTTAAAATGAAACTAGAGCAGTTCGAAAAATTATAACGAAAATTCCCGATAGGAGTGAGTGCGTACACACCTACTATTAAACATAAAAAAAAATGCATTAAAAATGTATTCAAATCACATTTTTCAGCTCCTGGCAGCTTATTTTTGACATTTCAAGATTATTTGAAAATAAATTCGATTGAAATGCGGTTGCTTTGCAAACAATTATTATTGCTACCCCTTTCGTAATACACTTTTAGTCTCTTTCACACATCGCTGACTTTTCAGCATTATAAAAATGAGGAAAAAATGTAGTGTCATACGGGCTTAAGTAATCTTGTGCATGTCACGATAAATTCGTCGAAATATGACAATGACATAATTATTGTCAGACAAGTGCAAACATTTGGAACAATTGTCACCTGTCAATATTTATGAATTATTAGTAGATGCGAGAACAAATTGCGTGCGAGATTTTACCCGGGTTTTTGGAGGAATAACTTGACTTATTCTAAGAAAATATTTTTCGTCAAGCTTAACCAAAGCCATTTATGCATACTTGAATTCCCCGATATTATCTTGTTAACCTGAAATATCAATATATAAATTTGCATAAACTATGCAACGTTTATTTCACGCAGCGAACGAAATTGCAGCCACAGCATTTTTTTTTACGATTCAAACTTGTGCAGCAGTTATTCTTAACCAAATAATATCTGCAGACAAATATATTATATATCACAGTTAATATATATAATATAATAGCAACAACGACAGCTAATAGTACACATTTCCATATTAGTTCGCACACTTTTTATCCTACCCCGTTGCTGCAATACCTTTTCCAAATAATATAAATGGCAGCACTGTGTCGAAGCTCATTACACATATGTAGGTATGAACGTAGATCCAAAATCAATGTTCCGCTTATAAATCGCTGGTAGTCACGATACGAAGCATTACTTCAAACTACCTACCACAACCAACCTCAATGATTCGCGGACATTCGAGGACACGATACACGGTGGGGTCAGATGTTGGCTTAAATGTGTTGAGGGGTTGTAATATATATTTACATACTGCATTAGCAATATATTTGACCTTGAAGTTGCTTGATTTTTTCGCGAATTTCAAGTTTAATCGCCCAACCGTGACCGATATCCAATTGATTATTTTCGGTGAGCGGGTAGACCATGAACATTAATTTATGCAAATCGCTAATGTTATGCGGGCGAAGACATTTCGTAAGAATGCATTTTCAGTTGCTGATGGATGGTGGCGGTTGGTGCCTAGGTTTAACTTTTGCAAGTAGAACACAACAAATGGCTTCACATCATGTATGCCTATGTATTAGGTAGCTCCATAGATGTTGATCGAAATCAAAATGACGGAAGTGTCACTCTTATTCCGCGAAAAATGTTAACCTTGTAAATTTAGTATTTTCTTTTTTTTTTTCCAAAAATTACCTTGACTACCCTCATAGTTGGAGTGTCTTCCGGACGTCCGCATTAAATAATCTGCAAAACAGCGTGCTACAGTGTCACGAGTGATTTCAAAAAGCAAAAAAAGAAACACACACAAAAATTATCATTTTAGGTTCATTTTGCAACAGCACCTTCAAAGCTTTTGCGTGCTTTGCAATTAAAACTGGTATACAAAAAGTGCAACAAGGGGAGACTGAAAGGACTAGCGCTAAGCAACTTTATTCCTTAAAAAAAAAAAAACTAACCAAATAACGCTGTTTGTAATGGGGTTTGTATAATTTACAAAAATAAAATCAAAACCAACTGTGGTAATGCAACGCGTTGGCAAGTCTTCTTCCAAAGCTTCTAGTTATGCTAGTCAACTAAAACTGCTGCATGACCGCAGTTGAGACGGAATGAACAAAGCTATATAGCAAGCAGCAAACATAATAAGACAAACGAAATGCTAGCGATGCATCAAACTCAATTCGCAAAATAATCAATTGGTATACAGAACAGAGCGATGCCTGGCGGTCCGCGCTTTTAGAAATTGAAGACATTTTCAAGCCATGATCATCAGTGGGGTTCTATTCACTGGATAGCATGGCGGCGGGTCAGCTATTCAAGGGAAGAGATCGGAATAGGCTGCCGACACACAAAAAGTAATGATATTGTTTTTCCGAATGAGAAGGCTATCAAAGAAAAATCACGGAACTCCTGAGGCCTACAGCCTAAACGGGTCCCCGGATTTAGTTCAAGTTCCGGATTTCCGACCTACAGTTCGGAGCCGTTTTTCTTTTTTGCACGGTAACCTCAATATTAATGATACTTCCCATGTGAAATGTTCATACCAGTTTGATTTGTTGGAAAAAGGCTCCAACGATTTCAACCAAAATCGGTATTTGAGCTTAAGTAGGTGAGGTTAACATGACTGCATACTCAGTTTTTCGCTTAAAATTCGAATAACAGCACTTTTAAAATTTGGACATATGTCGAAAACGGAGCATGAAATATGATAATTTTTAACTAAGCAAATTCATTTTTTCTCTATTTATGGATTTTTGACAAGAGACATTTTTTTAAAAATTTAGTTTTCTTTGGTTTAACTGAAAACGTTAAAAACGATTTTGACAAAAATGCACACTTAGAGTAAAATTTATGTTTTCAAATTATTGCGTCCTCAATTTTCAATTCGAATCACCGAACACCATAGTTTTAAAAACTGCTCGTATCTCGAAAACCCCATTTTCGATTTGGTTAACACTTTAAAAACAAAGTTATGCTTACATCCCTAACTAATATTCAATTTTCAGGTAAATAGTTAAGCAACAGCATTTTTCAAACTATTGCAAAATTTTTACTGTATTGTTTGCATAATTTTACAAAAACCGATCTAACGATTTTGATCAAAATGCATATTAAAGATAATATAAGTATTCTTAATAAGATCCCGTACTTATTTTTTTTTTTAATTCGAATAAACCAGTTTTTTAATTATTTATTTAGTACAGTTGGTACTTATATTCTTGTAACAATCTCAATGCCCCACTTCCAAAAAAAAGCTAAGCAAAACTTCTTTTTAGTAAATATTGACCACCTATTCCTTTTTTGAACCGTATTGAATATGCATCTTAAAATAATTCCAACCACTTGGAGCTTACACAATCAGAAACACGCGCGTCCATTTGGGATATTCAGTTTATAACTAATGCTAATGCAAATTCAGGACAAATCTCTGAATTCTTACATGTAAATCTATGTAAAGATATCGATCTATCACTAACCTTACTTCCAATCAAAGACAGGTTAAACAAGTCTACTCCAATGAAAAATAAATACATGCCTTAACAGATCAGAAAACAGAAACTCCTACTACGCATGTCTTTGTACTCAAAAATCTTGTAAAATGTAAGTGCTTAAAGATAGAAAAGTAGACGCTTTCAACTCTCCGAAATCTGCTGTTTCTGAGAGCTTGAACTTAAACAAGATATACCTACTGCCATACCAGATGAATAACCCAAAATTGGACTCTATTCCTATATTTTATGAACCGTTTGTCAGATTTTTACCCACCTACCTAAAAAATAAGAAAACAACCAACCAAACTTTTGATGAATGAGAAAGTTTCGTTCGATCCAGTTGCGGACTTTATTATGACCAGAGTTCGCCCAGTGGTAGAAAAAAAACTGACCTGGCTTTTACACAACATATTGAAAAACAAATTATGTACATACAGTGCTAGATCACTTCACAACCTTTCCAACAAAAATCAAGCTTTTTTGAAGTTTTTTTTAAGACAGTAAAAGCGGTTCTTAACTATTTCCCTTCGCCTATTTATATTTGAGATTAGTTTGTATGAATTTTTTCATAGAGAAATCAAGCTTTCAGACCTTGAAGGATCGCGATGTCGCGCTTTGATTGTTTTGTGATACACTTACAACAAACATCTTATTCCAACCTAGCCCACGTATAACATAACCCAATTCTATTCAATTTTGTAAAAAGCGTTAAAATTCTGACATTTTAGAATATTTTTACAATTTGAAAGAATTTCCAATAAAGCAGTATCGAATGGCCTCTTTGTGCTATTGATGTGTACAAAAAAAGTCTCAAATTCCGACTTTGGTTCCAACAGTAGCACTGCTTAAATCTGGGGTCGCACCGCGTCGTCCGTGAACGAGCATTACGTGACGGAATTTGCTTTTGTTTCACATGTAAAATTATTTCCGTGAACGTATAGTTCGTTTACGGAAAAGGCGATTCGACTCCTGCGTCAGATTCTGTAAGGCGAAACGATCAAACGTTTTCGTGCGCACGAATGATTTGCCCTATGTTACACAAGCAAATTTCTTCTTCCAAACGAAAACGTTTGAACGTTTCGCCTTGCAGAATGCCGACGCCTGTTTTTTTTTCCATATTTTGAGCAATTTTAAGATCCGACTTCTTTTGTTAACCAACAATTTGCAAATAAGTATTTCAGTGTACTAAGTGTCTAAAGTCTGTGTTCGAAGTTAAATTTTATTCCGACAAAGTCTGTCGTTCGAAAAAAAAATATTTTTTCTTCGCCCCCTAAATGCATTTTAGTTATTTAAGACCAACCGTGTGTAATCAACATAGCTCACTTAATATTTAAGCCCATATGCTAGGCTTAAGCGTAAGAAATTGAAATAAATTTCATTAAATGCTTAAACAATGACATCGTAAAGAAAGTGGTCGAAGAAGGGTTAACTTATAGAAAAATTCCTCAATTTTTTTTGAAAACCGGAGGTTTCATGAGAAGTATGCAAGTATACCTTGTCCTGATATATTTACTTATATGCTAGTTATGAACAAGTAAACAAAACATTTTCTTCTCTTTTGTGAGTGCAAATTTGACACAAGTGCAAGTTTTAACATTTGCATGAGAAGAACTCGAGAAGCATTCGTTAAGTTGGCGTTAAAAATATACTAACAGTTCAGTTGAGCTCCAATTTGTGATAAATTTGACCATATTTTACTAAATCTTCGTATAGGATTTGGTTTTTAGTAATTTTACCAAACTCTTTTTGTGTACATTAAATTTTTTAAAGAATTTAATCGAGAAACCAAAGGATGCCCGTAAAAAATTTTACGAAATTTTAGAACTTCGAGACCTGCACTTTGCATTTGAAAAATCGTAAAAGAAATTGTCAGAGATTCAATGATACAAAGTATAATGGACACGTTTTTCATTTTGGATTCTCAAAAATGCTCCAAATAATGTTTCTTTTGTTGGTCTACTATTTTTTGTGGTTCTCATTTTTCTCATAGAGGCCGAAAAGGGAGAATCTTAAGAAACGTAGTTTAAAAATTTCCAGCAAATATTTCTCTTTAAATTCCGACAAAAAACAAAAAAAACTACAAAAAATATAGAGAATCCAAAAATGCAAACAAAAACAGAACAAAAGAAAAAGTGGTGAAGAAAAGAAAAATATCTGCAAAATCCAATTGCGCTTTTTCCATAAACATAAATCGGTCTCCCCTTAGAAGTTTGAACAGAAAAAATTATAAAACTAATATTGATCAACGCTATTTGCTTTGTATAGTGGTATTTTAAGAATTTATTTCTTATTTAGTTGATAAACAACTTTTATAATAACAGACAATATTTAATATACTTAAAGCTTTATTCAGATGAAAGAGTCTGGTTTCTTTGTCGCTCTTGTGGCGTAGCATAGAAGTCGCAGCAATATATGGACTCCCGTATCCTAAATTATTTGGGAAACAGTTTAATTACACAAAATAATAATAAAAAAAATGAAAACATAAGTAAAAAAAAATTTAGCATAATCTAGTATTGTTTAGAAAACATGCACAAAATTCATAATAATTTAAACAAACAGTAAAATCATATAAAGTAAGTACTTTTCTACTACTGCAAGGACAACAGACACTACACACAGTTTTTTTATTATTATTTCTTTTTTTATTAACATTCAACACGAATTTAGAAATAAAACAAAACAAATCATATATTTACCTGCTACTTTTGAGTTTAGAAAATATGGATCGGGTTGCCATAGATTATCGAAAAATTCTGGAAGCAGCGTCACATAATCATCACCTTCCTCGAAGATGTCATCGGATATGTCTAGGCGAGACTCCAACCAGCGTTGGTGTACAAACATATCTACTCTGGAAATAGAAATGTGAAGGTGAAAAGAAGGATTTTACGAAGTAATCGCCGTCAAATTGGGAAAATAGATTTGAATAAAAATACGTTTTGATTTATAATGTTGTCGGCGATTATGAGAACCACCGAAAAAAGGGTATTCGCACATCTATTCTTATGGTGCCAATTGCTAATTTTCGTGTGTTTTATAGGAAACGTTGCTAACACGGGAAATTATTATTTCTCAGCTCCACGTATACTGCTAAAAAGTAAAGAACTTTATGACGTTTTGTTGGACTGTCAAAGGGCGGCTTTTTTTTCGGTCAGTGTTTACAATTTTATTTGTTTTAATATCTGCTGGAATCTTGATACGCAATTAGTCCGTTTTATTTGTATTGCGCCAGTGAAAAAGCGGAGTAGGTAATATATTTATCAAATTTTGTTTTTATGCAGTAGAATATATTAGAGTTCTTTGCGCCAAAAAAGATGTCATGTTTATGTCATTATTTAGGAAGTTGCCTAATCTTCCCGCATTTATGTACCCACATTACAGCTTCTTGTAAATACATTCATTTTAATTTGTTTCGCGTGCTTTTTAAAGAATCGCAGGCGATTCCTCCACCAGCCATTCGGTGCGACAACAACTATTTGAAATAAATCACATATCACTTTAGATTCATGGAATAACTTGCCGCCGCCAAAACAGGGAACTTTAGGCGAACGTATTGCGAGTTTCTTGGTGTGCTGGGAGAACCATTTTGGAACTTGGTAATTATGCAATAGCACACTAGGCAACATATTCTTGCTCTAAAAAAGTGAACGGTGTTGTTTAATGGTGCACTTGTTGTTACTTATAATTTGAAAAACTACTTTCTGTTTTCGTCATCGGCAGTGCCAACATTCGACTAAGAAAATGTTTGTAAATGGGTTTGCACAAAACAGCGCCATGCTAATGTTTTCTCTTTTAACTGTGTCTTTTGGTGACTGTATAACTATATTCTCATAATCATATATTTTCTTTATTCAAGATGGCGGCAAAGTTTCTTCAATTGGTCTAAAAAGGTCGTTATTAATTTGTTTAGAAAGAATTTGGAAAACTTTTTTTTTAAGCACAACAACACAACAAGAGTAAAATTAAAGGAAACAGAAAACGTTCGTTTCATACAAAATGTCAAACTTACCTAAAGTCCATATCCTCTACATTTATTGAATTAATATCTACAACGAATATGCTAAAATCTACTGTCACCGGTGCACCTTTTCTAGAAGGCGGTCGAATTTCTGAAATAAAATAAAATATAAAACCAATTATTACAAAAGCTATATGACAGTAGTTATTGCTTGTGTCAAATCAAGTGTTTTCGTAGTAGTTGGAGATGCTACGACCTTTTTTAGCTGGTGGTAATTTTTTACGAAAGAGATGAATGTGTTCTGATATTGTGATGAAAAGATAGTGGATTGGGCTATAGTACGTGTATTTCGTTCAGTTTTTATTGACTGAGATATTTCATGACAGGAGAGATAAAACACCCTTCTGCGAATGACCTCCATTAAAGTATTCGAGAATGCCTAGTTTTGCGACTAAGCTGATGAATTGCTCCTCATTTACTTTAGTTAGTAATTCGTTTTTTATGTCGCATTCACAACGGTCACACAATCCTAACAAGGAAGATTATAGAGATGCAAAATACTAAGGGCCGTTTGCTCATACGACTCTTAACGATTTAAGTTCTACTTAAATACTTATAGGCTACTTTTTTTTAGGGCATAAACTGTCACATAAGAGTTTATGTGGCACTTAATTCGCTATGAGTCGTATCATGTGACTGAAAGTGACAGCATTACCTAACACGCAAAAAAACGTGACACGTTTTTCGGTCGGCCATCTTGTTTGTGTGGTAGGAATTATGGGAAAGCTATACATGTTAATATTTTTATAGCGATGGCTTACGAAATTTCGCTTTCCTATACAACAAAATGCCTTCCGGAAGTGATGAACGGACAATGATTGATGAATTGTTGGTTTAATTTACTGAAACTAATTACCACTCTTAGTTCACATGTTTTAAATCAGAAATAAAAATGTTTTCAAGTGATTGTAGAGATTTTGTTCGCCGGAACTGGTGTTTGTTTCCGTTTTTCTTATCTATAATTATGGGTAGAACATCCATGACACTTTAGGCGTCTGATTTGTGATCTCATTCGTACGCCTTTATTAGCATTGACTGTGGACAAACGGATCGCTCTGTCCCGTCTCGTGCTAAAATGCGAGTGCGTGAATGCACTATTATTACTCAAAAGAATACTTATTGGCCTGAAATTGCTGGCTGTAAAGTGATTGATGTGGATATCTTGAAAAGCAATTGCATTGATTTTACTGCTATTGTTTTAATTTCATTGGAAAGACTTATCGTTTTTTTCATAATAAAACACAAGCAGGAAGTAAGTAGTCTCTTAACTACCAATGACGTACAAGCTGCTATTACTGATTGTAATATTTAGGGTATTTCTCGAAATAGAATCGGCCACGAGTTAAATGCAATAAAATAATTATTCTCCCCAATAAAAGTTGTTTAGGGAAGAATCACTTGAAAAAATTCCGAGTACTACGTAATTTGTAGCCAATTGAACAATAAAGCAAACCACAATTACTTCTCAATTTGATGATAAGAATATATTTTTTCCAACAAAGGTTGGATAATAAGAAAATGTATTCCAATCACTTTTTCTATATCGGCAACAAATGGGGAAACGAGCAAAGCATTTAATGTCTTTATTTATAGCTAAGCATGACAGAGGATGTCATGGCACTTTGCGGCTACAGCTACAAGAATAAATTGACATTTTTTCATTCTCTATGACAGAGCGTCAGAGTCACATCAATCAATATTCATATCGAATTGGAGTTTCTTGGTGTATAATTTAATGGCACAAGGGAACCCACCAATGAATCGCAAATGATGGTCCTTGAACTTCTTCAAATTCAAATCTAAACTGCGACTTGTGTCTTTCCTTCGCTTGTGGCACAACCTTAATAAAATGAATAGAAGAAGTTGTTCAGTTGTGTAACTCAACTTAATAATAACACGCAGGTGGGACTGCATTTCTTGCACCCAAGAAATGTAGTCCTTTTTGCTAAATCCTTCGTCAATTGTGTTAGCATTTGTATAAATGTACTCAAGGGAAACAATGCTGTTAAATTATATTGCTTCAATGTGGATGACATTTATTAAGTTGGTACAAGTTGGTGTAACACACGATTGCATAAAACTGTCAAAGAGCCGTCTTCTAATTTTTTGGAAGCGGCTTTTTTTTCTAGTAGAATACTTAAACAAATGTAAGTCTTTCGCAAAAATAGCAAAATTTGGCTTCATCTTCTCCTTCTTTCCTGGATTCACCCTTTTTGTAGTAGAATTTTGGAAAATTTGGAAAATTTGGCTGTTTAAATTATTTATTTAGATAGATTTTGGCAGTTCGCAAATGGGATTATTTTTTCGATACAGGTACTGGAAAAGCAAAAGAACAAGCACTCAGAGATACAATAAACCAATCATAACCAGTTGACCGATTAACCAATTGTCAAATTGTACGCCCTTGATGAATTAAAGACAACAAATTTTGGATAGGTTTATGTTTTTTAAGCCCGATAGAACATGGAATTGTTAAAAATAGTTTTATTTTCAAAAGACCAGTTGCATTTAGAAACTGACAAATATTTCAGGGGTATGGCTGAAGTTGCTAGACCTGAGAAAGCTTGTCACTTGTTAATCTGTTGCTCAAAAAAAAAAAAACATTTCTAAAGGGTCAAATGGCATTATTTTAAAGGTCATTTGACAGATCCATCGCCTTTTTGTTGCACAAACAGTCTCAAGGTTGCCGCTGACGAACGGAATAGAGCGATTTAATTAAAACCACATGCCGTCTGTTGATGCTTTTATAAACATTTTGAAGCCAAAACGGCGCCGTAATGAACTTAATTGAGAATAAAGCAGCCTCATAGAGCTACGTCACCATGTAAGCGATATTTTAATAAAATGGAATTTGTGTAACCCCCTGTGCATTTGCTTCCGAACACACCTCATTTTCGCTAAACACTTCTATGAAAATCACGAAGTGACGGACACAGTTATCAAAATAGATAAAAACCCACAACGAAAAGACTAACACGACAAAAAGCGGACAAAAGTTTTACGACGCGACGTACAGTTCTAGCCATTCAAGTAATATTTACGACCACATTGGCGCGACGAGTCAAATAAATAAACAAAATACCAACAAACAATGTAGGTGCGAAAAACGACCGGAACTACCCTAATATCCTATTCACACCGCACCGAAAACTTGTCGATGCATTCACACTAAACACCAACTCGCTTTCGTTTAACGTTTCAATCAGCTGTGAGACAGTAGTCGTGAAACTTCTGTGTAAACTATTTTGGTTACAAGTTTCGAGAGCATTTAAAAATAATATTAAGTGTGAAAAAATGATTTTAAGTTGTCAGTTGTGACTTCTGTTCGGTCAGCTGGTCTGCTGAATTTGCTGAATAATGTTTTTGTTTCAACAATCCAACGATTGGAAGTCGTTTTTGTGGTGTTTTCGTGGAAAACGACGTAAACAACTCGTTTTGAAAACTGAAATATATATGGGAAAACTTTTGTTTTCGATGAAGTTTTCGAGTGTTTTCGCGAAAACCCTATTTTCGGCTCGGTGTGAATAGGGTATAACTAACATAAATTATGATGACTGACGACGATTGGCAAGACTATAGACATGACATTGGGCATTCAGTTTTTAGTAAAATAAAAACATGCTGAAGCTATTGAGGGAAAGCTAAACTTCTAATTAAGATTTAGTTTAAATAAGTTTTTTTTTTATCTTCGCTGAGGTTTGGTTTTGTTAGATGTTCTGTCTTGTGACACTTGACAAGGATTTTTACCATTTATGATCCAGTTCCGGACTACTTGCGATCGTGATCTGAGCCGTGGCATTGAAGAACTTGCTAAATTCCTTCACTGCCTCTAAGATATTGCGACAACTGAATAACTCTCGTAAATCAGTCTGAATACAGAATGCAGTTAGTTTTGTCTGGGTTCCTGAACATAGAAACAAAAACATGGGAAATGTGTTCTTTGACGATGTTGCTTGAAAGTATTTAGAAGATGTTTTTTGCGGGAACCTAACCTTTGCTTGCAAACCAGCATTCATTACAAGGCTTCCATTGTTGATTAGGTTTTATACAAAGACAATCTCCTTGGGCAAGAGATGGACTGCACTAGTCCGAATGTTTGTTAGAGCTGTGTTTTTGCGACTTTAGTGTGAAATTACTCGGGACCAAAAAAGATATCAGGCACTGGCCACCATGCTTTTACTATAAACCTTTTGGTGTTTGACTAAGCTGTTTGGAATTTCTTAGAAATCCCGGAAAATGAAATCAGACTAAAGTATCAACCTAGTAATACCCGCACACTTTGCGAACTCGACCGAGCGCTCATAACCGTCGATATAGAATGAATATATCTACTCTATCCACAAACTTCACCCAGTCGAACTGCATGTGCAGCAACTATTCCAAATAATGCGTAGTTCAAGCATGAGTGGCTGGGATTTCACCACTCATTACAGTAGGGACGTGAAGTTGAGACCACCGTTGGTTAACACTAGCAGTATTATGAACTAGTTTTGAAGACTGAGTGCAGATCTTGTAAAAAGTGCTTACTAGGAGCATTGACCTTCCTAACATGGAGTACTAAAAATAAGCTTCGCAAGTGATAACATTAGAAAATCGCTTCACTAAATCAGAATAATTGGGCATCAGCTTACAAGGAACGTGGAGGACCAAATGTAGGCTACAATAAACGTGGTTTGAACAAAAATTTCAACTCTCTAAATTCACTAAGGAGACATAAAATTCTTGAACAAACTTTTTAAAAACATTGCGCCCTACTAATAACAAATTTTAGTCTCGACTTTAAATTTAAAGGAAGCTCACAATTGCGAAATTTGTATTGAAAACTGAACTACTAAAATTTAGAGTCGAAACTAAAAATCGTTGTTGGTAAGGCCCATTGAACACAAAGACAATTTTTCAATCCTTGACAATTTATTCACAGTTAAAAAAATCACTGTCATCTGAGTTACCGATGTAATATCATTCAGTCTTCACACTTTGGGCACTCATGATAAAAGGAATTTGGCTCTACCGAGTCTGTTTCTCAGGGCTGAGTTTTTGACGCACGATAGTAGAGCGGATATTTGAAAAACATATTTCTTCCGACAACAAGACACAGCAACTCGATGAGTATATTAAAATAAACTCACGTGTGTTGAAAGTTTTCAATATCCATTGGTTACGCAACCGTTTACTGGATAGTTTTTCCATAGATTGTGAAACCTTTATTTCAAAAATTATGGTTTCTACTGCGAACATCACGCGAATTTCCACTCAGAAATGGTTGAATTGTTTGGATTTCCGTCCTCAATTTGTGTTAAGATCTTTGCAGTTGTTTTCATCTCTAAATTTAATATGCGCCTTCGACCGTTGCATATGCAAATATTGTAACTAAAATTGTGTGTTCTCTCTTCGAAAAATTGCTTCTTATTATTTCCCTCAACATTTTCTAACGGTAAGCGGTAGTTTAGGCATGTACAAAAAAAAAATGTTACGTATACGCTCCCATCACTCGCTGGTAACAATTTTTTTTAAAGAACTGCGAAGTATTAAACGACTATTCCAATAAAATACTTAGTACTAATAACCACATTTAGTTTATTATGGCGAAACTTTCCATTTTAAATTACGCATTGGGACATTCAAAATATTTAGCGTGATTAAAAATGATTATTAGTAGGGCCCAATAAATATATATAGGGGAGTTTCTTTTATCTTTTAGATAGTCTTTGCAGCTCGGTGGATGTGGCATTGATATTGAGTGCAGCTATCTTTATACATTTGACCAATAAAGGCATCTTCGTAGTCATTCTTTTTACGCAATTTATGTAAATATAGTTTGAAATATGGTTTCACACTTTTTCTGTATTTCATGTACCTACGGCTTCTTTTAGCGAGTATCGCTTCACAAGACATTTTCACAGGGTCTGTTTATCAAAATTATTCAACTGAACATGCCAACCAAATGCAGCGGCATGATGCAAAACAAGTGACGTCAAATAAGCCAACACGACTCCCCTAAGACCTTGGAGTAAAATCCAATACCAAACAACTGGAAAGCAAAAAACCAACTCTATTCACATGTACCAACTGAACACGCAAAATTCGTCCTAGTAAAGAGTTTATGTCCCTTTCAGCTAGCAAAACACAAAAAAAAAAACCGCTACAAAAACAGCTCGAAATGAGCCGCGCGAAACCCATCAAGTACAATGCTATGACTGGTACACATCAACTGACTCAGTGGAGTTTACCCTGTTTTTGTTTTTTTCTGTTTTGTTGTCGTTCCTTTAAGTCGTGCCCTAGAGAAAGTAAGCCAGCTACTTATAGCACAATATGGCATGTCCTGCAAAAACTGGTTTTTCACATTTGATTTTATTTTGAGAACTGCAGTTGTCCATTTGTTTTAAAGTTAAGCGGAAAAGGGAATTATATGAGGGAAAACGAAATGCATAATAAACAAAATCCGTCTATTTCTGTACGGAATGCCGACAGAGTAATTCAATGAGAGTGTGTGTGTGTCCGTGTGTTTGAGAGTTTGTGCATATACAAATACATGGCATTCATATGTGTGGGAAATCACATACTCAGTTTTTTTAAGTTCGACTTGGTTTCTTTTCGACATGACTTACCCTTGACATAGTTGTGAGGAAGTACCACTCGTGGTTTTGTTGTGTAGTTCATGAGGGCATCCGTGCTCCTAATTAGCCTGGAGAAAAAATAACTAGATAAATTTGTGCTTGACATTTGAAGGTATACTTAAACAATATTTGCGATTATAGTACAGTTAACATTTGTTGTGTTGTTATTTTGGTATAATCGGGCAGCATTTGGCCATGAGATTTACAATAAAACCTGTCAAAGCTTTGTAAAAATTTAGTGAGGGATTATTGCTGAGCTATTACTTAAGATTTACATTAAATAAGTAAATTATTTGAGTTGTTGAAGAGCTGTTAAAAACCACAGAAGAACCGAATAAAAAAAAGACTAAGTCCTTGAATCGGGAAAAAGGAAAAACGGAAAATCCTAAAAAAGAGCAACCGGGCTTTATATATCAAAATAAACATACGTCCACCTCAACCTCGGGTAATGCATACGTAAATAATTCACCAGACACTGTTGTACTTTTTTACTAGAAACTCGAGGCTCGAATCACACACATAATCACATGAAGAACGAATCGGACGAGATTACTGCTATTCACCCCTCACCCGTGGAACAAGGCACGTATTTTGTGTTAAAAAGGGACTAGGGCATGTTTCATAAATATGAACTTGGAACAATGCATTATAAGCTGTTAAAGAGTATAATTCTAGTTAAAATTATAAAAATTGTATAATTATACGATTTACAATCGTCTAGTACTTTTTTGTATTAGTCTGTTACCTTTTTAAGAGTTTGGTGGCGTTCCACTGCCCGCTAAATGACTAGCGGCATGTCAAACTCCATATAAAAAAATAACTGACACTTCACCAAGTGCGCTAGACGTCTAACACTTTTTTTGAAATATCCCTTTCAGAGAAATTGCTCAATCTAGCGCAAAACTACCCTCTGGGATATTTTTTGCTAGAAGTCTACCGGGCAATGGAACACAGCCATTTCTTATATGTATTCGAAGTTAAATGTCAAAATTCCTGAAATGTCAAAATGAATTCTTTGTTGGCGGTAAAAAATATCATATTATATTAAAAATACATTAAAAGCGATTATTATAATGAACGCTGCGGTTTTCTTTTGTATACTCAAAAGTTTAAAGAAAGTGTAAGCGACGTTGAATTTATACATGGGCACTGTACAAATCAAGGATAAACCCCATTTAAAAATCTAATCAATTTACTTTGGTCAACATTTCATTAAAGGCGGCCAAAATAATTTCTGGGGATCCAGATGTGTATTCCGAAAAGACGGAATGCTTTTCGAAAGGTGTATGACAAGTTATTTTGTTTGACAGGCGACAAATTGTCTGACTTATACCTTATGCGGTTGATTTCTTCATTGCAAAAGGACAGCCTGCCAGACGTGTTCCAGTTGAAGAAAGTTTCGGTTTTTCCTCGGAAAACCATCGAAATACTAACTGAAAAGGCTTCAAAAAGGGCAAAGCTGAATTGAGTTTTTTTTACTCAAGTAGTAGCTGTCCGCTTCGTCGAAAGCCTACAAAAACCTCTGCGGAATAATAATCCTACCAGCGCGAAACACACGACTTAAGCTGCGCCAGGTACCCGACGGAGAAAATATATATAAATGTTTGAGACAAACCACTTAAAAGATATGGTAACTCGCAAACTCCTGTCCCTCAAATAAAATGATTTTTAATCGATTTAATTGACAAAGACAAAGTGGGAGTTTTTGAAGGAGACTTTTAAACCGCTCAAGCTAAACGCCTGCCAATACTTATGCGTCTGAGAATAATGTAGTAAAAACGCTCCTGATTAAGTGTAAACTTAAAACCATAAACCCAGCATCTTCACATAGAAACGCTTCGATTATCCTAAAAAATATTCGAAGTCAATGGAAAGTCGCGGAAGTCACTATGGTTCTGTGAACGATCTCAAATGACACTACCAGAGCTCGACAATAAGCAGACAAAAAATCTTATTAGGCCTAGGAACCTACATTTTAAAGCGTAGGTAGATCGGTTAGGAAGCAACAAATTGACCCAGCTGCGATACTTAGTGGTACTATAGCTGGCACTCCTTGGATGCTTACGAGTCTGGAATGGCAGCTCTGCAATTAATTTCAATTAACCTAAGCAACTGGTAAAGCATTTCTTTAAAAACAAAACATGTGAAGTACGCAGCTCAAGTGAAATGCATTTTTTCATACAAATTTTTCACCGCGAAATGTCAAAATTAACTTTCCACGTCGAGTACAAAACAGCTGCTTCAAAAACTGAGTTGTAGGTGGCAATAGTAAAATCTCTCCTGCGATGTCCTTTGCTTTTCTTGTTCGTCGCATTAATTTTTTGACATTTAAAACAGACAGCGTAAAAAATGCTTTGAATGAAAGCGGTTTAGAAATTTATTCGAATTTCAGAGAATACTACTTTTTTCGGACTTATAAAATAACTTTTTCATTGAATATAGTACGAAAATGATAGGTGTGCAAAAAATTGGTGGCATGGATGACCTTTTTAATAAACAGGGTGCCTCGAGAACATTTTGAAACACAGCTTAATTTTTTGTGTTTGGAAGTTCACTGGAACGGAAAATCATCGAAAGGCATTGCAGACCTAGAAAGTGAGAGATGCCTCTGCAATAGTGAGGTACTTTAAAAATAAAATCTAAAATACCTCCCGGGGGCGCTGACTTTTGTCATCTCGAATGCGATTGCACCTAGTTGTTCGATTAATCGGCAATTTATTTTTGAATTACATATTTGAAAAATTTTAAAAGAAAAATCCGTCGTTTGTCGAATTTCTGAACTTTTTTGTTAGAAAATATTACGGAATTTCTTAGCCCCAGCTTATGTTTATAGTTCAAGGGCTTTTATCCGCCTTAATCTCCAGATTACATTGCCTGTATTTAATAATTCGTCTATTTCCAAGCTAACGTGGTGTAGAAGCCTACTTTCTGTGCACTTAAGCTACTTTTCTAACTTCTTCTTCAACCAATATTGTCTGACTGATCTATGTAGATCAGCCTTTTGTATGTGCCAAGATGCGTTGACTATGTTCCTTTGTAATTTATTTATTTAGAAAGATCTGCATTTCTTAGAAATTCGTTTGGCGTGGTCATGCCCACAACTGGGGCACGGAGGTCCATACTGGTTTCAGAATTTCGTTGTAGAGCAATAAGTTATTGTAGTTGGAGAGATGAATATTTTTCAATACTTGTTGAGAACTTCACTTTTTGTGAATCACGCTATAAGATTCACAAAAAGTGAAAAGAGTTTCCTCCAGCTGTTTTTCAGTAGAATATGAGTGCGAAAGTTGAATATTGATATATTTTTTATTTTATTGGTAACCTAAGATCGTCTTGAACTCGCGAGAAAAAAAAAAAGCTTTTGAGCTCCAGTCAACCACGAAAAATCTCAAAAAAAATATATTTCAACTTTGATTTCACAGCACTTTTTAGGGAGGAGTGAACATTTTACTTCAACCGAACAGCATACCAGGCTTAAGAAGGGACATACTTCCAGAAATGTTGTTTATGGACTTATGTCGCACTTCGGTGGGATATTTATGTCCATAACAAAATTTTGAACTTATGTTCCACTTCATACGGATTTATGTCTCTTGGAATTATGTCCCTGAGCCGGAAATTCTATCTTATCATGTTGAAGGGTTTTTTTAAACCTTTGCCAATTAGTTAAGAAAATGGTTGATTAATGAACGCAGAGATCTTTTGCGGCACCAACCTAAGCGCATTTATTTTTGACTAGTTTAACTATAAATCACGGAGATTTTTTGAAAAGTAAACCCTGATTTTCGATTTACCTAGCTCAGGAAAGAGTTCATTTTATGAACATTTGAAAGAGCGTCACCCGGTTTATCCCAATTTTCATCTTAAAAAATATTTCAAAATGTGAAACGATATGATTTGTTTGAAGTTTCTTTCGAAACCAATTGCTTTAGTCCTTTTTTTTTTGTCGATCGTTATCAATAAAAGTGAAACTGGTACAATGCTGTACGCAAATATCGCAAGCAGCGAAAGCTCACGGGGCTTAGATTGTTTTTCTTTTGTAAACAAAGTCCCATATAAGATGAAAAGAAATACTCAAAGTGAACAAAAACCTTGAGTTTCTCGAATCAATCGCTCTTATTCATGCTGATCTGAGTAAAAGATCCTTGGGGCCGCTTTTGCCAAATACCAAAAGTTGAATTAACTTCAAATCAGCAATTGCTACGGCCTACGTCCCAAACAAAATCGCTTATTTCATAAGATGCAGATATATTAATTCCTGCAATTAAGGAAACTATTAAGTTGCTTACTCACCATAGCAGTATGAATCCTACTCCAATTGAAACAGGCGAACTGATGTGATTCCTCAACATTATGATTTCAAAATCATCTCACTTTACGCATACTTTTGAACATCACTTCCTTTCGAGTATTTTCTTATAAGCCAGCCAAACCGAATCACTCTTTTCGTGCGTGTAAAACAGCTCCGCTCGATACATTCAATACTAGAAGATGACAAGAAAGTAAGGCACTCCTTTGACAACTGCACAGCGGCGGCATTAATTTTTCACACAATTGCGTATACAAGTGCAATATAAATTTCACACTGAATTTACTTGCAACTGAGGATTAGAAATTATTTTTTATCATAATTTGCATGTCCTGTGCGTCCTTCGTATAATCGAATAAAATCGCCCAACTGAAAAGCAGTTTCGAATCACTTAATTTCCCCCTTAGTGCAATCAAACGCGCCCGCCGATTCAGAAGTCTTTAATCTTTAATTCGTTTTACATGGCGACCCAACCGTTCGAAATACGAAAACACTGTAGCGCGAGAGTTAGAGGGTAATCTTTATTTTTTTTTTCGCCGTTTGGCAAATATTTTTGCAACCAAACCGTCTAATTTTTGTCGAATTTATGCCAAACCGCACTAGGCTAGAGCTGGTGCAATGCCCATTCGGAACACGAGTGTATAGAGGGGCTGCAAGTGAATTTTGTGCTTTAACAAGTGTGACAATTGAATCGCGTGCCTATCTCACTTGAAAGTGTTTAGCCGAATGGGATTCATTTCTAATGGACATACTTAAGTGACATCTATTCATGCGGTCATGCTAGAGTCGAATTCAGTGTGTGGTGTGGTGCGGCTGTTAATGTGAGGAATTGTAAAGTGTGCCTGACTGCATGACTGCTGACTGCTGTGTGATAGTGAACTTAAAACTTCCTCATTATTGCAATGTGTCGTGTGTGGACGGTTGTGAAACAGAACTTGCCCGCTATATTTACGTTGATAGTATCGGAAGTTTATCCATTGCAACTGATAGGTATGACTTCTGGTAATTTTCAGAATGTGTCGTTCAATTTGCGTTTACAGTGGTGGTTGCAAGTAGCACGTCCTAAGGGCACTCAGTGAAAAACTTTTCTCAATTACCAAGTGAATCGGTGATTGCTAAAACAACATAAGTGACATTTTTATTTTTTTACAGAAGAAACAAAAAATGGTAGAAGAGTCAGGCTGTCTTAGTGCAAAATGCCGATTTAGCGATCGAATTTCTGTGTGTTTCAGGTATCGAACTATGTTGCTTTTGTTCACAACGCAGTGTCTACACATAAGCTGTGTAAAAACGTAGTAAAACTGATTTTGAAAAATCTGTTACTTGTGTTGTTTTAACAATCACCGATTCAAGTGGGGAAAAGTCTAAACATTCTGGAAAAAGTATCACGTTACTTGGATGCAGAGATACTGAGTACGGCTTTTCTTAAACCTTTTTTTGAAGCCTTTAACTATTTTTGAGAAATTTGAGTCTGAAAAAAGTTCTCTTAAGAAGATGTGTTGATAGAGGTTGTAGGTTTTGTAGACAATTATTGGCATCAACCAGGCGGTGTTCAGTATTTCAGACGTAAGTTCATATCAATTCTGTTTATTTAACCTTCATGTGGTAAGAATGGACTTGCTGAACTTATAAAAGCGAGTATTGAGAAAAATTGGGAAGAAGATCTGCTCTGTCGGCTATAACGTAGGTACAAGTTTCAGAGGCCTTAAATGAGCCACCGACGTTATAACCAGCACACGATTTCCAAGGAAGGTGAGGGTCTTCCTGACTTAAAACGCAACAGCACGAGTGCCAGTGAATTTAAACAAGCTCGAACGAAAAAAGTAACCAGATAAATACTGAGCTTACAATTTCTTGTTAGTAAATTTTAAGTCTATTTCAATGACGTTTCCGTTT
This sequence comes from Cheilosia variabilis, assembly GCA_951230905.1. Lineage (NCBI taxonomy): Eukaryota > Metazoa > Arthropoda > Insecta > Diptera > Syrphidae > Cheilosia > Cheilosia variabilis. The sequence goes on along the minus strand of OX579680.1, from coordinate 16,237,515 downwards.
ATCTTTTCTATTTGGTGATTTTACAATACCTGTAACAATTTTCGTTTTCAAGTGATTTCTTTCGTTTTTTTTTAGTGCGGACGTTATTTACGTTTCGTTTTTTACAGAATCATGCTAAAGCTTGGCTGGAGACAAGGACACTCTGTTGCCAAAATCCATACATAGAATTTAACATATTCTTGTCGTCTTAACCAACTGGAGACAATAGATTTTTCTGACCGAGCCCCTAAAACTTTTGATTTTCGACCTTCATGTCTTTCCTCTAGTGTTTGAAGACTTTTGGTCACCACTGCGAAGTGGCAGACAGTCCTGATCTTGAATAAGTAAACGAATGCCTAATGTAAAGTGCTGTTTTGTCTTTTTGTGTGTGTTTTTTTTTTCTAATCTCAAGATCATGGAAACTACGAATTCTTGAATGACAGATGTATGAATGTACGACAAGATGTACCCTGACGAGGTAGTCTTTCTAAATTAATCATTGCATTTTTGTAGCGCAGAAAAAAAAAACAATATCAACAACTGTACTCACAAATTAGCGAGACAAGATTGAGTTATTGAATATCACATAAATGATGTATCAATTAAGGGGGACCACAGCAGAAAGAAAGTTCATTCTAATTTAGTAAATTGACGAAAAAGGTATTTTCGTAGATCGTTTCGAATCGCCGATCTAATTATCGTATCGATTGTTGTGTGCATTTGGAAGTACATCTTATCTATTGACACATGTGGTATCTATTGGATATCAATCAGTCCAATTAATTTTAAGAAGTAAGCCTGTGGCGAACGATCGTCAAATCATTTAGATTCGTTTAATTTTATATAATGGACTTGTACAATGCGTTCGAGTCAATCTGTATTGGGAATTTTATGCCGGATGTTAGGGATTAGTACTGTCAGACAGTTTGATGGAGGCACGTGTTGCTGTATGGTAAATGGGGCTTCTTTTTACAGTTAAAGAAAATAATGTAATTGACTCGGGACACGGCTTTGTGATGTGACGTTTGATGACATTGAGCAAACAAATGCTAAGTTTTCCTTAAACCGCAGCAGGTTTATTGAAAAAGGTCTTAATTTACAACCTTTTCGAGGACATTTATAATGCCTGCCTGCGTGAGTAAGAAATTCTTAGCCGCACCTGAAGAAAAAGAGGTTCCTGTCAATTTTGCTCAAACTGAGAGAACATACTTAAAGTCTGGGGAACTTGTTGGAGGATATACTAAGAGGCGTCTTTCTTTCACTAACAATAGGAAAAGCTATCGATCTCATAAGCTCAACTCAAAAGTGAAACCCAAGCTTGAAACGACGGTTGAATCCGGTCTCTGTTATTGGGAACTACGAACCCCGAAGCAAAGCGGGTCCTTAGATGATGCAAAGGCTCAAGAGGCGAAAAAAAACAAAATTCAAATAAAAGGGGAGCTGCCGCAAGCGACGTCAACAACGCTGGGACAATAATAGTCGTCAAAAACAGTAGAAATTCCAGGAAAATAGAGAGTCGATTAAAAAAAATGAGCTCGATAAAAGTGTGGTATCCAGCCAAGGGTAAGTTCTGTTATAGAGAAATAATACTCGGAGTTAAGAGTCGGTAATGTGGCCAAGTCTTTTAGGAAGGCTTGCTCTTTCAACTGAACGGTGAACATCAGTGTTGCCGGAGAGTACTGCAGCCAAAAGAGGGGAGTATTTTGAAAAAAATAGTAGTACAGACATTTTTGTGGTCTTCAAAATTCACGGAACAACCAAACCACAATCTCAAATAACAATAAAATAAATACCGAACTGACAGATGAAAATTGCATGAAGCCAGCGAAAATCAAGTATAAACTAGAAAGAGGGAAATTCCGTTTTTGACGACAGCTTGGAAGATAAAATTGCTACCAAATTTGCATTAAATTTGTAGTGAATTTAATTTATTAAGGTTGAAGAATTACACTCTGCTGAAAGTGTTAGATATTTTAGGTCTTTAAAAAATAAAGGAGTGCGAATGTGAATGGAGGAGTACGGAGGTGTTGAAAGTAGTAGAATACTCCTATGGGAGTACTTTCGGCAGCACTGGTGAACATAATCGATGATGCACAACTGCAGGCCGTTAAATCGAAGTTCGAACTGAAAATATGCGAAGCTGATTCTGTGAACTTAAGAGAAGACTGCGACGCCCCACAAGTCGCTACAATTATTTTGCCGACGGACAATGCGAACTTCTATTGGAGCCGGGAATATTCAGACAGAGTTGGCGTAAATTGCCGCACACCTGTCAAACTGCTTACGATTCGGGCAACCAGCAGTAAAGATCGCCAAGTGAGGGTAGCAGTTTCTAAACTAATAACAAAGCTGGTGAAAAGCTGGCGGCTAAAATGCTGATCATTCAAAGTTCAAGGTGATTACCTAATAGGGATACATGTAATAACTCATTCATTATGAGACTATACCGATAAGGTAAGGTGGAAGCGTCATATGAAGGGTCTTGAAAAAAAAAAACCTTTTAATCTCGTTAAAGACAGAGGTGACTTCTTTTCAACTTTGCTTGCAAGATTGAGTCTGCCAGAGTGTTTGAAAACCTAAAGCCGATCGTGAAAAATTTGTAAAGTCAGCATCACTGCGGGCTTAGTTATGAAGCCAGCTGGCTAGAGAGGCATGTTAGATGAGGAGTAAGACCGACTCAGGCGCTCGAAAGAAAAATGCATATGGACTTGTATAACAGAAGATCTAAATTTGTCAACCATCGGTTTGTGTCAGATTTATTTGTTTTGTCTTTTCTGAAGGCTGAACTAGTAATCCCTCGCTCAGTAATCCAACATGATAATCAGAATAACTATAGCGCCCATGGTGATAGCATGAAAAACATCAGTCGTTTCGTTTAAAAAAAAAGCATTGTGCAACTCAAAACCCGCCACTGGTTAGTGCGCTGAAATTTGCACTTCATGTTCATGGGTTATACAAATCTTCCTGTTGCTTGTCAAATGATCATTTATGTACCTAACCCCACAAATTCAACTGCTAATCGTGTAATGCTACATTAGGCGATGAACTTGAAAGCTATCCCTTATTCGGTTCCATCTCGCGATCAAATTTTCCGTGTCGTCCGCCTATGAATCTGATCTTGAATTCGCCAATGTACAAAGAGTTCCGAATGTCAATGTTAATTACCAAATTGTTTCTCTTATCATGTGTAGATAAATTAATATTAATTACAATTTTACGAGAGTTATGTACGAGCAGAGCTTCGTTGGTCATTGCAATTTGTTGTAGGTCATACTACATAAAATTGTTTATATCCGCAATTGAATAACACACTCACGTACGAGTATGGAGCCGTCCAGCTCGGTTCCAAGTTGTGTTTAAATAAATTTAAAAGGTTTTTCGGCCAGTGGGCGAATTAATTTAACTAAACTTTTAAAATGTCAATCGCAGCCCACACGCATGGCTGCGATTTAGCTAAGATGTTCTCGCATGTTAATGCTCCGTTAGTGACATGGTTGCTGGTGGAAACTGTACATAGGTTTGTTTGATATTCACGTGGACATAAACATTTCGAGCTTTATTTGGGGATGGTATTGTGGAAGACAGAAACTCGTGATTTTTTTCTTTTGCAAATTACTGGCTTTTGCCGATAACTTAGCCACTGTAGCAAATCTGCAGTCAAATATTTAAGCCTGGTAAGTGATATTCACCAGAGAAAGTCGGTGGGTAAGTAATTGGGGTGCTGGACTACTGTGCGAGGGGTCTAAGGTTCGATTTCAAAAAAAACTACAAGTTACATGCTAAGTTTTCTGATAACTGTCTTAGGACAGTTTCAAGCTTTTCAGCTTATCAATTCAGATGTTCAGACTCGGTATACAAATTGTAGGATCCTCCCTCCCCCCATTTGTCCCGAAAATAGAAACTCGCATAAATTTAATGGTTCTGAGGAGCAAGCGGTTGGATCAAATATATATTTTTTAATGATTTTAAAACATGCTCAACAGCTATTGATGTCTTTATTTATAGAGGAGCAGATCTCATTCTGAGTTCAGTTCCCCCCAAAACTGAGGCTTCAGCATTTTGCCAAAAGCCTCAAAAACCAAAGCACGCCAGACATACGAGCGAAAATTGTAGTAGAATCAAGTCACAGCCTGTGGCAAGGATTTCGAAAACCATTTCTGTGTTTTACCTTCACACAAATTAAAATAAATATTCTATGGTCAAAACAAAAATAATGCTAACGAACGTGAATATTTTGACCGTTTTTTGTAAGAATGGAAGAGATATACAGAATAATTCCGTACCCAAAACGCGATCTGCAAAGCTTTCTCAAAACAAAACTTGTGAATGTTTTTCAGATATTTGCAAGAAGCGGTGCAGCAGAGGAAATTACAAATTCTCCCCTGGCTGAGCCGGGATTTTCTCGGTCAATAGGTCAACACTACACTACAAGCGACAACCCGTTTGTGATAAATGAGAAACTTTTTACGACCATTTGTGTGGCCGAGCCAGCCTTGCCAAATTTTGCGGTCAAGACATTTCCCCCCAGATTAAACGGAAAAACCCCCAGATTTGGCTATTTTTTATTCATTTTCCAAGCAAACCCTCAACTTTTTGTCATTATTTTTTTAACATGTCTTATGTACGACTTAGGGCCGTTTGCTAATACGACTCTTAAATACTACAACTACTACTTTTTTTAGGCCATAAACTGTCACATAAGACCTTATGTGGCACTTAATTCGCTATGAGTCTTGTCAGCAAACACCTTAAAAGAAGAAATTTCCAATTTCAAATGCGAACATGTCAGTTTTTCGAATGCAAAAGTGTTGCATTTTGAAACCATAGTTTGAATTTACACAGCTCTTATGCAACTTTGATGAACTTGAAAAAATATTTAAGGAACTATTACAAAAAACTAAAACTTTTTCCAAATGAAACCGCAATACTAGTAATCATCTTTAGTGATCAGGCAACATTTTTTGAACTCACAATAGCAAAATTTTCCATACAAACTTGCATATTGTGACATGCAAAATATGTAGTGTGATGGCTAAAATTGATTATTATTAGTAAGACCCACTGACAAAAGCTTTTTTTGAAAGACTTGTTTTGTAAACGACATTAGAACGAATAATTTTCACTGGCTTGTAGGATCGATCGAATATTTAACAGCATTTCAAAATAACACACACATTTATTTCATCCTCGATTGGCATGCTCAATTTTGAATAATTTGGTTGTGGACAGAACGGAACGAAGAATCTCAAGGCTGGGTCAAAATTCTGGATGGGTCAAAATTGTTTTTACAAAATTCTGTTTTCAAAATTCTGCTTTCGGAATTCTACTTTCAAAATTCTGCCTTAGAAAAATGTCCAAGAGCGCGGGTTTTTTTATTAAAATTTGTTGTCAATATTTAATTTATTTTTTCTTGTTTCTTTTTAATTTTAATTTTATTTTTATTTAAAAATCAAAAGTAAACAATTTTTAATGTTTTAAAAATTCAAAATTGTTTTTTTATATCTGTTTTTTTTTTCTCGTCGCTTACATTTGTTAGTTGGAAAAAAGCAGAATAAGCAGAATTTTATTGCTTTAAATTTTAAAAGCAGAATTAAAAAATAAACATTTTTTCGTTAAGAAGAATTTTTGTGTGAGAAGACCGAATTTTGCGAAGCAGAATTTTGAAAGCAGAATTTCGACCGTATCCCCTCAACGCTACCTCGATCTTAAGTTTAAGTTACTCAACGTTTCTTACGCTCGCGAAATACCTATAAATTTATTTTTTCTGTGGAAGCACATTTTAAGGTTACCAAAACGGATACTATAGCGTAAAACAAATAAAACAGAATTCTAGGAAGCCCCAGATTTCGCCCTAAACGATTTCCCCCGGTCGACCAAAACAACCCCTAAATCTGGAGGTAGAAGCTAAGTTTCGATCAACGATTAAGTTTCGTCGACACCCAGAAAAGAGACTTCCAATTTGAGGCCTTAATCAGACTTAAAATGGAACTTCCCGCTCGGTAAATTACACAAAGCTGACTGTGTCAACACTTTGGCCACTGTGTCACCACTTTCGCTCTTTGGTTGGCTTCAAACTTCAAGTTCACACTAATTCGTCCATAAAATATAGCACAAGCTCTGTCCAAACATTTAATTTAATTTCGCGAATTTGGTTTTGTGTAAAAAAAAAATAATCCTTCACCACTAACTAACTCCCTCTCGCTTTAAATATCCAATTTCGCATCACAGTGTGTAAGTATTCCCAGTCGGCCATCGCAGTAAAACCGTTCTCTGTGGAACCTGACACATTTTCTATCGGATTGCTGTTCAATTTGGGACTTCCGCATTTCTTGAGATTTTTAACTCCATATGGTTTGTAAATCAATCACCTTCAGGATAACCACTCGAAAGAAACAAACATTTGAAACACTTGAAACACTTCTCACAACAACAACAACAACAACAATAATAGCTCGAAGGAAGACACTACACCAAAGCGCGTCACGCACAGCTGCACCTGTCAAGCGGTATGCACATCGATTTGTAAGTAGTTATCCCCGACGACAACGCAGCCAATTCATAAGCGATAAGTCGGCAAAAGGACAACGTGACAGCGTGTGTTGCGTGAAAATCCTTCCGCCGTTCGAAAAGAACTAACTGAGTGTGGAAATTTGATTTTTACTTTGCCTTTGAATATACAATTTCAAAAATAAGCACGACACACGAAAGGGGCGCCTGACTCGGCTCTTCCATGCCTGTGCTTGCTATATAAATGCTGCGAAATGTCTAGTGGAGGGGTGGCGTGGGGGGTATACTTACTTACTATCGTTCGTATATCTGAAATTTGCTGCTACATATCCACGGTCTTGTGTGTAGTGGAAAAAATAAGCACGAGAGTGGTACCGCGAAGGCAGGCAACGATACACTCATCCTTTTCAGACTTTAAGGTCGACTAAGGGACAAGAGCCTGTAATTTGACATATAGCTGCCGCTTTTCTAGCGCTACTTTTGTTGAGCCGATAAAAAAAAAAAACAATACCAACACGTACAGTGTTTGTTTGCGAACAGTAAATGTGCCCGAGGCTCCTTGACAGCCTGACTGACTGGTCTGTTATGGTCGCCTTGGCGTTAATGACGCATCGAGGTACACATCTGGGAATGGCTATACAGGGCTAGTGGAAGGATAGTTTGGCTTAAGGGCCGTTTCGGCAGATTTCCTCAGTCCTCGGCCGTTTGTTGGGTTTCGGTGTCTACGCAACTGGAATGTATGTAATCTGCATTAGCCGACTGATGACGTTCGCTCTGTGGAGTCGATTGCTTGGCGGTAGTCGTTGTCGACCGAGCATATGGTGTGCAGTTATGAGCGCGAGTAGCGAAGACATTTAGCCAATTAGAGGCTACGGGTAAATCGATACAGTATCAGTGGACGGGGTGGCGACTCGTATGACTTTTATATCGCATGAACGTGGGCATGAATCAAGTTCATTCATCGAGCTTAATTGTTTTCTGCTGATGTTTGGGAGTTTCTGTAATTAAACCGAATTATCGCTTAATGAATGTTCATTTGTTTCGAAGACAGGGGTTTGAATAGGCAGCCCATGGAAATTGAGATATCCCTTTGGAATAACCTTCCCCGAACCCCAATGTGCAGCACTTCCCTTGACCTTGTTGGTGCAACAGTTACCGCTGGTGTAGAGTTTTCCATTTCAAAAGGACTGTTATATGCTAAAGAAGAGAAAGCCTTCGACAAAGGTGCCATCGCTCATAGTCTGCTGTGCTGCTATTTTAGACTTACTGGCTGTTTGCTTTGATTTCCGAACTCGAATTTGCTGACTTGATTTGATTTTTGTTGACTCTTATTGACTTTTATTGCATACCCAATTTGGCGCAATTGTGATTTGATTGGTGTGCCTGAGTTTGCTCACAGGTGCAGGGACATAGGTCCCAATTTTTACTTTTTGGGACTTGTATCGAACTCTAGTGAGGTGCTAAATTCGATTTGGGACTTGGGGCCCACACCATCGGGACATAAGTGCCAAACAATGCCTCGCTAAATTTTATCTTTGTAGAATTTCTTGTAGGGAGATAAAATTTAGCGCGAGCAGGATACTCGGGAACGTCGCTAGTTGGGTGCAATGGCTAGAGTTGCTCTACTGCTGAGTACGCGAGGTCTCATGTGCGACATTTTCCTGCTTTAGGGTTTTTTACCACGACCGTTTGACAAACAGCCGGGAGTAGAACTGCCTTGAAAAGGTTTCTCAACTCAGCCATTCGGCATCGGCATAAAATGATGGGAAGCTCGTCTCAAAGATACCAAAAATAAGCTAGCACAAAACGAACGGTTGAAAGGAGGTAGTCCTCTGGTCTAATATGGACCTGTTGCGCCAAATATTTATTGTTATCAATGTGTACTGAGTCTGGCTTCACCTTTGGAGCAGGAAACTCTTTTTAGCTCACGCTTAGCTGTGTGAACTTGAGACCTGTAAAATAGAGTGCACGACTGGGTCGAACGTAACTTTCTCGTTCATCAAAATGTTCGGTTCAAATGAATTGGGAGTTGCCTGATTGTATTAATTTCAAGTTGTTGGTTTTATTTTTAGGGTGCCTATTCAATTACTATTAAATATTAGCTAAAAATAAGTTTTGCGTAGCTTTTATTTTACTTTCATTGCAAGTAGGCCATTGTAATTATTTCAAAAAATATACCGTAGAAATGTGAACACAGATCGAGATTTGGGTACTCATTTTTGAGAAATTTTTCAATGTTAGAATTTTTTGGGAAAAGCTATGTACGGGATCTTATTAAGAATACTTGCATTATCTTTGATATGTATTTTGATCAAAATCGTTAGAGCAGTTTTGTAAAATTTTGGCACACAAAACAGTACCAAATACTGTAATGTTTATTTTAAAAAATACTATTGCTTAACTATTTAGCTGAAAGCCGAAAAACAACTTAATGTTTGGGATATAAGCATTACTTGGTTTTTAAAGTTTTATCGAAGTCGAAAATGGGATTTTCGAGATATGAGCAGTTTTTAAAGTGAGCGTTTTCTGTGGTTCGAATTGAAATTTAAGGACGCAATAACTTTGAAAACATTAATTTCACTCTAAGTTTGCATTTAGGTCAAAATCGTTACTGCCGTTTTCAAAAAAAGCTAAAGAAAACTAAATTTTTAAAAAATGACTTTTCATTTTTCAAATCCATTTTACGATAATACAGAGAAAAACTGAGTTTTCCATTAAGTTAGAAATGACCATATTACCTTACAAATTAATTTTTGTTACAATCGTACGGACCGTTTTCGAGATATGTCCAAATTTCAAAAGTACTGTTACTCGTTTTTTTAGCGGAAAACTGAGTATACAGTTATGTTAACCTCACCTACTTAAGCTTAAATATCAATTTTTGTTGAAATCGTTAGAGCCGCTTTCGAACAAATCAAACTGGTATGAAAATTTTGTATGGGAAGTACCATTAATATTGAGGTTACTATGCAAAAAAAATAACGGCCCCGAACTGTAAGCCCCCAAAACTTTAAATCCGAAGTTTGACCGAAATCCGTTCAGCCGCTTAGGCTGTAGGCCTCGGGACATACAGACAGACAGACAGACGGAAAGAATTTTGCGACCCACTTCATTCAGTTCGCATATCATCGTAATATCAGAATTGATTAACATCTCGAGTTCGAAATTTTGTACGAATACAATATCTTTCTCTTACTAGGTAATGGAGAGAGTTAAAAAAAAATTAATTAAAAAAAACAAAAAACCCGACTGGCTGTAAAAAAAAAAGAATTAAAAATATGTGAACAAGACGCATTTAAGTACCTGTACCTAACTAATTGACAATCGGAGACTATATACCTACACAGTCTAACAGATATATGTATGGGTACTGAGTACCCTACGACTACCAAAAAGTTAGTTATAGGTGCTTAAATGCGTCTTGTTCAAGTCTTTTTAATTCTTTTTTTTTACAGTCAGTCGGGTTTTTTGGTTTTTTATTTTTAAATTTTTTAGCCTATGACACTCCGGGGAAGAATACGAATATTATGACACCTCACTCTTAAAAATCGGTCAAGCCGTTTAGGCTACAGGGAGTCCCGTAGGAACGTACATAGGATACGCGCGAAACACATAACCCTGCCTGTGTCCAGTCGGGTAAAAAACAGTGGACCTCGGGAGTGCCGAGAGAAGTGAAAACTTGAACAATTACGTGTCTATTTTTTGAATCGTCAGAAAATATTTTATTGTGCAGGAAATACTTTTAAATGAAGTATTAAATAGACCGTCATCCAGCCAATAATTCCACTTCCTGTAAGTGAAATGAAATTGGAAACGAATTTGAAGGCTGCTTGCATATTGCTGTATATAGAAATTGTTTTTTTTTTATTTTTCTATATTTTTGTTTAATTTTTGATTTATTGTTCCACTTTACCAATAAAAAATATTTTAGGCTTTTTTTTTTATTGAAAAAGGCATCTTCTTTTCAAGTTCTGCATTTTTTTGTCAAAAATGGTTGGCAACGCGAACACTGGTGTCGGAACATTGGTTCAATTGTTTATTTCCAATCTTAAAAGTGCCCAACGGCCTAAAGAAGTTTTCACTTCAAAAAATCGAAAAAAGTATTGCGGTCTTCACTCGCATCTGTCACACCTAGTGTCAGCAAAAACTGATAGTAACTGATCGTCGAAGTAAGCTTTTCCAGTTGAAACCTCCTTAAACACCGTGAATCTGTACGTTATTCGGTGATATGCTGTTTGCCACAGCCCGATGCGTCCAAGATGACCCAAAACTCTTAAGACGAAATGGTGAGAAACATCGAAACGGTGGAATTACTTTTAGCATGGAACCCAGCTGATTGCACTCGCGCATGAAACTCAGATACTGTTTCCTTGAGCTCGCCGTTTGCGCTTAGTCTTACCTCGATTCAATGAAACCGTTTTATGGCGATAGCTTTAGAACCTCTAGATCAGGACTTTATGAAGAAGCCTTACGCGTGTAAAGTAATGTTGCCCAGTTGTTACCGCCAATGTGTGTTTCTAAAGATCTATTTGACCCAGTCATCGTTCGCGAACTTTGCTGTTTGGCTCGTTCATCTATAGAGGTGACCATACAACATTCAAACTAAACGCTTGTCTTGCCTGTGATACATTTCCTCAGCCCTAAGATGTTTTTTCAGATGTTGCCCAGGATAATCTCTGTCCATACTCGCGCTCCAAGTAAAATCTCTTTCCCTGCTGTAAAAGACTTCGTCAGCCAGTTTAAGCTTAAGAGAGCTATTTTTTCACGAACAGCTATATTCCTCTGTTAATGCTGGCACAAAGCATGCTGACGGACTGACATACTAGTCAAGCCGCGCCTGCCCGGCATGGAGACCTATTCCTTGCACTTGAAGATCACAGATAAATAAATAAATTAAACACCATAGACTTATTGTGTAAATATCGTATAATTTTGTACGCTTATTGTAAGTGGTCAAAACAAAATTAATTATAAAAACAAATACATCTAAGTACCAACACAAAATGTAAATACATTAAAATAAGTCTAAATCCAACAGGACTGAGGTACTAAACTTCATTTCCTTGAAAGAAATAAAGCTCGACAAGATCTCTTAAGAGTATGGCAAAACTTAAATTCTTGAATAAAATTCTCTCTTCCGTTTATGTGAATAATTACCGTACATTTCTTACGTTCTAAGGGTGTGTTGGTGATCTAGCATTAATACTTAAGTACGTACACATAAATTCAACTACAAATTATTTATATTTAAAAGTTACTGCTACCCACATTTTTGTTTGTGGTGATTTCTAAAATCAAATAAACTTATTTTTATTTTCTTTTATATTTAAAATGGAGAATTGAATATAACAGCACTGGTCACACTACTGCGTCTAAATTTTGCTTATCATTAAACACGTTTTCGTCTACTGGAAAACAGTAAAAAATGCCAAAAATTTAAACATCTACGCATTATAATATCTATGCAATTGTTTATAAAAAAAATGCAGTCGCGACACTTGCCAATGCGATATACTTTTAACGGTAATTCAGCCTATTTTAAGAGTGCCAAGCCAATCCAAATGTTATGGACGCTCGTTACGATGAAACTCGTGCCTATGAATACATTTCAATGATTTCCTGTATGCTCACAGTTGCTCCAGCAATGAGGGCGAATATGGAAAACAACGCTAGCAGGACATTCTTTACGAGAATCCATTTGCACACACCTACATTCGGCCAAAGGTAGACTGTTTGTACTACACTTGGAACAAAGATGCCTGCAAGAAAAAACAAAGGGGAGAACTTAGAAATTGTTGCTTAAAATTAGGAGTTCTTTGTTATAACAAGTTTTTACTGTCAATAATAGATTTTTGAATTTTAAAAACACTCGGGTTCTAGCTGATTACACCTGTCAGTTTTCGTGTCAAATTTTGACATTCGGCCATTCTGTGGTCACTCTTGAGATTGCAATGCGACCAGACGCATGATAGGCACACATAGTGTTAAACGACGAGATCAGTCGTATGTGAGAGAGCAGGGAAATCCCTCCTGCTCTATTAGCTCGGTGGATGTGGCAGGCAAATTGGGTTCATATCACTTTTTGCATCTGACCAGGAAGGGCGTCTCTCCGAGTTCGCGTCCGCGCAGATAGTTTCGGTACTAGGGTTTATTTAGTGAATTTTACAATAGTGACACATTTAGGACAAATGTTTACGTCATAACGTCATAATGACGTCGGCATGTCAAAATTTGACATGAAAAGTGGCATGTGTAATCGTAGCTTCAGTTTTAAAGCAACGGATGAGTTGTCTAAGGATCAGTCCATAGAACAGTTGTATGGAAATGAAATGCACATGTGGACGGTGACTTTAGATTACTTGAATAAAATTTTGCAAGCTTAGAGGTTAGTGCGTGCGACTACTCAGCGCGGCATCCTTTGTTCGAAACCCAAGTTCCATCTTAAAGTTTGTTTCCCCAGCGCAACCTCTCGCGAACGTCTGACAAACAGCGGAGAGTGAAACTGTCATGAAAGAGCTTCTCAATGAGTCGTTTGGACTCGGCATTAAATTGTAGATCCCTTCTATTCGTCCCAAAAATGAAAAACTCACGCAAAACGAGTGGTTGTCAGAAGTTAGGTCTAGGGTCCCTGTTGCGCCAACTATTTATTTATTTATTTCAAGTAAAATTTAGCATACCTTCAACACAGTAAAAAATAAGTACAGTAAGACGTAGTAAGATCGAAGTGTCTGAAAGTGCTGGAGGCCGAAGAAAAAATCGTGTTTGCAGGAACTTTGGATAGTCTGCTGTTGGCATTGGTTCAAATATGCTAAAAGGTGTCGCTTCTAGTAGCAAATCTGGAGTCAGGTAGCAGAGAGCCTTTGCGCCTTTGAGAATCTCATTTCTCAAGAAAAACCTCTCGTCGACAACTTTATTCATTCGTCATTGTTAATGGAAGACTTTTGTTTTAAGTTTCTTTTGTTTAACTTTGTCTAAGACCCATGCCTGCCGAAGACCGATTTGGGTTAGAGACTCCAAAAGTAGTCAAATGTTCGGTCCTTTATCATACACCTTTACCAAAAATGCACTTAAGGTCGTAAAACCTCTGGTAAACAGCAGAAATGTGCCACCTCGTAAAAGAACTGACAGATTTTGTCTGAAGAATCATTTACGCAGGCCTCGTAATTTTTCCCGATGACTTAGGCTCGGGAAACAACCGCTTAAGGATACGTAGAATCACAGACTTTGAGGAAGTTTTTGATTTTGTAGTGGAATCAAGAAGAAATGACTTGCGGGCCCATTGTTTTCAATATTCACCACTACGGGTATTATTAAGGGATGAGAGGTCAACCTTAATCCATAGAATTTTTTTAGACAATATTCGACGTTCCGATACAAATTTTTTAGTCCTTATTTTTTCCCAAAACCGACGCAATATCGGGCGGTGGCGAAAACTTTGATTTTAACACGAGAGTAGAGAGTTCTGTTGAAGAGAGGAAATATATTTTCGTCATGGATGAAGGAAATACGACATTCGGTCTAAGTTTTTTCCACGCTCTCTTATCTTGTTACGTAACAAGAGACATATTCCAAAAAGAAAACATGTCCATGACGTTGCCCTGCGTTAAACATTCCGCCACCAGTACTCTGCATTAACTCTGCGTTGATGTCACAATTCAAGACCTCATACATGACTGTGAATCTTATAACCTTTAAGCAACAGGCCATTTGTGATACGAACCAGTATTTTTTTACACTGTGTCCAGAATGATGCTACTCGCGAACTCCTTCATCTTCATCAGAACGTCTTACCTTCTGAGTGAATGGGTGAATAAATAAATACGCAAAAGAACCCACTGCCGAAATTGAAATTGTTATAAAGCCAAACATTAATGCTCTTACCTAACAACGAAAAGAAGACCGATCCCACCAGGCTAATGAACGGCTCCAAGTTCGGAATTGCGGCAGCGATTCCACCGACAAGCAGAATAATTCCAGTCCTTAGCAGAATCTGCGAGATGTTTTGATAGCTCTCCGAGAATTTGTGTCCGATTTTCTTCCACAAAATGTCATTCGGTATATAGAACTGTAGACCGAAAGTGAATAGAATCGCCAGCGCCATCAACAATTTAGCAGTATCCGCAATCCTGAAAAAATCAAAACACCCTTCAAGATCACACGAACCTCTTTGTGACTGATTTGCCAACTCACCAATTTCCATCGTCCAAATTCAGTGTAATACTTGCCGCAATGCGGTCACCATACTTGACATATCCAAAGAATCCGATTATTGCGTATAGCGTCACGACAGTGATCATAGCGGTATTCAGCACACCGGGGCACTTAAGGAAGTGCTGCGGTTTCTTCATCGAATTTTCCACTGGCATCACTACACCAATACCCTCCATGGCGAAAATCACAGTTGCAAAGAACAATGGCAACTGGCCCCAGCTGGAGAACAACGGCTTGTCGGAAAAGTTCAGAGGCTCATTGAACATGAAATACAGGGTGATGGCGAAGGTGACTACGATGAAGACATTGGCTATCGCCGAGAACGGTACCAAATATCTTAGATCTCTTATCTGACCGATAAACAGGCATGGCACGATGGTCATTGCTATGTAGACTCGGATATCCCAATCGAGGCCAACTTCGTAGTTGACGACATTTCGAAAAGACGTTGCTATGAAGACGACGTAGACGCATACGGCCGCGTAGTAGGTACCCATTAGGCCGCCGTCCACAAATTGCCTGGAAGTAAACAAAAGGATTAGAACTAAAGCAGTCGATTAAGAAGAATGCGAAGATATGCGAACACCTTAATGGATGCGAGCTATCGATTATGGGACTTATGGCGGCTGATATGTTAAGCTGGGCGTTTAGATATTGACAAATTTCACATTTTTCGCCGTTCGTAAGTGGCCATGTAAAATCGACAGAGGTACACAAAGATCGGCAAAAGTTTTGAGTAAGAGTTGTCTGATTGTCAGACCACTTCAGGTTCAAGTGACATTAAGTAAATCTTTGGAAAATCCGCTGGACAAATGTTCGGTCTGCAATTCTTGTAAGGCAGTCGACTACATTTTTTTCAGCACAGACTTGGACTAGAACACTAATCCTCCCCTGTGAGGCCGCTCACTACCGGTTTTTTGAATTTTTCTGAGAATATACCACTCCAATGGCATTCTGTCTCCTTGCCAGCTCAGTCGGGAATCAGACGCGGTGGATAGCTTACGTTTGTAAGATTTCAGTGTTTAATTTCGATGTTATAGAGTTCGGTGTCGCCTGAGAGGCGAGGTTTAGTGTTTAAGGTAAGTTTTTTTCAAGTCTTTAATTTTACTTTTTTGTAGTATTTTTGTTATTTGCATGGAATTAAATCTGCGAAAATTGGCAGAGGACACGTTTGGAAGAGCGCCCCTCTATGTATAGATAGAAACGAGTTCGGGAAGCCTTATGCGAAGTGCCTAATTTGCCTGCTTATAAGGATTCTGCATCTTGTCCTGAAGAGCCGATCATTAAAATAGGTAAGAGATCAGTATGCAGCTTTTGTCCTGCTTAAAAACGACGCATGAGCGTGTACAAATTGCGACAATACGTATTGCCTAGAACATAGGTCCCCGAACTGCTTTGGATGTACAGAGAAATAAGTTCCTAAAGAGGGGTCATTTTTAAATTAACGTGGAGGGCTTGTATCTTGTAATACAGTTCTGATTTTTTTTTTGTTATGAAAGCGTTTTTATTTATTTATTGGTTTTTGCAAAGTTTATATGCAATTTTAAAGATATTAATTTTTAATTTTTATTTTTAATGAAGTCGTCACTTATTTGAAAAGTGAAAAAATGTGTTTTTTAATTTAAGGTTTTCATTATTAAAATTCAAATAAAACTTCAAAATTAGTGTTTTTTCCAAAATTAAAATATCGATTTGCAAGGTCTGATAAATATTTTAAAAGGTAAAAATAACTGTTTTAGGCGTTTTTTTTTTTCAAAAGTAGACATTCGAAGATTAGAGTTTATTAGAGCTATTTACAAAGGGTTTTCCAATAAGAGGTGTTATTGTGAATTAACCGCTATTTCGGTAGCTGTCACTTTTGAAGCTTTTATTCTTTGACATTTGACAAGTAGAAACTACGCCATTACTAAAAATGGAACGATACACGCTTCAAAAACGAATTGAAATTATTAAAATTCACTACAAAATTTTTGAAAATCTTGCAGTCACAGTTCGCAAAACTAAAGCATTTTTTGGTCGTCGTGAAGCACCTTGTCGGACCGCAATACAGAAATTGGTGGAAAATTTCGAGCTTCTGGGGCTCGGAAAACCCAAGAGTTATTGTTGAGAAGCCTCTCCATCCTCAACGTGTGACTGTTTGGTGCGGTTTATGGTCCGGCGGGGTCATTGGACCTTACTTTTTCGAAAATGTGGTTGGATCAACAGTTACGGTGAATGGATTGCGCTATCGAGAGATGATTAATGATTTTGTATTGTCGGAGTTGGATGGTATTGATCTGGACAACGTTTACTTTCAATAAGACGGCGCTACGTGCCACACAAGCAACGAAACCATTGATCTTTTACGGGAAAAGTTTCCGGACCGTGTTATCTCTAGAAGAGGTGATCACAATTGGCCACCGAGATCTTGTGATTTAACACCTTGCGACTTCTTCCTTTGGGGCCACGTGAAAGATAAGGTCTACGCTGACAGCCCAGCGTCGATTTAAGACCTCAAAGATAAAATTCGTGAGGCTATCGAGGACATATGGCAGCCACTAGCGATTTGGTTATGAAAAATTTCGTGCAAATGATGTTGTTTATCATTATTAACGGCATACCTTCCTCTTTATTATGAAATAAACATCCGATCATTTATCTCAAAAAATGGCATTTTTCTTTGAATACCAAAATAACACCTCTTATTGGAAAACCATTTATTTCTTTTGATACCTTTTAGTATTTAAAAGGTTGCAAAAGTCGAAGACTTAGCAGACTTAACCTTATACAACAAAATTTATAATTCATCCCAAACAAATAGCGATGGCAGGGGCTATTCTTCTCTTTCCAATCTTCACGTTTGCAGAGTTGGCAAAGCTAAACATGACCTTCCATAGCTCATAATGCTTTCATAGGCAGCTAAAATGCTCGTATGATCGATAAAAAATTGTATTACTTAAGTTCTTCCCAGAATCTGTCGAAGCGGTTATTTACGATCGCTTTTAGGCATTCACACAATAAGGCAGATATGAACTTCGATGTTAAAGAGAATGATGCGTCTACAGCTGGCGCAATTGAATCGGTATCCTTTCTAATATGAAGCGGGGCAAACGTCAAACGATGTCTTTAGACATCAAAAAATGTCGTCAGACCTGCCTACGTTTCTTTGACCAAATCTTAGAAGTAAGTCGGTGCTTGCTGTTTATTAAGCCGCTCTTAAAAGGTCGACAGGTAAAGTGCAAGCCCCTGTTTTTTCGGTCTTAAGGATCGATATTGCTATCCTTTTTTTCAGGTTGACGGAAGTTTTTCTTAAATTGAATGACGCGTTCTTCTTAACTGCAGGAAACTGGCCCCCGTCGCCGTTCTAGAGTCAGGAATAGTTTTTCCCACATTCAACATAGCAAGATTCCTTTTGTAAGCTTTACCGGGGTCTGTACAGGATTTGCTACCTTGGCTCGCTTTCTCCATACCTTTTGGTAAGACTTTTGTACATTTCTCCGGGAAAAGCATTTCTCAATTTTTGTTATCGCTCGCTTCGCTTGCTCTTTCTTTTTATTCCTGAGGAGCCGATTTCCCTTCAACCTCAGTTACCTCGCTCTAGTCTTTATTCGCAGCACCGCTTAATAGCCTACGGTTTTACTGCGTTTACTAGTCGATATTGGTAGTCAAACCGACCTGCGCCGCTCGTGTCACATGCGGTTCCCGCTGCAGAACCTGAGGTTGAGTTACCGCATCCGTGACCGAGTGCTACGTGACTGAATTTGTTATTGATTTGCTTGTAAAATCAACAAAATTCAGTAACGTATTACTCGCATCGAAATACGTGATCGGAGAAGATTCAGTCTCTGGCGATTGCAGCTGTTCGAGACGTTAGAAGTTTTTCATTGTTGAGATGTGTTAAATGCACGCATTCTTACCAAGAGAGTGATCCCAGTCAATTGGTAGGTGTGATCGGGTCAATTTGGTTGATGGTTTGTTTATCCAGAGACGACCATATTTTCCTATGAATACTGAGATTGAGGACAGTCTCCGACGGTGACTCCAATGCAAAGTAGTCTTTGTACTTTTGTAATAGTTTTTTTTAGGTAAGTGCTCACTTTTCGTAGTTGTAACACATAATTTTTCAACGCAAAGGGTCGACATTCTTGTACATTCTCAAAGTCCGTCAACAAACAATATCGACCTTTTATAAATTAAATAAACAGAAGGCGCAAAGGGTCCGTTGTTACCCTAGGCCTAACTTCTCACAACCATTCGTTTTGCGTGTGCTTTTCATCTTTTTTCTTAGGAAGGGATCTACAATTTTATGCCGACTCATTGGGAAGTTCTTTCATGACAGTTATACTCTATATTGACCTTTTGCGTTGACAATTAATGTGTCATTTAATAAATAAAAAAACATTTCTATTTGGGAAACCCTCTGTCGCAACAACTTAGTCCCCACAACGATTGCTAAACTATGAGTTCATTAGCACCTACGCAGACGGTTCTTATCTCCTCAAGTTAAACGACCGCTGAATCTGTCAATGAAACTATAAAGCTACAGTGGAAACACATGTGCATGTGACAAATTGACGGTTATCAAGGGAAAAACATTTATTATTGATATTAAAGTCGTGTGCTTTAAATGATAATATTGTAGTTAAGTACCTGAAAAGACAGGCAGCGTCAAATAAATCATTGACCGTTGTACTAAGATAACAGTCAGAGATAGGAATGAACCTTAAATGGATTAACCATTGAGGCCTTAATTGGTTCAAGTGGCCATATATTCGAATTCGCGCGATGGCGGCCCGGAAATAAGTCACACTTTAGTGCGAGTACTTTTTAGGACTCTGGAACTTTCTGACAAATAACAAATAACATTATGTCATGTGGTGTCCGGCGTTGTAGTCATAGATTTACTGTTGTAAACTACGGCTGCTCATTTACTGGGCCAATAAGAGGGGTTTTGTGTAAGTGTTTTTTTTTTTTTTTCAACTAATTGGCAGCACTTTTTTTTTTTATTTGACAGCTCATAGCTGAATTGTGTATATTTTGGTCTGTCCATTTTATAAGGATTTCGATATGCGGCTTCAGTTGCCAGAAACTAAAGCAAGACTTCGAGATTGAGCTTAACTCGACAAAGCCGCAGAGGCTTTCTCTCAAAAACCATGCCTAATGGCGGCAGATCTATATATAGTATTTGGACCACGCGAATTTAGGCTGCGGAACATTTTGTACGGCGGGCGGTTTTAAAATAACATCCGCGATAGTAGGTAAAATGAATCAAGACCGAGCAATTTTATTTAATCTTTCGATTCACATGGCCATAAGTCATGGGACCCTTAATTGCATTAAATTATTATTCCCACAAAGTCAATTTGATTGTCATTGCCTATTGATTTGTATGTGTTTTATTGCATTTTAAAGTTAGCTAACTCTAAAAAAAGCACACATCGTCGGCTGAGTTCTATCTTGTCCACTAGACCATTTTTGCTGAAATTGAGTTAAATATGCAGTCTTACTAATTTGGGGACACTCTTTCGTTTGGTGAAATCCGGTTTGTTCTATTTCTTTGAGTTTTGAAGTTATAGAGATATGTTTTGTTCAATAAACCCCTTTTCTTAGAACTTTGAATGTAATGATTGTTAATAAACCATTAAGAATAATTTTTGTATTATATTGGACAAGATTTAGAATGGGTTAATGAGAAACACTTTATTTTTTATAAAGGGTGATTTTTTAAGAGGTTTAGAACTTTTTTTAACGAAAAAACACAAAAAATTCGAAAAAATGAATGAAATATTTATTTGAATCGATAGTTTGAACCTTGCAATTTAATGTTTAAAGATAATTTCATGCAAATGTTGACCGCGGCTGCGTCTCAGGTAGCCCATCCGCTGAGTCCAATTTTGGCATACTCTTTCACACATATCGGCCGGTATCTCACGAATGAATGCATGGATGTTGGCTTCCAGTGCGTCAATCGAAGCGGGCTTGTCCCTATACACATTAGCCTTGGCATACCCCCACAAAAAATAATCTAATGGTGTCAAATCGCACGATCTAGGCGGCCAATTGACCGGCCCGAAACGTGAAATTAACTGTTCACCAAACTCGCCTCGCAATTGCGCCATTGTTTCGCGTGCTGTGTGGCATGTGGCACCGTCTTGTTGAAACCACATATCATGCAAGTCAAGAACTTCCATTTCGGGCAAAAAAAAGTTTGTTATCATCGCTCGGTAGCGTTCACCATTGACAGTAACGCTGCGATTCGCATCATCTTTGAAGAAATATGGCCCAATAATGCCGCCGGCCCATAAACCGCACCAAACAGTGGCTTTTTCGGGATGCATTGGTAGCTGTTGCAATGCTTCTGGCTGATCTTCACTCCAAATGCGGCAATTTTGCTTATTTACGTACCCATTCAACCAAAAATGAGCCTCATCGCTGAATACAATTTTTCGATAAAAAAGCGAAAAAGAACATTTCGAACCGAGCACGAATTTTGATAGTAAAATTCAATAATTTGCAAGCGTTGTTCATTTGTAAGACGATCCATGGTTAAATTGCAAACCAAACTGAAGCTGTTTGACAGTGACACAAGGTACTAAACACACGTCAGCTGTCAAAACCAGTGTTGCCAAAACCAAACCAGCTAAAAAATCACCCTTTATATATATTTCGAGAGATAATCGAATCAGACCACCATTGTCGGGTCTCTTTTCGTCTCTCTACCACTGTAAATCTTACTCAGAGAGACTCTCTGGATTTCTCCACAGTTCTTCTCTGGGCTCAATTCCTAGTGTTAACGCTAGCATCTGTTTATGGGAGATCCGTTTCATCGACTGGGTCTCGACCCATTGATGTCCCAAGATCCTCATTCTTCTGCCAGCCAATGCCGGGCATTGACACAGTATATGTGCCGCTGTCTCAGATTCCTCCAGGCATAGTCTATAAGTATCATCCTCTATAAGGCCCATTTTCCTTAAGTGATACCTGAAATTACCATGTCCTGTAGACAAAGCCACCACCCATTTCAATGTTCCTCGACTCATGCTTAGAACTCTTCTTTGAGTGGAGCAGGTCGGCCACTTTATTGCCATTTTGGCTTGTCTACATTGTTCCACGGTTGACCACCTTCTCAGGTGTTCTGCCGTGATCCATTTGTGGACAAGCTGTTCAACCATTCCTCTGCCAATTGAAGAGAATGGTTCTGGTCTCAGCAACTTTTCAGTTGACCCCTGTTTTGCAAGGGAGTCCGCCTTTTCATTGCCTTCGATCCCTATGTGTCCTCGTACCCAAGTCAGTGTTACTTCATTTTTAGATGAACACTTATTGAGTTTAAGTACGCATTCCAGTGCCAGTGATGGTGTGATGTTTGTTTGTTCCATGCATCTGATCACCGCCTGATTGTCCAGTGCTATGAGGATATTTCTTCCTTCCACCTGACACTCAAGCAAGTAGTCCAACGCATAAAGCAAGGCAATCATCTCAGCCTGGTATACTGAAGTGTATTTCCCGAGGCTTATGTGACGGGCAAGTTCCAGCTCTTCTGAATAGATACCGGCCCCCGCTCCGCCATCCATCATGGATCCATCCGTGAAAATCACTATTTCACCATTTCTTTTTTCTGGAAGTAATCCGTTCTCAATACGAGTTTTGTGATTTCTTTCCATAATACGCACCCTTGTTATTCGATCCAAAGGCATGTTTAGCTCCCTAATCTCGTCTTTAACAAGTTCCAGGATCTTCCTATGTCCATAGATCGTACCACGATGGTGCCATTTCGCATCTCGATGCAAGCGAAGTGCCGTTTGGGCCGCTGTTTTCTTAATAAATAAGTCTAGCGGTAATATCCCCATGATGACTTCCAATGCGCATGTTGGGGCTGTACGTATTGAACCTGTAATTCCCATACATGCTAAACGCTGAACCCTATCCAGGTGGCTTCCTCACAGTTTTCTGAGAGGCTTTCGCCCACCATACAACCGAGGCGTACGTGATAATGGATCTAGTTATCATCGTATACATCCAGTATGCTGACCTAGGCGAGAGTCCCCACCTCTGTCCACACACACGTTTGCACTGATGTAGTACTCTTTTTGCCTTCCGGACCTTCTCCTCAACGTGGTAATTCCAAGTAAGTCCAGTATCTAGATAGACTCCCAGATACTTAACCTTCTTAGTCATTGTTAGTTCCGATCCGAAAAGTGTTAAGGGCCGAAATTCCAGATTTTTCCTCTTCCTAGTGAAGGGTCTAAGAGGGACAACATCACGTAGGGTGGTGCGCATGAGTGGAAGGGAGCACACCTTGCAGGGCGCAACTGGAGCTAGTTAGTCAACGACCGCCCTAGCTGTAGAGGAACAATTCCGGACTGTTTTCTTTATTAAGCTTGCCAATTTGTCTTCCCTAATTTTTGGAGACAAGTTAAAACTCTACAGCTATAATTTACTTACAAACAAAAGCCTTTGAGAATCAGGACACCTAGTAAACAGAACCAGTGGAATAACGTTTCATTAGAAAAAATTGCGCATGGGTCTTGGAATTTTAAAAAAATCACTAAAATATACTTTTCAATAACTATTTTGACCGCGTTTTACCTTTCATATTTCATTTTTACCTCTGTATAAAAGCGATGAAATTGCACAAAATCAAAAACCAGCACTGTTGACAAGGGTTCTGCATTCGATTCGCTCAATCCACTTTTGTAAAAGAAAATCAACTGTCAGATGTTGACACCCCCAACGCCATCTATCGTAAAATGCAAAAAGTGCGAAAAATGCGAATAAATCGGATTTGCGGAATTTTCCTTCCGCCGAAACCTAACATACAGCAATACGAACAAAACAAAAAATAAAAATCGGCCCAGCAATTATCGAGTTGTAACATCATCGAGTTTCACCCCCAAATGAATTAAAAGATTAAATAACGCACATAAATATTGACTGAAAAAAACATTAACATGCGCAGATCGACTAATCGATCATCGCGAAGCTTACGGTGACTAAATCGTTTATAATAGATATCTAGCGCCACAAGTAAACACAGCCCCACTCTGTTTTGTAAACAAGACCCCAAACTTACCGAGCGAAATTCGACCATGGACGCAACTTCTTCGGGCCGTTTTCAAAAACCTTTTCTGCAGTCTCTGCGAAACCAAGTGATGTTACTTTCGTATCCTTACAAATGGAATGTGATGTTTGGACCTTGAAATAAAAAAAAAAAAATACAACAATAAATAAGAGTTTAAACCAATTGACCATCAGTTTTGTTAACTTATCGCAATCTAAGCAAATGAAAATACATTTTTGAACGGCCAAATATTGTTTACCCGATTAATTATCAGCACTTTTGCTGCATTATCTTAGAACAGGGGATCGAATAATTGAGATTTAGAGATAAGTTCATATGCATAAGAGATATTTATCTTCGGATTGACGTTTTTTAGCACAAAACATCGTAACCTTCGATCGGTGACAGCAGAGATAAGAAAGTATGTCATTTACGAAGTAAAGAGGTCTACAAAGTGGGACATATAATAGGTAACCACTTGTCAATGTGTCTGATTGAATAGGAACTTGAGTTGTGTGAAATTTAATGCACGGTGACAGACAGGCTACATGAAAATTGGAATGACACACGGGACAAGTTGTCAATAATAAAAGTCAGTTTGGCAAATGAGGAAATAGTGAGAATGAAAACGAAATAAAGTCTAAGCGGACGGCCTTTTTTCTCCTCCTCACTCTCTCAACACAAATAACCTCACAAAACTTGATGAAGCCAGGGGCCAGATTCTGTAAGGCGAAACGATCAAACGTTTTCGTGCGCACGAATGAATGTTACACAAGTAAATTTCTTCGTGCACACGAAGACGTTTGAACGTTTCGCCTTACAGAATGCCGACCCAGGATTGTTCCACACGGATACCGAGAAATTTTCTTCACATAATTTAGACCGAAAAATAAATTCAAACTTCACACCTCACCATCGTACAGAATTATGAAAGCTCTTTTCATTATATTTTGTAAAAGTGCAATAAATGTCTATTACCTGGGGTTTTGAAACTGTTTATGTGAAAATGACTCACACCTAAACCTAAATAATGGCGCAGTACTATGGTGGAAAGCAACAAACAAGAAAACAATTCTCAATCAAGTTCAATCGTGTGAAAATCAAAAATTGATGTCGGCGCTAGAGCGGGAATCTATTCCAAGACGTCTTGCCGTCTCTCTCTTAACCATTCTCTTCAGACTTCAACGACAACTTAAGCCAGTTAAGATTTTATACGCAATATGAACTTACCAGTGAAACTTTCAGGCGACTTATAGGGTAACCTCGAATAATCTATTGTTGCGGTCGATATTTTTGTTTGTTTTTTTTTTTTTTGTTTATCGGCATACAAATCTGTACTTTCTCAAACTGTGTTTCCTGATCCCTCCTGCGACTCTTTGCATAAAAATCTAAACTGTTGATATTTGCTAAGAAAACCTCGTTCAGGATATAAGAACACCCCAAGCTGGACTTTATTCCAGACGCTGTCACCAGTGGCATTCGAATAGCCTGCATTGAAGCCGTCTTTCCTTTGTGCACCGTCCACCGTTAACCGGATATGTGCCCAATACGTATAAAGTAATTCACCCGATCTCCTGCTGGCACAACATTCAGTTATTTATTTCATCTGTGACATTTCTTTACCGGATGCTTTTGTTTATTATTATACCGAATGTCAATTGCGATAGATTTTTTGCCAAATTTGTATTTAATTCACACATACGTATTGGGGTTTCAAAATTAAGGTGTTAACAGGTGCAGAGTGACAACTGGGAGAGGCATTGTTAGCGCGTTCATTTAGCATAATGGAATATATTGGCACACCCGAACGAGTGTACACAGTGCCCACTTAATGACGTTAAGGTGAGTAATTTTTTTGTGTGGGTTGTTTGTGTTATTTTTTTTTGTAATTTAGTTTGAGAAATTTTCACTGCGGATTTGTTTGTCAAAACTTGTATTGGTCAGATAAATTGTTTGAGTCAAGTATTTCGGAAAGTGTAGGCGGGAGTAGGTGTTGGGGCGTGGCATCTCCCATGCAACAAATTTATTTTAAGTGCTGCTTCTTAGGACTTAGGACTGCCTTTCGAGAGTATTTAGCGAAATGTTTTTCGCGATTTGACAATTTCTTTTGACAGCAACTTGCGACACGGAATTTTAAAACCCTATATAAAGCAACAGCCGCGCAGAAAACTATATTTTTATGAATTTTCTCTAATTCAGCGACTTACCAACCAACGACTGCGACTTCAACTGAATGAACTAAACGCGGTTATACGGGGATGTCACATCTTTCAAATTTGTTCGAAAAAATAAATTCTGGTCATATACCTAGCCCCTATTGAAAAATGTGCTCAAAAAATGACGAGCTAAGAGCGCCTAGGGTAACCGATAAAAACAGTAGACGAATTGGGTTTTCGCCCACAGAGAATATTATTTATGTAAATAAACAAATCTAACTTTTTCTTTAATCATTTAGCAGACTGATGTGACTGGCTTGTAATAAAATTTGCCAGTGGAATAGTGTCAACGAATTATTGATTATAGTAGGCGTTTATTTTAACGGCTCGTTAAATATTAGCCGGGAGTAGTAAAGTGCAACCTCAAACAAGACAAGAGTCTCCAGGAATTGAAACCAAATATGGATTTCGAAAAAAAAAAAAAAGACTTCTCGGAGCTCAGCTCGCAAACTGAATTAGATTTTACCAGCTTAATGGTGAAAATATTTTTAAGTCAAACAAAAGAGTGTAATTTTCATACATTTGTCTGCTTATTCTGCTGAAACCGCCCATTAAATGTAGGCGGGGCTGACATAAACAGAAACCTACGTACGGAATTTTATACGAGCAAATTGTGTACACAAAATGTGTTTGGGATGAAATATACCTACTACACTTGGGCAATCGATGTCTTGAACTCGAGAAGTCAAGTTTTAAATGAAATTTTCACTCAAGATGACAGCAACTAAAGTAGTGGTTATGTCTGTCTAGTGTCTACTTAGTACTACAACCTGAATGACTATGTGAGTTCGTTTTGAACAGTTGTTGCATATTACAGAATGTGATGCAGCAACGTGATTTTCATTTTTACCTCAAAACGAATCGTATTCCTTAGGTGTACTACAAGATTTGTAAGCCTTAAAAAGTACTGCGAAATATCCTAAAAAGGGCGCGGAGGCACCATTCAAAAAGAAAGTTTGTAATCCCATTATATTATGAAAACTTTGAACATCATTAGTTCTGTTTTAAAGAACTTTTTTCCTAAATTTAAGTAGAACTTCGTACAGTTTACGTTGACACTGATTTCGTCGAGTAAGTTAAACTGCAATCAGCGCCATTTTGGTTTAATTCAACATACGTGGGGTCGAATTACCTCATCCGTGAGCAATACGTGACTGAATTTAATGAATTTTACATGCAAAAAAATCAGTCGTGCAGTACTTGCAGCATTTTGGACATTTCATCCACAGTTATTTTTAGAGTGCGTGTCACCGCGGCAAAGTCTATAAGCTTCAGTAAATACTTTTGGACACTTTTGGACATCATTCCATATGCAATGATTATCAATTTTATTGAAATCTCCCTTCATGAGTTGTCCGAATCTCGGTTTTTTCAAAGACGTGTTGTGGATATGAAATTGCCATAAACGTCTCGGCTGGGAATGAGTTTCGATGAACCTTAAACTGTGCCGACTACTTCTCTGCGTCACACGGCCCACTTTCTACGTCCAAGTATATCTAGCAAATTCTGCCTGTCACGGTTTTTCAAGATTAAAATCTACCCTTGAATCACCTAGGGGGTAAAACATGTTTACCAATTCGGTTTTTGACATTCAATCAACTTGATTGAGATTAATTTCTAATTGCACCAAAATTATTCTCAGTACCAAGTAAGAAATAACCGCAGCGATTTGTGGACGCGCTCTTCTTCTTCCTATTCATTGTGTGGGGCTGATAAATACTTTTATTTTGGGTTATTAAAATTCTCATTTGGGCGATTAGTTACGTATGTACTGGTAAATACTCGTTCCGTATTAATGATCATTTAAAAAAAATGTATTTTATGACATTCACATGTGATTAAAAAAAAATCGTTCGATAAGGGGGTTTTCCAAATAAGCACGGGACACTGGCTACAGAGGCTGGGGCTAAACCAGTGACGTACGGTCCCAAACTTGTTAGAATGGACTACTTAGAATGGTTGAATCGGTACAATTCAGAGTTAATGTCAAAAGGACTAGGTGTTTTAGAAAAAAACGCATTTCAAAGGCCATCATTATGATGAAGTCTTTAGATTGCTTACCAAAATGCGAACGCAATGTGTGCACAGGAATCCCACGACCAGTGTGCCAATCATTCCAAACAATAAGCCAGCGTTGTAGAACGCCATTGGCATGGCTAGAATACCAGTGCCTAGGGAACTTTTCAGCAGATGCGCCAAGGATCCAGCTGTCGTGCCGCCATTCACTTGATCGCGATGATCAAACGGATTATAGTCATCGTCATCATCGAGTTGTCCCTTTTCAGCAAGCTGGGCTCTGAGAAGTTTAAAAAATTAAATAAAAATTATATGCTACCATAATAAATAATGTTTATGAGCTTGTATAACAATAATTATGACACAGTGGAATTTATATAACACGGGCAGGGATAAAACGATAACAAAGTGAGTAGTTGTTGCTTTGTTGTTTTTGTTATCTGACCTTGTAGGCAACTTAATAAATTTAAAAAGTGCAACTTACTTTGAACTGAAATCGCTTAGGGTAAACACCGAGTTTGACTTCTCCTTCGAAACTGAATTACTCGCCATCTGGAAGGTAATAAATAGAATGCTGTTAAAAATTAAGCTTTTCGTTGTTATGTTGAATTGGGTAATAAGCAGATATTGTGATTTACAGCTTATCGAACATTGTAGCTATCTAAAAGATAATCGGTGCCACGTTCCACATAAAAGCGCAATTGGCAATAGAAGTGTTTTTCATATTTGTTGTTCTACATCTACAGATTACTTTTGGGGGCTATCCACGATCTTGACACATTTATCAAAGTTCGTAGTTCGTACGTAGGCAAAACGGAACTATGCTTTTTTTGCGATTAAGAGAAGGTGGCTGTCATGAACACGAATGTAGAGTGCGAGTATGCGATTGATAGGAAGTGGGTGACGTGTGACTAAAACTGCCAACTACAGAGGCATATTACTCATGAACGCAATTGCCAAAATGGGACTGATGAAATCGACTCTAGCAAAACGGGTGAAACCAAGTAGCAAGTTAAATCAGTTCCAGGCATTATTTAGAGAAAGCCTTTTCATAGGTTATCAAACTTTTAACCTAATAAGTACTGCGGAGTGCTACTTAAACCAAGCCAAAAAAAGCCATACGCACAGTCATGCCAGATTACAAGATATATTTGTTTTTTTAAGATTTTCGAGCTCCAAAATACGATGTACAGGACTTTTTACCTCGAAATCATCAAATTTCAAGATTTTTGATATCAAGAACTTTTTAAATCTAGCACATTAAAAGAACATTTTCTATTGAAGAAAAACGTTTTCTTTTCTATTAATACAATTATAGAAAATGTGAGTCGAACAGAGCCCATGCACAATTTCTGTCCCACTAACGTTTTCATCAACTCTAAGGAAACATGAATTTTAACGAATTTGATAAAATAACTGATGTAACGTGTTTTTGGAAAAATTGTTTCGTATGTACTGAAACGGTTGTTGAAATTTGTGTCTTTACAAAGGATTTGTTGAGCTTTAATGAGCCGAAATTCTATGATCATGATATAGGTAAGCAATGCAATTCTAAGTTAATTTGGTAAAAAGCATTACTTAACATAAATTATTTATGACCAACGTTTTTTTTTTATAGATATTTAGGTTATTTATGTATTAGTAGTAAAGTACATCAAAATTGTATTTTAAATTTCGCTCTTTTTATATTTTGAACAAAATCTTGAAAAAAAGATTTTTTGTTTCGGAAAAACAAGAATTTCAGATTTTTTATCTGGCAACACTTCATACGCGTTTTTTTTTTACCAACTTTAGAGCGACGTTTGAGACGGCTAACTGAAATTGCCTTTCTCATCTATTTTCGAACGAAGGTATTCAACAGATATCTGCATCAAAATGGTGAAACAATTTTTTGAAAATCATTTTCGTTCATTTTCATTTACGGCTATAGTCCGAACGTGGGCAGACTTTTCCCAGGACTTAGTAAAACCATAAACTTAAACTGATTAAAAAGAAACGTGAAGGTAATACCTAATTTTAAAGTGGTTTTTATCGGATTTGCACAAAAAACATTCATTGGTCATCCACATTTTAAAGTTAAAACAAAGAATGATGGATAGACAGAGATATGCAATTATTTTCAAAGAGCTTTATTCAGTCGAAGACAGATAGAGTCGAAGCGAATTAGTTCGTTTTTAATGGATGTATTGTTTATATTATGTGTTTTTTAAAAATAAATGGGTTTGAATAACGAAAATAACAGTCCTCTGCCATACAACATTTCGCAGCTCAAAGCATCTTTAACGAAGTGGGATACCAATGAATTATTGGTAAGCCGTTTTGGGGTTAAAGCTGTGCAATTGCCTCAAAATAGGTGAGCATTTTTATTAGTTTTCTTCCATTTAGACCTCTTGTGTGAACCTACATCAATTATGAATACCTCTTCTGATAAACTCCGATCCAAATCAGTCTCGACTCTAGCGCGCGACTTAAAAGACAGGCGCCTTTTGGGAACTGTCTATTATGCTATATGTAAGAATTGTCTTCTCTTTTTCTTTCATATATTAATACAAACTCAGAACTGGGCCTTATTTCATAAACCACTTTTCACTTTACATTGTGCAAATTTGAAAATAAATATTTCCTGCGAATGCGCGATTTAATTTATTTTAAGAACGCAAAGTTTTGCAATTTTTCAGACGTTTTACAAAAATAAATGTTCGCGCAACAGGTCCATTCCATTCGTTTTGTGAGAGTTTTTTCAGTTTTTGGAAGGGATCTACAAATTTATGCCGACTCCAAAAGGCCAATTGAGATGCTCATTCATGACAGTTATACTCTCGGATGTTTGTTAGACGGTCGCGAGAGGTGGCATTGGAATTTGTATTTTTTTTTTTTCGTTATTCGAACCTGGGACCCCTCGCTTATTAGTCCAACACACTCACTACTAAGCCACTTCGCCGACTTTAGATGGATAGATCTTAGGCCGAAACGCAATAACTTTAAGTACGATATTAAGTTTAGAGCGCTCGCCAAAAAGGTGGTAAACTAGAATAAGTTAAATGTTAGTTTTAAATGAGGGTTTTGTCTAGTCTGTATTTATAGTGAAAGAAACAATAAAAATTAATTAAAAATTAAAAATTAAATGACCACTATTGTGTTGAAAGACACTTTTTAAGAGACCTATAAGTAAAAGGTAAATCTCTTAAAAGAATAGCTGAAATGTTGGCCAATTTGTGTTTTTTTATTCAGCGATAAAAGCTGTAATTCATTTATAATCAGATTGGTACTAAAAACGTCCGATAATGGAACTACTAGTAGTTACA
Source organism: Cheilosia variabilis (assembly GCA_951230905.1). Lineage (NCBI taxonomy): Eukaryota > Metazoa > Arthropoda > Insecta > Diptera > Syrphidae > Cheilosia > Cheilosia variabilis. The sequence continues at coordinate 16,206,244 of OX579680.1, read as the reverse complement.
AAACCTTCACCTACTCGTAGTTGGCAAAAGCCAGCTTACTGAATACTTAATCAAAGTCACATGATGGTGGTGCATAATTCTGACATTTTAACGATGACTGACGAATATCTGAGTATTGCCAATCATCACGGATTTGACGTTGAAAGGTTAAACACTCATAAATAGCTCATTATTGGCGGAATTTATGTGCACGACTTCGTTCGTTTTTTTTTTATCTTCCTAGGAGCTAGAAGCTTGTATTTTAAATATGACGCACAAGTTGCTTTATATGTTGCGATGCAAAGTTGTCTTTTTATACGCTTCTAGGAATTATTGGTTAGCTAATACATTTATGTATATTTTACTTGTGCTTTAAGGGTTAACGTGAGTTTTTAATTTAACGAGTGTTGCTGTTCTGCGTTGTTTTTTCAGCAAGGAACGTATAAGCTGTCTTATTTTTATATTAGCTTAATTATTGCAAAAAAAAATTTTAAATCCAGTTTAGCATATTGTTTAATGGAATCATAACAAAAATGTGTAAGCTCTTTTTAATACAAACTTAAATACGTTTCATTAACCTCTAAATGACCAACGGCAAATCAAACGAAATATACAGAGCGCCGTACTAATAACAAATTTTAGTACCGACTTTAAATTTAGGGAAGCTCACAATTGCTAAATTTGTATGGAAAATATTGCGACTGTTAACTGCTAAAGTTTAGAGTCGAAACGAAAATGTTTTCTGGTAAGGCCCAGAGAGGTATATGTTGTCATATGTGCTCTGGCAGAAAAGCAACGAGCGAGTCGTAATGTGCTGTTAGGTCACCTGAAACGCAGAAGCAGCAAAACACGTTGCAAATATTTGTCGTGCACATGTCTGCGACAAATTTTTACCACACAAATGTCAGTCAGTCACTTCAAAACTTTTTTTTACAGATCTTTTAATTTTAGCGATATAACGAACACCATGTTGACATACAAACATTTTAGCGGACTCTTTGATAAGTAATTCACATGCATGGCTTCCATTTTGAATGGCAATGCAATCTTCTTTTTTTTTGAATTCCTAAAGTTCCCATTATTTTCTTGTTTTAAGAAAATATTCACTTGAAAAGAAATGATGTTTTTCTTCCACAGAAAAATCTGGATTGAGTTACCCTAATTAGTAATCATTAGGGGTATTCACAACAACAAAATATACCGACTAAAATTTCGCTACACTTTTGCACTTTATCAATACCCTGGCCCTATTGCAACAGAAATATAAAACGGAGTAAAGTGCACCCTCGTCCTTTTGACAGTTCGCCAAATGTCAGTGAGACAGGCTCTCTCCGTACCTATGCTTCGTTGTTGCTAGAGATTAGAAAAAGAGTGTTCACGATCTGATAAAATAAAAGAAAATTTCGAAATTTTGCTAGACCTGTTATACCGAATCGTGAATACCCCTCTTATTATTGTTCAGTTGTTATAATTTTTATAAGCCTGGGAAGGAATAATAATTATTCTGCTGCTCTATCTCTCATAAAAATGCTAGGTAACGTCAATAAAATCAAAGTCGTTGCTAAACACGAAAGCTTTGTTATTGACACGTGTCGTACAGATGTCGCAGACAAACTGCATACACTTGTGGGGTCGTGCGCGGACCGCCACCGAAATAGGCTGACACTGATAAAAATATTCGATTTTTTAGTGTTGCATCGTGTGCGAAAGGTTCTATTGGAACGTTAAAACGTTTTCGTGCGCACGAATGATTTGCTCGAAGTTGCAGACGTAAATCGTTCGTGCACACGAAAACGTTTGAACGTTTCGCCTTACAGAATGCCGACCCAGGTTAAAAAAAAGGAGGAGAACAGTGAACCTGAAGCTTGTTGATAAAAAATTACAAATAGAGTTCAAGGGAGTTGAAATATACTCTAAACAAAGCTGACGATTTGTTCGCAGCTTGCAGCCGCTTTCAGATAATCTAACACACTCCGGGCAAGCTCTTGTACCTGTTTTTATAGCAGAGTCGACTTATTTCGGAACAGACATCTGTTCTGCTTTCGATGGGAAAACTGATGCAAAACTTTTGCAGATATAACAGAATTCCCTTGTGGACTGACCTTTACATAAGACAAAAGCCGTAAAACCATCATCACGTGCTTCGAAAAAATGTATTGTTTCAAGAAGTTATGTTTTTTTCAAGCAGGTTATGTTTGAATATTTTGTGGTAAGAAGTAGCAGTGGAAAGTAAACGTATGTTTTGGAAGAGAAAAAAAAGAAGGGACTAGTTTTAAGACGAGACCTGGAAAAAGAAGTTCGTATCTGTTGAGGGTATTGAAAGTAGCCAATTTATGTGACAGCTCTAAAGTTTGAATTTGCATTCAAAAAAAAAACTACGCAGTTAGACAGGCAATTTGCTGTTAACATATTGAAATATATTTTCTGCAAATTGACATAAATTTTTCGTTGTAACTGTGAAAGGAAACACAATATTAATGCGATGATAACGCAGAAGTGAGGTGATGAGAATGTTGTGAAAATGAATCTGTCAAAATTGAACAACATGTTGAAAATGCTTTACATTTGGATGTACAAAAATTTTACATTACTAGATTTTGTACACAGTTGTTCAGTGGTTATTGTGGTGGGAAAACACAATTAAAGTCCTTTGCATTTGTCCTAAAAATTTACTTTTTTACAAACGGATTATTGTGAAAAGGTCTAATGTTGCGTAAACTATTTATTTATTTTGAAAAAACGGGTATAGTTTTCCAATCGCCATTGGAAGTTAAAAAGGGAGTGGAATCTTAACTTTTAGAAAAAAAAAATCCTTATGATTTTAATATATACATTTGATTTCAGTTTCAAAATCATCACCGGATAATAAGGATCAAGTTTTTTGCCTCAGAAAATGATTGCTGTTTTTAATTTCAATAATATTTAGGGGCTTCTACAGAAGGTTACTTCTATTTGTGATAAGAGCGGTTTCTTGGAATAAGTGAAAGACAGTTTCAGATTATGGCATCAAAATTTTAAAAAAAATCCTCATCACTTTTATAGCAAACAAAGTTGACAAAAATGTTACGTATACGCCACCAATACTCGGTTCGCAATGAATTTCTCGTATTAAAAACAAAAAATAAAACATTGGAAGCTCGATGAAGGCAGAGTTGAATGCACTTGTTTGCATATTTTATTTAGAAATTTATATGTATTTTTTTTAAATAATATAATAGCTATGTACGATCACTTATACAAAAATTAGTGTTTGTGCTTAATCTCAAAAAGGACACCTATACAAAATTATTTGGACAGCAGAATGTAGAGCATAAATACAGCCGATTATATATAAAATTAAATCTGTAGGTTTTAATTCAATTTCCGATCATAAGTAAAATTAGACCTGTAAGTTTTAATTCAATTTCAGCAAAAGTTTGACAAAAAAAAAAATTCTTATTCAGGTTCGTTTTTGCATGCAACAGTTATTTGTATTGAAAAAATATCCACTCCGGACAATATTTCAACTAACTGAAGATAAGACCTTCTTGAAAGCAATCTCTTATAAAGTTTCTAATTAAAAAAAACTATTGCATTTCATTTGTACCTTCAATGGAACTGTTCATAAAATATTGTAAATTCCTTTTCAATCTCACTCAACACTGTGGTCAAATAAAAATAACTCAACTTTATAAATATTCTTAGTAAGAAATGTCCTTGAAAATATTACATTAGTTGTACACTTTCACACAAAACATTGAAAAAAAACTAACTGCAACTAGTGAGCTTTGTTTTCAATTACCACCCAGCTTTACCTTTGATTGAACGAAAATAAATCAAAACAATACAACCGAGCAAACTAACCGCCAACGAAAGACTAAACACGATCGATTAACTTAAACTGCAACCGATGTGTTAATCTTTTTATTTAACACTGAATATTTCAACAAAAAATGTGACGCTTACACAGATAGATAGTTGCCATATCTGAAATGGGGCTGGTTGGTGTTGTACATTGTTCTATATCGTGTTTTGGGCTTTGAAAAGTTTTCTTTCATTTTTTTTTTTTTGAGAAGTTTATAATGAACGGCCCTATCTTGGGATTTTAGGAATGTTTTCTATTGTTGGTGTTTTATTTTTTAATTGCTGATTAACCAAATTTCCGATAAAATTTGAACGACTATGATTATTTGAAACATTGCCGTTAATCCAAGATTTAAAGATAGCTACATATCTACCTGTCGATTGCAAAATGAGCTGGTTATTTCAATTGGGTAAACTATTATCTATTGAAAGTAATTGATTACAAAATTTCCTTGAAATGAATCCAGAATAAACGAAAGAATGTTGAACATGGCTAATGCGTCTATGAAAATGCCAATTAGACATTAGTGACAGTCTAAAATGTATAGTGGTAGAAATTTTCCACTAGTCAAAAGAGTGTCACTTTGTTTAGTAAACAATTAGTGCCAGGCACGTATGTGACAAATTAATTATAGGCAGCAAGGTGAAAGAGCAATATAAAATCCGGTCCGATAAGAAAAAAAAAATACTTCATTTCACGTGGGAAGCAGATGTCAAGATTGTCAATATTTCGCACCATAGAAATACATTTTGGTACTGAAGGAGTGAAAAAATGATCCAAATGAAGCATTCACCTTGGGGTCTTCCCCAAATAAAAACTATGCGAAATATTCTGCATAAAATTGGAAGGCCTCAATTTGGTGTTTTGAATACTCAGTCCGAGGGACTTCAAACGGACGGGGTTAATTGGATACCCGTGCCAGTAAATTTCTTCTTTTTTAACAGGGGCTTTTAACACGAAACCGCAAGCATGGTATCAATTTTTATGTGTCGTGTTATAGGTATAAATAAATTGGAAATGTATTTTTTACAATGGAAAATTTAGCCACAGAGAAAACAGACCACCGGTATTTATATTGCAAGTTCCAAGTTCTACCACCAATATCCACTTGAATTAAGCGCCCAGAAAGGTAGTTTCTAATTCACTGACTGAGAGACGAATCGATCATTCCTAGCAGACTAAGTTTGGCATCAATCGAAATCGAAATGCCAAACTCATAATACTCTTTGTTTCACTGGACTGATGGAGACATTGGTGATTGGTTTCACTTTTCGGTGAGAAAAGTTTGGATGAGAATTTTTGAAGGCGTTGCACTCATTTTTGGCTGTTTGCATTTTTAGACCGAAAATCCTAGCTCGCTTATCCCAAAGGTCTCCTTAGAGCTGGAATTTTCTTTCGGTCCAATTAGAAACAAAGGAGTAGTGATTACAATTGGCAACACATCACCAGCACCCTATTCGTCGCTATCGAGGAAGCAAAACAACAATTTTAAGTTCCTATAGAATCAGTTTTGTCTGCCCTAGTTGGTTTTTTATAAAAGTCTTTTCGAGTTTTTTCCTTAACTTTGTCTTTGAGGTGGAGCATAATTCCTAAGTCAGCGTGTGGAATTTTCAAAAACTCCGTTCGTCAACAACGCGTATTACAGATTACACACCAACTCTTGGGTTATTAAAAGCCCGCTCAACCCAGTAACAATGGTTTTGGTTATCCACGTGTCTATTCAAATGAAAGTGGTTTTTATCGGTCCAGAAGAGTTTCTGCATAAATTGAAGCAATTACCTCTTCCCAAATAAATCTTAAAAAGGCTCAAATTTCGGGTCTCTCTTTAGAACTTCCTGAACGATAATTCTTAGGTTTTTGAGGATCGGCCGCTCTTTTTCGTCATCAGATTGTTTAATTTTCACGCAAGCGTTCTTCCACTTCCTAAATGTTTTCAGTGCTCCATGGCGTTCTGCTTTGCCCTGGCCTATGTACTCGTATTCAGAGCTGGATAAGTTTTGCGAAACCACGAACAGAAATGTCCACTTTGTTAATCTCTCAATCGGTGAATACGCCGACAATCGAATTGATATTTGAAATATTCACATTTTGGAACCGCTGCCTTTCTATTGACAATTTGTCAAGGTGCGTGGTAGGTAAGTAACAATTCCAGTCTATAGGCATTCTGACAACCGCCTACACTTATAAGCTTACTTATGAACAGCTTTGAACATTTGGTCTACTGGAACAAAAGTTGGTACATTCGAGTCTTGTTTGTCCAGAATGTCGAAGTTTGTCAGAATTGTACACCTTATTTATTTTTGTTGGTTAAATTCGAGCATCTAAACCAAATTTTGGATCATGTTTTAATCATTAGTTTTTCTGTTTAAAATATACATATACAGCCTTATTTATAAACTCACCGTAGAGTCTGCTTATCTTTACGCACCCTCTAAAATGTCCTTACGCGGGAAAACGTAATTTAAGCCTGCGTAAGTTTAAACGCAAAAATTTGCAGAGGCCGCGAAAAGCTTGCATATTTGTTTTTTCCTTTTTGAAATGTCATTTTGTTTACATTTTTTTCGGGGTAGATTTGAAAATTGAAAACAAAACTAAAAATTGAATTAAAAATGCCCTTCAGCTTCGGGAATTTTTTTAACGACATTGATATGATCGACTTAATTTAATATTCAATTCATCACCTTGTCAGCGGAAATCCAATTTTCCAACCGATTTCTTTTTATTTTTTTCTGCTCCATTTTTGTTTACAAACAAAATAAATCACACAAGAGAGATGTCAGTTTTATTTCACAGAAACAGCTGATATCATTCCGCGGGGAAAAAGTAAGAGATTTCGGTTTTTTGTAATAGTTTCGTACTTATTTAGACACCAACCTTGCGTAGTAAACAGTCAGTGGACATTTTTTTATAAATAACAATTTCAGCAAAGCCACATAGAGGCTGCGTAAATTTTAACGCGATGTTTAACTAAACAACATCGTAGAGGCGTCGTAAGGAATCTTATAAATACGGCTGATAGTATATACACCACCTGTCCTATTTTAAGAAATTATTCTCGATGTACAGCGATCAAATTAAATAAATAAATAAATAAATTAAGTTAAAGAATGATGAGTTTGGTTTGAAAATGACTCGACTTGTGAAGTTAAAATATTTTTGAAAATGATTTGAAGATGTTTTAAACATTCTCATTGTTTTTTGTACTAAAAGAGTTTTGTTAATGAACTCATTTCAAGAATGTTTGCACAGTTAGAAGGCCTTAATAATAATAATTTTTAACCTTCACTTTATATATATTTTGTGGGTCACAATATGCAATTTTTTTTTAGAGAATTTCGCCTGGGCACTCATTCTGTAACTCCGTTGACTTGGCCAAGGGTTATAAGCCAAAAGCTGCCAAGGAAAGTAGTTTATCAAAAAAATAATTAAACTAAAAGCGAGTTTTTTATTTCATTCTTTATTTTTAAAGTCAACAGTTTCATCCGGTTATTTCCGCTTATAGGCGAGTCGTTTAAAATCTCACTCTTCGTATTCTTAGATTGCTCTACTATCACCCTACTACTATCACAAAACGTTGTAGTGGATACAAATGTTATGCAGAGCACCAACAAAATTTGCAAATATATCAATCTTCAGAGGTCGTAACAACTTTTCCTTTTTTCAAGTAAATAGAATTCTCCATATCGGCCTGAGGTTTTGTAATTTAATGTTATAGGAAAAAAAAAATGATATGACCATTGTACCTTTGGAATCAGCAATACACCTCTTCACAATATTTCTTGCTTTTGCGTGAACTTCATGCAAAATGTACGATGGATAAGTAGTTATTTATATATTTCGTAGAATTTGAAAAACATCTTAAGCTAATTATTTTTGTTGAAATTCAATAATAAGATACAAATCAATGCAAAATAATACCTCATTAGGTGTTGCTCAAATTGTTTCTTCTATGTGATAGAGTTTCAACGATTATTCCGTGAAGCAAAGCAGTCGGCGAAACACTATCGCGTGGCGATAATCGACATACGGAATGAGTGGACATTAAAAATGATTATTAGTATCGCTTATCAATAGACGAAAATCAATATTTGCAATGGTATGATTTTCACAATTTTATACCCGAAATATAATTAATATTTAAAGGGAAATAATTGTGCAACTTGTTGTTCCCGAAAAAAATGCATTGCATTTGTGCATTTACTATTTCAGCCAGTACGGCATTCTACCAACATATTTTTTACTGCAATACTGCTCGAATTCAATTGACTCGCAAAGAACGTAGGGAGGGCTTGCCGTAAAATATGTCGAATGGACTGAATAATAAGTGGCAGTCAGTCAATACTAATTTCGCAGCCTCCAATCTATTGAAAAATCCACTTAATAAACGCATGGCGAATAGCGATGAAACCTAACCTAAAAAGCCTTTGACCGGCTAATCAGGTACAGTATAGAACAAGTTAACCTCATATAAATTACCAAAACAGCTATGCAGATGCAGACTTCCTTCTAAACAGAACAGATTTTAGTAGATGGTCCACGCATTCCTTTGCTATAAACGCAGGAGTGCCACAGGGGTCTGCACTTTCTCCATTTCTTTTTTTTATTTTGCTCATATCGTTTTAGGTCACAGGAAAACGACACATTTTTTCAGAAAGAAAGTGGACCCAGTGGTTACTGTTACTGATTACTGAGCGCGAGGTGCCGTGTTCTCAAACCTCAGGGAACATACCTCATATTTTTATCAATGAAACTCTCCAAAATCAATAAAAAAAAACAGGTGTGCTTTATTCTTTATCCACCTCTCTGAAGACAATTTATTTTATCAAATGTGCATACTGTCTGAGCCGTAATGGGAATGGCGCTGTCGGATTCGAGTCTAGGATAAATATTTTTTAGGTCACAATATGCAATTTTGTACGTAGAATTATGCCATTGTGAGTTCGAAAAGCTTAGCCTGGACATTAGTGGGTGTGTCAAATTTCGCCATTCCGAGTTCGTAAAATTTTAAAATTAAAGACGCATCTATTTCCAATCTCATCGCTGTTTTCTGTTTCCTGTTTTCGACCCAATGAAGTTATACTGTTCGATATCGTCAATGGCACTAGCAGAATCGATTCATGATTGATTAGTTAGATAGACATATCACATTTTATACTAAAAATAGGCTTTCAAAATGTTGCTGTTGTTGATGATAGTTATATCTCCACAACAGATAATTCAAAGTTGTTTGAGGGCACAGTCCATACAAATACAAATCCATAAAAAACAAACAAAAATGACAAACAGAGCATCCTTAAAAAGACAGAATATGAAAAATGATGATGGTAGTTTCAAACGCAAATTTTCCTTGAATTTATTCTGAAATCAAGTTCTGGTCACTTGAAAGTTGCAACACTCACGCGTCTAGTAAAAAACAATTCAATCAACTGTTGCATATCGAAAAATTGATTTAATTTTTTTCTCGCCCATCAATCAGTGATCACCTTTATTTGAATTTATCTACTACCCAACCCCGCACTGGTACAATAATACGTTAAATTATTTACTGAAGCTTATAGACGAAATATTTTTAATTATATTAAATTTGATTGATTTAATTTATAAGCGAAATAACTACGTGAACATCGTGCATTGTGGGACAGGCAGGATGGCCGATTTGTTTGGCGCACTCTTCTTTTTAGCACAGACTAATGCAAACCGCAAGAACGTTTGGTAAACAAACGTAAAATAGTTGATATTTATATTTATATCAATGATTGAATTATGTACATTGCCAGTTTGTTGGGAAATAAATATTTCCGCACTTTTAGAAATTTCTGGGACGTGAGAAGCTGCCAAGTATTTTTTATTTTTATAAAAAAACTACCAAACTTCGTACCGCCTGAAATTGATTAAATTATTAACATCCCTTTCAAAAGTTGAACATCTCTATTGAACGAATGAAACTCTTTTGGAATTAAATTGAGTTCAATGCATAGCTACGACTTCATAGATTTCCGGGTCGGCTTCTTAATAGTTTTTTTTCCGGGCTAATGACTGGATCGAGTTTGTCCGGTCAGATTTTCTCAATCAACCAAAACAGAATGTGGGCACTCGGCAATCCTCGCTTCTGCCATTTAACCGAGAACATCTATAAACGCGATTGTCCAAAAAGATCGTTTTGAGCTTTTGTTTGAAAAATCGTTCGTTTGAAAAATGTTTGAAAAAGTTTGCTCGGAAAGTAAGAATCACCGTTCGGATAATTTTGTTTCCACTTCACAATCGATAAAGGTGTTATAGAACATTAAATTTCAGTAGTTGCGACTTGTGAACACGGCTCAGTGTTAGTATGCTGGAATACTTGGGCGAGTGGTCAATTTGTAAAAAGTATAGTTTACGAATAACGAACACAATATATCTCCCCTTCTTTCTACCAAGCGATATATGCCCACATAGGCCACATATTATTTAATGCTTCCGATTTGCGCCCCAAAAAAACCAAAATGTACTGAAATTCATGTGTTTTTGCACGCACGCACAACACACATATACGTTTTCCGATTGCAACCAAACCTTACAAAAACCTTATATAGACCAATACCAAAGATGTGTGAAAGTTCGGTAAAAATCGGTAAATGCGTTAAGGCGTGAATCGGCGACAAACGAACACAATTTTAAGGCTCAATTTTTATATATATAGAAGATGCAAGTAAGTAGGTATGTTTCACATTTAAAAGCAAAAATCAATAACCTTACAGTAGGCGACATAATTCCCATTTCCTTTTTCTAATATTCTTTCCGTAATCCGTAAAAATGGGCCACCAACCAGGAAAATAGGAACCCTTTAAATGTTTGTACATTGGCGTAGCTACAGCAATTGGAAGGGGATCTCAATAAAGTTGGTCTACGAAACTAGCTATAAATCGAGCTGAAGAACATGTCAACTCAAATCCCGGTATTCCTTTCTGTGTTATGTCAAAAAAGAATCAGTGTGACATGCAAAAACACACAAAAACTACAAAAATAAATGCTGCCAACCGCGGCAACCGTGGGGAAATGTGAAGGAGTTCGGGAATACCACATTTTTACATAACTGAATGCCATTGGTTAGTTATTAGTAATTGTTAAAAGGCTAATAATTTGATTTGGTTGGTTAGTAAAATTATCTAAAATATATGTTTTATATACTAGAACATATTAGGACAAACATGGTTGTGTATTTACCTCTTTTCGATATCATTAAGATCGATTTATTGTGTGAATTTTTCTTTAATAACTGAAGAAAACTTGCTCAAAATGTTTTCATTTTCATGCAACCATTCTGCATTGACAATTTTTTATAAATATTTTAAGCAAATGTACACTTATTCCTTAAAAAAAAAAATTATCCACACGTAACGAATAATTTCAAATTAAACGGATAAAATTCTATGAACGCTGACAGCAACTTTGCCCAAAGCGGAAGTGGCATATGTAAGGTGCGAGCGTGTTGGTGAGCCGGAATTTTTGAAGTTACGTGACATTTGTCAATACGAATTTCTATGTAACAATACTAACGCACTTAGCGTTTGCCACCCCATGAAAATATAGCTTGTAGGCAATTAACGGGAAATCGGCCGAAGTTGGTGGTCTCAGTATTGTCTCTGGTATCGGTCATGAGGTCAGAACAACTCAACTACACTTTAAAAAAAATAGTAAGCGACAAAATCGTAGACCTATTGTTTGCAAAACGTCAACTGATGTAATGGAGAAATTACGTAAGGAGAACAATAAGTTGTTGTATTTATAAGGAAATTCACTGCATTTCCGGTGAAGTGTCACTCGCGTTCATTAGTTGTTCGTAAAACCATCAGTATGTATACACCGGGAAGTATTTTTCAGTGCACTTTCACACATAAGGCTGAGAATAATGAAAATAAACAAATACCTGTTCCGTCCTACCCGCATATTATACAACATGCCATTATTACAAACAGTTTTGTTGCACCTTTGTTCTTGAATAAATGTGCGCCCACGTCCTTGGGCAATTATTATTAAATGCTACCAACAGATACGTGATTCGTGGGTGTCCATCAAAACCCCTCATCACCTGCCATTTATGATTTGCTATTTGTAGCTCTCCACGATGCCATATCGAATATGATATTCCACTCATTAACAATGTGTAAAACATCAGGAATCTCCTTCACGAGATTGAATTTTAAAATTGTGCCGTCAAGGTGATCGGTCTAAGTCTTATGAAATTCACCGTATAATAATTTACCCAGCCATTGATCCCACAAGTTCAACTTGCATTGATTATACAGAAAAAAGTTTTTTTTATTTATATTTATATATACATTGAATGCAAATCGCTTGTTTTTACACAGAAAACGTGATGAGAACATTGTCAAAACCTGTCGGCATCAGTCGCGTATCGGTAGATACAATAAACACCGGAAGAAATCGGGAAGTTTTTTGTGCTACCCGCCGTCTTGATTAAGTGTGTGTACTTAATTATTCAAGCCACACCGATGCGCTGTTAATCACAATTCACATCGCGCTACTTTAATCATATTTGTGGTTACTCATGCCATGCTGAGGTGAATAACATTTGTGATTTGTAAAAAAAAAAAAAAATAAACAAATTTAACCTACAAATTACAAAAACAAACAGAACCTCAAAGTTCGAACGTCACTTAAATCAATTGAGAGATCTTTTGCATTTAAATGTTCGCTTAAGTGGAATATGCTTCAAGGGTTTCCGGCTTGACAAAATAAAATCAAAATCTTGATACGTATCCGCCTTAAACATTCATAATATAGCATGTAGTCAGAGCTGGAAAATTCGATGAGGAAGGAAAGTGGTTTTGTGTTGAAAATTGCAACTCGAAAAGAATTGAAAGTCTGTAAAAGGCTGAGTCAGGGCATAAGTGCGATTGATAAAATCAGTTTTTTAATAGAAGAAGCAGTTCTTTTCCTTCAATTTTCTAGTTTCTAGTTAGTAGGACGCCGCTAAGGTTATAGGGCCTTACTTATAACCATTTTTAACCTTCACGCTTAAATTTGTCGGTCACAATGCAAATTCGGAAAAAAAAAGTAGTCATTCTGAGTTCGAAAAAATTTAGCATGGACACTAAAAATGCTTATTGCGGATAATTTTTTATGAAAGCTTTTAATTAAAATAACAGTGGACATATCAGGCAAATCAGTCCTTCAGTCCTTTAAAATATTTAAGAGCTGTGTCGCATATTTCTAATATTTTTCATCCCATTTTCCAGTAAACGTCCTCTAGATGTTCGGATATAGTTCTCTTGCGTGGGTTTTGGCGAATCCCTGGAGATTATATCATCAACATGACGTCAACCATTTCAAACAAAATACCTGTCGCCTTGCATTTCCAGATGAACTCGCCGGCGAACGAAATCAATTTCAGGCGAACCTAAGGCGAACGAAATGAGAATCGTCTGGTTTCCTGAGTATGTGCTTCTTTATCTTCTGCTTCTTCTAAACCAACAGCAAACTGCACAGGAAAAGCAGAAGAATCTAACAAAAGAAAGAAGTACTTGAACTATTTTAGGTAAACGCGCAAAAAAAAAACTTGTGCTATGCACTGTTTGCTACTTTTTTTTTACATTTCTCTACATCCATAAAGTCGCCAGTACGAAAGGCACTGCTCAACGATACTATGTGTGGAGAACCAAGTTAGACGCCGTCCAAAGTCCACTTGACTCAAAACGTTTTTTTGTGAAGTTCCATAATCCAGCGGCGAATCAGACGTCACATCTAATTACAGCTCTCTCTCAACGCAACAAAGAGAGTACCTACGTACAACGTTTTAATTTGGGGAACAAAGCGAAACCTTTTCCAAAGAGACTTAATAGGAATTCATTTAGTTTGTAGAGTCACCGAATTTCCTGTCCGCATGACTTGACTCTTTAAATAACTGTTTTATTGGTCTTATAACATAATCATGATTAATTCTAATCAAAACTTCGATTTTGCGGTATATAATTCGTAATCTGATTTACTACACTGAGCAGTTGAGTCGGTTTTCGCAACTATTTATGATGGATTTTATTTGATTTTCGTTTAAAGGTTGATCATTGATAAAACGAACTCGCACTGGTTTATTCACATAAACAACATCGTTACACATAATTAAATTCCAGTAATTGCATCTTTATCGCATTTTACAATTAGTACTTGTGATCACTTTTATTATAGTGGGTAGAGAACAAAGTATTCCACAAAGATGCAGTAATCGTGATTTAATTAGGTACTTGTAATGGAGCAGTGCGCGTCATCGTCGTATCGAAATATTTCCAAATACGAATGTTCCTACTTTTAGTTTCAGATAAAGTGTAAACAAAATTGGGTAATATCTCAAGGCCTTACTAATATGAAATCATGTTTAACCTTCACCTTATATATTTTTTTAGGTCTCAAGTGATAGTTCGTGAAAACATGTAAATATATATAAAAGAGCACTCAAATCATAAAATATTGGCAAATTCAACGGCTATAATGCTCGCAAATAGATCTTCCAGGGAAGATTGGAAGTGCGAGTGGCGTTTGGCTACGTTCTACTTCTTAGCATCGGCTTTGACCAAAATGTATATTTTTCCGACTTCGCTGCTTTTAACTCGTCAATACTCAAATTATTCTTAATCAATAAAAAAATGCAAAGATTCCAAAATTCTTAAATACGTTTTCCAATATATTTGTATAGATAAGCGTCCTACTTAATTTAGAAGCTGAGCTACTCAGACCAAAATTCAAATACTACAATTAATGTGAGTTTAAACATATGTTAAATAGGCTGGAAAAAGACTCTCAAACTTAATTTTGTACGTCAAAAACTAGTGCAAATTCGAATAGAGTGTTTCGCGAAGCCCATCCAGATGGGCTATCTTTTTGGTTCAAACGTCAAAAAAACTTGTAGGATAACAAAGCCGGTTTGTAATGGCCAGAGTAGTGTTTTGTTCAAATCCTGCCAAAAAGCGCACAATTCCCATTACTTTAACCTTCTTCTTTTTCCTAATACATGTGATAAACAACAGTTTTCAATTCTAAAATGTTTTTATTCTGTTTTTTTGACTTTATTATAAACTTTTTAGTATTTTTTTTAACAAAATCATGCTACAGCCATATAAATTCTGTTTTGTTTTTGTTCATATTTGACACTGACGTTGTCGCGAACTACCCTATTGAGAATTTTTCGTTCAGTGATTGACAGGAACCTACAAAATAATAAAATAATGGTTTCTCAACGATCAAGAGCGAAAACAGTACAAGGATACAAAGTCGGCTATTAAGTGATTTTGTTTGATTTAGCTAGTAGAGAAATCAAACAAGATCATTTAATAAGCGATTTTGTATCAAGCTAGTTAAACGTATGGCATATTATTGTGATCAGGGCATTTTGTTCTTTTCGTTTAGTACTAGATTCTTGCGGATGGAAAAAAAAATACGGTTTAAAAAAAACACACCTAACCTCTTCTAACCTAATGTCGTTTTCCATTGGGCAAAAAGAAGCGTCCGGGAGAATCCGGAATCGAAAAAATCACGTCTGAAACCGTTCCATTGCCACAAAAAATACTCTTCTGGTGATACTGAGAAGAGAATTTCGCTTCTCGGTTTGAAGTCAGGATCCACTCAAGAAGCACTCACACAGGTGTAATTTATGTATTTTATACGAGTCAGCTGACAGCAGCCGTAGATTATTTTTTGGCATTTCACCAATATTTTTGTGGATTCTTTCAGAAGCAGTTTTGTTGTTCCATTGGATTTCAGAATGAGTGGATCCCCGAGTGAAACCAATGGAAAACGACATAAGGCTGCGACAAAATG
Source organism: Cheilosia variabilis (assembly GCA_951230905.1). Classification (NCBI taxonomy): domain Eukaryota; kingdom Metazoa; phylum Arthropoda; class Insecta; order Diptera; family Syrphidae; genus Cheilosia; species Cheilosia variabilis. Next base: position 16,190,610 of record OX579680.1, on the reverse strand, counting down.
CTGCTTGAGTCCATCATATTTGATTTGAGTTGGAGTGATTTATATTGATGTAACAACAATTTCGTTATATCTTAAGCTTAGTACGCTGCTCGAGCTAAACTAAATTTTATCTGCTCTCCAACTTTTCTCTCCAAACGTTAAGTAAAATGGTAGCTACATTTTTACATAGAGCGCGCCGTGGATAAATATAAATTTTTTTTTCACAGTGCCACCTATCTTTTGACAAAAATCGGAGAGAATGAATGCTTTCTTAACTTAAGTCCGTATGACATTTTTCTCTCATTGTTATCATGTTGAAATTTGAAAAGTTAGCTGCGTGTAAAAACGAATTTATTTTCAAATAATGTTAAAACGTCAGAAACAAAAACTACCAGCAGCTGAAAAATGTTTTTTATATGAATAAAGGACTCCTATCGGGAATATTCGTTCTAATTTATCGTACTGCTCTATTTTTTTAAGCATGAAAAATGCAATAAATTAAGTCTCATATTCATATGGGCATCACGCATAAAAACTGTAGATTCCTTTAATTCTTTCGAAAAAGAAAAGCTTCACCTACGGACGGTGACCTTTTTTGTGAAATATTTTAATTTTCTTTAAAACAGGAAAAAGAGATGGAAGATGCTCCACCATCAATGGTCTGAGTGTGTCAAGCTACAAAGGGAATGAGTTCAAAAATTAAAATAAAACGAAAAACCAAAAAACCCTTTCCATGCGATGAAAAAAAAAAAACCAAAAAAAAACTAGGGGCTTGTGGAGGAAAGACCAGCAGTATGGAAATAGGGACTTACGAGACACGAAGGTAAGTGTCGTTATTCTTATTTCAGCTGCTGCAGTAGTGATAAAAGCATCTTTAACTTTTCTTGTATTCATGGTTTTGGAGATATTCAAATATTGCGATGTTTTCGAAGTCTGAAATTCGAGAATTCTCATTACGCGTATAATTAAAATTAAGTTTTTGTCCCATCTATATCTTGTTTAATAATTTAGCAACCAGTTATCATTGTTGTAGAGAAACGAAGTGGAGACTAGGGACGCTAAAATTTAGATCGAGCGAATACTAGGCTTTGACAAAAAAGTTCATTCTCACTACTATTGTAATCCAACAAACCCGAAATGTTCATTGGCTAGAAGACAAACTAGCCAGCTGTGCCTATTGATTATTTGTTATGCAATAAACCAGTAAAAGTATAACATTTCAAAAGTAAATATGTTTTTTTTATTTAAATTTGAATATTCACGCAAACAGTTAAAAATTGAATTTATTTGAAGCATTAGCAAAATGTTTGTGCAGCTCCATTTAACATTGAAATTCAAAGTTCATTCATCGAACACCGAAGCACTTTCAAATATTGGAAAAGTCCATGAACTAGTTCAACTTACTTGCAAATTTTTGTGTAGTTATGCTGGGTGCTGGGTGACCATACAAATAAAAAAATATAATCCGGCGATGCTAAATTAAGACTTGTGATTGACACTACAAGTATTTCACTATTTACTTGATTTTTTTTATTTAAAACACATATAATTAGTTGTAGTTAAGGTTTAACGTTAAATTTACGGTTTTTGCGTTCTTTTGAGCGCAGCGGTCGATTAACGACTGCCAGTTATGAGTTTAAAAACTTGCACGAAACAGCATCGGTTGTATGGGTACATTTAAGCCAGAGTTGTGAAGTTAGTCACATGTTTATGGAAAACACTTAGTGCTGCATTGTGGGTATTACATCAGCTGTCTTGTTGCCTCGTCAGAGGCTTTCGATCAGCGATCTCCGCAACGGCAATCAGTTTCATTGATATCCACAGACTGGGTGTGTTACGATTAATGTGCCTTAAGGCCAGATTGTCTCTACGCTTCTCTGGCACTGGCAATTCACTTTTGTGTGAATTATTTTTTTGTTCTATTGCATTCGACAGTAGTTAGGTTTTATGGCACCTGTTCATGTGGTGGAGTTATTCAAGAAAGTAGATATGTCTTGGGCTTATTAATTAGGGTAGATGGATGTATGAGGCCTGATTCTCAGACATTTAATGGAAATATTAAATATTTATTAGTGTAGAGTGAAAGCAATGTTTGTTAATAGTTTCACTTTCCGTATGTTAGTGTACTTTTGTTTGAGTTTTGATAAGTCCTTTGTCACTTTGTGTCTAACGTTTAGTAAATATGGCAAGTAACGTATATTTACTTCAGATAGATACTTTGTTCTTAGTTTTCTAGTGTTAGTAGTGTATCTATTGTCTGAATCAAAATGGATTGTGCATATAATGTACTTAGTTAGGAGCTTACTCATATTTATTTAGATAGCTTACAAAGCTTACAAAGATATAAGTTTTTACCTAGGGATGGATTTTTGATTCTAGCATCTTCTGTAATAGAGAACTTATTTCTTTCTATCAAAAATGTTTGACACTTGTTTTTTCTCAGTTCAGTCCGCGATACTAATTAATAATCATTTTTAAAATTACCCATTGCGACCTACAAAATATTTAGTGTGAAGGCTAAAAGTGATCCTTAGTAAGGCCCATTCTCATTACCTACCTCATTTGCCTCTTTTTCATTGCATACTTCAATAACACTCGCTTACTACTCGTAGCAATGATTCTCTTCTGAAAATACTACAGCTGCAATCTACAATCCCGGATTCAAAGACCGTTTTGGCTAAAAAAAATTATCTATTCCGTCGATGTCTTTTGTACTACGCCCACATATTTGTACAGTTCACATATTTCTGCATTTTCTCATCCATTAACCCAAGTAACCGTGATGAATGATTTCGATTGAACATCAAACCGCTGAAGGCAGTAGTTCTTTGTCATTCATCAATTTTTTGTGAATCACCAGTTAGATGAATAAGCGAAGGTAAACAAACCACATTTCCAGTGGATTTTTGTTTCAAAGGTATGAATGTGCCGATGACCGTTTCCCAAACACAAACACAAACAGTCATTTGAATGTCTTACTTTGCGCGAATCATCGTGGTCGTGGAAATTGAACACTTTAGTGGCTCTGTGGTTATTGTGGACTAATGAGCAAGAGTTTTCAAGTCCATACACGTACAAATATCTTGGACAACCCCACCCTTCACACATATCTTCATTGAACCCTAACCTCATTCCTGGTGTGACGTTCTTATCGTAATTCATCTTTTTTCTCGTTAAAGTCGCATAAGTGGCTTTTAGTACGGCCCTGGCTCTGTGTGCAGCGACACGAGACATACCTCATTTTAAGCAAGAGCTCGCCGGTATTCGCCATCCAACCATGGGTTTCTCCTTGGTCAGAGCCTGGTAAACCTTTCATTCTGATAGGCAACGCTTCTATTGTTCTTCTGGCGGTACGGAATTTCTTAAGAGATTGATGTTAACGCGGTTGGCGAATGCTCTGGGAGGCGCTTCGGATTTCAGCCTTTCGAAGTCGCACTTTCTCACTCCTCGAGTTATCCGCAAACGTACCTTACCTGCTACCTCTGCAAGCTTTAACGTCTCAAATACCGCAGGCATCCCTTCTGTCAAGTGCATTGTCATCAATCTAGCTTTCTATCCTGCACTGATGTAGTTGCACACACAAACAAACGCTTCAACATCTTTGTCGCAGTTCTCGAAACAGGTTAAGTTAGGTTAGGTTACCACATGAATGTGAATGGCTAGACGACTAGACCGGTGCTTGTCATAATTTGAAAAATCAGAAAAAAAATCCATTTAATACTTTAACTCCATATATTTAACAGTATTTTTTGTTAGATACATATTGCTTTTGCTTATTGCACGGAGAGACACCCGGTGTCTCATGAACTAGCGAACCTCTTCCTATAGTATCTGGTCAGATATCTTTAAATCACTTAACCAGAATCGTACAAACATTAAAAAACGATAGATTTCGATAAATAAATAAATACAATGATATAAGTATAGTAGAATAAGAACAAACAACATTTAACAAGTATTAGCATTAGAATTAGTAATAGAATAATTCGGGAAAATTGATTTCGTATATGGGCTTCTGCGGTTGTTGCTGTTGCTGGTTTTTAATATCACTCTGAGAAATTTGCCGCTCGATTGCTAGCGAGTTGAAGAGGTCATTTAGACGATTCTGAATAACATCGTGCTGCAAGATAAATAAAGGAAACAGCAGTTTAAACTTAAGCAACAAATATGCAAACTAAATATTTCTACACTACAATCGCACATCTAGCGAAGGGCACATCGGCTTAATCTTCGAACTCAAATGCGAACGAATGAGACTTAGATGGCATTACGACCTCACCTTTGGCTCGGTGCGTCTCACTAGATCATCAAAATCTCCTTCACGGAATGTTCGCCCAATCTGCAACTGTTTCTCCCGTTGCTCCTTCTTGACAGCTTCCGATGGCTCGGCGAGAGCTCGTTTCATTGCATCAAAGTTGAACTCTGGAGCAAGTGCTTTCTGCAATTAAAACATCACGTATCCATTGCCAAATACACCGATATTCATTTGTACTTACCTTCGATACACCTGGCGAGCTGCTAATACTATCTGCGTCATTGTTGTAGGCTGTTAAGTCAGCTGAACTGTTTCTTGTAGGCATGTAATTGCCAGCCTCAACCCACGAGTGTCGATGTCCAGGATTATCCGTTTGATTGAGGGAGTATGGGCTGCCTGTTTGCAAGCGGTTGTAATCCATACCGGCATTTTGAAGACTCTCGCACAGTGCAACTTTATCGATAGACAAATGGGGCAAGCTTAGATTGAACACTTTTCCTGAGTGTTTCTTGGGGTCTATCAGCGGTGGCAATATGTAAGATGCCTCCTCACGCCGCGCATCGACTATTTTCTCCCCGTATTCCATGAGATTGTTAATCCCTGTCACTCTGGCTATGAGGCTAAAAAGTGCAAGGGCTATCGAGTGCAAATTGCACTTGTGCATATTCTCAAGCTCATCAGTGGTCAATGCGACCTGTTGGATACTGAAAGAAAGTCATTAGGTGGTGCTTCTCCGAAATTTATAGTTAAAAACATACCCCAAAATAAACAGCAAAAACTCTTGTACTGTCTCGGTACTTGCCATCTCGACAATCAGCAATGCAGCCGTGTTATAGCTGTGAGATAGCGCTTCGATGCGGTCTGACAATGCCATGCTATCTATCAGAGCTTGCATGATATTGGCGCCATACTTGTGAGTGAAAATTATATCCGATCTCGATGGAGGCTCCTGTGACAGAGCGTTATAAGGTTTAACTATAATATTGCTTAGCACAACTTGATTTTGGTGGCGATCCAAGAGCGCCTGGAAAATTTGCATCACAATTATTCGCGTAGGATCGTGTGGAGCGCGAGCCATCTTCAACAATGGCTGTAAGAACGCTGCCGGGAACGCCTTTTCAAACGACACAGTGCTGTACTGTGTGCCAACTTTGAGCAGACTCTTGAGAAGAATGTTCTGCAACATTTGGTCTCCCTTGCTCGTCTTACTTAAGTCTGGCACTGTATTCATAATAAACAGCATAATCTCAATCTTCTGATAGTCCGGATGATGGTTGGCGAACTCGCCCAGTGCATTGATGAGGGCTTCTTGGTACTGCGATTCCTCTGCGGTTATCTCAGTTGTTGTGCTCACACTTGTCCGCAGATGAGTGAGGAGATTGTTGATGATGTCCAACGCAGATGGACCCACACTCTCACCGGCTGCAATCGCAATAATTTTGGACAGAACAACGGCAAGCGAAGTCCTGGTCCTCGGAGAGGATTTGAAGTTATTGTCGAGGTGCTGCATTAGCGTTTCGACAACGGTGTACGAGTACTGCGGTTGAATGGAAATCATCACAATACGGAAGGTGTGTATGGCGAATGTGTTTGGCACCCAGAGCTCGTGGCGGTCCAAATGCCTGCGAAGAGAAAACAAATGAGTTTAATTTGTGTTAATATAAATAAGCTGATTAAGTTGAGAGAACAATGAGGGATCATAGGGTAAAGAAAGTTGGACTCACGTAAGGAGCGGCTTCAGCACTGATCGAATGTGGCCAAACGATGCTCGGCCCACTAGCTCCCTTAGTACATCTTCGGCCAACACTGGCGCCGTTCTTTCGGTTGGGTCCTCTGTTGGTGTTAAGTCGCCAAACTAAAGAAAACATCCTTAGTAAGGTGTCCACTCTCCAACACTCACTCATACCTGCATGTTAAACATCAATGAGGGTACAATCTTCTCCATATGCTGCCTCTCCCAGATGTTTTCTACCAAATCATCGGATACAGTCTTCCGGATAACGCCTTGCAAACCTTTTATACCCGCGAGACGTATGCTGTCCCTTAGCTCGATGTTATCGTGGTTTCCATGACACATTGACGAAAACTTCGAAATGAAGAAATCATATCGACGGTGATACGATGGAGTGTCTTCCTCAATGTTGGCGAACTTTACAAACTACAAAACAGAAGTTGTTTAAGCACAGATCGCAGGTAATACATTTATTCCTACTGAATTCGTAGCCATGATCTGCAGATTTGGATTTGAATCCTCTAACAGTTTCTGAACCATACGGAGGAACGATTCAACAAACAGATTCAGAGTTTGTGCATGGCAAGCCACTAGCAGCAAATCCATTGCTTCCATTGCGATCTCAACAAACCTTGAAGACGAAATAATTAGATAGTTGGACGTTTCCACTGATTAACTATGACTCACTTGTAGCGTTTCCGATTGATGTCTTTTGTCGCCTTCTGGTAGAGATACTCTCCAATACGATCCAATTTGTCCGGGGAGCTCAGCGAGTAAAAAGTCAACTTCTCCATATTCGATTTGACCAGGCCATCCTCAGGGTTCTCCGGAAATATATTGTCGACCAGACGTTTATATCGTGGTCGCAGGGCGGAGCAGCACCCGCAGCAACCTGAGGAAAACAATAGTACGCAATGGTAATCGAACATGGACAAACCATCAAAAAAGGTGTTTTTAGTTAAATGTATTTTTCCTTCTTATGCAATCAAAAGCGTTTGTATTTTAAAACGTAAACGGAGATAATCACAAATTAAATGTTTATTAAGACGTACCCGACATAATTACTTAAGAATGGGTAATCGATCAAAGTTTTCATACACCGAGATAAGAAAATTATTTGCCTAACCCTGTTTTTGTTTTTATTTCCATCAAGAAAACACGAAAAGATGATGTCAAAATGAGTTGACGCAACAACAAATTCAATCAACGAACGCAACGTTCCAGTTGCATTGGAAGTGCTGAAAATCGTTGCTTCCAGTTCGGTGGGCAGAGTTCAACGCATAACTGAGCTATATAGAGTAGGTACCTATTGAGAAGAGTTTAATTTACTCATAATTTCGATAATTTTAATTGTTTTTTTTTTTAACTTTCTCGTTTTTTTATTTTTCAATCGATGTGGGAAATACTTTTCTAAATATAAGCCTTGTACGCATTTCCATCAAACTCGAAACAAAGCACCTCTCCGATGTTCATTTTGCTAAATGTGTGCATAGTTTTGACAGTTGCAAGGTCAGAGGAAAAACAAGCAAAATAGTCGGTTTACTTTTCTCATTTCGTGATCTCTCTAGTTAATTGTTTTTAATTTTTTTGTTACTACGCCATGTCGTTAATTTACAAAAGTCTCCTTCAAATATTGCCTGAAGAAATATTCCTTTTCTAAACAAAGGTAAATGGGAAGGAAGTAACCTTTTGTTTAAAGGTCTTTCTGCATTAAAAGGTTTTTCATTCAAAGAGATATTACATAGGCCCTTTTTGTATCGTGGACACCGTTATTTTCTCTGATCTGTCAAAATTAAGGAGACCTTTAAGCAGTGGCAAATAAATTTAACTTATGCAGCACTGTTTAGTTTTATCTTTGAAGGCATTTTTATATGGAGACCTTAACCTTTTACTAGGTTAGGCTTATTGCGTAAAACTCATGGTTAAGTGCAATACACACGGGTGGAACTTTAGGCACTATAATATTTATTGATACTATACGAATACAACAAACGCTACAAACTATTTCCCTTATTTCCTTTATTTTATGAACACTGCTCGGACTAAGTCTTCAGTTTCAATTCAAGCTACCCGTGCCTCTTATTAAGTTGCACAAACACATTATACTTACATCCCGGGTCGGTACACTTTTGGGCAAAGGTATCGAAAAATTCCGGAAGTTCCACAGGTTCAAAACAACATTTGATCAGATCCATTATGGCTGCTTCACCACAAACACACACAAAGCAGCTCTACTTATTAGGAATTGTGTGCATTTTAGTTCAATACAAGAAGTTAAGGTAAAGGTACAGCACAGCTCAAATTTAAAGATCCGAATGATTTTTTTAATCAATCTTTATAATAATTATTAGTGTAAACAGAATGCCACCCCATGCTACGAGCCTTTAACTTTGTTTAATACAAGAAAATACCACAGGCCATACAAGGGTAGATATGCACTTCTCGTCCCCATTGACACATATTTAAACTAATTGGCTTATAGCCTATAGAGGTGGATTTCGTTATATATTTATGGAGATTCGAGATACCACGCACTGGCAACTGGGACTATTATCACTATTTTATCACATTTCATCATTTATCCCGAAATTCCTGATATGAATTTAACACGACAAAGTTTAATAAACCCCGAGGACTTTGTATATAAACGATTGCAGGGCAGCAGGCCAGCAGGTACGAATAGGCCGGAGACTTACTCATGGCCAACTGATTTTTCGAAGGAAGCTTTTACCGTTGCTGGCATTTCGAAGAGTTAAGTGGGTCGGCTCAGAACCTCATTCTGGGTGGTGACTTGCGTCACTGGGGAAAGCTTTGGGTTGGTTTGGTCACATGCGTGCGACGAAAAGAGTTCTCTACAGAAAACAAAATGAAAACAAAGACTACCCTAAGGAGTGTTTGGTAAAGCTACATCATTCGACAGTTGAACAGTAAGGGGAATAGTGAGCACGTACTATGGATTGTGACTTATGATGTAAAAAACTATGAAGATTGGGGAAAATGGAAAGTGTTAGATGTTCTCTTTTGCAGTGGTGATGGTGAAGCCTAAGTAGTTTTATGTTAAGCTCATTCGTTTCTTCTTGAAACAATTGAGTGTCCGAAGGCAAAGGTACAATGCACTTGTTTGTTGTGGTAGCGAACTGCAATGTTTTCAAATCTAACTTTAATTGTGTTAGGTTAGGTACACTTTAAAAGTGAAGGTTGGGTTGGATTCTTCGCATACAGGTGGGAAGTTCCCACCTTTTTTTTCGAATTAACGCTAAATTTGGTAGGTCATTATTAAAGCGTGACATCTATACATACTTCGCTGTGCCTCCTTTTATTTCAAGTTGAAAATCATTAAATAGAGTCTCCACGTTGGTAACTATGCCTAGAACATCTGCTGGACATTGGATAACCAACCTAACCCGTCAACGGTCGAGAGAAGGGGGGAGGAGTGTTTTATTTCAGCTGTAGTCAGGCCAAGATAGGTCTACAGGGATCTCCAAAATTGAGCGAGGGCTTTGGAAGAGTTAGTCGCGGGTTAATGGCAGCGCAGCGCTTTATGGGGCGTTTTTCGAAATGGTGCAACACTTTGTTCTCATACAACATTGTTGAATTTGTTTACACATTTTTGGTCCCGTTTGCATTGAAGGGCCTTGCGCCTTAGCAGTTACCTGTATACGTTGGACCTCGGCAGAAAAAGCATAAGGTGAAGAGTCCATTGTTAAAAGATAAAAAAAACAAGACAACATAAAATGCGTAAAAAAAACTTCAACATTTCCTTTGTTTAGTATTTTAATTCCAATCCAAACATTAAAAACTATTTTTGTAATACATTTTGCTTTCCCTTATTGCACGTCATGACATCATCAGTCTCCCAACTAGTATATCTGTTCAGTATTTAAACAGACAAAAAACTTTATAAAAAAGAAAAAAGAAATAAATAAACACTAATAATATAACAAGTATAGTAGAATAAAAACGAACAACTTTTTAAAAGGTTTAACAAGTATTAGCTTATATGCATTAGTAATAGAATAACTCGGGAAAATTGATTTCGTATATGGGCTTCTGCGGTTGCTGCTGTTGGTTTTTAATATCATTCTGGGAAATTTGACGCTCGATTGCTAGCGAGTTGAAGAGTTCATTTAGGCGGTTCTGGATAACATCATGCTGCAAGGAGAATAACGATGAAATTAGTTCAACATAAGAAGATACACCTTTCTCAGAAGTAAAGCAAAGCAAAGAGTCCTAAACTCATATATTTTGTCTGCCTTACCTTTGGTTCGGTGCGTCTAACAAGATCGTCAAAATCGCCTTCACGGAATGTTCGCCCAATCTGCAACTGTTTCTCACGCTGTTCCTGCTTAACAGCTTCCGATGTCTCGGTCAAAGCTCGTTTCATTGCATCGAAGTTGAACTCTGGAGCAAGTGCCTTCTGTAATATCAACAGCATTTAATTAGCAGCAACTACAAAGTATTCCAATTGAACTAACCTTCGAAACACCTGGCGAACTGCTTATGCTGTCAGCGTCATTGTTGTACGTCGTCAAATCAGCTGAACTGTCGCTCGTATTTATGAACGTGGGCACAGGTCCAGGATTATCCGTTTGATTGAGAGAGTATGGGTTTCCTGTCTGCAAGCGCTTTTTATCCATTCCAGCAGTCTCAAGGCTCTCACACAATGCATTTTTATCGATATACAAATGGGGCAAGCTTAGATTGAACACTTTTCCTGAGTGTTTCTTTGGGTCCATCAGTGGAGGCAAGATGTGTGATCCCTCCTCCCGTCGCGCATCGACTATTTTCTCCCCGTATTCCATGAGATTGTTAATCCCAGTCACTCTGGCTATGAGGCTAAAAAGTGCAATCGCTATGGAGTGCAAATTGCACTGGTGGACATTCTCAAGTTCATCAGTGGTCAATGCCACTTGCTGGATACTGACGAAAAGTCATTAGGTAGTGCCTTTAAGGAATATTCTGTTGAAAACTTACCCCAAAATGAACAACAAAAACTCTTGTACTGTCTCGGTACTTGCCATCTCAACTATCAACAATGCAGCCGTAGTATAGCTGTATGCCAGGCCTTCTATGCAGTCTGACAATGCCAAACTATTAATTAGAGCCTGCATGATTTTGGCGCCGTATTTGTGAGTGAAAATGATGTCCGATCTCGATGGAGGCTCTTGTGACAAAGCCTTGTACGGTTTGACCGTAACATTGCTTAACAAGATTTGATTTTGGTGGCGATCGAATAGCGCCTGGAAAATTTGCATCACAATAATTCGCGTAGGATTGTGGGGAGCGCGAGCCATCTTCAACAATGGCTGCAAGAAAGACGCTGGAAAGGCCTTTTCAAACGACACAGTGCTGTACTGTGTGCCAACTTTGAGCAGACTCTTGAGAAGAATGTTCTGCAACATTTGGTCTCCCTTGCTCGTCTTACTTAAGTCTGGCACTGTATTCATAATAAACAGCATAATCTCAATCTTCTGATAGTCCGGATGATGGTTGGCGAACTCGCCCAGTGCATTGATGAGGGCTTCTTGGTACTGCGATTCCTCTGCGGTTATCTCAGTTGTTGTGCTCACACTTGTCCGCAGATGAGTGAGGAGATTGTTGATGATGTCCAACGCAGATGGACCCACACTCTCACCGGCTGCAATCGCAATAATTTTGGACAGAACAACGGCAAGCGAAGTCCTGGTCCTCGGAGAGGATTTGAAGTTATTGTCGAGGTGCTGCATTAGCGTTTCGACAACGGTGTACGAGTACTGCGGTTGAATGGAAATCATCACAATACGGAAGGTGTGTATGGCGAATGTGTTTGGCACCCAGAGCTCGTGGCGGTCCAAATGCCTGCGAAGAGAAAACAAATGAGTTTAATTTGTGTTAATATAAATAAGCTGATTAAGTTGAGAGAACAATGAGGGCTCATAGGGTAAAGAAAGTTGGACTCACGTAAGGAGCGGCTTCAGCACTGATCGAATGTGGCCAAACGATGCTCGGCCCACTAGCTCCCTTAGTACATCTTCGGCCAACACTGGCGCCGTTCTTTCGGTTGGGTCCTCTGTTGGTGTTAAGTCGCCAAACTAAAGAAAACATCCTTAGTAAGGTGTCCACTCTCCAACACTCACTCATACCTGCATGTTAAACATCAATGAGGGTACAATCTTCTCCATATGCTGCCTCTCCCAGATGTTTTCTACCAAATCATCGGATACAGTCTTCCGGATAACGCCTTGCAAACCTTTTATACCCGCGAGACGTATGCTGTCCCTTAGCTCGATGTTATCGTGGTTTCCATGACACATTGACGAAAACTTCGAAATGAAGAAATCATATCGACGGTGATACGATGGAGTGTCTTCCTCAATGTTGGCGAACTTTACAAACTACAAAACAGAATTTGTTTAAGCACAGATCGCAGGTAATACATTTATTCCTACTGAATTCGTAGCCATGATCTGCAGATTTGGATTTGAATCCTCTAACAGTTTCTGAACCATACGGAGGAACGATTCAACAAACAGATTCAGAGTTTGTGCATGGCAAGCCACTAGCAGCAAATCCATTGCTTCCATTGCGATCTCAACAAACCTTGAAGACGAAATAATTAGATAGTTGGACGTTTCCACTGATTAACTATGACTCACTTGTAGCGTTTCCGATTGATGTCTTTTGTCGCCTTCTGGTAGAGATACTCTCCAATACGATCCAATTTGTCCGGGGAGCTCAGCGAGTAGAATGTCAACTTCTCCATATTCGATTTGACCAGTCCATCCTCAGGGTTCTCCGGAAATATATTGTCGACCAGACGTTTGTATCGTGGTCGCAGGGCGGAGCAACACCCGCAGCAACCTGAGGAAGACAATAGTACGCATTGGTATTCGAACATGGGCAAACCATCAAAAATGTGTTTTCAGTCCAATCTTTTTATGCTTATGCAATCAACAGAGTTATCTTAAAATAGCAGAGTATTTACTAAGTTTTACACGCACCCGACATAATTACTTTAGAAAGCTAATCGATCAAAGTTGCTGTGAACTAACACAAGATTTTACAGCTTTTTGTTTGTTTTTGTTTCTAATTCGAAATTCGTAAAGAATCCACGATGGATGTCAAAATGTGTTGAAGATAAGAAAATGTAACTCAACAACGACAACTACAACAACAAGAAGGAAACTTTCCAGTTGCATTTAAATTGGTGACATTTTATTTCCAGTTTGATGGGTAGAGTTTAATGCAGAACTTATGTCGTTTTTGATTTTTATCTGAGATTTCAGATTTCTGATGCCAAATCGAACATCAAATACGAATTTATTGGTTCTTGTTTGTATTGGGTTGGCCGCAAAGAATTTTTTTTTTCATTTGTACTGGAAGTCCATTTCAAAACGGAATGATTTAATATAAAAAATTGTTTCCATAGGTACGCGAAAAATGAATAGCTCAGTTAAAAAAGCAATCCTTCCAACGAAAAACAATTCATAACCGCCAGTTGTATAATACACATTGGAATTAGTGAAAGTATGTGTAAATCTAAGAAAAAAATCGAGATTTTTCAAAAGTGCCTCAGATCAGAAAATGGATTGTTTTTTTTTTTTGGCAAATCGAACATCGATCAATAAAAAAACTGATTTTTCTCTAAAAAAAATAATCCTTTTGCCAAATCGAAAATGACATAAGTTATGAAGGCACCCTTTTGAGTGTTAAATTTCATCAATATTTTCGGTGATGATTTTGAGTCAAGTTTATTTTTTCAAAATTAGTGTAGGCGTTTTCGACATCGTGAAAACAAATCTTATGTGGTTTTCGATTGGTCTTCTTCAAATTCGCTCTCAAATTTCAGACTTCGTGTGTCTAATGCTTATCGAACATAAAAACGTCACTTGTTTTTTTTTTTTGTTTTTATTATGGAAAAATTAAAAATGCTCGCCCAGATTGATACAGCGAACAATGGCTTGGGTCTATCTTTAGACAAAATTCGACAGAACTTTTCGATCTTCACTGGAAATCAATTAAAATACCTAAATAGTAGGAGTTTGCATGTCCTTTTTGTTTTGGTAACAAATGTTGAAATTAAAAAAAATCACAATCCTTTTAACTCTTAATAGGCGCGATTTCAATTTCAATTCAAATCAATTTCACCGAAGTCAAGTAAACGAATATGAAATAAGTTTTAAGGCCCAGTCAGATTTGTTGAAAAAAGTGGTATTAACTGGTATACCTATTTGTCTTTTAGTATTTCAAATCGACATCTACTTTCCTACCTATTTAAGGTCACTAAAAAGCGACGTTGAACTCGGGCACTATTCATACATACCAACTAGTACGACAGTAAAATACTGCAAGCTATTTCCTAGCTTCCTTTATTTCATCAGAACATGTTTTGATTTTCAATTGCACTTAACCTTGTCTCTAATTAAATTGCACAAACACTATTATACTTACACCCCGGTGCGGTACACTTTTGCGCAAAGGTGTCGAACAATTCCGGAAGTTCCATGGGTTCAAAACAACACTTGACCAGATCCATTATGGCTGCTTCACCACAGCCCCACACTTGCAGCAGCACTACTTCTTAATAAATGTTCACATTTGTGTAAACAATACGTACACAGCACAGCTCAGCTTTACAGATCAGATCCCATTCTCGTTAATCAGACTTGACAACTATTAGTGTAAACAGAATGACACTTGCTACACAAGCTTTAAACTTATTTAATACACGACAAAAATGCCAAAAGTCGCAAAAGGGGAGACACTCGTGTGTACTTTTCTCCCCCATCGACTCATTTTTAAACTAATTGGCTTATAGTGTTTAGTGTTTAATATATCATGCATTTGACTAATTTTCAAATACCAGGCAATGACAATTGGGGTTAGGTAATCACTTATCACATTTCATCCCGAAATTTTCGTTAAAAGTTAATTAATGTTACAAGTAGTCCGGTCTCCGGTATCTTATTCACTGCACTGGAAGATTTTCCCAAAGCAAATGTTTCCGTTTCTCTCCTCCCTTAAAGAGCTAAGTGGGTTGACGACGCAGCACGAGCACATCACACTATCACTATTGTTGCGGATTGTAGGGGGAGCTCTGAGTGCCGAGTGGTGGCTTGCGTCAATAGCGAAAAGGAAAATGGAAAAACTTAAGGTTGTCATAAAGTGTGGGGAAAGCTTGTTTTCATTCAGTGAAATGATATGGGGTGGTCTGGTCACATGCGTGTGATTGCAATCGCAAGGATAATCAGAAGGAAACGAAATAAAACAAAAGAGCAAGAATTCCTGAAAGTGAGTTTCAAAAGGTAGGAAAATACGTTTGACAGCTGGTTTTTAAGGGGAACAGTATGTACGAGCCATAAGGTCATGTAAATGGAAGGAGAGGCAAGAGGAAATGGAAATCACCAACACCTTTGCTGTGGTGAAGCCCTAGAATTGTTATGTTCTGCTCTGCTGGCTGGTTGTTTTTTCTAGGAACAGTTAAGTGTCGGTAAGCTCTTAGTAAGAAGATAAAGGTGCAATGTAGAGATATTTATATTTTGCCTGTTCTGCGAAACGTTAAAAGTTTCACCATTAGGGGTTCTCTCACATAGTCTACAAAGTTAATGATTTCCATTGTTTACAACAACGGTAGGATCTCGTACCATATTTTCAGCCATGGATGTCTAGTGATGCAAGTGCTTCGAGGAAGTTTCAAAACTTACAACAATTTTGGAACAGAAGTTACAACAATCTGCAAGCACCTCGGGAAATGTTATAACTGGTTCTCTGAAATTTGAAAACAGCTGCAGAAAGTTGATTCTGTTTAGACTAATTTTCTCATTTTGGAAATATCTGAAGTAGCCTTTATGTAATCTTAGTCCACATTCTCAATTGAGATTCCCATATGTAAATCTAGAACAAGCCACCATTTTTCTGGATAAAGAGGAATCTATAAGTCTAACTTTCGATTTTCTTTCTATCAGTCGGAGCGTGTATTTTCGATTGAAGAAAATAATTGTCCTTTCTATTAAAAGAGCTAAGAGCTCTACAAGTTCTCTTTCTATATTTCATTCAAGAAAAAAGTACACTTCCAAGTCAATTCCTAAATCGTAACCCGACAGAAAAGACCAAGATGTTTTAAAAATACCTAGTTTCCCAGATCTCACCAACACACACCACAATGAACCCAAATCAGTTGTCAACTGTCAAGTGTTGCCAATTCAAATAACAAAAATCTATTACATGATGAAATGGCAAACCAAAGTGCGCACAAATAACGTGTCAACTGTCACATCGCTGCTGCCAAAATTGTTGCCAATTCGAAAAGTCAAGTTCTGAACTGTACAAGGATGTAAACGTGTGCCAAGACGATAATACACCAGTTAATACTATTTTTGAGTACCAGCCTCTAAGCTCGAGATAACAAGCAGGCCCGAACTATAGAGGTTGAAATGCTGTATACTGTCTCAGGCAGGGGTCGCTAACCCGTTAAGGAATTAAGAAAGTACCTACGGTGTGTTCAAATGGAGTTTCATCCATTGGAAAAAAAAACAATCGCTCTTAATCTAGACGCCTAACTGTTCCGTTTCACATTTCACTCGCAACTGTCGTATTTATTGATCTCTTTAAGCTGTCATAAGTCACGCGGCAAGGTAATTGAACATTAACTCTATTCGTGTTCATTCACTAAACAACAATGAAACCAGTTAACCATGAAATCTCTTTGTAAACCGTAGAAATTGCAAAGCGACGCGATGACAGATGAACTCACACACCATAGAATCTGCCGCCAAATAAGCCCACAGCAGCAACGGCAGACAAGTGATCGTGATTCCACATACAAAGCAGGTATATATCTTCCAAAGCCTGTCAACAGTACTTGTTATATTCAAATTAAATTACACATGAATGAAATTTTATTAATTAATCCCAGAATCATCATGCATCTTCATAAAAACGATTATTCCTCGTCGTATCACCAAACATTTTTATTAAAGCTTCCGAATTCAGCTCACGTTTTTCGTTTCGGTCACGCTAGCTTACAGAATGGAGACACATTCGATTCGATCGCTTTGTGGATATGCCGTGCATAAAGCCGACTTAAACGGATGACCAACAGCTAAAGATCTGTAGCAAAAGCTCCGACTCCGAGTTCCTGTGCCTGTCAGCGACGCCGACGACACCTGCTCACCTCTCCACACCTGATCCAGACTTCAAGCCAAGTTGCTGTAGCTGGCAGTTTTGTTTTTGCACACAAAAGCTTCAATTGCGCACTTGTTTGGGGTGTTCCCACAAGTTGGTGGTCCCTCCAAAGGCACATTACAGCCAACACAGTGCGCTGCAATCATTAATAGATGTGTAACCAGTTTAGCTTAAAGGTGAAACAACGTTTCTCGCTCTTGCTCTCTTTCTTTGTGCCTCGCTTGTGTATACTGTGTAGTGTTGTGCTGCTGGCCACTTAATAAGACTTTAATGCCAATCGGCATGAGCTGAAGCTGAGCTTACCCCACGGATAGAGCATCTGTATTTGTCTTACTTGTATTTCCACACAGAGAATGAAAAAAGTTTCAAAAATTTAAATCGAAAGTAGTATTTGAGAGATCGACGAGAGGTGAGTTTTTCAAGAGTGGGTTGCGCGCAGTCTCATTTTGGACGTGGTCGCGATTACTCTGAGGTTCGAATTCATTTGTATCTGTGCGAAAATAATTGCTCAACGATAATAGATATTCACGATTAAAAACAATCGACGTCTGACCGAATCAACGAAAATTCATCCGTAGTTTCTAACGAATTCACATACTTGAGTGAAGGATTTTTCACAAGTTTCCTTGCGTTCTCCTTTCAAACGAACCACTAAAAATACCAAACAACGCAACTTTTCTTCAATCCTCATCTTCTTCATCGTCGTCGTCGTCGTTTACCTTGCATTCTCACATTTTAGTAATTGTATCTGGGTAATTGTGTTTACACTGTCGGTTTAGTGCATTTATCTTATACATTGGTATGGTAAGAAAAAGTCAAAAGAAAAAAATAGATTAAGACAAAGTTACGTCATTTGCTCATTTAGCGAAAAAATAATCAAGTGTTTGTTGCTCATAACTTCTGATTTGTGTGTGAAAATAGTGTTTCCTGAAAGTAACGTCTAACCAACGGTGAGTTCTTATTCTTTTTTTTTCAACAATATTGTTGCACACATACTTTGTACAGGTCTTAAATTAATTTAGCTATTTCTGTGGGGGTTCTATAACAACAGGTGTTCTTGTTCTTCTCCTAACCTTTCCTGTAGATACAAATATACATTAATAAAATATAACACTCGTACGACTTGGCCATAATTTAATTAAAATATTGACAAGTAGGAGGATAGACTCGTGTGGAAGTAGGACAGATATGTGTGGCTGTGCATACCTACACGCCTAGATCTACTAAGGCTTTTCTAATTTCTCTGTCTTCCTGGTGGGCGATTTGCGACTGCGCAGGCTGTTTACCTGTGGAAAAAAAAAAGTCAATTGATTTGATTACTCAGAACTGCACTTGTCACCAGCTGTTTGGTGTATTTTCTGTTCTGTGGACAGTAAAAGATCCGCAGAGCAACTTCTATAAACGTCTATTGCAAAACTTACGTTGATCAAGTTGATTAGATCAACCCAAATACCTACTTGAAGCTACCCACGCATCAAATCTGTTGCCTGTCTATTGCAAGGTATCTATCTATCTAGGCCGTTTTGTCTTTATCTGACCATTCATCAACTGAATTGATCTTTGAGCTCAGAAGTGAAGGAGAAACACTGTTCCGTGTTGAATGGGATCGAATAACACAAGACAGAGCTTTTTCTAAATAACAAAAACAAAAAAACAAATCGCTCCCACCGCCACACTCTTTAGCGATCCGTGTGCTGTGTGACTGTCATAACAATGAGGTGTAATCCGAACCGTTGCGCTTATACAATTTGGTCGGGTAATAAAAACTTTTGCGAATGATAATGAGGGTTTTGCTTTTCTGCCAAAAGACCTAGTGAACTTTTAGTGAAATGATTGGTTTTTGTGGGAGCAAAGGGCTTAACGGTGCCAAGATCTGCTTAAACTGTGAAATAAATCACATGCCATGCAAAGCAAACTCACTCAAATAAAGGTTTTAATTAACAAGTTAGTATTGGTTATCACTTATTATTGATTAAATTGTGTGCGACCCAAAAATAAAGCCTCACAAAGAAGCTAGGTGAAGGTCCTCTCTGGAGCTGTGTACTTTAAGATCTCTTTAGCGATCCCCTACTTTCATTCGAGTAAGGGTGCGTGCGCTATGACTTTGAACAGTGTCGCCACTTTTCAGATTATGAAGTTTATCATTAAGATGCTTTAGCAGTGGTGCCTTGCCTAGCATATTTTAACTTTAAATTGCATATAATTCTAAATAAAATATGCTAGCATATTTCAAATTTTTAACATAAAAACGCAAAGACTTTATACCCATCATAAGAAACATTTTCGCTGTATATTTTGCTATACAAATAACGAAAGCATCTATCAAATTTTTCTGTATTTGACATTAATGAAGATTATGTATGACAATTTGTATATCTGCTGTCAGAGTGTTAAATCTTGAGCCGTGAATTGTGGTTAAACTATTAGTTTCTTCCTAAATGAACAGGCAAAATCCGTATATTTCTGGCTTATTGTTTTTTTTAACTATTTTTCTTGTTAATGTCGTGGTTTTAAACTTTAGCATATTTGGTTTCATTCGTCCATATAATTTAGCATATTTCGTTAGAAAATTTCTGGCAACACTGAACATTAGAGAAGGAAATAAATAAATAAATCATTTCTATGATAGTTTGCTTTTAATTTAACTACAATAGTTTATGAAACAATTTCACTTTTCGTTATTAAAAAAGCTTGGCTACACTGATGCACCCAGTTGCTCCAATTTTAGATCAACCAATTCCCTAGTAAACACACATTGAGCACCCACAATTTAGCTCGAACTTTGGTAATAATTTTCCATTCATTTCTAAACGTTTGGGAAGCGTCAAAATCTGCATTAAAAGTTTATATTATAACTTTACTAAATATTTTGACAGTTAGAGGTACTAAAAAAACAAATAAGAAACCGAGACTTCGCTATATCAAAATCATATCTACGCACATAGCCTATAGCCTGTTGAAATACTTAAACTTTTGATGATTTGATTTAAATGAATTTATTAACATAAACTAGTTTAAATTGACAATAGAGATATCGACACGACGAGGCCTCAAAAATGAAAAAAACAAAGAGAGATAGACCAAAGAAAATGACAGCTTGATCGAGCCGTAAGCTGAGCACAACCACATTTTGCAAAAGAGCACTGCCAATTCATAAAGTTTAATTACGTTCTGCTCAAACAAATTTAAACAGTGACAAGAAGATATATGCGAAATTCATCTGTCAATTATGAGACGTTTGACAATTCTTTCAACTCCTACAAGAAATTTGTTGAGTAAAACTCTCAGTGGACATCATGCCTCTCTTTTGCAAATCTTTCATGTTCCAAGGATTTATAGGGATATTAATAATTTGCAAAGTAAAAGAGCGGACCTACTGACTTACTAACAATATTTGCCAATTGTCATAGAACAACCAGTTTGCCGATCATTTGCGTGTACTTTTTTCGCATATGAAATGAAAAAAAATGTTGCAAGTTTTTCGGGTTTATTTCATGAATGAAAATGTGATCGTAATAATTACCTCTCAATCTCTGAGAAGACGTTTCGTAACGTAAACGGGGAAGTTCAAATATGGACGGTGTCATGACTCATGAGTCGTTTAGTATCGTCGCATAATGCCAACATTACTCTAAGTAATGGCTGCGCATTATTTATTGCTGTATAATAGGTAACTTTCAAGAATGTAGTTTGTTAAATCTGACAGCTCGTTTTTTTGATTTGCCTCGATCGGTCAGTTTTTTCAGTTGACGTTTATGGAGGTTTAGCCAGCAAATTTAGTCAAGAATTTGGTGAATGGGCATTTACTAAGTTCCGTGTCACTGGCTCGCGTAAAAAAAGTTTTTCGATTTTGCTTCATTTACTTTTTATTAACTTCCAAAACAACTTCGCAGTTTGTATACAAAATAATGCGGCTGACTGATTCTATATTTCCCAATTAGTCGTCTTTCAATTTGCAACCTTCAACCGTAAATAGATGTCACCCATAAATTTACCAAAGTTAAACCTTAATTTCTTTATTTTTCGACAACATGTCACTGTTCTCTTTACATATTACTCTCAAATGATGGATTTATGAAAGGTCCAAAATGAAATAGACAAAGAAAAAAAAAGTTACCTATTGACAGCATTTGTGCGACGCATTAATATCAACATAACCGGTTCGCCATTAGTGCATCAGTGTTTTGCTACGCAGCAGCAACACTCAACGATGGATCATTGCCTGTCCTTGAATTATTTGCTCTTTAGTTGAATAATGCTTAGGCCTACCACGCACGTGACCCGATAGATCTCTTTAAAAAATATATCCGTCAGGTTCCCTATTTTTAATCAGCTGCAGATTATTATCTCTGTTATTCTAAACGAACAAGGCTTTGTGTGATGTTGAAAAGAACCGATAGACTTAATCACTAGTCAGGTATAGTAATTAATTAAAAACCTGATTTCCGAATTACGGTAACTGCAGAGAACAACACATCAAGGGTATTATTATGTTTCGCCAATGCCAAGGATATCGCCAACCGTTTTTCTACTTAATTCATAATGTTTGCATTTGAGTACCGTCTTTTGACTGCTTCTTTTCCATGTTGGATATAGCTACGGGGTTTTTACTATAACACCGGCCTTACCACACAGTGTTCTATTACACCCAGCTTAAGAAGACGGAAATAAATTCCAAATGGGAGCGACATGACCCATCATTACCAACTAATGACTCGGCGGCCACAGAATCCAATCTAAAGCAGTGCGAGACCCTCCCCAAGACAATCTGTTCCAACCAATTTTAAATTCCAGCTTGAAATTCGAGTATTCCCAAAATTAAAAAAAAAAAGAAAAAAAAAAGAAGATAATGTTGAAGTGCTTAAATCAACTCAATACTAACCTCAAGGCATTGACACAGTGAAAGGAGCCCAGTTAATGATTTATTAATCTGTATAATCCCACTGCCTGGTCTACTGTGTAGAGTTTAATGGGCAGAACTAAATAGCACAACAGATACGAATACGAGTATCGATGTCGGTCGGTCACTCGGCAGAGCTAATCTCCTAGTTTGTGGGTAAAAAGAAAGTATAATCCTCTGCTAGGTAGGAAGAACTTTAACCAACATTCCACATAAGTGAAATAGATTGGTTTTTGGCCGAAAAATTAAATACACTTGTTAAGAGTTGTATTGCTTTTTCAGTTGAGATGTTGTATTTTTTTTCTGATGATTAGAAAGAACGCTTTTCCAATAGAAACTGGCAGCGGCATTACAGACATTTTTTTATTCAGCAGTTATTTATTTTCCTCTTTGTGTGTGAACATACCAACCAACCTACTTGTGAATAATTAGCTTAACGAATATTGATGATGACGGGCTTTGGATCATCGGTGTTCCTCCAAATTTGAAGAAAACTGTTTCTAGTTTTGTGAGGCTGACCTATTTTGGAAACTTTTTCAAAAAAAAAAAAACAGAAACGGAAGGTAATGTATGTTGCATTAAAATCTTACGATGGCTGGTTTCTCAATGGGCCGTATGAATAAAACGTAGCAATTGCTTTTACTCAAGTGAAATGTCAAAATCGAAGCATTCGCTTGCTACATTTCGTATGAAAAAAAAACCAATTTGAGTTAGTTCCAACTTTTGACATGTTCGAAAAGCGGCGGCACTGACCTTTTACTCAGATCGTTATGAATAAAACTTATCAGGCAAATCAAATGCTATGCAAATTCTGAGTCTGCTTTTAGTTGACTCAGACCTTTTGCTAAATATTTTTTACGCGCATTTTTACATAAAACAATCGAAGCATTGTTAATTTTCGATGTTTTGTTTATAAATACAAACAAAACATGGATGCGATAATTTTTCACATTATAACTGTTACTAACGTTCGTGCTAATAAAAAAAAGTACAAACAAAGAAGAATTGGTGACGATAATAACTTCTAACAATTGTTTCGTTTCTCGCGTGAAAATGTGAACATTTTGGCTAATACTTTTTTAAATGATAATTTTGAGACGCGTGGTGGTGCTCTTTCAAATATCCAGAAAATTAAATCTTTCGTAAGGTATTTAGGAGATCCGGGCTTTCAGGTAAACATTTTAAAATTCATGGCTTAAAAAAATTTATGTGTTTAGGTTGGTGTTGGAGAAAATCTTGGTGTTCATCAGTCAACGGTTTCTGTAACTAATTGGTATGGTATGGTCAACTAGCCGATGATTGGATACATTTTCCAACAACTGAGGAAGAAATCAAACATCACCAAGCGATTTGTTAAATAAAATGTATGTTTACAGGTGCAATTGCAGCTATAGATTGCTTTTGATATTTTTCCCACAAAACTTGTCAAGTTTGACAGAAATTGGAAGGCAAAGACATGTACAGCGAAGTAAATGCTATGTTCGAATTTTCGAACTTACTTTAGCAAACTAGGTTTTTATTCATACCGATTCAAAGCATTTGCTTAGGACTTTTACTTTGCTAAAACCTTTCACTCAAAGCAAATGCTAATTTTTATTCATACGACCCAATGTGTCATCTGACTTAGTATATAGTGACACCGGAAATTCAAATAACCTTTCACGAGGAGGCGTGAGAGGAAAAAGGGGGAAAGGGTTGTGTTAATGAATAAATATCCTGCAAAAACTTCTGGTGTCAAAAATAAAAACCACATAAGACGATAAAATAATTTTTTTAGGGAAACTTTAACAATAAATCAAAAATTAAACACAAATGCAAAAAAATAAACAAAAACAATATTACTTCAATTATTAATCAAAGAAGAAATTCTTAGGAACAAAATTCATGACTTTTTAGTTTCATAAGTAGGCACAAGGTATCGAACAAAACAAACATAGTTTTAGTCCATCAGATCGTCTTGGCCCTTGATAGATTAAAAAAGTAAAAGGTGAAGAAAAGAATAAGACAAATATTTGAAATAAAAAAAAGATGGCTTTTTGAAAAGAAAGAAGCCGCCTTAGCTAATGAACTAATGCCTAAAAGGCATGAAAAAGCCTTAGTTGGCATCACTGCCCTGGGCCACAAAAATAGTTCGCTCCAACACGACCTATGTAAAGAATCGTCGCACTTCCCCCCATTGGATGTAGGAACACAAAACGGTTGGGCAACTCACACAAAATCCGAACCAACAAGAAAGTTCCATCGGCATCCAACAAACCATTCCTCCCTTAATATAAATCCAATTATCGTCTCCATACTTGTTCGCATTTACAAAACCACCTTATGACATCATAAATTCCAACTTAATTGACATGCAAAAAGCTTGAGTTATAACAGCCAATAACAAACACGCAAAAATATCAACGAACCAAGTCATCATCACCCACGTATCGAATTGCAATGGTCTGCCACAAAACTTACCACCTCTAAAGTGTGTACAGGTACGAAACAAAATGACCTCGAAAATCAACACCAATGGCCTCACTGTCTCCATATTATAATGAAAAACAAATCCAGATTAAAAATAAATTCAATAAAACGACAGAAAAATAAACGTAGAGGTTACATTTTAATTTGCCTTTCAGTACGGGCCAAACTTTTTTTTTTTTTTTTTGTTTTTCTGACCAGGACACATACAAAAACCAAAGATGCCTCTTATCCGAATCGAACGAAAGCCACTTGTTTGTGGAGCATTGTTCAACAGGTTCATGTGTTTGAGTGGTTTGGCTACTCCCTTGCTTTCGGATTTGGCTACTGGTTACCTGAGGGAACAGAACCAACTCTCCATACACGGGCGCCCCAGGGTTAAACCAAATAAAATCAACGACTAGTGCCTGAGTAAAAGTTGCCCAAAGAGAGGTTCTAGTTTTTTGCGCGCGCACCGCTTTGCCTGGTTTAGCAATCAAGGATTTGACTTTTTTGCCGATTTTTCGACTGTCCGCCGATGACATCATTTCATGGCTTTCATGTATATTGAGCATCGGAGCAGCGTCCGCCGCCGGCCACATTGATTTTATGAATTGATAGTCCACACTCTTTAGGAAACATTTCGCAGCCACAAGAGACCGTCGACTGACGTTGGTGTGACTCTGAATATAACTGGTTTTCGATTTCCAATTCGATTAGAATATCATTTGAAAGTGCTAAATATTACTAAGGAAATAAAAATAAAGTTTGTTTCATCAAAGAGAGAGAGAGCGGTACCGGTCCCAATATCGAGTTGAAAGATATTTTACACAAACACCCTGTGCACGTCAAAGTGACGTGTGAGCGTATGTATAGAATTTTTTTGACCAAAATCAGACGTACGACGGTCGTCAGCTTTATCGATGTGTTCTTCTCCTTTGCTCTCTGCCGGCCGCTGGGTTGACTTTTTGACTCATCTACTCATGCATATGCATAAATGGCGTTTTGATTTCGGTCAGCGCTGCCAAATATGGTTCAATAGCATTGAAGACGGGTTCGTCATTATCATCGACGCGAACTTTGATGGAATTTGTGTGGTGGAGGTGACTTTAAATGGACTTGCCGATGTGTGACGTCTTTATGACTTCGCCGACGTTTATTCAGCTGTCAGTAAGTCTCACTTATCGCTCGTTGGATGTAGGCACTGCACAGGTTAACTGCATGTAGGTGCGAGCATGCTTTGAGTTATACAATATCTTTCGGTGCATATTGTCTGTCGTTCTTGATTCACACCTTTTCGCCATACGCGCATTGTAAGCCAAGGTGAGCTGGAAATTATAGGCCTTATCTGCTAAGTGACTTCTTGGCAATATTTTCTGTGTGCGGTTTTTAGTACTGTAATTATTATAGAGTCAGATTATAATATAAAACGCGACTATCTCGGGATAAACCCAGCTGAAGTACTAAAATCAAATTGATGGGGTGAATAAAGTGAAAATTATTCGGGTGTATTCCACATACAGTCTACTCGACATCAAGAACTTGGTTCTACTTTTTTTCGTTTAGCGGCGTCGGCAAACCGTTCTTTGAGGCTTCCCAAGTTTAGCCTTTGACATATTTAATGGAGTAAACAACTACTACTACGTCCATAACCTCCATTTTCAGCACTACCTTACCGATTGCATCATTCAAATACAATAAACGACATCTGCAGGTGATCTTGATCTTAAATGTTGTGTCAGAGAGAAAGCTCGATTACGAATTGTTGCTGTTTGCTCGTACGCAAATGCTGGTTTCCAAGTCGTATTTTGGTTACGGGCGTTAACTTCATCGACCTTGAGTAACCCCAGAATCAATAGGTTTTCAATCAAACGATTTTGGAGGTTAATTCACACATCCATCAAGCAAAATAATGCGCTGTCGAATATTTCCTTTAATAAATGAATTGTGGCACTTCTTCTGTGTCAGATTGCGCCATCTTCTTCGCGTTTAGTGTAGCTCTTTCAAATTAATACGACTTTTATTCAAAAAAAGTGAGTAGTCGTGAAAATAGAGTACGTCCCACTGACTGCAACGCCCTTTAATGGCAAACCAAGATAGGCAAAAACTGTAATTGTCATCTGACTATTGGTGGGCACAATGTAGTTGCCTTAAAAAAAGTAAATAAATAGTTGGCGCAACAGGTTCGCAGGGACTCAAGGCCTAGCTTCTCACAACCATTCGTTTTGTCTGAGTTTTTCATTTTTGGAACGAATGGAAGGGATCTACAGTTGTATGCCAAGGCCAAATTGAGAAATTCTTTTGTGACAGTTATACTCTCGGATGTTTGTCAAAAGTTCGCGAGAGGTGGCGCAGTGGAAAAAAAACCTTAAGATGGAATTTTTTTTTTTTCGGGAATCGAAATAGTAGTCCAATACACTAACCACTAAGCCACCGCGCCTTCTAGTTGTCTTAAGTCGACTGAACTTGATGTTACCGGAACGCAAGATCTATTCTGATCTGTTACGTCACTTCTCGGACGTCAGCCACATATGACATCTGTCAACTTACTCGTAGTACTCAGTCAGAAATGGGCACATTCAAGAATCTAGTTATCTTAAGTCGACTAGATTGGTCTGGATAAGATGTAACCTGAACGCAAAAACTGGATTGGTTGGAAACGTCACTTTTTCTACGTCAGCCACATATGCGAAGTGTCAACTTAGTACTCAGTCACGAACTTTTTGACTAGATTCATCGGCTACCCCTCCATAAACGCCAACTGAAACAGCTGCTCATATGTAAGACCGATTTCAGCCAATCAAAACAGAGATCTAGTCAGACAGCTGTCAGACTTACTAAACTAGATACTTGAAAGTCCCCAATTTCTTGCCTAGATTCGTCGGCCACACCTCCATAAACTTAAACATCGATCCAGCCAGCTGTCAGACTTATTAAGCTAGATTTGTGATTGTTCGCATTTTTTACCTTGGAAAAGTGTTGCCATTTCAAAAAACGAAGCACTATTTGTTTGTCGAAGGCAATCAAACGGAAAGAGAATCTTTGAAATGTGACTATTAGGTACCTATAACTCTGCTGCCATGCACTTTCTCGTATGCGCCCGCTACGTTAAACTCTTACACATTCATAGGCTTCTAGACATATTTGAGCAAGTCAACTATTTATGTAGGTATCGCTTGTCCCGCATTCGAATTGAAGCCCGGATAACAAAATAAATTGTGGGATCGCACTTCCATTTTTTCACAACAAGCTATAGATTGAACTCTTCATCGTAAACAACAACAAAAGAAGTTACCCCAATGTATACAATACATATATAGGTGCTGAGCTGCAATGTGCTATGTGGTGGGTCCGAACTTTTCTTCTTCTTTTTTTCCTACGCATATATTCAGTTACACTGTTAAGCACTTGTTGCGCGATGGTAAAAAACGAAACGAAATCAACTTGTTGCCGAACTGCCAATGTGCTGGCTCAATCTGCGAAGATAATTTAGATTAAACAATTGTGATAATATTCAAAGAAGGATGCCCTCAGCAATTACATGTACACAAGAGCGAAAGGAGGCCGCACAACAGCGCATCGCAGAGCTTCAATGAAATCTTGACCGAATCGAAGGAGTACGCCTTGCTTTAGACTTATTTGGGGGCGCATACCTATATTCGCCCATAACGGAGCAACTTACATGCCATGCCGTCCACAATACACCTGCACGGGCACATATATAGAGCGCGTCTCATCGAAATCAACTGCACAGATTTTGCGTTTTCTTAACAACGCGTATGTTTCCCTTCAGCCGTGCTATCCGAAGTGGAAATCAATGACTAGATCCAAACCGTGTTATTATAATAGCACCCGTGTATACCGTGGTATGCTATTACCAAAACCAACAACAATGTCGGGCAGGAACCTATCATTTAAGGTAAAGGTGGTGTGGCGGTGGTGCAGGCAGAGCGGTTTCGATTTCCTTCCTTTCGTTGGGGCTTTTCTCTCGGTTTACTATTTAAAAGTCTAGATCTGAGTGTGTAGCACTCCGGGTTGAGTGTGTGCCAATTGTAAACACACATTAAGGCGTAATAATCATAAAATTTGTATGCCTCATTTTTAGATTGCGACTGGGTTGCTAAACAAGGCTCATCAATGGTATGGCCGGTGCCGGTTCTATTCTTGGCGATTTAATGGTTTCTTTCCGTTTATTTGAACGCATTCAATCTGTAGGTGCTTATGCTGCGTGGTATTGCCATATGGACTACAATAGACTGTGAAAAAATTGATATTGATTTGATTGGCTACAATGTAAGGTAAGAAAGGGCAACTGCTAGTGTGACCTCGGCCGTTCTCAGAAAAGGTGTGAAATGATTGTAGTTATGCATGTAAGTAGTCTCGGGACGTGAGTTCAGTCACTTCGGGACCGTTCAGCAACAACAGACTGCTTCTACTGTCAAATTGTTGAGTGGAGAACGACTTTAATTAGGTTGATGATTGAGTTTTTGAAAAGGCAGGTTTGCATGTACAGTTCGGTTTGTGAACACACTTTCCACAGCTCGAGATGTCAAAAATACAAAGCAAACAGAGCTGTATTTGACATTGTTTCATAAAAAAAACGAATTTATTTCTGAGAGACTACTCCTAGCCAATGCAACCATCAAAACTTTCATTTTATTTTGTAGAGTTAAATTATAAGCCGATAATATTTTAAGATTTCTGGAACTCATGTTTTATTACTTAAAACTTTTCAATTATCACAATTTTGGGTTGATCGATTTGACAGTAGTTGACAACATCAGGTGAAACGTCAAATTAATCTCGGGTTTTTTGGTGGAAACACCTTAGGATTTATTTTAATTATTATTTATTTTATTTATTAAATCTCGCGATTAGTGCCCTGTGGAAACGTAGTATTATCCTGCATTTACAAAATCATACGTTCCTAACACGGAATATTAAAGGTAGAATAAAATACTAAATAGCCGGTCGACTGAAATCGACAGCATTGCCTAACACGCAAAAATACGCGACAAGTATTTTGGTCGGCCATCTTGTGGGAATTATGGGAAAGTTCAGCATGCTGATATTTTTGATGCACGGACAATGATTTATTTATTTTTGTATAAATGATTGATGAATTGTTGGTTTAATTTACTGACACCTAACTACCACTCTCATTTGACATGTTTTAAATCAGAAATAGAAATGTTTTCAAGCGGTATTTTTGTTCTGAGGTATTTATGAAACACACTTGAGCACATAGCTGTCATTTGTTGTAAATATATGTATAAATTGAATATTTATTAATTGTTATTTATTAAATTGGTTAATATTCAGTTCCAGAACAACAAGGTTCGTCCGCCATTTCAACTATTTTGTTTATCCTGTTTTTCTTTCTGTCAAATGTGACTGGAAGTGTGTAATCAGCTTTTCGCTCAGGATGCTCAGGCAATTTATTCTGAGCTCGTAGAGCGCGCTCTGAACGAAAAAAGAAACACAAATTCTGAGCTCTGTTGTATCTGAGCTAAAAAAGAAATACGGACAGTTCAGATTGTGCTCTGAACTAAAAAATAAAAACGCCTATTGATTACCGACAAACGGATCTCTCTGTCCCGTCTCGTGCAAAAATGTGCGAGGTTGATGCTGTAAATGTTGTATTAGAACTCTTCATTTTTCCTCATATTGAAACGCATAATTTGGACTACTCCCTAAATAGGTTTCGAAGGACTATTCCTTTGGTTTCTTATCGCGAGCAATGAAAGAACTATAGTGTTCCGGGTTTTCAGAAATAATTTCTTTAAAGAAAAAAAAATCTTTTAAATTGTCATGCTCCGTCAATAACTGAATCAGATAGAAGTTTATTTTCGCCATGATTTCATTTAGTCCATACACTGATTACTGAAATAATTTGAATAATTTATTGCCAAGTTTGAGATAAAGATAATGCGACTCCTTTCGTATTTTCTTTCCTCGTAGTCATTTTAAATTCACTCTGGTTTAGTTTGTTTTTGTTTTTAAATATTTTTTAGTATTGATAATGCGGCAAGCGTCATTTGATACAGTTTGAAATGCGCAGGCAACTTTGAGGCTGTGAAAGTTACCAGCAGCTGCTGCAAGTAGGAGGTTCCTTTTTTATTCGGTTTCGGATCTCCAGTGCTACTCATCATCCGGCACTCGCAGCTCTTTATGTCTTTCTACATAAAAACTAAAGATTGGGTTTGAAATAAGCCCTCATGTGCTTCTGTTCTAAACGGTATCGTTTCCCAAACTTTTTCTACCCATAATACGCATAAGTTGATTCGAGTTTTAATAGCGATCTTTTCAGCTTTCTTTGGAATGCTACCTGTTCCATAGCACTAATGAAAAACTGTTGTAGAGGTGGCTGTCAGGACGTTCCGCAGAATTAGTGCCTGTGCTCTGTTTTGATACCACACTCCACGTAACCTGGGGTCGAATCGGCTGAATCTATCACGGAATAAGATCGATTTACGTCTAACTGGCAAAACAAATGTCAATGCCACTATATCACTCTTTCGTTCAGGTAAAGACGAAGTTTGTATAAAAGATAGTAGACGTCAGATAGCATACAAAAATTTGACGTACCTAACTGCTGAGTAACGAGTTGATAACTTTTATGCAGTGTTTATTAATACGGAGGTTATATTATAATGTCGAAAACAAAATTTAATGTAGCCTTGTCTTCTTGAGAGACTCGAACAATGAAATAGACCTTCAAAGGAATTTTTTTTTAAAAACCCGGCTGAAAACTCTTCACCCAGACTGTACCCCCTTAGAAACATGATACTCTGCTCTCGGTACTGATGAGGCAATGACCATTTAACAGCAGAGATGACTTGGACTTGGTATATATAACAAAACCCAGCTTCTCAACTTCAGAACTTCTCAGTTTCAGAACTATTTTATTCATACGAATTTTTCAGTTTAAATATTAAACAAGCAATAAAAGAAATTGCAAAACGCTTAAGTAACTTTCGGAGACTTTTATTTCATCTTCCCCAAGTAAAAAATCATAAACCCGAGCGTATTTTTGAAATTTGCCCTCAATTTCCCATATTCAGACTTTCTTCGTGGTGGCACCTTAAAAATATCGAAAGACATTTTTTTACAGCAAATAACTCCCATAAAACTTCCTTAAAAATGTTGTTTTTATATTTAAATCTAGCTTACCAAAATGAAAAAGATTTCAGCAGCTTTTTTATATTCATAAATTTAACAACCTTCAGCTAAGGAGGTATATTATAAACAACATTTTTCCCCGCATTAAATTTCTACCTACTTTAGGTTGAAAACGATGTAATATTCAGAAACGAAAGAAAATATTTAAGACATTTGTATATATGAGTCTAAAAAAAAACTGCAACTAATACTAATACGTAAATTAAATTGTCCATTCATGACTTCCGGAAGCCATTTTGTTTTATAGGAGAGCGAAATTTCGCAAGCCATCGCCATAGAAACATCAACATTCTGAACATACGCATAATTCCTACCATTTGAACAAGATGGCCGACGAAAATAAGTGTAATGAATTCTTGCGTGTTAGGTAATGCTGTCCCTTTCAGTCACACGGCTATTTAGTATTTAGCATCCCTTTAATCTTCCGTGTTGGGAATGTGTAATTTCTTAAATGCAGCATAAAACTTCTTCCTTGATTTAAAAATGTTGCATAAAAGCGACAGTTCATCCGGATGTGTTCTTACCAAAAACTTGAGCTAAACCTAAATGGCCGATTGAATCAGAATAAAACCATACGAGTTCAGTTAACTGCAGCTTTGTCAATTTTTTCAAATGCTCTTCCTGCCATTTTTAGCATAGCTTTGGGGAATATAACTTTATAAGCCAAATTCAAAAAAGAAAAAATGTGTAAAAGTCTTAGGTTTTCACACCTCGCTGCTAAGACATAATGATTGAAAAACTTTGTGGTGGCGCTAATAACACAGTCTGTCCCCCTATACCCCTTGTAAACTTCTCGAAGTGTGAATATTCCGCTCCACTCCCCAGCTATATGGAATGCAAGTTTCAAGTAAAAGTGCTAATTGCAAATACTAAAGCCTTTCCAAGCGACAATAAATCAAGAAGTTCTGGTGGGAAGTTCGTAAAAAAAAACACAAACGATGACTAACCTTGAAGTGGAATGAAATTTCGCGAACCGTTATTTCTTATCATTCAAACCCCTCTTTGTATTCAAAGATGCAAGAAGTCAATGCCATCTAATAAGGGCAAAGCCATATCTAAAGGATGAGCAAAACTTTTAAATGGAATTGATTCACGGCTAGATTTGCATAACAGCTCAACACCCGTGGATTCTAATTCCCAATAAACAGAACTAAAAAATAATTTTAATCGTCTACAGTCGTCATTTGCATAATGACAGCAGAATGGCAGTAACTGCGGAGTATATGTTTATAATAAACTCTATCCCCGGAGAGGGCAACGAATTTGAAGACCACGATGGTATGCGGCGCCGCAATATCAATTACTACTGCAATACCCATCGAAGCTGTCAACAATTCGTCTCCCTAATCGATTTTGGTTTCAGCAACTGCCTTGAGTTTCTCGTCCGACTGTTGTTTGGCAATCCTGGCCCTGGGGAAGCTGTCAAAACATTTTTCTAACCTCGGCTTCATATGATTTCGCCAATCCGAGTTTGCTTGTACTACTGCTGACGTATCTCTGCACGAAGTACCCATTAAACATCGAATACAGTGTTAGAGGCGCCAACTGGGTGACTGATCGTATGAGAGCATTTCTCCCCCATTCCAATGAAAGCCAGAGGCAGACCCACAAAAAAGGTGAAGGGATCAAGAGGAGCGCATCAATAACATCGCAATGCGATGTCTCATGCGGGTATTATGGTAACAGCAACAACTTTTGGTCCAGACTCACACACTTGTCTCTCTCCGTCGTGGGGTCTCATCCTATTTGGTTTGGATAATGGATTGCCATATAGCTCGGAGCATTAGACAGACTTTGTGAACCGTGCGCAATCAATAATGACTCCACGAAAGGGCAAAGTTCGCTTCGGAAATGAACACGGCCAGTTGATGAGGAAAACGAAGCGCTGCGAGCAATGGTATGCGCAGTAGATATATACGGAAGGTTCATGTGTACGATTGGTAAATCATCTTCACATAATCATAACTTAATTGCATTGGAAGTTTTGGAAGTCGTGCTGGTAGTCTATGTGAATCGGCAAAGTTGGACTGCTGTGAGAAATTATTTTCATTCGGATCCATTTTGGTGGTGAATCGACCCATAAAATCCCGTAAAAGTAGCTTTGTAAAATGGATGGGAGAGAGGCGGTATAAAGCTCAGTGCCTTTGACTCTACCTATAAGTGTGGCTTACTCCTACATGGATGGTGGGTCATTTGGCATTTTCTTAAAGCGGAAGATGGCAAATTGTCATCGTTTTAGGGTCACTAAAGCGGAACTCGTTCGGTCGGTCAGTTACCTCAAAATATTTAAAGTTTTCGGGCTCACGGACTTATTACAGAGAGGAACGGACATCAATTTCGAATAGGGCCGACTTTCAGAACGAAATAGAGAGTATAAGACCTCTGATGTCCGAAACGGAATTTCATACACCTTTGAGAGTTTCACTTTGTAAACTTTTCCTTCTTCAAGGCGGAAAAACGTTCAACAAATTTCGCGTTTAAGACATAAATAAATAAATAAAAAACTGGCGTCCGCAAGAACCCTAGGCCTAGCTTCGCACGATCATTCGGTTTGTGAGAGTTTTAATTTTTGGGCCGAAGTAATCTACAATTTAGCTCGAGTCCAAACGGAGCAGCGGCTTTTCTGTCGCCACTGCCAAGCTAATCCGATACACAGCGGGACTTAGAATCTATTGACAATTGTTTTTTTCAGGCGAAAGA
The DNA here is from genome assembly GCA_951230905.1 of Cheilosia variabilis. Taxonomy (NCBI): domain Eukaryota; kingdom Metazoa; phylum Arthropoda; class Insecta; order Diptera; family Syrphidae; genus Cheilosia; species Cheilosia variabilis. The sequence continues at coordinate 16,156,254 of OX579680.1, read as the reverse complement.
CAGAGCGACCTCTTACTTAATTTTTATGGGCCTAAAAATCAGGGTGGACCTGCATATCAACCAATAAGTCTCTCCAGCCATTTTGATCCATCGCTGGCCGCCTTCAGTTGCACACTGCACTTTTGGGGCACCACTTAAGGTGCAGTCGTCCTCTAACTCGTTGTCCATCTGGAGAATCGTCGACCAGATCAATAGTTCTCCAACGCTCTAGTGACCGAGCGGTCTTAGCAGAATTATTACAGCTTTGGACTATAGGTCTATAACAGCTTTGCCACTTTAGGACATATTTTTCGCAGTAGATTCTCAAAAAATTTGCAGTAGATTCAACTTTTTGCAGTCGATTTTTTTTCCAAACAAAAAATAACATAAAATATCATGAACAATAAAAAAATAAATAAAAGTGAGTTTTTAATCAAAATATTAGTTCATTAATTTTGTTGTTATGTTTTCTGCTAAAAGGGATGGATTTTCTCCTTCATACAAACGTACCTACTACAAAAATGCGGTAGATTTAATTTTTTGACAGTAAATTTAAATTTAGAAAAAATGCAGTAGATCTAACTGCAATTGCAGCAAAGTGGCAACTCTGTAAAGTGCACAACCAGTGAAGTTCTTCATTAGGCGTGTTTTTTTTTTTGAGATTCGATCTCAGCAAAGCAAAGTAAAGAGAATTTCCAGCACGCAATTACAACAACTACTGTGAGTTCTCGAAGTGTCAAGTAGAGCGTAGTTGTTGTAATTGCGTGCTGAAAATTCTCTTTACTTTGTTTTGCTTAGATCGAATCCCAAAAAAACAGGCTTATTACGCGTCGAAACTTTTGCGACACGTATGTAGGTTCGTTCGCGTATGCGGTTTGAATCGAACGCAATCGATATAAATCGATCGCAATCGCACAAAGTTTATACATGTACTCATGAAAAATGACAGAAAAAGAGAAAATTAGCAAAATAACGAGTAACGAGCAGTTCCTCTCAGCTCAGAGAATTTCAACCGGCAAGTACTGATAAAAATGTCAAATGCGTAAAATTGACAGGAAACAAATTCAAAATCCGTTTCAAAAATCAATTGTACACAAAAATAAAATATCTGAAAATAAAGAAAATTCGGTTGTGGTCGAATGTTCTCCAAAAGGTAAGATATTCATTTTTTCCTGATATGGATTATATTTCAAATATGTAAGTGGCTCAAAGTAACTCGAAGTGTATCCACGTACTTTGGAGTAAATATTCAGCTTTCTGAGAGAGTTTCGCTCAATTTTTCGAGTTTGACAGATTTATAGTGATTGGCTCGTGAAAGTACGCGAATGGACCGTGTTACATGAATCATTTTTCGTTAAAAGCAACTTAGTTTGTTTTCTGTCCTGTGACGTATTGTCAACGTTTTTTGATGTTGAATGTTTTTCTTTTATGCTCAGCCGCTTCTGCCTCAGTATTCGCAAATGCACTGCTGACAGGGTTCTCAGAATTCTCATGATTATGTCTTGAATTATGAAAGATTGTGCCTCCGAAGTTGGCTGAGAGATTTCGAACACTTTGTCAGGTATGGTATTGAGGAACTCACATTCTAAGAGCTTTTCCGACATCAGTCGGTCGGTACCTTTATGGAGCAGCGAGGATTCACAATTGCATCCTGTAGAAATGGACAAGGATGCGAACTTTGTAAAGTCCTTAGGCATGTATCACTTTATCTCGGGCAAACGAAGTTAGACATAAATATTCCGTTCTGAATTTATGGGATACATTCCGAAAATGCAAGCCGTCGCGAATATTTTATCCCAATCTTTCATGTTTATTTCCTAAAAAAAAATCCTTTCAAATTCACACACATCTAACCGATGGTGATGTTGACGGAATGGTATGCACGATTCTACCGATAATCTTACTGAGTATTTCATAAGAATAGCTACATGTTCAAGGCTCCACCTTAAGAATAAAGAACAGCCAGGCATTTTAGACAGATAGCTTACTCTTTTTTTTTTTATAAGAATGCAAACCTTACAATCGAGATATATTGCTAACAAACAAAACGACGGCGTTTCGAATTGGCTCACGTATTTTTTTTTTAAGTTTTTTTTTACATCCTAACCCAGTCCAAGTTGTGTACTGATTTTGTTTACGCTTAAACAACTAATTTACGACACAAATCTACCAGGGCAGAGCTCTAAAGCTCTCTTGACTTTATTTCTGTGTGGTGACCAAAGCCTGTTTCGAATGTAATCGGATTTTGATACGACCTTGCTGCGAAGAAAGAATAATAGAGGAACAAAATAAATTTACTTCTAATCAATATGCCATATGATCGGATTAATGGCCACCATACCGAACTCTTGATTACGGTCATAATTGAAGAGGTATGGTAAAATCATAAATAATGCGAAAAAGAACTGGTTTCTTGAGATGAATTTATTTTCGGAAATTTAAACTTAAATAATAAATTAAGATGCTAATGGAGAAGCCGAAACGCGGAACACAGGACCAGCCGATAAGCGTGAGAGAGCGCAAATTTTGGTGCAGTTACTTTGACAGTTGTCGCTGATTAGCTTGGAGGAATTTAGCAGAAAAATTAAAAGAAATTTGCGAACTTACAATAAATAACCATGGAAATGGGGGGGAATTTTCGGCAAAATCTGTGCAGCGATGGACATTGATTATTCTGGGGGCAGATTCCGAATAACAATAATCGTCGGGACGATATCGTTTTTGAAACTTTGATGACCATAAGAAGTTATATTCTGCCCGAATTTGTTTCCCTACCGTCAGTTTTCGTTACATTTGTAGAAAATGAACTGGATTAATGTCTCAAACTCGTAGTTTTGGCACTTAGTTGATACTTTTGAAGGTCTATCGTTTCGACGATAATCGTCTGAAAAATTACCGAATGAGTGCCCGGTTTTGCGGTAAAACTTGGAAAATTATTAAGTTATAGTTCAAAAGCTTTATTGTTTTATTTATTGTTTAGTAAAAGGAAAACTTTTCAATCCGTCCTTGCCAAGAGACAGAATCTGTATTTACTTCTCTTTTTCATCTTCTGTACGGGAGCGAGTATTGCTTTGTCCTTAATCCTAATAAGACGTTTTCAGCGGTTAGTATGCTGGACTAGTGAGGGTGGTATCTCAAAATATCCTCGTACTGAGAAAGCTCCTTAATTCAACCATTCGGACACCGTACTTTATTGCGGATTCCTTTCATTGCAACCAGTACAACAATTAAAAATATCCAAACAAAAGGATTCTTGTGAGAAGCTATAGGCCACTTGAGTGCCTAATTGTCCTCTTGAGCTAAGTATTGCGTGTTTTTTGTAAGTATAAAATGTTTTCTCCACATGCGCAATAAATTAGCTGATACTAGTTGCGAGTGATAGGTTAATCTTTTCACTCCACACACCTCGATCACTGTGGAGTTTCCGTCTTCCAAATCAGAAGAAGTCTTGACATTTGTGTGTTGAGAGTTCATAATGTAAGGTGAAACGTTTTCGTGTGCACGAACGATTTACGTCTGCAAGTGCACCAATGATTTACTTCTACAAGAGCAAATCTTTCGTGCACACGAAAACGAGTCAACGTTTTCACCTTACAGAATCTGGCCCCAGTCTTAACGCTGTCTACATGAATCGTTTCTAATGGCCTACCCATACCATGAGAATCGGAATTCAGGAAAACCAGGGTACAACGCACAATAGACCAAAAGGTCGCACTACAACAACCCTTTTCACATAAACCAATCTTATGAACTCTAAGGGCTTATTCCCCACTCTGTATAAAAGCTTAGACGATCGCAGCAAAGGCCGACGTTCATAGGGCTTGCTGTTGATTTCTTGTTCAGAAGCAAAGCAGCCCCCCCCCCCCGTTTCATTCGGTACCCCCGCCTTAAATATTCTCCAGCTATCCACTGAAAGATGGTAATTTGTTCAAAAATTGTAGTCGGAGGATGTCTGCTTCAGTGGATGCTCCTGGCGGTAGCCAAACATATCCTCTTTGCTGCACCGAAATATTTATGTAGTGTCTTATCTGAAGTTTAGCACTACACACATAACTTTGGGTTTTGAAAAGGTCAATCGCGCTTATACTGTTTTTCATATGCTTTACCAGGTTAGGTTCTTTTAGTAGGTAGTAGATTAGAATCGCAGGTCCATCTTATACCAATTGACCGAAAGGGGGAGAGAATCGCACAGGCCGGAGGCCTTCCATTTTAGAAGCCTTGAAAAAAAGAGGCCAGAAAAGTGACGGTATGATGTTATGAAAGTTTCTTCACGTTCGTCCTTTGGATGTTTTCTTTCAACAAGTGTCCTCTCTGACTACTGCAAATGAGCGAAAAAGTTTCGTGCGACACTTCGTTTTGCAAGTTTCTACATTATTGGATTAAAGAAAGAATCGCTCGAGATCTACGCTCTCGAGGGGTGACACGTGTGTATAGCATATCTCCTTGAATTTCACACTTTTACTTCCTCCTTAAAGCTAACAAATACAAATACTTTACGTAAACAGCCGTTGAGTCAACTCAAACCTTTAAATTTACAGATGTAAATTGCATGAATAGATAAGTCATTTATTCTCAGTAGGGTTACACTGCCACTCCATGAGATCAAATAAAATAACACTAGCTGGCGGTAGCTGTCCGCAATTGGATAAGCGAATAATATATTAGATGGATTGACAATATACATTACGAGAGCCCGACACTCAGTGCAGTACGTAACAGAGTAAGATTACGTCAACAGACAACTTCTGAAGTATATCCAGAATCCAGCACGCTTTTTGTGGGTAAAGAGGAACAGGGCGGTTTAAAGGTGTGTCCCCATTTCCAGGTACTTATTGAACAAAGCATTCCTGAAAGGCTTCGACTATCCTTAGATTGGGTTCTTGGTTTAAATTGCCATTACAGATACCTCTTAATAGCCTTGTTGATGTGGGTAGATGGACATACGAGTTCGAGTATAAAATGAAATGAGATATGAAACAAAAACAGTGAAACATAAAAGTAGTTTTGTTTAATTACCTTCATAATGAGTTTGCACATAAAAATGTCATCCCCGCACATTTTTACATTATGAAGGTAATTAAACAAAACTACTTTTATTTTGTTTTAATTATGCTGCACATGTATACTCAATTTGATTCCAAAATTGAAAAGAATTTTGAATAATTTACTAAAATATTTATATTTTGTTCAATTTTAGCAACCAATTGTAGGCAAACTTTTTATCAAATCAGCTTTCATAATATTTTTTTTTCAAACAGCTTTAATTTGTTTCTATGACTGTTTCCTTAGTAATTTTCTCTTTCTATTATTTGTAGGCGTGCACGGTTGCCACTTGCAAAAATAAATAGCTTCCAAAATTGAAAAAAAAATGTTACCAAACCAAGATAAAATTTACCAAAAATCTTGAGACGTTTATAAAACACAAAAAAAAACAAATTTAGTATCCAAAAGCATGATTTTCTAAACACAAATTATTTCATTTGATTTTTAAAATTGAAGTTGCTAGTCCCACATAATTTATTTACTGACTGACGTTTGCCTGGCTTAGGGACACGGCTACGTATTTGATGTAACGAACTGGTATATTCATTAAAAATAGTGTTTAAAGAAATAAGTTTTGCCCGAAAATGAAATACTGTAGCCTAGAGTCCTTTTAGCGAGCGAAGCGAGCCACGTTACCCCTATTTGCCGCGGTTTAACTTTGACATTTCGTTACGTAGCCGTATCCCGCACGACGTGCGAATAGCAATAGCCTTTAAAAATTGCTTGTTTAAAAACAAACATTTTTATAGGACATTTATAAATGAGGTGATATCGAGTTCGTATTTTTGGTGCTCCGGCTCAAAAAGTTACCATAACCAGATAAAAACTACCAAATTACCAAAACTCAAAAAGCAAAAAAAAATTACCAAAGTGGCAACCGCGGCTTTGTGTGTTGGGCTACTGAGCGAGAGGTCTCAGGCTTGATCCTCGGGTGTTTTTCACTGCGGCACCCAGTGTTGCTGGACTTTGAAGACTGTTTTCCCCTTTCTTTATCAGCGAAGGCATTAGTGTTCCCCTAAATTCGGAAAATGTTCCCATTTTTTTCCCTTAGTGAAATTTACATTTAATTTCATGTGAACACAATTACAAAATGTAATACGTTTTTATTAACAAGCAAGTAAAATAAACACATAATATAGAAATTTGCATTTTATACCATGCTCATTTATGTTTCATTTACACGGTCACACATCCCTAACACGGAAGATAAAAGGGATGCTAAATACTAAATAGCCGTGTGACTGAAAGGGACGACATTACCTAACACGCAAAAAAACGTGACACGGCCATCTTGTTTACGTGTTAGGAATTATGGGAAAGCTATGCATGTTGATATCTTTATAGCGATGGCTTACGAAATTTCGCTTTCCTATAAAACAAAATGGCTTCGGGAAGTGATGAACGGACAATTATTTATTTATTTTGTATAACTGATTGATGTATTGTTGGTTTAATTTACTGAAACTAATTACCACACTTATTTCACATGTTTTAAATCAGAAATATAAATGTTTTCAAGTGATTGTAGAGATGTTGTTCACCGGAACTTGTGTTTATTTCCTTTTTACGTATCTATAATTATGGGTAGAACATCCATGACACTTTAGGCGTCTGATTTGTGATCTCATTCTTACGCCTTTATTAGCATTGACTGCGGACAAACGGATCTCTCTGTCCCGTATCGTGCAAAAATGCGCGTGCGTGATGGTGTAAATGCAACATTAAGCAAATTTTGAATTTGAAATGATTTCATTATCTATTAGACAAATTATCAAGACGAGTGACTGCATTCAGATACTCAAAAGTTCTTACTTTCCCTTCCGTTGGCCCCAAAAATAAATTAAAAACAATCGATGTGTGAAGCTTGGCCTGGGTGACTTTATTGATTTTGTGGCTCCAACTATTCATTTAATTTGTTTGCTAACTTGAGTATCAACATTTTCACTTTTGAATTCACCTATTTTATTATTTTATCATGAAAAATGTATGAGCCTCAAATTTTATTTATTTTTAACTTTTTAAAACCCAATTGCCGTCCGGAAACGATAGAATATCTCATAACGATAACCGCGGGACATATTTGCATGCCACCTCAGGTCGATTGTAATTGTCGATGAACAACCTTGATCATAGAAGATCTGGGACTCCTCAATGAGTCAATTAAGATGCCTGTTTTCAAACTAGAAAAACTCTACAAAAAGTTGTAATCGATAGGACTAAAACTACACTCACCACAAAAACCCAACCACAAATAAGATTAACCCCTAACAATAACCAATATTTTAGTTTCGAAATGTACATTTTTTTATTTAACATCTTGACCATAAAATGTTCGCCTAAGAGCTGCAATTTAAAAATATTCAAAATAATGTGCCGCGCATGAGTACAGAAAAAAATATCTAATACTACCGAACTTCTAACTAATAAAGGAAAATCAGACAACTGCCATTCATACATCAGATGTGACTAAAACCGGATGAGGAGTCTTCAAAAAACAAGCTCACTATCATCATAAATCTACTAAACAAACAAAAAAAAAAAAAAATTAAATAAACAACACAATATGCTCATCAGAGCATAATCGAACAATAATCCAAAATTCTAAAGAAAAAGCTTCTGTATATTTATTTATTTTAAATTTTCAGAATACGCCGGTAGATATGAAATCGGTTATGATGCTGTGAGCCAAATGAGAAATATAAAAATCTCATTCTATAAATAATGGAGGACCAAAACAAGATCAAGAATAGGCTACTCGACCTCAGCAATTGAGCAATTTAATCCATCATTATTGCGCGGTGAATTTTTTGTCGCTCAGCAAACAGGAATTGCCAGATTGAAGAGAGCTTGGGGACATACACCAGTAAGAAGAAACCAAACGCACCCAAATCAAGAATGACTGCTTTCCTGGACTGAGAAATATACAAAACTCGTTTTCGCCAATTACTAATTGATTTCGAATGCCTTAAAAGTATAGAAAATTAGAAGTGGTTCGGTCGACACGCGAAGAAGTTTGACAAAAACAAATCGAAACTGAACAACGGGCAAGTGTACAATGGAAGCTGGTGTTCAGCGTACTGATTCCCAAAGACTGCAAGCGAATGGTCCAAGAGTTTCATTCAATCGTGATGTACATGTTAAGAGAATCGGTTAGTTTTCGAATTCATTACTTACTTTGCTTACTTTTTACTCAAAATATTTACTAACAAAAGCCGTCCTTGATAAAACTTCTTTGTTTGCCTTCAATCCACATCGAACAATGTGCTCCATCTCCATAATAGAAGCGAACAAAGTACATTATACAATAAAAGTTCGATTGGGTGTCATATTTAAAATAACAAATGTGTGTTATTTTTATACATTGTCGACGGTTATTTTTATTTGACTTTAGTTTGGAGCAGAAATACTTTTGCGTCCTTTACAAAGGAATACAAACAAATTTAAGTGCGTTTAAAAACTAAAATCGGCAGGAATACCAAAATAGGAGTAGAACCTATCTACGGCAGCACTGGCATATTTAAGCTGTCACTTATGACTCTTCTTTAAAATGGACACACTCAAAATTCAAATCGTCTTAAGTAGTCCACTTAACTGTCTGGGCTAGATGTATCCTCAACGCTAAAACTAGTTATTTGTTAACGTCGGTTTTACTGCACCAAACATAACAATCGAAATGTCAACTGAAGCACTCTGCTGAAAAATGCATGACTTAATTTGTCGGCAAACCTCCAAAAGTGTCAATGAAGAAAAACCTTTCAAGTGACCCAAAAACAAAAAAAAATTCATCAAGTACGAGCTAGAGTTTTGAAGGTCACCAATGGTATTCTCCTTCGATCGAGGCAAACTTGATTTACGTACCTAAAAATGAATGTGAAGGACTTGGTCGCACAAAACTTCCTCATAATTTTGCGAGCTCGACTTAATCGGAAGACCAAAACCCTCTGAATTAGCAATCCTTGCGTTCGGTTTATTTTTGCTCTTTCCGATAAATAATAGTCGATTAATATAGCCTTGCTTTCAAGTACGTACAGGGTGTTTCAGTACTTTTTTTGTAAGAAAAGAAAAATTTAAGATACAAATTTCAGCTCAATAAGAAATGTTAAAATCTTAATATCATGATTTGCACAAACAAAAAACAAATTTGACTTCCGTTTTTGTATTTCTGAAATGAGTAATTATTCCGATAGCTGGCATAATACATTTTTTTTAGTTTGTAAATCTTTTTCCCTGATAAAAAAAAGTTTATGCTATTTATCTGATTACTTATGAAAGCTTTATGTAGCGTCATACGGGCTTAAGCGATATTATTTTATTGAGACTCCGCTGTAAATTAATAGGATGGACCAAAAATATCCAAAAACGTTATAATAAAAATTTTGTAGTTCCAGAACTAGTTTTGAAAAAAACTAGATGGGTGCAAATTTTGGTTTTCACAAAAATTCAATCTTTTAATGAATCAATTTCGTTACTTTCTTAAGTTTTTCGATTCAAGCGCTCTTTGTGTTGTCTTAAACTGTGGCCACATGGGGATAACCAATGCTACCTGTTCGTTTTAACCACAGGGAGTTAAAAACCTGAACAAAAAGTGGTTAATAGAAAAAAAAAAACTGTGTTGGAATTTTTTTTTCCGTTTTTTTTATTTGTACTTCCTCAAAAACCTCTTCCAGGTACTCCTCGGTAAAATATTCCATTTGTAAAAGAAATCAAATTAACAACAACGAATTTTTTTGTGTTGAACTTACCATTCTCCATGCTTTTTTTTTGCTTTCGTTTGAAATACCGATATTTTCCCTGATCTGTCAAAATTTAGCTGTGGAAAAATGTATTTTGCATTTATACGCCTACTTAAATTCTGTAGAGATTTTTCGTACAGCGGCTAACAAATTTATCTTGAACTGCGTACTGCTTTGCTTAAATTTATCTTTGGAGACATTTTTGTATGGGGGCTTAATTTAAGCGCGAGCAGCATACTAATGCTTTAAGAGGTAAATTTAGCACGAGTACTGAAATTCACACAAATTTTTATAAGCTATAAAGTATTTATTATATTAGGAAATTTGAAAGGCTTAAACTCTCAAAATTTTTACATAGTCTCGGTGACAAATCAGCAAACGTGCGTGTATATCAGAAACATTCCATTGAACGATGTCACAAGGAAATGCAATATTTTCGTCTTTTTACAAAAATTCTTCCATTTTTGAAAAAGGCTACAACATTTGCACCCTAACCAGGGTTGCAAACGAATTTTACGACGATGCCATTTCAAAATTTTATACCAATATATTGAAATAAATTACCAAATAAGCAGCGCTAGACATTTTGCCAGGAGCTATATAATTTGTTAATGCACGCTAAAACTTAAAAAAAGCTACAGATCTGGCTCCGAAAGGGTTAAACTGACATCACTGCTTGGGTTATCACTCCAATTTATATTAAAGGAACAAACTGACTTTGGAAAAATTATGAGGTCGAGAGGAACTTTATGGATGATAAATTTTTTACAATACAGTCTTATTTTAAGTAAAGTATCGCATCTATTTATATTTATATTTATTTATTAAAAAAAAACACTTTAGCGGACTTAGACAATTTTTATAACAGCCAATCTGCATTGACAGAGTTTCGTGCCACTCTGTCCTGCACTTTATTTGTCACTAGTCTATTTTCAAAAGCAGTTCAATATATAAAAAAAATTAATTTATTGCAACAAGTGAATGTGATTCGTAAAGGTCAGATGACAATTTTCATTTGTTGCTTGTCATGAACCGATAAATCAATCCCGCCATTTCGTTTAGTAAATCGCCATTGTGTTCATTAAAATACATCTATAAAAAAAATTCACATACCTAGATATCCGGCCACTAGCGATGATAACATCACGATTAATTTTTTAAGATTGCAACGACAAATACAGTGATAAATATATTTTTGGCTAATTTCCTATTTAAGTTGCAGAATGACATTGATGTCTCATATTTGAGAAGAACCCACGAGGCTATATAAGGTTTATTTGTAAAAAAGTTGACTCTCTTAATTTCGAGCTGGCCATAGTCAGTCTATAGGTTAATTAATTTTAAATGTGGGTTTTTTTTTATTAATAGTTGTGACAATAAATCCAGAATTTCTTTAGCAAAACAACTTGTCGCCGTGAGTGGGAATGACAAAAACGGGTATCAAAAGTTAACATTGAAATTAATGGTTTGTCGCAGTATGCACTGTACAGCTTTTCCGCGTATTGTATTTAAAACACGTATTTTTTCCGGAAGTTTACAAGTCATAGCTGTATGACAGTTGTTGTACCGAAATGACTAAATGATGAACGGATGGTGCATCTTGTTGTAAGAAGGCGTACAATACTTTCAGAATTTATTTTGTCAGTGTAGTCAGCTGTGGAAAAACATAATGCCGGCTTATAAAGGGTCTTTCATAAGCGACTTGACAACTTCAAACTTTAAGTGTGAATGCACCCTTAAACCGATTACCGAACTGTCAATGTCAAAATATTTAGTAAAATCAACATTTTCATCATGATGAAGTACACGAAGGAACAAAGTTTACAAATAATTTAAATTTACTACCGAAACTCCAGGTCGGTGGTCGCAACATTAAGGCCGTAACGCCAATTTTCATCCGTAATTCTCGTCCAAGTAGGCATCCAATATATAGTCTAAGTGACAGCAATTTTAGTGAAAATATTCGCTGGTTGATGTTGCTGTGCCAGTGGGACTACGTTCTGCCCGAAGTCAGGGTTGCCAGAATTTAGTTTGCTTTAAGCTCCCAAACTTTGAAAAAATGAGGCACAAAATCGTTGCAAAGAAAGAAGCCCAAAAAATCGTTGAAAATTTTCCCAATTCCTTAAGTACTTTTTTTTTTTGTATTTTTCCCACTACCTTCTGCAACTGGTTTTTGTGGCTTGTATGCTTGTGTCAAATCAAAAGGCCTGCAAAAGAAATTTGTGTGCCTGCAAATTAAACGAATGTTTGATGTCACTTGACTGCAAAAGTGCTGCCAAGTTTTAAAATTGCGGGCTTGTTCGAGAATATTTCTTTTTTTGTAGTTTTTTGAAGAAATAAAACTTGTTAAACGATATGTAGCCAACATTTTTGTTGGGCGCTCATTGAAGAAATTTCTATCGTTTTTTTAAGAAAAAAGATAGCCCAAAATACGACAAAGCGCCCAATCTGGCAGCACTGCCCTAAGTGTGAAGAATATTGTTCTCGAATTGGGCTCGGACATTGGGCCGTGTTTTTTCGTCGTATCGGTCGAAATGAGCACTCGAGTCATCAAAAATTGTGTTCAACGTATCGACCGCTGCATACGTTTCCGTGGTGGACATATGAACGAGGTCGAATTCCATTCATAAATGTTTTGATAGTAACTCAAGCCAATAATTTTTTTTTTTGAGATATCTCAAGTAGTTTGCATTTTATTTAAAAAAGAAGTTGTCCTTAATGAAAGACCCTTTACTATTTTTTTAATGGTTTTAATCTTTTATAGGCACCTTGTCTGCCGCTGGTTTTACCTCCCAACCTGTAGGCTTGATTTGACTGATCTGCTGTCCGTTTTCTAGAGAAACACGTACCTATCAAACTACATTTCTTGTTTTATTTACATCTTGTAGTGTAGAGAAAATCAAATTTTGCCATGTTGACGACTTCGATACTTAAACTTAACTGACAGATAGAAAGAGATGGGCCCATTAAACCTAAGGTACCCAAAAGCCACACTTGCATGGAATAAACGTGATTGCATGTCATTTGAAGACCGCAAACTTTCGCTATGAGGTAACTTTTCATATTTTTACTCGAAAACTAACCAAAGATGTGCCAACATTTGTTGAGAAAAAAAGGCAATCCCCGACTACCGAAACCGACAATAAATGACACCAAATGTCACCATCCCTGTTAGGTTTAGTCTACTTTCACCGCAACGGATAGTTTCGTTTTGTAACCACCTTTAACTGGGTACACATCCCGCACTCCTCAGTGGACACGGATAGTTTCACAACTGCTGCACACAAACATGATTTCGTGATTGGCTATATATGATCATGATCACTTTGTTTTCGGCACAAACATGAACCGGTCCAATCCAATAATCTTGCCCATATGGTCCAACATACTGCTTTCAGTGTCAATATTGTTAAATGTTCTAATAAAATGAGTTGTCGTAGGTTGAGTAACAGACGCAAATCATAACAGTTGACGAGCTTAAAACAACAACAACCTCAAACGAAAAGCAACCTACATTATGTAAAAATAAATGTAGTTCACACGTACAAATATTCACATGAGTGTGTGTGGCGTTGGATAGCTCATCGCCTGACATCATCCTCAGCTCCACAAGGCTTCAATAAAATAACTTAAAAGTATTCTCTGAGTCAATCACCATTCGCTACTTTATAATCACTCGCCCACTTTGCGACTTGTGTGTTGTGACCGTCCAAGTTTCCCATAGAAAGCAGTGCTAAAAGAGTAGACTTCGCAAGAAACATAAAAACAAAAACACAAGCACTTAAACTGTATGCACCTTGAATAAATATAAGGCAAAGGCAACTCTCGTGATAGATAGCTTTTGTAAATGGTTTATTTATCTGCGCAACAGTTTCCCAGGCGATTCTTGTTTTATTTCGACAACAGCGTAGAGGGTGTGCAAATTCACTGTTTGTTTTGGTACGTTAATGCTGAGTGTATTCGTGTAGATTGCTGTTTGCGATCAGCATCAAAGGTAGTCTGTACATTTTTAGCCTCCAATTTTTAGTCCAACAATTTAAATATTGTTTGGGGGTTCACCAAGGCTCAATTAACAAGACCCTCCAGTTTCAACTTTCAAGTTGTTTACGGCCCTTCAACTTGACGAGAGGTTTATCTACTGCATCGTCCCTCCCGGTTAGATGTGAGCACTCTATAGGCTGGATCATTTGTGTGCTCTACATGTCCTAGTCATCCTGGAGAAAAATCGAATGGAAAATTATATAATTTATTGGAAGCCAGGCTTCGATTCAAATAAATTTTAAATTTTTTAGAACTAGTTTCGATTCTATTGAAAATAATCAATAGGCCTCACCAATAACCATTTTTTAGTTTCGACTCTAAATTTTAGTAGTTCTATATATTTTTCTAACAAATTTCGCAATTGTGAGCTTCTGTAAATTTAAAGTCGAGAGTAAAATTTGTTATAAAGGCGCAATAAGTTGAAAAATTACGAATTTATACCTAAACGAGTTTGAATTATTGAGCCGAACTTGTTCCATACTTCCTAAGCCTCTTCTTGGTTTAGGAAAAAGTTCTTAAACTTCCAAAATTCAAAACAAAAACCTTTTAACAAACCTTAGGAAGTGGTTTCTCAACAGTTTTAAAAGTCTTTTGGCGTGATAACTTATAACAACTTAGAGCGTATGCTCAGAAAGTCGTCAAAAGCTGTTAGGGCACTTTCAACGCTTACCTATGAGTAAAACTGAAACAGAGCAAGGACCTTTTCTCACTGAAATTGCAAGTTTAATACTCGCAGTAGAAATATGGTGAAGAGAGGCGGAAGCTAAGTCTTATGTGTAGGAACAGGAGGAAAGTGGTTTAAGCTGGTAAAAATCGAGTCATTGGAGGGCTACATAAAGCCTTAGACTCAGCTTGTTATCATTCATTTCTGTGGGTTTTGGTTTTTGGGACGAACGGCAGAGACCTATAATTTTATACAGATTCCGAACGGCTGAATTGAGAAGCACTTTTGTGACAGTTCTACTCTCGGATGTTTGTCAGACGTCCGTAAAAGTCCGTGCATTGTTCCTGCAGTTGTATTCCGGGCTCTTACTGAGGAGGCAGTGTTCCTCACGTCTATTCTGGTTATAGAACTCTGGAGTAGTCCTAGTCGTTGTATCTTGTGCTACAATCCGCATCAAGGCTGAATTCGACACTATAAGCCCCATATGCGCTCAAAGGCAGTTTCTACGAGCTCCTCAAACAGACCTACTTCTCCCCGATACTCGCCTTCAGAATCATATTGAGCGATTTTAACGCCAGAATAGAAAAACAAAAAAAAAAACAAACACTTTGACAGGACAGTTGAATGAGACTACTCCTAGCATGGACTACCACTGAGGCTTTAGCAAGCTTGAGGTTTCTCTATATTCAAGATGACAATCTCTGTCGGACTACCGACTGAGGCTTTAGCAAGCTTGAGGTTTCTCAATAAAATTGCAAAATTGGCCAAATTGCGATCGACACAAGGTACGCCTCCAGTATTTTAGAAGTCTGAACCTTCCAAACGGCCATCACCGATTCTGATCACTACCTCGTTGCAGCCAAAAGTGGCTTTTTTGATAGTTTTGAGTGCGGTTAACTATGCAAACATTTGCAACAAAGTAGTGTTCGTTTTCCATTTTTGTTATTTCACCTAATTACGCATTTCCGAAAATGGCGCGTTGTTGATGAGAACAGCAACAGGTTGACAAGCACTCCGATTGAAATTATAGCTGCACCACTAACTCAGTTGAATGCCTGACTTCTATGACAGAAAAGACAACGACAAACCTACACGAAGATATGTGACTTTGGCGCATTTTCAGCAAACCCCAACTTCGTACTTTAAACCACCTGACGTAATATGCTCGTTAATCGCCAGGGAGCCACCATCCACAGCCGAGGCATGCAGATGAATTAAAAACAGATTTACGAGTGCCAATGGCCCGCAAAGAATCCGCAAAGGCTTCTAACATCTCAACTCGAAAGGTCATTCCACAAATCACTTTGATCCGACAGAAGTTTACCCTCCGCCTGGGCCGTTCTACAATGTAGAAACTACTTAGCTATTAGGCGTAGGCCATGCAATTGCCTGGGACGGCTTATAGCGTTCTCTTGTGTGTTTTTATACCCTTCCATACCTGCGTCTCGCACACGGCAACGGCAACGGCAACGGCAACGGCAACGGCATTCATTGATTTGTCTCCGCTCTGACCCCTTTTGGAGTATCTCGGAATTAACAAGCTCAGCTCAGGTGCTGTCTGTATAATTTTTATATAAATGGGCATTTTTTCACAACTCTTCACACCGTCATGCAAAAAAGCGGAGGTGTTCTTAAATTACCTGATGGCGGCGGTGATGTGTGTGTTTGTACATTTATACGAATTTTTTGTGTGGCGTTTTTTTTTTGCGGGAGGTTGCAAAAGGTGTTTACTTCATTGCAAACTTCAATGCGGCTCCGACAGTGAAGCCGGAGCTTGCGTTTCTGTTCGTTTCGGAAGCAAGCTTGGTTTTAAATTACCGCAACTTCTTGTTTGTTCTTCTAGTGAATCTAAATGTGCATTTTAAATTCCTTCTGTCGTCTTTGGTGGACGTATTTATATTTTTTTTCTGTGTGCTCCTCACGTGCGACGAATTAAATGTATAAAAAACGAGTTTAATAGGGTTGCAATTTAAAAGACATTATTTGTTGGATTTTTTTTTTATTTCCCTGTTACTGTTGACATTGAACCCGAAATGGCCAGTGAAAATGAAATTAAATCATATTTTCTTGTCTAAGATAAATTGGACGTCGTAGCTGTCGGACGAGTGAATAAAATTATAATTACCGTCAATTTTGTGTGATTATCGTGGAGATTTTTGCTAATGTGAATTAGATACGACGGAGCTGTGTTTGTGTAGGACATTAACTGACTACGTGAGAAATTGAAATTGGAGTTGGATTGCGGTTGGCAGGCTGCCAAACCGAATTTTGTAAGTTTCTTAGTAAAATGTCTTAAAAATGATTTAATTTTTTTTTGTTTTGCGGTTCAACTTGTACAAATTGCAATATCGTTTGAGTTTGAGTGGTGCGCCAAATAAACATGAGAATAAAGTACTTAACAAGGCATTGTATTTGAGAACAGTTTGTTTAATACCTATTAAGTTAGGAGAGCGCTGGGTCACAGGTGAATTACTCGCTCATTACCTACGTAGTTTTATGGTCGTTAGTGAAACGATGTATGTGGTATTTATTTTTAAATTCTTTGCAAAGCGTTTAAAAGGCACTTCAATTGCGAGTTGAACTGAACTGCGTTCTACTGAAGTGAAGTGACTATAAGAGCTTTTTATCGAATATGTAGATCATTTCGAAGGTGCATCAGTGGTATCTAGGGGGAGACGGGGCTAAAAGTAACAGTTGTAACATTTATAAATTTAATTGTTTTTCTTAAAATTAGAATCACGTGAAATAGAAAAATGACGCGCCTACATAATTTTCGTATTCATCGTCGTTTGGAGCCGTACTATGAGAGGTCCGGAAAGTTGGATGATTTGCAACTTTTCTGTTTGTTTGCATTTTTGGTATTGGCTTTCACACATAAGATATGGGGTGTCAGTTGTTTTGTGCAGCTATGCGTTTATCTTTTGGTGAATTTTCTGTACAAATGTATGAGCTCTGTGCGGACCCCGGTTTTTGTTATAGTGTTCTTGGAGTTAGGTTTGATGGCGGGATGGTTGTAGCACGGAGTGCAGAACATCATTCATCCCGGAAGATGCAAGTCCCATCTCAAAGAGAGGACCAAGAAAAAGAACGGTTTCGCTGAGGATTAGAAAATCAGCTATTTACAGCCGATACTGCAGAGAAACGGTCGTTTTTTGAGGAACAAAATAAAAGCGTAGCCGAAAAGGTTGAAGGACCAAATCAAAAAGGAGGGAAAAGTTGTTAGTTTCTTGGGTTTTTTTCAAAAATTGAATTGGGATTTTATTCTTTTTATGGAATTTTTTAATAAATTTTCTTAAAAACAGATGACAAAAGTTTTCCTTTTTTTTAAAAGGCGATATTTTAACATCTTCTGAGCAGACTTTATTGGACTTTCTTTTTTACCGAATTCTGTTGCAAAAATATTGCTTTTTGTTCTAAAACAGGTTTGGCTCACTCATTTGCAAAATCGTACGAGCAGCATCAAATTCAGTCCAAAGTGTTAGATAGCCCCGGTCTCCCCTATATAGAATCTAAGCACATAAGGGCAGGTGGTGTTCCAGAAGGATCTTTCTCGCTAACATACAATAAAAAATAAAATAGATTCATCTGATTATGATCTCAGTGTTTTTCGAAACGCCTAAAATTGCCTTTTTGATTTAATATGTAAAAATTCGATAAACAAGGCGTAAATTGTGAACGAATTCTGTATGAATATAATGAACATACTAAGTTACTGTCAAAACGCTCTAAAGTTGTGTACCTTTCGAAAAGCGACTCGGCTGTGAGCTAGTTTCCATGGGCCAAATCGAAATGTCTAAATAGTTGGCGCAACAGGTCCTGCGTCCCCACATCCGTTTATTTTGTGGGAGCTCATTTTAAGGACGAATGGAAGAGATCTACAATTTTATGCCGAGTCCATACGGCTAACTGAGAAGCTCTTTCGTGACAGTTGTTATACTCGCGGATGTTTGTCAGACGTTCGCGAGAGGTGGCGTAGTGGACAAAAGAAAACTTAAGATGGAGTCTAGGTTTTTTCAGGAATCGAATCCGTTTAGTAGTATGCAACACACTAACCACTAAGGCACTTGAAATGTCTTAATAACGATGGTAAAAAGTATCCGGATATTCCGGGCCATGTCATTTAGGCGCATATCAGGTTTTAAAGGTACGAACATCCATATACCTACATATTCATGGACAGTCAAGAAGCTGTAAATGCTCTTATCAATAATCGTTTGGAAATCACTCCTCCTATAGAATTTCCAACAACATTTTTTTCAAACTATATTAAGCTTAAGTTTGAGATTAAGATTATTTAAATAAGACATCGAATAGCAATAAAAAGAATTAATTTGGTATACCTTCATTTATGTTATTGAAAATCTAAATTTGGTCAGACCGTTCAGAGACTAAAATTTTCTTTTCAGGAGGCTTTGCGGTAGAGCTAAGTTTTTCAGGGGCTTCAGCAGCAGAATAAGGAAAATTGTATGCCTCAAGCCAGATATCCAAAAATTCAGTTTCAACCTGAAAATTAAAAAAAAAATAAATAAATGAGAAAACCTTAATTTTCTATTAAACTTCATTTTTGGTATTTAAATGCTGGTATACGAATATTTATAGTAAAAAGAAATTAAAATATTTTTAGTTTTAAAATTTCGACTCGGGTACTCATTTCGTAACTTTTGAGATGATTATCGTCGAAATCGAAACGGAAGACCTCCAAAACTAGTGCCTGATTATAAAATTTACGAGTTTGGGAGCTTAATCCAGTTTATATTTAACAAATGAAAGGAAAGCTGACGATTGTGTTAAAAATTCGGGCAGAATAAAACTTATTATTTTAATCAAAGTTTGAAAGGCGATATCGTCCACACGATTATTGTCAATAGGAATCTGCCCCCTGGTGTCTCATTGATATTTCAATTGAGAAATGTTGACGGCAATTCTTAGTACAGCCCGACAAAAAAGTTTAGACGGTGGCGAAAGGCGGAACTGTATGTTTCCTACCTCTTGAAAACGCTGTTAAACTCAGTGATGCCAGATCGTGGGTAATTACCCATTTTTCGTGTGCATTATTCATTTCCAAATGAGCTAAAAGGGCGTAGAAAGGACATTTTAATATCTCTTAGAACGAACAAAAAAAAAAAAACATTTCAAATACTAAATCTGAAGAAAAAGCATTTGAATTCAATAAAAACTCTGGCATCACTGGCTCGAACTTGGCGGCTGTTGCTATAAAGTCGCTAGCAATACCCTCATTTACTCTTTGAATTTAGCTGTCAAGCTCAGTGATGCCAGATTACAAAATATATCTTTTTTTTCAAAATTTTTGAGCTCCAAAATATGTACAGGACTTTTTACCTCGAAATCATCTAATTTCAAGATTTTTGATATCAAGAACTTTTTAAATCTAGCACATTGAAATAACCTTTCCTATTTCTATTATTCTATTAATTCCATTATTATACCTACATAATGTGAGTCGAACAGAGCCCATGCACAATTTCACTAACGCTTTCATCAACTCTAAGGAAACATGAATTTTGACGAATTTGATAAAATCATTGATGTTTTTGGAAAAATGTTTTTGTATGTACTGAAACGGTTGTTGAAATTTGTATCTTTACAAAGGATTTGTTGAGCTTTAATGAACCGAAATTCTATGATCTTGATATAGGTAAGCATTGCAATTCTAGGTCAATTTAATTTTTATATATTAAAAATGTTCCAAAATTTGAAAAAAGCATTAACATTAATTTATGACCAACGTTTTTTTTTTATAGAAATTTAGGTGATTTATGTATTAGTAGTAAAGTACCTCGAAAGTGTGTTTTAAATTTCGCTCTTTTAATATTTTGAACAAAATCTTGAAAAATAGATTTTTTCTTTCGGAAAGGAGTAAGCTCACTATATTTAAAGAAGTACACCCATCCATTTTGAAAACGCTGCAAAATAGTTCCTATCAAATGACTGAAGGACACTCTTCTCATGATTGTCCACTTGTGCAATATGCTCTATCGTATCCAAGCAAAACCTCAGTGAACCCAAATTCAGTCAGTCGGAAACTGAAAATCACAAAACTAGCCCAATCACTCCTAAATTTCATTTCGAATGAAATATATGTCAATTCATTGGTCGTGCGTTTTGCCCGCCTTGAGGACTGAGGAGTCCCGAGCCAGCTATTCGTGTCGTGAGGCCATATCACAGCAGCCGCATGCCAATGCACAGCACAAGTGAATGAAGTCGTGATCGTTGGGTTTCATTCCATTCCATTTCAATGAAAACAAATGGACTACGTACACACTGACGGAGGTTAAAGCGGACCTGGACTACGGTAACAACACCGATCAATATTTTAACCAAGTTATGCATTCCATTCGATGATTTAAATTGTCCGCAGCACACGGCCATAACTTTAAATGCAAAACATTCATGACGCGACCCTGGGAATCAGGTATGAACTACTTTATCCATACCCAGTTTTTAACAACAGACCTCAAGTCTTACCATGTTTTGCGCGCATGTGAAAGTTGTCCACTATACTGCTGCGGTGGACTTGCAGCCAGGCGATGTAAGAGATTTTCTGATGATAACTTTAACAAATTATACGGCAATTGTTGCATGACCTGTCAGTTGGTGGTCGAATTTGTTCAGCGGTAGCAAGGTGATAGTTTTTACGTAAGTATATCCTGAAAATGGGCAGGTGCATTTTGTGAGCATAAATTATTTTATTCACGTCCAGGTTGGTGGTTTTACCGTTGAGTGATGTGGCGTACGAAAAGTCGTCATTATTGTTAGATTTTTAGACTTTATTTGGCGACGTCGCGTTGCCGGTCTGCTGCTTTAAATACGTGTTCCTGAAAAGTTTTCCTTCGATATTTTCGGTAAACTACAAACTCTCCCGTTGTTTATTGTTGGCTCTTTTTTGCTTCAATTCGGAGGAACTCATTTCTGTTGATCAACATTTGAAGCAACATTTCAGAAAGAGGTTAATTTGGTCGTGGATCGCTTCTGAGCGCAGTTGGAAATATTTTTTTCACAAACACAAACGTTACCAGAATATTTTTTGTTTTAAGCGCCCAAACTTTAAAAAAATTTAGCCCAAAATCGTTGCCCAGAAATAAGCCCAAGAATCGTTGAAAATTTTCCCAATTCCTTGAGTACCTCTTTTGGTATTTTCCCACTTACCCATCTCACTTATGCGCACCGCGAATTTTATTTGACTTCTATCTTCTGCAATTGGCTTTTGTGGCTTGTGCCAAATCAAAAACAATTGGTGTGCCTGCCGACTGTTCGATGTCACTTGACTGTAAAAGTGCTGCCAAGTTTCAAAAGTGCGGGTTTGTTCGAAAATATTTATTTATTGTAGTTTTGTAGAGAAATAAAACAAACAAAATCGGTAGGTCGATATATATATATTATATAGCCCAAAATTTATTTGGAAATTTCCATCGCTTCTTAAAAAAAAAGTTAGCCCAAAATAAGACAAATCTGGCAACACTGAGGCCATCTTTGAGCGATTCAGGTATCATTTGTCGTACCTTGACACGAGGTTATAACGTTGGCCCAATTTAATTTAATTTGTCAACACTCATTATACAGCCAGTCTTTCAGCTATGTTAATATTATAATATTCCGCATTATAAAATAAATTAAAAATCTTTTTTGCGTGCCAAAATCAAAACCAGTTTTCCTATCATCTCTTTGCAGGCCCACGCTCCAACGAAAACGCGAATTATAAAATCGAAACAACTAACCTGCAGCCGCCCAGCACGCAACATCTGCGACGAGAACTACCGGCAGATCTGTCCGAGGAGAGCATTCGCAAGGAAGCCGCTCTCATTGTAGCCCAAGCCGAACGCATCAAATGCAAAGCGAATAACATTCCACCCCAAAAATCGAACCACAAACGCTCCTCCATTCCGAACAAATTCCATTCGCTGCCATCGCGCAAAAAGAAACCCGTTGACAAGCCAGTCAGTCGCAGTGTCAGTGACGCGTCGTCAAAGAAATCGAAAAAGCCGTCCATCTTCAGTATATTCAGCCGCAAAAGCGACTCGAATCTCAATCAAGATCAACGTGTGTCGCGTTTCGCCGAAAGCGGAGGCCGTCGCTTGGTTCGCAGCAAAAGTGATGCTGGTTCATATAAAGAGCCAAAGGTTTCGAAGAAACGAAACACCGAGAAAGAAGAACAGCTCACGGGCAGTAGCAAACAGCTGCCGTCGCAGTTAAGTCCCATTATCGAGAACGCCCAGAAGGAGGAGTACTTTGAGGAGCTCTTCAACCGCGAGCGTAGAAAATCCGAAGCGATCACCGCGCACGAGAAGAATGCCACAGATCTGAATGAGTTCTTAGCCAAGTATAATACTGAGCAGAAACCCAGCGGGAATATTGGATACACCAACCACAAGGATTTGGATTTCGTGCCGTCGAAACCTATCGCTGAGACGATCTCGGCATTGCAGGAGAACAAGTCGAAGTCTATGGAAGATATGCACAGTTCTCAGTTACCGCAACAGAAGCCGGCACTCACGAAAGGACTCACAGTCAATGGGATGGTCAAGCGATTGTCTATGGAAAGATTCTCGCCGCCGCCCACGATATCAGGACCTGCGTTCTCGTATATACGACCGAACGAGCAGATAATTTACGCCCAGCTAGCAGCAGAGGAAGACAGGTCTCCGAGGAGGCCTACCGATTTTCATACACCGCTCAAGGTGAGTCATAGCAGCACGGGTCACCGCAACTCGGTCGACATGTTTGATCATCCGTCTAGTCATCATACCAGCAGCAGGGTCACGATAGAGACGCCGTCCCGCGTTGCCATGAGT
Source organism: Cheilosia variabilis (assembly GCA_951230905.1). NCBI lineage: Eukaryota > Metazoa > Arthropoda > Insecta > Diptera > Syrphidae > Cheilosia > Cheilosia variabilis. Next base: position 16,132,984 of record OX579680.1, on the reverse strand, counting down.
CCCGCGAGGGACTCCTTCTCGCCGGGGCCCACTTTGATCCGTATACAGCAAACGCGTTCGCCGTGGCAGCAACTGAGCCCTCGCAACCTCAGTGACGAGGACGAAGGTCTGGGCATTGAGATGCGCAAGACATTCGACGAAGAAGTGCAGCAGCGTTCCTATGATCGGAGCAAAACTCCGCCAGAGCTTCCCATTGTGCCGATCGTTCGCAGCGTAACGCCTCCCAACCATCGACTGATGCGTGAGGATCCCGCCGGGGAAAGCAATACCCTGAGTCGTCGTCGCGCAGTGCTGGAGTCGCGCATAAGCTCGCGACGCTTCACCCCGCCGGAAACGGTCACAATCAAGTATCGCGCATCGCCCGAGCGAAATCGCTACCACGAAGAGATTCACGAATCAAATCACCGCCAGTACCTCACTCCCGAGCGGGACGAGTACAATCGCTACCACAAGCTGCGATCGGAGGAGGTGATGAATAAGTATTCGCCGGAGAGGACCCACTTGGACATGATCGCTCCCAGTAAAGCCGCTTCCAGTGGCAAGCATACTTCACGCTACGTCCACACCAAGTACTACGACGACGGGACTGGTGGAGTGAAGGAAATATACGAACGCGAAGCAGGAGTCGACGATCAAGGTAAGCCCATTGTGCGCGAATCGCGACGTAGGGAACGTGTGGATTCGCCTGGCAGGTCGATAGAGAACACCGCCACCCCGGTTGATTACGAACCGAGGAGCTTGGATTCACAGCTGCACTACAAAACGGAGAGGTACCGGTCCTCGCCAAAGAACCACGTACAAGTTCATTCGGTGAGCCATGGGAATTCGCTGGAACCGGACCACTGGCAAGGCAGCCTGAAAAGGGACAAACGGCAACAGAGGAGCTTCGACAAGGGAGACTCTGGCATCGAGAACGACTTCCGAAAGGAGTCCTTCAACGGAGACGTCAGCTCAAAGTAAGTGTGATGTTCTATGAGGGGAAGGGCGATTTGTTTGATGTCATTTTAGCACTTCCTATATATTTCCTTATTTAAGACTCAACCACCCACTTCTCGATAATTTTCCTATTCCTTTACAAAAGTCAGTGTACGTCTTGTCTTTTTTTGCCCACAGAGCTCACGGGCAGCTCTTTGAGTAGATTGGATTTTGGGCTGATTGATAGGCATCGCTGCTTGTTGGCAGCACTGCCACGGCTGCTATACTTGCTGAGAGGTGCTGGCAGAGGGTGTCAAAGTTTTGGCGGTTTTTTCCGATAGTAACCTTAATCGGCTGCCTTACTTTGACACGAAGCAGTTGAACAGTTGACTCGGAATGTTCTGACATCAAAGGAACTGTGAGGTGTATCTGTCGTCAATCACAACACGTGTTCAATTTTGTTAATGGATTGTTGGCCGGCCTGCAGGCCTTGTCCACTTTCACAAATTGAGGTGTCGGAATCCTAAGTGCGAATGCAATAATTACGCCGCCTGCAAACTCGATTAGAAGTTTGAATCTGTTTCCGGAGATGTTGTCGAAAATGGCCTCCTTTCTGATTTAAGGTTTAAAGTTGCCAGGAACGATCTTGGCCTCTTACTTACGGCCTTATAATTTTAGAGTCATGGCAAACGCTGTGAAAATGGGTTTCCAAGTAAGAAAGCCAAATAGATTGAAGGCCGAAGGTTGAAAATTTAAAAAGGTTAAATTTACGAAATACCCTAACCGAAGTCTTGTCAAAAACAGTTGCAATAACCGCTTTGTAAGGCTACAAAGGTAGGGGTGTAGTTGATCTTATTTTTCTTTTTATTATTATTTGTCGTCGTCGTCTTCTTTTTCTTCTTCTTTGGTGGAGCTACAGTTCACAGTGAACCTGGGCCTCCACTAACAAGAAATGCCTCCAGTATAAGCGCGGCTCTTAGCTAACTGCCTCCAGTTGCACATTCGAAGCCGGTTAAGGGCACCTTCCCATTGTCCGCGCTACCTAATACGAAGTTTTTCTCTACTCCGTCATGCTTCTGGGTTGGAGTCGAAAACTGTACGGGCGGGAGCATTTGTGTCCACCCGCTCTACGTGTCCTAGCCCTCTTAGACGACCGATGCGATCATTTTTAAGGTTTCGTACCCAAAGGGAAAGAGCGGACCCTTATTAGTTTCGCTTTTGTCCGTCCGAACCCACTAGACCAATTTTTGTCCTAGGTCTATCTCAGAAACTAATTAACGTAGAAGGCTGAACTTTGCACACAACATCCGGTATAACCTCTAGTTAAACGACAAATACCATCGACTGGTTTAAGAGAAATTAGTAATTTGGTGAAAGAACTATTTTCATTCGCACAAAAAGCTGTTTATTTCTGGATTTACAAAAAAATGGACATGTACCTTTTTTGTAGATCAACTTCGTAGCTATATATGTGCCGAAAACTCTTTTGCGATAAATGTTAATATTTTAAAAGATATTTACAAAAAACGGTACCATGTTAGCCATTTTCAATTCGTCATTGGTGTGTTCTCTTAATCGATTCCAATTGGAAATTTCAATGCATACTGAACTCTACTCATAGTCATTTACACAACGACACGTGAGACATGAATGTGTTTTTAACTGGGAGGGGAGCGACGTTGCCATGAGAAATGTGGAAATGATTCTGGCCTTCTGACGTCTGAGTTATATGTTTCATTTTAGTATTCGTTGACTGTTAATGAAAACTTCACAATTTTTTTATTTAGTTATCATGATCACGGTTGCCACTTGCAAACAAAATTAGCTACCAATATTGGAAAAAAAAGTTACCAAACCAAGATAAAATTTACCAAAAATCTGGAGACGTTGATAAAACATTTTTGAAACATAAAAAAAAAAAACATATGTCCTCTAAAATATTCAATTTGGTACATTAGGGTTGTAGGATCTTAGTCAGTCTTTAAGTAGTTAAACAACGACTACTTTATAAAATAAAATAAATAAGACTTAGCTTACTAATCTAATATAGTAATATCTACTTTAAATACTTTTCTAAACTCAAATTATTTTATTTGATTTTTAAAATTGCTTGTTTAAAAACAAATATGTATTTATAAAACATAAGACTCAGTAAGGAACGTAGTAGGAACTTTGTCAACAACGTTGTGCACAAAATTACCAGCTGCTAGAAGGCATGGGATCATCTACCATTTCCGACCCTATTTTCTTATAACTTTAACAAATTAGAGTTTTATGCCTGCAAATAAATAATATGATTAACTAACCTATCCATATCTAAATGTAGTTATAAACAGAAAATATTTCGAGGTTCATCTTAAAAAATGTGCTCCTGCTGAAAAAGTTACCAAAACCAGATAAAAATTACCAAATTACCAAAACTCAAAAAGCAAACAAAATTAAAGTCCCACGCAAAGGCTGTCGATGCTTCGCACTTTCTTACAAAAAGAAAATAATCTTCGCAATTTTCAACTCTGGCGAAGTACGGAACCTTCAGTGCGCGAGTGGCACTCGCACTTGGGCGCTTTTTTTTTTTTACTATTTCTAAGTGGTCGTACGGCTCGTGTAGCTTGTAGTTGGATCTCCTTTAACACAACCCTCCAACTCAAACGGGTGCAAAAGTTTTACAAAGAATCGTTCTCTCGAAGTGACCGAGTATATCTTCAATTTAGACAAAGTTCAAGCTTCAGCTCCGAAAAGCGGGGTTGCGATGCTCAAGATCTTTCCCAAAATCTTCTTAGTTCTTCGAGTTATGTCTGTACTACTCAATTGCTCGATGTTTGGTTTGCAAGTTATCCGTCGTTTCGAAGAGACTGCGTTTCAGAAGTAATACAAATCAAGTACCTCAAAGGTATATCTGTCACTTGTGACGTTCTGTCCAATTCGTCGATGTTATGATGAAGGGTTCAGACCTTCACTGAGCACGGCAGGCAAGGTCTTGTACGCGATTTTAAGCAGGCTAATACCTCTGCAATTGGCGCAATTCAATGGGTTACCTCCCTTGTTCCATTCATCAGCCATAGAAATACACTCGCCGGACCAGATTTTAGAGACTAAATTGTTTATCATTGCTCTGCCAAGTCCTCTCCAGCTGCATTGAACAACTCTGACTGTACTCTGGCATCAGGTCCAGCAGAGTTGTTATATTTAATCTTGGATCAGACATTGTTTGCCCACGGTCGTCTTCGTCAGTTCTGCCAAACAGGGTGATGTTGGTCTTCGTCGCCGATCTACAGCCTGTAGACGAATTTTTTCTCAATTCTCAGTGCCGACTGTGACTCTTTAGCGTCCAACATATCAAACCTCCCAAATTTCCTGTACAAACCATTAGCTTCGAGTTGTTCTGGTGAATGTTTATAAACTTCAAACAAATAGTTGGTTAAATACACACAAACATTGACTAATCAGGAAGTAGAGCACAATTTAAATAAATCCCGTATTGCAGATGGCGCAAGCGAACTTTCCACGACGATGTAGTCGCCTGCGAACAGTTTATTAAGAAGGAAAAACGTCACACGGAAGAACAGCATCCGCAACGGAAAAAATACGATTTTGTTTATCGTGAACGCAGTATCGACGATGGCTCGCACTATGACCCACGATTGGACAAGTACCCCAAATCGGCAACATCCACTTTGCGACGAAGTGCCAAAGGAAACCCATCGACGACAACTAGTCATTCTCACATGGAAGATACCCTCAAACGGAATAAGAAAGTCGGTGGCTTCCAGAAGGTGAAACAGCTCTTCAGCGGCAACCGGAAGAAGGAAAACGAACCGGAAATCATGGTAAACGGAAAGAGTGAGTCTTCAGTGCATGATGGCACCAAGGACAAGTACATGGTGAAGGAAGAAGAGATGCGATCACGGTATCGCGAACATCGTGGGAGTCGTCAGAATGACCTACGCGAGCCAAAGGTATGTTTGTTTTTTTCTTTTTTCCATATTTGAAAAGTATCGCATAACTGTATTTTTAATAACTTAATCGTGCGCGCATCAATCAAACGTTGTTATTGGTGGTGTGTCTGGGAGCGGGGTAAATAATTCGGAGGCTATGTGCTCATTGAAATGGCTAATTGAAAGAATTGCTATTCCCCATCTGTTTTTTTGTTGCTTGTCTTTCTTTTTTATTTGTTTGTGCGAATTGCGGGTTGATTTGCATAAAATTGCGTGGGTATTCCTTGTGATGTAGTGCTCCGTATCGACCTACCCGCGAGGGAGTTGCTTGGGGTCAATATCGCGATTTCCTTGTGCGTAGGCTGTAGGTGCTAGGTATACATACGAGTATTGCGTATCAATTCAATTCAATTAAACGAGTTATAGGTACTTGTTTTGCCATTAGCGTTTTGTGCGACAATTTAGCACAAATAAAATCGATTGCTTACATTTTTTTGGCGTGCGGTAGAGTTCAGAATTCATTTGTCTCTGTCACGCAAAAAAAGGGCACGACTGGGTCGCACAAATATTTCACATTTGTTGTACGTTTTTGGGAATAGTTGGAAATATAAGTAATTTTGCGATTTAGCAAGTAAATAGTTTATAAACGACTCGCTTATTTGAGTTTTGTTGTTAGAAAGAAATTTTTTGTCAAAAAATATGATTTGTATTTCTCAGGCGGTTGAATATGAAACTCATCGCTTGCCGCCCAGCACACCGACTATAGAAGTCCAAAATGAGTGGTTGAATTACCGCATCCATGATCCAGTACTACGTGACGGAATTTGTTATTGTTTTCCATGTAAAATCCACAAAATTCAATGAGGTGTTGCCGGCTCACGAATGCGGTTTTCGAATTAGAAGCAGTTCGCTCTCGTGTTTGGAATATTTTTCTTTTTCCCGCACTTCTATTTTACTTCAACATTGGTTAAGTTTCTCAATACATCAATTCGACAATTTATTATTATTATTGTATAATTCTATTAATCAGTAAATAAATATATAATTTTGAAGGAACTTAACCTCTTGCGGTTCACACACTCAACCAATCTTAACAAATTAAGTGTCAAAAAGAGAGATTTTCTGGGTGCTTATTTATGCATTGTAATAACTTTTTTCAAAATATCAAGCATTGAAAAGGTTGAAATTTTTACAGCTAACACAATTTGACAAAACAAAATAGAAGCTGTCGGCATTCTTACCTTTTTAGTGCCTTCCCAAAAAATAATTTTCTGTTTTGTCTCTAGCGGAAAGCTCTGGTAGCTAGCGCTATAAGTTTTCCCCTTTTAACTCTTTATTTATTAATAGTTAATAGTTTAAATAAATTATTTTCCGTTTATATGTATAGGTAGGTACATCTCGAAAGCCGAGGCATAAATCTTTTATTGAATTTTGTTCTTTACACGTTTTCGAATGTGACACTCTAAAACTTGGTTCCAATACCTCATTGGAGGTCCAATGATAACGCTGCAGTAATCTAGGACCTTGGAACCCCAACCGGTGAACGTGTTGTTATAAGGATTTATTCTAGAACTTATAACTTCATCTCTCAACTCATTTTAATGTCGTTTTCCATTGGGTCAGAAAAATCACTTTTTTAAACTCAGAGCAGTTTTTTTGCTCTAGAAATCAGCTGGTTGTCAAAATTCATGTTCAATTGGCCGCAAAAAACAAGAACAATTTTCAGATTCAGAGCAATTTTGCGATTCTCTATTTCTGACGCTAACACCAAAACATTTGACAATTGTCAAACTTTAAAGTGTGTTAATTTTTACATTTTTAGACGACAAGTCTGTGAAGAATAGAGAAAAAAACTTACATTTCGCCGCTGCAATGAATATCAAAATAAATTGAATGGATTTTTATAAACACAAATTACAATTTTAGAACAGCTGACTTTCAAATCACGCACCAGCACAATTGCTAAAAAAAAGAATCAATAAGGGCACGAAATCTGAAATCTGAGAGCAAAATCTGAAAACGCGAATCGAAAACGACATAATTCACATTAAAAATGTGTTCGAAACTATACAAAAAATGAAAAATGCTTTTTAAAATGATCACTCTTTTTCGAGTCGAAAATTAGGTATTTCTGCAGTGTTTTTAATTGAAGAGTGTTTGTCCTAACTCAAATATGGTCTATCCTCAAAACCGTGTACCTAACAAATGTACCTGATAAATTTTGGAGTATAATATTCGTTTTGAAAAACCGCGTAGGTCGTATTACAATGCACAACACCACAAAATTCGTTAAAGCCGTTTTCAACAATACAATACTTCATACACACACATACTAATAATCATTTTTAGTGTCCAGGGTAAATTTTTCGAGCTCACAGTGGCGAAATTTTCAATACAAAATTGCAACATTTTTATTACCATCGATCTGCGACTTCGAATCGGATTGAACACAGCTTCGAGGTAGTTTAAAGCGCCCAACATACAAATTTGGTCGTACAAAATTGCCAAAGCTCTGTTGTACAAGGTTCAATGCCCAAGCATGTGCTATTTTTAATATATTCAACAAACTGACAAACGTTTTTTGACATTGCAATTAATGCGAGCATTTCAAAGTGGAACTGATCAAACCTGTTCAAACAGACTTATGAAATATAGTTCACGAACACTATTGTCCACACAAAAAATACAAAAAATACGAAAAGTGTCACCTTCCGAGGCATCATTGAATGGCTACTGGCTTAACAAGATGACATCAAAGTCTGACAAAAAGCTATCCAAAGGCGTCAAATCCTATGACCAATTGGAGGTTTTTCCGTAATCCTATTTTTGGGCCAATTCTGACCTGCGGATATTGTAGTCCGTACGGAGGTTCTGACTTTCAACTTTTCTATATTGAAAGGTTCGTTTTGCCTAACAGCGGAATGTTGGGCTTCCTTCTTCGTCATCATAGGGTATTCAGAGCTTCATGGGATTCTAGTAAATGGTGTTTCTTTTAGAGGCATAGAACTTTAAGTTGTCCAAACTATTTTAACTGGCGGCCATTTTGTCAGCTGTCAAGTGGTTTATTTTTAGTTTGGTTTGGCATTTCAACATGAATAGACTGCCGCCTGAACAACGCTTCCAAATTGTGCAAATTTATTTTGAAAATCATGGTTCTGTTCGAAACACGTATACAATTTTCATAAGCGAATTTTGTTTAGCGATGAAGCTCACTTTTGGTTGAATGGATACGTCAAAAAACAAAACTGCCGTATTTGGAGTGATGACAATCCTCAAGTCAATGTTGAGACATCGTTACATCCACAAAAGCAGACTGTTTGGTGTGCATTATGGGTTGGTGGAATAATTGGTCCGTACTTCTTTAAAAACGGTGCTGGCCAGAACTTTACAGTCAATGGTGATAGAGCCATGATTACTGAGTTTTTCGTTCATCAATTGAACAACCATGATGTGCAGGAGCTGTGGTTTCAACAAGACGGCGCAACATGTCACTCAGCCACAATTGATTTATTGAAGGAAATGTTTGGTAACCGCATAGTTTCACGTTGCGGACCCGTGAATTGGCCTCCAAGATCGTGCGATTTAACGCCGCTTGACTTCTTTCTGTGGGGATATGTGAAGTCGCTAGTCTACGCCGATAAGCCCGAAACGGTTGACCACTTGGAGGACAACATTCGCCGCTTGATTCCCGATATACGGCCACAAATGTTGGAAAAATTCATCGAAAATTGGACCTTCAATCATCTTCATCTTCATCTGCCCGAAATCATATTTAAATTATAATGCCAGAAGATTATCTTTCGATTAAAGTAAATTTCATGCCAATTTAAAAAAAAAATCATCTTTGTTTCATTCCATTTCAAAGTTCTATAGCTACCTCTAAAAAAAATCACCCTTTGCAAGTAAACAACCTTTGTCATCAATACAGGTTTCTTATATACAGAACTTGAAACTTTGGTACGTTCGGGTTGCATTTTGATCAATCTTTCGGTGGTCAGTTGAAGAATTTTGCATCCATGGCAGATCTCGGATTCATCATTAACTTTCTGTAAGCAGGAATAAACATTTTTTTTTTTTTTTTCATATATGTTCGAGATCGTAACAAACCCTTATGGAACTTGTTATGATATCACCTTTACTGTCTGTAACGCCAAGAGGATTACGTGATATAATCTTTTAGACTGACTAACTTGGTTGTTCCTTCAAATTTCTGACGACGTGTCAACAATTCCGAAGAATTGTACCCACTTTCCGTCGCCATACCCACCACTCGTATGTCGCATAAAAAAATGTTAATCATCGATCACAGCCAACTCTGTTTACGTTCTCAAAAAGCCTTTCATATGAAATACAAGCCCGAAACTTTCAAATGGAAATAGAATTCCAAATAATTTGGGCTATCTTCAGTTGAGTTGACAAAACAAGACTCGCCGTCATTGGTACTTGCCAATAAAACTTCTTCGCCACTTCTACGCCACTTCCTATAACCGACATTCTCAAACAATTCCAAAGAAAACCCACAACGCCGCAACCCACATCGTGTACATAAAAAAAGACGAACACTCAAAATCTGTATCTACGGTTGAAGACCGCGTATGCGTGTGTGTTTCATAGTCGTCTGGCATTAGAATTGTGTACCTACAATGACTTAATTCTTCGGCAAAAAGACATATACCATCCGTTCTACCTTCGCTAGCCAAATAGCAGTCTGACGTAACCGCATTCTGTTTCTACAGTCAAGCCCACACATTTGACTCACCTCGTCATCGATTCCTGGCTTTGCCCACGTTTAGATTTTCCAAATTCAGAATTGTGGGGGTGAAATACCTGATCACGCTAAGTATGTACGCTTCTAATGGGTCAGAGTCGAGAAATTAAAGACCACCTTGTGCATCTGCGCAGTGGCAGTTCGTAGTTGCCTGGCCAAGACACTGTTGCGAAATAAACTTGTGCCGTACTCATCTTTTTTCTTTCGAATTCTTTACGGCCAGTTGGAGATGCATGGGCCAGTGATGTAATCACATCAAGTCAAGCGCAACCCAGACGAATTGAAATTTCCACGGAAAGTGAGATGGAGATTACTTCATATCGGAAAAGGGCCTTCCGCTGTTTGAAATACGAGGCAGCCGCAGAGCATTCACCTGTCTGTCCTGCTGGGAATTAAATGTCCGATGTGAAGGTCGTTTGTAGTTTTCGTTTCAGAATGTGATCGCGACGGGTGTAGATGGACAGACAATGCTGGCGAGTATTGAGTTTCGTTTTTTATTAATATGCATTCATAGCCGTTGGGTGTTTATGTTTATTTTGATGCAGAGAAGTGAACACTGAACAGTTGCGTCAGACCGCTAAGAATTGTGCCTATTTTTTTCCATTGGCCTGTCAATGTGCGTTCGGCGTAGTACGCTCACTGGTTAGACAAGGCAAACTGACACACTAAGTCGGCTTAGCTTAACTGGAACGCAAAATTTGTAGAAAATCTGTTGCAGATAAGCGCAGTTCTCAGTGAACTTTGGGTGGCTCATAACTAGCAGAGTTCTGACTAAAAAAAGGCATTCTCAATCGGCCTAAGAATGGGGACGTTCAAGTTTTTCAAGTCTGACAGCTGTCTGGCTAGATATATCTCGGTTTTGATTGGTCGAAATAGGTTTGTGAGCAGCGGTTTCAGTTGACGTTTATGGAGGGGTAGCCGACGAGTTTAGTCAAGAAATTCGTGACTGAGTGCTAAATTGACAGTTCGCATATGTGGCTGACGTAGGAAAAGTGACGTTCCCGACTGATCTAGTTTTTGCGTTCAGGTTACATCTTTTCCAGACCAAACTAGTCGACTTAAGACAACTAGATTCTTGAATGTGCCCAATCTCTCTACAAAGAGGTTAGCAGCTTTTTGACTTTCAACATCTGTCAGTTGTCACTACTTTAATAGAGAAGCTGTCTTCTTAGTATTTTATATTCCGAATTATAAATGAAAAGGGAACTTATTATTACCTGGTCTAAGGGTTGAATGAGGAACTTTGTGTTGGGGGGCGAACTCAGATTTCTCATTCTTCAAAAGAGTATCTTTTCGCATTGTCAACAATTGGACTTCTTGACTTTGTTTTGAATTGTTTCTCGAAGCATTTTAAATGCGCTTCTCAAGACAAATTTAGAGCAAGACTACAACCTTTAGGCTGAAACCACACCGGATAAAGCAAAACGTGTTTTTTTGTTTCGAGAAACAAGAGAACATTGTTTCTTATGAAACAACACACACCAAAGCAAACGAAACAAAACACACGTTTTTGTTTTGAAGTGTTTTGGTGGTGGTTGTCGAAAATATATGCCATTGTATACGAGCAACACACACCGAATGCAACAAAACGGTTTCGAACCAGCGTCGTTGACGATAATTGCCTACTTTCTTATGGCGCAACACACACCAAATGAAACGAAACATAAAAACCAAAGCAAAACAGAAAAACATGTTTCGTTGCCGTTAGCCGTTGCCGTTGCCGTTTTGCAAAACAAAATTTTGATTCCGTTGTTTTTATTTTCATCTTTCGTTGCACTTTACAGCTTTATTTGCTTCTATGTTTACTCTGTACGCAAATTTTAACAAATATGGACGTAGATGGAGAAAAATTAATTTGTTTAATTGTGGCAAGAAGTCCTATCTATAATTATAAAGATAAGGAACATGCCAATAAACTAACTATTGCTTCCAAAATTGTGTATAAGATTGGCACAACTTCATCGTCTGAGTCCGACCACATGTTGAACAATACTAAAAGCAAGTCGAAAATTCCATTTTGTTTTATTTCAACGCACACCAAACGAAACAAGAAAACAAAACGTTTTGTTTTGCTACATTCTGTTTCGCTCGGTGTGTGTTCAAATAAGAAACGTTTTTTTGACTATCGAATCAAAAACGTTTTGTTTGATCCGGTTTTATAGATCGCAAGCGGACTATAAGACTGAAGAGATAAACTGAAACCGGAAACCTTTGAGCTCCGGCTGGAAAATTATTTCCCCAGAAATCAGGATCGGCATTATGTAAGACGAAACGATCAAACGTTTTCGTGTGCACGAACGATTTGCTTCTGCAACGTCGAGCAAATCATTTGTGCGTATGAAAACGTTTCAACGTTTCCGCCTTACAGAATCTGACCCAAAATAACCACCCTTCAGCTTTCGGAAACCAACTTTGTTTCTGACAGTTTCAGGGCCACCGGCTAAGTGGTATATCAGCTCGACTATGCTCTTTAAAAACTGTAAGAACTGACGATGTACTTGAAACGAAAGAAGGCGCTTCCTTTGTCCATGTAGAAAGAGCATTTGGGAACGCTGAGCTTTGATGTATGTCCCTCAGCAGCCTTTTGCTTATCTAAACAGTTTGTTCTCTGGATCAATCTTTTGCTTAAATATTTGACGTGTCATAAAAGGGGTTAGTTCTTTCATGCACCTACCTTCGACCTTCAGAGCAACCGTGAAGCCAATAATTTGTAATTACTTGTTTCGTCTATACACGTATATTAATAAAATACCTCTCTCCTTCAGACGGCTACAGATATCTCCATGCGCCGCCGCCTATCTACACCTAAGGCAAGTCCTTTGCTTAAACGCACCTCCTCTGAGACAACGCGCGTACGCTCACCACTGGCAGCTAAAAACGCAGCCGAAACCAAGCCAGAAAAGACGTCTTGGTTCAAATCCATCGACAGAAGAGCAAAAAGTAAATCAAAGGAAAAGGTACCCACAATTTGATCCTCATTTATCGCATTAAATCAACTAAAAAAAAAAAACATTTTTACAACCCTCCACAGCTGGATACGACACTGAGCGGTGAAACGGATTCCAGTCACACTCCCAAGCGCAACACATATCGCACCCCGCCGCCACCGCCGATTCCACCGAAGAATTTCCGCTTCTTCGGTGATACCGACTTAGACTCGAATCCGCCAACGGTATCTAGAATTACCACAACTCCCAAGTAAGACAAAACACTCAATTTACCAAGACATACTTAAAACCGACTGATCTTGCAGGTCGAGACCATCAGTTTCCACCCTAAACCGAACCCAAAAGTACTCGCAAAGTGCGTACAATCTCGATCGCATCAATCAAACACCTCAATCAGCTGCATCTAGTCGCCTCCGTAGCAATTCTCTTCAGAATCTCGAAGAAGATGGCACAGATGAAACCGACACTCGCAAACGGCGTCATTACTCCAGGTCGCGAAACCACCTCGATGATATTTCCGAAAGCGGATCAGAGACGGAAGATCAGTACAAGAGGCAGCCGTTGACGCCGCAGAATAGGTCCGTGTCCAGGGACAAGCTGGATCGCTCTTATCGAAACGACGACCGCAAGAGCAACGAACGTCACCTAACCGCATCAACGTCCACATTGAAAAGGTCGCCCGACCACCCGACCAAAGTTGATGCCTACAAGCAGACGGGCAAACCTCCACCCAAGCCAGCGAGAAACGCCGACCGCAGGTATCACTTGAGGTGAGACTCGAATGCTGACAAAATATACTCGGAAATATAAATTCCTTTCCATTTTCAGGGATCCTGACCGACTTCCAGACAGTTCTGGTACTGAGGGCGAGTCCAGTATGCAGAGTCAGCGAAGTGTCGTGTACCTTCATGCTACAACAGTGGGCGCCATACCACAGCCATACCAGACAACCACTCGACGTCGCGCCGCATCGCGTGAAGACTTGCGTAAAAACAAGTTACAGCCAATGACAAGAACGGTTTCGCGATCAGTCTCGATGCTAGCGCCATGGAAACCGAAACTCCTGAGTGAAGGTTACGAGATAAACTACTCACAGGAACAGAATGAAAAGGTACGCTTTTCTCAAGACAGAAGCAGAGGTTTCTCAAACACATATTTCCGTTTCCATTTGCAGGACAAAAAGCTCGCAACACTTCCGCGAAAGAACACATCCGCACACATGTCAACTAGCACACTCACGCGAAATAAAAAAGTCGATCCACCGGCCCGAACGAGACGGCAGACGCCCATTGCCAAATCGAAAGATGATCTGTCTTCAATTCGAAACTCATCGAGCACCAGTGCTGCCAAGTCAAATCTCTCGTCAACAATTGACTCGCGAAAGGAGACCCTTAGGCGCAAGTGAACGCCAAAGCTGCACGCCCTCATATAGATAATTACTAAGTTCATGCGTTGTGGACACTTTTAATCAGCAATTTAACCAAATAGAAAAGGCGGCAGAACTAAAATAACAGGACAATAACCGGTGCTAATCAACAGATAGGAAACGGCATGAATATCGTAACAGAGCGGAAAGTAGCCTTTAGTCAACCACTTACGTAAAAACTAATGTTAACTTGATAATCTCGTCAAATTTCAGTAAGAAACAAAACTAAATATAAAGAGAGAAGGAAATATGTTTTTAATTTTATTAACACTTTTTTTTATCATATAAATAAAATAATATTACATGAGTTGTTGTTTTCGTCTCACCGAATGTCGCAGTGGGTGTATAACAATCCAACGACGTAGACAACGAGACAGTAACCAAACAAAAGCAAATTAAACGAGAGTAGTACAACGATGATATTATATTTGGTTTAGTGTTACCCGTTCAGCGGCTGTAATCCAAGTGGCCGAGCTAAGCCGAAAACATGTTCAAGCTCATAGTCCAACTGTAACACACATTTGTTAAACAAAAAAGTACATAGGTGATGAAGAGAGCAAAACGCTATTTAACAAATGGTATAAACAACAAGCCTACATAATTTGAAACGGTTGCAGACAATAGGGTACATTATACAATTTTTGCATTAAATTAGACAGAACAAAACTAATAAATTTACCTATAATATCAACTAAACAAAAAAAAAAAAAAATAATTGCATTCTCAAACAGTGGGGCTCTAGAGCCTTTGTTAACAATGATAGCTGAAGGACATGATTCCTCTCATGATTGCGGCTGTTTGGCAGCATCCTTTGTTTGACCGGTGAGATGTACGAGTTTGCAATGGATTTTCGATGTGTTTCTGCACAAAGTTCTCTCCTCCGTCAGTAGCGTCACAAAAAGTTGCTTCAGTTCACAATAATTGCCAACGACTCGCAATCGAAATATAAAAATACAAAGTCTTCAAGCCAAGGAAGGTAGGGCCCATTTATAAATACAATCTTTGCAAATTAGAAGTTTATAAACGAACAACTGCGTAGAAATGGAATCCACGTCGATAGCTGCCATTTTCAGCAGCGCAATAACAACTAATGCAGAACGGTTCTGACAGTGTTCTTATATCGTGGGGTTTATCCCTTTTTGTGGGAATTTCGATGTCAGAAAAGCCTTCCGTGGGATAAAGGGAAGAAGCACCAAATCGTGAGATTTTTAGAAATCTAGCAAAAAAACATTCAAACTATGCATTTTTGGTAAAATTCTATCAAAACACCTGTATTTCACCATGATTATCAACACAGTGAATGTCCATAAAAACCGATCTTGTAAATCGTCTTTTATTAAAATTTTCTAGTACCAAAAAATAATCATAGCAGTGTTACAATCTGCGGTTTTTATACTAAAGGTTAATTTAACGTGATTTTCTTTCCGTGTAATACAAATTTTACTTTTAAAAAATTGATTTTGACGCAAAAACGTATCGTGGGATTTAAAAAGGGAATTTGAATACAGTGAAAAGGGGAAAAAAATGAATAATGACCACGCTTCGTGGGATAAATGAAGAGAGAGTGCTAACAACACTGGTTCTGACAGCTGCACGATTGCGCTTCAAATTGTGCAAAAAATAAAACCTAACTGCATTTATGAATTGTCGGCTTAGCAGTGATGCCAATTCATGCATTTGTGAACTCTCTGCTTAGTACATCTTGCACTTATGAATGGGCTCATATTTTTGCAGGAGGTCTTACGTCTGTTGACGTGAAATCTGCTGGACTGATTTTTATGATTTTTTTTTTAAATATTTCCTTAGTCTACGCGAAGTTCTTAGGCTATGTTGTTCATTGCCGCGCCTACTTTTTGCGAGCGTTTTTGACTAAAATGCACTTTCTTCGGACTTTAGATACTGCCTTTAACTTGCTATTAAAAAGATCTTAATCAATGCAAAAATTAAGAAAACATACATCAGGGAGCCAACACTTCCTTAAATATTTTAAGCTATCAATCATCAGCTTTTTGTTTCATCCAGAAACCAGAAGCTGTGCTCTAGAGTCTAAAATTAAACACCATAAAAACACTTCCTTTTTTTTTAATCAATTGTATTCGTTATTAGCAGCAGCTGCTGTTGTTGGTGGTTCAGTGGTTCCGCATCGAAAGCGTATTCGTAAATAATTTGACAGTTGCTTCCATAGGATTGACTTCTGAAAGTTTTCAATTTCATTACGGACGTTCAAGAATTTGAATTAGTAAGTCTAACAGCTCTCTGACTTGATGCGTCTCAGTTTTGATTGGCTAAGATCGGTCACATGAACAGTTAGCATTTATGGAGGGGTAGCCGACGAATATTGCCAAGAATTCCGTGACTGAGTACTGATAGTTCGTTTAAGTTGCTGAAGTAGAAAAAGTGACATTACCGACCAAACTAGTGTTTGATGGGTACTAAAGACAGACTAGTTGACTGGATTTTTGAATGTGATCATGATTTACTAATTGGAAAATAATTATTAATAATAATCAAATAATAATCAAAATAAACATGCAAATTTTAGTATTGACAACTACAGTTGTGGGTTGAAAGTTGATGGAAAAAATTGTCGACATGACAGCACTTTTTTGTTCGGTGCAACTTATGTGGTTTTCGATTGGGCGCTATCAGAACACTTTTTTTTGCTCTCACAGCACTTTTTATGTTCGTTTGGTACAAAAAAGCAATCTTTTTCAGATTTCAGAGCACTTTTGCGAATCTGGATTCAGATTTGCTTCAGATGTACCAATACAAGAACGTTTGAGTTTGACAACTAGTGGAGTTTGTTTACATTTTCGTGAAATTTTTCAACTGAAAAGAAACGAATTGCAACGGGTTGGTCTATTTTTTGTTAATTATTTATGTACAAAAGTTTAGAAATCAATGTGGGAGAGAATTTTGAATATTTTCATATAAAATTGAACCAGTGAATGGAAAACGCGTAGAAAACTGTCGAAGGCTACACATATTCCAATCGCATGAATATCAACACAAAAAAGAGCAAGTGACGTTTTTATTTTCGATTAGAACCACGAAATCTGAAATCTGAGAGCGAATCTGAAGAAGCCCAATCGAAAAGCGCATTCTTGTTTCTAAAAATCGTCTGTCACAGCTTTTCCGTATTTGGCGTAGATTTTATCGCGGGATGAATTATGGTAAATAGCTCTCTCTCTCTGAGTTCAGTAGCAAAATAAGTTTAATAAGATCTTTCTTGTATTGATTCTTTAAAGCGAATAATCAGTTTCAAATTTTTTTTTCAACATTTCCACAGTTATTGTGAATATTTCTCAAAACACACACCTGGAACAAGTGGCCAAAACATCATGCGTTCACTAGAAACAACTCTTACTTCTGCTAAAAATCTTGAAATAGATTCAAATGTAACATAAACAATTTATTGCGCCTACCGCTTATCGGTACACAGGCGGAATTAGTAGGGCAGTCTTGCGCTTAAATATTCCGCCATGGGGCTAGGTGTAGTACTAAAAATAAGCGAT
Organism: Cheilosia variabilis; assembly: GCA_951230905.1. Classification (NCBI taxonomy): domain Eukaryota; kingdom Metazoa; phylum Arthropoda; class Insecta; order Diptera; family Syrphidae; genus Cheilosia; species Cheilosia variabilis. Next base: position 16,115,477 of record OX579680.1, on the reverse strand, counting down.
AGGGAATTTCTCTCGTTCCTAAAACATTTCGCGGTGTCATGAGAGGAAATTTGTATCTTATGGTCGGTGTTCCTACCAAACAGCTGACTATTTTCGTAAAACTGTTTATTTTTAACTGATTCGTTTCAAGACTGTATTTTGAGATAAATTGGAAATTATTTTTTCCCCTGCTTCTCAGTTTCGTTCTTTCTATTTTGGCAACGTATCGTTGAACTTTTAAAATGACGTGAAGAGGAAGAAAAAAAAAATACGCCAACAACTATGTGTCCGAATCAAAAAAATATATTTGGGAGCGGTGCCAGTAGAAGAATAGAAATTCGCCTTCGATGCATTTGCCGGATTTTGTGAAGTGTGTAGAAGTTGTATAAATACCTAGTGCTAAGCGTTTCTTTAAAATAAAAATTCGAAAAAGTCACGTTTTTGTTAGTAAATTTTAGCAAATTCCATTCGGCTGATAATTATGTGCAGAAATGTCGGTAAACATTGAAAAGTTACAGAAAGCCTGCTGGAAGATTGACCAGAATGACGAAGGTGAACGAAGTGCTTTGCTTTAAATATCAATTCGATTTAGCTTCTGTTTGTGATTACGTATTAACCATTTCGAAAATATGGGGTAGTAAATAGGCGCCTTTTTCACAAATTGTTGCAGTTTTGCAATTTCAACTTTAAAGCAAGCTTTCTTAAAAACAGTGCAGTGAATCGGGAAGTTGCGATTGATCATAACAGAATTGACAGTTGTGAAATTTAGGGCAAACCAGATTATCCTTGAATTCTGCACCGAAGAGTGTTCTCTTGAATGGTGTTGACTAAACTACTTAATTTGTAAA